>OY992796.1:17642611-18892611 GCA_963921375.1 Tiliacea citrago
TATTATAAATATATTTTTTTTCATTATAACTGGCTATATGTATGGCGGCATGGCGTATGAGCTCTACGAAAAGTGGGTGGAGTCGAAAGTGTTAAAACATCATGATGACATAATATCGAATCATTTATGAATTTATACTTTCTTCTGCCCAGGTACCTAGGTTACTTTAGTTAGTGTAGCTAAGTTACCAATTCTATGAGGTTTCTCCTAGCATCATAATAAAACTGCATAGACGTGAGAATAGTTTCTTCCTATAAACTAAAATAAGAACTAATCGGTATTCCTGCTATGTAAATAAGATAAAGACTGGGAAATTAAAACATCGTGATGTTATTTGTAAAGCATTTTTTTTTGTGGTAAATACCGACACGTTATCAACTGATTAATTATTCATTGAAATATGCATTCAAATATATTTGAATTCTAATTGAGCTTATAAACCTATAATTTGTTTAAACAATTATAACTATAAACGTGCGTCTGCTAAACAATATGTTTTTGACGTTTAAAAGTATCTTAACGTTAAATAACGTTTATAAATAAGGTGGAAAATTGATAAAGGTTTTCTCTCCTCTTTCACGATATTTCAACAAATTATTAAATGATGAAATAACATAAAATATACTTAATCAATCTCGCATTATTCATTGGCACTTAAAAAATCTGTAATCTCAACACGAGCGCGATGTTTTAACCTTAGATAAATAATTCAATGAGCGTGTTCACATTTAATCGTTTTAAAATAAAAGTCACACGTATAGCTAATCAGTACTTAGTTTTCGATGAGGTGGTTTCATACTAGAGAATGTGGTCAACATGCAATGACTGACTATCTTAGGGCTGATGCTTGCGTTACATTGTATTTTCTACACTTTAAAAATCAATGATTATTTTAAGATAGGTTCATATGGGTAAAGTAAGTAGGTATTTTCGCAGTGTGTGGGTTTACTAGCATGTAGGTATTTATCTGCGTTGTTTAACATAACAATTGCTTGTGTTTTTGTTAAATATAATACAATAACTTTTGATGTGAAACATCTATACGCGCACGTAAAACCGATTGCTGGCGGGGCGACGCATGCCGCGTGACGATCTACCACTATACACTTATACAGTATATATATGTAGTAGTGTGTAAATGTGTGAGTAGTGCGAACTTCACATCTGCCAGTCGTTCCGTGACGGCTCAATTTATTCTTTGGAGTGATGGAAGTGATGGATAAACACAAGCCCCCTTATTCCAAAACAAGGTTAATCTTCAGACCCAGGTTTAAAACATGGAGCCATAATAGAATTTCGAACTTTATTCCGACTATGATAAAGTTCCTAAACACAAAACTGACAATTTAGTACCGAACTAAGTTTTGTATAAAGAACGGTATTTCAATCACTGTTACGTTCTTATTACATAAACTGGCTGCATGGTTTAAGCCATGTCAAAATATAAATCTTGTTTTGTAATAAGGCGGAAGGAGTTCAAACGACCTTTGTACCTTGCCTTTATCGATTAAGCTAAGGCGTTTAACAGTATATATTACACGATTCGATCTGGAGAGCCCTCAACGAATGTGGTATCCATAGAAAGTACCTAGAAACCCTGAAAAACATCTACAAAGATAGAATAGAACTAGTAGAGTCAAACTGGAAAGCTGCGGCACGGAGATTAAGGAGAGAAGAACAACAGGGAGATCCACTGACACCAAAACTTTTTGTAGCAGTGCTGCAGAGCATATTCATAAAAAATTACTGGCAGGGTAGAGGTATTGAAGTAGCTGGATAACCACACCACCACCATAGTCACCTTAGATTTGCAGACGACATCGTTTTTTCGCAGAGATAAGTACCAAGTTGGAGGAAATGATAGACGGACTAAGTGTAGAAAGTGAAAAAGTAGGCCTAAAAATGAATGAGGATAAGACGAAAATAATGACGAACAGCAATGCTTACCGTATCACTCTAAACGGCAAACCTCTGGAATATGTTAATGGGTACGTATACTTGGGAAAAACCTATCATTTAGAAACACAATACCAAACACGAGGTCGAACAAGAATTGAGTTGGAGAAAATTCTGGGCCTTCAAAGAAATCCTGAAAGCAGATTTCTCCTTTCACTAAAAAAGGTCGTGCTTGACACATTTATCCTACCGTCTCTCACTTATAGCTGTCAGACTTGAACATATACCAAAAAAATACAAACAAAGATAGTTATATGCCAGAAAGCTATGGAAAGGAACGTACTGAAAATAAGAAAATTACAGAAAATCAGAAGTGAATACACAAGACAGAAAACCAAGTTAACTGATGCTTTGAATTATGGCCCTTATATGCCAAGTGGAAATGGGCCGGAGACCTGGCCCGTTAAACCGACAAGAGATGGACTATAGAGGCGACCCGGTGGAAAGAGGCCAAAGGTAAGACGACAAGGGCGGCCTAAGAAGCGCTGCGCGCTGGAAAGATAATAGCAGTAGCAGGAAAGCAATGGACAAAGGAAGCCGCAGATAGAGAAAACTGGAACAAGCTGGAGAAGGCCTATATCCGAAAAGGGGTTCCTATCCCAAAGATAGAATATAGAAATAATCCTTATATCATATTATAAAACAAAGTCCGCCGCCGCGTCTGTCTGTCTGTCTGTCTGAAGTCTGAACGCGATAAACTGATAAAACTACCGAACGGATTTTAAACGGTTTTTACCAATGGACGGAGTGATTCATGAGCATAAGTTAGTGTACAATACAATAAGGTGTAAATTGGCCGTAATATGACGATTATTGTTGAAGATGTCGGAAAAAGTCATCCCGACTTCAACTTTACTGGCGTGAACCGCGTAAACCGTAAGAGATACATAAAATTAATGTTCTACAGGATTGCATGTACCATGTACATCAACAAAAAAGTCCGCGATAATATGGGACGACCCACCGCAATCATTTTTATCTTTCAGAATTTGATAAAAAATTCATTGTTATTTCCGCAGCTGTTTTGACCGGTATATTATTAATCCTCATCCATAAAATATGTTATATAAATTGGGCATTTAATTTAAATTAAAATATACCTTGACATCATGTTATTTAAATTAATACTTTACGCGTAACAAAATAATTATGGTTGATTGCTACGATAGAAAAATGGCTGAACGGAATTGAATGAAATTTGGCAAACAGTTAGTTAATAACCTGGATTAACACAAAGGATAAATTAATAACGATAGTAAGTTTTCGTGGGATAATTTCCGACCTTGACGCGGGCAATGCCGTGGGCAAAAGCTAATATATAAGAAAAAAAACAGAAAGAACACAACTGAAAAAACTATCTTATACATATAACTTTGTAAATCTAGGTGCTAATTATATTAAGAAGTACAATGTAAATATTGTGTGGTTAAGAAATGAAGAGCCTTTTTTATTTCATTTATTTATTTAACTTTTTGTTTTTGGCACCGGCTGCCTGAGTCATCACCAGCGAAGAGATTGTAATTATTTTGTCATGAAACTGAAAACACGGATATTTAGACAAAAATCCTATTTGAACTCTTATCTTAACTTGTATGCTTATTAATTTCAACTGCATTTCAAATTAATTTTAAGCAGAAATGGCAAAAGGAACAATGTTTTACCATCAGGCAAAATATGGTTCTCTTGCTATTTATATATATTTCCTCTTCTATTTTTACTTCAAAACGTTGATAGAGATTTAGATTAAAAAAACCGGCCAAGTGCGTGTCGCACCACGCACAATGAAGGGATCCCTAGTTGGGGTGAATTTATCCGAAGAACAAGCTTAACATTGTATGTAGTTGAAAAACATGTTCTCCCATACATTCCAACTGCAAGTGCAAATGTAAGTTGGTCAACTTTTACTCGTTAACTTGTAAAGCCTACTTAGCTGCGATAGTTTTCCTTTTAACTTCGTTATATAATAATATAAGGTTTATTCACAAAAAATACAGAAACACATTTACAATGTACATTAAAATTCATTTAAAGTTGCAAAATCTGTACAAAATGTATACAGGGTGGAAACTTTCAGCGGGGCAGTAAGGGGAAGTACCTTATCCGTTGCAAATGTATAGGAAAAGTTTTTTGCGATTTATGACTTTTCTAGTACTCAAAACTCAATTGGTCCAATAGAGGTTTTTAATCCTTATAAGAAAGAGGATCGATCGGCATAAAAAAAAGTTTTTGTGAAAATTGCCTATTTTCCTGCTGACTGTTCATTTTTTTCAAAATCTGTGAATGGGGATCAAAATTCCATAAAAAAATATGGATAGTCTCTTAAGACCATTTTCGCGTAGCTGCAACGGTTAAGGTACTTCCCCTTATTGCCCCGCTGAAAGTTTCCACCCTCTATAACCCTGTCTTTTAGACTAGGCCAACCTGTATTCTAAGAGACAGAAAACTATATTACTGCCATGATATGATATATACTATATTACTGCCATGATTTTTTCTACATATCCAAAAACAACCATTTAGCTAGCAGGGACACTTGACTCTAACAAAAATGTTCACTTTAAAGTTTAATATTACGCAAACGGATCCCTGAATAGAAAAATGGTTTTCACAATATTTTTGAACGGTATATCCAACGATACCAAACACCATGAGATAGACGGAAAAAATATTACTATCTCCACTTTACGTGCAAAAAAAATAATTTTTTTTTAGGTTTTATTTTATCACTTTGTCGGTGTGATTAATTGACAAATTACAGCTTTCTAGTACTAAAAGTCCCTGAGTTAAGCCGCAGACAGACAGACAGACGGACATGGCGAAACTATAAGGGTTCTTTGTTGACAACGGAACCCTAAAAACGACAAATTTTAACGCGTATCCTAACTTTTATGCTTATTTATTTCAACTATTATTATTAAAAATAATTTCATCTAGAAATGGCAGAAGGACCAATATTTTACCAACAGTCAAAATATTGGTCCTCTTGGCGAATATTTTTCTTTTCAATTATTTTTTTGCAATGCATTTGCCATTGACATCTTACCCAGACTTAACGAGTGTCAGCCCTGTTATATCAAACCGGAATGTGGTAGGAGCAGGTACTGAGCCTTATGATGGCCTGGGCGTGTGCTCGGGTGTCGTGCAGACATTTGTTATGCCACCGCATCAATGGGCCAGCCTTCATTACTAATGTAAATTAACCAAACATCACTTGACACTTGGTTTGGAGTTGGGCTTCACTTTAATTAAATTCCAATAAAAATGATCTCAGTTCAATTGTGTCTGAGTTACTTATGATTTATGAATAATGTGACCTTAATTATTTTAATTTTTGTTATTATTGAATTCATAATAAATTACCAAGATTGTAAAACGCATAATTATATATTCACATACCCGGTCTGCAAGACATTTTTTGTTTTAGTTTCAAAATGTTAATAAAAAATTGGTGAAAAATATGATTTCTCGTGACTTAAATGTTTTTCAAGAAAAACTTTTTCTAGCAAAAATATTTTTTTGTTGTGTTTTAAATCCATAATGTAATTCCAAAATAATAATTATATCACTCGAAAATACTGACTTTATTATTTGACATGTAGAATATATATTAGTAATCAATAAATTAGTCAAGGCGAAAACTCTACATTATTTATGTTTTCCGATGTTTAAATATCTCTAGATGGTTTTACACCAATTACGCCACCGATTTGCTGTTGTTGAAACTCAATTTGGAAGCTAAAATTCTCCAGTGAAGAGAAGAAAAAGTTTTTAAAGCTTTTTTTTCAGAGGACTCTTATTTAAATCACTGGAATAGGCTCAACATTATTTTTCAAGTGTGGGTACCTATAAATTGTTAAACCTGTATTTGTAATTGGCTAACTATGGTTTTTTTTTCACTAAAAATAAGGTTGTTTTTTACCATGGTTCCTTTTGGTTATTTACTATTTTCCACAACGAATGCTCACTGGCATCGCGTTTTATTTCTCAGTTAAAAATCATTTTCATACATGTAGAGAGCACGTAGCTAAAGCCCTAAGGCTTATCGTAATTTTATTCATCTGTTTTGAGAAACTACAAACAAGTAAGTTAATTTAACTTATTTATTAGAAGGAATTACAACTAAAAAAAAATTGAGCCGTCACGAGACGACTGGCAGATGTGGAACATCGCACTACTACATATAGACTGTATAAGTGTATAGTGGCCGGTCGCCACGAGGCATGCGTCGCCCCGCCAGCAATCGCTTTACGTGCGCCTATAGATGTTACACATCAAAAACTGAACAAACAAAAACATAATCAAAGGGAAGTTTAAACAAGTCTTCACGTTTACAGATAGTTCGATTCATAGCTTTATTCAGACTGCTAGAATTTATTTACTCGAAAAACATTAAGTATTATTTTTAGAGTGGTATGAATGAAATTATGAAATAAATGCTTCTAAACAAAATCAACACACTTATTGAAATAGAATGTATCTTTCTCGATAGGTCCATATTCTGAGCGCGTACCTACTCTCATTTTGATTGAGTGCTTGGTCAGTAACTTTCTCCAGCCACCAACTCCGACGGCCATAGGCAACGCAGACGCTTTGGCGCCAGATTTATGAATGAGAATGGACAATTATTCTTTCCACAACCTGTTCGGTTATGGTTATTTCATTCATTACAAGAGATCGTAAGAATTTGATTTTAATATCCCAAACCATTAACCCCCCTCCTCTATTCTTTTTTTTTTCTTTTTTTACAATAACGAATCGGTCAATATCTCTTCTTTCTTTCAGTCTATCCAAAGGATGTCTGTAAGTAATCGCCATGTTTTGATAGGATCGCCCATTTAACACCAAGCATTGTAAGTTTTTCTCCTATACTTAATAATTATAATACGTAGTGTCCAATAAAATGTGTAATAATAATATTTTTTCAACTTTGAAAGAACTAAATTCGTTGAAATAAGTAGGTAAGCAACATTAAAACTCTCCATGTCGACATTCCGTAAGAATTCATTCTTTTATACTTAATAATTGTTCTTTTTAATTAACGTAGTAGATGTTTATACTTAACAGGCCTAATTGTGAGTATTAGTAATTACCGTCAAGAATGGAAATAAAATGAAACTTAAGCTTTACGAGTTAACACCGTTAAATGTCATAGAAAGCGGCTCCGGCGGCCGTAGAGGCATAGTGTGATACAAAAATTTAATTATTTTTTTACAACACACGCAGTGACCAGTGGTTGTGGCAAACGACAGCCAGACCACAGGTGAGGCCACATTCATCAGTTGCAGATAGATATTTGGACTTCACAAAGTTGCGCGCCGAAAAGAGTGAGCAGCTAGTGGCGGCACCACCGCGAGCGATTGGTGCACAAATCGAAGGGAAAACGCCCGCGTTGATGAAACATATTCGCGAGACGCTAATTTTTCAGAGGCGAACTGGCGAACGTGTGTCCCCCACCACCCACCACCGTATGACAGTGACCCAAATGGAGCGCCGGCGCAGTCAGTTCCGTGAGCGCGTGCAAGGCTGGTCGACGTTCGTGCGCGCGCGCATCTAGGCACGCGAGCTCCTATTCGCTGTCGTTTTAGTGTGATTTACGATCGGATATTACTGTGCACAATGCAGTGAGTGAACACCGGCCGGATCGCCGTGCTTGTGCCGACATGAACCGTGTGGATGCTGAACCCCCCTCCCCCCCTTAGGTAAGAAGCAAAAAATTATTTCCACCTGCAAATCTGACGTCAGAATGATGTTTGGCAAAATGGTTGTAAAATTTCTAAATAAGCACCAATTTTGTGGAATGGAAAGTGTATGTAGCGAGACGAGCAGCGTGGCGGCGTTGATGGACGAGGTGATGAGTCAGCCGCATCTCGAATTTTCCTCGTGCACGAATAGTGGCATTGTCATAGAGGGGGTGTCGGCGCGCCGGCAGTGGCGTCGCTTGCTGCAGCGACCGCGCCACCTCGCGCCTCCGCCGCCTGGCAACAGGTATCTAAGCCTATCAGCAAGCACAGCCGCCGTCTCCGCGCCGGAGCCGGCGGCTCTCTCGGCCTCGCGGTCGCTGCAAGCTAACGGAATCAGATTCCTCGCGGCCGAAATTCCGCCGCGGACGTTCACGCTGCGACCGACTGAAATAAATCGCTCGTTTAACACAAATAGCACGACATTGTCGTCGCATTGACAGACCGACGAGCATTTCCGCTTCTCTTTTTATCTGCCTCTCTCGCTTACTGGAACCACTAAAAGAAGCACTTCCTCTGACGTAAGCGAGTCTTCCGTCATACATAATTCCATCGGTTTATTTTATTTACGATGCCGAACACTGGCTGTTTATCGATGAATGTAATTTGACTCACATATATATGTATGCTTGACCACGAATCGTGGAAAGAAATTTGACTCTCATATGAGTTAGGTATTTTATTGACGCTCAATAGCTGAGGTCCCTTTGGTGAACTTGCTTCAAAATACTTGTTAACTGGCGAGTACATTATATCTATTTATGAATTATTTCTCGATGGAATCAAACAGTTCATTTAAGTAGTTTCAATACAAATTATCAAGTTTGATAAAGCAATATTTGCTAACGCCGCATCAAAAATCAAACAGTTGAACTTTGGTCTAAGAAATTGTGCAAAATCTTGCTTTGGTTGACAGCTAAGTACAATAAATGCAGTATGAACAGTTGAAGACCTTCGGGCGAAAACGAGTTTTCCACAGAAACAATCGGCCGTGTAACATGTGAACGATAAAGCACCTATCATACACGTGACGTCAGAACCACGATTGCGCCCGCGCTGCGATCCGAGCGCTGAACTTTGCGACATTGTCACTGATAACGACAATTTATTGACTAATTCCGAATATAGATAGAGATCTATACATACCAATTAAAGAAGTTTTCCTCTAGGATACATTTGCAAATCCGGTAGAAACGACGATACAGAACACAACTAACTGGAAAAAAATTAGACAAACCATACGTCCGGATACGGTTAGCAAATAAAATGTCCATATTTGATATATAAAGGTGGTGAAGTAGAGCAATACTTTCAAAGAAAAATTGATTCTTAACCCCAAAACCGGAATAATAAGGCAATCATGTAAAACACTATATATATAATTAAGAAACCGAATAAATTATCTTCATGTCACTCAAAAAGGTATTAAAATTACTTAAATGCCGCAAACATTTGGGCGGGTTATTTCTGGGCAAGCAACAAAAACCTATAACTTTTATAAATCATCGGAGGTTATCGCGAGGTCCCCCGGAGTAGGGCGATTGCCTTCGAGCTTCAAGTCGGGACCTGTCGCGGGCACATAATGCCAAACAATTACTCATCTGTCCAGAACAAAGAAATTCTGAGTTCAGGTATCCTTTGTTATTAGCAAAACGTAACAAACACTTTCAGGTATATATATAATATATATATATATATAATTATATATAATCACTCTCCGTGATTATATATAATTTTTAATTACTTTAAAAATATGTTTCTATATATATTTCAGACTATATCCAAGGCTTTACAAATAAATGACGTTATCCAAAGCCTGACAACAGCTTGCATTAATTCTGTTAGCCCTTTTTCGATTAACCACAAATAAAACTAAAGTAAAAAGGATTTCAAATTGAACATGGCAACAGTGTATAAAAGTGTTTCGATTGAGTGCAATGTAGTCCGTAGAAGGGTTGGCTGTGTCGCGGCTGGTCCCCCGACAATGAGTCACACAGCCGGTTCCGATGCCTTTGACCAAAGCTTGCCTTTTGCACATTAGACCTACGTATCTTCCACAGTCCTTGCATGCATACATACATGTAGAGTTATATGATGATAAACCATAATACTTTTGGCGTCGGCTTAGATTTTAGTGTGTATAAGAAAAACTGGTCCTTTGATCCTGTGACTTGACATTTGGAACTGAAGGCTGATTAAGTAGCTTTATTTTATTCAAAACACACTTGGGCATTCAATGATCATGAAAATAAAGAATTTATAATTCGTTTCGCCTTACTTCGTGAAGAATTTGATTAAATCTGCAATATAGGTAGTCGTCTAAAATTGTTGATGTTACAACTAGAATTTGATATAATATGGATCGTTATTACGTAAAATTATCATCACCAGTATAAATAATACTGACATACCTATATGGATTAGGTAAACGTACTTTATTTTTATAGTAGGTAGGTATGTGAAGAACTTACAACATGTTTTCGCAGCGTTTTTCTTTTTTACCTATTCTGCAAATGTTTGATGGCTTCGCACATGGCCTTGGAATTTGTTCAGTGCCTACTGATGAGTTACTATGTACTTAGATAGTGTTTAGTGTTGCGAATGAGCTGAATATATATCATGTCACATTCAAAATTTTGTGGGACAAAGTCGCACAATAATCTGGAACAAGTTAATTTTGTTTTTGTTGTCTCCCTCTTAGTTTAGAGACCCCTCCAAAACGGAAAATCGTTTATTTCAGTAGTTTTTACCCGACTACGGGCAAAGACAAAAGACGGTTATGATTTTTTACACTCGTTTTCATTAAAGTTTGAAATTATTGGGTCTTGTCAGAGGACCCAAATGAATGAACTTGTTTCTTCACTCTTCTCGAATAGTTACCTACCTATGTTTCTTTTGAAGGGTCAACTTCACAAGTTAACGTCGAATATAGTAATTTTCAAACAAAACTAAATTTGTGAAAAACAGTGTTCAATTTGTAATGACGCACGATTAACCTAACAATTAATTCTCGGAATACAGTTGGATACATAAATTATACTAATTATTTATCAACTGGCTTGAGTACACACACACTGGCTATTTCATGTGTTGGCAGCTAGGCTTCCTATCTAACTTATTATGTTGCATTTAATACACTAGAATAGACGTATGAAACATACATATTCTTTGTTCTTTAATGCAACTCTCGGATTTACGAGTTGATGCATGAAATGAATCGAAAAATACATTATTTATATATTGTTCAGATGCATTGAGATCATATTTTATTTATAGGCGAATTGAGTAACGAGAAAGAGGAGCTCGTGGCTAAGTTATAACAGCCGCACTGGTTGATCCATCGGGTTTAAGCTACGCTTGCCGGGGCTGGTCCGTGGTTGGGTGACCATCTTTACATACCGGGTCTCCTCCGTGCCTCGGAGAGCACGCTAAGCCGTTGGTCCCGGCTCTCATTCGTGGATATTTGACAGTCTTTACGGGGTCGTCAGAAGCCCGAGAGTCTGACAGCCAGTCTTACCAAGGGGTATCGTATCGTTCGTCGGGTGGGAAATTGGGCAACCCTGGCAGGCATTGGCCCTTTCGGACCCCGTCAATTGGTGCTGACATCTCTTTGAGGCGCGCGTGTACAAATAAGCCCTGGTAGTTAAGAGATGATCAGTCTCAACTGACGGCGCCCGTTCACGAACAATGACTCAGCTGCATCTGGTTAGACTGGAAGCCGACCCCAACATAGTTGGGAAAAGGCTAGGCAGATTGATAGAGTAACCAGAAAGTAACATCACGTTAAAATCCCTGACAAAGCATCAAGAGTTATCTAGGGATGAATTGGTTACCATCTGTATGTCTGGATTCAGTTCCAAGAAGTTTTCGATATTGTTTGCCATTTTTACCAATTTGTCTGTTAAACGTCATGTCAAATGCTTGTAGTTCATAATCCCTAAACTTAAGGGCTGAACAGAAGACATTTCAATCAGATATTAATTCAATTGTAGAACTAACAAGTAGCCTAGAATTATTTAGACCAGGCAACTGAGCAAGAACTTTAAACATCATTTATCTATATTATAAAAATGAATTGCTCTTCGTTTGTCTTGCTAAACCTCGAGAATGGCTGGACCGATTTGGCTAATTTTGATCTTGAAATATTTGTGGAAGTTCAGGGAAGGTTTAAAAGGTGAGAAAATTAAAAGGTAGGTAGGGTAGGTAGATAGGGGAGGGTAAGGTAGATACTTAGCGCTACCCGTGCGATGCCGGGCCGGGCCGGGTAAAGCTAGTAATAGATTATAATGAAAGATTTCGTATTACCACTGCCAAAACGAATGCATTATTGTAACACTCAATAATAGTGTTCACACAATGTTGGCGACGACAAAGCGTTTCGTTTTTACGCAATATCACACACACGCTAAAAGTGCACAGTTTGGATTCAAATTACAAACTCAAAGGTTTAGTTCTCTTTAGCCTACGCACTATGTCTGTGTTGTCTAGCAGCTGAAATGCCTCGACATTCACATGTCGGTGAAGTCTGTGTTCGTGGGCTTCAGCAAATTTTTGGATGATGGTGGTGACGAGTTCCATTTTAAGGTCACGGAGCAGGTCGTGATTTCTAATGTACCATGATGCATATACAGCGTTCCTGAGTACATACTTTTTTTTGGAATTGTTGGATTATTTTAACGTTGCTTCGTTTAGTACAGCCCCAAAGTTGGATGCCATACGTCCAAATTGGCATAAAAATATGCTTGTATAATATAATTTTATTCTGTATTGATAGGCAGCACTTTCGGAGATGAAGGGGGAATGGTAAATTTTCATAAATTTTCTTTAATAACAATAAAACTAATTATTTTTAAATTATAAAAGAAAATTTGAAATCCTTATAACAAGTCCTTTCAAAGGTGAACCCCATATTCAAAATTCATTTAATGACAAAATGAAATGTATGTACTACTGAATAAATGAATAAAAATAATAATAATAATTCGTGTTTGCCAAATTTCAACTTAATCGATCCAGTAGATTCGGAGGAAATCGGCTGTGACAGAAAGACAGATTGACATAATTATATAAGTGATCCTACAAGGGTTCCGTTTTTGCCTTTTAACTTACGGAACCCTAAAAACACCACTGATACCGCGATTGGCGTGGCCACTTACTGTGCTCAACTTATTTAACACAATATGAGTACATTTACCATCAACTCGAAAATAAGAAGAAGTCTCTCTAGAAATCTTTCTGCAAGATGAAGGTACCTACCTAATTTTGTGAAAGTGACCGTAGTTCTTTTAGAGTCATCTTTTTTTAAATAGTACAAAATGTTATCGCAGTTTTCTGGAAAATACTGCAAAGAAGGAAGCACATGCAAGACGCTGAGCGCGGGAGGCGGCGCGTGATTCAGTAATGCTGACGTGGGCAGTGCTGCGTCAGCGCTCGTCACCAGCACACGACTGTCAGTATCGTCACTCATATATTTAGAACGGAATGTAGAAAAATGTTCAATACAAACAGCCGCTACGCCTATAAGTTTCCGGATCACTTTGGCGCGATTCCAGGGACTTTCTAAATTACGCATACCGGTATTTTATCAACCTATCATAATACCTGATGCTGCATGTTTTGATTATAGTTTTGGCATTCACTATAAAATCTAGAGCAAATAAAACTACACCAAATATTTTGGTGCAATTTATCAGCTCAACAATCAACGTCTCGTAATAGAAATTGTTTTTCTTTATTTATTTACGTTCCGTCGCTGCTAAGAGATCCGTTTGATGCCTTTTTCAATAAAACATTGTAAAACTTACGAATAACGATTTCATTACAAACCTGTCAAACTAAAGTTGATATTTGTAAGACAAGCCAACGTTGCATCCTGAAAAAAAAAGCGTGCATCAATTTAATAATCTGCAACATTATTTTCTTCACACATCTATTAATACCAACAAAAACGAGAGCTGTTCACCAACATAAATGGCTGAAATGGATAGAATCTAGCTTTGGTTTTTTGTAATCAATTCATTGTTTCGGAACGTCTCCACGCTTGCCAAGACAGACGGGCTCCGAGATCATTTTATTTCTTTATTTTCCCGACTTCAGTACGGAACACTATAAATACAACGTGGTTCGCTCAACCTATCTAATCAGTTAACGAACTGTAACGAAGAGGCGTCAAGAATTTCTTGATTAGGACATTAAAGTTGAATCTACTGCGAAGCAGCAAGCTTAAGACATTTTAGGACAATTTTTTTTTTCTTTGTTAATAATAACTAAAGTTCTTAATATTTTATTACAATATAGCCTATTAGACTAATAAGCAATTTAACTCTTATTATTTTACGTGAAAGATTAAGTTATAACAAATAATACTTAGTGTCAATTTGCACTTTTACACAATTCCGTAGCACTTTCTTAGGCTCTGATAATTGATAAAAACACTTTGTTCTTGAGTTACATATACAGAACATCATTTTTACTATTATTCATTTACTATGTATATGTTACGGCTAATACCCGAAGTGCGGCTACACCTAGTTTTAGCCGGTTAGAACTAGGTGTAGCCACTTACTCTTGGTTAAACCTAGTACGAGCCGATTGTTTTCGGGTAAAATCATTTGGGTTAGGTTAGGTTAGAACAGTAACCATTAACAAGCGAAGGCGAGCGAGCGAAGCGAGCGTGCCGCGGTAGCGGCCGCCGAGCGCCAGATCCCCTCTATTGTTGGTAAATTGGTTTTATCCAACAGGGATTGTCTGGACCTATAATTCTAACCGGCTAAAACTAGGTGTAGCCGCACTTCGGGTATTAGCCGTAACATATACACTACACTAACTAAAATGGTTTAGTTCTCCTTAGCCTACGCACTATGTCCGTGTTGTACCTATAGCAGCTGAAGGATTACTTAGGACTCATATGTACACGACTAAAACATGTACCTACATATTAGTCTTTTCAAACTGAATAGACAGAACACGTCCAAAATTGTAAGTGTTGTGTAAGGTCCATGACAAAATTTGGAATCTAAAGCTATCAATTCCATCAATCTAGAGACTAGTGCACATTGTCAGTATCATGGCATGGCTATGAATTATCCATTCATGATGTAATGTGTACATATATAGTGATTCTGTTTCACACTTCCGTGTCAATTTATTGTCATAAACCTAGAACAGCCATACTCAGAGTGTGTTCCGCGGAACCCTAGGGTTCCGCAAAGCCTCTGTGGGGGTTCCGCAAAAATACTGGTCAGAATAAAAAAATAATACTAAAGGAGTGTCTACCTACTATATTTTATTTTACTCTGGTACCTGAGTAACAACATATCAATCTAAATATTTCAACAAAAGTAAAAAAATATGTAAATTTTAATGTCAAGTAGGTAATATGATTATTAATGAAGAATACACATAAAACCATTTTTGATTACTTTAGGGCTCCGTCAAATATTTCGTTTTCGAAAAGGGTTCCGTCTCCAAAAAAGTTTGAGAATCACTGACCTAGAATATTTCAAGTAAATCTAAGTTTAAACTCACCGCTTTTATTCAATTTATCTTTGCTAGGGTCTTATTATCTAGTTCCGTTAACGTCTGGAATTGTTCAACAAGTTGGTCATCGTATGGACTTGTCTCAACTTGTTGTCCAACCAATCCTCATTGGCGTGGCATGACAACAAGCTTGAATACATGTAACTTATGTTATATTTTATTTTATATTTGTTATCATTGTCACTACGAACCGAATCTCATTCGTACACTATTATGAATATAAATCTACATTTACCATAAAGGACATAATTATTATTATTCCTAAGAAAGACTGTAGGAATTAACCATTTAGAACGTGGTCAAAAAACACATACCGTCCATCATACAATCTAAAATGAACACAACTAAAGAAGCTATTTAATTGTAAAGTCAGCGAAATGGTGCCGTAAACAACATTATTATAACACGCTAGTGACAATAATAGAATAGCATTGAGTGTTCCCAAATTACATTGGAGTGTGTACGGAGCGGCGCCAACTGACTCCCACCTACTGACATGATACCGACAAATTTATACAATATATCATAGAGTACGCTCGTGCTATCTGCTCAGAGGCTACTGGACACGAAAGCTCAGTCCTCTCTTTCTATCTACTCATTGGCCGCAGCTGGACACAAGTCTCTTCTGAAGAAGTTTGTGTCCAAATTAAACCAGGGGTTAGTGACCGTAGTGGCTCTTTCGCTCCAGTGAGTGACGCTGTTGCCATCCCGACAAAATTACATCATCCAAGTCTTATTGTGGTTGGTAAGGAACACCGTGTTAAATTTCTGGTTGATTTTTGTCTATAACTCTATTACTGGGAAAAGTCTTCCTCTTGATTTACAAACTGCTTGCTGCTCGTTTTAGGTGGCTTGCCAAAATAATTTTGCATTTGCACTATAGACTCTGCGAGTATATCTAATCGTGCACCTATTGTAGCTGACATAATGATACAAACTATACCTTGACGTCATTACACAGCCGTGGCTAATGATAATTATCAAGAAAACTGCCTAGTTTGTGCTTTTAGGCTATATAATGTGGACATTTTTACAAGTTGCTCCTTTTGTCCGAATGAAAATGTTAACTAAATAGTTTACCGTTAAAGTAAAAGACCACTTATATTAATTTGCAAACGTGTTGGATCTTGTGTTGGATAGCAAAATCAGTGTTAAACAATCTCAATAGATCATTCATTAAGCTAACAGAAACACGAGTATTGGAGTCGTTAGATGAATTATTTATTTCATGTTCGATGCTAAATAAAATAATCGATTTTAACTGCATACATAATAGTGTCCAGTAATGTTTTTCGAATAGCTGATGGCGATTATCCATTCAAATGCCAGGCACCGCAATAAAATACTTTCCCACAGATTGTATATTGATAATGTCACGTTACATCTAATCGTTCGAAATAGTTTACCAAGTATGGTCCACCTCGTTATTGGAATGGTCATGCATGCTTATAGCCACGTGTCATAACCGTATTCCAAAATGGACACCTTTGTCAAACATTTTGATTGAAGACTGTCGTCACAGTTACATCATCATAGGTCGTTAGAAGTTATTACATTGCTAGTCTAACTTTCATAACTTGAATAGTCATGTCAAATTGCTTAGAATCTCCAACTGTAGACGTAACTTTTTTTAAACTGGAGTTCATACACTTATTGCATAAAGCCACTCTTATTTCCATAAAATAAGATAGCAATAAAACCTGGCTACTGCAAAAATAGAATATAAGAATGCTTAGTTATGCAGTAGTGTGCGTGCATTTAAAGTAATATTTTTTTATGTGGTCGATGGCTCGCTGCGCCGGCGCTGGCGTTCCCTCAGGAATGCTGCGCTGAACTAGTTTAACAGCTGAGCGTGATGTAACGATAACCGTTGTGTTATCTTGTATTTTTGTCATCGTACGTCATTCATACGAAGGTGAATCGCGATTGGTATAGATATGGAAAGTTCCATGGTAGATGACATACATTGAATTTTGTTATTCATGAGTAGTAAAAGCAAAACTAAATGAAATGGGTTCCACCACCAAATCTTAAGAATATTCATGATAGAGACTTTGTGTAGGTAGGACCCAAGAAATTACCGTTAAGTCGCCATTTATTTATGATAATCTGTCAGATAAGTCTAGCACGTCCACTGATATAAAAAGGTCTTAGCGTAGCGGCTTGATAAACACCAAGTACTTTCTGTTTACGCCTTATCTGCTCTATATCAAACAAAATTTCGCTTCCTGATACCATCACAATGATATCAAGGACTTTTTAAATTACGAAATACCTGATTAATTGTCATTTGTTTAGATAAGATAGCCGGCATTCTTTTCCTGGCGCAATGGGCCTGTCGTCCAACCGCGGCCCACGACCCAGCTGACGTTGACGTAACTCGTGACACGAGTCCACGACATTATCGGCTCGTTGACATAACGATAACCCACACAGACGTAGTTTCGTGTACACAAACATAAAGCTACGCGCGTGTGCTGGCTATATAGTCCGTAGGTGTGCGCCCGCGCCCGCCGCCATTCAACTGCGCTAACATCAAACAGTCATCATCATTCGAAATAAACGCGTAGGCCTGGAGGTGATTCTAGGCACGTTTATTATAGAAAAATGGTTGTGTGTCAGGAGATTGTGCTAATGATAGAGATTTATTCTGGTGATTGTTTGGTTACGCGTTCACATTCACACGTATCTAAAAATTTTCGATCCATAAATTATACCAATTTTGAAGTGAATGAAGTATTTCACAATAATCGTGCAGTTTTTACACTGAAAAAAGCTGCATTCTACGTATCTATATTCTGCAGTTAACGAATACATTTCCATATGTTTTTTTGCGATAAAAAGATAATGTATCAGTTACTTTCGCCCACGCAGATCACAAACCCGATAGGAAAGGGTTAGGTACCACGTAGGCGGCGGCCTAACGATTTGCCATCGCCGTAATATTTAGCCATATTTTTATCAATGTCGGTTTTAAAGCGTGTATTTGTTATTTTGCCATTATAATTTCATCTACGCATACCTTGAAATATGTGTAGCTGGGGGTCTACTCTCTAAGTCCATCATGTCCAGCCTGTCAAAAAGTAGTTGATCCGTCAAAACAAGTGTCAAATTAAATGTTTCGGACGGGCAAAAACACACCGGCCGTAGGGACTACTGTCAAATCGTGTCATTAATTCTTAGTTCGGAAACCGAACTAAACTTATGTCCTTAAGTGATACGGAGTAGCAAACGCCCGTAAAATCGGCTGAAACTACGGACTGTGTGCTTGGGGAGTGAAGCCCCTTTTTTTTTTGGGCAGGGAAGTATCAAATAACTTCTCCCGCTCTGGGCGGAGCGGGAGGGCGAGTCAGACTTTTACTGACTAAAACCCACCCGTGTTCCTTCAGATGCCTGTGTGCCAGGGCCACGATATCCCTTTCGGACATACTCGCAACCCCGGCAGGCATTGGCCCTAACGGACCCCGTCAGTTGGTGCTGACATCTCTTTATACATCATTATAATATGCTTATACGAGTATAAACATGCCTACCTTGATCTAACGTAATGTTTGCCTTTTTTAACCGACTTCAGCAAAAAGGAGGAGGTTATAATTATGTTCGTCTGTCTGTAAGTTTATTTTTTATTTTTATGTATTTACACCGATTTATCCGTCAATTGTGGACCGATTTTTAAAATTCTTTTGTTGCGAAACGGCATGTTCTCGAGGTGTTCCCGTTGTCACCAAGTCAAAATCTGATGAAGGGATTCCATGGAAATCGAGGGAAATCCTCAAATTTTATAGGTACACCTATAGCAATTATTATTATAGTAACTCGTACATTTGCTCTCGGAAAGCACAATTTGGTGAAGTGGATCTGATGATGAAGACCAGAGATAGCCACCGGAACGACTTAATAATAAGTATTTCACGGGTTGCGATTCGATTAGGTACTTTAATATGGTTGCTAAGTAATTTACGCTCGTCACAATGCATATGGTGAAGTAGAGCTGATGGTCCATACCAGGAGAACTCCTCAGCAATTAACGTCCCTGCATCGGGAAAATCAATATTTTGTAAAAGGTGATGAGCAGTTGACATTAGGCTATTTTAACTTAGATAAATTACAAAGCGACCCTCTAAAAAGAGAAAATCAAAAAACAAAAAAAAAATTACCATGTAGGTAGCTAATAACGTAAAATGTGATTGAAATAAACTGCTTAAAGATAGAGCCACATTTACGCACTCTATTCAATGATACAATAATGATTGGATCTACAAAGTAATTGTTCCCCTATTTTTACCCATAACGAGTGCATTCTGTCATTGTTAAAATATAAGCCACATTAGTAGGTGGCCTACCAGTAGCGAAGCTATAATTTTTATTAGAGGTAATCAGAAGAAAAAGTTGTTCAGTTCTCATAAACTCTAGATAACATCAAAATTTATTTATTCAAACATTATATTCATTCATTTAATTTCTAAATTTAACGCCAGCTACGGTCGGGATTCTTTGTTTAGTCAAACAATTTAGGCATTTATGTAATGTGTTTAGTCATAATTGATTTTTTAAACTGGTATTAAATATTTGTAATGTGATGTGTATCAATACACACAAGTGTAAGAAGACTGGTTGTTCCGAAGGGAAGCCGAAAGGAATCGGGTTGTATGGAGGCTGCGCCCCTGTGGCCTACATTTTAATGACATACCTATCATAATTACAGACAATGATGAGGCTGGAACCAGGGTCCTGTGGTCATGGTGAATCAATCGTTAGTAAACAGTCATTCAAAACAATTCTACTTACCTACTTATCATATTCTTAGAAACACGTCAAGCACCTACAAAAAGCCTTCGTGGTGAAGATTATCTCACTGATTATACTGCTGTTTTTATTTGTTTGTAGTTCTAATAAGTTTATCAGAGAAACGTGGTTCTATACTACTTATAAGAGATACCTTATTGTGATCAAAAAATGTTCATTCTAATTCTATTTACTGCACAGAATATTTAACTACTTAAGGCTAAATAAATTGAGTGAAGTGAAAATCTTTTATTTCTAAACCTATCACAGAAAAGATCTATATAACTATAGTGTATTTTAAACTGATTGACACTTTGGGAAATAGAACTATGTATAAAAATAATCCTCAAAACATGTCTGACATGAGCTTTCATTATAGTCTAAGCAGGGTCTACGAAACTTATAAAATCATTTTCATTCAGCAAAACTTACGTTCTTTGATATTTTTATATCGGAATAGGAATGAAAAGGATAGGTAGATACATAGTTGAGTATCGATGACATGCATTTTTTTCCTTTTTAATACGTAGGTATATAACCTACCGAATGCTCAGAAGTGCTTGCTGACAGAATAGCAAAGCAGGTGTCATACGATATTAATTAGGTACGTACCACACGGACAAAGTCCATGTCTTTAGGGTCAATAACACTATATTTACTAAAGGGAGCGGTTGCAACACTAAGCGACGGTAAAGTCCAATTAAAATTATGATTACGTAAATTATTTTGCACTTTTAAAAACCCAGAAAGGAAAACACATGCCCTACTTGAGTCACATGTAATGTACAGGTGACATCATGCAGTTATTGGACTGTGTGTGTGATTAAATTCACACATGGTTGACTACGAGCGCGCCACGCCATCGCCACCTCGCTGCCGGCGCCGCCCGCGCCGCCTCGTCACTCGCTTCCCCGAAGACGAACGAATTATTCATAAGGAAACATTAATAGTGGAATAGTTATTGTCTAATTAAAACTCTAAACAAAACATACAACTCCGAAAATAGGTAATCTCTGTAGTCAACTCTTTGAACAATTTACTGTTGCTACGCATTTACTTTTTTAATAGTTTCATGGATTTAGAATGAATGTAAGTATGAAAAGCTATGGTATGTGATAGATACCTGACAGACACTGTTTAATATTTTTAGGAAACATAATTAATGTTAGAAACTAACAGGAAAGGAAGTACCTAATAATAAGACTGAAAATTTGCATAAATATTTATAGTATATATTATATGTATTTATAATATTTATTTATAACTTACGTCTGAAAAGCCACCATAATCTTTAAAACACCTAATTTTGCAGTGTCGGAAAATCTGCAAGTTTCCTTTTCTTTCAGAGTTTCTATTTTTCCCTAGGTGTTAATAAAATGACGAGTTATGATAGAAATAATGACCAGCGGTAAATTAATGAATCTATTTCTTTGTTTCAGATTACCAATCTACTGGAAATCAATTTCTTAGTAGGTACCGAGGCTTATCCTGACCTTGCATAAGGTTGCAACTGTGTAAGAGTTCAGATAGGCGCAAATATAAACAAATGGCACGTTTGTGGGGCATGACATCGGCCTTCAGTGGCGAATGAAGACAAAACTGAATCTACAGTAGTTAGGAGCCCTTTTGAATGAGCACAATGCCATATATAAGTCGTCCATGCTATGAATAATAATGGAGAGGCGGCGGACGGAAGGACATGGACACGCGGAGGTTATGCCGAATTCTGGGAAGCAATAGGGCAAGCAACCGCAGGGTTAACGATTGCACGCCACACAGCGCCCGCGCGTCACAAAGCGAATTGTTTCCAGAAATGTTGACACTAACATCCCACACACGCCTATTTATATAAGGTATCTTCCTGTCTTACAATTTCCTAGTCTTTATTTAACTATGCTAATGTTTAGGAAACTTATTTAACATAATGAATGTTAGAAACTAACAGGAAACTATGGAAGTAATAATAAGACTAGGAAAATATTCAAAAATATTTAACTATTAAACTAAATGACCCATGAAGATTATTATCTTAACATGACGCTGTCATCATAAAATACGTCCATTTTGGCTTTAGGAATATTAATAGCAATTTTGTAGTGTATTATTTGCAAATGAGTGGCCCACATTGCCTTCAACAATCACTAATAACTGAAGTGATAAATATTTCTAGCCAGCTTTGTGATGCGGCTTAGCTGGAGCCTGTGATTCATAATTCCCGGATGCACGCGCCATAAATATTCATTAATTAAATTGAGGCAACTTCTAGTGATAAATAATAATGAAAAACTAAGTTAGTGGCACCATCATTGTCTACGTTGCTTGGTTATACATATACCTAGTATTATAAAATAACAATATGGAATTTAATGTTAATATTATAACAGTTCATTTATAAATTATACTAAAACACAATGTAAGCATAAACGATAAATACTTTTGGGATTTGTACGAAGATTTACACAAACTATTGACACGTAAAACATAAGCCTATTATCAATCGTTAGATGCTGTCAATTTATCCACAATTTGAAACTCTCAGTTGATTCAACCCATATCGATCCAAAATCCAAAAAAGGATTAAGGTGTATTACAGAATTTAAGATGCATGAGCTTTATTCTTCATGCTTATTACTAAAATAAAATGAAACAGATCGAGAACATTACTACTCCATCAAGGTAATGCGCCCTTCTTCATCGATCCGAAATCAAATCGTAGTGAATGTCAATAAGATGTCGATCGGCATCATTCAATGTTCTCAAATGAAACGAGCGAGGGTCAACTGGAGCGGCGAGATGATAAAAACTGGCATAAAATATAATGGCGGCCGGCTAGGTATTGTGATGACGCGGTGTGGCCGGGTCAATGACACCTGACTCATGTCCTGTGCCGCACTCGCCGAAGACATTCGCTGTGTAAATGATAAGTAGCGAAAATTATTTGAAATACACTTAAGTTTTAACCAGCTACTCACAATTTAAAATGTTTTTAAATATATTTTTAAAAACCTCATTATTATTTTTACACAATAGTTTCTTGAGGCCTTTTTAGAACTTACATGGAAGGTACAATCATTTACAATAAGTTAATAACCATACACTTCTTAAGTATTTATTTTGTTAGTCACAAATCATACGAAAGGTTAATACACTAGAAATAAATCAGAGACCACTGCAATTAATAAGATTTACTCGGAAGTGAACTGCATAAAATATATTAACCACCAGAGTCGGCCTCATTCTGCAAAGCACTGACCTGACGACAGTTATGAAATAGACGTAATAATGAAACAGATAAATACAAGGAAAATTATGAATCTATTTATAATTTCAAAGTTGAGACTGGTTGGCAGAAATGAGTCATAGACCCCGGACTCACCCCGCAGCTTTCGATTTAGAGGTCATCTATAATATTATTATCTCAAATAAACAACGAACTTGTCTCTACTTGTTTGTGATGACTACAAAATGAGGCTGGTTTTAATCAAGTTCGTCTGATTATTTAAAACCGCGAAATATAGGTGTGTTAATAATACATAGTTCCGCGAGATGTAGGCAAGTATTGACTTGACTGCCTACATATTTCGCGGTTTTAAATAATTAGACGATCTTCCTTACAGACATTGGTCTGCAAGGTTATTCCCACGTTAACAATATAGGGTTAAATAGGGCTTTAATTAATCGATTAGTCGTTCTACGCGTAAATAAGTGAGTCAACAAATTCATAACAACATTGTTTTGAAGAATTCTCATGTTTTTATCCCTAAAAACTTCACATTGAGAAATACCATTACTAGTCAACAGCTATTTGACTCACGGCAAGCATAAGTACTAAAGAATGACTTACATTCATATATTTATGAAGCTTATTTAGTACATACCTACTTATTTAGTATAATATTTTTGTAAAATCTAATAAAGATCTTTCAATAAATCAAAAAATCTCCAACAAAAACTGGGTTCATAAATTTGGTACGATCTCAAAAATGATTATATTAATTAGACCCTAATCACAGGCCCAGGATTTATAAAGGCAAGCGTTGGATTGTGCCCACAGACTATATTAGGCAGGGTCTCGGGGACCCGACCGCCTCTGATTAATTCTGTCTTGAAAAAACTTAAATATGCAGGCAGACATTTCCGATTGCAATAAATACACGGCTATAAAATTTTGCAAGGCCTTTTTTCATGAACCTTTGGTATACTATATGCCTAAACTTTTAGCTTATTATCTCTTAATTACCATTGCAGGAGTTCTAGTAACTTGTTATAGGTAATTATGCGTATTCATTCATAGTCCTGATTTCGTAATTATGTTTATTTAGTTTTTGTTAAAGGAAGGAATCCCACTTTGTTTTCATAACATTCACCTCAGTCGCAGGTATTTCTATTGTTTCATTACTATTATAAAATCAGAAGAATAACAAACTTATCTCGTTTTTATTATTATAAATCTTAAAGGCGAAATTGAAAGCAGATCACATCGCTTAGTTAGATGTTCGTAGACTTTACTGGAGAAGTGCAGTGGCTTATTTTTATACTAATAAAAAAATTTGATTCATATCTATTGTAATTACATTATTTAAATTAAATAAAATTATGAAACCACACGCTAACAACACTTAAATTACACTAATTTGATCGATAAATGATTTTATTCCGACAGAGGACCTACATTGCTACGGCGTAGCACTCGCCTACGAAGTTTGCGTTCGGGAATACTCTTTTTACCCAACTGCGCGACAGCAAAGACAGGGTTATGTTTTTTTCCATCAATAATTTTAATTATTTTGTATGGAATAGTAATTTGGCTAAAATAAAATACGTTTCGATTGATTTATAAAGGGATTGTGCTTTTAGGAATGCGAGCGTGAAGTTATGTTTTACTTGGAGGAAGGACACTGTGATTTATAATTGAGCATTTTCTATAAATGATAAATTATTTTATTTCAGTAAGTAGCTACGTTTGTACAAACACTTTTACACGTCATATCTTATTTTAAAAACTATATGAGGTCGGCATTTCCTATCTGACTACTCTGAGAAGAAATTGGCAGAAACTCAGAGGTCACAGTCTCTTTTTACCAGACATGATCTTGGTCAGATGAAGTGAAGGCCATGTAGATTGGTGACTGAAACTAAAATGGTATTTTCAGGAAAGAACCACACACATTGAGTGTTGGTATGAAAGTCTACTATCTTTTACTTTTAAATATTAATATTTAGGGATGTAGAGTCAAATCCATAGCCAAAATAAACATGATAGTAAATAAAACAATGTTCACCGTTTCCGAAACTTGTAACGCGAATTGCCTGTAATTTAAATAGTAGGTAAACACAATACAATAAATGTATTACTAGTGTAGGTACTTACTACATAGTATTATGGCAATAAAATGTTGAAATAATATGACATAACTATAAGAACAAACACAAAGGTTTCTTATTAAAGAAATTACTTGAATCGCTTTAGGAAACGTACTTTTTTTTTTCATATTATTTTAAGGACTGCTATTGATGTTTTGATACGTTTGTTATCTATATGAATATTTCGATTTTCGAGTCTACTGCCCTACCTATCTAATTTCCAAGAAATACAAGTGGGCTGCCGAGTCGTAGCTCGGCTCGCCTGCGCCGACGCCAACCGACGGCAGCGCCAGTTGACGTCATGACACCCAAGTTACATCCGCCATTTTGATATTAAAATGGATTATAATTACCGCCTATCTAACAAGTCACGGACGATATATTTTTACTTATAAACAACAGATTTCCTAACCACATGTTTTAAATAACTTACGCATATTTTTCCATCAATAACCATTATATATAATACCTTTTCATGAAAGTAGGTTTAAGTAGATATATAAAATGAGTCGTAGGTACGTCGGACAATCTTTATTTCATTTGAAGTAATAAATAAGTGGTTTCCGTATAATCAGTGGATCAAATGTATAAAACTATAGTTTATCCTCTTCAATTTGAGAATATCTCATAACTGGGAGGAAAATACCGTTTTAATTTACCTACCTCTCAATTAAACCGCGCAAAATATTGCAGACTTAGTTAGTGCTTTATCTCGTTGGATAGGTACCTGGGAATCGCTCGAGCATGACCACATTAGCATTTATCTATTCGTGCTAGACGCCAGACGGCTTCTTATTACCTATATAATTGAGTAATTGAAATGGGCGTTAACATCTCGTGTTACACTTCATAATACCTACACATACAAAGTTTAAATACCTAATTGGATTTATTGATTGAAGAGAGGTTTTTGCATACGTGTCAATCTTAAAAATAAAAAAAATATACTTAGGTATAAACAGTTTAGAATAAAATACAATAAAAAGAAAATGTAATTCCTTAAACTATTAATTAAGAATAACTAAGGCTCATAACTAACGTAAAATATGAACAATAGAACTTATTTAGTCAAATATACATGCCCGTATGTCATTCACAAGATTACGTCGAAAAGTCGAAAGGTCGTCACGCTGAAATCGTGTTG
The DNA here is from genome assembly GCA_963921375.1 of Tiliacea citrago. Taxonomy (NCBI): domain Eukaryota; kingdom Metazoa; phylum Arthropoda; class Insecta; order Lepidoptera; family Noctuidae; genus Tiliacea; species Tiliacea citrago. Next base: position 17,669,138 of record OY992796.1, read on the forward strand.
TTGCCGACGCGACGACAGCGCCGCGCTGCGGTGTGCGTGCGACGTTCACAGTGGTTCAGACTTGTTCCCGCCAAAACAGTCGGAGGCTATGGCGCGAAGGCTCGTGATTGGTCGGCTCGGGCGGCGGCGCGGCGCGCGCGCAAGGCCGCCGGTTTTCCCGCGAACAATGCCAAATGGTGCATTTGTCAAGGTGAGTTCGTTCACCGCCGACGCCGGGCGCCGCGCGCTCCTCCGGCGGACATTCGCCACAGCATTCGCTCGCTTCGCGCCGATCGAAGGTCGACGGAAGGCAGCCGAGCGCTTATTTCACTCCGCGCCGAATCTACATCCATTAGCATCCTCTTTATTACAGGTGAATAACTTGTTTTATCTTTTTTTTAATAATGTTTTACTCGTGTGCTTTAACTTCAATTTAATAATTAAATAATCGCAGTTGATGTAGAGAGTGATATTTTCATAATTGTTGTATTTAAACTGAAATTATAATTATCTCTGTGTTCATGAATGTATACGTGTTAGTTTTTTTTTATATTTGTATGTGTGAAACTCTAATGTAACGGGAAGTACGAAGACTGAAGACCGAAGAAGGAAGACAGAAGCGCGGTATCAAGTGCTACGCCCGGACGAACTTCCCAGCTCGGCCGACATACACGGGTCGGTGGGATCTTCGTCCGTTTGTATCGCTTATACGTTTTATTCTACAAACAACGTTGGATTCAATACATGCAGAAGAAGAATATGCCGCACATCTTGAGGAATGTTTGCTGACTACAAGATTCGGAGAAAAACGTACTCTATACTTAAATCTCATAACTGTGTGTATTTCTTTACTTACAGATACATAAGTTTTTCAGCTAATATCTTAAATTGTAACTAGATTTTGATGACGTAAAAATACCGCAATGAATTGTATGTGTACATCCTAAACTGTGTGTTGGTTATTTCATAGTAAAATCAAGATGGACAGTTCAGGAATACACATTAGAACTTAGAGGAGACAATCGCACATCTTCCAATTAATATTTTAATTATTGTTACACAAATGCACATAGGAAAAAATACGGCCTTTTACACCACCTCCGGAAAAGTTTAACTTGTCTGGCTGAAGAGGCAGATAGTTTCATAGAATTTCTGTTTTACCAATGTTTTTATGTTAATGAAAAAATACGGTATTTTACACGACCTCAGGAAAAGTTTAACTTGTCTGACTGAAGAGGCAGATAGTTTCATATAATTTCTGATATGCCAATGTTTTTATTTTATTTTAACTAGAAGATATCCTCTGCCTAGAAGTAGAGACAGATAAACTAGGCCTGTATCCTGAACATATACCGTATGTTATTAATTAGTTATTCTTTAACCTTCGATTTCAGCTATTTTTTTTATGTGTAGTTTAAAGGTGTTTAAAAACGGAACCTATTACTTAAAACTATAATTGTGTTTGCCATCTTCTTGTTTATTTTGTTCATGATTAACGCAGCGCTTGTCTTGTTTCTTATTGTGTTTATAACAAATTATGTTAAATGAAAGTTCTACGTTAGAGTAAAAACAAGAAGACTTAAATGGAAATGGACAGGTCATATATGATGAGAGCTAAGACGGAAAAATGGACCAAAAAAGTTACAGAATAGTGCCCAAGGAATGGAAAAGACGTAGATGAAGACAGGTGAAAAGGTGGGAGGATGATCTGCGAAAGGTTGGCGAAGAACAGGACAAGCTCTCGACAGGAATAAGTGGAGGGAGATACTGGAGGCCTATATCGCAAGACAACCTTCGCTGATTTAAAAATCTGAAATTATAAAAAGAATACATTTTATTAGTCTATAAGAACTTGTTTGTGTACAGAGGGTCAAAAGAAATAATGATGATTGAAAAAACAAACATCTATCTTCTATGTCGTTGAGTTTACAGTAATATTTAATTGTAGCTACACATTGATACAATATCATGGAACAAAGATTGTAGACAATCAAATGACTGTACTTGCAAATATTTCAACTTTTCCTTGCATTACTGGGACACATAAATCTAGCGATATCTTGTTTAAATGTATAAATATTATTATGTCTGTACATACAGGGAAACAAATATCTATTATTGCATATTATCTGTTTAATACGCAATTAGTAGATATTTGATTCCCTCTTAAGCACCCAGAATAAATTGATAGATATAATTATAATGATGTACTCTTTACTGAACACCATAACAAATTACAAATATGAACTTTTGATGGTTACTTACATGGTGACAATAGACTGGAATTACTATTATAGGTATTTATTTATTTTAACTGTTGGTAAGTAGGTACTAGCAAAGACGAACTGACTTATAGCTTGCCATCCTTTTTATATCTTCTTTATAATAAAAAACCCAGCCAAGTGCGTGTCGGACCACGCACAATGAAGGGTTCCGTAGTTGGGATGAATTTATCCCAAAAACAAACTAACATTGTAAAAAACATTATAGTTGAAAAACATGTTCACCCATACATCGATATACGTCACGGTCAATTCTCCAACTGCAAATGTAAGCTCGTCGACTATTACTAAAATTTAGCTGCCAGAGGGACACTTGACTCTAACAAAATTAGCACTCTAAAGCTTAATATTACGCAAACGGGTCCCTGACTCAAAAAATGGTCTTCACTGACCCTCAAATTTTTAATATAATAAAAATATCATCCCCACCTTACTTGTAAGGGAGAACCCAAAAAAAAATTTTTTCCAAGATTTTATGTTACTATTTTATCGGCGTGTTTAATATTATACTCACGCCAAATTATAGTTTTCTAGCTAGTATTAAGAGTCTCTGAGCTAAGCTGGGGACAGACAGACATGGCGAAACTATAACGGTTCCTTGTTGACTACGGAACCCTAAAAATGAAATGCTGTTCGTTGGTAAGCGCATCACTTCAGTACGGCTGGACTTATTTGGCAAAATGTTCGTAATAGTGCAAATCAGGTTCTTACGAAAATGATTCTAATGAAAAAGTTACAGGGTAATTACAAGTTGCAGGGAAAGTGCATTTTTTATGGGAATTTTGTATGAATTATTGAAATTTGGACAGGACTGGAGGGTCTGGTGGGGCTGTGGTTTGGGGGTTTTTGGGGTTTTTTTTTTGGTCTGTCGATTCAGCTTGTTTATAGAAGCTGTTATTATCGTAGGTACATAGAACTTGATTTTTAGAAGAAAACTATACCTCCATTCAAAATTCTAAGTTCTATTTCAGGTAAGCCCAGTGAAAATAATCCAACAAATGGATTATTTTCAGTGGGCTTAGCTGAAATAGAACTGGAACCTGTATCGAAATTACCTTCATTGCTACGACCAAATTTGAACTGCTCATTTTTCTTATGAAACTGTAAATTAATAGTGTTTCGCTTTTGACTGGCTCTCCTAAATTCAATTACTAAGTTATACAAAATCTCCTTTATCGTGGGGCAAAATTATAAATTTATCTGCGTTCACCCACATTATAGGTTTTATTTTTCCTTAAGTTTTATAAAACGTAGGTATCAACCGATCTTCCGACTGCTGGGACAAAGGCCTTTCTCGTAGAGAGAGTGGGCCGTAATCCACCACGCAGGCACAGTGCAGTCTATGATTTTGGGTCGCTGATTTCCTCACGATGTTTTCTTTCACCTTATTGAGAGCAGTGGTGATGAAAATATGTTGTGAGCCTTTTGGTCTGTGCAAAATAATAGTACATTTGGATACAAGTGGAGAATGTTTGTTATTGCATTCGAGGCGGAATTAACACCCGAACCGTAGGCGAGGTTGTTTTTGAGCTGAGAACTGCAATAACAAATGTCCACGAGTATCAAACGACGTTTTTCAATACACTTTTGAAAAAATAAAATAAAATAACGAAAAATATTTTTGTCATGAACTTTTTTTTTTTTTTTTTTCTTTTCCTTTTGGCTTCGCACGGTTTGTGCATTTAGCCAGTGTCATGTAAAATTAGGTAACACGTACAAAGTTATTTAAATAATTATGAAATGAACTCCACTCAATGCATGATAAAGATGATTGATGATATCCCGCCCCGCTCCCCTTGAGTTTAAGTAAAGACGCGGCACTTTACTGAAACCTCGCGCGGACTTCTTGAGAGAACTTAAAGTGATGTTGCACTGTTTTGTTTCATTTGCCTACATTAATGCAGGTTCACGAACACTTAATGGTTAATAATCCACCACTATTACACATTAATATTCGGCTAAACACAAATTTTAGAAAATAAAACAAAACTGCTAACATGACGCTTCACTTTCCCGCCAAGAAGTCCTTGTCATGAACTAAAGAAACTATAATTTAATTATCTTTTTTTTCTGAGCTTTGCTTTCGCCAGGTTGAAGGAGAAGCAAAGGTATAAAGCCGATAAACAGCCTAATATAAAAAATAGAAAATTCAAATATTTTTGAGTTAACACAATTTATTGTAATAATCATGGTATTCTATTTATAAACATTATTTAAATATTCCAAAAATATTAACGCCGTAAAGACGCATCTTCCCGAGATTAAAAAATAACACCTACGAATAGAGAGGACCGTCTCTGGCGCGAGACGGTGTGAATAGAGGCATTTAACCAATTTGAACTAATGGACTAAGTATAGATATAAGTTATCTGTGGCAATTTTTGTTTCCGCACACGTGTTGGAAAATAAAAAATCGCACGCGTGTGAACTACATGAACCTAATCGTAGTGAGATATGAACCAGCGGGCTAATTGCGTAACACGTTATCAGTAGGAATCGGTTTCGATTTGACAGTTCATCAAAATTCATTGCGTTATTTAGGTACGTTGTTGAGCAGACAAATTTTTCTAACATATGAAGCAATGGATTAGCAATATACTTCAAAATCATTCCGATTCTGATTAAAACTGTGTTACGTAATTAAGGTACAGTTTTCGAGGAAGTGTATTGAAAAATGTATTTTCTTTCAACTGAATTGCACAAAGTTAAGTACATGCCTGGCTGGAACCCACGGCCTACAACTCGTAAGTCGCAGCCGTACCACTGGACCACCACTATTTATAGAATTTCGTTCTCTATTCAAACTTTCATAGACAAAATACAAGCGTCCCAAAAACACAGCATTACACATTATATACTTACTGTTTCTGAACTTCCCAGTCTATACAACTGTTTGATATTCTATTATTTTATGTACTTACTGTAGGTAGGCATATCAACCGTTCTATATTTAGTTAAAGATATCTCACTTTAGGTAGGTACAAGTACAACATGATATGCGTTAATATGCGCTAGTGACTTATTGACCTGCTTCTTGTTTTGGATTATCATCGCTGTTTTACTGTTTGCCAAGTTTATTTGATTAGGCTTATAGCCAAAATGAATGTGCCTGATTTGCAGCACAAAGGAAAAACACAATACGTCTAAAACTGAAATGTTGGTTTTCATCAACTTGTTCATGTTTCTGGGAGGTAGGGGAAGGGTAGACAGAACGGACCGCTTTAAACAAGAACTAATGTAGAAAAAAAACTATTCATTTTATTCAACCTTTTCTAGAATAAAACTAATCAATATTTACTCTACACCGCATAGTAATTCGACTTATATATATTCGTAGTTAATTAAGATATTACATGATTTCTTAAAGCTTAAATTGTTCCGTTTTACCTTCATTATGCAAGGCACAACAGTCCACTCAAGGAGGCAAAATGGACTCCCATAAAAAAATCTGTCAGAACATTTTGTACCATAGAGAACACAATGTACTCAGCGAAAATCTGGACAAGCAACCTATCCCTAGACTTCTTGGCGGGAAAGTGAAGCGTCATGTTAGCAGTTTTGTTTTATTTTCTAAAATTTGTGTTTAGCCGAATATTAATGTGTAATAGTGGTGGATTATTAACCATTAAGTGTTCGTGATCCTGCATTAATGTAGGCAAATGAAACAAAACAGTGCAACATCACTTTAAGTTCTCTCAAGAAGTCCGCGCGAGGTTTCAGTAAAGTGCCGCGTCTTTACTTAAACCCAAGGGGAGTGAGGCGGATATCATCAATCATCTTTATCATGCATTGAGTGGAGTTCATTTCATAATTATTTAAATAACTTTGTACTTGTTACCTAATTTTACATGACACTGGCTAAATGCACAAACCGTGCGAAGCCAAAAAGAAAAAAAAAAAAGAAAAAGAACCTATCCCTACTTGATTTTTTCCTTTTTTTTAATCATATGTGAAAGACATCTTAGAAAGGGTAAACAACAAAGAATTAGGGTCTTTTATCCCTATTCTTTCTTGTTTTCTTAGATGTTTTTGGTTCACTGATGTCAGTCACCTAATGAACTTATTTTTATTTTTTTCTCTTCTAACAGCACCCTAATTGCGTATCACATGATTTATCGATCAATTGTCATTTTATGTGCTCAAATGACGCGACACATCTAGGCACTCTAGACTCAGCCCTAAGTACCTTATGGTATGTTTGTAAGTTGTTAGGAAGATTTAAACAAAGGATATTTTTGTGAAGTGAAACGATTAAAGTAGTCTGTTTAGTGTAAGTTTTAGTAACAGTTTTAAAAGAACGGTTTCAAAGTGTTATTTGTTGTCAAGGTGCTAAAGTACCTATATGTGTTATGTAATGTTTACAACTGTGTGGGAAGTGCCTTTCAATGGACCATGTGTTTTATCTTCATTATTTCCCTCACTGTCTCCTACAGTGAGAAGGTGTACCCCGCCGGTCCAGTTTGCCTTTTGGCATAAACCACATTAACTGTAAATATCTGGATAATGCGTATCGCTATCGTCCACATAGTTTGACATTAGTTCAATCAATTCATAAGTCACTGCGTACAGAGACCGCCAGAACATATTTATTTTAAGCCAAAGCAACACGTACATCAGAGTAGTCAGTACTTACATCAGAACAACAGTGCTACGGCAGCGTTCAGTACGCTGACCAACAGAGAGAGCATAAAGAGCTTAGTCATGACACAGCGTTATCCCTTTAAAAAATTATGAAGGTGGTCCGTTGTACCTTTTTTTCGCATATTCACATAGATACGCTCCGTTTGGGAAGAACGGAGGGTTATGTCGGACTCCTACCGATTAAAACCCCACTTTCCTTCTAGTACCATGAGTTGGTACCTGCAGGGTCCGTCTTACCTTCGTTTCCCCACCTACTATCACCATACCAATTTCTACCGCCGCATGAGTTGCCGATTTGAAGGGTATGAGACATTTACGTACGTATGATGAACGCTTTAAACAAATGTACTCTGTGGATGAACGTACCTGCGATGCTTTTGGTGTTGAAGATGTCCATTAGGCGGGCTTGGATTGATATTATACAGGTGATATTTGAGACTTGGCTTCATAGAGCAACGTGTTAAAAAAACTCGATTTTGATGATAAGTATGGATATAAGCTAAAGACTGTATTTGATTTAAGCACTTTAATAAAAACATGCTATATAATGTATTTAAAAAAATACTTATATGCAAGATTTTTATGTGTTCACCGATTTACCTGCATACTTAAGTTTTTTTGCTGAGGAGCAAATCACAGGGATCAAATACTACTGGTAGGTACTTGATGGTATTGTTCGTTCACAGGGTTCGATTCATGGTTAAATAAAATATTTGTCGATTCGACGTCGAGTCCCGCCACGTCGAGTCGCCGCCACGTCTACTTCCAAAACTCCCGCTTTTATTCCCGTCTCGTCGAATCGTTGAAAAATACTCTTTTATTACCGCTACATCTACTTAACCATTTTATTTGTACAGTCGGAAAAAAATATTCATAGACAAACTATGAGTATTAATTAATTCACAATTCCTAAAACTGTATGTGATTTTTGTTTGTGTATGTCTTAAGTGAGCCAGTCGTTGAAGTGCCTTAAAAATAAATATATGTATAATAAACGCCCCTCCCGTAGATAAATATCACCCGTCTCTCCACTATTCCAATGCTTGCTCAAGGATGCATATCCGGTAGGCTCTAATAATCGATCCATATTCCAAGGGTACTTCTTCCCTACCATCATCTCGCCCCCCGGTCTACCCTTTGATATACAATGGTCTCTGTAGTCTCATGAAACATGAGGATTCAGGGGCTAGGGTGAATCTCTCGGTTCATTCGAGCAATCGAGTCTACTTAAACCATGCTGGGGTCGGTGCATTTCATTCATTCATTCATATAATGTATGTATAATAAACAGAAAAATATACTTTATACCCATAGTTAAAATGAAGTAAATACTGCGTACTTTTTAGTGCCAAACATCGATATTGCTGTTTCAACCGTTGTATCCTCACAGAATAACGTCGCAGACAGAATATAAAGGGTCAAATTAAATTAGCTAGCGAAACTCCGCAGACATGATCGGTATTGATATCTAAACACGATAAAATAAAAATAAACTGATTTTCTCAACTCATACTATACCATACCAATAACAATACTAGCCTCTGTGACTTCTGAGTTTGTTTCGGCCTTTCTGCTCAGAGTAGTCAGATACGAAACGCCGACCTCGTCTAGTTTTTTTAAAAATATTATTGACGTGTAAAAGTGTTTGTACAAACCTACTTACAGAAATAAATCATTTATTATATAGCAGCGGCCGTTGACCCCAAAAAAACCGACAAATCTTTTTCATTTTTATTTTTGCGTGTATAGATTTCCATACCCATCTGTGGAGTTTCGCTAGCTAATTTAATTTGACCCTGTATAGATATAACGTAGGAATATCTATATTTGGTTCAATTGACCAGTAGCCATAATGTACAAAAAGTGTGAGTGAGTTGTATATGTTTCTGTTTAAACATAAATTATCTATGTATCCTATCTATTTATTCCAAATAACCACCTATGAGTATTGTTTTTTTCGACTGTACAAATAAAAATGGTTAATAAAAGAGTTTTTCAACGATTCAACGAGGCGGGAATAAAAGCGGGAGTTTTGGAAGTAGACGTGGCGGCAACTCGACGTGGCGGGACTCGACGTCAAGGCGACAAATCAAATAAAAAAGCTTTAAAAAAGAAAACGTGCGTTTTTTAAACTACCTTGTTGGTCTAGTCATGAACTGGTAGTCGAAAGCACGACTGCCGAGCCGATGCTCAGTCCTGGTCCTGGGTTCAATTGCTAGATGGACCTGTGTCAATGAGTATTTCCACATTAGGAATTTCGCAGTAGCATCCCGGAGTCGTATGCCCGGTTGACGCCACTATGTTTAATGTTAGTGTCTGCCTACCCCTTGGGCATAAAGGCGTGATATCATTTATGTTCTTTACAATAATGAATAATGCAAATTCCCTGACCGACGGCGACGGCGACGGCTTGGTAACGATAAAGCGTTACCCAGACGTGCAAATAAAATAATGACACGCTATTTTTGTTTAGCCAGTGCCTATAAATAATTCAGAGCGTCTTGTCAATTTTATAACCCGTGTCATACACATTGCGAGTTCACTTACGCTGGCAGCAAATAAAGTAACAAAATCAGCGTTGCTTTCGTATGAGTTATAAATAGTTGATGCGTGTCGTACCGACGAGTAACGTATCTTGTTAGTCAGCCTATTATTTCGCGACTGCGTCATACTAGCTCGACGTAGATTCGCAATTTTTTTCCCAAACTGTGCACCCGTGTGCCCGTGTTACGAGCAGTAATTACTGTGAGAAATAGTTTAAATTCAGACCTTTCTATGACCTTAATGAATCACTTTTTGTAATTTTAGGTAGGTGTAAATAAAAAGCCAACGTTTTAAACAAATCAATATTATTTCCAATAAATTTATCAGTACATCCACATTGAATGCATATTAATTTTTACCCAATAAAATACAACATAAAGTCTTCGACAGCATGAACTAAACATAAGAACGAGTATAGGAGATAATTTATTTACAATAAGGTGGTTTAAACACAAAATAAAACATTGAACATAACAAAAATCAGTGCAACAATAAAATAATAAATATTTATAGACAGTGGACTTCAACGTGGTAGAGTTATAATAATTCTAAGGATATAATTATTCAATCGTTAGTTACACAAGTTTGTTACAAAATTATCTATTGGCCTCACATCACAGAGCTAAGCGATCTCGAGGGTCGACCATAATGTGAATTGGCTCGCCGAGACGCTCGAGTGCAGCTGAGACGTGTCTCTCAACTATACCATAAACATACTTTCTCACGCACAATCAACTCAAACTGTTCCTCTCAACAAACTAATAGTGGCAGGATAACATTAAAACCAAAACAAAACGTGTACAAGCACGGGGTCAACACGACCTGTGACTCTCAACTAAAACGCGTCACTGCTACGTAATATTGTCAAAACCTGCAAAATATCAGAGCTGCGCGTAAATGCGTCCACAACAGACGAAGAGTCATACAGACTACACTTGTAAATAAGCTCTAAAACTGTAAAAAATGTAGGAGCTCAAATCGTCATGCAATCAACTCTACGTTGATTCTAAAGACTAGAAAAATGCAAACCATTCGAAGAAACCTAACATCCGTGTCCGTCGACGAATAAATGCCCACACCGTGTTACCTAACAATGATATGTGTAGCTCCCGAAGCGATGTGACAATAGCTCTGCTGCGGCCGCCAGTCCGTGATGCCCACAAGCATACCATAATAAAAAGATGAACACACTATCAATTATTACCTAAAATATTCAACAAGGGAAATCAGCTGATTCGAGTAGTCACCAAATGTCGCTCGGCTGAGAATTTCGATAGCTCTCATACAACAATAATTACTATAACTTAGGCCTCTTAAAATTTAAAATGTACAGTTATTTATTATGGCAGATATCAACAATCAATTTATACTATATCGATACGATACTGACACTTTTTACAGAAACAATACTAAGTTATATACACTCATGCGATAACAACGTGCACCGACCCTCGCGGCGTGTTCACGCCCTCCTCGCTAGCAAATGGCACTTTCATACAAGCTCCCGCTACTATTTGTTCTACACCGTCGACTCGCCAGTGTCTGACCGAGGGTGCACAATAAACCAACTCTATCGTATTATAGTATATATATCCTAAATTACTCTAAATCATAAATATACCGAAACCCCCGGCCGGCGATCGCGATCAAGAAGCAGCGCATATAATATTCGTATTCGAAACGAGGTACCGGCGGGCCGCGTCGCGAGCTCCGGGCCGGGCGGACATACTCGAAGCGGGCACAGAGAACGCCGGGGAGTGAGCAAGGGGTCGAGCGCTGGCGTCGCTCGCAGGCCGCCGGGGCTAGGCGTAGCCGGGCGGGTCCCACGTGGCGGTCCATCAGGACGCGTGCGGCAGCAGCAGGAAGTACAGCGCCGCGGCCAGCAGCGGCACGGCCAGCGCCAGCGCGTGGCGCAGCGACACGCGCGCCGGCGCCCGCTGCAGCGCCGCCAGCGCCGCCGCCAGCCGCGCGCGCTCGCCGCTCACCTCGGCCCAGCGCTCCTTGGCGCGCACCAGCTCCTCCTCCAGCGCGTGCAGCGAGCCGTTGTGCAGCGTCACCTGCAGCCGCGCCGCGTCGTCCAGCCGCACGTACGCGCCCACGCCCTCCCCGTCCCCGCCCTCCGCGTCCTCGTCGCGGTTGATCTCGGTGACGGCGGAGTCGGTCTCCTCGTCGTCGTCGTCGTAGTCGAGGCGGAACATCTCGTCGATCTCGGCGGAGATCTTGCCGGCGTCGATGGGCCGCTCGGGCGCGTCGTGCGGCTCGTCGGGCGCAGCCTCGGTCTCCACTGCTTTGTCTTGCGTGGAGCGCTCCCTGACGGTGGAAGTGCGAAGTCTCTCGATCTGCTGCTCTTTGGCGAGTACTTCGGCCCGCAGTTTGCCGACGACGACGGTGAGGTCGTCGATGTCGGAGCGCGTCGGTCGGAACGCGAGCTCGGCTTGCATCTCGGCTGCACTCGACGCCAGTCGCTGGATTTCTGCGAGGTTCGACTCCTCGGTCACCGTCGAACGGGTGAGCTGTGCCTAGAAACATAACAATAAAAAGTTACTGTAGTGCTTCAATTTAAATATTGCCTAGCCACTAATTTAATCGACGAAAAAAGGTGAAATTGAATTATCACATTTGAACACATACTACTCTGCCTCTAGTTAATAAGCCCCTCACTAAAACCCAGTGGTCACCGTCAGCACATGGTACAGGGTACTCTTTGAAGAACTAATAAACCCCAAACATATTATGTGACGTGTTACCTGCAGGTCGGCGATGCGCGCGCGGTAGTTGACGGCGTCGTCGGGCTCGAGCGCGGGCGGGTCGTGCGTGTCGGGCTGCGCGGCCAGCAGCTCGTCCCGCGCGGCTCGCAACTGATCATTGTCAGCAGATGCGGAGCTGAGTCGCTCGCGTAGCACCTTGATCTCCTCATTCAGACCCGCCATCACGCGCAGTATGTTTGCGTACTCCACGCCCGCTTTGCTCTGTCAAATATATTGTTTGTTATGTATGTGTGTGTCTCGTTTATTTTACCCATAGTTATAATTTGAGGTTATGAAATTGTAAGACTTTGAAATGCAAGCCCATAAAACAAGAATACAAGGCAGTATCTAGGTAGGAAGGTAGTGTCTATGTAGTATAGATGCTGCTCTGAAGATGTAAGAAGCAAGTTATATCCAAACTAAACATCAAATTATGTCTGCAAAAAATTGTGCAACACTAAAAACTGCAATGTTAACTAACGATGCTACAGGCAATTAACCATCGTAAATTCTGTAATCTAAATTATTATTTCGCAGCAGTTCTTTTACCTGACTTTGTAATTTGAGTCATTGCACTGATGAGACAGACCATGCTTGTAAAATGAACCTTAACGACGTTTTAAGAACATTTTGTTGGTGATCAAGTAACTGGGAGCAATGTATGAGGATTGGGCGGGGCGAGGCGGTGCCTGCAGTGCGGCCGCCTGCCTGACTCACCGACTCACCGCCGCTCCGTAATAAAGAACAAAGCATCACACGAACTATCGCGCCGTGAAATTGTGCATTAACATACATAATAACACGCTCGTATCGTGCACCGCCCTTTACTTGGATATTGAGGATTTTATAGAAAAATAAAACATTTATCTGCAACTTGTATGCATTATTTACGTGATGGTATAAAATAGTATAACAAAGGAGTACGTCAACTACTTATTATCTGACTGTACTGTGATGAGTCGACCTTTTAAATGACAAACAAGCAAGAGCTGATCCGTCTCTTTTGGCCATCTTTACAACAAAAAAGGTCCCTTCCTGCGGTTACCATGTTAGGTAAACAGACGGTGATCGTAGAGCCAGCTTTTAGAGCGCACAAATGACTTTCCTGCCCCTCATCGGCTAGACAAATTCAGAATCGTGAAGTTTGTGTGACAAGGATATTCTGAGCTTAGATGTAGTCAACTTCAGGGAGATTGAATGTTAGGTTATGAACACAAACCACGCGAGCGAAAGCTATACTCCATTTATTATAACACTAGCTTCTACCCGCGACTTCGTCCGCGTAAAACTTCTTGTTTCCCCGACCCACTGCGTCACATTTTTTTTTCATTGCATCGCGCATAGCATTTTTTTATCTTGCTTGCCTCCTAAGCGTCGTAGCGTGATGTTAAATAGCTAAAACCCTCCTCGAGAATTGGGCTATCAAATGCAAAAAAAAAAATCCAACTGGTAGTTCCAGAGATTACCCCTTACATAAAACCTTACAAACGAACAAGTTTTACCTCTTTATAATGTTAGTATAAATTAGAAAAATAACGGTTATCACTCTTTCGTTGTTTGGATATAAACGTAAAATAAACTCCGCTATTTCACGAAAAATACAAAGCAATGTTAACGATTTACCATTTACATTAAATAAATAACTCTTAATTGCAGTAATTTCAACAATATTACACGATAACTGTCGTTATTCTGCCATTATTTTTCCAATTTATTTTTCTCTATAATATATGGAGTATAATAGTTATAATATATTTTACTGCTCTTAAAATACTAGCGATCTATCGTAAAAAAAAAAACACATTTACTTGTCCTTCAAAACAGGAACCTTAAGTGGAAACTTTTTGTAATCGAAATCGCCGACAACGGAGGTAATTGAATCAGACTGATACTTATTTACTAGGCATCAGGTAATCGTATGTAGAAGGAAGTTCTAACGAGGTCGGAACGAAACGTCTACCGCTATGACAAAGCATTATCACCCGTATTTCAGTCCCGATTAAAATAAGCGAAAACATCGCTGAATTACTCAGTCTACAAACAAGTACAAAAAATCTCTCACTGAATACAGAAAAAAGTTTTCTCGAACATTGAAGACTACGACATCAAAAAAAGCAGATTTACGTTCCAATCCGAGGTCTTGTCAGATACGATGATTCACGCAAACGTTTAGAGGCCGAGTCGAGTCCCAAACAAGCGTAGTATGTATTATAATGAATACTTTTTTATAAGAACTAATTCATGCTAACTTGTACCGGATTTGGTATGGCACTGTATGATCTATGCGGTGTGCCCTTATGGGACGAAATATTTGGTATATTACGTCGTAGGCCTGAGAACTGGAATGACACTAAACAAAATGTTGCGTAAGTATCTAATGGGTTAAATAAAGCATAGAATTAGTTACCTATTTAAAAACAAGGAGGTTGAGGAACGAAAAGCCAAGTCTTTGTGTCGCAAAACATAGACTGAAGTGAAAACTTGTTACAATCGTGTTCAACCGTGAACTAACAATAGAATCGCACCGCCAGCACTAAGTGACCTACTGAGATCTTCGCATCATCGGCTCGATACACACACAACATACACATAAATAGGTATGATGTGTATTGACCACAAAAATAGTATATAATTAAGTTAAGAGCGTATACGACGTACGGCATTTCATACAAACATTCAAGCCCTTGTTTTTTTTAAATGACTGAACCGATTTTAATGAAACTTCATATGCATAAGCAGGATAAAAAGGTCTAAAAAGTTAATTAAGACCATTTTAAAAATGTCTTATTTAAAAACAGATAACTGGATATCTCTGTTTCTATGGCAAAATTGAAATCGTCTAATTTGGCTGTAACACTATTTTTCGAAAATGTTCTTAACTAACTTATTAGACCTTTGTGCCCTGCTTATGAAGTTTCATTAAAATCGGTTCAGTCATTTCGAAAAACAAGGGCTTGAAAGTTTGTATAAAATGCCGTACGTCGTATACGCTCTTAATTGTTGTAATAAATCAGTCATCAAGCCAGAGTCAAGTTTGATTCATCTCCTATAACTCCACTTACTTCGTGGCCAAGACACCTTTAGCCATCATCGGTCCTATGAGTCTGTGGGATCGGCAGTGAGAAAACCATTTCCTGTGGTCATTGCACGACGCGCGACGTACACAAACCCCTATTCCTACCCAAATTCCGTTTGTTACCGTAGGTCCCGTTGTTACAAACTTCCCGCACGTACAACCAACGTAACATACGTTTGGTATAGTAGGTTAGGGCGTCAGGATAACTAGGGTGCTAGATAATTAGGGCTAGGTTTATATTCAATAGGGTCTTAAGTAACTAATAGGTACCAGCCTCGACTGTCTCAAACATAGCCACACTGTACGTATTTGGAATAACGGCCGTACTAAGCTGCAAGTCCTGGTGCGTACTAATCGTGAAAATAGTGCTTACCGCAAAAAAAACAACACTTATTTTGATAAAGAAGCCGCAATTATCAGCCACCAGTTAGTGGGGTGATAATAAATCGTGGATCGTACAGCATTAGAATACAGGGGGTCTACTCCGAAGCGTTAATTGGAAGTATCAGCCGTTTTATAACTTCCATAGTTTCCTTTTTTGACTTTGAATCTTTAACGGACTTAAAGCCACATTTTTGACTTTGGCTTATCTCTTTGACTGTCTTTTTTTTTTCGCCTTTGCCAGCCATCGTTAGCGTCACGTCAAGCAACGGCCGAACATTCGGCCGATACTTCAGATTTATGTTCGGAGTAGACCCCCTGCATTGACAAATGCTGAATATAAATGTATGGTCTGTTCCCAAAGTATCTCATAACATAAAGTGTAAACAAACCGTATTCAGGTTAAATTGTTGCGCAATCACCAATCACTCACTTTGTCAAATGAAAAACATATTTGAGATGATTTAATATTAGAACTGCGGAAATTACATTTTCGGATCCATTTGTTTACATTTTAATCAGATACTTTTGGAACCATGTGGTGCCGGACGTAAAGAATAGCACCATCCTATTGCTTCCCGTGGGTGTTGTAAAAGACGACTAAGGGATTTACTAGAGAATGGGCAGCAGCGTTCTCTATGCATTTTAAACCCGCCTGCCAAGCGTGGCGATTATGGCAACGCCCTCAAATGTTGGGGGAGGCCTATGTCCAGCAGTGGACGTGTTTCGACTGAAATGATAAATGACTTTTGGAACAGACTATAGGTGATGTGATAACGCCCCTACAATGAATGATCACGAAAAAACCCACTGTGGCTTTCTATTAGATTGGTTGCGCGCAGTTGCATTTACACAACACCCACGAAGGGCGATACTACAGCGGCAGTCCGTGACCGCTAGTCATGTTACGATCATGGTATAACTATTCTCATATAGTACCAAATTGATTTGAGAGAAGAAATCACTCAACCTTATGACGTAATTCTTTAAGCATTTTTTATTATTATGATTCTTCCACTTCGCATCGCTCTTGACAGAGCGGTCGTGGTCACGATGAAGTGTGTCCAATCGTGAGGCGAGCAACGACTACGCCTGGTGTAGTCGTTGCTCGCCTTACGATCTCTATCCACCTGATTCTGTTAGTTGACATCAAGTTCAGTGAGTTCTGGTGCATTAATTAACAAGGCCTCCAATCGCGGATTTCTTTTGGTCGGTCTACCTCATCCGTGAGATCTCGCGTGGCCTATTACCCTCTACTCTGCCGTGCGCCACTAGACGTTCGATGGCGTCATTATTCCGTCTCGAGACATGACCAAAGTATTTGACACTGTATTTAGTATTTGACACTGTACTAGTGCTGATTAATGCAGAGTTCTTGGAGTATGGAAACGTACCGTGGAAACTTGAAGTCCCAAGCATTCTTCTCTAGCCTACTTTTTTCTTTTGCAGTTCTCGTAATGTCCTGGTCTCAGCTGCCTACAGAAATATTGGGAATACGAGTGTACGGACGAGCCTGATCTTAGTGGCCTTTGTGATGTTGCGATATTTATTTATTTATTTATAGCTTGTCCATTGCTCGTCTAGCCTAGTATTATTATGATACCGATAATATAATCAAAAAGGGTCTTGGTCAACTCGTGATCTCCTTGCAATGCACAAAAAGTATAAAACATACTGAGGTACTTACAGGTGATTCTTCTCTAGTACTGGGTTCACTATACGTGGAGTTGGCGTTATTGTCTGCGTGAAGCTCGCCGTCCAATGGACTCGGACACTCTTCATGACCGGGGTCTACAATACAATCAAATCAGTTTTGCGTATGATAGTTTGAAGAATTTGTAGAAATTATGAAGAAACTTGTTAGTAAGTATCACAATTAAAGGAGCCGATAAAATGCAGTTCAAATAATAATCGGGGGAAACACTTGACTACTGGTACAGACAGATATTTGAATACTTGAAAACTACTACTATCTAACGCGTTCAAAATGTCGCTATTACCCTAAAGTTTCGGGGTGTTTGATACTATAAGCCAGTCAGCATTGTACCGGGTAGTCATGCCCGATTTAACGTATCATACACTCTTATTTCCGATTGCAAATTCGAAGCTATTAGTCTACAGATTTTGGGGCGTATGATACGCCCTTTGCTTCTATACGAAGTATTACTTCCTTTTCTACGACAATGCCTACCATGATTGAGCCGCGACTGCTTTTCATCGTCAGTACATGAGTCAGGCTCACCAGTCTTCTCTTCGCCGCTACCGCTGACGCCACCCTCTTCGTTGTTCTGCTTTTCTGTAAACAATAACATTAATTTAATAAAACAGTAAGCCTAATTTGAAGATTATAGGTATATTATAGCACTAGCTTTTGCCCGCGGCTTCGCCCGCGTGGATGTCGGTAAAAATGTCACGAGAACGTACTACTGGAATTAAAAGTTCGCTGTGTTAATGCAGATTATAAACTGTAAACTATGTTACCAAATTCCATCTAAATCCGTTCAGCCATTTTTGCGCCAATCCGAAACATAAAATCATCTCCTTTAAAATTGACTACCCCTTTCCACCCCGTTAGGGGTAGATTTTTTGACAACCCTGATACAACTTTTCCTTTATTTCCGATCTTAAATATAAATACCGAGTTTCAAGTTAATCGAACCGCGCGATATATCTTTCCATACAATTATTTTCCCCCATAAAATTTAACACCCCCTTTAAAAGGTTGTTTTCGAAAATGTATGTTTATGGTCGTTTTATTTATTAAGAAAATATACGGGTCAATTTTCAAGTTTATTGATCAAACGAAACATAATTTTGATATAAACTGTGTCCCCCTTTTCACCCCAAAATAAGTTTATTTTTGAAAAATATTCAATTATGTGTTATTCAATTACGTTGGAGTTTATCAAGACGCACAGTAAAGTCCTTTCCTAAAACTATCCCCTTTTGCCTTGTAAGGGTTACATTTGAATAAACCAAAAAACGTAACGCTTTATATTATGTGAGCATTAGGTATATATAATACCGAGTTTCGAGTAAATCGGACCGCGCGTTAAAATTCTTCCATACAAACTTTAACAACCCCAATCCCCTTTAAAAAAAAACAAAAAATTACTAACTTTATAATTTACTTAGGTTAGTATTCGTGCCAAGTTTCAGATTTATTAATTCAAGGAATAAGATTTTTCATACAAACGAAATCCCCCCCTTTCACCCCTTTAAAGGTCAAATTCCCAAAAAACCCCTCCTTAGCAGATGCCTACGTCATAATTTAGAGTTAATCAAGCCACGCAGTAAAATCCTCCCTTGTCAAATTGACTACCCCTTTTCACCCCATCAGGGGTCAATTTTCAAAAAACTCTGATACATGTTATTCTTAATGTTTGTTGCTAAGTATTAATACCAATTTTCAAGTTAATCAAGTCACGCAGTAAAATCCTCCCTTGTAAAATTGACAACCCATTTCATCCCGCTAGGGAACGATTAATAAAAAAGCTGATACATTTTATTCTTTATTTTTAGTTTTAAGTATAAATACTGAGTTTCGAGTTAATCGGACCGCGCTTTAAAATTCTTCTATACAAACTTTGACATCCTCCAATCCCCCTTTAGGGGGCAGTTTAAAGAAAAACCAAAATGACAACTTTATAATTTTCTTCGGTAAGTATTCGTGCCAAGTTTCAGGCTTATTAACTCAAGGAATAAGATTTTTCATACAAACAAAATCCCCCATTCACCCCCTTAAAGGTCGAATTTTCAAAAACCCCTTCTTAGCGGATGCCTACGTCATAATAAGTATCTATGTGCCAAATTTCAACCCAATCCGTTCAGTGGTTTGAGCTGTGTGTTACCAGTCATGGTTTCCTTTTTGATTACCCCTTTTCACCCCGTTAGGGGTAGATTTTTGAAAAAGTTCTGTTACACGTTATTTTAATTTTTTGTTTGTATTATAAATACTGAGTTTCGAGTTAATCGGACTGCGAGTTAAAATTCTTCTATACAAACTTTGACATCCCCCAATCCCCCTACGGGGGGAACATTGAAAAAACTAAAAATGGAAAACTTTATGATTTACTTAGGTAAGTATTCGTGCCAAGTTTCAAGTTTATGAACTTTATTATTTTTACTTGAATACAAAACTTTATCCCCCTTTTCACACCCTTGTGGGTTGAAATTAAAAAAAAAAAAGATTTACTTTGTATCAGCCAACCATAAGCCGAACTATTAGTGAATTTAACTTAAAAAATAAAGAACTTTAATTAAAAACAAAATTTCACCCCTTAAGGGTTGAAATTATAACTACACCTTTGCGTTAGCTTCCGACCATAAGCCTAGATCAGAAATTTAGTGATTTTTACATTCTAAAATGAAGGACTTTCCATACACAACTTCATCCCTCTTTTTAACCCTTCGGTGGTGGAATTATCAAAAACACTGAAACACGTATATATTAATTTTCAATCGTCAGCCTAAACACAAAATTTGAAGATCCTAACTTCAAAACTGACGGACTTTCATATAAACTTCCATCCCCTATTTTACCCCTTTAGGGGTGGAATTCCCGAAAATCCTTTCTTGTTCCTAGTCCACATTATAAAGAGAACCTCTGTACAAAATTTCAGCTTTCTAGGTCCAAGGGTTTAGGCTGGGCGTGTAGGTAAATACTTTCATACTTGTAAAATACCAATATATATTTTTTAAATTTAATCGTTATATTTATTAATAATCAATCAAATAAAGCTATCAAGACTTAGTACGTCTTAAAAGAGAAAAAATATTTTTTCTAGTATAAATAATTTTCATTATTCTTAATTTGAATTGTCTCAATTTCTCTTGTGAAGAAAAAAATATTGATAATAATAAATATTCCAGTCTCCTAATGCAGTAAAGTTTAGAAATAATAATTAGTAACAAATAGAAATAACTTTTTCTATTATCTTATTAGTCAGTCATTTTCTATGTTTTTCCTATTAATTAATGTTGTAACACTGCGCCTTTGTTATTACAGGCTTGCAGAAAAGGGACATGTACTGGTCGTACAGTCGTGCGACCCTTTTGTGAGGCTAACAATCAGTCCATTCTCTATCGCATAACCGCCAACCGTTGGTGCACAAAGGTGCCAGCGATGGGCGATCAGAAAGTTTGGGGGCTTTTATTAGCAGTAGCTGATCCATCTGATATGATAATAATTTTCCGTAACATAACTGGACATTGCAGAGAATATTTCAGTCCTATGGACCTTGTATCTATCGTATCAAAAGGACGGATAAATCTCTATTCATCCATAGTAGGTTCGTACAATAGTGCGGTACCGCATACATAATGTGTAACGTGCATTTCTTGAGTTTAGCTAGCACAAAATTACACTTTAGGCTGTCTCCATTATGGTCATCCCTTTCTTAAACAAGGCTGAGGACTTTAAAATATGTTACAAACTAGCTGCGCCCCGCGGTTTCACCCGCGTAAGTCTCGATCCCGTGCGAATACCATCGATAAAAAGTAGCATATGTCTCAATCCAGGGTGTCAGCTACCTCCATACAAAATTTTATCAAAATTGGTCCAGCCGTTTGAGCGTGAAGAAGTAACAAACAAACAAACATACACACACACACACACACACACTCACAAACCTTCGCCTTTATAATATTAGTGTGATTACTGGTTAAAACTCACCTTTACTTTCGGCATTATAAATATTATTTGTCTTTAATATTAATTCGAACTCCTTCGCGGATTTTCCTTCAGCTGATATTGCTTTTATTCCGACCTGAAGAAAATAAATAATTATGTTAATTTACGGTGTTATATGAAGCATCTAAATTATTTTTGAGACATAAAGTTTACAAACTGCTACGAGGTTAAGGTGAGGGAGACATCTGCCGCTGTCCAGTCCAGCAGAGCCTAATCCATTCCTCTAGCAGGGTGGGAGACACCGTGCCACATGACATTACTGATTAGACGTACTATCGCGGCGTCCAAATCGTAGTACTTTCAAAACAAAAACCCATGCTCACGATGACCACATCTGTTTACCGCCCATTTTTGCTTCACCAACATTTCTTTTTTTTTCTTTTGTTTTTAAATAAATTTCTCAGGATCTGTTACATGATGATCACAGATGTCTGACCACCCTTTACATGGTTTTTTTGATCTTATTTTTCCATTTACAAAAATCTGATGCGTCGTATGCTATTGGTTGATGAGCGTAGGTAAGCGTTACTATAGCAGCCGAGCGCTGCAAGCAGTAATAGTCCTTACGGTGGTCCGATTTGCACATCCGTGATAGTACAGCTGCAAAGCTCTAGTTTGAGTAGGCAGTCCTTGGGGCTTGCTACAATTTTATAGACCAACTATTTTGCTATCCTCGAGCGAGGTTTGTATTTATGGACGCTTGTAAATAGTAAATGTAAACACTTATTGTGCATTATTATACAATGATGTACGAATGTAAGCTACCGAAGAATAAATAAATGATGTGTTCTTACCTGGGGTGTAAGGGGGAGCACACAACAACCGGACTCCCCAAATATCTACCTCACCTGCGCGCGTTACACCCTGCCATCGACGAACGAGGCGCTGACGACCGACCGATGGCGGTATACCATCCAAAAAGCCAACCTAAATTCTCCAGAGCGATGACGAGCAGCAGTGTTATCGTTGCGAAAGGATTGGCCCTGCGGTCACCAACCTGCATGCCCAGCGTGGTGACTACGGGCATTAAACCTCTCAATGAAAGTGCTAAAACAACGGCCCCCAGTTCCTGGTTGGACAGGGTGTTTGGGCGCAGCCTAGGAAAGGCATATGTCCAGCAGTGGACTGCGATAGGCGGAATTGACGTGTTCTTACCTTGTTGAGTAGTTGTTGCGGCAGCAGTAGCTTGATGTAGTCGGGCAGCGCTCGCACGGCGTCCTCGAGCGAACCTCCACGCTTCGCTTCTTGCAACTTGTTGCTGTCCGTACTCAGCACCAACATCTTCGCTTCACCGTTTTGTACTGAATACTGGAAAATAAAATCACACATTGTTATACGGTCGATTTTAAAGAGTTGTGAAATATTTTTAAACAGCAAAGTACTTATCGATTATTGGCATACATTCCGATACATTTCTCTAAACAAAAGGTACTGCAGAATGTTTGAGAATAAGAGTAAGCTCATACATAGAAAATCTTGTATGGAGGATGTTGCTTTGATTATCTCATGAGACCTCGGAATGGATTGCTAAATCACTTTGAATTATGACTGTAATAGAGTTCTTACGGCGAGCGGCAGATGGTTGCGCACGGCCAGCTCGCGCTCCTCGGCGGTGGCGATGGCGAGCCGCGCCGCGCACATCTTGCGCTCACACCGCGCTGCCAGCTTCTGTAAAACAAAACAACACACATTTAGAACTATTTTCTGTATTTATTTCAAAATTTTAGGCTGTGTTTCGTTTATAAGGGTGGAATGGTAAATTTTTATTTATTTATAAGCAATTTAAAAAGAAATGTTTTACAGTTATTAAAAAAATCTATTCTGGACCCTCACAGTAAGCTCTTTCTTTAAGTTAAGCCTTTTTTTAAACCCGTTATATTCGTACCTGTAGCTCGGCGAGCGCGTTGTTGGCAGTCAGACGCAGCGCGTAGTTGTGTTGATGCAGCGCGGCCACCTCGCGGCTGCGTCGCTCTAACGTCTCCTCTAAGGCCAGCCTTTGTTCGTGCGCCGCGCGGAGACTCTCTTGCGCCACTTCCTGTAAATAACATACCCCTTTATCTATACAAATAAATACAATTGAAGGTTCTGTTTGTAATCTCAAAATAACAGCTTTTTACTAAATGAATATGAAAGTTCAAAAAAACAATTTATAACATTTTCGTCTGCCTGTCTGTTTGTTAAGGCTAATCTTCGAAACGGTGGGGGCCGATTTTGACGGGACCTTCACTAGCAGATAGCTGATGTTATAAGGAGTAACTAGTTTTATTTTAGAAAAAGCTACTTAGGAAATAAGCTTGTTATCTACTTATAAGAATAGGAAAACATTTATTTTTATTTTTCTTATTTTTTCACAGAACGGCAATACAATATTACTAACAAACAAGGTCAACTTAAAGAAACACAATGCATGACCGAAAATAGTGAGCACTAACGTAATTAGTTCATACATTGTGCATGCTATGGATGAGCAAATTATTTAATTACAAATAAGTTTATACTGCATATTATTGCAGGAATTGAACTAATTATTAGTAGTCGAATGGTTTTGCACAGGCTCTTCTTAATTTAAATTTTGGCTGCTAAGGTCCCGGACCCTGCCAGGGTTACGAGCCTGTCCGAAAGGGATATCGTGGCCCTGGCACACAGGCATCTGAAGGAACACGGTGGGTTTTAGTCAGTAAAAGTCTGACACTCCCTCCCGCTCCACCCAGAGCGGGAGAAGTTATTTGATAATTTCCCATCCAAAAAAAAAAAAAGGTCCCGGACAAAATATCAATTTATAATATTTAAAAGATATCAAAGATAGATAGATCTGCACGCAATGGTCGAATTTTGTTTTTTTTTTTTTTTGAACACGAGAGATAAAAACAAAAAAACGAGTGTGCTTTAGACCACATGGCTGAAGTAAAACTTACAAATAACTCTCTCTCTTTCTATCTTCACTAACTTATATCTCCCTCTCAACTTCCGTTCGCCCGCTTCCGTAACGCTCTCGTCACGCATTCACAAGCTTACTCCCCATGTCAAGCGTGCGTAAAGAAGTTTTACTTAAAAAATAAATAAATACTTCAGAAAAACATTTTTTTTTTTAAGTAACTAATTCTCACTTCATTCAGACCAGCCAAATAATGTTTTTTTTTTAGTTTTATCGTAATTTCATTTCTATACCCGTCGGCGTCGTGCGCGTCTACTAAGTTACGCCAGATAATTGAATTACACCTTGAACAAAATCTCCAGTTAATTAATATCCGTACCTGGTAGTTCCTCTTGTCGCAGAGCAGCTGTGCGAGTTGGTGGTGGTCGGGCTGCTTGCCGACGGCCAGCATGGTCTCCAGCGTGTGCACGCGCATGAGCAAGCGCTGCTCGCCCACGAACAGCTCCCACGACGCCGCCGCCTCCGCGCGCGTGCGCTCCACGCACTCGCGTAGTGTGCGGAGACGGCTCTCGAGGGATGCCTCACGCTGGATCGCTTCCTGGATAAAAATAAAAAAAGAGGTCATCATCTGCCCAGTCTCTTCCTGACTACGTTGTAGTCGATTTTCAGTCTAACCGGATGCAGCTGAATACCAGTATTTAACATGGAGCGACTGCCTATCTGATCCCCACAACCCAGTTACCGAGAACTGGACTGGTTGTCAGACTTTCGGGTTCGGGCCCATAACAGCTGTCAAAGATCTAAATGACAAAATGACAGTAGGGATTAATCTTGAAGATCGACCCGTGCGGCTGTTATTATTTACCCAGGGGAAAGGGGGGGGGGGGGGGGTTCTCTGTAAGAAATAGAAAACTTTGAATTTAAGTAAAAGGGGGTTACAAGATAACCCAATGCGATAAATGCGCTTATCCTAACTTAATTATCCTAAATACTAACATTCATGTACCTATAACAAATTACAAACAATGCATTCCTTGTGAATTCAATCAGAGAACAAGTATTGTTGAATAACAGCTCAGTATTTGTCGTCGACAGTGACAATCTGTCGATCAAATACTCAAGATTGATTGACAGTTCGTTAAATAGGACCAGTTTGAAATAGACACTGGGAGATGACGTCATTTTCTTTTACAGAATACGAAACTTCAACTAAAGAACAAGACATCTCTCAGGGTTTAACTTCATAATAAGATCTTAAGAGTGTATCAGTTATTGATGATGATGAATGTAATAATCCGACATTGCACTCTATACTCCATTTGAAATAAGATTAGAAATTGTACATTGCAACCGATTTTGACTTCTATTGCTTTGGTGGCATGACAAATGGCAGTTGGTATTGTAACCGCGTTTTTGCTTTTATTGCCATCCTTATGCCTACGGAATAGAAGTCAAAATCGGTTGAGCGGAGTGTAAAAAAGTTTATTTAAATTTCTAATCTTATTTCAAATGTAAATGTGTATAAGTAGTTATAATTAAGTTTTAAAAAATTACCTTTAATAGTGTCTTAGAAGATAATATATTCTTCTTATTTCATTGTTTAATTTAATTTCAAATATAATAGTTTGTCTTTTATAATTGTATCAACATAAAGAGAATGTTACCTGGACAAAATTATTAAGCTGATACAATTCTTTGAGGTGCAGCGGTGTGGTCATAGTGGGGTTGAACGATAGCTTCGCTTCCTTTCCATCGGGGTGATATAGCTTGAGCAGGGCAACCACTGGCGGGAACGTATTCTGTCAATGAATATAGAATAACACATTATTATTTTATCGAAGCCGAAGTTATGAAGAGCGGGAGTTTCGAGTCTCCATATAGGACACAACAATGCATTTGGCATGGGTATAATATTAATTACGCCGACGAAGTGGCAAAAAAAACTTAAAAATAAATAAATTGTGTGGTAGTCACTATGTCGATTTATCGAAAAAGGTTAATGCCAAAAGTTACTAAAATGTCGGACAATCAGCTAAGATTAAACTAATTAACGTTCGTATTGTTATAATTTATTATTAATAAAATTCTCAATGTACGGCGACAGTAGCGCGCCGATCGCCAAAATTGACTGAGAGACGAGAGGCCATTAATTTTTTTATTTCTATTTCTTTTTAATCCTTACATGTAAAGTGGGGATGATATATTTTTTTCTCGTTTATCCCATGGTGGGGCTATCGTTGGATAGGCCGTTCAAAAATATTGCGGGTCTGTGAAAACAATTTTTCGATTCAGGGATCCGTTTGCGTATTATTAAGCTTTAAAGTGAACATTTTTGTTAGTAAAGTGCCACCTAAATGGTTGTGTCTGGATTTGGCTGGTTTTTATATTTTATTACATCAAAATCAGTAATAATCTAACTAATAATACAATGTGTTTTAATAAAATATGTATTCGTGCGATATCTTCAAAAATCCATGTAACGACACAATTACTAGATTCATCATAACGATAATTCAAAACTGCTTTTGCCAACAGCTTGACTTCAATTGACGACAGCAATGATGATTTATTTATTTATTTCTTTAATGCACAATATACACAACCATAATTATACGCTAGGCTTAAACTAGTGAGTGCATGACCCTGTGACGATGACTTATTGATTACCGGCAGCAGAGAGAAAACTAAAAATCATTTACTTTAACACAGCAAATAAGCACAGAGATTAAGGCGCTGACAAGAGGCAAATGATAAAAGTAAACTTGTCTTAACAAAAAATTGCCAAAATCTATATAGGTAGTTTGTGGTAGCGGAAAAAATATATGTTATTCTACTAGGGCATATTTCTCAAAACTTGGTTGTTACCAAAAAAACGTTAATAAAAAAAAATCTCGATACAAATTAACGGTAAACTAACCCTTTACTTTGAATTTCATTCCAAAATATCTGTATTAATTATCAACGTACGGTTGGTATTTAATTAATAACAAGAAGGTCTTATTTGTATGCAGAACATGGTTGTTTTTTATTTTCGATTACTCAACTCATCATCATCATCTGCCTAGCCTTTTCCCAACTATGTTGGGGTCGGCTTCCAGTCTAACCGGATGCAGCTGAATACCAGTATTTTACATGGAGCGACTGCCTATCTGACCTCCACAAGCCAGTTACTGGGTAACACGATATCCCTTGGTAAGACTGGTTGTCAGACTTTTGGGCTTCTGACGACCCGTAACAACTGTCAAAGATCTATAAATGATAGCCGGAACCAACGGCTTAACGTGCTTTATGGGGTACTGTGTTAAATGTTACAACAAAATACCTTGTGATATATTGAAATTAAATGAGAGAAAATTTAAAACACATATTAAAAGTACACTTAGTAAACAAGCATATTACAAGTTAGAGGATTATATCCAGGACAGGAATGCTTGGAAACATGCTGGTCCAGCTCCATAGGACAATCTAGAGTCTAGACAAAATCAAACTGGTTGCTATTTTTATGGTAAAATCTGTTATTTTTATGATATTCATTTTACATTCTGTGATAACCTATACTCACACACTGACTTATTTTTTTAGAAAAACATACTTGTATGATGTTTGTAAATATGTGAACACCACGTATCTATCTAATAATTAAGTTATTTTTCATTGCTTAGTTTTTAATTCGTTTTACCTATTATGGTATAGTAATTTTATTCTAGGTGCATCGTCTTCACATATAATCATATAATTAATGTAATCAAACAAAATATTGTAAAACATTTTTAAAAGAGTACCGGTGGAGTTTCTTGCCCATTCTTCTCCATACGAAACTACCTTTTGGAAGGGGCAACTAGAATCAATTCTATTTTTTTTGTAAATTTTGACGTTCAAAAGTGCCTCTTATGTGCCTATTTGAAATAAATGGTTTGACTTTTGACTTTTTTGACTTTCCGAGGCACTTAGATTACTTACATTACATTATTACACTTACTCAACTCATTAAATCAATTAATTACAAGCGTTGTTTCATCGACTGCGATAGGCTGAGTTGATTGATTGATTGATTGTTGTTTCATCGCGCTTCTCTTTCTTTTGTATGCAGTCTGACAGTGACCGCGGTTTAGCTGGTGTCAGCGTATTATATGTTAAAAATCAGTGGCAGTGGGGGTACTGTTAAAGTAAATGATTTTGTGATGATACCTAATCATCATCATCATTGCTGTCATCAACTGAAGTCGAGTTTCTAAATTAATTAATTTCATTAAAAACTATTTGCCAAGTACAGGTGGCACACACCAAGAAACATTCATCTTAGTCAAGTATACAACCTCCTCATCACAATTCCTCCAGCATTGAAGCTGAAAAGGGTTTTTCCACCACTGGTTACATAATGTATTAAAATTGAGGACATCGCTAAACGACGCAACATTGGAAAACATGAGTTTCCTTGTCTCATTACCAAATGTTATTTACTTTCGTTGTTTTGTCTTTATTATCAGGTCTTTTTTAAAGCTAATTAATATGACCCCATATTAAATTAGCTAGCGAAACTCCGCAGACATGATTGGTATCGATATCTAAACATGATCAAACAAAAAGAAATGAATTTGATGAGTTTTTTTTTGGGTCTTCAACCGCAGTTAGTGTAGTCACTTGAAAAATCTGTATTTTTTTGTGTATATGGGTACCGATATCTAAACATGATAAAACAAAACAGATTTTATCAACTCAGGCTTCAATTAATCTTTATTTTATTTCGTAGTTTTTAGATATCGATACTTATCATGTCCGCGGAGTTTCGCTAGATAATTTAATTTGACCCGGTATAATGTATATGTATGGAGCTGTTATAGAACAGACAATCGTAAGTTTTTTTTATTCGAAACTTGTGGTATATATTCTGTTAATGAAATAAAATCAATAATATGATATTATTATGTACTTACGTATACCTTAACCGTCTTATTACAAAACAAGATTTATATTTTGACAAGGCTTAAACCATGGAGCCAGTTTTTGTGATAAGAACGTAACAATGATTGAAATACCGTTCTTTATACAAAACTGAAAACTTAGTTGGGTACTAAGTTGTCAGTTTTGTGTTTAGGAACTTTATCATAGTCGGAATAAAGTTCGAAATTCCATAATGGCTCCATGTTTTAAACCTGGGTCTGAAGATAAACCTTGTTTTGGAATAAGGGGGTAAGAGTTTCGTTCTTTACATCTTAATCATAATTAAGAATGAAATTAGTGATAAAAAACTTCCAAATGTACAAATTTATCTAATGAAATAAAATGCTACTAACTTGTAAAATTCTATTTTCTTTGTTTTCATTAGATAAATGATTTATTCCTGTAAGCAGGTTCGTACAAAAACTTTTACATGTCAATCATATTTTTTTTTTAAACTAGATGAAGTCGGCGTTTCCTATCCGACCACTCTGAGAAGAAAGGCCGAAACAAACACAAGAGGTCAGTCTATGTAGGTTTGTGCCAAAAATAATCTTTTGATGAAAGAACCACACAGATTGAGGGGACCTGTCCAGTCAGTGCACGCATTTGTCAGTAGTCGAAGGAGCTAGGAGTAGGAGATAAGTAGGTACATTAGGAACTTTTTCTGATAGTAAAATGGGGCGGATAATTGCATGCCCTAATAAGGATTAAAAAAACTCTATCGGACCAACTGAAAAGCCAGAAATCGCATAAACTTTTCCCTTAAATTCGTAGGAAATGAAACTTCAACTTCCTTTTATATGATGGGTAGAGACTGGCCGCTACAATGAAAACTGACCGAATGAACAAAACTCCTTACTGCCCCATCTCAAAAATCCACCATGTACTCGTATAATCGTAGGTTTGTGATTATAAAATACAGAATTAAATACTGGGTCAGCATATCGAGTGTGTTAACCTTTCATGTCACTTGTTCTATCCTCCAAAGTTAGATCGAAGGTAAACACACCATAATTCACACAGTTTGTTATGACTTGCCTGATGTAGTGGTGCTTCCTCTTGTAATCATTGAATGTATTTCAAACATAAGCAATCAAGACCTTCACCTACTGCTGTTATAAAGAATTTCAGCAGGGTTTAAACCCAAGAACCTCCTCGAAGATTTATACACAGGGTTATTGGTAAAACACTAAAAACCTCTTAATGGGTCATTGTACTTCTGATTATGAACAACGTTTAGTATGGGACCAAACATGAAATCGCGAAAAAAAAATCAGCTGTTTCCTATATTTTGACGAGTAATGCGAACATAAATGAAGGGAGCAACTGATATTTTTTTCGCGATTTCAAGTTTGATTCCATAGTAAATGTTGTTTATGAGTACAATGACCCCGTAAGAGGTTGTTAGTATTTTAAATTATACCTTGTATCTCACAGGATAATTGGAAAAAAGTGCGAAAGATTTTCGAAAGACGAGAAACTAATAAGTATCAGAAAAAACTACTTTTCCAATTATCTTGTGACTTATTATTATAACGATAAGATCAATCCCGGATATAAAACTGACATGTCCATGAACTTGCTCAAGATGTATAGTTTTCACTACAATCTAGCATTAAAAGTACAAAACAGGTCTTAGTAAAACTAATGACGAATCATCCTCAGAGCATCTCATTAATTTATAATCACAACACGATGTTACTAAGAGACTGATCTAAGATCACTAGAATACAAAACCGGTTGCGCAACCTATACATGATGTATGTATTTGTCAAAACTTTATACATATCCCGGGAAATAACTGAGCGACTAGATTTTTAGGATTTTTTTGTCTGTAATAAAAAAAATTGATGCCTCTGCGATGCCACGAACAAATTTTTTTATAAATCATCCTTACATATTTAAAAAAAACAACGCCTCAACAACAACGTATATAACTCGAGAGCCACATATTTGATTAACGTGGTTTATAAACCTTGTTTTTTATAGATTTTACTTTATATTAGTGACACACGAGCAGAGCTGATGGCACAGCTAGTCAATACACAAAATTAAACAACAGATTTCAGAGATTACAATTAAAAGTCGGTCTCATACAAAATGAAATAGATACTGTTACAATAATACCATTATAACCACCGTCTGCATCGGAGCAGTTACTGGCTTACCTAAACACAGTTGACTGGCTTACCTAAACACAGTTGACTGGCTTACGGTGACGGCCAGCATGCAGCGACCGCAATGATTTATACAACAAATTGATTCACGTCTGTGGTCATCGCGAAAAACAGGTGTTCAAATTGCTGTCGAGCCATCCGTAACACTGGTCTGTGTGTAATGGTATCACGGAGGCGCAGGTCAATGGAGCACTAGGGCCTTATCACATTTGACATTTGCACTTGGTACCGAAATTAGGTGTGGCGATCATAAGCCAAATTAATTTAATCATTCATAAAAATGATACACGTTTCACACAAATCCAAACAAAGCATACGCATATTCTTTCAACAAATCTCACTCACAAAATTTGTGCGATGTACACGAAAATAACGAGCGTAGTTCGACGACCTGCGTCGACCTGCGTCGCTCCATTCGACGCATTTCCAAATAAAATCCGACAGAGATATGCACAATATAATATTTACTGCCGCACGTCCGTGCGGTATCACTCCATTTACTATCTACTCAGTTTGTAGCTCTTACCTTCTCAGAATTTCCGGCATTCTCCACGACTGGTATGCCGAACTGTACCACGTCACCGGAGAACACCTCATGCGGTTCTTGCTCCTTCGATATGGAGCACCGGTTGTTGTTGATGAACGTGCCATTGCTGCTCTGATTGTCCTGTAAACAATACAACACGCACGTCATACAACGAATACCTGTGTGTTTATTAACAACAACGGCATTGTTTATAAATAAATGAATAATAATTTGAATGTAGCTGTAGAGTTAGTTTGTTCTAAGAAGTCTAGACCAAATGTTTCTACAGATTTTCAGTAGTGTTTAAGTATTCCGGTATTTAACAAGAACAGTAAAAGATACAGTTGCTCAAACTCACTAAGGTGGAATATTTCAAGATTGGTTTTATGACGAAAAATGTTGTGCTCAAATGTCTTTTTAATCAATGTCAATGACTGAGGCGAACCCAAAAAAACCGGCCAAGTGCGAGTCCGAGTCGCGCACGATGGGTTCCGTACCATTATCTATAAAAATGGCACAAAAATCACGTTTGTTGTATGGGAGCCCCCCTTAAATATTTTTTTTATTTTAATATAATTATTTATTTTTAAATTGAATATATAACGAAATATTCTGTGAATATTTCAAGCGTCTACCTGTTGCCGATATCAATATCGAGCAAAAACGAGCAAAAAAATCACGTTTGTTGTATGGGCGCCCCCTTAAATATTTATTTTATTCTATTTTTTGTATTTGTTGTTATAGCGGCAACAGAAATACATCATCTGTGAAAATTTCAACTGTCTAACTATCACGGTGCATGAGATACAGCCTGGTGATATTATTATGTTTTAATGTACCTAACCTCCTTCCATCTTTCGCAGGCTCGCGAAAGATGGAAGGAGTGGAGGGAGGCCTTTGCCCATCAGTGGGACAGCATAGGCTAGAGAAAAAAATGTACCTAAGATGATTTCTGGACGAAAGCAGTATGCAAGTAAGACGAGGCCATGATCTTTGAAAAACTATTATATAATGGCCGAAGTAATCAGATCATAATATGTCCTCAATTCGTGGATTTTTTCCTCTTTTTTATCACCATACACTGTATGGCCGAAAATGAAACATCTCCTTTAATTAATTTTCTAGTGAATTGTATGAAAAACAGTTCATTGGTTTTGACCAAATTTAGTGGTTTTGATCAAATGACCATTCGTTCGAATGTTCGATCATTAATTTGAATGTTTGTTTATAGTCATTTTCTCAAAAAAAATACAATTTCAGTAATTTATTTGCTGGCGAAGCAGGTTTTCCACCTTGGTGATTTTGAGCCATATAAGCTTCACGATACTAAATTCATAACTGTATTATTCTGATGGCAACTTTAATGGCATTTTTATAGTTTAATTAAATATAAACTGTTGAAGATTTGTTAAGCGTTCCGTGTTTATTAAAAAAATATTACACCTAAAAACTTTAAGCAGCCCGTTTCATCTTCCAAAATAAATCACAAGTTTGAAAATGTTTGTGTTTGCTTGTTATGGGTGTTATAAAGATAGGTACAACTATCGTTGTTGCATTGTTATGCTAATCAAACACAAAAGGCATCATGCCTAATAGGTAATCGCTGAAATAAG
Organism: Tiliacea citrago; assembly: GCA_963921375.1. NCBI lineage: Eukaryota > Metazoa > Arthropoda > Insecta > Lepidoptera > Noctuidae > Tiliacea > Tiliacea citrago. The sequence continues at coordinate 17,702,612 of OY992796.1, forward strand.
TTTTATGAGGAAATGTGGAGTGAAACGTAGTTCCCATTTCTATTTTGGGCCGATAATTTAAACGTCACAAACGAGGCAGAACCTGCTTATTTCAATTTACATACTAAAAGACAAGTTCAAAATCTGTTTCATCTAATTTCGTATTTAAATATATTCGAACGCACAGCTTTAGAATGTATTGTTTGTCCTTTCCGTTTTCTACGTTATCCTTAAAAGATGCATTCGTTACACATAAGTTGTCGTTTTTTTGACCTCTAGAACGGCCTTTAGCCTCAATGATAAATTTGTATCAATCTAGGAAAACGGTACGCGTAATTATAATTTGAATGCTACAGAATGCTAAATTTGATCTTCGGGACCATCATCATCTGCCTAGCCTTTTCCCAACTATGTTGCGGTCTGCTTCCAGTCTAACCGGAGAATGGAGCGACTGCCTATCTGACCTCCACAACCTCTTGGTTAGACTGGTTGTCAGACTCGGGACCATTGATGTCTTACACTAGCTGTTTATCTAATCATATCGTTTGTTATGCTGAATTGTGTCATGTTCAATATTAATAATGTTGTTAATTTGCAGTACCTTAATTAGCTAAGCTACACAGATACTCATATGTCACTGTAAAAGCCGAACATCGGAATATTTCAAGATTATCTGGTAGTGAGAGTTGAGAAAAGGTAAGGTGGAAGTAGCTAAAAGTAGCAATAATTTTGTTGTTATTATACAGATTTTACATTCTGTGATTATTAAACTCACACACAGACCAATTTTTTTTTTTTAAACGTATACTTTTACAATTTTGTAAATATTTGAGCTATTGATTTAATTATCACATAATTAATTTAACTGTCATTGCTTAATTTTCAATTCTTTTTACCAATTGTAATATAGTAATTTTATTCTAGGTGCATCGCCTTCACATAATATAATTGTATGATTAATGTACCTATAGAAAATATTATAAAACATTTTAAAAGAGTAACGGTGGAGTTTCTTGCCCATTCTACTCCATACGAAACTACCTTTTGGAAGGGGCGACTAGAATCAATTCAATTTTATTATACATATTGACGATCAAAAGTGCATATTTGAAATAAATAATTTAACCTTGACTTTGACTTCAAATTCATGATACAGCATTAAATCAGATAGGTTTGTATCAGTTATCGCCAACATCCAAGACTCACTCAGTTCTACATAGGAATCTTATTTAAGCCATCTATACGAGTAAAAGCCGATATTAACCAAATAAATAATTTATATCGCTTCCGAGAGCTACCGTATATCTAAGGAATAACTTGCATATTCGAGCTTTTCCAGTAACATAAATTAATGATACATGTGCATCGTGCAATACTAAACCAACTTATCAGCAATTAATCTAGAATAATAAAAATAAAAACATTGAATGTTTATCTAACGAGCCCACGACGCAATTGTTACAATATTTTCCTACTTGGACCTAAATGAAGAATCATTATAATTTAGCGTTTTGTCACATTCAATACGATAATCGTTATTTACAATCGCTTGTGTCGTGTTTTCGTCATTGGACACAATTTTCACTGCAGCGGGCCGAGCACGGGCGTGCCAAGACGTGTGTGACAAGACATGATAAATTATGTATATCATGTCAATTTGTACTAGCATTTTATGACAAAACAGTTTTATCGCTCAAGCTGTGATAAAATGTGTGACTCAAGTCATGTCACAGTAGGCCGTGCTCGCCCCGCAGTATCACCCCAGTTTTCCTCGAAGAGTTGGGCAAACGTGAACTTTCGGTGCACCCACATTTCGCCTGTTATGTTTAAGTCCCGTGTAAAGGCTCTTACAAACACACGCGATATCGCGGGCGCGACATGCACCGACAAAGGAATTGTCTTTGTCGGTGTCTGTCGCGCCCGCGATATCGCGTGAGTGTGTAAGAGCCTTAATATGGGAGGCACAAATGCAGACTCCGAGAAATTCAATCATTATTTTGACAACATTCTTCGAGATAAATAAATCAAAAATGCTGCACTGGTCAAATACATGCGAGCAGCCGGCCGGCAATGTTAGTATGAAAATCCGTATCCATATCTGTCGTGTTTAGCGGCCGAATAAATTATAGTACGAGAGCCCAGGACCAAAACCATACCACGGCGTTTTACGACCAAAGCCGTGTAAAATCGATAGTTTCGATGATTCTGAACCCGACTCGGTGTGCAGTACCGGTCAGAAACGTCGCTATTTTATGAGAGCCCATTTCTGCTATGTCAAAAAAAATAGGCAGCTTTTTTATCACAATATGTCTGATATTAAAAATGTACATAGGTTTAGTCATTGTATTACGAAAAAGGATGTTTTCAGACATTTTGCACGCCACAAGTAGCCTAAACGCATTTTTAAAAATGTCAAAAAATTTAACTTGCTTAATAGCAAAAGAGATGCTCACACTTTCTTCCGAAAATGATTTATTCGCATCACAACACCAATGTTTATTTGAAAACAAGATTTTCAGACGGTTTGCTATGGTTTTTTTTATGCCTCATTTATTATTTTCGCAAATGGCCTCCTGGGTACGTGCGACGTTACTGGTATATTTTAAACTTATCTTTTCAGTATCTAATCCTAAGTAATCTATCGTCTATCGTTCAACAAAAATTTTAAAATCAGACAGATTGCTATGAAACAGTTCGGTTAAATATTTTGACATATTTAAAATACGGTCAGATCAGAAGTACGCGGAGAATTTCCGAAAATCGGTTTTTTGGATACAGAATAACCAAAGCTATCGATTTCATACGGTTTTGGTCGTAAAACGATGAGGGAATAATTTTGGTCTTGGGCTCTCGTACTATTACTATGAAAACCCATATCTATCGTGTAATTTAAAAATGGAACAAACTTTTTACTTCGAAACATGGCAACCAAGAAAACATATCAAAGGTTTTCTTTAAATTGCGAACTGGCTTGCAAATAGAGCTGTTTAAAGTAAGAAAGACACAAGTAGATAAACATATTGGCGCATGAAAAATGATTGTTGTTCGTAATTGACTCTGTAATTTATAATTAAATTACTCAGTTTGAATTTCCGCTCATTATTTGAGAAAAGTACCTACTATACAAACCTTGGCCGCAACCAGGCATTGATGGACTCACGTATTATTCCTCGGCATACCGAGGCATCGCCTCAGCCCACATTTTCACGTTTGTCCACCAATGCCTCTTTTGCAGACCGCTGCAGTAATGTACTATTTTTCATTGACGGTAAGTAACAAAGTAGGTAGTCTGCCAGCAAATATCAATTTTCTTACTAACATCAACGAACAGAGAATTGTCGAGGTAACCCTGTGCAACAGGCAGTATTATCGAGGCACGATCAAGCTTAGTGTCTTCATTCTTTACAACTCATTGTGGATTTTTACTACGTAGCGATCAACGTTACGCGAACAATTCAGGCAAACAACCTCTAAAACCGGAGACACAGTTCGGTAAACGGAATTACCATGAAGACAAGCGTCCATAGAAATCGCCTGTAGTGGGCGGAAACGGTGAGAGTCTTGCTCGAATTACTATAGGCTCCAACACGTAACCAGCTCAAGGCTTTTTCAGAATATAATGTGGGATGAGTTGACTTTTTCGTAACGCTCATAATATTCATAATTACTAATTTGGTTATACTTATTACTGTTATGAACGTGCTATTGTGACTGAGATCGTGCCGTGAGATTTTAAGTCCGAAATGTACGGTTCTACATACTTATGCAAATGTGATGCTGTTCTTATGTTGAATTTTAATTATGCACTTAAATTTGGAATATTTATGTCTTTTTACTAATTTTACTTATTTCTTACTTTTTTTTAATAGAACTTAAGTAGTCTGACCTGGTAGGCAACGAAGTATACGTATAACGTAGTATCCGTCTGTTTATACGGTTTAGGTATGTTAATTTAAACGGGCAAAGCCGCGGCCTACTCTAATGTCACATAAATCGGACTGACCCACTTGGAAAACCGTTCCAACGCAACATCAGACATGTTGTCGAGAAAAAATCAAAGTGTCTCTCTTTTTCTTCTTTTGTACCTAACAATGATTTGATTATTTAGTTAAAACAAACATACAAGCAATATTAATAAAACATCGATAAACTGATGCAAGCATTCTCAATAGAAATGCTTATGCTGCTACACAACACAATGAATTATGGTTAACAAGAGTGTCAAAATAACTAATCTATTGAGAGAGCAAAGTCGGAAGTAACTGTAAGTGTCAAAAACCAATACTGATTTCATTGGTAACCGTTTCTAACTAGTCGTGGAATTGAATGAAAAATGCATTCGAACAATATCTTGCCGATCTTGCGTCAACTTCCTTCCTGGGTTAATACCGCCTTAAAAAGGTGTCACAAGGATAATACCGTATTGGTAATTATAAGTATTAAATCACTTTTATAATCATTTGCGAACAACCTTTTTAGGATTCCGTAATCCGTATTCCTTATAGGATCACTCGTGTGTCTGTCTATCTGTCCGTCTGGTCACAGCCGATTTGCTCCGATTCTACTGGACTGATTAAGTTGAAATTTGGGACACATATTAATTTCTGGGGCCCAAACAGATGTTTAATGTAAATAAATAAATTTTTAATATGAGGGTCACTTTTGGGGGCAAATTAGAAAAAAAAAAGTTTTGCAGACAGTACACCGTGTGACATATCAAATGAAAGAGCTTGCTGCGAGGGTCTTAAATATAATTTAAAAATAAACAGTTTAAATTTTTTTTACCCATTAAAGTTATTTTACAAAATAGATGAAATTTTACCATTTGCCCCTTGTCTCCGAAACTACTGACCTTAAAATTTTGAAAAATATACAGAATGATGTGTGTGTTATATATGTGTTATATGTTCTTTACTTATAGATTACTCACATGAAAACCTATAAGAATATGGTGTAAAAATAACTTTGTAAATCTCTCCATATTGTGCGTACAAACTTACATTAATTGCAGTTGAATTATATGGGAGAACATGCTTTTCACCTACAATGATAAGTTTGTTCTTGTTCTTGGGATTCATTCTAACTACGGGACCCTTCAATGTGCGTCCGACACACACTTGGCCGGCTTTTTAAAATATAACTAATATTCGGAGGTTAAGCCATTAATTTGTCCCTAGCTGTTGATCCAATACCTCAGTCAGAGAGACGATAAACTGATCGTGTCTTGTGTAGATTGTTAAATGGATGATCCGGAATTATGGATATAACTACTTAATTTTCGTCAAACTGATGGTGTAATCCCAGCTTCAAACGCAAGAAATACCCACAGTTGCCCTCAATAGAAGTGTTAATAGCCTTAGTGACCACTCGGTCTGTCACAGTCAGTACTGTTATGGAAAGAACTTCGCAAACCTGACTAACGACAATTGATCAATCTACAGTACTATAAAGAGCTGGTTCCTTTGTTCTATTGTTCAGGGTGATCTCAGTAACTACTGAACCGATTTATATGGTTTCTTATTAATGAATTACTCAAATTCTTTAGTTTCGCATGCAATAATGTAACACTGGCTTGTCAATACGGTAGTTAATAAGGTGAGATGTGGATTAATGAAGCTACAATGCCCTCTTCTTTCGAAGAACTATAATCGTTTTCTGAACCAGTGTATAGCGTGTAGTGGAGTTTCTTTAGCTAGCTAAAGGTACTACTTAGATACCATGATATTTCACATGCAGTTTCGCTGAATAGTAGAGTACTATAATGATAGTGTTCGAGGCAACGGGCCAGTAATAGCATGAATGTGAGTAACAATTGGACGCAAGTTGCTACAGCGTACATAGCAGCAATTTGTGGGACTCACCACAAGGTAAAAGTGGCCCTTGTCGTAATAGAGCGTGGCGTGATGTCGAGACAACACTCGGCATTCGAATATTGTGTTGGTCGGGCTCGGAGTCGCGCGGTACACGTTGCGTCCAATCTGAAACATAACAAACATTCCGTGAATGCAATACAAGCATTAGATCCATCAGATAACACAAGCATCCTCAATTATCAAAAAATATTTAAAGAATTCAACTGTTTAGACATTCTACAGCCTTTTATAATGAGTTTTTTTTTTTTTTTATAATATTTACATACAAATTATACTAATACTAACGTTTCTGGTATCAGGCATTGAGAGATTAGTGTCCTGCGAAAGTTGATTACAAAGTCGTTTCAGAAAGCAGGTTACAACGATGGTTGTAAGCGAAGAATGGCAACCTAATTATCTGTAACTACTGCGTACGTCAGGACAGATCGAAATAGATTGATCTGTGTATCAACATGTTATTTGTATGTGAATTAAAACCGTACTATGTAGATCAATGGATCTCTTGGTCACGACGTGACATAGATGAAAAGCAAGCATCGTTAACAAAGATTTATTTATCTTGGATGTTATGACATGAAGAACCCGCTTTTGTTTTAGTATCTGAGTGCGTGTTTACTATCCACTAATGAAGTTTTGCCCTTTTTCTATTACTAATTACTTGGTGTCACGTGCCTTGAGGGGGGAGGTAGGAAAAAAGGAAAAGTAATCATTTACCTATTAAAAAACTTAGTCAACCACAAAGTCTGGTCGAGTTTGCCAGTACCTGACTGTGGACATACATGTTAAAAATTATAATACCTTCGCCTTCTAGTCAAGCGCATGTGTAAACGAATGCTTTGCATAATTCATAAGTGATTAATTCAAATCATGTTTTGCATTATTACGTCCATAACATAATTACTCAGATGCACACGCTACTTATAGGTAATTGATTTACTACCCTCGTAACTACGTTGGACCAATCAGCCCATTAAAATTTCTTTAAGTAGGTACATCCATAGTTTAATCGTTGGCTCAGATTTTGGCGCCTTTACTATGGTCAAGTGATATCGAGTTACTACGGGTCATAAACTGCAGCTTCCAACTCTTATCTTATTATCATAATTTTGCGATCACCAATGGGATCCCCCTGCCAAACTCTCGCACTAGCATATATCTGTGTAGGTCTGTGCTGTATTAGACCCTTTTTCCCAAATATATGTCCTTATACATATTAAGGACAAGGTAAGTTTCCTCTCTGAAATCGTTGGAGCTTACTCTTACGGATCTACGTATGGTATTCCGAAATACCGCTCACCGAAAGGACGGTTTTCCGATAACACTCTACTCCGACGGTTTGTTGAACGAAAAAATGATTGACCGATGAACGTTTCGCCGAAAATATTATTCATCGACGGTTGGTAGTCCGAATGAATTCTGGCGTAGGAGGTCATAGTTTTAACCTAACCTAACCTAACCTACCCATTTTTTTTAAAGAAGAAATTAACCCAATCGAAATAGTTGAGTTCCGGGTAACCCGACGAGTGCCAGAATTCATTCGGACTACCAACCGTCGATGAATAATATTTTCGGCGAAACGTTCATCGGCCAATAATTTTTTCGTCGGAGTAGAGTGTTATCGGAAAACCGTCCTTTCGGTGAGCGGTATTTCGGAATACCATACGTAGATGACTCTTACGACCTCACAATCGACTGCAATATGAATCCATTTTATTGGTAAGATAAAGCGTAAAAAACACAATGAGTCACATAATACACGAACATGAGCTATTGTTAATTGTTTTAATAATAGTAAAACTTGGGACAAAAGTTTCCCGTACAATAACACAAAGCTGATAAGTATCGACTTCCTTACAAGCGCACTAGCAGATGTGTACTCAGAAATAGCACAATTTAATCTCATTAAATTTAATTGCCAATGCACAATTGTGGTCGTCTCAAGCACCTCGGGTCAGGCTGAGTCAGGCATGCTCGGCTGTGCTCGGGCGCATATACCCTCGACAGACAACCGCGCGCCTGGACTGAATACAAACTAAATTATGGATAAATGCAATGATTGGAGTGTGACGCGTTTGTCAATTGAGCTTATTTTAATGTTTCAATTGACTCTTAACAAAAGAGATGACTGTACTTTTGCAAAGAATAAGGAATATTTAAAAAATAATTAAGAAAAAATAGATGGGCCTATTTGTTATTGCAGAGAAACTCGATTCATTGGTAGATATTGCGCTTCCTTTCGCGTATCTTATAAATTCTGATGAGAAGATAGAATTCTAGAAGCAGGCTCTCCTAATTTGAGATAACGACGTTAATGAAGCGTCATGGAGGAATGGGCATAGACAATAGGGCCTTCCATGAATGTTTGAAAGTTGAAATTATATTTTTGCTGGAAATTCGAATATATCCTGCAGGTCTATAACCATTATGTATGTACAACTGCTGCAGCATGGACAATAACATTCTAATACTAGTATTTTAAACTAATTTCCAAAAAGCTATGGACTTGGACTAACATGCTTTTATAGCAGAAGGGCTTAGAATAATTATTTTAAGCAGAAGGGTTTTATAAGCAATCTAAATTGGCCATAACAACATTATTTGGAAATTATCTAGTCACCGCAGGGCAGTGGACAATTCTCGGGACGTGGAAGAGAAGCCCGTCAATCGGTTAACCAGGCGGAAAAGTCTTTCAGCCAGATGGAGCTACAATGAAGTAGGAGGGCGCCAAGTCTAGGTCAGTTGAGGAAAGTGAGGGTCTAAGTATCATGGTGTATTGGTATAATGAGTGGGCACCTTTTGAGTGGCATAATTACCAGTATTTGTTTGCAAATACCTGACGTATAGTGCAAAGAGGTTTGATGCGGCATTGCGACTATTTGCGACGCGTTTTTACGATGCCCATTGCAACCTGCGATTAAATTGTATAGGTATGAAGTTTCGCGAGATCCTTCACACTTACAGCGATTAAACGCGTGTGATCTTCATCGCACAGTCGCAGAGACGACTAAAATCGCGTCATGGTGGGGATCCATGATACAGAGTGTTGTATTGGGTTAGCTATTGAATCATCTCAGTAAATATCCACATTTCGTTTATAGGATGTGAAAGTGCGTCTGTTTATTAATTTGTCCTTCTTTCGCGCAGCAATGGAGCTACGGGTAGCCTATAAACAGTTAAAATGAAAATCCTATCCTTTCGTTATATTGTTGTATGGAAAGCAGATTATTAATATCTTTTATATAAAAGATATTAATTGCTTTGCTTGCTTTTTTAGGAGGAGTTCAGTGACATACACAGAAGAATTATGTATAATATACATAATTCTTCTGTGTATCCTCCTAAACGGGTGAACCGATTTTGATGATTTTTTGTTGTGTGTTTGAGTGGATACCGGATGGTTTAGATTCACAATTGGACCCGGTAGGTGGCGCTGCGTTCGAGTTCTAGCAAACAGGAGAACGTCTGTGCGGTCAGCTAATAATAATATAACAATTGTTAAAATCTGGGTTGATAAAAGAGGACCAAAGATACCTTCTAAAAGCTCGTACAGACTGGTGCGATATCGCAGGCGCGACAGGGGTCGCACTGTTTGTCGCGCCTGCGATTTCGCGCCAGTCTGTGCGACCCTTTTATGATAAACTACACATTATAAAATAACCGGTTTCGTATAGTAACTCTGTCCAATGATATAATAAGTAAATGAAAGAGGTAGATAAGTTCTACGCGCTCCACAAGTGGCATGTCAAAACTTGGCTAGTTAACCAAGTCACATATTGTCTTGTCTCTTTTTCGGTCCCTGATAATTACGACATGCTGTCGTAATTATGAGATGACTCGTGTACTTCCACGAGTCATCTCATAGTGTGACATTGTGCCGTTTTTTAAGATCGATTGTTGGGTAGGTAACCTATCTACCACTTTTTATTTATAATATCATTGGTACTGTCTATATTACTGCGCTAATACATATAGGTACCTGGCACTATCAGGTATTATAGATAATTGTAGTACCTATTTAGTTTAGTAGTAGCTATTTTTCCTCAACCTGTACATCGTATCGTCGTCGTCGATGAGTATTGGGACTCAATACCATGTACAGTTTATATGCTTGTGTTTATTTGAGACAATAAAACCAAAAAAACCGGCCAAGTGCGAGTCGGACTCGCGCACGAAGGGTTCCGTACCATTATCTAAAAAAAAATAGCAAAATTATCACGTTTGTTTTATTTTATTTTAATTATTTATTTTTAAAGTGAATATATAATTAAATATTCTGTGAATATTTCAAGCGTCTACCTGTTGCCGTTATCAATATCGAGCAAAAACGAGCAAAAAAATCACCTTTGTTGTATGGGAGCCCCCCTTAAATATTTATTATATCCTGTTTTTTAGTATTTGTTGTTATAGCGGCAACAGAAATACATCATCTGTGAAAATTTCAATTGTCTAGCTATCACGGATCATGAGATACAGCCTGGTGACAGACAGACAGACGGCAGAGCATTAGTAATAGGGTACCTGTTTTACCCTTTGGGTACGGAACCCTAAAAAAGGTTAACGTTAGGTGTATAAATTAACTCTAGAAAAAGTGAGTTCCTTACAAAATGTCAAGATATAAGCAGAGAAGTCAAGAAGTGATGTGATTCAGTCTGCATTTCAAAATGTTTTATTACTACCTTCCTACAATTTTAGGACAAGTGTCTCCGCCATCTTTACATGATTTATCTCATTTTTATCTTTTTTTTAAGAAATAATCAATATTGTCATCCAGATAAAGTGCTTATCTAAGTAGTGCTGCAACAGATTAAGATTAGTGAGAAAACTCTTGAGTTACCAAGAAGTTATCCCAGTAAGAAATATGACATGAAAAACATTGTTTAACTTTTGACCCAACTGATAGATTTCTTTGTTGTTTTAGTCAACGTGTTTGTTTGATTTTAGATAATGCCAATTTTTATTAGGAAAAATTAAATACATTGAATTATTATTTTTTTGGGTGGGAAATTATCAAATAACTTCTCCCCCTCTTGGCGGAGCGGGAGGGTGTGTCAGACTTTTACTGACTAAAACCCACCCGTGTTCCTTCAGATGCCTGTGTGCCAGGGCCCCGATATCCCTTTCGGACAAACTCGTAACCCTGGGAGATGTCTTCTAACCATACATTTTCAAAAGTGTACTAATATTATTAAGAGAGACACCAGTTTTATCTCAGCTTTCATTTAATCATTCTGATTTAAACCTTAACAATCATTTGATCTTTTTATAAGTTGGATTGTTATAATAAACAATACTACGTTATACTTATTTCTATATGAGTACTAATGCTTTATTCTACCTGAAGTTTTCAAGGAAATAAACAAGTTTTCGTAATAATATTATGATTCATTTTAGACTTATTTCATATTTGCATGCTAATGCTTACAGTGCAACCTTGCAAGCGTTACAACACCATCATTGACACCTAGCCACGCACAATGGTCCACATGAAGGACTAAGTGCGGAAACCAAACCCGCTAACATAGAACATTGACACCTAGCTCAGTCCAAATTATGTATGAAACTTACATTCATATTTTTGTAATAGTACTGTAGGAGTTATTTTGAGCTGTTTTGAGAGGATATCTCATAAAAAATAAAAAATGTGTTTTACCCTCTTTACTTTAAAATTCAAGTAGGCCATGAATCTCTAAAAGCATAAAACAAGGCTAAGTATTTGAGTTACCTGTTCCATTTCAAGCATTTACAAATTATACTGTATCATTTCAATTTAATAAACTTTCATAAGCCACCTACTAGAGAACAGTTTATACTAGATTATTTGTATTGATAACAGAGTATATATAAGCTTAATAAATATTATGGTTGTCTACAACTGGCATGTATTCTAGTTACTATTCTATTCTTTATCTACTCAGACAATACCAGTCTCACCAATTGTCATAAATACTCTAATTACTGGACAAAATTAACACATTATACACAGCTACCTGTCAGAAACATATAACTTTGCCCACCTACCTCACAATTTATAAAGACTTCCTTGGGCTTAGCAACATGACATGTCAGCCTGTTCAAACATGTTACACTCCAATAGGAAACTATTTACCTTGACAGGTTGATCCAACGTGACGCGACGTTCTTCAAACGGCAGTGAGTTCGAGTGAGGAATGAAGATAGCCCTGGGTGCACCATCCTGGTTGTTTTGTGACTCTGGACCAGGCGTCCAGTTGTAGTCCATACTTTTGATAGTATTATTCATGTTTGCCATGTTTGGTTTTGCTTTCTTGCTCTTTGCTATCACCATCGCACACACTGCTCCTCAGAGTCAGCATTCGTGCCTCGTTCGTTATTTAACGAGTAACACATCGATGATCGAAACCTAAATCTATTCACTTGCTGCAAGGTGAAAGGTGAGCACTGATCACTGCCATTTTGGGGGACAAACACTGTTTCAAACTAAAAGGAGTCAAAATGATATATTTGATTAGATGTTCTAAATATCGAGGCAATTATGCAAACACCATTATTTATGAAACTTGATTCCTTTCGTCGACGTAGGTATCAACGGACGATGTACAAAAAAATCAAAATTTGGAAGAAATTTATTATTATATGCTAGCTATTATTTATTACTGTATATTAAAAAAGAGTTTACGCGTGGTTGAGTATTGTAGAAATATAATATTTTCAGGGCGTCAATCAAAATTATCATTTGAGGAACTTACGAAATGGGCGCACGATTCGGACATTTGTTTTGTTGAATTAGAGGTAGGCGTAGTTGACTAAAAGCTCTATAAATCGACTAACTCAAATACACGGTCAAGTCCGGTTATGTCAGTGTTCTGTCAATTAATTACGTTTTTCACGGATTTAATTATTGAAAAAAACAAAATTGCTCACAAGCATCTCCCAAATTAGGTCTTGGTGGCTATCAGATGTACTCACAAGCTTTCTTTAAGAGTAAAAACTAGTAAAAACCGATAATTCCCGACTGATTGTGAGTAGTGGTAAGTGGCCATGGACTGGCCTGTGAATTAATATTATGCCCCATATTTTTATTTTCATTCCGTTACATCAAAAGGACATTTACATCAAAGCATACTCTATTCACAAAAAAACTATTTATTGTGTATCGTAAAAATACCTTTTCCAAAATAAAATAAAAAAAACAGTGTTTCCCTTGTAAAATAAAAATGCAAATAAGATTTTTTACGCTTGTAGTTCGAATAGAATTTTCGCTCTCTCATTTCCACACAAAACATTTTGTATCTTCTGTCTTTATTTTCAAAAATACCTATATTGGAAACTAGATGGCGTTGTGCCAGTAAATGTCGACCGATGAAAGAAAATCGAAACTTCATGTTGTATTGGATTGGTGGGTGAGTTTGAGCCATTGCAACGAAAACGGTTTTCTGCCTTGGGTCTTGTGTGAAGTGTGATTGTAGAGTGCGTGATATTTATTTCAGACAAAAGTGAAATTTTAAGTGTTTTTGTGTTCCGTAAGTATAAATTGGTTAACTGCTCAGTTATTTATGTAGACCTAAATGTAAACCGAACAAAATATCTGCGTAGAGCTTGTCCGATGTAGACGTTCAATATGGCCGTTCTTTTATAATAATATTTTAATGTTTATTCGTAATTTAGTAGCAATCGTTTGTATTACCGATTCAAACTCCTACTTTATCTACGGAACATTGAAATTTCTTAGGATTCGTGCATTTCGTTGATGTGGCAAAATGACAGTAACCCTATTGGTTTTGACGTTTGATTTCTGAGTCATTTTACTGCATTCACGCTAAAAGCTGTTTTTTTTATTCAATTTCATGTAATTGCATCCATAGTCAATCTACAGTTTAGGCTATATTTCTTAATAACGTTACTATTACCTACTTCCAATTAAAATGCTTCTAAGCAAAACAAAGCTGCGAAATTACATAAATCTACGAATTCCTGGTCACATAATTTTACTGATTCCATTACAGAAATGGCACAATTTGTAAGGAGTAATTAATATTAAGAACTAGCTTTTGCCCGCAGCTTTGCCTGCGTGTAGGTCGGAAATTATCTCACGGGAAATTACTACCGGGATAAAAAGTTTCCTATGTCCTAACCCAGGTCATGGTCTCCCCATGTGCCACATTTCATCCAAATCCGTTCAGCCGTTTTAGCGTGAAAGCGTAACAAACAAACAAACTCGCTTTCTCATTTATAATATTAGTTAGGATACGTTACCTACTCAAAACAAAACAATGACGTATTACTTGTGAAGTGGTTTATAAGTTTGTGTAGTTTCTAAACTAGGAACTGAACTGAACTGGTAAAAACATTTTTTTTTTTTTTTTTTATAAAAATGAGAGCTCATAATGTAAACCATATTGAAAAAGAACTTGATCCAATTCACACTGCAGCAACATCTTCTTAGATTCCAGGATTTGATAATAATTATTACATCTCATTTCCTTCTAACCTTGAATGTGAGTAAGGTTCACGTAAACACATGAGTTGTTTAATAAGCAATGATCAGCACTTATTCACTACTGACATTAAACATTAAACGGCACATTATGGCTTCATTTACGCAACTTACCAAAAATAAAGGCAGGTTTGCCCTTGGCATAGAAGCCATATTAAATTTTGATTAGCCTCAAATTACATGTTCACAGTTTAGCATTTTAAAATGTACTTATATGAAGCCTTTAAAGTGGTTTATAAGTTTTAAGCTTATGTTTATGGCTTAAGCACATTTATGCAAACACTTTAATTAATTATAAATTTAATCTTTGTTTTTGTCATTAACTTGAATTGGCTCAATCGTTTTTGATATTAGGTTTGACATACATGTTATCAGTATACCAGTGTGAACAGTCCAGTTTCAACTGTATTGCACAGGTTTAACAATCCTGAATTTTTAATTGTAAGGCACTTTGTATACACACTCTTTCTTGCCATGAAACACAATTCGCCGCATGTTGGCAATGTTGTCAGTGTTGTATGGATCACTATGGAAGCTTGTTGACAGACGCGTTTTTAATGTGGTGCAGTTTATGGGTTTATACACCTTACCATAAAGAAACCGTGCTGTGTACAAAGGGCCTTACAGTATGTAAGTCCTTTAATTGCTTTATGTTTTCATTTAAAGTAGTAGTAGTTCCCTATTCGAGTTACATAGTTACAGGAATAAATTGCTACTCATAGTTAGCAAGAAATTAATATTATGATTCGTAATTGGTACTACTTGTTCAAATCAATCAGTTTGTAGCCAATCCAGTTGATTATTTATAACCAGTTAGTGATAAATGATAGCACATTTATTTTTCAAGTGTGTTTTTTTTATTTTATGTGTCATACATTATGTTTAAATAATAAAAACACTTCATATTTCTGTATTTGGCCTCTCTTACTTTATTTGGCCTCTAGAACTCAACAGTTAAAATATGGCTGTCTCTCTTTACAAGTAATTCACCTATCCATTTAAAGTGTTTGTAAATATGAAGTTTATCACATTAATGTGTGTGAATGTGCTAGATATCCTTGAATAATCAATAATGAAACTAGAACTTCTACCTAGTCTAGCATTTCATACTTTTAGGTCATTGACATTAAAGATAAGTCAACAACCTTTCAATTATTTAAGCACATTATTGTCTTATGATAATATCAGTCACAATACATAGTTCACATATAATATTTTATGTTACAATCTATTCTAATATTAAATGAGTAACTCATTTTTTTGAATTTTGAGTGAATTAAGATTCATTTGCAATTTTTGAACAATACAAAAATTTGGGTTAAAAAACCCAGTGGTGTAATACTTATATCAAAGTATTTTAACCTATCATTGAATCATATGCTAAAAGTACCTACCAATAATTTTGGTCTTTCATGATGTATGATGAATTGTATATTATTAAAAAATATATGTTATTGCTAACAGCTATTAAGTTTAATCTTACATAGGATATTTTCCATGTCTGTCAAGTACCTTAAGTCAGGGTTAAATAAATAAAACACGCTACAAGAAACTAAAAGCATAATTCTTAAGTACCAAATGTGGATACTTATACATAATATTTATGTTGATGACTCACTAAGTATATGTTAATGTTGTCAGTGATGAAATGTAACCTTTAATCTGCCTTCCTCATGTCTTCATTTATTTCATTGCTTTAAAGTGGGTTGTACCAATTTTTGTAACAGCTGTTTTTACAAATAGGGTCATAATATTGAGGTGAATCCGCAGCTGTAGCCGCAAAATTAAAATTTTCTTAGGTTTTTTGCAATTTGCACATCAGTGTCAGGTTGTATCTTGATTAAAATATGATTTGCGACTGTATCAGATATGTATTTACGGAATTAGAATCATTAATATATCTCTCTAAAGTTAGATTTGTTCCATTGAATGACTTTTTCAGGAAATCATGACATTGGGTAACAAATCTAACTTAGAGAGATGTATTAATGATTATAATTCTGTAAATACATATCTGTTAAAGTCACAAATCATATTTTGAATGACTTTTTCATATCGATAATGCTTTTAAAATTTAGAATGAGGAAACCCTTAGTAGATATGGCATCTCAATAAAATTAAAAAGGCGCGAAAATAAAAGGATATAACTAAAATAATTATCTTGGTGAAAATAATTTGTTACTAGGTACTGCTTATTATCAAATTCAAACCCAAGCAAGTCCTATTTGTTATGTCATAGAAACTTCTTCAACTTAGCTAAAAAATATTACAAGTGGTGTGTTAACAAAACTGTTGTGATTGTACACAGGTGTTATAATGGCAACGGCGTTCCTGCCGTCGCCCGCGTGAATAAGTGAGACTCTAGTGCAGTGAACGAACCGGGCCCGCCGCCTCAAGCGTAACCCGACCACGATGAAAATGGTGTTGTCACAACGGCAACGAGAGGAGCTGTGAGTAATGCATATATTATTGTAACATACGGTCACAGAATACAGAATAGACAAGAAGGCGCCTACTCCAAAATTTCATGCCGCGCATTGAGTCCAAAACAAACATCCTCACCTGCGTCTCTTCTCACCCGTCTGCGTCTTATAATGGCTTGGGAACATAATATCATGGTTGGGCAAAAATGTTTCCACCTTTCTGTCATACGCAGAAAATTTTAAAAAAGAAACAAGGATACCTACTGAAAAGGGGTCGGAAAAAGGATTGACTTTTCTGTTACCTCGGTTCTATGCGCGTTCGCGCCCTCTGTTTTGTTCCTTAATCTGTGTTGTAATTTACGTTTATGTGTCAGTTCACGCGAGTTTAACATACTTTCAACTGCTCTCTCTGTCTACTACAGTGAGTTAGTTGTTTATAACATTTTATCCGACAGCGACCAAACTTAAAAGAAGGATATGCATCCAGTTTTAAGTAGGGACCATTTTGGTTACCCCATGGGTTTTCGATAGGGTTTTTCTAAGCGGTTAATCAAAAACCCATACGATATGGGTAACCCTTTTGAACGGCTGGTAACCAAAATGGTCTCTGGGTAGAATAGAGATAGAATTGGTCATGCTCCGCGTGCTGGGCGGATATCGAAATAACATAATATTATGATTTTTTTATGTCACTGGGTTTCAAGTAGGTATAGAACCTATTGTATGGGTTATCATGTAACCCTTTCACTGGGTTTCAAGTATAAAACCCATTCAATGAGTTATCATGTGTAACCCTTTCACTGGGTTTCTAGTATAAAACCCATTCAATAAGTTACATCATGATAAAGGTAACCCATTGAATGGGTTACCCCTAAAGCTTAACTCTTAATCGGGGTTGTACGGTCCCTGCTTTTAAGACATGTCGAAAGGCCTTCCCCGTGGCTTTCGGTTTTAAGTAAATTTGTATTTTGGTACTGGTTTACTGGTTTTCATAACTGGCAGGCTTAACATGACGCTTTCTAGAATAGAAATCGCTTGTCTTGTCTACCCTTTTCGGTAGAAAACACTGTCTACAAGGAAAAGTCATTTTTGTCTACTCTACCGTCGACAAAACGCTTCTCTACGGTTCTCGTGCTAAGCCTGCTGCAATTTGAGGAGATTCCGCTGTTGCTAATGTTAAAAACAAATCAAAATAGGTAAAAATGCGATATCAAAAGAATGACATGCAATCAATTAAAATGGGTATATTAATTTATTCAATTGCTTATCTCATATTTACTGTTATCATAACTTGAAAAGATTCAGTATTAGTGGATACCAGATATTGTAGTTTTATCATGAGAAGTTGTGTTGAGCAATAAATAAGATTTTGCTAGAAGAATGAAGATAGCATACGCACCTACGCGTTGCGACATTGTTGCCTTGCTCCTGACTTTTCATCAGATAGAAATGAACATTAATTCCACGGTTCACGTCGAGGTCATATAAGTAACAATTTGTTCTCAGAACAGATCTTTAAATTGGTTAGAAATCCGGAATAGAAAGCTTTTGCACTTAGAAATGTATATTTGTTCTTATTGCATTGTTTCTGATGCAGTTCATTATAGGTGCTCATTTTGTGAGCATTCTTTTACCTATTAGATCTCTAAGAGGCGATCTTACAGTGTACAGATAATTACGAAATCAATGCATTATTCCGCTGTCTGCTAATCTCAATAATGGAAAGAGCATTGTCTTCAGAATATACGATTGCGTTTTCGAACAGCAGAATTGAGTTTCAATGAATTCGGTCAAGCAAATAGTTGAGGCGGCAACAAGGTTGCTACTAACGCAATGTTACCAATACTCTACTAGAAACTTTCTGAATTTGGTATTAATTACAATATCCTATCAAACCATCAATATATTAAGTACAGAAATCCACACATATTTACCAGACTTGGGCTATTATTTCATAATCAGTGCATGACTGTCGCATAACAATAAAAATAATTATGCGAATAAGCTGTTAATTAAGTCTTAACTAATAATGAGACACAATTCATTATCTATTGACACGTTACGTTACCCCTTGGAAACGGGCAGCTGCATACCTATTTATAAAAAAAAAATCAAACAATCCTCCTGTATATATATTGTGTTATTGTGCTATAATTATGAAGAAACAACATTTTACTTGAAAAGCGTTATTCTATGAGTTAATCACAAATCCATTCAGTGATGGTGATTATAATTGATGTTAATCTGACCAAGCTGAGACTGACGGACATGTTCTGAAACTTGTTCTTTAATGATGTACCTATGTAGTGCTAAGTACACAAGAGCTTAGTGCTTATATGCCAATTACTTAAACATTTAAATTGCTCGATACCAAAATACAGTCGTAGTTTGAGTAACCATATTTTTTACTTTAACTAAGTATAGACTTCCTTCCGCTTGTAGTTAACTGTCTAGTGTTTATTGCCTATTATTGAGTCCCTTGTGTTCATAACCGGATAACGCTTATCGATTTTAACGCCTATAGTTTTTGCAAATTCCCAATTACATTTTATTATGAGCGCATCAACTATAATTCCAACCACCTTTTAAATTATATTCGAGCCCGTACCGTGCCAATCGGTTCTAAAAAATAAAATAAAAATTGCATCTGGTGGCTTAACAATGTTGTTACCTATAAAGTTGAATACCATACAAGAGTACCATTGGTACAAAGCCGACCTGCGTGCCTGACCTTTGAAAGTGACAGTTGCTCTTATAACGCAAAGTCGTTGACCCCGCATCGCCGTTGGCGCCTTCCTCGGCTTAATGTTGGTGTGCAGCTTTCATCGTGAACCTAGAAATCCCATCATTATTATACGATTATTGATGTTGCAATTGCAAATAACTGCTCACCTGCGTTAACGCTGATTGCAGTTTTCAAGGAAACTTTATCATACTAGGTAATAGGTATTTAATCTAAGATTAAGGGGGATGCTCTAAGGTAGCCCGCGAAATTCAAATTTTATTACGTTTTTTGCAATTTGCAGGTCACTAACAGGTTGTATGTTGACCTAAATATGATTCGCAGCCGTAACAAATATGGCTTTAAAGAATTATAATCATTAGAATCAGCATTAGCTGTCATTCGGGCAAGTGCCGCGGTAATGTTTTGTCGTAACTGAAATTAAACCCTGATCAAGTCAATCTGCTGCCCAATCTCAAGTAAATCGCTCTTGTTGGTTGACCAAAACATCAAGAAATATATCATTGAACAGAAACCAGGGGGTAACCTTTTAGTGTATACGTTACTGTATAATAAAACATCGGCCGTGAACTAATGACCTAAAATACCCTAGCGTTCCTTATACCCTTTAACTCGCTTCACACGAAGTGAAAGGCGAGCTGAGATCTAATTCGCGATACCTACTTCAATACAAAGATGTGGTCATGCTGTTCACACGCTATTGTTATACAAGTGCAAACAACACGTCCGAATTCAAGTGTCCATGTTATGTAAGTTCAATAAACAAGTAGGATTAACTTTATTAAGCTACGAAACTTAACAGCAATCCCTAATATGTATGTATCCAAGATGACTAGTGAGCAAAATCGTTGAAAATAACCGACTTACAAAGTTACTTCTTCGCCATTGGTGATCTAATGGTCTATTCCGCATTCGGTTCGGATCTACTGCGTCGAATCGGGGTCATTGAACGCGTCTGTTGATTAAAAATAACGATCACAAATTAAAACACCAGCAGGCATATTTCGCTAAATGGACATGCTCTTAACGTGGAAGATTGCAGCAATTGCAGTAACTACGCTGTTCCTGTTATTCGTGTCGATCGTTTTTCGAGTAAACGTTTACGAACTGATTATGAAGATGTGTATTGTTTTATATTATGTGGCTCTATTATGTAGGCGATAAATAGCAAAGTCCAAATCCATTGAATTACAATAACATTACTCTCACAGATTCTAACTGAGTAAATAATTACCACTTAATTTGTCGATTTTCAGCAAGATACTTGCTTTCTGCCTGCATTTAACTTAAAACAGAGAAAGTGCTTTTGTAGAACATAAAATGCATGTTGTTATTATAATATTATTCAAATTAGAATGATAAGAATCTTTGAACACCCGCTATTCAAGACCTCCTATTGGCTCTGAATAAACGAGGTCGTATCGAGAGTTGCCTTACATTTTGTGCACCCAAATAAAAAACCGCTTGCGTCATAGGTATCTCGTTATTACCATAATCGATCAAGATCATAATCTCTGTTACATAAATGTCTAGATGAGTTAGAAAGTTGTTATTTAGTATGTAGACAACTGAAAAGTGATTTGGTTAAGATGCTGTGACAGTTGAGAGGCAGACTTGTGGATGGATGCATAAACAAAAAACATTCACCACGTGAGCGTTGTTCCCAAAATAATCTGCTTTTCTCGAATTAGTATTGTCGGCCTTGAGTGTGGATTTCGTGGATGTTAGGCATGTCCGTACGACACGTTATGATACGTCATGGACTCGTGGCATTCACTACGAAACGCATCCCGCCAGGCTATGAGAGATCGTGACTCATCGTACATTATTGTGATCAAGATAAGCCTGCATCAATGTCAACCTGCTGACTGCTCTTATTGTGTGCAATCTTTAAGGTAGACCAAGGCTAACCGTCACTCTTTTCAAAATTGTAATCAATATTAATTTTTATTATAAATTTTAAACCAGTAATAAAATAAAAATAATTATATCAGTTGAAGTTTTCATGAAAAGTAAAACTTGCACTTTGTACTACCTGCTCTTTTTTAGTCATTATTAGAAATGAAGGAATGTAAAATTAATCAGGTGCTTATCAGAATAATATCTTATCGGACAAGAATCTTTAGAACACGCTATTTTAAAGACACTATTATTCTTGATAATGAAATCGAAGTTCTACGATTTCATTATCGACAATATCGTAGCCTCAGATAGTAGCGTAATTTAGGCAAATAATTATTCAATACAACGAAGTGATCATGGGAATCGGGGAATGTAAGCCATTGTTAGGCTCAAGACCCGTTGTCCATCCGCTAAACTACTCTTGCCTGTGGATCGCAAGGAATGCTGTCCTCGCCCGGTTGCTATATACCCGCATACAAGCCACGCTGTCAGGATATTTTTTCTATAATTTCTGCCTACCTATTCACACAAATCCCAAAAGCATCTTATAGCTTCAGAAGATTCCATATCATAAAGTTCTCATGATTGTTTTCGAAACTGTTTATGCCAAATTACCAAAGGAGGAGATAACATCAATGGGAAAGTTAAAACGAAGAATACACGTTCTTAATTATCACGACAGATACTTTATTGTCATTCATTCAGTACAGGTACTTGTACCTTCGTTATTTAGAAACACGAAATACATACAAATAATATATTTTGTACAACAATAAATTCTATTCGTGCTCTAATGGACGTTTTCAGACAAATCGACTTTACGATGCATGGAGAAATTTGAAATCTAATTAAGCAGAGCATTCACCTGCTTACTCTAAAGGATTTGAACGTCCGGTCACGAATGTAATTAAATTACTATGTAGAAACTTCCTTGGGAACTTTACTATGTCAACGTTTTTGTTTTACATTGGTTTCCTTTATGGTTTCTTGGCAATTTACTGCGCCTGTTGTTTTCCATCGTCTCTAACCGTTCCCCCTGGTAAATATCAAGTTGATGGTATTTTCTCCCCTGATACGTTTAGGTTTTCCCGGTATCTAATTTGCCTTTCGACCCCTGTTTACTGCTGGTAATGAAACGAATGCTAAATTGGACGATTTTTGGAAATTACATGACTAGGGTTGTGAAATATTCCAACTTTACACTTTAATAAAGTTCGTTATGTTTCTCTTTTACTAGCGTAACGTCGTAACTAACTTCACTTCTAATTGGGCCTAATGCAATAAGTGAGTAGCTTTGAAAAAAATAGCAGAAGCTTCAAGTTGCAATGCTTTCAACTAAATTAGTACGCTCCATCATTATCCACACTTAAAGTGCAGTTGTAGGAGTTGACGTTAAATGTTTTATTTTATTTTACACTAGCTGCGCCCCGCGGTTTCACCCGCGTAAGTCTCGATCCCGTGGGAATATCGGGATAAAAAGGAGCCTATGTCTTAACCCAGGGTGTCAGCTACCTCCATACAAAATTTTATCAAAATTGGTCCAGCCGTTTGAGCGTGAAGAAGTAACAAACATACACACACACACACACACACTCTCGCCTTTATAATATTAGTGTGATTCTGTGATACTGATTACCTTAACTCACACACTGACCTATTATATATTTTTTTTAGGAAAACATATTTTTTACAATTTTGTAAATATGTGAGCACCATAATATATCTATCACATAATTAATTTATCTGTCATTGCTTCATTTTTAATTATTTTTACAAATTGTGTAAAAAAATTACTACGAGGGCTGCACTAAAAGTATCGGGAATGGAATATTTCCACTGTTCCTGTCATATTCAAATCTTTTTAATTGAAAACTTCTTGGTTATAAAAATCGAATACCATTTATTTATTTAAAAAAAGATTCTCGGTCTTGTCACAAGGTTTTGTCAAACTTGTTTAGTCGTTGAGAAAATGGAATTGACTCGAGAAAATTCAAGAGCGATGATTTATTATGACTTTCGAACTGGTTTAACACAAAAACAGTGTGTTGACCGGATGATTTCTGCATTTGGTGATGAAGCCCCATCCAGAACCACAATTTATCGCTGGTTTGCTGAATTTCAACGTGGACGTGTCAAGCTCAGTGATGATCCCCGTCAAGGTCGTCCAAAAACTGCAGTCACCCAAGAAAACGTTGATGCTGTGCGTAAGCTGATTGAGGAAGATCGACATGTGACATACCGCGAAATTCAGGCAACTTTATACATTGGCATGAGTCAAATACAAATAATCTTGCATGAACAATTACTCTCGAAAGATTCCACGCAGGATCCTCAAATGCTGTATACAACATTGTATCAGGTGTCGAATCCTGGATGTACGCGTACGAACCCGAAACAAAAAACCAGTCACGAGTTTGGGTGTTCGAAAATGAGTTAAAGCCAACAAAAATTGTTCGTTCACGGAGTGTTGCAAAAAAAATGGTGGCCACGTTTGTCTCCAAAACCGGCCATGTTACGACTATTCCTCTTGAGGGACAAAGAACGGTTAATGCAGAATGGTATGCTAGCATTTGTTTGCCACAGGTCTTTTCTGAACTCCGTAAAGAGAACTGCAACCGCCGCATCATCCTCCATCACGACAATGCGAGTTCTCACACCGCGCACAGAACAAAAGAGTTTTTAGAGCAAGAAAACATAGAATTATTAGACCATCCGCCGTACAGCCCCGACCTTAGCCCTAATGATTTCTATACTTTCCCTAAAATAAAGAATAAATTGCGTGGACAGAGATTTTCATCACCTGAAGAAGCTGTGGACGCCTACAAAACGGCCATTTTGGAGACCCCAACTTCCGAATGGAATGTTTGCTTCAATGATTGGTTCCATCGTATGGAAAAATGTGTCAAATTTCGCGGAGAATACTTCGAAAAGCAATAAATACATTTTTAAATAGTAATGTTGTGTCACTTCCTTGATTCCCGAAATTTTCAGTGCCGCCCTCGTATACAATTTTATTCTAGGTGCATCGTCTTCACATAATTAATGTACCTATACAAAACATTGTTATACATTTAAAAAAAGTAACGGTGTAGTTTCTTGCCCATTCTTCTCCATACGAAACTACCCTTTGGAAGGGGCTACTAGAATCAATTCTATTTTTTTTGTAAATTTTGACGTTCAAAAGTGCCTTTTATATGCCTATTTGAAATAAATAATTTGACTTTGAATGATACATATTTTCAAGACATCTTCCTGGCATTACGCATCAGCTGTACATTTAGCATTCAAATCAACGACTGAGGCAAAATAGGTTACTGTCAGAGCCTCGGGGAAGTTAATTTTGTGAAGCTCGTGAAAAAGAGATTCGCAATGACGCAGTGTCGCTCTGACGTAGCCGGCGCCAAGTGGGGGCGACTGGCGATCGATATGCCAAGTCGCGTGGGCGGCCTCCCCTTCATCCCCATTGCGAGAAAAACTATTATCGACTTTAATCCTATACTAATAAACATAAGATATTCCTTGGCAAAGATAAATGATAATATCACAGAAAATACCGTTGAGTAGGTGCTATGCCTACCCCTTCTCAATTAAAGTTCATCGTTTTTAATGTGAAACGTAATCTAACTGTTCCTGTCTACCTAAAACTATGTTTTGTTAATATTCATGATTAACCCATTGAAAACTGTCTGATTGTTGTGGTTTAGACATATAATAAGGAGTATGTTACAAGAAGTATTGGTAGGACTAAGGATGGCTATAAAAGAAAAGACGAATCGTGTTATACTGTGCTGAAACTTAATATGGCCACTGGCCTGGAAGTTAATTAGACAAAAAAGACGCTGCTCCGACACTATATTGAGATAAGTGCGGGATGTGAAAGGTATATCGTATTCTGCTTTTTTAGCAGCATTATAGCAGGAATCGAACCATATCCAATCTTGTGAAAGGTTAACTCTGTTTTGTGTACCTCTCAGACATACAGTCGACTTATGATGGGCAAGGATGAATTTTCAAGCATTAAAACGCAAAATTTCCCCGAAAAATGTACAAGTCCACAATAATAGTCGTCTGCTTTGCTTAGACAGTAGCTTAGACGCTTACATTTCAAGTCACGACTGCAAATGCAAATGGTTGCTTGTTACGTGTTCTTCATACGTATATGGTGAACACTGTGCGGTTTCTTCAACACTTTTAACATCGTTCCGCTTCGTTACATCCATCCCGTTGTTTCCATCATTGGTGATCCCGTTACACCGAATGCTCCATTTCACAATATTTTAGGGTTGAACAATCGATTGCTGATCATTTAATCATCCGTAACTTATATGGCTAGATAGACTCTGAAAGCGATTTAAATTTTGCTCCTGTTTTTCCTGCAATTAATTTTCGGATTTTTTTGTGTTGTGTTGTTGTCCATGGTACTATGAACTAAACTCGTATAAGAACTTGAAAAATACAAAACTCCAGTGATTAGTGTGAATATAATTAACATGTCCTCTTAAACTAAAAAATTGTGTCACTGTCAATGGAACAACATTAGCACTAGGTTGATACAATTAGATTAGGTTTAGGATTGATTAGCTTGGTTGGAGATCTTTAAGTTATTCGATTTGTGATAAATACGTGTAGTTTTCCTAATCATTACAAAAAATCCAGCTTGCAACGAAGTTTCGCTTAGACTGTTCTTGAAAACCCCTGCTGTAATGTTTTTAGGTATGGTTTGCTAGCACGACCTTATTAGGTACCTACTTAAAACAGCGAACGACCCTGAATTAAACCCCCTCCATTTCATGACGAAAATGTCATGGTGTAAACTTGAAATTTATAATGTAAATTGCTGCACTTTGTGCTTTTAATCATGAAACAATAAGCTCAGCGTTTACCGGGGAACTCAGTCAACACTCGGAACCCTTATCGAAATTAAATCAGAAAGTTAGAGCAGGAAAAGCATCGGTTTTTCCAGTCAATGTATGAAAAAAATCTGAATATCAACAAAATACTCAACATTCCACTTGTCTTCAACTCAACGTTTGCGGTCATTACTAACTAACGAACCATCTAAACTTTTGCTTGTATTATGTCTAATACTGTTCTATGTACTTTTAAGCACTTTACTTTAATGTTTGTTATGTAGGTCGGTGAAGTCATGATAGGTACAGACGCCAGCAGGTCAAACTACCCGAAACTGTAAATTTTTTCCAATCAACCTTGAATTTTTTGCTTTAATAATAAAGTTGGAAATCTTATAAAAAAATTGACAGATTGTAGTAGCTTGATGTGCTGGCGTCTGTGCTCCTAATTAATAACAAAATATTATATTATTTTACTTTAAAACCAGCACATGGTTCGGGCTACGTAGAGACACATAAATTATTTATTTAATGGGGAGCAAAGTCGGTACAAGTAACGGCAGATAGATCGAATGCAGTAATTGACCAAATTCTAAAGATACGAGTAAAATAACCGATTTCTAACCGCGGCTCACGATCACTTTGTCATGAATACAGATTTGCATTAAACATTATCACAGGCCATTAATATTCCCTGTTATCGACTGACGTGACGTATTTGTTACAGAGTTTCCGTTGTTTCATGTTCCAATACAAACTGGGCTCATACCTCGTACTCATCCGTGTTAATATTTCTTGTTCAATCAAATAATGCTAATCTATTCGCCCATAAAAATGTCTCGTAGAACATCATGCGCATATGTGGAACAAGCCTATTATTCAAAGCGCCTAACAATCAACGATACCTGTTCAGATTACCAATAGAATGTCACGTAATAATGATTGTAATCAGACCACCATGCAAATTAAGCTCGCTTGTTGTCGTATTACTAAATGTTGTTCATTCAAATGCTTTTTCTGGCTTAGCATAGCCTTTACAACAATACTAAGTAAGTTATCGTCCTATAGCGTGTTACAAACATGTCTCCTGTTACTAGTACCACTTGTCCCTGCAATCAGAGTAATAACGTCGGAAATGTATCGTGAAAGTTATTTTCTCAGGCAGCCCCAGATCGGTCCACGCCTCTAGCTCTACGCACGAAACCACTTTCGCTGTGCCCCAACATTGCTACTGAACTCTGTTCAAGATCGGAGTCACCCGCGAAATGTTCAATCTTGCCTCGAGCGTTGACTATGTTTGGTCATCGTATTATTTATTTTTTGGAGCATAATCATCAATCAATCATCTTAAGTACCAAAAAGTTTTTGTAACAATTTGAACTGCACTGTAGTTCAAATTGTTACAAAAACTTTTTCAAATTTCAAATCATATGCGGAAGAAAACTAAAAAAATCTTCGGCTAAGATTGTGCTGAATGACAAGCAACCCACTCACGATACGACTTATCTTACGCTTACGTTCCACCTCTTTTCACTTAAGCAGAATAAACGATATACGCGTGTAACTTGATTGCTCCCACGCGAACAATAGGGACACCCGCGAGACTGATTGTCTTTGGAATCGATTCGGTTTCACCTCGCTGATACCGAAGTCTGACATAGTAATCCAGCAAGAAATAAACTCTATTCAACAGAGACGTGTAGATGAAACGCTTCGCTCGCTATCGCCTTTTTAACGTTTTCGCCAAATTCCAAACTCAAGAAAGTATTGCCAATCGACGCTTTAATGGTCAGGATTATCTGTTGCATAAGCGCAATAATCGAATTATGCACTTCACCGCGGATAGGAAGTTATTGAGTCAGCAATACAATGTGTGTTGTTTATAGAACACGTAAAATGACGTAAGACTCGAATACAACACTTGGAGCCTGTTTTCTAAATAAAATAAGCGAGTTTGTACACCACGCAGCAAGGTCTCCCTCACACATGCACACTCACTGAACAAATATGCTCTCTGACATAAAAGACAAAACGAAATGTTGACTGTATAAAGGTTTATCTGTATAACACTGAGTCACCATTTGGTCATGATTATTTAACTTTTTTATGGTATTTGTAAATTGTATAATATGTACATAAACACAAAGCAGCTGTTATTGATTTTAATCGTAATAAATGCTGCTTCAATTGTCATGACGTCTTTGGCTAGCCTTATTCAGAATTACTGATATTGTTTTACACTCTTCAATGACTATCATCAATTTCTCATAACAGCTTGATAAAACTAGACTACGTGATTTATAAACCTTTACGTCATACAGCAATTTATATTCTGCAGAATACCTTTAATAAAATTTACATTTATACGTTCAAACTTCAAAGCAAATAACGACTTACAAAGTACCTGGTTAATAGTCATATTGAACCTATGTACTAAACTTTCTTAGAAAGTTTGTGTAGGCGGTTCGTTTAATCTCCAGTAGGTACCTGATTTGCGTCGAAGTTTATTAATTAGCAGGTGAATTTACAACCCAGAATAACTACCTGTAAATAAATGCCAATAACTGCCAACTTTAAATACTTTCCGACTGTCTCTACTTTGTAAGTTTTCTCTCTGCATTTACGAACAGTGCTAACTGTAGGATGTTCTGATTAAAATATGGTAAAAAATTGGAGAAACCGGCGACCCGTTAGTTGAAGAAGAAAAAAGTCTCTTACGTTTCCCACACAGCCCTTTGATAAAGTAAGTCACAGAGATCAGGAACATATACCTAGGATGTGATGGTATCCACATAGGCCTTCCATTTTTACGGTTCCGTATCATTTCAACCGAAAGACGTCCACTGCTGGACATAGGCCTCCCCCCACGGGTTGCCATAATCGCCACACTTGGCAGGCGGATTGGCGATCGCAGTATGGTGTTAAAATGCATAGAGAACGCTAAATGATAAATGATAAATGATAAATGATTTATTTCTGTAAGTAGGTTTGTACAAACACTTTTACACGTCAATCATATTAAAAAAAAACTAGATGAGGTCGGCGTTTCGTATCCGACTACTCTGAGAAGAAAGGCCGAAACAAACTCAGAGGTCACAGTCTCTTTTTAAAGTCCAGACATAATCTTGGTCAGATCAGGTGAAGACCATGTAGATTGGTGCCTGAAATGATCTTTTGACGAAAGAACCACACAGGTTGAGGGGACCTGTCCAGTCAGTGCACGCATTTGTCAGTAGTCGTGCAGCTCAACTAAGAACTTAAGGAGCTCAACGATTCAACGAACAATACCAAAGAAAGGACATTTGGGTAGGCCGCATAAAATCACTCAAACTGCCAGACTATGATAAAAACTAAATGAGAAAAAAAAGGAAAATGAACAAAAACCCACATAGTCTTCACATTTACAATACTTAAAACAATATAATACTTAACAAAGTAAATATTCATGTCATTGTATATATAAAATTAATCACTGTCAATGTGTATATAAAATACGGATATAATCTTGGTCAGATCATTTGAGAACCATGTAGATTGGTGTCTGACATGGTCTTTTGACGAAAGAACCACACAGATTTGAGTGGACCTGTCCAGTCAGTGCACGCATTTGTCAGTTATCGTGCAGCTCAACTCAAAACTTAAGGAGCTCAGCGATTCGACGAACAATACCAAAGAAAGGACAATTGGTTAGGCCGCATAAGGTACTCAAACTGCCAGACCTGCATTAAAATTTTTTTTGATTGAGAATAAAAATAAAAAAACAATTCACATAGTCCTCACATTCACAATAATTAAAATAATATAATACTTTACAAAGTAAATATTCATGTCACAGTTTAGGTATTGCCCATTCTGCTGCGCTGTTGCCCATTCTCTAGTAAGGGTTCCGTATGTCCGAATGAAAATAGGGAACCCTTATAGGATCACTCGTGTGTCGTGTCTGTCTGCCCGTCTGTCACAGCCAATTTGCTCCGAATCTAATGGACCGATTAAGTTGAAATTTGGTACACATATCAATTTCTGTGACCCAAACACGGACGTGTTACGTAAATAAATGAATTTTGAATATGGGGGTCACTTATGGGAGACAAAACAGAGAATTTTAAAAAGTTTTGCACACTGTACCGTGTTACATATCAAATGAAAGGGCTTACTGTGGTGGTCTCAAGTATATATTATTTAAATGGTTTTAATGTTATTTAAGAAAATAAATGAAAATTACAATTACCCGTTATCTCCGAAACGAATGAGGCTAAAATTTTGTAAATGTTGGAATGACTCAAGGATGTTTCCTAGGTCCTGTCATAATTTTCTCAACTAGGGGATTTATAATGCTTTATTGTAACATTCTGTTATATTTAAAAACAAATGACTTAATTCAAGTTAATTACGTACTGTATTTTGTCATTAAAATTAATGGACTTGGCTCCAATACTAAGAAATATCATCATGAGACTTGGTTTTTTTACCTTCCCAATACCTTATTAGATTGAAAGATTAGTTTCCCAAATTCCAGTTTCTTTAGATAAATTATTTATTATAAATGGTCGAGACTGTTTCGTTATTTACGTAACCTTACACGACTGTTATTCTTTATTGGATGACCTCATCATAGATTGAACACACATTGTGTGTCGTGTGATTTGAACCGATGTCGATGTCAAATACAATTGGGATTGTATCAATAAACTGAACTGAAGATATTTTTAGAAAAATACGTATTATGTCTTAACATTGTCCTTATTAAGAGGCCTCCATTGTTTGGCTTTTGGAACAGTGGGTGGTATACGTAGTATAATTATGTTTGTATAAATGTAAAGTGCTGATGTAGAACAGTCTCACGTGCGAAACGTAGTATGGTCAGACCGTAAATGAATACTCCTAGTTGATTATCAAATTCGCCAGCATTCGATGCATCATGGCTAAACCAACGAAGCCCTGACGATTGACAGATGCGATCCGTGACGGGA
The DNA here is from genome assembly GCA_963921375.1 of Tiliacea citrago. Classification (NCBI taxonomy): domain Eukaryota; kingdom Metazoa; phylum Arthropoda; class Insecta; order Lepidoptera; family Noctuidae; genus Tiliacea; species Tiliacea citrago. The sequence continues at coordinate 17,733,825 of OY992796.1, forward strand.
AACAATGTACAGTTTAATGGATAATCTACTGCGGTCACCAACCTGTTAGCCTTGCGTTCTACCTAAGATCATTACCTCCTTTTTGGGATAAACCAGCTGTAAACGACTGCCACTATAGGTCACGTTAATAAATATTTGAAATAAAAGTATGGTTGATGCATATTTTTTTAATGTTGTATTGAATCGAAATCTCGGCAATTATAGAATCTTATCCTGAATTATTTATCGGTATATTAGGTAGGTACCTACTTCTACCTACAGTTTTAATAGGTACATAGCTGGAGATAATCAGAAAAGAAAAGTGTCTACTATCGTGGGTTCGTGACGTCATGGTCACAGCGACAAGGGCAGATTATCGAATTGGAGCAAGTTCGATGTCTTTGTTATCTTTCTCTATCAGGGAAGGCTCATTTTCAGTTTCGGCTATTCGATTGCCATAAACACCGAATTTCTAAAAACTCCTGAAATAACTCTCTTCTCAACTCAAGCTATTGAAAGTTTTATATTTTTGTAACCATCTTTCATGAAACCGGTACTGCAAAGTTGGTAATTTCAGATACTGCGTATATTTTGTTTAATGTTAGCAACTTTAACATCTTATATATGTAATTAGTGGCTGACCTGTTATGTAGTCTAATTAAACGATAACATTGACAAATCGTGTGGGTTTCCCTTGACATTTGATACGTGCACACATTTAGAGCATTCAGTTACCCGGAAACTGAAGGCAATGAGCTGAAGGAAACGGGGATCGGGTATCTCTAACGACATGCAGCTAGAAAAACTCAGCGCTCTTATCGATCAAGGAATTGTGTAGCCTTGAAATGGAAAACGTATAGTACGAGAAATGCATAATGCTTGACAACCAAAACTCGAACAAATGCGTAAGACGAGAGAATAGAAAAAAATAGATATTACCCTTGTGGTCGTTTTATATTGAGGTGTGATAAATTAACAAAACATCAGCTGAAATCGAAAACATACTCTCACTAGCGAACCATGTGATTTACGCCCCCGTACGGTACGAGCGAGATCGTTTAGTTACATCAGCTGATTAATCAACCTCTCAAGTAATGAACTACGTAATTGAACACATTCCATTGACTGATTACGTTGCAAGTTCACATTGATGTTTCCTACATTACAATGTCCATGTAACCTTGCTGCGCGGCGTCGTTTGGAATCCTTAATTAATTTTATCATTACAATGACGTCTTCCCGTTTCCACATTTGAAGTACTTATATTGTAAGAAAATAAGGCCTCTACAATAATCTATCCCTATAAACCTGGACCCGAATCTTTTATTTTTCGTGTCGACGGAACACTAAAATCTTGAAGTATAAATAACTGTATCGGTCAATGATAAAACAAGCGAACTACTTAATAAAATCCGAATTTTGTAAAAACGTGATTACGGAAATCCTATGTTCTTGAGATCTTCAGCTGTTAGTTTTTGTAAAAACTTTTTGCCCCCGAACAATACTCGTATCTGCGTCATGCTTGTAGCAACATCCGTTGTCTTAGTTTACGGTTCTCACATGTTATATTTTAATTAGCCAATAACGTGTTACTATTTTCTGGGAAATAACAAACAACGTAGCATGTAACAATCAGTTATTGTTACACGTGTACGTGTAACGAAAATGCAATCCTATCGGTATACTTCCATTCCATAATGGTGCTTTTTCTATCCGTACGTATCGACACTATATTTGGTGAAACTTTTAGCTGGTGACATTTCTGATTATCACCAGCTCAGGATTTAAACTGCGAAACAGGATATTTGCTAACCCCTCGTAATTGCAGTCTGTCACGCGACTCTTCGATGAAACATAAACTTAAAACTGCTATGCCAATATTCTGAACAGTTAAACTAAAACAAAATAATTTTTATTGTTACAGGAACAAAGCGATCGCTGATTATTTAGGTAGCAATGGCTACACGGACGCGCTGGAAGCGTTCAAGAAGGAGGCCGACATGTCCGGCGAGATGGATCGCAAGTTCGGCGGCCTCCTCGAGAAGAAGTGGACTTCGGTCATCAGGTTGCAGAAAAAAGTTAGCACATCTTTGTAATTGAACTCTGCGTTTAGTAAATGAATGAACAAGGATAACATAATTATAGTTGCTGATGCAGATCTCATAATTGGACATCTTGTAAGATGTAATAAGTATTGCATTATCAACCTACAGAGTAGTTCCTAGTTTAGGTCCAACTCTGTTTTCCTACAATTTTTTTCATAGCAACAGCAAGATTTAAAATTAACGTACTGCAGTGAAGTCTTGTGTAATACTTTCGATAATTGATAACACGTAATCGATCTGTGAGTACAAAAGATGATGACGCCTATTAGTGTCCCCGGTGTACGCAATATGTTAGTTACATAAAAGGGAAGCTGTTTATCTGGTGTTTCAATGGTTCAGAAATTGCTTAACTGTTAGCAGCAGCATTGATGGTTAAAACGTGTAGAGCAAAAATTTATAACGACATCTGAGCACGATCCGGTACGAGCAGTGTAGGTACTCCATCGATCTGTGCGCTGGACGTTTCTAGGTCACTCTTGAACGATTTTCTTGGGCGGGCGGTCGATCGCGACCGCGACCAACACTTATTAAACGACAACACGTTTTATCCATTGACTATCATTCCAAAAATAATATCAACTATCTAAACAAATAAAACACAAGGTGATGGTAATCAGGTCACTGCTCTGTTTTCATCTTGAACCTTGATCCACTAATAGCCGGGCTTGTTTACAAGACTAATTTTTTTTCAACGGATAATGTTTTGCTAAAACTAGACGGTTATGTGTATTCGAAACATTATTTACCTTATTTTAAAATTGATATATGATAGAGATAACAATAATTATAATAAGCCTACATCATTATAAATATTTCTTCTTTGTTGACCAGGTGATGGAATTAGAATCGAAGCTGTCAGAGGCTCAGAAGGAATTCATCGAGGGTGCGCCAACGCGCGCCAAGCGCACGCCCGCCGAGTGGATCCCACGTCCACCCGAAAAATTCTGTCTCACCGGACACCGAGCCACCATTACTAAGGTTTATATTATTATTTATTCAAAGAAACATGGGTAGTTTCTTTAACAGGAACATTAACAACACAGGAGCAAGTCTATGAGTTCTGGAGCAGATTTGATTACAAAATATGGATCCCACTAATCAAACGAGATTAGATTGAAAAGGCTGGAATTACACCATGCTTATTAAATTTTCCTCCATGAAAGGATTTTTTTTATAAGCCGACTTCAACATGGTTGGCAAAAGGCTAGGCAGATTTTATTTTGAAAGGAAAAGGCTAGGCAGATTTTATTTTGAAAGGGAAATACTACTTAGCTCTCATCGCAAAACTCTGCACAAATCATAGAGTCCTCCGCATATGAAACATTATTTAAGAGCCTATACTACCTCAAATGGCTTAGCATGATGCTCCATTATGTCGAAAATACTGCAGCATTAATTTTGAAGTAAATATATGGTAAATTTGAGAGTTCTCAGTTCAGTTATTTGAAGATCTAACATATTTGTGTTTCTTTTGAAAGTATTCAAAAGTGAAAAATGTCGGTCACATGCAGATTTCGCTGAAATTGTGTCATTAGTACAATTTAATTCTTAGTCATTTCATAACAAGAATGAAGATACTTGAAACACATGCTTCGAATTGTTAACAGATATTCGTCTCTCACTAATTACATAGCTGAAATTGCTACAAATCTTAGATACCTACCTACAATATTTTTTTTTTAAACGGCTTTGTCGCTTAGCGACCACATCGCCCAGTGCTCAAAAACACAAAATTGATGATTACTATCTGATTACTTGTACCATTGTTTAGCCTTATCGGACAGTCCTACATACTCAATACTTTTATTGCATTCCACATGTAGGTATTCTTAGGTGGTAAACTTATAATTAGATGTCGGGCACAGGAAATAAGTGATTTAGGAGAGAGGAAGCATTTGTTAATTATATAACATTACTTAGCAAAACTACCATATTATAATAATGATGTAGGTATTTTCTACTTAGTAACAGTTGTCAGTTTAACAAAGACGTTTACGATCTAACACGAATTTTGTGCAATAATAACTTTCGAATCCAATGAAAGCTGTCTAAAATGTATTGTTTTGGTTTTTGTGTATAATTTCTCGTGATCATACCCAAGCACAATTGAATCAAACGAATGGTGCGACCATTATCTGTAGCTTTCCGCGAGTTTTTCCTTAGCTGTTCGAATGAACTGCTTGATTCTAGTTCATTGTGAGAGTTTACTCAAAGTGTGCATAGGTCATGTTTTTTTATTATAATTATTGTACGTGTAAAACAGTAAAATTGCCATTACATTTTCTTTGTTTATATAATAATGTCCTAAATATCTGATAAGCTTGACCTAAAATCCATGGTAATAAACTTTTAACTATCTGCATCACAGCTCCGAATTCAAGCATTATCAATTTATCACCAACATGAAAGAAAGAAAAAAACAATACGTTTATTTGCGATAAACATGACGCAAAGAAAGAAAACATATACAAAAAAGAACAAGTTAGGGGAAAATATGCGTCACATCCACGCAAAACGGCCACCGCTCAGCATAATGCTGCGACCCTATGCGAGACAGCCCCAGCGCTGGTTGAAAAACATCTCAAGAGCGAATAAACTGTCTAGTTGAAAATACATGTCTCACGAAACTATAAAATAATTTTCCAGGTAATATTTCACCCGGTGTTCAGTTTGATGGTGTCCTCAAGTGAGGACGCGACCATCAAAGTGTGGGACTTTGAGAGCGGCGAGTACGAACGAACCCTGAAGGGACACACCGATTCCGTTCAGGATATCGCCTTCGACCATCATGGAAAACTACTCGGTAAGTTAAAAGACCATCTCGACATTAATCTGCATGGTACTTATATCGCCAGGTCAAGATTATGTCTGGACTTTAAAAGAGACTGTAACCTCTGAGTTTGTGTCGGTCTATCTTCTCAGAGTAGTCGGGTAGTAAACACCGAACTGGTCTAGTTTTAAAGGCTCCCACAGACAGGCGCGACGCGACACTAGTAATACAATTTCTAGGAAAACTTCATGCAAGTGTCACGCTGCCAGTCACGCCCGCGATATCGCGCCAGTCTGCACAAGCCTTAAAACGTTTAATTTTTTGATGCACAAGCCTTAAAACGTTTAATATTTTGATGTTTTATAGTTTTTTTTTTTACCAATGTATAGAAATAAATATTATTTATGTCACCAACAAACCGGGGGGATTGTTGGTGTCTAAAATTATATTTATTTGCTCAAGCCTTCTTCGAACAAAAACTGGAAATTAAATTCTTCATGAAGCATGGTCTTGAGAGCCTCTGACGTAACCAATCACAAAAACGCTATAATGACGTACTGCGAGCGGTCGTTCAATGAGATCACAGAGCAAATACGATTGTAAGAACAGCAATGAGCATTAAATTTACATTACATATGGTCACTACTACGTAATATGCGGTTATCCATTGTCCCGTGACGTCATGCTCATTCATTATTGTCCTTTTACTGTAATAGTGACGGTGTTGTACCATAATACTCAAATTTTCATCCATTGGCAATTGATAAAAACAATGATATGAGTAATGGAACAATTACGCTTTATTTAAGAGTCTGCTACATTACATGTGAACCCATCTTGGAGGAAAATGATTATTTTCATTTAATATCAAGCAAACAGCTACACAAATGAACAGTAATTGAGATAAATCCCGACAGTCACAACGATTGGTCCTCACAAATTAAAAACCGGCCAAGTGCGAGTCGGACTCGCGCACGAAGGGTTCCGTACCATTATATATAAAAACGGCAAAAAAATCATGTTTGTTGTATGGGAGCCCTAAATATTTGTTTTATTTTAATTTAATTATTTATTTTTAAAGTGAATATATAACTAAATATTCTGTGAATATTTCAAGCGTCTACCTATTGCCTTTATCAATATCGAGCAAACCGAGCAAAAAAATCACGTTCGTTGTATGGGAGCCCCCTTAAATATTTATTTTTTTCTGTTTTTTAGTATTTGTTGTTATAGCGGCAACAGAAATACATCAACTGTCTAACTATGACGTTTCATGAGATACAGCCTGGTCACAGACGTACAGACAGACGGCGGAGCCTTAGTAATAGGGTTCTCGTTTTACCCTTTGGGTACGGAACCCTAAAACGTGATAATAAGCAAGGATTAAATGGTACCGCGACTTTCGCCTACTGATGACTACTAAAAAAGTAATGATGACTACTCATGACTTACCCATGTAGCCTTCCATACCACTACTGGAAGTTTCTTTATTTTTATGGATGGCTTCTCACAGGTAAACCTAGGAAGTTGTCTGCTGCTTAACTAGGCTATCCTGTGGATACTACCTTATCAATATGGCCTCCAGCCAGGGCAACAATATTATAAAATGGATGAAATTTCAACACATGCCTTTTATAGATTATGCACACTGCGAGAGAAAGAACCCGGTTTTTACCAGCACACAAACAACACAAAAACTATAATTTTTTCAATATCATTTCCAGTGTCCTGCAGCGCTGACATGTCAATAAAGCTGTGGGACTTCAACCAAACGTTCGAGTGCGTGAAGACGATGCACGGACACGACCACAACGTGTCGTCAGTGGCGTTCTCACCGAGCGGCGACATCGTCTACTCCGCCAGTCGAGATAAGACCATCAAAGCTTGGGAGGTCGCCACTGGGTAAGGCTCATATTCAACACCCTTTAAGTTTTGCAGGATTCGACTGCCTCAGGTCGCAACCACAACTCCTTGACTTGAATTCCAAGGTTGGGCAGTATTATTAAGGTTTTCCATCAAAATTTTCTGAGAAGCAGCCTGTGGGTCTACTCCGAAGTATCGGCCGAATATTCGGCCGTTTCCTGACTACGGCTGACTACGGCGAAAGAAAAACAACGACAGTCAAAGAGATCAAAAATGTGATTTAAAGTCGGGTAAGGACTCGAAAGTCAAAAAAGGAAACTTTGGAAGTTAAGAAACAGCCGATACTTCGGGTTATCTTGTGGTCTGGATCGTGCCCAATTAGTAGCAATATTAAATTAAACTCAATCGTATGTTGCAAAACGTGAACAAAAAAAAACCTCTGCCTACCCATACTGGGAACATAGGCTGATATTATGAATGATAAAATGTTTTGTAGGATGTCGTATTTTTTACTTAATTTCCTGCACTTTTATGCTCAAGTTACGGATGTAGAAAAAAAAATGTGTGTGAGGGCGTTGGCTTGCCATGTGTCTCGAATCGTAACACAGATATAAACACTGTCGCTTTTGGAAATGTAAGGAAATGAAATTCGACCACAGCTTCGTTATTAAGGAAGTGTGAAGGTTTCTTCAGACTACAGTACAGACTAACCAGCAATAAAAGATGTATCCAGATCGAATCTGTGAATGCAGTTGCAAACTACTGTAAAAGTTAAGGATGGTCTCTTTGTAGCTGCATGCAACAGTTAACGTAGCTACCCTTACTGCCCTTATCTCAAATTACCATCCTTTAAGGCTGTACAGGGTGTAAAAAGACCCATCCAGCCGTCATATACGCATTCTGTACTAAGTAACTTAATGGAAAAAGAATTGCTGGGAAATGAGTGACTTTTATTTTTGGTGTGGTAATTCGTTGTTTACAGTAACGCACTCAAAACATAGTATTTATGGGTGCATTCAACGGTACAGGGTTCTTGGGAGTATTTAAAGTTAAGTTATAATAACATATTTTAAAATTAGTGTTCGTAAAAAAATAACGTCAAAAAAAGGTTGGAACTTTAACCTTCAATATCTTCTTATGACGCTAACAAGGAGGCATCCGATATAAATACGCTTGTCTTAAAAAAAAAAAACTATATAGTTTGTGGTAGCTGAAAAAACATAATTATGTTAATCTTGAACATATTACTCAGAACTTGGTTGTTACCAAAATCACATTTTGAAAAATATAACCTCGATAAAAATTAACAGTAAACTAACCTTTTACCTTGAGTTCCAATCCAAAATATCTGTATTAAATATCAACGTACCTTGGTATTTAATTAATAACAAGAATTTATTTATTTATTTTTGTTAGGATATAATTATGTTATTTTTATAAATTAATTGTATTTTGTTATTTATGTACATATTATTTTAATTCTAAATAAACAAATAAAAACCCAGTTAAATCTAAACAAAAAAAAAAATTACAAGAATTTCTTATTTGAACGCAGAACTTCGTTGTTTTTAGGGTTCCGTACCCAAAGGGTAAAACGGGAACCCTATTACTAAGGCTCCGCCGTCTGTCTGTCTGTCTGTCCGTCCGTCTGTCACCAGGCTGTATCTCATGATCCGTGAGAGCTAGACAGTTGAAATTTTCACAGATGATGTATTTCTGTTGCCGCTATAGCAACAAATACTAAAAACCAGAATAACATAAATATTTAAGGGGGCTCCCATACAACAAACGTGATTTTTTTGCTCGTTTTTGCTCGATATTGATAACGGTAACAGGTAGACACTTGAAATATTCACAGAATATTAACTTATATATTCACTTTAAAAATCAATAATTAAAATAAAACAAATATTTAAGGGGGGCACCCATACAACAAACGTGATTTTTTTGCCGTTTTTATAGATAATGGTACGGAACCCTTCGTGCGCGAGTCCGACTCGCACTTGGCCGGTTTTTTATTTTCGATTACTCTACTAATTTTTGAGTAAATAGATAATTGCTTCATTTTTCCCGACTTCAAGGTTTCCCGGGTATGTTCCAGTACAAAAAAAATATCATAATAACGGGAAAAACAATTGACTCTGCTTCGTTAAGCATTTTTACACCCGTTATACTTCAAGTTCTGACACTATTTCCCTTTGATCACCAGGTATTGCATCAAAACGTACAAGGGTCACCGCGAGTGGGTGCGCATGGTGCGCGTGTCGGCCGATGGCACGCTGCTGGCCTCCTGCTCCAATGACCAGACTGTGCGCATCTGGAACGCAGACACCAACGAGTGCAAGGTAACTATCACTGTCTTTAGATTATATAAAGAGATTATGGAAAACAACTAGCAGATGACCCCCCAGTCGACCATTTCAATTTGGCAGACGATGCACCAAACAACCTGAATATAATTATTACAGGGCCCTTAGCCGACCTCCTTTACAATTTCGTATCATAACCGCCTGTGTATCCCCAGATGGAACTCCGCGAGCACGAACACGTCGTGGAGTGCGTGTCGTGGGCGCCCGAGGCAGCTGCCGCCGCCATCAATGAGGCGGCCGGCGCAGACAACCGGCGCGCCAACCACGCCGGGCCCTTCCTCGCCAGCGGCTCGCGCGACAAGTCCGTCAAGGTGCGTGTAAACTAGAGCATCCACAATACCCCTTTGCCAGATTTTTTTTAATAAAAATTCTCGTAACGTCGAAAGAAAATAAAATGCTTAAATATCCGAAAAAATGGCGAATTTGTATGCGTTTTAAAGTCTATGCTGGACACTACTGGACAGAGACAGCATTGCTGCGATCTGACATCACAACACAGGAACGTCGTAATAACTTTCAGTACAATAGATCGTTTTGCGGGACAAGAGTAGAAGAATTCTCTATTTTTTCAATAATTTTTTTTTTTCACAAGTTGTCATTTTTAGTAACATCTTAAAATTAATTATTAAGTCATGTATATTTTTGATAGTAGTCAAATACCCTATTATGCGTAACATAAGGTAAGCTATGACTCATAAATCCTCAGTCTTGAATAATTTGCCACTTAGCTATGTTGGTAAAGATACTGGCTACCAAGACTTGTGTCTTGTCTTGAGGAGGCTCTTTACGCATACAACCTCTTTTTTTATAATGACGGCGAAAAAACTAGCTTGATTACTGACGACCTAATTCCTAGGGTACCTAGGCCTAACTATGCCAAATAGCTTTGGCAATTCTTATTAAACCTGGGTCATACGATATACGAAGCAAGATACTGGCGTCATCTAGCATGCATATATTATTATTTTGCATCATTTGAACATCAATACAGAAAGTTGTCAACCTAATTAACCCAACCTCGATACTAGACAACAATTTATTTTGCAATAGGGTACATTTGTCACGGCACATGTTCCGCAACATGCATTGTGCACATGTTTCGTCGCACAAGAATAATTGCTCCTAGCATGTAGCTGTCCATGACAATGTCACAGAAACGTCAATACAATAAATGCCGTGACCAGACACTTCGGCCATGTGCCGTAACAAATGTGCCCAACTGAATAGCCAATGACGAAACATGACGAACAGAAATATAAATACCTAGCTGCGCCCCGCGGTTTCACCCGCAGTTGAAACCGCGGCATCTCCGCGGGATCGGGATAAAAAGTAGCCCATATATTAATCTAGGGTGTCAGCTACCTCCATACAAAATTTTATAAACATTGGTCCAGCCGTTTGAGCGTGACGAAGTAACAAACACACACACTCACTCAACAAACTTTCGCCTGTATAATATTAGTGTGATTATGTTGAGAAAACATAAAGGTGCAATACTTGAAAATTGTTCTTTATCAAAGGTGCAGTATTTGGGCATAAAGCTGCACTAACACTTGCAGTCATACTGAACCACATGTGTGGGAAGCACTACATATAAATTAATATCTCAGGTATCATCACAAACTTGTAATGACTCATGGAAAATTATTAGCTATTCAGGAAGGTGGCAGCTGGGTTGTCTGCCCAAGGTGCACACGAACATTCAAATATCGCCGTTTGTGGAAGCTATTTTAATGTCCCACATTTCTTATTAATTCTGTAGACATAAAATCAATATTTATACGGCTCATTTAAAACTATTAGCTGAAGGTGGCAGCTGGGCTGACTGCCCAGGGTACAGACGTACTTTCAAATATCGCCGTTTGTATGTAAAAAAAACAAGTATCTATACTATAAAGTCGCTGGTCGTGTCAATCTGTTTGATCGCGTTGTTCTTCTAAACTGCGCAAGAGATTTTGATGCGGTTTTTTTACCATCTTTTAGAGAATGTATTTCGGAAGGTTTATGTGTATAATAATTCATTAATAATACACCTAACATTTAACAAAGAAATCTCGATGCATTGTCAAGTCGTAAAGACCGTTCGAAACAGGGACATGTCGCTAGTCAGTTTATAAAATATTTGAATGTCTGTGTTAGATCTGGGACGTGAGCACAGGCCAGTGCTTGGCCACGCTGGTGGGGCACGACAACTGGGTGCGCGGCGCGGCGTGGCACCCGGGCGGCCGCTACCTGCTCACGGCGTCCGACGACAAGACGCTGCGCGTGTGGGACGTCGCGCACACGCGCTGCCTCAAGACGCTCTACGCGCACCAACACTTCGCCACCAGTCTTGGTTCGATACTACTTTCTTTATATTGTAATATGAACTTCTTGGTCACTTTGAGTATGTAAAGGCTGATTGAAAAATAATGGAGACACTGCGTATATCGATCGTCTAATGACTTCTACGAACTCACAATATACGCTATGCTCAAAACAGTCAAGAAGTTTGTTAAGTTTTATACCTAACACAGTTATGAAAATACTATACTAACGTTCTTCTGTTATGCTCATGTCTGGAAGCCCTGACCTTTAGTGGGTCCCGTGCATCACCTCACACCAGGCATCTTAGCATGCTCTATGGCTGCCAGCTGATTTGAAACACCATGCTTGATCTCTTCATAATCTAATCTGATGATACTAGTGTGTCTGCCTTATTTAGAAAAACTGGAAGCTTAAACTTGATCCATATCAGGGGGATAGGAATTGCGTTGGTGATTAAAAGCCACCTCATTTTGTACCCTTGGATGTCATGTCAAGGTAACAAGTGTTAACGAATTCGTAAGTTTCTATCATGGTCACCGATTTAAAGGACGTATGAGTAACAAGCTTATATCCGTGCATTGTTTTATGAGGACCTGCAACCAAAATCGTATAAAAGCGATATTTCAAGAGGTCAGGGCCCATTCCAGACCGAAAAAGGGATGGTGCTAGCGGTCATGTATAGATCCATCTCTCTCTTGCTCTGGAGTCATGGTGGCATTAAAAAGTCATAATACGGTACCAGCATAGCTATTCTACAACTACTCGATACGCTTCTGTGCCGTATCGGATATCAATCAATGGTATCGAAAAAGTTCTCTAAATGTTGATCACAAATAGAAAACCCGAAAATTTTGTGAGTTTAAATCAAATAGACGACCGCTATTCTTTCGGCAGCTGTTTGCTATCTAGAGCTAGGCAAATCAGGTAATCGAAATGTGTCATTTTCGACATGATAGCCTGTCGAATAGTTGTGAATAGCTATGCAGGTGACATCTGCAAGAATTAGTGGAACTCTAAAATCAGCTATACAATAATATTCTGTTATATTTTCAGATTTCCACAGGAGCTTGCCATACGTGATATCAGGCAGCGTCGATCAGACCGTCAAAGTTTGGGAGTGTCGCTAGGAGCGTTGCCATTTTAGTAACTTAAACTCACCGATGATATCCTTATCATTATTATTCCGCGTTGTAGCTACAATGTGAGCGATGTAAGTTGCTACAGCATTATGGTCAATCATTTGTAAAGGAGAGACACTCTCGTCTTTGCCTTCTGCTCATTGTAGTTTTCTTTTCGTACACCTGACGATGCTATGTCTCCTATATCTAAATTGGCGTAAACTTTTAGCCCCGATTCTCGTTTCGTGTTCAACTTCTTCGGTTAGTTTCACACATTCCATTAAAATGTAATGGCATATAGTTTCTGTATATTGTTTAGTTAAATTGATATTTCCGAATTTTGTAAAAATTTGGACCTACTTTTAGTTAGCAGTGACGTAGCATTCGTCATGTACCGCTCGCAACGATGGAGTGAAGAGTAGCTGTGTGTTATTATTAAACTTTCAACGTCCTGTTTTATTTGATAGTTATTGTTTATTCGTAAAACGTTTAGATATAAATTTTATTTGTTATAAAATAAGTAATTTGATTTATTACCCAGCCAATCAGATTTTGTACCTTGATTTCTTTATTGATAATGTTAGTTTTTATGAAATTTGATATTGATAGTTATTCATGACAACCATTCAAATAATTAATGAACACACTTGAACTCATAATAAATGCTCCATCAACTATTGTAGTGTACATACGGCTTTTGATGTTTGTCTCAGCTCGATATGATGTTCATTATGTTTGTTAGCTCCGCCGCCAACAACATTAATGAATATCTATGGAGACAACGAAACCGAAACGGAATATTGTAGCCACGTTTGTAGAATTTTATATCAATCGGTTTCCTAGAGACTTATTTTAAGTTTTGGCAATTCAAAACTTTAACTATAAGTTAGAAAAGTTATATTTCAAAATTGTATTTATTTATAGCGTCATTTTTTTTATTTTCTTTGTCTCAAACAACAGTTTTGTTAAGTGTAGAGCATTGAATTGCTAAATGGGTAATCGTAATACAATTCACGTTTTACATTATTAATTAATATGTGGTTTTAAAGTTAAGCCAATTTCATTTATGTCATCATAATTATGTCGTAAGTAAATTAATGTGTGATATAAACTTTAATTAATACTTTGAATTACAGGCCTGTTTAAGGTAGCTAGATTGAAAGAAAAACTTAATTGAAGCCTTTTCACCCGGCTACGGCGAAGCCAAAAGAAAGGGTTATGATTTTAGCAGTATGTATGGAAATTCCCATAATGTGTCGGGATTGCCACCGATTTTGTGACCAATGGGTTACTATAGATTCCTGTTATTGATGCGCATGTCATAGGGTGATTAATCCGTGGTCGGGTTTAGTTTTTTAATTAAAAAATATCTATTATTGCTATCAATAGTTATTTATTGTAATACGGAATAATTTTGTTGCCTGGTGTTGTAGAGGTTAGTTCGTAGTGTAGTTTGCGTAGATACGCTCATACTGTTAGAAACAGCTGTTTAGTGCATGAAATGATGCGACGTGTACATTGCCTGCAAAGTGACGGCTGGTAACACCACACTAATAATATGATAAGTAGTTATCGCTTATACAATATGTCATTATTGCTTTTGTATTTCTAATCGAGATGTATTTATCGTGCGCCGCAGCTGTCAGGATAGAAGCTAAACTTGGTATCTAGATTCTTATACAAGGATTGTATTCGCTTTGTCAGTGTGCATTCGTAAAATAATAATATGCTGAGGCCAAGGAGATTGTAACAGTAGTGTTGTGGCGTATCTGTAGAGAGCGCTCAACTTACCATCTAGTAGGCATCTGTGTACCCATCTAGTGTACGATTGATATTCAAAGTATTGTTAGCTCAAATAATTATACACCTATAGCTAAAGAAAAATAAGCAGTTTTCTATTTGATATATCGTTTATACTTTATATTGCTAATACATCACAATACACAATTTCTAGTCATTTTTATTTGCAATCATTTCCATTTATTATGTTTATTAACCTCTTTAATAGATAGTGCATGTTTTTATGGCCCGAAATGTATTTTTAATAGTTAATACAGCAACCTAGGAAGGCATTTGTATTACGGGTTTATGATATGGCAGTTTTAAAATATGTATTTTGTTGTGGATGGTAAAGCGACCATCACTACCACTATTTTGGATTACTGTACTTAAAATCTCTGTTACTGAAGACTCAAGTTAATTGAAATTCTTACGAAATGCATCTGCAAATAGTATCTGGAATTGTTCACATATAAAAATAAGGAGAATAGACCTCCTCAAAGGGCGCTCTCTACTACTACGCGTGCTATATTATCTTGGCATAGTAATAATATAATCTCTTTGAAATATGGCAATCGCCTACTATAAATAATCTGCTGAACATAATGTTCTTCATAAAATCGTTTGTTACAATTTAAAAATAAGTATCTTGCACTTTTAAAAATGTAATTACCGTAAGAATAATATCATCAACGTAAGTTATCTACTTGCAGAATTCTCTTGATACATAAATGAAAAATATGTTAGATTACCTACTGGATACAGAATAGCACTAAGACTAAGTGAGTGAAGTGTTAATGGGAGAATTTTGCAGTTACTCATAATAACTGCTGTACCTTGTCAAAGTTAATTACCGAAACCCAAATAGATTTGGTTCGCGTTTCATGTAAATAAACAAGTATTTAATTTATTTTACTGTGTGTTTAATTGTTTATCCTTCTAAATATGACTCCTTTTTCGCCTTAGCGAAGTACGGAATCCAGATTTGTCCGTGACTACCGCAGGACTACGAAAGCCAATCGCTTCCATATTTGGCAATTAGTGCTCAATTGGTGCTAATTAGTGCTCGAACAACAGAATTGGTGCTTTAGTAGTTTTCGAGAAAATCGACTTTGAAGGTGGTCCTGCGGTAGTCACGCTCACTTCAGCAGGACCACCATGAGCGCAGAAAAAGGGGGCATGCTACAGCTATTCTAAGTATTCAAATAATTAGTGCCCTTAAATGTGATTCATTTCGTAACAAAAACCGAACTGAAACATTTGTATTTACCGAGAAATCAACGACGATAACTTTCGCGCGCTCGTTCAGGAGGACCACGACTTTGAATGTTGATTCCAAGTTTCAGTAGTATTGATACCCAAAATTCATAATTACTACTCCAGTAGTTTACGAGATATACCATACCATTGGTGGGGTGGCGGTAGTCACGGTGTTAAATTTTCATTTGAAGATTTCCCTATTAAAAACTCTGTGATTTCTTCCCAAATTTATATAAAAATTAGTGCTCCTAAAGAAGTAATAGTGTACAAAAATTCAGATTCCTAAGTGTTGTATTTTAAGAGAAATTGGCTTTCATTACTTTTCCATACTAAATCTCCGCGTATAACCCGACCAAATTAAGGTGTCAAAGGTATTGAGCTGTTTATGAGATGTACACTCGTGCACATAAATTCATGGATGTCGGAATAGTAATAAAAACAGTTCAATATCTATATGCAGGTCTGGCGGTTTGAGTACTTTATGCGGCCTAACCAATTGTCCTTTCTTTGGTATTGTTCGTCGAATCGCTGAGCTCCTTAAGTTTTGAGTTGAGCTGCACGATAACTGACAAATGCGTGCACTGACTGGACAGGTCCACTCAAATCTGTGTGGTTCTTTCGTCAAAAGACCATGTCAGACACCAATCTACATGGTTCTCAAATGATCTGACCAAGATTATATCCGTATTTTATATACACATTGACAGTGATTAATTTTATATATACAATGACATGAATATTTACTTTGTTAAGTATTATATTGTTTTAAGTATTGTAAATGTGAAGACTATGTGGGTTTTTGTTCATTTTCCTTTTTTTTCTCATTTAGTTTTTATCATAGTCTGGCAGTTTGAGTGATTTTATGCGGCCTACCCAAATGTCCTTTCTTTGGTATTGTTCGTTGAATCGTTGAGCTCCTTAAGTTCTTAGTTGAGCTGCACGACTACTGACAAATGCGTGCACTGACTGGACAGGTCCCCTCAACCTGTGTGGTTCTTTCGTCAAAAGATCATTTCAGGCACCAATCTACATGGTCTTCACATGATCTGACCAAGATTATGTCTGGACTTTAAAAAGAGACTGTGACCTCTGAGTTTGTTTCGGCCTTTCTTCTCAGAGTAGTCGGATACGAAACGCCGACCTCATCTAGTTTTTTTTAATATGATTGACGTGTAAAAGTGTTTGTACAAACCTACTTACAGAAATAAATCATTTATCATTTATCATTTATAATTTTTATACAAACTGTTTACCTAGGTACATATTAAGAAAAAAAATAACTTGTCGTTACCCATGGCCTGTGATACCTTTGTTAATGACGTGGGTAGGTAGGTAGGTACTCGAATAATTATTTTTCTGTATTGTAAGTACCTAGCTTTTGTGTTGTTACATGAATATCATTAAAGAGCGATAGGTATTTCTTATTTATTTCTTTCCTACTAATTTAGCGTTGCTCATCAATACCATTAATAATATGTTGCTAATAACGCATACTCCTATAATGTAGATATTTATCTATATAATTATATATGAATATTATAAACTTACTAGGCAGACTTCACACAAACTCCTTTAAGTTAAGTCTCAATTAAGAAGACTTTATTTATAACAATTGGTCCTTAATTAAAATATACAAGCTAACTCTAAAATATGTATAGAGTGGTAGAGAGAGAGAGAGCGCTGGTCGAATGGCACGGCACGCCAGTATTAATGACATCATCCATCGGGTTCTTGTCACCGCCGGAGTGCCAGCTGTTTTAGAACCTTGGACCCCAGCTTGGCGCGCGGCGATGGGAAGAGGCCAGACGGAATGTCCATAATGCCATGGAAATTGGGTAGGCCTTTGGTGTGGGATGCAACCTGTGTCGACACCCTCGTGCTATCCCATCTTCCTGGCACGGCGGGTTGTGCTGGCGGCTGCTGCAGGAGCAAAAAACCTCAAATGGCAACAATATAACAACCTTATTGGGAGCTATATGTTTGAGCCGTTTGGGGTTGAAACACTAGGGTCTTGGGGTCAGAGTGCTCATCAAGTAGGTATTTCGGGACATCGCCAAGCGTTTGGTCGACTCTTCACGTGACCAGAGGGCTGGCCTATTTTTAGCCCAAAGAATCAGTATTGCCATCCAACGTGGCAATTCTGCCAGCCTTTTGGGCACTTTTCCTATTGACAGCGATGCGGACGAATTTTTTGATGCTCAATGAGCACTTTCCCCCTTTTAATTATTTTATTATATACCTACTTGTACATACTATTAGGTAGACTAGATCATTTTACTGTAATCCAAGTTTAATCTGAAAATAAAAGTAAGTTACTATTTTAAATACGTACTGGTAAGTACGTACTAATTATGTGTTATTACATGCACGGTATCTAGGTATACTTACATAGGTTTTGTCAAAAAACGTAAGTCAGGACACGTTCAAACTTAGATCAAGTCGATCTATGTTATAATTCACACAAAGTAATTATGTATCTTCATATCACAGGGCTCATTTTAAGTTCTACTCAGTTCTATTTCTATTTCTATTTTTGTTGTATGGCAAGCAAAGCCGGTGTCGACTATTGTGCCAATATCTAAAGTGAGTTGAGAAAACAAGTGTGCATGAAAATAAAAATAAAACAATTATATGAAGAAAATAAAAGTAAAACTAATAAAACTCTTCGATTGATTGATACTGTTGAACACAATGTAGATCTTGTTGTAATCCAACAAGTACGGGACTGAAACAAACAAAAAAAAAAATTATTATAATTGTTAAAACATAAAATATACGCATACCACAACCACACAAACGTAATAGTTCATAACTTTATGTTATTGTGACGGATGAAGGTCATCAGCGCCACAAGCAGATCTTGAGAGGAATATGTTAGTAAGGAGGAAAAATTTGTCGGAAGAGGGATCTTAAAAGGGAGGCGACTATATAAATCTAAAGGTGGAATGTTGTTCGAGCACTCAAAGAAGATGTGATCCAGAGTGCCCTCTTCCAACCCGCACTCGCAGAGTCCGTGTTTGGGACTCCTCGTCCCGAACACGGATTTTGCGCAAAAAAACGGGAGTACAACTAAAACCTAAACGAATTCGACAAAGAACGGATATAACGGTTTTGGAGACTTTTTTGTAACTGTGGAACCAAGGCTTTGTTTTTATGACTGGTTGTACTGCATAATAAAACTTCCCCTTTCTTCTTCCAGTGATATTCCATTTTTCCTGCCATGAAGATTGGAGCTTAACTTTTGGAAGGCTCAACAAGTCCTATCCCTGATGAGTATTGTGGGTGTGATTAGCTACTGCTGATGAGCAAGCATCTTTGGCCAAAGCATCAACGAACTCATTGCCCTTAATACCACAATGACTAGGTATCCAAACTAACTGAACCTCTCTTTGACTAATAAAGAAGGATAATAAAGACTTTTTAATTTTTAAAACAAGGGAGCTGTGCAATTTACTTTTGAAAGGGTTTTGTATTAAGGCTTGCAAAGAGCTAAGAGAGTCTGTGAAAATTACGGCTTTGTCAATATTTTGGTGTGACTCTATGAAAAGACAAGCTTCCAATAAAGCCACACACTCGCCCGTGAACACATAAGACTTCTTAGGGCATTTACTGTAGAATTATTCTGGAGCTTTGCTATTAAGCCGCAGCGCCCGTGTAACTCGGATCATTAAATTTTGAAGCCTCTGAAATCCAGTCCATCGTTCCCCCAACGCCGCATTGAAAGCCGAATCTGCTGAAGGGGACTTTTTGGAAATACCAATGTCAAAGAAAATTTTTGGAATGAAACATAAGACTTCATAGGGAAAGTTAACTGGGATACTGTTCTATTGGACATTCTAAATTATTAATTTGACGAAATGCTTTTAGAATTAAGGGAATTTCTTTGTTTTTCCAGTAATTTGAGCTTCTGCATATGGCATCTAACTCATTCAACCTTGCTTAAATAGGATGGGAAGATCTAGATGATAACCTAGCCACAAAACGGGAGCATAGATACTGCCGTCTTAGGGCCAGGGGAGGTTCAGCACACTCAACCTGCAACGCGTTAACGGGAGAAGACTTCATACAACCAGAGATGATCCGAAGGCATTTTGACTGAACCCTATCCAGTCCAGCCAAAGCACCCTTGTTGCAAGGAACTAAATGGAACGTACCATAGTCTAGAACACTCCTAATTAAGGCGTTATAGACTAATTTCATAGTATAGGGGTGGGCACCCCACCAGACACCCGTGAGAGCTTTTAAAATAGAAACAATCCTTTCACATTTTTTAATTAATAAATTTATATGATGTTTACCATTTAATTTTGAATCTAAAAAGACGCCTAAAAACTTTACTTTATTAACTAATGGAATATTTTGACCTAAAATGTCGATTGAGATGTGCGGGATCAATCTTTTGCGAGAGAAAATTACTGCCGAACTTTTCGGTGCGGATAATGACAGACCATGGCTTAAAAGCCAATGGTTCAAAGAGTCCAAAGAGAGGCATAGAGATGACGCAGCGTCTACGATGGAGGAATCTGTCACATACAAGACTAAGTCGTCGTCGGTGTATTGGAGGATGTGACAGTTATTATTTAGGCAGGAGCCAATGTCCACTGTATACAAATTATAAAGAAGGGGGCTCAGAACAAATCCTTGTGGTAGTCCCTTCCAAGTCTGCCTTTCATCGAAATCCTCGCCCTGGACTCTCAGAACCAAAGAACGAGACATAAGAAGTGCACAGATGCATTCGATCATCTTAACCGGGAGACTCAGCTGGTGCAGTTTCTGCCTGAGAACGGGAAGAAGAACATTGTCGTATGCAGAGGAAATGTCTAGGAAGGCGGCAACAACGGATTCGTTTTTGGAAAACGCTAAGCGAATATCCGCAACTAAAACGCCAACGCTATCCATTGTGCCGATCCCTTTTTGGCCTTTCTTGGCCAAATTGGTAGTTCGGCAGTAAATCCCTCGATTCGACTATCCATTCAAGTCGATTTTTAATCAGGTGTTCCAATAATTTGGCCAAGACTGAGGACAAAGCAATTGGTCTAAAGCCGTTCGGATCATCTACATGTTTGCCTGACTTCAATAGGGGAATAATGATCTGTAACTTCCACTGATCTGGAACCCAACCATTGCTATAACAAAAAATAATGATATTGAGGAAGTAGAGTTTAGCCTTGTCTCCAGAATGAATTATAAAAGAATATGGTACTCCGTCCATACCGGGGGCTGAGTCCCGGACATGCCTGAGCACCACATTCAGTTCCTCTAAAGTAAATGGCACGTCAAGAGGATCCTCTGAAATATTTTGCAGGGACATATTGAAACATTCAGAAGATAAAGGAACATAGGGTGGAGCAATTTTGTCAAAAAAGAATTCTGCTGTTTCCCTAGAAATTGGTGAAGAGATTGATGGGGAGCATCCACGTCTAAACCTATTGATGTTCCTCCAGACTAACGAGATTGGAGTAGAGGGAGATAAGGAGGTACAGAACTTAACCCAACCCGAACGTTTCTTCTTGCGAAGGTGGCGTTTGGCTCTGGAATTAAACCGCAAATATGTCAATAGCTTTTCGGTGCTCATATCCGCATTGTAGCATTCCTCTGCCTCAACCCTATCCCTGATTGCCGAAGTACATTCTGGGTCCACCCACGGGGGCGAAGGTATTTTGCCTCGGGCACTGTTTTTCAATGGAAAGCAGGAATCCGCACTAGAAGTTATGGCTGTAACAAACCCCTCATAACAGCTCTTGGCATGGCAGTGACCAGAAGGATCTAATAAACTTGAATTTAAATTTGGAAGATTGTTAATTTTATCCTCCAAATCATTAAAATCATTTAAGATGCAGAGATCCAGATCGTCCAAAATCTCAACCAAAGCTACACCAAAGGCATCACAACGTTCAGACCCCCACCTATAATGATGGCAGTTAAAGTCTCCCATGGCCAGTATCGGTCCATGGACATTAGCAAAAATGTTTTTTAAAGCAATGAAAAAGTCATGGTGGGCATGAGCAATATAAATAAAAAACACTGTGATGCCCTCTACCCTTCCTGCGGCAATGCTCATATCACCCGTAAGTAGAGGTAAAGCAAAAGGCGAAAGTGAAACCCGATTGTTGACAAAGAGAGCCGCCCCTCCATAGCCATCAGGTCTGTCACATCTGAGGATGTTAAAGTGTGGTATACGGAAGCTAAGACTTGGAATGAGCCAAGTCTCAGCTATGGAACAAGCCAATGGCTTGTATTTATTCAAAAGAAATATGAGGTCGTGCTTTTTATGCCACACGCTCCTCACATTCCACTGAAGGAATACTTGGCGAGACGCCATTTCTGATATCTAAAAGTAGAGTAATAAGTTGGTTGGCAACGTTGGACGGTGATTGAGTATTAGAAGCAGAAGAAGAAATAAGAATAGGTAAGAGTTTTATCAGTAGGTCGATAATAGAAGAAGTGCTATTATTGGAAGAGTCATTATTATAATTGAGAGCGCAGCCATTAGGCTGTGAAGATTGGGGAGAACTAGTTATTTGTTGCTGTGCAGCTTTATCATATGATGGGGAAAGGGGGGGCATGGGTCCTGGGCTTGAGAGTTACAGTTTTCCGATAGGACTGAGAAATTGGAGTCTTGGTGATATTTGCATAATTTCGGGAAGCTGTAGGAATAATTTTGCTAGCCTCAGCGTATGAAATACATTTTTCAGCCATAGTAGTCTTAATAGCCTTCTGTCTACCATGCTCGGGGCATGACTTGCTATTAGCGAAGTGATTACCCGAACAAAGCACACAGAATGCCTCAGCCTCAGAAAGGTTGCAACCATCACCTGGGTGATCGTGGCCACACTTACTGCAGCGTGGTTTAGATCTGCAAATGGTTGATACATGTCCGAATCTGCAACAGTTGCGACATTGGATTGTAGGGAATATGTACTGTCCAACAGGAAGGGATGTGTAGTAACAGTAAATCCTTTGGGGTAAGACTTGGCCATCAAAAGTGATGACACAAGTTTCAGTGGGTTTCCACTCATTAATATTGTCTTATCATTAATGTTGTTTACGGTTAATACGGCGGACTTTGAGTATTTGCCCACATCCCGCGGGCACAGACAAATATGTTATAGCCTCTTCTTCAGAAATGTCAGAGGGAACCCCAGTAACAACACCCATTCTAGTTATATTATATGTTGGAATTGAAGCAGAGTATCTATATTTGGACAATAACGGGTTCACTAAGAAAGAGTTAGCATCCTGAGGGGAAGCAAACTCTACGGACACACGGTTTCTGCCAACTCGATTAACACCACCACGAACAATGTTCGCGATGTTGTAACTTAGAAGGAACTTGCCAAAATTAACGGGGTGAAGGGTGGTGCCTGCATTTGGTTGGGTCTCTATGCGGGAGACGTGAACAACATATGGGGCCTTATCCATTACTGAATACTTGATACGACCAATTTGACTTTTTTGCTGTTTGCTTGGAGGACTGGGTGACAGAATTACCTCGTCACTGGGACGTTTGCGTGAAGTTTGGGGTGATTGAGAAACATCCATCTCTGTAATGCTACAGACAACATCCGCAAATTGGGATAGTGGATTCGGAGATAAAGGAGTTGAGGCACCTGGGATGTCCGGGGGGTCAGGATCGGGGGGTTTGTTTACATCCATATTGGATAAAACGAGAATAAAATAAGACAAACACAATACAAACCTGGTTACGAACACAAGGACCACACACTTAAAGAAAAACAAGTCACAAAAGTATCAACAAACACTCAAAAATAGCAAAAAATTCTAAACACACGTGCTAGCCAAGAACACCGTGGCGAGAATCCTTCAAACCTTTTCGTTCTACTCAGTTAAAACAAACAAAAAACAAAACTAGTTATCTGACAGATTCAGATGATTTTGAATCTTATTTTTATCTTGTCTATGGTACAAAACATTTTTTTGTGGCATGGCGCGCAGGTTATATAATATTACCGAAGTAAAGCGTTCGCGAAGCGTGTCGTGGTACCTACATCGAATTCTTTTTTTATTCGTTTATTAAGGTATCACAGGCCATGGGTAACGATAGGTTATTTTTTATTCTTAATATGTATCTAGGTACACAGTTTGTATAAAAATGATAGATAATGAACGGTTTTTATTACTATTCCGACATCCATCAATGTATGTGCACGAGTGTACATCTCATAAACAGCTCAATACCATTGCCACCTTAATTTGGTCGGGTTATACGCGGAGATTTAGTATGGAAAAGTAATGAAAGCCAATTTCTCTTAAAATACAACACTTGGGAATCTGAATTTTTGTACACTATTACTTCTTTAGGAGCACTAATTTTTGTATAAATTTGGGAAGAAATCACAGAGTTTTTAATAGGGAAATCTTCAAATGAAAATTTAACACCGTGACTACCGCCACCCCACCAATGGTATGGTACGAGTATATCTCGTAAACTACTGGAGTAGTAATTATGAAATTTGGGTATCAATTTTACCTCGCAGAGCACTAATTTTCTATGTAGGTTTGAGGAAAGCTCCTGAAACTTGGAATCAACATTCAAAGTCGTGGCCCTGCTGAACGATCGCGCGAAAGTTATCGTCGTTGATTTCTCGGTAAATACAAATGTTTCAGTTCGGTTTTTGTTACGAAATGAATCACATTTAAGGGCACTAATTATTTGTATACTTAGAATAGCTGTAGCATGCCCCCTTTTCTGGCCTCATGGTGGTCCTGCTGAAGTGAGCGTGACTACCGCAGGACCACCTTCAAAGTCGATTTTCTCGAAAACTACTAAAGCACCAATTCTGTTGTTCGAGCACTAATTAGCACCAATTGAGCACTAATTATTTGCCAAATATGGAAGCGATTGGCGTTCGTGGTCCTGCGGTAGTCACGGACATAATCCAGATTGATGAAGTTACATTCCCATAAAAACATTTGCTGCAAAGATTTTAAATCTTTGACGCTGAACAGACGATTGACAATTTGTCCAGGACGTTAGAACGTATGGAAATCCCGGCGGTCTATTTGTTCGTGTGCGTTATTACATAGTTTTCCATACGCTGTTCAGCGTTATATTTTAAAATCTTTGCAGCAAATGTCTGCTCGGAGCATATAAATGTACTCTGTGGCGCAGCGTCTTTCGAGTTGCTGAATGTTGAAGTGGGAAAAGTTACGTTTGTCTTGGGACGATAGTCTTTTTTTCCGTGACGCAAACCCCAATAACTCTTCTATAGGTCTAAACCGCCGTTCAAAAGCTGTTCCTATCATCATTGTTTTGTAATTTCGACACTGATGGCTCGAACGCGGTTTAAGTGTGCTGATCGCTTTCAGTTTCATTGGTGAAACTACCCCTCAGTGTGACGATAGCCAGCTAGCCAGCCTACAATTCGGGTTTATACCGCGCGTTAGACTAATGAGGCAATCATATGACTACTACTGCTATATTAGTTGTAACAGGTTGTAACGTACTGCTGTATTATATTTGATGTGGATCTAATACAAAGACATTAAATTATATGTATCTTATATCTCTTTGATCTAATAGGTGTAGTAGCATAGAGCATATCAATATGTAGTAGTCTGTGACTGCCTCATTGATCTAACGTGCGACTGCTGAGCATGGGATTGGGGTTCGATTACCCAGTTACTGTTGTTTGGGATTTTCCAAATAGGAATTTCTCTAAAGCAATCCGGATTCTTTATTTATATAGAACATACAGGGCTCAAATCCATTATGCCTAGTCTATTGTAGTATGTACAGACGCCAGCACATCAAGCTACTACAATCTGTCAAATTTCTAAATTTCAACTTTAACATTAGAGGTTCAAGATTGATTAGGACATATTGACAGTTTCAGGTAGCTTAACCTGCTGGTGTCTGTACATAATTCCATGGTGCCCTAATAGGCTCTCCCCTACATCATCGGACATAACATACGACTTGCACATAATTTTACTGGCGGAATGTGGTTGTACCCTACTCAACCCTTTGGGAAATATAGGCGAACTTAGAGCATTTAACCTATTGGCGACTTAAAAAGAAAAAGATTGGCGAAGCATTAGTATTTTTTTGTTACAGTTGGTATTTATAAATATCGACTAAAGTGAATCGAAATATCAACTCTTCTCGAGTTTTGTATAGTCTGTATCGACGTAACGACAGCTGGCTAGCCGACGACAGATGACAGCATCATGACCAATGACCAATCATGACAGCCGAAAGGTCACAGAAAACGGGAATGTAATTTTACTTCACGCATTCGGTCGAATTCTCGTGATTGTTTTGTGAAAGAAATATTCGTTGAAATATCAAATACTACAAAAATGGATGTGGAAGAGTGTCTCAAGGAATGGGAGGATCTCCTGGTGGACTACAAACGCTTAGAGGTAAAGCATGAATAGTGATTTACGTCTGAACACTTATCATAATTTTATCGTCTGTTTTCGTGGAATTCAAATGCGTTGTTCACTATATTTTCGATTTGCAGCCTGTTGATGGTAAACGACATCGCTAATAAAAACAAATACGATGGTTCATCTATATTTACGTGGTAAAAAGTAGGCTTGTTTAATAACACGCTACTTACTTCAATCCTTTTCTTTCAAGCGTCATAATTTAAGCAATATTATGGTATTTTATTATTCTCAGTACCATTTTATCTGTAGAATAAACGAAGTAGAATCGAATGAGCATTGTTTTCTTTACGCATTCTTCTAGATCACAAACAAAGACTATGTCGCGAAATTGGAGGAGGTTGGCGAGTTGCAGGCAGGCTGCATGAAGGAGATCAACCACCAGAAGTACCGGATGTCCATCATAGCGGCCGCTCTGAAAAGGTCAGAACAGTACAGTCAACATCCTTAATTTAAATGTCATTAGATAACATACCCATTTCCCTATTTGTTGTATACCAACTTTATTAGTAGTAAAACATAATCAATAATAATGATTGTTGATCTAATTAACCATCTAATCCATCCACATAAATGATAGTGTCTCTGCTTCTAATCAAATGGCTACAGTAATACAATATTTGATTCCAATTATGAGTAACAGTTCATTAGTTAAACAGGCAGCTTTGTTCTGTAACATCAATACATCATAAATATTAGGTTGGTTGCTGGGAAGGAAATGTTTCTTTTAGTTTCAACTATTTTACTTACAATATGATTTTTATACCTCTTATAATTTAATATGATAGCAGTAAATAAATAACTTGCACGAAAAGAACTAATTGTAAATGTTAGGACCATTGTATAATTGGATACCAAAGCAGTTGTCACAAATCACAATGCAAAGTACAAAACAGCATAAAACATGAATTTACATTACATTGCTATATATAGGCCATCCATAGCCCTTGTATTTAAGTTAAAGAAGATACAGATATTTCAAATTCAAATACAAATATTTTATTTCAGATAAATTACAATCGTTATTATATTATAATTATCCATACATGATTATTAATTTTGAACAATATAGACACACACACAATGACACAACAATGGAAACATTGGATCAGGACCGCACTACTCGTACATGTAGTTTTGTCCAATGCTCCATGAAGGAGCAATCCACATCCATTCTCCCTACAATAAGCCTTTGAAAGGTCTAAGAAACAGGCGTGAACCGGTGTATTCCTGCTGGTGTAATACCGGATAGTGTGCTTGAGACTCAGTATAGCTGTTTCAGTAGACAGCCCAGTTGAGCCCAGTCCGAAATCCGAACAGAGCGTCATGTAATTTAAGATGTTTATCTAAACATTTCTCAATCACACTATCCAGTACCTTAGCAATCACAGTTGTGAGTGATATAGGCCTGTAATTACTCAAACTAGACGCGTCCCCTGTCTTGTTCTTAATAATAGGGTCAACTACGGTTCTCATCAATGCATCAGGTAGGTATGAGTGCCCTACGCAGAAGGTGAAAAGCATGGCCAGCACCCTTGGCAAGTGACCGCCTGCATGTTGCAAGTGTTCAATGCTCAATGAGTCATGCCCAGGAGATTTTCCACGTTTCATGCCTTTCACCGCCTGCGCGACATATATGAGTAACAACCATAGATATAAGAAAGAAGGAGATATGCCCGGTAGTTGAAAATGTATTGGAACCAGGTGTCTCCAGTTTGCCCCCATCACTCGTCACAACTACACATGCAGTTCAGTAAAAGCTAAAGTACAAAGTCGCGCACACACTCGCAATTAATAAATCAGAACGTACTACACAATCAATTATAAACCTTATCCCATCAAACACAGTGTGCATTTACCATGCACCGTACAGCTTACTCACATGAAAATATCGGTTGCTATTGTTGTGCTGTGCAAAAGCTATTTATTTTACTAATATCATATAAATAAACAATAATGTCGCAAATTTTTTTTTAATAAGTAAATAAAAAAAAAATAAACAGTAGGAGAAAATCAAAATTAGTAAAAAACATTATTTCCACATGGGTTTTCCAATCGGGTTAAAACGGTTGACAAATTGAAGAATGTACTATAATAGCAATATATCTATTAGGTAATCGACATTGTTGTCGATAGCCTACGTTAGTGGATCTGTACAAGGACATCACTAAGATATAGCGGCCGTACTACGCGATGCATGTACATAAATAAAGTATCGTTTTGTGATTTTTACATTGATTGTCCGGTCACTTAACCACATACTTAGGTAGTGGTTAAGAAGCAATGTATTTCATGCAAGGATAGTACAGTCGCTGTGATATATGAAAACAAAAGGTACGTAGTAGAAGCAAGGAATATTTTACGATTTGTTGTTTTTCATGATTTGAAAGATAATTATAGTAAAATACTTTTACTTATATTATGTTATGTGATTCTATGATTTATAAAGTGTTTAGATTGAATTCGGTTTTTACAAGAAACCACTGAACAACACGGCGTTCTCAAATGTTGTCACGATCACGATCGAAAGCGCATTAGTTCACAGAAACGACCATTAACCTGTAACATGAGCGTTGCGATCATGTCGCGCGGACACAGACCATGCCCCCTTGCCACTTCTCCTGTTTTTTATATTTCTATGGTAACAACTATAGAAATAATCATGTTATTTTATCATAAATTCTTTTGTTTAGCAAAACAATGTCTTGAGTCTACCTAAATAAAATTGGCGTAACATTTCACTCTTAAATGTGATACGGTGTACTGATAACATAATTGGTAGGTACATTTACAATAAAATATTAGAAATGTGCTTCATAAACGAATGTTAAGGATTTGGTTTCGATCAAACAATCAAAAGGAAAATTATGTTATCAGTTCTATAATCAGTATCACAAAGTACCACTGATTAACAAAGACCGATTTCTTGTTTTTTACATTAATATTATGTAAGAATATTATTATGATAAAGAAAGAAGATTATGCTGGATGGATTGATAATTACAAATCCTCTAACTGCCAGGATTTATGAATTTTAAAAAGTAAAGTCAATGTGAAATTATTTATATCAAATAGGCACAATATAAGGCACTTTTGAACATCAACATTTACAAAATAATTTAATTGATGCTAGTTACCCCTTCCAAAAGGTAGTTTCGTATGGAGAAGATTGGGCAAGAAACTCCACCGTTACTCTTAATTTTTTTTACAATATTTAGTATAGGTACATTAATTATATAATTGAAGACGATACACCTAGAATAACATTACTATACCACAATAGTTAAAAATAATTCAAAATGAAGCAATGACTGATAATTTAATTTTTAATTATGTTATAGATACATGGTGCTCACATATTTACAAACATCTTATATGTATATGTTTTCCTAAAAAAATTAAAGTTATAAGTCAGTGTGAGTTAAGGTTATCACAGAATGTAAAATCAATGTCAAAATTGCTATTTTATTTATTATTTTTAAATAATAAATTATACAATTAAAATAGCAATTTTGTCTAGACTCTATATTGTACTATGAAGCTGGACCAGCATGTTTCCAAGCATCTTGATTATAACAATCCTCTAATTTGTAATATGCTTGTTTACAAAGTGTACTTTTAATATGTGTTTTAATATTTTTTTTCATTTAATTGCAATATATCACTAGGTACCGTCATAATATTAATCTTTTTAAATAGTCCTCCAAAAAATTCGCGGCTACGTAGATTATAAATGGCTCTGACAGCTCTCGTTTGCAAAATAAAGGTGGATCCAATGTCAGCAGCCCGACCCCACATTAAAATGCCATACGACATAATGCTGCGGAAATAGCTAAAATAGACCAAATGCGCAGTTTCTACTCATACATCTGTTAACTGTCTTATCTTTCTAACAGCATATGCGGCCAAGCTTAGCCGCCGTAATAATGACTTGATAACTTGTGAGAAAAAAAACATTATATTACCTTATCTGTAATGGATTGGAAACCTACTTTACAGGAAATTAAAAAGTAGCCCTGTTTCCATGGGCGAGAGGCTCAATATTGCGTGCCTCATCCTTGATGGAGCACTATAGCGTAATTTCTGCCACATATTACTATTACCACATACTCACATTAATTCTATGTTCTCTTGCTAGACAGTGAACTTGAAGCTTATACGAAGTAAATAGACTAGTCTTAAGAAATATTTAAACATGGGCTTTACTGCCCCATAGAGATATCCCGTTTTGCTAATATATCGATAAAACATCTTTCATAATTCTGTAATGGATTGGAAACCTACTTTACAGGAAATTAAAAAGTGGCCCTGTTTCCATGGGCGAGAGGCTCAATATTGCGTGCCTCATCCTTGATGGAGCACTATAGCGTAATTTCTGCCACATATTACTACTACCACATACCAGTGGCGAAACCACCGTATAACACGATTACTACCGGCTCCCCTTTGGAAATTCGGAACACAACCAGTCTATCGTCATTGAAAAATGGCACAGTTAGTAGTGTTTAATAATGCCAAATAATATAATCACACTGTAGGTATTTAATACACCATACAATTAAAACATTACAAAACGCCTTTATTACACTTTTTGTCTTTATATTCCAACAACAAAACATTATGCTCTAAAATAAGTCGCAGACGCGTCCGGCTTGGTCACAGCAAGCTGGACGCACTTGCGAGATATGTTCAGTTTCTATACAAAATCGACGTCGTCAGGAGGAGTTTATTTTAAATAGAAAATATTTTTCTGCGGCTTAACCTTCTTATAAAATCACCCTTACATACTCACATTAATTTTGTCTTCTTGCTAGAGAGTCAACTTGAAGCTTATACGAAGTAAATAGAATAGTCTAAGAAATATTTAAACATGGGCTTCTTTGCCCCATAGAGATATCCCGTTTTGCTAATATATCGATAACACATCTTCTATACTTCCCAAACAGGCTAGATAAGAAAGCCGTCTCTAATGATGATCGCGTCGCTAACTTGGAGAAAGAAATTATGAAAAGGAAAGCTATGCTGCGTGAGATCAATGCAACGCTGCCGAAACAGAACAGTCTGTATCTGCGCATCATACTTGGAAACGTCAACGTGTCTATTCTAAACAAAAACGACAAGTAAGTTAATATTTTGTATCAGCTTTCGGCGCCAAAGATCTTGGTTATGATCCCCCACCCTGATTCATATTTAGGTATTTGCACAAAAATGCTGTAATGCTGTAAGGGGAAATTAAACCAGCACGCAGTCCAGTCTACGACTACAGTAACATAATAAGTACTTATACCAAATATTTGAATTTCAGGAGAAATTCCTAGTGTGGGGCAACGTTTTTTTTTTTAAAAGAAAGAAAGAAAGAAAGGATTTAATGACTGTTTCTAACCCAATCCAAAGGCATGGCCCAATGGCATTTTCATCTGTTAATAAAGGAACCATTTTTGTCAGTGTGGTTTTGAAGGTCTGTATCCAGCAGTGGACGACAGCGACGTCGATGGCTGAGAGAAACAACAGCAAATATAGCTTTAATACAATTACCAAAGTTAATGTGATTGTTCTAAAAGACTAGAAACTAATCTAATTTTAGTTACATCATAGAGTTCTCTACGTATCAGATTATTACATCTGTTTCTAAAACGGTCGCAAGGACGGCCAAACAGAATGCAACGATGTGTATTAATGTAACAGATTTTTATCTGCATTTTCATAATATAAAACGAGATCAATGTACCTAATTAAAATTATGGCGGAAAATCACACACACACACACACACACACACAGCACAGTCAGTGCTCTTCTCCCTCTTACAAAGACGAACAGTGAAAAAGGGGTCGGGTTATGCAGAGCACTGACTGTACTAGTCGTGAGTCAAGACGTAGTGTAAACGGTTCATTAAAAGCGACCTAGGGGTGAGGCCGTGAGGCTAATTGCCGAGAAACTATCGTATTTAATGACGTCACTACTTGCTAATGAGTAGGATCTCACTCAAGAAAACGTGCTAAATCCAAACATTGTTGCCCAGCTGCTACTTCTGAGTCATGAACTTAGATATCAAAGTACACATTGTTTTTGTTTTGTTGTTGGTAATCGCCTACGACGACGCCTACATAACTTCCTTACTATCATTACTACATACTACCTAACTAGAAAATAATTTTGTTACCATGAATTTGAGGCTTTCAGTACCCTAATTGCGTAACGCAGTTTGAATCGGAATCGGAATGATTTTGAAGTATATTGTTAATCCATTGCTTCATATGTTAGAAAAAATTGTCTGCTCAACAACGTAAATAACGCAATTAATGTTGTTGAACTGTCACATTGAAACCGATTCCTACTGATAGTGTGTTACGCAATTAGCCCTCTGTTTTTAAAACATTAGTAGTGTGCGTTTGCTGAAAAAAAAATTGCTGCATTTTAATATAATTATGTAGTTGTAGGTATGTAGTTCCATTGCAAAGGGCGTTGGATATTTTGTCTGCAACACACCCCTGATACCAAAAATATCCTATTGTAAATTCATAAACACTGTATTTCGTACCAATTTTTTTTGTTTATGATCTTTTTCCCGACAGGTTTAAATACAAGGATGAATATGAAAAGTTCAAGCTGATCCTCAGTGCGATAGCCTTCGTGTTAGCGGTTGCGAACCTTTACATAGATTTCAGGTAATACTAATTAAAGATTTCACATTAATATTTTACGGCCAATCAAAAAAATATTGTAGGAAACCCTGCAGAAAAAGTGCTGTAAATTTACCGGATGGCAGTTCTGCCAGTTCAGTCAGAACTTTTTGTCTTATTGATTATTCCGAAAATCAATTTTCTTAGAGTCGATGACTGTTAGACCTCAGTTCTCAGTTCACAAGTCAACGCAACGGCGCATCAACATAGAGACTTAATTTACGACATATGTACATAAACGCACGCCTTCGTCCCATGGGGGTACGCAGAAACTATGGAACTACTTATTCATAGAAAAATAACAACTTCTGTTTTATTTTAGGCCATTACAATTAATACTGTTGTTCCTCCTGGTATGGTATTACTGCACGCTGACGATTCGCGAGAGCATCCTCAAAGTGAATGGATCCCGGATCAAGGGATGGTGGCGCCTCCACCACTTTATATCAACGGTGGTCGCTGGGATATTGCTCATTTGGCCGCAGAACGAGCCATGGAATATGTTCAGACACACGTTTATGTGGTTCATCGCTTATATCAGTAAGTATAAGTGGATATTTATTACCTCGTAACTACTACAATCTACATGGTCCTCATATGATCTGACCAAGATTATGTCTGGACCTTAAAAGAGACTGACCTCTGAGTTTGTTTCGGCCTTTCTTCTCAGAGTAGTCGGATAGGAAACGCTACCTCATCTAGTTTTTAAAATATGATTGACGTGTTAAAGTGATTGTACAAATCTACTTACAGAAATAAAATCATTTAAGTATTATTTTTATAATTTACAGCAAAATAATTTAATTATAAGTAAAAAACAACTTTTTTGTAACACTTTTGTCGCGAACTGTAGTACGTCATTATTTTTGGTTATGCTTCCGATACTTGTTCGCTGTACAATCTGAATTGTAAAAATAAACATCGATATCATTATGGTATGGATCTAAATTAAATTAACTAATAGGTAGCGCATATGCCTCGATAGTATCTTTTATGTATTTTTTTCAGGGACCGTACAACTCCGGTTAAGAGTTAATCCTTTCGAAGGGGTAACCCAATTAATTAATAAATTAATAACAATTAATTAATTAATAATATAGTAATTCAATGGGTTACCTTTATCATGATGTAACCCATTGAATGGGTTTTATACTAGAAACCCAGTGAAAGGGTTACATGATAACCCATTGAATGGGTTTTATACTTGAAACCCAGTGAAAGGCTTACATGATAAACAATTCAATGGGTTCTATATACCTACTTGAAACCCAGTGACATGAAAAAATCATAATAAAATAATATATAATATCCGCACGGCACGCGTAGCATGACCAATTCTATCTCTATTCTACCCAGGGACCATTTTAGAAAAACCCATACGTTGTGGGTAATTTCGAATGGCTTGAACTAAGCCGTTCAAAAGGGTTACCCACACCGTATGGGTTTTTATCAAAAACCCTTTCAACGGGTAACCAAAATTTAATTTAAGCCGTTCAAAAGGGTTACCCATATCAAAAAAACCCTATCGAAAACCCTTCCAATGGGTAACCAAAATGGTCCCTGATTTTTTTAGTACAATTACATTGTGCTCTTGACAGCGACAGACAAACGTTTTATTAATTTAGCGAATGCAGTTGTTGATGAAATGCTATGATTATTTTAAGAAACAGTGACAATAGTTATTAAACCATCTGGTATTTTATGTAAATGTAGGCCTCCCTACGAATGAACGGTCGTGCGAAGCAATGCTAGTTAATAGTTACAGAGATGATGAATTGGGCACGCCACAATTGTGGCGATAAGCCCTCTTTGAGGAGTGGCTGGAGAGGCGCCACGGCGTCCTCACCTTCCACCTGACGCAGGTCCTCACCGGACACGGATGTTTCGGGAGGTTTCTGTTTAGGATAAAGCGGGAGGAAACGCTCGGGTGTCCCCACTGTGTGGATCGCCTGGAGGACACGGTGGAGCATACGGTGGAGGTCTGCCCTGCTTGGGCGGAGCACCGCCGTGTCCTCACGGAGGCGATCGGTGGCGGCGATCTCTCGCGTCCGGCCCTGGTTCAGGCCATGGTTCGGAGCGAGAGTGCATGGGAGGCCGTCACCTCCTTCTGCGAAACAGTAATGCTCGCGAAGGAGGAGGCGGAACGCGTGAGGGAAAGGCAAAATCCACGCCCTCCGCTCCACCCAGAGCGGGAGAAGTTATTCGATAACTTCCCACCCAAAAAAAAAAAGGGATGATGAATTATATCCTTTGCTTTCGTTTAATTGAATAAACATTCCTTATTTAGACATTTTACATGTATCACGGATCCTTGCAATTTGTTTTCTCAATTAGACAACAAAATAGCCATACATTACTACTCTTAAATACGTAATTTTCATGAATGCTCGTAATGCGTATGTAAGTAGGTAATCTAAACAAAATTGTCCTCTCCTGACCATGACTGATGGTCTGAGGTAATGTAGATTGGGAACGCAGCATTATGTAATGTTTAGGCGAATATTATATCGTGGTCCGTACTCAACCGTCACTAAAAAAGATTGCGTAAGACTAAAGGTAGTAAGTAGCACGCAACGTGATTTTTTCCCCTCCTCTCCAATCCGGACGGGACTTAAAATGTATTTGGCTTCGCGTAACTGGGGCCCGTAACCTTTTTGTAAAAATTATATATACAAACCAGATTCCTTGCAGAACGCCTTGCTTATTTGGTGTTTTAACCACTTCTAGTTAGGTTTTTAGTAAATCTGTATCGATAATAATGCTTTACATTATTTTTTTGCAGGTGTAGTCCAATACATGCAGTTCAGATATCAAAGCGGGGTTCTGTATAGGCTAAAGGCTTTGGGCGCGCGACATAACATGGACATAACAATAGAAGGATTCCACTCATGGATGTGGCGAGGGCTCTCGTATCTGCTGCCCTTCTTATTTGGTGGATACGTGTTCCAACTATACATTGCTTACACATTGTACAGTCTCAGTTATCACCCGGATGCCACCTGGCAGGTATGTACTTGATTATATTTACATTGATTAACTCTACTCTAGTCCTATACTCGTTTACTAGAAGTTAGGTACTTAATAACTCGAGTAATAATAGATACGAAATGTCAGGAAATAGTGTTTAGGTTTCGTCTAAAACTGCAATGTCGCCACTTTGTCACAGCAGTGTATTTTTTTTTACTGGGGCCGTAATAGTTTTATCCCTAGCTATATCATGAATTAAGCATTTTAATGGTATTTTGACAGCTGATTTAAAAACAGTCATTATGTCATACTACTCGAGATTTTGAAGCAGAAGTCATTAGCCGTTCGCTGTTTAACATAGTAAAACAATAGAAGAGATATAGTGATGGCGATATATTACGACGATTTTTGTCTGTTATTGGTCATTCAAATTAATCAATATAATTTTGTAAATAGTCTTTCATATCTCTGAGTAAAGGGTACAAATTCTACAAAAAATTAATGTATCGAAACACAGAAACCACCTAAAACTAACTTAATCCGTATATATAGTAATAAAACAATATATAAAACGCATAACAAACGACAACAGATCCCAGCATTAAGTTTATCATTCCTGACGATTGGCATCGGGAACTTCGCGACGACGCTCATCGTGATTCCTCAGAAACTCAACGAGCAGGTACAGTGGAACTGAAACGATTGGACAACGCAACGCGTCTGACGCGCGCCGCACGATGTGTGATGTAGTGACGTAGACATGTAGACCTTACAGTATGTAGGCTGAAGACGACGGTTCCTGTGCCAGTCCCAAAAAAACATTAACTGTCACTGTCACTATTGACAGCAGGTACACATACGCACACAAGTCGATAAAATATTTTTTTTTCAATAATAAATTACTGTAAGAAGTGTTTGACTCAGAATATCAGGCATGTATCCGCGCCGCCTTCAGTTTAAATGCTATAAGTAGATAATTAAATTACGGAAAGCACTTGGTGTATGTCATAATAGCGATTACAGCTATTAAATCTCAAGAATGACGCAATCAAATGCTGCTCTGTTAGTATGCTTTCAGACAATCTTAATTTGTTTGCTTATTATATTATATTGAATACATTTTTTTCTGAAGTATGATTTTCTGAAAGCAGTCGCAAAAATCTAGCTCTGATAAGTTTTAGTCTCTTTTCATTTATGTATAGAATATAATATGTACACTCGTTTTCTGAAAAGCTAATTCAGCGCTAAAAGTTAATGGATTGGCAACTGTCATGTGATTCGATTGGCTATTGTTATTTCAGCCAGCCAATCACAGCAGTTAAAATGAGTTTGACAGTCTGTTCGATAATTTTTGTGGTGATTAGCCTTTCCTAAACCGGATGTTAGTCTATTCGAAATCCATATTTCTGATACTTTGCACCTTAGAATAATGAATCATTAGAGACTAATATTAAATCTTGTTGATTAGTGTTGTAAATCAATATAAAGTCAGTAACGTTTCTATAATCGAGCACTTATATACAAAGCTATTCTAGAGTGCAGCTGTATTTTATTACTTAAGCGTCTTATCAGAGCTATGGAAACATACTCGAATGCATTCTTAGTGTTGGATGTTTTGGACCCGTGGACCAATTTGTTCCCTCATAGTTTGTAGAACCTTAGATTTTATAATTATTTTATTTGGTGTTTCGTCAAAATTCTTCGAAATCTTATTATTTTCTATTCATCTCTTATATCTCTTTTTTTTTGTCTTATATCTTCATATTAATATTATATTAGCCGCGCACGACCAGTATAAAATCGAGGTCCTACTTAAAAATTAGAACAAATACATATATTTAAAAAAGTACCTACTTATGGCTGACACAGATAGGCGTACAATTTACAAAATATTGTAATAATTTAACTTTCCACGAAACTTCATTTGAATATATTTCATAATTCATCAAGTTAGTAACTTAGTAAACCTCTCCTGATCGTGCGCGATGACACAAAACAACGATAATAATATATTTTGTCAGAATACTAATACTTGTAATTAACCCTAAGTATGCCACTGTCTAACACTCCTCTAACAAAAATATTAAAACCTTTATATACTTAATGTGAAGCTAGTTTATATTATTTATTATGTGTACTTTTCTATTTTCAGTAAATAACTGGACTTCATTTTATACCTATTCGTTTTTATACGGAGTCTGTATTAAATGGATTTAGTATAATATTTCT
This sequence comes from Tiliacea citrago, assembly GCA_963921375.1. Classification (NCBI taxonomy): domain Eukaryota; kingdom Metazoa; phylum Arthropoda; class Insecta; order Lepidoptera; family Noctuidae; genus Tiliacea; species Tiliacea citrago. Next base: position 17,771,665 of record OY992796.1, read on the forward strand.
GCACATTATCTTTAAATTATTTAGATAAAAAGGTTTTATCTGTACATATTTAAGTATGTAATATTTTGAAATACGAACAAATTTTGTGCCAAAAATGTATATTCTGTTTTGCTTTTAAGTTTTTGCTTATAAACGTTGTTTAAAAGGATGCATTTTTACGAGTAGACAGTTATTAGCTTTTGCTGATAGCTTCGTAGATAAAGCTCGCATATTCGGACTGTGTTTCATTTGCTTACATAATATGCTCTATTGACATAATTTACTTATTATTTAGAAGCATTGCGGATTGTAAAGTAAATGTCATGGGATAATAAAATGGATGAAAATTGTATAAACAATTGAACAATGAATAACTATACTATAGCATATCCTTGTGCAAGGTTACGTGCATCAACCTACATGCAACTAAGTACCTATTGCAGAAAAACCATAGTTTACGAGTTAATCAAGGTATCTAGGTCGTTAATTTATCAAATTAAACAACGATTATAAAAAGTAACTATATGAAAGTGTTTGCATGAGTTACTTAGGTACTATTTATTTGAGCATGTTTTGATATTTCTGTCTGAGCACTACAACTATTTTTGATTGTTTTAAATCACTTAGTCACTTGGCGGATTGAAGAATAAAGGAGTGTATGACAAAATGTCGCCACCCATAAATATCGGCCAGACATGTCATTAGAAAGCTCTTTTCTTGGCTTTATTTTTTTAATAAGAGGAAAGTTAGACCCAAATAGTTGTGTGAAAAAGGTTGTTGAACAAAAACCTATGTTATTTTATAATAAAGTTGATTGTTTCAGAAAAGTAACGTAAAGCCAAACGTACATTAAGCGCAACGCATTTTCATACATAAGATGCGATGCGGTTCATAGAAAGTGTGCGAAAGTGATGTAGGAGGATTTTTGCAATGTGTTTCGTTGCGGCGCGGCCTGCCCAAATGCGCGCCAGCCTTAATAATGTCATTTCCTTTGATTTGACGTATAACATTCCTTTGCAGTATTTGATCATTAGTGGGTATAATGCTACAGGCTGCTATTTATATCACCTATATGATCCGACCTCTCCAATGAAATTTAAGTGGTCATTATTTACCGGTGGCGATGTTTCCTTAACTTTTATACACCGTGGCATTTTAATCGTCTTACGACGGCAGCCCACTTCATGTATCCAATGACTACTAATCATTCATAAAAGTGAAAAAAGATTTATTAACATTTGAATTTTTTTTTTTATATTATTCATCCACGGTGTATAAGAAAGTCTTTCCATAAATAAATAAAAATATGAACTTCTTATACTCCAACTGGCATATTGAATCGCATTTTATATTATTTTATTTATATGAGATCAGCACCCTAATTGCGTAACACACTATCAGTAACAATCTGAATGGTTTTGAAGTATATTGTTAGTCCATTGCTTCTTATGTTCGAAAAATTTGTCTGATCAACAACGTAAATAACGCAATTCATGTTGTTTAACTGGCAAAATTAAACTCATTGCTACGATAGTGGGTTCGCTATTACCCTGCTGTTCAGGACATGTAGCAAAAGAAAAGCAAGTAGTAAAAAATGTCACTTCTCACTTGTGCTATGCCATAGCTTTTTATATTATTTTTATGGATCTGATCATAGTGTATGTGAATTCAGTTATTGTCTCTAGTGAAAGGCACAAATAGTTTATTTAAGATAATTAATTGTGTTGTGGGTTACGGATACATTCTCATAAATTGATCCATACATAAAATACTAACGACATCACTCTATTAGTCAAAATGTTTTTACAAGGTTCTCTAGACAAATAAGAATTTCATGTTAATTATATCAAACATGTAAATTACGGACATAAATATAAGTTGGAAGTAATTCTAGATATAGATTATAATTAGATGAGCCGTCCTAAAGTAATTAATAATGTTTATTACAACATTAGAGCGTTATCCATCACTTATCAATCTTGTGACAGGACTAGTCACATTCTAACATCGCTGATTAACTGTTTATTTTTATGTTGGAATTAATGCAAGGTACCCACTGCACACCTAATGCTGTTATCGCTTTTTTGTGAAACACCGGTATCACAACAATTATAAATAATACGAAACAGGTAACTGATATAAAAGTCGTAGTACGATAGATAATAATATGTTTTATGACGCCAGATTATGGAGTGGACTAACGATATACCTACACAACAGAGTGAATATTTCGTGCCTTGATCAAACAATAAACTAATCGTAATTTAGTGATAATGTTGTACTTATGCTTTGTATATTCGATTAATTTATAATGGTTGTTTTAGCTCTTATTTGTAATGGATGTTATTTATTTGAATGCATTGATGAATAAATTTGTTTTTCAGCGATATTTGCATTTTGAAATTTATTTTTATATGTATTTTGTTTGCACCATTCGACAGATATCTTACCTGGCGGCTTTGTTTCTTACATTGCACTCTTTCAACATGTACACAATATACGAGACCTTGCACAAGAAAATGCAAGGAGGTTTGAAGCTACGGTACAAATTGCGTGCAATTGCCTACCGTCTATCCAATGAGCTCGCCGTATTGGTACGTGCATGATGTATCACTTATTAGCGTACTTTGAGCCTATTCTGACCTAATCGCTCGTGTTTACTTTGTCGTACGGTAAATTTCTAGTAAAATAATATCCGACTTGTTACCCGATTGCAAATGCTACAAGGCCATAGCGTATTATTTCTATTGGCGATGATTTCAATGCAAGCATTTCGACTTTGTATCATTACGATTGATTATGTCAGATTCGGGGCTTTTGGGTTAAAAGGTTGCAGGTCGAGTTCGATATTATTTGTCAGTTACGTCCACGTCTTGTTTATTTTCTTGTCTGCGCAGTACCCGTCGCATAATTAATAATGCTAATTGAAATGTAGATTCTAACATGAACTTTGTGCTATTGTAATCAAAACAAATCTTGTGGGCTTCAAAACATAAAACTTAACAAAATCAAAGAAGTAGTTAAGTACAGCTTTATAATATTCATTTGAAATACTTACTTATAGCCTAAGTAAAACAGTCTGTTACTTTTGGCAAGGAAATACTGTCAGGATCTGAATAGTTCAAGAGCTTGAAATATCCATGTGAGCAAGGTGCTGGTAAGTACCTAACGTTTTAGGCAAATGTTGAAGACTTAGATAAATATTTGTATTGTACTGGTTATTCTTTAAAACAGTACCATGTTTATTTATCTATGTTAAGTATATGTAAATGTTTGTGTACGTTTGGGTATTCAGTGTGGACGGGTTTTCTTTAGATTTATGTTTATTCTATTGTTTTGCTGTATGCTCTTTATGTGGTGGTATATTTATAGTGTATAGAAGAGCGCACTTTGGGTCGTGCGCTCGACTAAGGCATTGAAAAAGAAATAACACCTCGTTTACGAGCGAAACTGGGCGTATCATACGCCCGTAAACTGTAGGTATAGGAACGGGTGTCTCTTGATTTCTTCCATACCAAGAGTTATTTCTTTTTCTGTGGCTTAGGCTAGAGAAAAAAAAGATATCTCATTCCGTAGTGTTTTAGTTATTTATATAAATTAAATAATAACTTTGTTTTCTCTATGCTTCATGGTTGCATGTCATTCTGTGTTGCGTAGTGGTTAGTATACCTATATATTTGTGTCTGTGATCTAATGGATAACATGGATATTCAAAATTCATATTTGTCAATTACAGGAACAAAAATGGCGACAGAATAAAGTGGAAACGAAATCAGATTAACTTTATCTGGCCTATATTTTAATGTGATTTACTAACGAATGTATTAATTAAATAGATTGATGGACAATTTATATTTTCATAATTCATGGTGTTTAAAACTGTATAATGGCGTTATTTCTCTAGTGTACATAATAAATAATATAGTTATATAATAACTTTTTTGGCTTTTTATTAATCTTCTTGCTGGTGTGGTGGGGTCTACTTAACTGCCTGCTAACTTGTATCACAAAACAGTAATTAATAGGTTGAATATTTTCAAAAGGTGAAAAGCACTGTGCACATTCATTCGCAACAAGGTTAAGACAGCGTGTAAGGGGACATTGTATTTCATAATGTTATGTTTAAACTACTACATACACATTATATATAAAAGTAGCAAGTTACATAATTCGACTGGCGGACTAAGTAGGACGGCGCACGGTGGGCTGAAAATCGGCTTTCACAGACTTTGTGATTTCAATTTGCAAGTGCCGGATTTTTTTGCTGGATATAGCTTCTATTAGTCATTACACTCATTACTACACTTCTCATCAGAAAAATCGAAACACCTTGCAAGTTTATTAGCTTGTCGTTTAATAGTGAATAATTTATGAGGTTTTCAAATCCTAATGTTAGTGTTCTAAATTCAAATTAAATTTTCATAGGTTTCGTATTTTGTTTAACAAGTCATTTTATCCTATAAGGAGTATGTAGGAAATTAATAAAACAACACACGTAAATGAAAAAATAAGCTAAGAAACGTTTATTTAATAACTTGTATTGCCTCCCCGAGCTCTTATTACTGCTGTCATACGGTTCTTCATCGATCGGATGAGAGTCACGATCAAATGTTGTGGCAATCCATTCCATTCCTCTTGGATTGCATTTTGCAGCTGGCTAAGTGTTTCTGGGGCAGGATCTCTTGCACGAATTAGTCTCTTTAATTCATCCCATAAATGTTCAATCGGATTCATGTCCAGGTTTCTTGCTGGCCATTCTATAATGGAGATGCCGACTTCGGTAACATAATATCGTACGACGCTCGCGGTGTGAGCCTGTCGTGCATGAATATGAAACCGTTGCCAATAAAATGTGCATAGGGCATCACATGAGGCTCAAGACACTGTTCGATGTACCGATGACTGTTTAGTGCAGGCAGACGTGGCCCAGACACAAAGACAAGCTCTGTCTTACCGTCGGCGCTGATTCCTCCCCAAACTGTCTGCGAACCGCCACCATAGCTGACCTTTTCTTCAATGCAGCATTGTGCAAAGCGTTCTCCATCTCTTCTGTAGACCTTGTTCCTTCCGTAATTACCATACAGCTTAATTTTGCACTCATTAGAAAAGAGGACTTTGTTCCACTGGAGGTATGACCAATTTAGGTGCTCACATGCAAAGTTAACCCTTTACCAGGCCTCAGACAAATCCTGCAGTAATAATGTTTTTTTGGTAGATTTAGATGAGTGATAAAATTTGGTATGAGATTTTATCAATTATATTTAGAAAATTTGCTGAAAACCTGAAAAAAAACATGTGGGAAAACATAATCCCATTGCCTGTCTAGACGACGCGACGACTTAACATTTCATTTAGTATATTTTCGAGCTGTTGATCGTTTATTACCTGAATAACAAAAAAATACACTAAAGTAGACTGACAAATAACAGTCCCGTACGGTATATCGAATTACCCTTAAACGATATAACTGTCTACAGAAAGCATGGTTCACCGACGAACGGTAATACGAGAAAACTATTAGTCGATACCATTATTTAGCGACAGCACGTTTCGCCGAATAACGCTACATAGAATGAATGGTTGGCCGATACCAAGATTTGCCGATGTCATGGTTCGCCGGAACACGCTTGAACTAAATAATCCTCTATCGATAGCAGTTGCATGACAATGGAATCGTGTTGGAATGACTGCATTTATAAAAATAGCAGACTTGGGCCCCAGAGCGTATATACATTCTTTGCCAGATTGAATCATTTGGGTTAGGTTAGGTTAGAACAGTGACCATTAACGTGCCGCGGCAGCGGCCGCCGAGCGCCAGGTCCCCTCTATTGTTGGCTAGCAAACTGCTATCGATAAAGGATTATTTAGTTCAAGCGTGTTCCGGCGAACCATGACATCGGCAAATCTTGGTATCGGCCAACCATTCATTCTATGTAGCGTTATTCGGCGAAACGTGCTGTCGCTAAATAATGGTATCGACTAATAGTTTTCTCGTATTACCGTTCGTCGGTGAACCATGCTTTCTGTAGACAGTTATATCGTTCAAGGGTAATTCGATATACCGTACGGGACTCGACAAATAATGACGACAAAAGTTTACCACTACCCACATTTTATATTTCGATAAATGAGATGTGTGAGTAAATCCTAAATAAAACCAGTGGCAAAAACCTAGTATAAAATAAAGATTTTAATTTACCGGGCAATGGACATAATATCTCCCGCAATAATTAGGCATTCACAGGCTTAGGTCATATGGTTCCCCACATGTTTTATTTAGTTATATCATGATATTTTAGAAGTTTTTACTTACAATGAATGCACAAATCACTAGAAAAACTCAAATTCTACAACATATCAAAAAATTGTACGACATAACTTTCTCCAATTCGCCATAATGATTAAAAATACGGTGCACTTGTCACAAAAATGTTCGTTTAGCGTCGGACCACAGATGAAATGGTTGCAAAAGTGACATTTGCGTTCCGTTCCACTTTATTTTTTGTGTTACCATAAATAATATTTCTATGTTGGCGTTTTTGACAGATTGTGGTAGATTCTTTACCAAAAGCTGGTAAAAACTCTTAAAATTCTAGGTGGGTAATGCTCAATCCATAGCCTGGTTAAGGGTTCGATGGTCTGCAGTTAATTTAAAAAATCTAATTACCTCTTATAAACGAAAAGTTAAACACGAATATCCTTACAGGTTATTATAGTGCTAATTATTTATGATTTTTTTGTCGCCGATTTGCCAAAAAATATTATGCCGTTTTTTTTTTAAATCGTCAAAATATTTTTATTTATTTTTACATATGAAACGGTTCCTTTTAGTGTTTAAGTTAAGAAAATCGATATGTTATTGACCCAAATATTAAGAATATATAAAAAAAATCGACGACAATAAAGATTTTGTAGTACATGAGGGACATATATATTTTTTTTAATTACAAACAGTTATACAGGGTGGAATCTTTCAGCGGGGTAGTAAGGGGAAGTACCTTATCCGTTGCAGTTACGCGAAAATGGCCTTAGGAGACTATCCTTATCTTTTTGAGAAATTTTGATCTGCATTCACAGATTTTGAAAAAATGTACAGTCAGCAGGAAAATAAGCAATTTACACAAAAACTTTTTTTTATGCCAATCGATCCTCTTTCTTATAAGCATCAAAAACCTCTATTGGACCAATTGAGGTTTGAGTACTAGAAAAGTCATAAATCGCAAAAAAACTTTTCCCATACATTTGGTAGGAAATGAGACTAGAACTTACATTTTTTACCATCATCATCATAATAGCATAACTAATCAACAAATTACCTTACTTATCAAAAAAAGGTGAATGTAGTTGGCATTGTTGTGAGATATTGCAAATCATTAAATCCCCTATTAAGACTTATTAGAAGACCAAATCAGTGTAGTTACTTAATCACTTATTTTCAGACTCATTAGAAGACTAAACAATTTGTAATTTGGTATTTTGGTTGTATGCAAAGTTTTAAAACTAATTTTGTGTTGATAAATATCTAGCTCAAACATAGTTGTCTACGTGTGGGTGTACTATAAACCTCTGCCTACTACTCCTTCGGAGATATATGGGTGATGCTATTTTATGTTACGTGTTGTTAAGTCTGTGTTCTTTAACATAAACACTATACTTTTCGCCAGATAAGAGAAAAATAAAAGTCACTGATCCGACTTGCGAGTCAGGGGCGCATTACCTGTCCGCCATTTTGTTATTATGCCTATCGCGTCCTTCGGGGTGAATAGAAATGCAGGTTTTGGCCAAAAGGTTTGTAACTCATGTCCAGTGAACGCGTCAAGGACGCCCCTTACCACGATAAGTTTGTTTTGATCATGTTAGCGACACTTCCGTTACATATTTTTCGTATCGTTTTGAAATATTGGAATACATTGGTAGACGGGTGTTAACCAGTCCCGTACGGTATATCGAATTACCCTTGAACGATATAACTGTCTACAGAAAGTATGGTTCACCGACGAACGGTAATACGAGAAAACTATTAGTCGATACCATTATTTAGCGACAGCACGTTTCGCCGAATAACGCTACATAGAATGAATGGTTGGCCGATACCAAGATTTGCCGATGTCATGGTTCGTCGGAACACGTTTGAACTAAATAATCCTTTATCGATAGCAGTTGCATGACAATGGGATCATGTTGGAATGACTGCATTTATAAAAATAGCAGACTTGGGCCCCAGAGCGTATATACATTCTTTGCCAGATTGAATCATTTGGGTTAGGTTAGGTTAGAACAGTGACCATTAACGCGCGAAGGCGAGCTAGCGAAGCGAGCGTGCCTCGGCAGCGGCCGCCGAGCGCCAGGTCCCCTCTATTGTTGGTAAATTCAGTTACCAAAACAAAAACTCTTCATCAATATCCAATTTAACTAAATTACTATACGTTTAAATACTACCCTTCAATAAATTACAATTTTGTATCTAATTTTATATTTTTTTTTGCTGATCTCATTATGTGTCATATTTTTTTTGCTGCAATCGATAAAGGATTATTTAGTTCAAGCGTGTTCCGGCGAACCATGACATCGGCAAATCTTGGTATCGGCCAACCATTCATTCTATGTAGCGTTATTCGGCGAAACGTGCTGTCGCTAAATAATGGTATCGACTAATAGTTTTCTCGTATTACCGTTCGTCGGTGAACCATGCTTTCTGTAGACAGTTATATCGTTCAAGGGTAATTCGATATACCGTACGGGACTCGGTGTTAACGGCTTTTTTTTTTTTCTTATCCGGCGAAAACTATAAAATGAATCGTTTCATAAGTAAAAATAAATAAAAATATATTGACGATTTCAAATAAAAAGCGGCATATTTTTCGGCAAATCGGCATCAAAAAGCTTCATACAAATTTTTCGTAAAAAAAAATATAATGTCTTCGTTTTTTGAGCAGAATAAAAAAGTGTAAATAGTAATGACTAATGAAAGCTATATCCGGCAAAAAATCCGGCACATGCAAATTGAAATCCCTAAGTCTATGAAAGCCGATTTACAGCCCACCGTGCGCCGGCAGGAGCGGCCCGCCCCGGGCCCCAGGTCCAGCAGGGCCCACAAATATTTAGAAGTAGGTACTTTTTAATCAAATCCTAAACAAGGTCAAAATATGATCAGTAAGGAACAGCTAGAACATTTTAGTACCCCTTTTGCTAACGTACGGGATATTAGCAAAAGTGGTGCTAAAATTTTCTAGCTCGCTTCGCACGCTCATACAAAATAAGATGTCCGTGTTCGTGACTGTGGTCCGTGACCACAACGCCATTCGCTTCCATATTAGGCAAATAATTAGTACTAATTAGTGCTCGAACAACAGAATTGGTGCCTTAGTAGTTTTCGAGATAATCGACTTTGAAGGTGGTCTGGCGGTAGTCACGCTCCCTTCAGCAGGACCACCACGAGTGCCGAAAAAGGGGGCACGCTACAGCTATTCTAAGTATCCAAATAATTAGTGCCCTTAAATGTGATTCATTTCGTAACAAAAACAGAACTAAAACAATTGTATTACCGAGAAATCAACAACAATAACTTTCGCGCGCTCGTTCAGCAGGGCCACGACTTTGAATGTTGATTCCAAGTTTCAGGAGCTAGTCGCTTTCCTCAAACCTACCTAGAAAATTAGTCCTCTGCGAGATAAAATTGATACCCAAAATTCAAAATTACTACTCCAGTAGTTTCCGAGATATACCATACCATTGGTGGGGTGGCGGTAGTCACGGTGTTAAATTTTCATTTGAGGATTTCCCTATTTTCTTTTAATAGGGAAATCTTCAAATGAAAATTTTCTATGTAGGTTTGAGGAAAACGACTAGCTCCTGAAACTTGGAATCGACATTCAAAGTCCTGCTGAACGAGCGCGCGAAAGTTATCGTCGTTGATTTCTCGGTAAATATAAATGTTTCAGTTCTGTTTTTGTTACAAAATTAATCACATTTAAGGGCACTAATTATTTGTATACTTAGAATAGCTGTAGCATGCCCCCTTTTTCGTGCTCATGGTGGTCCTGCTGAAGGGAGCGTGACTACCGCCGGACCACCTTCAAAGTAGATTATCTCGAAAACCACTAAGGCACCAATTCTGTTGTTCGAGCACTAATTAGCACCAATTGAGCACTAATTATTTGCCAAATATGGAAGTGATTGGCGTTGGTGGTCCGGCGGTAGTCACGGACATCAAAATAAGTGTAAATAAATTGACACAATAACTCCTATTTGGGCACCACCTCAGGTTTAGTGTGTAATTATTAGATACGCAAGTTATACTTTTTTGTCGGTATTTTTTTTTTTCAAAATGTTACTAGAAATACCTACATAACTGAGAAGGGCCTTATTTTGTTTTGCCACCCTGGGCCCATAAAGGCTTAGTCCGCCACTGCATCATTCCCATATTTTCCCATTTGACACTTGGTGCGCCCTTCTGAGTAAATAATGAAAATTATGGGTAAGATTGATAGTTTGTAAGCCCAGGGGGTCTACTCTACTCTGATAATCCCGAGGTATCGGCTGTTTCTTGACTTCCAAAGTTTCCTTTTTTGACTCTGAGTACATTTTTGTCAGGAAAATTCGGATTTATCTTCGGAGTAGACACCCAGGCTAGTGAACATTTTAGAAGTTTCGTCGCATCAGCAATGTTAATATGAGTTCCAAATATTTATTTTGAAGAGTTTATAAAACAGAAATGGCTGGCGGTATAAGTTGTCCGAATTTAAAAAAATGCCGCATTCGATTCCTGTGTTGCAGGTTCGAATCCTGCACGGAAGATAATTTCAAAATCCTACAGAAAATACTGATCAGAGAAGATTTGTCTAAGTAGTGTAATCGCTAAGATGAGGATTCCTAGTGTGGGGCATTAGAGATGTGACTGCTTGGAGATACTTCAAAGGATTGCTTTTTTATTAAACAAAACATACATTTTCTTATTATTCTTGTATTTGTTACTTAATATTTACAACACATTTCATACTTACGTCTAATTAATAAAATAAATACATTATACAATATTGTATGTATTATAACAGTGAGTTGAAAACAAATCGGGAAAATATACAAAACTATTTTTACTAGGATTTTTTTGTGCAAGAAATAAAGTCTAATTGGATCAGTCAACTTTTAGCTAAATATGTACATTAATTTACCAATATTAGTCATCATGTTCATCTGTGGAACTGTAACCTACATTATTATCACCGTCGTGATCGGAATCTTCGCTAGCCTCATTGACTCGAGGCTTCTTCACCAAGAGACCTTGCTGCTGTAACCTTTGTATAGCTTCTAAAGTAGTCTGTTTCATAGGGCTTGATTCGCTGTGTTCTTGCACTTGAGATTGTTTGTGTTGACTAGTCATAATTTTTAACCCAGTTTTATTACTAAGCCTACTCAATTGTTGCGAAGTAGCGTTTACTTCTGATTTCATTTGTTTCGCGGTTACCACAGAATTACCTTTAACTATCTTTGTAGTACTTGTAAAATTAGAATTGCTGGTGTGTGAGGCAGAGGTGAACTGGGCAGAGCCCTCACTCCCGCTACTGGCAAAACTCGGTATATCAGATACAGGAATCAAAGACTCTTTTGGTTTCTTAAAACAACTGAAAGGTCCGCTCACATCTTCGGTGTTAGGCCTCTTTGTGTTTGCCTTAGCCACCATTGCTGTGGGCGAAATTTTTAAGGGTCTTCCTATCACTTGATTGTTCGGACTAGGAGAAGGCGTAATTTTTTTACCTGCCGGCATTCTTGGAATATTGGGCCTCGTTAAATGTATACCAGTCCTCATAGGAACAACTTGCTTTAAAGGTCTCACGACAGTTCTGGCTGGTCTAATCTGAGCTATGGTATTACTAGCTCTAGCTCCTAACATAGGTGATGCATGTCTAATAACAACACCTTGAAGGTTTTTGGACTGGCTTGGCCTTATTCCTTGGATTCGATGTGATACCGTCGGAGTATTCGTTTGAATACTGTTTCGAACTTCTTGTTTCATGGTCTGGTTCACTGTTTTTATAGTTTTGGTAACAGTTGTTGTTATTTCTTGTATCACAGTTTTAGTTTGAATTGTTTTTACTGTAACTTCCTTGTTAACAGTGTTCACTTGATTCATAGCACATACCTTTTTATTCCAAGATTGAGCTGAAGTGTGATCAACATTCTTTGAACCTTTATTTATAGACATATTATCACTTTGAAGTTGTTTTATAACTTGGTTTGATGTTTTTGTTGGCAATTGTTTTTTCTGTGGGGTTTGTTCACTGTCATGCGTCTGTGCTTGTTTCGTTTTCTCGTTGTTGTCTGTTGAGCTTTTACTCAATGATTTAATTGTTATACTTTTATTAATATTCTTTAAATTATTTAAGCACACTGAATTGACAGTCGAATTCATAGATTGGTTACTATTTTGCATGGTGCTAACTTTTATGTCTGTGTCAAAGTCATGTAGATCCTCATCTTCATTTTCGCTGCAGGGTTGTTTTGGTGATTCAACAATTGGATGATCAGGTTTCGTGTTTAATATTTCAGTCCTTTCCGAGTCGTCTTCGTTGTCGCTATCATGTTCCATGTCCTCATCAAGTTCTGTAATTTTTACATTTCCTGGACCAGAGTCCGAGTCAGTTGCTTCATTATCTTCTAATACTTTAGAATCTTGTGAATTGTATTCTTCCAATTTAGGAAATTGACTTGGCGATGTGTTTCGAGACTTAATTGTTATATTTTTACATAAACCCTGTAGCACGTTTTTGAATGCATTACTTCTGTTTTGCATGTTAATGAGAGTGTCGATGTTAGATTCATCTGTGAAGTTTTTCTGGCTATTGTTATCTTCTTTTTCGACCTTAATATTTTTGATGGTATTTTCAATTTTAATCTTGTTTTGTGCTGATTGATGATTCATAGATTTAATTGTAATATTCTTGCTAATATTTTTTAGTGCATCCATAGATTTAGTATTTTGTGTAGGTTGAGGTTGAGGCTGTTTACTGTTTTCTTCTTCATCTTCAGAGTCGTCAATATCAAAAATTTCAATTATTTCTTCTTTTTTCTCTTCAGTTTCAGTAATTGCCTTGGCTATATTGGCTTGTTTGACAGTTGAAGGCAGACAATTGTTCTTGTTCACTATCGGTTTAGTGGTAATATTTGTTAGCCTTTTTAAAATATTTGCATTCATTGTAGGCAGACTATTGTCAGCTTTTTCAATTGTAATTTTGTTGGGAATTTTGCCCACAAGTGGTTTAGTTATTGGTTGTTTTGCAGGCATACATTTTCTCTCTTGACTATTCGAAGAATTGATAGCCTGACAATTTGGTTTAGATTCACCTGTTTCAATTTTAGATTTCTTAATTGTCAAATTTTGATTGCAACTTACATCTTGTAATTTCGGGTTACTTGTGTTTTTTTCTTTCATAGTTATTTTACCATCTTCAGGTTCACTTTCATCAATATTTCTTTTTGCTGACAAAGATTTTATTGTAATATTTTTACTTAAAGTCATTAGGGCATCCATGGTTGGGGTTTTTTCAATAATATTTTTTGGTTTGCTTACAACCGACCCATCAGCAGCGGGAGGCACGCTAGAATCTTTATTATCATTTTGAGAGGGTTGACTATTTGCTTCAATAATTTTATCACTTGAAGGTTCTGTTGATAAGATATTCCTATTTTGACTAACAGGTTTCACTGTTAGATGACTTAAATGTTTTAACGTGGATAGAGACCTAGCTGATGCATTAAATACGCCGTCGTGGTTGCTGTTGTCACTAATCTCTCTAATACTATCAGAAAGTTTATCGTTATTAACACAGTTGTCTGAACCTAATTTGTTATCTGTATCTTCTAATTCTGTATCAGAATTAAATTGATCTGATTCATTATTGTCTACGTTTTCATGCTCAGGATCTTCCGTATTTACTCCATCACATGTTTTATAGTTCACTGCTTTTAGTGAGCGATCAGAATTAGAAATTTCTGATATTTTCAGCATGTTTTCATTATCATTCAATATGTTCTGAGCTGTTTCTTTGACAATATCAGAAATGATATTACTTTTATTTAATTTATTTGATAATGAGTTGTCTGCAGTAGCAGTTACTGGTGATTGTTCCGACGTTGGAGAGGATAAACCCTGTGTAATATCACCATCTAATTTAGGAATAGGTGTATTTATTTTTTCGATATTACAATTAGATTCAATCGGATGTTCGCTCATGTTATCAAGGACTGTTTCAGCCTCTTCACTGGAAAAATCTTTTATTAGCTTATGTTCATTTGTTGCAGTATTAGGATTAACTTTTTTCATGATTTTTATTTGATTATTACTTTGATTCATTAATTTAGTCAACACTTCACTCGAAGTTTCTATTCCTCGTACTTTGTTTAATTTGTAAACAGGTTTATTTAGAGCATTTTTATTAGGCATAGAATTAGTAACTTTAAGACCTTTGACTACTGGATTTCGACTAACTTTCTTCTTTACAACAATACCTGCCCTTTTTAATTTATCTAATTCTGCAGAAGTGACCATGGTGTTACTAGTTTTCTTGCTATTTTTAAGTTGTTTTTTAACTACTCGTGTCGGAACTTCCTCTACGCCCTGAAAGTCTAGATCCTCACCAAACACGTCTTGGTTCATACTTAGGAATTCATCAAGGGTAATGGCCGATTTCTTAGATTTTTTACGTTTCTTATGTTTTTTTGCTTTAACAGGGTTACTATCTTCGGATTGGTCCATCGCCAACTCCAAGAACTTTTCCTGGAATCACGAAATTTATGTAGTTAGGTTAAGAAACAATGCCTCATCCAGTTCCCAGATGTACTGTGATATTTCTCATAAGTAAGTACTTAGTACCGGGGGTTAAGGCTCCGTGCACGATAAAACAATTTATCGGCAATTTCTTATCTAATTGTGAGAAAGCTTGAAATAATTGAAACATTAAGTCTGTGTAATTATAAAAGTACAATTTTCGTGGTGCTAAACCATTCGTGTCAGTCATAGCACCTGTTAATAGATTTATCACATTTGCGCCCTCGACAATATTTTCGAGAGCTCAAAAGTGATAAAACTCTTAATTAATTAAATCAAAGGCGAAATAAACTACATAGTTTATTTCGCCCTTGATTTAATTAATGCAGTTATTGCAAGTACATTAAAAAAAAAATATTTTATCTCAAGGATAGCTGAAGCCCAGTGTGTGATTTTTAAATTTCATGATAAGGTTTTCTAAATAATAGGAAATAAGCTGGGTTTAAAAAAAAGAGGTATAAAAAAAGTGGTCCCACCATGTGTAAGTAGACGATGATGATTATGGTATTTGTTGTTCAAACTCAAAAGTAGTTTCTTGTAAAAAGATGATCAAACGTCACTCTTGTGTAATTTTTTGGAAAACCTGCTGCGAATTTTTGTAATTTTCCAGGAATTCTTAATTTATTTGAAAAAATCCTTTCCGCCTCATGCAAAACAATGAACTTGACTTTACAAATCACAAATAATTTTGATTCAAATCTTTTTCCCTTTCTCACAAACAATGAACAAAATTGATCATAATAAGTTGATGTTGTGCACGGCCCCATAATCAGGGTTGGTGATCTTAATTAGAGTTTCTGAACAATTTGGTTTTTTTATTATTTGAATTATATTCAAATGTTTATACTTACAATTCCTACAGCATTAATAGTAGATTCTGCTTCTGTATCTTGTGTTGGATCTTCTGTTTCTATGTTCTCAACCTTCTCTATTATAGGTGGAACTGTTTCCAGAGAATAATCCAACAAGTCACTGTATCTGTAAAAATAGAATCAAGTTTTAGCATATTATGTGTGTATGAATAAGTTTTCTTCACACTTCTACAAACAAGAAGTTTTCGATTTATAAAATGAATTCCCACATTGTATAATCAGCTCATCTCAAAATGTTGAAGTTACTTTTAAACAAGGGGTGTTTTTTTCTTCTTACCTAACAACATCTTATTACTTACTCAGGATTCTTAACACTGTACATATCCTCAGAAGAATGAAAAGTGAGGTGAATCTCATAAGCATCCAAATGGTAAAAGACTGCCTCACACATTGGACACTTCAATACTTCATCAGGACTCTGATTTTCATCTTCATGGTCATCGGTTGTGTGTTTCTGTAATACATTTGCATAAGTTATACTGTATAGCTATAATATAGCTTGCTAAATTGCAAAAGATGGAATGCAAAGGCCTTTGACAATGGAAAGGCCCATTTTGGTCAAGGAAAAAGGTATAGTTGGCGAATGTTAATCTTTTAGGTAGTAATTTTTTATTGCAGTAAATTAAGAAATAATATACAGTGGCAATTTGGTCACCTACATCTGTCAAAGGGTGATTGTACCCATAGTACTAATCATCTTTCGCTATGAAACTCATATCTGAATCGAGGAAAAAAAGAACATATTCCTATACAACAGTAGACAGACTATTTTCAGAAATCTGTTTTTTTTTTACATATTGGATATGTTAAAGTATCACTAAGGAAAGCAAAATTATAAATAGATTACTTACAATTAAATTAACTTTGTTTTCATACTCTTCTCCACAAAAAGCACAATAATAAACAGGGATGACTTCCTGAAATAATTTAATCAAATATTAGTTAAACATTACATACTTAATTGCGTTTGAGAAATTGTATCTTTCTACAGATTTATTATATTTTAGATTACCTGTTCATAAAATTTTACTTTCTTTGACTGCCCTATGTCAGGCAAGTCTGTATCTTGACGATGGAAGAATTTGTTATGGTTGATCATTGCAGAAGGGATGTAGAAGTCTACACTGCAGCTGTCACAGCGAAAACGTTTGCCTTCAATTTTCTCTTGTTTACCATGGTTTGACTGAACATGTACATTATATAAGTGCTGGAAAATATAAGTTATAAAGGTACTGGTTTGTTATACATTACAAAAATTATATACATATTTATATCTATCATCAGATAGATTTGGGCTTGTAGATTGAAAAGTTATGAGTAAATAATGTATCTCATTACAATATTAGTGACTGAAAGTCACCAAAATTGTAATTTTGCCATACTTTCCATTGAACAAGAAATTCTTGGTTCATAATCAAGTTAACTGTCCTTAGCCACCAAGAATTGTGACATTAGTGATTGTATGATGATAATAGATACAATAAACAAGTGTCAAAATGATTAGTGATAAGCAATTTTACGCGTGGTCGGTACGTAGAGTTACAAACACACCAACCACTTGCGAGTAACGCCGGCTCGCAGCCGAAACAAGTATTACCTTCATTGTGAACAGTTTCCCGCACCAAGGACAGAAGTACTTCGCATCGTGATCAGGGTGCACCTTGTGTTTGTGAGTTATGGCCTTAGATATCGTTGGGAAAACTTGCGCGCAAACGTCACAGCTAACCAACTCCGCCTTCTCTTTAGATTTCTCATCAGACGCTTGCGTATCTATTTCGAAGCGGTTTTTAAACTTTGGGTCCCCATGTTTTCTAAACATAAAATATTATTCAGTTTTTACCGACTTGTGAAGGCTGTTGCAATTTATGACGTTACGTTCACAACATACACAAATAGGTTACCTAAAATGTTCTTGCAAATCTTCCTTATTTTCGAAAATGTCTTTGCAAAATACACAATTGAATTCCTGCTTTGTAGTCATGGTATTCACTGCAATAAGATCTTTAGGCAGAGGCACAGAGCATCCTAGAATACTGGTGCTCAGGACAAATTTAACTTTAAAGCGCGTCTGCCATCATTTTACTTATTATTTTCACCACTACACCCTGCACTAAGGGCTTTTATATTACTTATATTTAAATCAAACAAGTTATTCTCAGTAACTTTTATGTAATGATTAAATTCGAGTAATGACAAATTAAATTACTCGACCCAAACAATACGTAGGCCATTTTGTATTTATTTATTATTTCATTCGAGTTTCATTCATTCCTCTCGTAAGTCTAATCGACTATAAAAGTTTGACATTAGTCGATTTGAATCTTAAGTTCCCTTTAAGTTCTTGTTGGCTGTTGGACTAAGGTTGGAACTTATATCATTTAACCCTTTGAGTATTCTATACTTTAATACTATATTATAATAATATATTATTATATTATACGATGGTCGCCTAAGACCTAATAAAAGACCATCTCGTACAGTTTGCTTAGTATATTTTCAGATGGACAAAGAAGTCTAAAAAATGAAACAATTGAAGAGCTTGTTTAGTGATTTTTTCTAAAGAATGTTTTTATTTACAGTTCAGCATTTCAGGAGTCACGTAATTAACATGGCAAAAATGGTTAAATTACTCCCATCGTTTAACTTAGCTAAACGAATGTATTCAGGAGTTACTGGTAAAGTTAAAGCGCAAAAATATGTGCTGATGAATTATTTTCAAGGCGAACCAAAGAAGAATGATTTTAAAGTCGTCGAAGAGGAACTTCCCGAGTTGAAAGAAGGAGGTGCTCTACTAATTAAGCTTATTCGTTTAAAACCTGTCGAATGACAATCCATTATTTGCTTTCAAATAACTACCATGTGTCTTTATTTCTTATTTTGATTTCTTGATCAATTTTCAGAAGTTTTGACTGAAGCTGAATATCTTAGTGTCGACCCGTATATGAGGGCTTATATGATAGGATATAAATTGCCCACTGATATGATCGGAGGACAAGTAGCGAAGTTAGTTTTATTCAAATATTCTTTTTTTTAAAACACTGTGGTAAAATTAGTAAGGTAAAACCAATGTTTACTTCTCAGGATCATTTCAAGTCGGAATAAAAAATATGCCGTAGGAAAATACTTAACTGGATCTTTCGGTTGGCGCACACATACTATTTTAAATCCTGATACTGCTAGTAATCAGACGGGTTTGTTACCTGTTACACTAGTGCCTGATTTCAGCTCACATCCTGTCTCCCTTGCTTTAGGAATTCTCGGAATGCCTGGGTTAGTAACAACTTTAGTTAGTACCCCTTTCTAATTTAGAAATGGATTTATAAACGATTGATGCGAGAATTTGTGTTTCAGTAACACCGCATATTTTGGTTTAAAAGAGATATGCCAACCTAAACCGGGTGAAACTATTGTAATCACTGGTGCAGCTGGCGCAGTAGGATCACATGTTGGGCAAATTGGCAAAATTTTAGGTAAGAAAGAAGTTCAAAGTAAGTGATAAAGTTGCTTTGCTACCAACTTTTATTTGCAGGCTCATTTTTACTCTTATTTTATTTTGAGTATGTAAAATCGGCGGGCTAATTGCGTAACACACTATCAGTAGGAATCGGTTTCAATTTTACAGTTCAACAAACAACATTCATTGCGTTATTTACGTTGTTGTTTAAAACAAAAATTTCGAACATATGAAGTAGGTAGTGGACGAGCATTAAACTTCAAAATCATTCCGATTGCGATTCAAACTGTGTTACGCAATTAGGGAGCAGCACCTTAATTGCGTAACACAGTTTGAATCGGAATCGGAATGATTTTGAAGTATATTGCTAATCCATTGCATCGTATGTTAGAACAATTTGTCTGCTCAACTATGTAAATAACGCAATGAATTTTGTTGAACTGTCAAATTGAAACCGATTCCTACTGATGGTGTGTTACGCAATTAGCCTGCTGGTTCTTCCTCGGTCAATGTGAATTAATACGTATTTACTTGACTTTTGCTAGGTTGCCGTGTGGTTGGTTTTGCTGGAACTGATGAAAAATGTGAATATTTGGAGAAAGAGTTGGGCTTTGATCGCGCCTATAACTATAAAACCGTTGATATCAGAGCTGCCCTCAAAGATAGCTGCCCGAAGAGAGTTGACTGCTATTTTGATAATGCAAGTGCATAATTTTATCAATTTAAGTTTTATACTTATATGTAATTTCGTTGATACTATTGATTTCAATAAAATGATAAACGATACCTATGTGTTTACAGGTGGGCGGCGAAATAAGCTCAACTATAATCAATTACATGAACAAAAACGGAAGGATAGGCGTTTGCGGTTCCATATCATCATATAACGAAACCAAAGTACCAAAAGGTTTTTACTAATTACCTTATAACAGACAATACAACAGCAGGATATTTTAATAGTTGTGTAACATCGCTAATCAGTTAACGATGTTTCTTTTTGTAAAACATACATTTATTATAATCCTATTATTAAATCTTGTTTCAGTCTCGATCCTACAACCTGCAATGGTTTTAAAGGAATTGAAAATGGAAGGTTTCCTAGTAAACCGCTGGACAGGTCGTTGGAATGAAGGAGTTGAGGCAAATTTGAAATGGCTTGGTGAAGGAAAAGTAAAGTATCAAGAGAAAATATATCATGGTTTTGATAATATGGTGGATGCTCTCGTAGGCATGCTAAAGGGAGAAAATACAGGAAAAGCTGTTGTTAAGGTCAAATAATTACATTTATCTATATAAAAGTGTTAAGCCAAACGTATTAATGCACTGTAAATCTAACTTTATTGTGTTTATTAAAGCCTAGAACCTAATAATTTAATGTGTTCCTTATTGACTACATACTAGTGCTTTCCTGTGACATCCACTTGGAATAAGCAATTTCCTATAAAAACTGCAACATCCATTTCATCGCATAGTCTTAATTGAATAAAAACATTACTTTTTTTCATCACACTTCGCCAAAGCATTTCGTTGCTTGCCCTGACAGTAATTTTACAAGAAAGAGATTTAAAAAAAACCCTTATTTGTCTGTCCACTTAGATGTGTTCAGGCATGCCTGAGCAGATAAAGATGTAGTAGGTAATAGGTATCGTTTTATTTAGGGGTATCGTTTACAATCCTTACATCATCCCGACTATAAATATTATGAAATTAAAGAGATTAGCTACGTATAAAATACAATAATAGATAGATATTTGAAATAGAAATATTGATAAAATCAATATGGCGGCAGTATGGCTCTATTTTCAAATGTGAAGAAGAAATCTTCAGTCATTACATTATGGGTATCAAATTGAAAATTGAAGGCCTTTGGCATAGATTTTACTTAAGTAGGGTGTACACAAAACTTGTAAATAAAACTTTAATATTCTATTTGCATAAATGATCATCTTCCACAAAAGTAGAACAGACCACATACTAATTAATCATTCCAAAGATTCTATTATAGCTTCGGAATTATCTACACTTAAGGTGCGAGAGCTTACAGAAAGTGTTTCTTCCGAATCATCTGCAGTCAATGTACGAGAGCTTACAGAAAGTGTTTCTTCCGAATCATCTGCAGTCAATGTACGAGAGCTTACAGAAAGTGTTTCCTCTGAATCTGAGGTCATATTATTTTCAGGCACAAAAGACATACTGAACTCATCATCTGCCGTCCCGGTCAGTTCATCATTATCATCACTATAATTTTCGCAAATTTCTAAATAACCTTCTTGCCCTTTAAGTACTTCCCTTAAATTTTCATGAGCAAATTTATAAATTCTGTTAGAACCGTTAATATGTTTAAGTTCATAACGGTCATTATCTAATACAGCGACTACTTTATAAGGCCCCTTAAATTTATTATCTAGCTTCGTTTGATGTCTGGCTTCGCATTTTACAAAAACAAATTCACCTACTGCAAAAGGTTTAATCCGGGCTTTTCCCTTATTAAACCGCATAGTGTCAGCGTTAGCTACTCTTTGAATATTTTCTGAGGCAGATGAACGAGCCGTTTCAACATTAATTATAGGTGGTTCAGAAGAACTAGGAGTTATTTTAGCTAGATTAAGTGAGGAACCTTGAATGCCAAACATCAGTTCCATAGGCGTAAAACTTGTGGTCCTGGAACGTGTACTATTAAGAGCAAGTTGGATCTCTCGTAGTTCATCCTTCCAAGCATTATTAGAATTACATTCTACTACAGTAAGAATATTCTTTAAAGTTCGCATGACCCTCTAAACCTGTCCGTTAGCTCTACTAGAACCGGTTGCTATTAAATGGAGCTCTATTCTATTATTATTACAAAAGTTTTTAAACTCATTGCAGTCATAACAACGTCCTCTATCTGCGATAATGCGCTTCGGAGCACCAAATAAGTTAACTGCATTTTGAATTGCTCTTACAGCGTATGAAGAGCTTAGGGCCGGAGTATATTTAAGCAGTACAAACTTTGTAAAGGCGTCAATTAAAACTGAGCAATATTCTTTTCTATCACTTTTTCCCGAAAGTTTTCCAGTTAAATCTAAATGAATCGTGTGCCAAGGGACTGGATGTTTAGGAATTGAATGTAACTGCATTTGCTATGGTACTGAAGGGCCTTTAGAAGTTTTACATACTACACAGCAATTAATAAACTTTTTAACAAATTTTGCCATATCAGAAAACCAATAAAATTCGTAAAGTTTGTCTAAAGTCTTCCCAAAACCTAAATGTTTTATTTCATTATGAACATGGTTAATTAGGGACCAAACCAAAGAACGTGGTACAATAGGTAGCCAACTAGAAACTCCTCTACGTTCAGTCTATCTTCCTATACAATATTCCGTGTCTTATATCATACGTACGCGATATCTCTTCAGGTAATTGATTATTACGGAATTTTGCTATTATTTCAGAAAGTGCCGAATCGCGTTCTTGTTCTACAATTGACCAATCTTTATCTAATTCAAGAAAATTTACTTTACGGGGCTGAGAATAATTTGTGTTTGACAAATTGCGAGACAAGAAATCTGCATGAGCCATCTTACGACCTTCTTTGTACACGATATCAAAATTGTAAGCCTGCAATATAGCCCACGAACGGTGAACCCTCGGAGTCAAATCACGTTTTGAGTGAGAAGCTTTAAGGGAGTTACAATCGGTAAATACAGTGAATTTTCGTCCATGCAAATAATGACGAAAATGTTCGATTGCTTTTACTACCGCAAGGGTCTCTAACTCGTAATCTCTTGAGTGATATCGTGTCTCTGCATCTATGGTCTTCATACTATTTACATACCGCCGGATGCTCATCGGATACCCGCAGATGTCGAATACGTTTTGCGAAGTGTCGCTAATGTACTTACTCACAGCACAAAAACGTGTAATTACGTACTTGTGGGTGACTTCAATCTCCCTTGTATAAAATGGAATTCGAGTAGCCCAACTTTTTTGAAACAAGGTGCCGTCGAAGTACAGAACGCGGCCGCGCGCTTACTAAATGATTTGTCATTTTTAGGAGTTACACAATACAATTTACTGCCTAACCATAAAGGGCATACTCGTGATTTAACTTTCTCTAACTTGCCATTAAAAATTAACGAGTGTGGATCACCTCTTACGAAGACTGACCTACCTCATCGGGTATTGACTATCGAAATATCTAACCTTGCAGTGTCCCCGCTTCGTGAGTTGTCTACGCCTAGACATAATTACCGCAAAGCCGATTTCAGTATGTTAAATCATTACTTTGCTAAAATTGACTGGCACTCAGTTTTAGACACGAAATCAACAAATAATGCTGTCCACGGCTTTTATGAAATGATTCAAACGGGGATTGATAAGTATGTACCGTTTAACCGAAGGTCAGGTGCACGTAAATATCTTGTTTGGTATAGCAGCTCACTAATTAAAATAATTAAAGAAAAAAGTAAGGCACACTCGCGTTGGAAACGTTTCGGAAACTTGCGCGACTACGACGAATTCTCACTGTTACGGGATAGACAGCGACATGTCCAGGAGATTTGTCACGATTAACACTTGCAGGAGACGGAACGCAATCTGAAAAACGATCCTAAAATTTTTTGGACCTATATAAAGACCATGCGTGGAGGTTAGAATTATCCAAAAATGTTGTCTCACAACAACGTCAAATACTCGGAAGGTCAGGAAATTTGCGAGGCTTTCAATTACTTTTTCCACGACGTTTTTGGTAAACTTCTGACTATGGCCTTGTTAGTTCATTGAACGAGGACGAAAAAGATAATTGTTCTGACATCATATCCAATTTACAATTCACGTCGATAGCCGCGGAAAAGTCATTGAATGCTTTAAGCGTCGATAAGGGTCCTGGTTGCGACGGATTGCCTCCAGTATTCTGGAAGAATTGCGCTAAGTCTTTATATATTTATATTTTTAATCTCTCTTTCCCAAATGAATGGAAGAAAGCATTTATTGTTCCGATATATAAAAAGGGTTCGCGAATAATAATAGGAAATTATAGGGGAATTTCGATACTGAATACAATAGGCAAAGTATTTGAAAAGCTAGTTTACAATACTATCTATCCATACATCCTCGGAGGCATTTCTTACAAACAGCACGGTTTCTTGGAAAAACGATCTGCTATATCGAATTTGGCTAGCTTTTCAAATTTTGTCCTTGGTAAAATACAGATAGTGGTGGGCAGGTTGACGTGATCTACACGGATTTTGAAAAAGCTTTCGATCGCGTGGATCATGTCATCCTGCTCAACAAGTTATACAGACTATACGCGGCGACCTTTTACGATGGGTCCAATCATACTTATTTAAAAGATCACAAGCTGTGGTAATAGGAGGTTACCGTTCTAACTTTATTGAAATCCCTAGTGGTGTTCCACAGGGTTCCCATTTGGGGCCTCTCTTTTACAACGCATATTTATTTGGTATTACTGATTCTTTTAAACACTCTGAACACTTAATGTACGCTGATGACAAAAAATGTTTTATAAAATAAGGTCACTCGATGACTGTAAGGCTCTTCAAGAGGACCTTAATAACTTAAATAATTATTACATAAAAAACAAGGTCACAGTAAACGTCACAAAGTGTCAATGTATTAGTTATACACGTAAAAAAAACCCTATTGTTTACTCATATAACTTTATAGGAGTTGTCATTAATAAAGTCAAGATAGTTCGGGATTTAGGAGTTATGTTTGACAATAAATTAACATTCTGAAATCACATAGACTTTGTCAGCACAAAAGCTTATAAGAATTTAGGCTTTGTTATTAGGTCATGTCAGGTATTTAAAAACATCGAGGGTCTTAAATCGGTGTATTTTGCATATGTGCGCATCGTCTTAGAATATGCGTGTCCTATCTGATCCCCCCAATACATTATTTATAAGAACCAGCTAGAACGGGTTCAAAGAAAATTTATTAACCACCTTAACTATCGCCTCCGCAAACCTCCGATGACCTATGAAAATAGTTGTCGTACACATAGTCTGCTAACACTCGATGAAAGGCGAAAAGTTATGGATATGTGTTTGCTTTATGACATACTTAATGGACGCCTCGATTGCCCGGAGTTGGTCGCGCAGGTAACGTTTAACACTCCCCTACGGCGCACTCGTCATACTACGATGCTGCACGTGCCTCGGCACTCGACTAATTATGCCCAAAATTGTGTATTGACTCGTATTGCTCGAATTTATAACGCGGATTTCTCTCAAGCGGATATATTTAACTGTAATAAACGTAAATTCAAAAAACAAATAATAAAAACCATAAGTGAAGGCAAATGACAAACTTCTAATACCTTATCATTCAAACTTTTTTTTTTTTTTGGTCTTAACTATCAAACTTTTTTTTAAATCTTTAAAATTTTAACTTATGCAATACCTAAACTTGTAGCTTTTGTAGTAGTTAGTTTCTAAGTAGGTAGTCCGTTCGCATGTTTTATATTTATCCTAGTTATACAGGGAAACCTAGTATTAGCCATACAATACTGTAATACATCTCTGTAACATACTATATGTATCGCTGTTGGTTGCCTAAATAAATAAATAATGAGCACCATTAAGTTTATCAATTTGTTCACTAATCAGGGGTAAAGGATAATGATTCGGTTGAGTATTACTTACTATCTAATTCTCTATAGTCAACACACATGCGTGTACTACCGTCTTTTTTTTAAATCTTTTTTATAGAGGGGATAAAAGTACGAAAACTGGTAAGAAATCGACGGGAAACGGAAATGCCATCTCATAGTAAAGCTTCCAGTGAGGTAAGTATTTTAATATGCGTTTTATTTCAGGTAAAACGCTGCTATTATTATTTTATTAGCCTAACTTATTAGCCTAACTCAGAAATTGGTTCGGGCGAGCTCACGATTTAGGGCCGATTATCGTGTAGGGAGCGTTGTCCGTGCGTGTGTAGTGAAATCGGAATCGATTTCACCGCAGTGCACGTGCGACTGTAGTGGCAACAGGACGAGTTTTTGTAAATCAATTTTTATTCCGTGCGGAGATAATATGGCGAAGAAGATGAAGCGAGAGGCCTGGACGAAAACAATGGATCTTTTCAAGGAGTTGTCGTATTTATGGGATAAAAAACATAAAGAGTATTTTAACCGCGACATGATTCTTCCTCTTTTGTTTTTGTTTTTTTTTTATGCCTTTTTTTATTTTTTGAGAGAGTAGGCGGCATTTCGGATCGACGAGCGTTTTGCACGGTGGTTTAAAATGACTTTACGTACTAACTGACAGGGACATGTGTAGTCGTAGCCGATTTCATCCCCACCACCACTCTCCCGATATTGCCTCTGATTTTCCACATAGCTATGTGTAGTTGCTTTTATCATGACGCTTTCTATTTCTACTCTGCTGTAGAATAGAAATCGCTTGTCTACCGCGTCTACACGGAAACATTATTTTTCTCTACTCTTCCGTCGACAATACGCTTAGAATCAGCATTACATTTCTCTAAGTTAAAAAAATCCTACTGAATGATTATTTCAGAAATAATCTTTCAGTAGGATTTTTTGAACTGATGATGATGCTTTTTTGATTCTAATGATTATAATTCGGTAAAGCCAATTTTTTTATGGCCGCGAATTATATTTAGATCACCATACAACCTGTTACTGACCTGCAAATTGCAAAAAACATAATAAAATTAGAATTTCGCGGCCTACCTTAGCACATCCCCCTTAAATACCTGTGATTTGATTAGGCCATTAAAATAATAACAAAATAAAAAAAATATTCCACATTCGTAAGCATGTAAGTGCATGGGGTTCATTCATTACTCTAAATAATATTAAGTTGTAATTTTTTTTTATTTTTTTTTAGTGTAATTAACGTAATACTGATCCTATCCCGTCTATCCTAAATCCCGTTAAAATTTATATTTATATTAATTTTGTTTCCCTACCTTTTTATAAAACTAAAACGTGACATTGGCTAAATGCACAAACCGTGCGAAGCCAGAAGAAAAAAAAAAAAAAGTGTATGGGGTTGGACTTCTTGGCGGGAAAGTGAAGCGTCATGTTAGCAGTTTTGTTTTATTTTCTAAAATTTGTGTTTAGCCGAATATTAATGTGTATTAATGGTGGATTATTAACCATTAAGTGTTCGTGAACCTGCATTAATGTAGGCAAATGAAACAAAACAGTGCAACATCACTTTAAGTTCTCTCAAGAAGTCCGCGCGAGGTTTCAGTAAAGTGCCACGTCTTTACTTAAACCCAAGGGGAGTGGGGGATATCATCAATCATCTTTATCATGCATTGAGTGGAGTTCATTTCATAATTATTTAAATAACTTTGTACTTGTTACCTAATTTTACATGACACTGGCTAAATGCACAAACCGTGCTAAGCCAAAAAGAAAAAAAAAAAGAACAAAAGTGCATGGGGTGCATTCCGAATTAAGACCATAATCGCTGTAATCGATTTTAGCGCGCTAAACGGTAATAGGGAACGCGTTTAAGCGCGCTAAAATCGATTACACCGATTATGGTCTTAATTCGGAATGCAGTCATGGATTAATATATATATATGTCAATGAGTAAGTGTCACAATTTTTGTCGTTGTTTTTAATTTTGTTAATTTGGTTACCCACTTGAAATATTTCGCTTAAAAAATATGTCTCTTTCTAAAATTATTGCGAAGTTTTCAAATAATTCTGGGACCTCAGTTTATGTTAGTACCTATGACTCTCCCGTAGGTAAAGTTATAACGGCAGCAGATGATGAATTTTTGTATAAGCCGCGCAGATAGAGAATAGATCTGAAAATGGCGGCGGGTACGCATGGTACGGTTTATTATTATTTTTTTTTTTTATTAATTTATTTAGGATCTCCAACAAAGGATACAATAGAACACTGACTCCTAGGTCACAGGGTTCCCCTAGTTTAGGAGGCAGGGTTTATCACTATTTATGCAGCCTTTTCCCAAAATCCAATGAACCTAGGTACATTGTAAGGTACTTTGTGTCAATTAACTTATTTTTATTTTATTTTAATTTTTACAATAGAAATCACAATAATAATAATAATAATATAATAATAATAATAAAATCTTTATTGGAACAAAAACACATTTTACAAATTGATTGCGTACGTAAATAGCCACATTAGTTACGAAACTGTGTCGCAGCTATTAACGCCCACCTCCAAGAGGGAGACACAGCGTTCCAGTACAGAGAAAACAAATAAAATAGTAAAATTTAAAAGTAATAAACAATTAAAGTAGTAAATAATAAAAAATTAAATAGGTACCTAAGTGTTAGTTAAGTTGTGCATGCGGGAGTGTTGTATGTGAGTGTAGTGCGTGTCTGTGGGGTGTAAGTGTAGAGTGTGTTTGTGGAACCTCCCCACGAGCACACTCCTCGCTACGTGTATATGGTGTGCATGTCTGAGGAAGAAAGATATTTAGGGTTTAACTAGATTCTCCAACTCTTCGTATGTGAGATTATGAAGCCATTGATCAATTTTCCTTTTGCAATCCCGGAGAGTACATGGATAAATTGTTAGAACTTTATTTATTCTATTATAAAGCACGGGACTGAAGAAAATGAACTGGCGGCGGACAATTTCTAATTTAACGGCTGGTGTCGGGCAAACTCTGTCCGTTCGGCGTTTATGTTTTCTAAACTCTGGGTCAAAAGACAAGTTGGAATGTTTACGCAACATTGTACTTAGCGCAAAAGAGTGCCTTACCGTAGGTAGCCTCCATAGCGTGTACAATTCGCAGGTAGGGAAGCGATAGGGTTTGAAGGCCATAACCTTAAGAACAGCCCTCTGCGCCCTCTCCAAACGCAGCAGAAGACATTTACCAGCACCACCCCAAGCCGAAATACAGTACGTTAAAATGGAATGAGCAAGAGCAAAGTACACAGTTCTCAGGGTAGAGAAATTGGCGGAGGTCCTTAGCTTTTTAAAAACAAAAATTAATTTTCTAACCCTAGATACCAGTGATTTGATCTGCTCACTCCACGTCAACCCGCTGTCGACCCAGACTCCAAGATATTTTATTGAGTCCGTGCGCTTAACTTCAGGACAGCCACAGATGTCAGTCCTAGTTGTATGGCACGCATGAGCAGTCAGACGGAAGGGTGGGGCTGGCTGTGACGCTTTCCTTGGACTAAAAGTGATAAATCTGGTTTTATCCAAGTTGAGGGTGAGCAAATTCTGTGTCAGCCATCTCATAGTCACTCGCAAGGCTGACTCTGCCTGAAGCCGAGCTTCGTTCCAGCCACTGCCTCGAACCAGGATAACAGTGTCATCAGCGTAAGCAATTACTTTGGAGTTTCTTAGATCAAGTTTACAGAGCTCGTTTATGTAAACCAAGAAAAGGGTAGGTCCTAAGACACTACCTTGTGGTACTCCATAGGAGAGGAATGCTTCTTTGCTGGTGTGGTTGTTTATCCCGACGATTTGCGAGCGACCACTGAGGTAACTCTTAAATAGATTAAGCGGTAGGCCTCGTATACCAATCTTTTCCAGTTTTTTGAGTAGAAGGGGGACAGAGACAGTGTCAAAGGCTTTAGAAAGATCAAGGAAGATAGCGATAGATTTATCCTTGCTGTTAAGGTTTTGAGCTACTGAACCTATTAATTCTAATATGGCATCCTCTGTGTTTTTGCCTGACCTGAATCCATATTGGTTGTTTGCGAGTATATTTTGTGAGTTAAGGTAATCCAGCAGACGTTTATTAATTACTTTTTCGAGGAGCTTAGATAGAATTGATAATACAGATATGGGTCTGTAGTTATTGACACTGTCTCTGTCTCCACTCTTGTGAATAGGGTGCACAACAGCCTTTTTGAACACCGTTGGGAATATTCCAGATGTAAGGGCAAGGTTGAACACGTGGCAGATAACTGGGACAAGTGTGTTTCTAGCACTATAGATTACATTTGCGGGGATGCCATCCCAACCCGCAGCACTAGTTAGTCGTAGGCCACGAATAAGATAATCTATCTCTTCGTTGTCCGTGCCAAAAATAGCCATCGAGTTAGGGTGGACATCAAAACTGCCAGAGTCAGAGGTGCTGCTAGAGGTATAGTTTGGGGAGTTAAAAATATTAGCGGCCAGTTTTGGTCCCACATTTGCAAAGAAGTCGTTGACAGAGTCAAGTGATTTAGTTGGATCTGGAGTAAGCGATAATAACTCACTGGCAGAGGACTCACTTTTTTGAAGGTTGGAGATAGTTTTGATGAGATTCCAGGTAGCTTTCGGGTTCTTGCGATGTTTTTCAAATTCATGTCGTTCATATTCTCGTTTTAATTTCTTTAACAGATTGTTGCAAAATTTTTTATATCGATTGTAGGTTACTTTTAAAGTAGTATTTTCAGCATCCCTCCTCATTTTGCGGTACATGTTGTCCCGGTTTCGAATACACCTAAGAAGCCCAGGTGTGATCCATGGCTTAATAATGCGTTTTCGGTTCGGGACAACAGAATCACGACTATTTTCATCCACAATTGAGGAAACAATTTTGACCATGGTGGATGCAGCAGTTTCAGCATCCTGACAACTCATAACGGGAGTAAAGTCAACATTCTCAAGAGCAACTACGCAAGCATTAATGTTTACACGATGCTGCCGGGAAGGTGATTTAGGGATATCTAATTTCAAATTACAGAAAACTACAACAGGAGCATGATCAGTAATTAGAGAGTCAAGAACTAAGGTAATAGCTGGTTTATTTGATTTTAACATAACGTGGTCAATGCAACTATCGTTGCGTGTCGGGAAAACATGAGCCGGCAACATGGCATGTGACGCAACAGCATTTAGGTACATGTCTGAGTTCGAATCAACCCAATTTGGAGCTATATTTATGTTGATATCTCCAACCAAAATAACGGTTCTAAAATTATTTAATGAATTGAGGATAACATCGAGACTGGTAATAAAGTGGTGAATATTCCTATTTGAAGGTGACCTATATACAGCGATAAGCGCCACCTCATTTTTAAATTTGATTATAAGACAATTTGCATCAGCGAGTATAGGCTTTTCTAAAAGGAACTGTAACTCTACCTTAGTATACACCACAACACCATCATTTT
Source organism: Tiliacea citrago (assembly GCA_963921375.1). Classification (NCBI taxonomy): domain Eukaryota; kingdom Metazoa; phylum Arthropoda; class Insecta; order Lepidoptera; family Noctuidae; genus Tiliacea; species Tiliacea citrago. The sequence goes on from OY992796.1 coordinate 17,802,876, forward strand.
GGTTTGAGTGATCAGAATAATTAGATACAAAACCCGGTATCGAGGGAAGATGAGGGCATTTACGTAACCAGCATTCCGATAAGACCACGACGTCAAATTGTGTCTTTATTCGATGCAGCAATATCAGGAGGTTGTTAAAATTTGCAGTGCTGCCGATGCTTCTGATGTTAACGTGAAAAATTTTTAAGCCGTGATAAACATTATGCAGGTATGAGTCAACTTGTTCCGGGGAACATTGATGTGATGCTGAAGCTGAGAGGTGTTCTATATCATCTATTATTTTAACATTATCATTCATAATCGAAGCAGAGAACAAACAGGTGATTTGAGTTATTGAACGTAACATAGCATAATCCGAAATGACTGGAGATTGTACAGGAGAAACCAAGATGAACAGAATAAATCTTCCGTTGTGAGTATAGCGAATGTAAGTAGTAATGTGTGTATATAGTGATGTTACAATGATGATATAACATTGGTGACGTATTAACTAATTTTAGAACATGCATGCTAATTACTAATAGGATATTTATATTTTTAAATCTTCGAATAAATATTTCTACGTAGTAAGTTACGGTAATAATACAAAAGTTAAACAAAACGACCTTACTACGACATACTATAATTAATTGATAAATACCTAGTCATTTTTTAAGGTCAGACTCATCCCTGATCATGATATGTTGGGCTCCATCCTTCTCTCGGACAAAAATTTTGCCATTCTTAACCCAGCAGTACTGGTACTTATTTGTGCTGGCAAAGTCACGGGCCATGAAAAACAATCGTTTCATCTTTGGTGACAGATTTTCAGACACAAATATAGGCTTAACAGGGCCGCTGATGTTTAGGTGCTCGGTAGATAATCTATTTTTTTCCTTGTTGTATTTTTTATACATTTGAATAAACTTTTCTTTCCGTAAATTGCTCGTAAAGTCCACGATGACAGTCCTAGTGTCAGAGTCTTTGGATCCTATACGGAAAACATCCTTTATCTCGAGTGGCTGAATGGGCACATTAAGGGTTGACCCTATTTTAACCACGGTATTTAGTAAGCCTTCTTTGGATTCTGATTTAGTAGTAGGTATATTCCTAATTTCCACGCAGGACGATCTTGCACCGCGTTCCAGGTTCTCCAGTTTATCTTCTAGGGTTTTCAAATACGCTAAGTTATTTTTCCGTTCAGTTTCAAGTCGTGATTCCATTTCTTGTAATTTAATTTTAATGTCGTCGTAGTTTTGCGACAGAAAGTTAACCGTCGATTGTATACTGGAATTTTGAATTTTAATCTCCTCAACCGACGCACATAATTTTTCAAATTTACTATTCTGTTGTTCCTTGAACTCGAGAAACATGGTTTTCATTTCCGACATGAATGAAGATAGGTCGATATCCTGGCAAATCCCTGACTCAATGCATTTACGTTTGCTACTACTACGGTGGGTAACATTAAGGAGTTCACTATCGATGCAGATTAACTGGTCAGGTTTTGTAATATCAGGTTCGGAGGAGCTGTGATGCAACGGAGTCTTTATCGGCGCCAGAAGTGACGTCATAGGTGTTGAAGTTTTTGGTGGCGATCTATTTATCGGCATAATTTCTAATTTAAATAGTACCAGGGCGCGAGAGATTTGAGGAGAGGGTACTGCTTTGTAGTATTTCCAACTGTGTAGAACGGAACGTAATATGTACACAGTTATGCCCTTATTCCACAAATACTGTCAGGTGACTTGAAGTCCTAGTAGGTTGATGAACAGATGAACCGTTGTTATCAACAATTTCTCTCTACTCCGCTCTCCACTCTTTATTTCAATGTTTACAATAAAACCTTATTGTAAACATTAATGTGTTCCAAATTCTGAAGTACTAGGCGCGCATAGCAGGCGACGACATCGACAGTACGGCAGCGGCGACGTCACCTTCAAGGGCGGAGCTAATTACTGTCGGTTAAAGATGGAGGTGTCCGTACCTTTTGTCCTTCGCTGGTGGGCGGAGAGTTGCGTGAGCGAGGCAGCACTATGTCCCGCCCAGAAGGTCGTGCGCAGGAGGTGGAGTTAGCGGGTCTTCAAGATGGCTGATTTAGTACTCGGAGAGTGGTGTTGCTCCTATGATTTATGCACTCCTATTTTTTCGAACGGATTTTTTGAGTTTAATTTTGATTTATAATAATTAAAATAAAACTGCGTGGATTTATTAGACGTGTGCTCGTCACCGAGGTCCGGGAGGAAGGGAAAACAAGTTCTCAAACATCGATTTTTATTGACTTTTTTTGTTATATATTATTCTTTTTTAATATTATTAATTAATAATAGTAGAAATAATGACAAAAATATTAATTAAATAAATAAGGAGCAAGGGTACATTAATATCACTGGATTTTAAAATTTGTCTTTATTAATTGTGACATATCAGAATCATATTACAAAAATACCACCTCACATACATACGTACGTCACGTTCTTATCCCTTAGGCCAGTAAAGTAAAGGCGGAACTATATTAGACCGACGCACACGTCTGAGACGTCGCCGACGTGTGTGATAGGTATGCACACTAGACCAACGCCGCCGACGCGCACGCATGTTTTGCGCGATCATTTCACGCTGGTTTTTGAACAAGACAGGCGGTACCTGCCTAGCTAAATGATTATTAGTTCTCTACAAGACACAAGAACAGGATTTAGCTTAAAAATGTACGAATCAGACAGAGAATTTGAAGTAAATTTCATTTATTTTTATGGCTTTGAAACGACCAACAGGGGAGAAAAGGTTTTATAAACCGCTTGGTCCAGCAGTATCCTGGTCATCTGAACCCATAATTGGTTCAATTCCCTCCATCAATTCATTATAATCCTCCATGGACTGGCCACTTTCACAGTCCTGGTCTTCATAGTCGTCACTTTCATCTTCGCTGTCGCTGTTCATACCGACACTGATAATGAAGTCCTCTATTTCACTCTCCCTACCTACATCGCGATTCCAGTATTCTTCTTCGACTCTTTTGATGTGGTTTTCTTGTTTCTTCCAGTCGTCTCGCGTAATTGAAGCTATGGCCTCTTTTGTGAACTCCTCAATTTTGTTTTCGTGTTGCTCCACATTTTTATCTGCGACCCGTTGTTTTATTAAATTCCAAACGTGTTCTATCGGGTTCAGGTCGCAGTTGTAAGGAGGGAGTCTGAGGACTTCATGGCCATGTTCACGCAGAAGTTCGTCCACCAAATACTTTTTCTCTGGGCGATGCTTTTTTAGCTGCATGAGCAGCTCTGCTTTAGTCCAGTCTTCTTCAAATGAGACACCGTGCTCCTGCATCCATATCTTTATGTCCGTTTTGCGGGTTGCAGTCGTTGGCGCTTTATCCAACTGCATACTGTGGTGGGATGCATTATCCATGACGAGAATTGAGTTTTCAGGCAGATTTGGTATTAGTTTTTCTTTTAAATATTTCGTAAAATTATTACCATCCATCTCGTCATGGTAGTCACCTTTTTTGATTTAGCTATAAATAATAATCCTGCACCCTCCACAAACCCATCCTCTGAGCCGGCATGAACCATCACCCACCTTTGTCCGGGACTATCATTTTTGCGAACGCCTTTATCGGTGGATGACTGCCAGCACTTGCTGACAGTATAATGGGCATGGATCCACGACTCATCCATATATACAACTTTCTTTTTTTCCGCACCCATGGCATCATTTTGTCGGAGGCGGCGTAAATATTTAACTCGCCACGCTTTTATGTTATCGCGTTGTATGAGCACCATTCGGTTCTGGCGGCATTTTTTAAATTTAAATCCGAGCTTTTCTTTTAAAATCTTTCTTAATGTCATTTTGGAGCCTTTATAGTTTAAATCAGCTCTTGCTGACGCCAGAATCTTGTTCAGCGTAGGTACCTCCTTTCGAACGTCGTATATTGAGGCAACAATATTTCTAATGGCACAAATATCGAAGCTGTCCATGGGGACACGCGTATTATTTTTGCCTTTTCTGTCCTTACTCGGCGTACGGATCTTGGTGTTGGTTTGTTCTGCAAGTTTACCTGAAATAAGAGTAAAATATTACTATTACTGTCAGTTATCGTTATAGAGCGACGCCGTTGGCAGTTTCGCACACGCCGGTGAGTACGATCAACACCATGAATGACTTGATCGATACGGGGCGTCTGTGGACCCGTATTTTCAGATGCTTCAAGTTTTGAAGATGATACTATCTACACTATCTACAGCTATGATGATGGATGAGGATTGATGATGGTGATGGATGATGTTGAATGATAATGATGGATGATGATGATGGTGGTGGGTGATGATGTCGATGATAATGTATGATGGATGATGATGGTGGTGGATGATGAGGGTGGTGGGTGATGCTGATGATTGTATGATGATGGCGATATTGGCGATGGATGATGATGATGATAATGGTGGGCGATGATTATGGTGTTTGATGATGATGAATGTTAATGGTGATGGATGATGACGATGGCTGATGGTCAGCAACACTGAACTTAGTCATACTCGCTGCCAAAAGGACTCGTTTCCAGGCCAGAAACTATTTATACAAAAACCACACTCGTTTCCAGGCCAGAAAATCTATATAAAAAAATCATAATCGATCGAGGTAAGGCTAATCATCTTCAAATAAATTGATTTATCTATCTATCTTGGTCACGCCCATAAAGCAACCGCGTAAAATAATGTGTAGGTACCATGTAATTACCTTCTTTCTTTATTCTCGATATAGTAGCCATCGATAAATTAGTCGCCATCGCTGCGCGTGCGGCGCTATACTTTAACGGATGATAACGCTCCAAGTTCTTCTCTTCGTCAAAGTATTTTATAACGTTGTAAACAATCTCACGTGCATCACTGTGAAGAATCTTTCCACGTTTTCGTGAAGCCATTGTCAATCAATCACAAAATGTCAACGTTCGTAACAAAAACTTAACGAAAATAAATAACAATCAAACGTAACGCAAACAAATAACAATCAAACTCAACAAAAACAATAATGTAAAACAACGAAAACAACAAAATAACGGAACGAATTTAACGATAACTCGGAGTGCGTCAAGAAGCGTGGAAAGCGAATCCTGACTGACTATTTTTTTGTAGCGCGTACTTCACTGTGTGAGTATAGACAGCGATAGAGAGTGAGCGAGAACGCATGCGAGCGGACGCCATTTTCAGATCTATTCTCTATCTGCGCGGCTTATATATCGTAACTTTTGAGGATTCTAAAAACTTCGAAAAAAGTTTTGAAGAACTTGTTAAGGAGCTATCATGCAATTATATTGAAAGTGAGAACAAGGTGCTACAGAAATTAAAAGAGCAATTTTCAGATTACTTTGATGGTAAATTGAAAAAATTCACAGTGCCTATAAAAACAATCGGTTCCGATTTTCAAAAGGTGGGGTTATACTGATACATGACTTTTTCTATTTTCGCGCCTGATTTTTACCGTGTCTGCTGGGTAGGCTCTATCTACAACTGGAACTGTTTACAACTAGAAATATCTGCTACTGGTGGTTAGTTATCTGTCCTTATTCAGAGATGGTGAAACATGCTACTAGTGCTACCACTTCTATATAAATAACCAACACAAACTTTAAAACCAGCATATGGTTTGCATTGCAGGATGTGTGGGACAAACTCTTGGAACTACCATATGGATCTACTCAAACGTATGGTGACTTAGCTAAAGATTTGGGTCGTCCATCAAGCCATTCTCGGGCTGTTGGGGCCGCCTGTGGTGCTAACTCATTACTTATAGTGGTGCCATGCCACAGGCTTGTTGCATCTGGATCTAAGGGCGGATATAACAGTAGTGTAGACCGTAAAAGTAAACTTATTGAATTAGAAAAGTCTGGTTCAATGTAACTTGGTTTCTGCTAGATAAGCAACTGACTACCACACTACAATTTTCTGCTATAGATCTGTAGTGAATTAGAGTAAACAATGAGAAATTATAAGCTTTGTTTGTATGCAAATTTAAATGGGATTCTACCAGTTACGTAAATATACTACATTAAAGATAGTGGTCAAACGCAAGCCTATCAATCAATAATATTAAATAAAATAAAGTAAGGACTGACATGATTAAGTAATGCATGTGATATGTAGGTATACTGCTGACTGCCCATTTAATTCTAATGCTTAATTATGTCAAGTACGAGGGCTGCACTAAAAGTATCGGGAATGGATTATTTCCACTGTTCCTGTCATATTAAAATCTTTTTAATTGAAAACTCCTTGGTTTTAAAAATCGAATACCATTTATTTATTTAAAAAAAGATTCTCGGTCTTGTCACAAAATTTTGTCAAACTTGTTTAGTCGTTGAGAAAATGGAATTGACTCGAGAAAATTCAAGAGCGATGTTTGATTGGTTTTGCTTTCGAACTGGTTTAACAGAAAAACAGTGTGTTGACCGGATGATGCATAGTTAGTTTGTTACTATGATGTTTCTTATATTTGTGTAAATGGATTAAAATAAAAGCACATGAAAATCAAATCAAATGATTTTTAATATTGTTTGATAATTGGAATTATTCAAAATATCATCATTGAATATCTTAATTAAGGTGTTATTGTTATTGCTATGTATTCTTAATGAAAATAATCAGTCTATGACTCGCGTGCTGAGTAACGTTACTAAAATAATTAATAGGAACAAATTAAAAGAAACTCTGAAGAACAAAAATAAAGATAAATAGACTCCTTGTCAAATTATTAAACATAAACAAAAGTAACAAAACAATTTAACTTCACTTAAATCACCATCTGCCTTAGCAAAGTTCATCTTTAGAACCAGCTTTAAACCAGTGAGCCATTTTTGAATTACGAATTTTATTCCGACTGGATTGAAGTTCTTAATAAAAAAGTGACAACATAGACTCGGATTTAAAATCAGTTTTTGTATTTAGAACTTAGACGAAACGACGATGTCGAAATAAATTTCGAAATTCAAAAATGGCTCACTGGTTTAAATCTGGTTCTAAAGATAAACTTTGTTTTGAAATAAGGCAGAAAAAGTTTAACAACGCAAAAACATTATGCAATTTTTTGAGACATAAAATGTGACCTCAAAAATAATAAGGCATCTAAAGTGCTGTCGCTTAACCTGCTGCGAATTCGGTTGCACATGATTCCTGCTGCGGAAAAAACACGCTCTGATTCTACGCTTGTAGGCGGAATGCACTGCAGATGCTTGTAAGCAGCCTCCAAGTATCGTCCTCGTGAACCGCTATCCTCAAACAATGCCATCTCCACTCGCACTAAACTGGGAATATCAGTTTCAGGCTTTCTGCTTATGAGCACATTTTCTTCTCCAGCCTTATCGATTTTATTTAGCTCAAATGCTAATCTCTCTCGAAAACTCATTTCTTGATCGGAGGACTCTTGTTCTCTGGACGTAGTTGCATGTGATTCAACAGACACTTCTATAGGATTAATACGGCTTTCTACAGTTTTGCAAATTACTTCTTCTATTTCTGTCTTAGATGGTTTATAAAATACTTCATCGGCGGGGGGTGAGTTAGAAAACTCATTAGGATTATGGAGATAAAACATGGCTCCTGCGACACAATGTAAGCGTCTTTCTTTAATCCTCTTTTTCAAGGCGTCAGAAACACTTTTTGTCAGAGTTCCATCTTTGTTGTCTAAACTTTCGATCATCAGTTTCAGTGCAGTATCAGCGGTGATCAAAGTAGCGTCTCTTCTGCACAAAGCTTCTACTGTCGCTTTAACAATATCTAAAGACATTTGCAGATCTTGGATTAAGTTAAACTCTTCATCAGTGAAATTGATATCGCTTTTTAAATCCAATAACGACTTTTGAATACAGGTTTTTAATTTAATGAATCTTTCTAGCATCGTCGCCATACTACTCCATCGTGTCTTACAGTCGAGTAACAGTACAAGTTCTTTCCCAAATTCATTTTGGACATACTTTTGTAAGACAGAGTCGTTTTTAGTCGGAGAATTTCTGAAAAGTTTAACTATTGTCCTAACTTTTTTTAAAGTGCTTCGAAAGTCTAAGTTCAAGGGAGAAGCAGATCCAGCTCTTTCAATAATAAACTCTCCTTCTGTAACTGACTCTTCTTCGTCTTCAGATGAAACACCAATATCTGTATATACAGATATTGGTGTTTCAGCTAATGACGGAAGCAGATCGTTAACCGACTGCGACAGCAAATGACGGTAGTTTTTGTTATATAACACATCACAGATAGCTAAATGTATCCCGTGAGCAAGACATATTTGATGAAATAAAGGTAAAAGACGGACTACTTTGCACATCACACTCGCTCCATCTGTGGTCATCCCAAGAACATCACAGTCATCCAAGGTGAGATCGAATAAAGCTAATCTAGTCCGAATCAAAGAAATGCACAGTTCAGCTGGCATAGATCCATATATTCGAATCAAACCCATGTTGTGACAGAATCTCCCATTTTTAAAGGATCTGCTATGTATATTCATATTTATGTAGCGGTGGTTGTTAACAGAGGTCCACTCATCGAATGTCAAACCAAATTTTTGGTTTTTTAATTTTAATTGATATATTTCTTGCTTTAGTCTCTTTTTTTCATCTTCATAAACTCCCATTACAATATTTTTGATTGTATTTGGGGAACTTGGCAATTTCGTATAACCTCCTTTACGGAGTAGTTTTTTTAGGTCCTCAGATGTGCAAAACAGCTTAAAAGCAATTCCATCTAAAGATACCATTCTCGCAATAACATAGTCTAGCGAGTCTTCACTTTTGTAATAATCAGTCATTTTTTGTCTTTTGATAATAGGTATTTCATCATCATTGCTGCTACTTGTCGTAGCAGCAATAGAAGTCCGATATATGGCATGACAATTTTTAAGGTGATTATGCAAGGTTGATGTACTGCCTCTTATCTTAAAAATCCGTTGACAAAGTTTACATTTTGCTTCTGAGCCATTTGAGGATCTTAAGAAATGAGCCCATACACTAGATGAATCGCCAGATTTTTTGGAGTATTCTTTGAAATCCATGGTCAGTTTATACTGAAACAAATGAACATCTATTATGCAATAATAGATGTTCAAAACCAAATGTTAATAACCAACCGTAATTTACGAATTTAGACACTAAAACACATCGTAACTATTTGTTACTCAAACAACAGCAAAGCTAATCGACTCACTTACTTTCTCGCGAATAACATCAAAACGGAAAAGTAAATAATAATTGCATTAAGTAAGTACGTAGGTACATCTTATTGATAATTTTGAATGAACTGAGCTTGTGCATTGAATAAAGGTTTTCTGTGATAAAATTACAGAATAATAATAATTAATTTATAGTTCTTCTACTTACGTACGAAATCGCCGACGCGCCATGTCGGTTTAAATCACTCGCGCGAGGGTCGCGACACGGAACACGGCACGAAGATGTTTCTCTCGCTCGTCGTTGTCGCCGAATGAACGGAACGCTCAAGGAAGCCTCACACACGCTCGACACGCGTCCCGCGCCCCGCTCGCTCCCCCCCCAGAGCCGATATACTCGACACTCGCGAGACGCGCGAACAGCGAACTCGCTCGTTTCGATTTTTTTGTTACAATTACTTATTATTCAAAAAATCCGGATTTGATTTTCAAATCCGGATTTGGAAGTCTAGTAAAAATGTGCGGATACCCGGATTTTTCGGATTACGGATAGTCCGGATTGCATTCCCTACTTGGTGCGTCAGAACTCTCGAAAGATTCCACGCAGGATCCTCAAATGCTGTATACAACATTGTATCAGGTGACGAATCCTGGATATACGCGTACGAACCCGAAACAAAAAACCATTCACGAGTTTGGGTGTTCGAAAATGAGTTAAAGCCAACAAAAATTGTTCGTTCACGGAGTGTTGCAAAAAAAATGGTGGCCACGTTTGTCTCCAAAACCGGCCATGTTACGACTATTCCTCTTGAGGGACAAAGAACGGTTAATGCAGAATGGTATGCTAGCATTTGTTTGCCACAGGTCGTTTCTGAACTCCGTAAAGAGAACTGCAACCGCCGCATCATCCTCCATCACGACAATGCGAGTTCTCACACCGCGCACAGAACAAAAGAGTTTTTAGAGCAAGAAAACATAGAATTATTAGACCATCCGCCGTACAGCCCCGACCTAAGCCCTAATGATTTCTATACTTTCCCTAAAATAAAGAATAAATTGCGTGGACAGAGATTTTCATCACCTGAAGAAGCTGTGGACGCCTACAAAACGGCCATTTTGGAGACCCCAACTTCCGAATGGAATGGTTGCTTCAATGATTGGTTCCATCGTATGGAAAAATGTGTCAAATTTCGCGGAGAATACTTCGAAAAGCAATAAATACATTTTTAAATAGTAATGTTGTGTCACTTCCTTGATTCCCGAAATTTTCAGTGCCGCCCTCGTACCTACCTAAATGTTAATTAAAGACTTATGTTTATAATAATTTGAGATAAAACTATTTTTGAAAAAGTTACCTTTCAACAATTAGATTTTGTTCTACACAAGTACAAGTTTGTTGACATTAATCACATAAAATATAAATTTTTCTTTATTCATCAATCCTCTAATGTTGTTACTACCTATAAGTGCGCTCGCACATGGCATACTTTTTGTAGGTCCTACAATCGGTCAGATTATTTTGCCGAGTTATACTACTGATTTTGTGACCAACTCCATTTATATATTAGTCTATGACCGACTCGACACATACAACATGACATAAATACTTCATTCTTTTTTTTTTGCCATCGAAAGTCTGCTCGATGAGTAGTCTAGTCAGCGTTACATTTCCGAACATTCCATTTTCCACTGGCAATCTGTAGTGCTATTCTATAAATATCTCACCGTGAAAACTTAGGTGAAGTGAACAGTCCGTGAGGGATTGACACTATTAACAACTCACTTTAAGTTCACTTCACCTACGTTTACACGGTGAGATTTTTTCAGAATAGATTGGCTGGTCGGCCATGATGATTTTTTGTATGACCTACGTTTTGTAGGACGTGTGAGTACTAGGTACTTAGTGGACGTGTGCGTTTCTACATTAGATCTCTAATTCTCTACTGTTTTATTAAGGTCTTAAAAAAAATCGGCCCCCGATTGTACCTATGTTGTCTGCTAGGCTACCCGTGACATATTTTAGGTGGGGAGGCGTAAATAGTTACATTTGCAGTAAAACATTAAGTAGCTACCTAGGTACCTTTCCTCTGTTTAGGCTTCGTTGCAGTCGGGTAAAGAAACAAAAAGCAGTAGGTATTATTTTATATTCTTACTCTTTATTTAATTTGGGATTAATAATTAAGACCGCACAGTACATGCTGTTGGTATTCTTATTAAAAAAATGAATAAATACACAGAGTTAGGTACTACATAATATTCACACAAAACAATAATATAATTAAGGAACTTATAGTAATGAATGAGCATCATAATAATAATAACCCCACCGCCGTATTTCTTCGTTGACGTCTCGTGGTGGGGCTTGCGCGCTCCCAACTCTAGGTCTGTGCTGGTAGAGCTTACTGCCGGAACAAGTCTTGTTCATCATCTCATTGCCTTTTTTGGCTGGCTGCAGTGAACACTGAGGAGGAACAGAGCTCTCACCTCATTCTTGCCTTTATTGGCCGGCTTGAGTGGAGATTCGCAAGAGCAAAGGTGCTCGGAGGAAGGAAGTATATATACGAGTACCAGTAAGTGCTGGTAGGGATCTTGATCATCTTCCGGGCTCTGGGATTGTTCTCATAGCCGTGGAATACCTCTCCACTCCTCTAGCACCTCAGGAAGTGTTGCCCTCTTTTCGCTACGTCACTATGTGCTGGCGACCGTTTTTTGGGGCCCAATATTGAGTGTGCAAGTCACTATATATATACAGTATATTATATAACATTGGTCAGGCAGGGGAAATAGTTCTTCCATAGTTCAAGGTACCCAATCCACTATACTCACCCAAACCCATAGACCAATATCTTTTGTTTCCATCATGCTCTGCAATTGTTCTGCACCAACCGGGGTTTGTCCTTGGGTACACTTGCGTAGTGCATTCAGGGATAATATTTGGTGCCTCATCATTTAAAATTGCCTAAGGGGCATCTGCGAGTTGGCTTCGGCCCCTCGTACGCCTTTCAAAGGTCCGGGACCCCGGGGTCCCGAGATATGTCGAAGACATTTTTTAAATACCTACTCGTAATAATAATAAATAACTTTTTACAAAAAAAAAAAAAACAACTGACTCGCAACAACAGTACAAAGTGAAAAATTACTTTAATTTCGGAAGTCGGTGTCTTTGGATCTGTTTTGCTACCGACTTCCAAAATTAAAGTTATTTTTCACTTCGTGTTTTTTTGGAAGTCGGTTGTTTTTTTTTTTTTGTAAATAGTTTTTTATTTTTCCCTTTTTAGTGGGCCAGTTTTAATTTATCTAAGCTACAATAGCCTAATATCAACTGCTCATCACTTTTTACAAAATATTGCTTTTCCCGAGGGACGTTAATTATAATAGGAGTTCTCCTGGTAAGAAACAGGAGAACTGCCATTCACCATATTATGCATCGTGACGATGAGAAATTGCTAAGCAACCATATTAAAGTACCTAATCGAATCGAAACCCGTTAAATACCTAATTATTATTATGTTGTTCCGGTGGCCATCTGTGGTCTTCATCATCAGTTCCACTTCATCAAAGGTGCTTTCCGAGAGTAAATGCGCGAGGTACTATAAAAAACCGGCCAAGTGCGAGTCGGACTCGCGCACGAAGGGTTCCGTACCATTATCTATAAAAACGGTAAAAAAATCACGTTTGTTGTATAGGAGCCCCCTTAAATATTTATGTTATTCTGGTTTTTAGTATTTGTTGCTATAGCGGCCACAGAAATACATCATCTGTGAAAATTTCAACTGTCTAGCTATCACGGATCATGAGATACAGCCTGGTGACAGACAGACAGACAGACGGCGGAGCCTTAGTAATAGGGTTCCCGTTTGACCCTTTGGGTACGGAACCCTAAAAATTACCCAAATCGCAATAGGTGTGCCTATAAAATTTGAGGATTTCCGTGGGATCCCCTCATCAGATTCGGATTTGGTGGCAATGCGACCATTTCGGAATAAACCCCTTTCGAAAAAAAAAAGAATTTTGCAAATCCGTCTATATATGTCTATTATATGACGGAGTTACGCCCGAACATAAACAAAAAAAAACAAAAAAAATATAAACATCCGAATTATTAACCTCCTGCTTTTGGAAGTCGGTTAAAAAAACATACATACAGACGAACATAATATAACCTCGTCCTTTTTGGAAGTCGGTTAAAAACAAAATTTTGGCTAAGTAATAACTGCCGCACGGGTCGATCGATCAGGTTAAGCTACGCTTGCCGCTGTTGGTCCGTGGATGGGTGACCATCTTTTCATACCAAGATTCCTCCGTGCCTCGGAAAGCACGTTAAGCCATTGGTCCCGGCTGTCATTTATCGATTTTTGACAGTTGTTACGGGTCGTCAGAAGCCTAAAAGTCTGACAACCAGTGTTACCCAGTAACTGGGTTGTGGAGGTCAGATAGGCAGTCGCTCCATGTAAAATACTGGTATTCAGCAGCGTCCGGTTAGACTGGAAGCAGATGATGAGTTAAAAACAAAATATCCTTGACCATATGAATTGTGAAAATCAGGAATTCTGATAATTTTTAACATAAGTACGTAAATACTTAGAGTTTACTGTAAATGTAACTTTTTTTGCCGGCTTGAGAGTCGAAATAAAATTCGAACAGAATTTTCATTGAAACTTTATTTATTTCGTAAAAATAAAACATTAAATTATATTCTACACACACCACACACACTCACTTACATCACTCACCCGTCAAGTTTTAGACATAATTACCTCCTTTCATAGTCTAAGTTATACTTATTTAATTTAGGAATTGTCATGTATGAAATTAAGTTTTTACACCTAATTTACCACGGAAGTGCACTGTTTTTCAAAATACAGGTTTTTACCTAGTTTGAAATTCAGGAGTTCATATAGTTTTAGCCGTCTACTCACTCACTTCCATGATTTGTATCCTAGTTCTTATGAATATAACTGTATTAGGCTATATTTTATCAAGTCCAAATAAACGTTACTATTTTACGTAACTGGGTATGGCATAACACCACACCTCGCCTGTATTTCCCGAAGGGTTAGGCCCGAGGTGTACCTAAGACCTCGGCCTAACCCTTCGGGAATACAGACAGGAGCTACGTAAATAATAATTTAATGTGGTTTTTCAATTCACACTTTGTAACAATATTATCGTGTATGTTACTACTACTGAAGCAATAGAAACTAAAAGTGAGTAGTTCAGTGTGAAGAAATTTTCCATGTTGAAGCAAATGGGTCGATCTTGTAATAATGTCCGCAAATTCACTATCGCTGAACGTAGATCCTCGTCTGTTGAGAAAATAAATAGATGGTAAGGAGAAAGCGCTAGGGTAGCCCGCGAAATTCAAACCTTACGTTTGTTGCAATGTGCAGCTCAGGATCAGTATATTGTTACCAAAAAAGTAAGACGCGCCAGTAACAAAAGTGTTTACCAAAGTATAAATTATTAAAATCATTAATACTATACAACCTTGGCCACTACATCACTGGCCGTATTGCACTTTGTAGGGAACAACAATATTTTTTTTCGAACGGTCGAAAATTTCAGCGCTGCGCTGAGGGAATATTTTAAGCTCATTCACAAATGCTCGTAGGAGTTACTCACCAGGATTTTTGTTGATTAGGAGATGGTCAATGACGTTGATGACCTGTTCTCTCTGTCGATAGGCTTGCTCACAGTGATAGACCAAAGATATTATAATTGAAGCGCAGGTTAGAAAACGCATCAGGCCAGATACTCCTGGTAAATAATGGTAACTCTCGCTGTGGTAGAGGGTTCGCTGCACGGAAAAATATTACAAACATTATAGAAAGACTTCTTGGTGGGCTGTGAGAGGCAAGACCATATTTAGGAAACGCGGTCCATTTGTATGGTCTGGTAACAAAACCAGAACCAGCTGGCCTCTTATTCTATTGAAACTTCGTACTACGCTAAGCCAGCCAAAGGTGTTATTGCAAGTTTTAGACAAATACTGTCAAAGATGTATGAGTAACAGAGCTTTACAAAATCGCAGTTTTTCTAAACCACCATGTGCCACCGACCCTGTACATTGCTGACTGATTGAAAACGAACGAAGTATTCTTTCTTCTTCTATGCCAAGACTTACTAAAAGAGCGATCATTATATTCACCTGGGATCCAACGGCGATTCTTATAGCTAAATTCAAAGTTTTCACCATATCTAAAAGCAAATTCAAGGTGTTCAGAAGAATCTGAAAAAATAAAACAAATTGTACCTCTTAAAGCGACACCATTTCTCTATATTATAGTCATTTTAGTTCGTGAGGCGAATGTAAATCACCTATGTGTGTACATGCGCGGTATATTATGCCATACTAACTTTTTCCCGCGGCTGTGCACTCGTGGAGGTCGGAAATTATCACACGGAAACGTAGGTACTACCGGTATTAATTTATCCTGAGTTAATCCAGGTTATTAACTATCTACACTGGACCCGAGGTGGCGGCGCGTAGTGTTCCACGCGCGCCCCTTTCAGACGTCGCACAGACGGGTATTTGACCCTAAAACGTGCCCAAAACTATTTAACAATATTTGTTTTTGAATATTTCGGTGCTTATATAGCCTAATTTATTGAAAAATCATGATTCAAAACCTAGTTGATGGCAAAATATCAATTGGAAAGGAATCTAGGTGATGGAGAAAAGGTAAGAAAAAAAAACCACATTCTTACATTTTTATTTTATTAGACATTAAAAACCAACTATAAAACGGTATGGTAAGTACTCCTAATCTCCCCGGATCAGACGGTATCACCAATAAGGTGGTCCAGATGTTCCCAGCCCACCTGATTATGCTAATGACCACCATCTTCAATGGTGCTCTTAGTAATAACATTTTTCCTCAATTGTGGAAAAATGCCACCGTCATCGGTATCCCGAAGCCCGGCAAGCCTAAGACCGAGCCTTCCAGTTACCGTCCCATCAGTTTGCTCGACGTTTTCGGCAAGGTCTATGAGAGGCTTATTTATAAGCGTCTCAGAGACTACGCCGAGACGAAGGGCCTCATCCCCAACGAACAGTTCGGTTTTAGAACCCAACATTCTTGCGTACAACAGGTCCACCGTATCATAGAACACATAAGCGCCGGTTTCCAGCGCGGGTTCATGACGGGTGCTGTGTTCTTCGATATCGCGAAAGCGTTCGACAAAGTCTGGCACAACGGCTTATTGTATAAGCTATACAAATTCGGTGTGCCAGATCGTCTCGTGCTCATCTTACGGGACTTTTTGTTTGACCGCACCTTCCGCTATCGCATCGAGGGTGCGCTCTCTTCCCCTCACCCGATCCGCGCAGGCGTCCCTCAGGGGTCTTTGCTGGCTCCGTTCATTTTCACGCTGTTCACCAGTGACATCCCGAAATGTAGAAAGGAGCAGTTAGCTCTGTTCGCAGACGACACGGCCATCTACTACACCGGCCGCAGTCAAGACCAGATCTCCCGCATCCTACAGACCGAAGTCAACAGACTCGGTGACTGGTTCAGGAAGTGGAGGATCGAGGTCAATCCTGATAAGAGCCAAGCGGTCCTCTTTTCTAGGCCCCGGCGTACACCGGACCTACCTCGACAGATCAAAATGTTCGGCAAGCCTATCCCTTAGGAGAAGCGAGCCAAATGTCTCGGCGTGATCTTAGATCATCACATTTCGTTCACTGAGCACATAAAGCAAGTGCGTTCGCGCGCCGCTTTCGCTCTCGCTAGGCTTCATTGCGTTCTCAACTCACGCAGCAAGTTGTCCCTTAAAGGCAAATTGCGTATTTACACAGCGTGCATCCGGCCGATTATGACGTACGCGTGTGCCGCTTTCGCACACGCCCGTCCCCACCTCATTCATAGAATGCAGGCACTTCAAAACCGATTTCTCCGTAAAATTACGGACGCTCCATGGTTCGTTCGGAACGAAACCCTTCATGTAGATCTTAAAATCCCCACCATTAAGCAGTTTATGAAACGCGCGACAAAGCGGTTCTTCGAATCCGCAGATAGACATCGCAACTCCTTGGTTGTGCAGGCAGCTAGCTATAGGCCTTCTCAGATTAGTCAGACTCGCCGACCTAGGCATACTCTCTCAGATCCGGATGACCCCATTACTCTCCTTCAGGAAAGCAATAGGGCCACAAGTACAGTGCACAAATACAAACCGTCATTCCGTCCTCGCCGCCGAGGTACCACGTGAAGTTCAAGAATTAATTGTTCCCCCCGTCCCTTGCACCTCGAACCGCCAGCCCCGAGGCTGAGTGAGCCGTAGCATTTAATAGTAATCCCAGATAATAATCATGAATTTAAACTTTCGATCCAGCCCGTCCCCAACTTGCTGTTTTTCCCCAACGACGCCCTAAGCCGAGGTTCGTACCCCACAGGGGGTGCCCTTAGAGCGCTGTCGTTTAGTTTGTAATAATTATATTTACGCTCCTGGCTGGAGGCTTTAAGCTCACACCTTAGAGCAGCCACAGGAAAGACCGGTTAAGCAGTCACGGCCTCTCAAGGTCAACTGCGAGATGCCATAAAAAAAAAAAAAAAAAACTCCTAATCTTAATTTTCTTTGTCCGAGTCACCACTGTCGTGAAATGGCAGTAACATTTCATTTGCGGAAGAGGTAAAAGTTTTAGAACTTTTCTTAGGTCTAGGCCTAATTGAGCTAAGATACGGGTCTGATGTGAGCAGCAGCCTATACAGAATATCCCTATTGCAATCTTCACGGGAAAACTTGCGCGAATAATTTTCCCTATAATCTCGAAAATGCTTGTTCCTAGCTTCTGCTGCTTCTTCAGACAAAGTTCCGATTGGGATCAGAGCGTTTTTCACAATGAGTGGCCCGTGCATCAGCACTTTGTGTACAGTGGGTGTCATCGGATGCCAGCTGTATAAGCTAACATAAAGTTCTGCTGTACTGTCACAATATGCAGAAAACTTTTCAATATTTATGTCATATACACTCGAAATAACTTCCAAATTTGTTGCGAACCTTTTTATTAATTCCTCATTGATACCAGTTATAGCGGAAGCCTCCGCAGAACATTCAAAAAATCTCCGACTCGTATTTCCGTCATTGGTATTGCCAACACCAGCTTTTGGAATATCAACCAAAAGACCAAGTTCTTCTCGAAACCTTTCTTGGATTTCTTGCTTTTTAGTTTTTCGACTTCCCTAGAGGAATCTTATATGCGACATGAAGAAAGCTTTCGAAGAATCTGATTCTAGCATGAAGAATTGAAAGCCCAAATTTAAAATTTTCCTTGATTACCTCTGAGCTCCTCACTTTATCGAGATTGTTAAAATCTGTTGAAGTTAATTTGCAGAGATAACACCTCATTGTAGATTTAGTATCTGTGGCAGCATTACATACCTTACCATTAATCATTGTGAATAATAAGGTGTGTTTGACAGAAACTTCGAGTGCAGCACTTGTTAATTTGGTAGTATTCAAATCTTTAATTTGGTCTTCAAAATGCTTAATTTCTTCTTTCGTTGTTTCGGGTGTTTCTTTGTCAAAGTCAAAGTCAAAGTCAAACCATTTATTTCAAATAGGCACATAAGAGGCACTTTTGAACGTCAAAATTTACAAAAAAAATAGAATTGATTCTAGTTGCCCCTTCCAAAAGGTAGTTTCGTATGGAGAAGAATGGGCAAGAAACTCCACCGGTACTCTTTTAAAAATGTTTTACAATATTTTGTTTGATTACATTAATTATATGATTATATGTGAAGACGATGCACCTAGAATAAAATTACTATACCATAATAGGTAAAACGAATTAAAAACTAAGCAATGAAAAATAACTTAATTATTAGATAGATACGTGGTGTTCACATATTTACAAACATCATACAAGTATGTTTTTCTAAAAAAATAAGTCAGTGTGTGAGTATAGGTTATCACAGAATGTAAAATGAATATCATAAAAATAACAGATTTTACCATAAAAATAGCAACCAGTTTGATTTTGTCTAGACTCTAGATTGTCCTATGGAGCTGGACCAGCATGTTTCCAAGCATTCCTGTCCTGGATATAATCCTCTAACTTGTAATATGCTTGTTTACAAAGTGTACTTTTAATATGTGTTTTAAATTTTCTCTCATTTAATTTCAATATATCACAAGGTATTTTGTTGTAACATTTAACACAGTACCCCATAAAAGATGTATGTACTTTAGATAATCTGAAAAATGGTTGATCTATTTTATCTTTATTTCTAGTATTAAAATTATGTCTATCGCTTATCTTGTTAAAAATATGTAGATTTTTCCTTACATACATAATATTTTCATAAATGAATTGGCAAGGTACCGTCATAATATTAATCCTTTTAAATAGTTCCCTAAGAGATTCGCGGCGACGGAGATTATAAATTGCTCTGACAGCTCTCTTTTGCAAAATAAAGATGGACTCAATGTCAGCAGCCCGACCCCACAGTAAAATGCCATACGACATAATGCTGTGGAAGTAACTAAAATAAACCAAACGCGCGGTTTCTATATCTGTTAGCTGTCTTATCTTTCTAACAGCATAAGCGGCCGAGCTTAACCGCCCCGCCAGAGAGGTTATATGTGGTCCCCATTGCAGTTTCTCGTCTATAGTGATTCCTAGGAAAACCGTTTGATTAATAAATTCCAGTTTTTCTCCGTTCAATATGATATCACATTCGCTACTTCTAACATTAGGTAATTTAAATCTAATACATTTGGTTTTTTTTTCATTTAATACCAAATTATTTACCGTAAACCAATCTTGGACCTGAAGAATAGAGTTATTCACTTCGTCAAGATTTTGTGATCGTCGATCTATTTTAAAGATCAATGATGTGTCATCAGCAAATAACACCATCTTCGGTTGATTTTGAAGTAATTGGGGTAAATCATTAATGTAAACTAAAAAGAGGAATGGACCCAATATCGAACCTTGAGGAACGCCCATTGCCATTTCAGACCCTAATGAGTTAACGCCGTTTATTTGAACTTTAACCTTTCTATCTTTTAGGTATGATCTTAGTAAATCAAGAGCTGCATTCCTAATCCCATAGTGCTCTAGTTTCAGCAAAAGTGTCTCATGGTTCACGCAATCGAACGCTTTAGAGAGGTCGCAAAAGATTCCAATGGCATCTTGTGCTTCCTCCCAGGCGTTAAAAATGTTCTTTATTAGGGTAACACCGGCGTCAGTGGTACAACGCCCTTTAGTGAAACCGTACTGCTGTTCATGAAAGATGGATTTTTTATTAAAGTGACGTAACATTTGATTGAGCATCAACTTTTCAAACACCTTACTGAGAACTGGCAGAATTGACACAGGCCTATAATTATTGGGTTCTTTACTATCTCCGGATTTGAACAAAGGAACTACTTTACTGTGTTTCATGAGATCCGGAAAGACTCCTTGATCCACACTGGTGTTAAATATAAAAGCTAAATAGGGCGCAATGGTTTCGATTATAGATCTACAGACTTTTACAGACATGCCCCAGAGATCTTCTGTTAATTTAATTTTAAGATCTTTAAAAGTTTTTATAACAGCCTGGGGGTTTGTATGTTGGAACCTAAATTCCAAAGGGCATACTTTTACATTCTTTCTAAGTAAGGCAGCCGAGAGCGCGGGTGAGGAATTTAAAGTTTCAGTAGTTTTAAGGGAAATATTAGCAAAAAAGTTTTCAAATTCCTGAGCTATTTCTACCTCTGAAGTGATGGGCCCATGTGCAGTTTCTAAATTTAATTCAGTATTACGCTGTTTTTTCCTACCTGTTTCATTATTTATTATTTGCCAGGTAGTTTTTATTTTATCATCAGCTGATTTTATTTTATTGCTAATATAAAGAGCTTTAGCTATTTTGCACACACTTTTAAAAGTTTTAGAATATTTTGCAACATATTGATGAAAGCTTGCATTATTCTTATGTTGCTTTAGGCCATAAAGTTCAAAAAGATTTTCCCTGCTTTTACGAATACCTGGAGTCGCCCAATCACTAAATACGAACTTTGTGTAAATACTTTTAGTCTTTAGTGGAAAAGTGTCATTAAATTGTGTGTTTAATAGTGAAAAGAACTCGGCGTAGAACTCATTTGGGTCACAAATATTATTAAATCTCTGAACACATAATGCACTGGCCAAAGAATTATTTAATTTCTCTAAATTTTTACTTGTAATTGGCCTAAACCTTATTTGAGTTTTTTGTACAGGCATATAGGAGCAAAATGTTATTGTTTGACCACTATGATCAGATGGCAACTTATTTACAATTTGTTTGTGTAAGTAATCACAATTACAAAAAATATTATCTATACAAGTGGCAGAAGAAGCTGTCACTCGGGTTGGTTCAATAAAAACATTTGACAAATCAAATGACCTAAAAAGACTTAATAATCTGACAGTGTTCGAGTTATTTTCTAATAAGTTAATATTAAAATCACCACATATGATTATTGACTTACTATTAGTACTAAGTTTTTTTAACACATCTTCCAGTACAGAATCAAACAAAGATAGATTCTGGTAACTTGGAGGTCTGTATACGCATACTATAACATGCTTATCAAGCTCAACACAGGACAATTCAATGGTGTGTTCAACCGACAGTCCGATGATGTCTTTCCGTTCTTTCGATTTGATAGAATTTTTAATTAATATTAATGATCCGCCATGTATCATACGTTTTCGGCTAAAATGGCTAACTACACAATAATTTTCATAATTAATTGACATCACTTGATGATCTTTTAACCAATGTTCTGTTAAACAAATGACATCAAACTTGGTATTTTCTAAAAACAATTCTATTTCCAGTAATTTGGAAGAGCAACCTTGGATATTTTGATGAAATAATTTTAAAGTATGTTGCACTCCCTTTGTTTTTTTTTTATGAGTTAAATGGCCAGAAGATACCTTTTTATTATTCTCTAATAATAATAATTGGTTATTTGAATGGGTAACTTCTGTTGTCTTACAGTCTAGTTTAAAGAATTATCTGGAGTGACCTCCACAACTACAACTGAAGAGTCTAGAATGCCTGTATGAGTTCCAGCAGGAAGAGAATACCCTATCTGACTGGTAGTGGCCTCCAAGGATGTTGGTATTATAGGTGGATCCTCCTTCGTACAACATGATGACTCATAATTAATCTCTATGTTGTTAGTATAACTAGACAACACAGACTCGTCACTAATACTAAATTTCGTTATATTAGCTATAACCTCATTAATATTATATGCTATCAACATAGCAATCTTATGTCTACATTTCCCAGACAGAGATAAAGTTCTCTGAGTCAACTTAAAACCACTAACAAACTTATTAGTGTCAAAATACAGTAATTTGTCACTATGACAACATGTCAGCCTATGAATAGTATTATTCAAACTAAAAATATAATTATTATCATCATCTGATAAGGTGTCAGAATAAGGAAAAGCACACAATATCAGCTTTCCTACATTTAACTTTAATAAGGTGTTCACACCATCCACTATGTCCTTTCTGGTAATACTAGTACTATTTCCTAATAACAAAACCATTGTAGAATAATTATTTAGGTTTGTGTCTGTAATTCTTTTAATCATTTGTTTAAAACTTATGTTATGATAGCTCTGATTGGTAAAACTATGGCTAAGGTAATTGAGTAAAATTTTTCCAAAGCCAGAACCTAATTCATCACAAAAAAAATATTGTTTTATTTTGCTGTGAGCTAACACAGGTCTCTCCTGGAAGAGCCAACACCGGAGGGTTCAAGTTAGGCTGAGGCTGAGTAGGTAGTGGCTGGTTGGCACAGCTACATGAGAGGTTATTAGTCAGAGACTCATACCTCTCAGCATTGCACTTCACCAAATCCAGTAGTTCCCCAGCCTCCAACAAGCGGTCACTTAGTTGACATTGTGAAGTTTCATATTTTTCAAAAATATCCTTCAGTAAGTGCTCCTTGTGTAATAAATCATTATAGAGCAGCTGGATGTCAGTGTCATATTTTTGCCTACATTTATCTAATTCAATAGTACATGTATTTAAAGTTTTTGATAGGACTACACGTTCCTTTCTTAGGGAAAGATTCAATTTTAAGAGATTTTGTTTTTTAATTGCTCTCTGTGACCGTTTAATTAATTTCTTGATTCTAATGTATTTTTTTAATTTATTGTGACTCATAACAATAGGACACAATGGTATGGTGTCATCACCAGTCAAATCAATCATTACAGCTGGCTCACACACTGAATTTGGCTTACTACCTACCAACTCATTAAATAGGTTACTGGTACTAGCAACATGTTTGCTGACCTTGATACACTCTGAGAGAGATAGCGCCTTTTGAGCTTCACACAGTTGGTGTTCAAGTTCTGTAATTCGATTCAGAGCCAGTTCGTGGGTGTCACTGCACTCTTGAAACGTTGAAACTAGATGTTGTAGTTCACTGTGCTGACCAGTTAAGTCCATGTGCTGTGTGTGTAACTGAGACAGTTCGTTCTTGAGGGATTTGTTCTTTAAATTAATGTTTTCCACTTCCACTTCACTGTCGTCCCTTTCCTGGAGCAGCTGTTTGCACATAGCTTTAGAACCCTCAAGCTCCTTCAAGGTAGCTCTTAGTTTTGCTTCCATATCCCTGATTGTTTGATAAATCGTATCCTCATAGGCCTGCAAAATCTGGGTGAAGATGGAGAATTGTTGTGCCAAATGACATTTGCCTTTGTCATAACAGAACTAGGGTTATTGTTGCGCTTGCAAACTAATTGAACAGGGACCAAACTTGACTGAAATATATTAGCAGCTGTATTGCTTGAGTTTTCAAACTTTTGCTTATATTCAGCTTGTTGTGATCCATCACATCCCCACTTATATATAAGTTCAAGTAATGACAACTCCTCTACTGATAAAGTAGAAATAACTTCCTCTAAATATAGTAACAATCGGTTAGCTGTGTGGTCCAGCAATGCTTGCAGTTTTATTTCAGCACAGGTCTCAGATATGGTAATGCTTTCAGGATCTGGATAGCATTGCTGTTTTTCTTTTTGGAGGATGGTGTAGCAAGGATAGAACTTTTTATTTGTCTCACGCACTATATCGTACTGTCTTCTTGTTAAATTAGCTTCGACAAACATGGATACCGCTGCAGTTGGTGTTATTTGTGTTGCTGGTAATGATGACGTGTCACTTTTGCGCAAGGCGATGCGGTACTCATATCCACGGCCACGAGTCGGTGATTCTGTAATTTCCTTCACAACATTTGCTCCATCAGTATCTCCACGCTCTCGAAGTGCCATTTGACCGCGATTCGTTCAGACAAATCGTCAAAGTTTTTTTCTGGGCGCCCTGCATTACCGCTAGAAAGTCTTTTCCGAGGTAAGAGTGCCTTGAAGCCATTGTTTATTGTTATTTAAAAAATTATGTTTAGTCCTGTCTGCTGTTTGCCATCTTGACTTAAAATCATGCTTGAATGTCGCAAATTTACGACGAAAAACTTCTTTTTTTTCGTCATCAAAAGAAGAGTCATTAATTAACTCTCCTTCAACTTCATCAAGTTTTTTAATCGTAAATCCATCAGAATGGTTATGGACCATGTTGTAAATATCCATTCGCGTCAACACTCGAGCTCCTGAGTCCTGACGTTCCTAGAACAATTAAAATCCAAAAATATAATCACAACCGCAAAACAAAGTTTGTTTTATGGAGATCTTAAAACATAAAAATAAAGGAAATCCATATAAGAGGCAAAAAGTGGCAATTTTTCTTTCTATATAACATATCACAAATATATGTCCTACCAAACCTTATACTAGATATAATCCGATAATGCCCGATTATCTTACTTTTAGCCTTTTCTAAATTTGATTGCGAGAATGATTAGTGAAAAATAATGCAGTTATCCAAAAACACTATAACTCTATATAAAAACATATTATTTTAGAAATAACAATATTTTTGAATAATTCATACCTGGTTCTGCAATATCCACGTTGAAAATCTTCGGTGGAAACAGAATTTATCAATTTTATCAATTAATGAAAACTAGAAACTTTTCAAACGTCGAAACTCGTCTGACTAGGTGTGTTCTGACAAGGATCAGGTAAAAAAGATGGCCGCCCATTGTTCCTTAATCCATTGGGTATAGGCAGGTAACGCTAATTTCTAGGAAACGGGACCTTTTTGAAATGGAATTTTGGCCGCGTTTTAGGGTGAAATACCCGTCTGTGCGTCGCGGGGGGGGGGGGGGGTCTAACACCTCACCCCCCCGCAGACTTGAGGTGGCCCGCAGAGGCGGGCCGGCACTAGCCGGGGATCACGGAAGTAATACTAGCTCCCAAGATCCCCGGTACAAGTGTGGGAAGGGAACACCGGGGTGTTTTTTAGTCAGTAAGAGTCTGACAGCCCGTCGTGTCTTCCGCCCACCCCGGGGCGGAAGACATCCATGAAGATTTTCTATCCCGGAACAAAAAAAAAAAAGAAAGGTTATTAACTATCTGTGTGCCAAATTTTATTCAAATCCTTTCAGCCGTTTTCTATCGTAGCAATTAATCGTTTATTATGTTACGTGTAATTTTGAATCTGTGATATCTTTTTAGAATTAATAGAATAGAATTGAATTTATTTCTGAGTGTATGGTACAGCTTCACATACACTACTAGTATTACTAGTATTCATTTAAATGATAATGATGTCAAGGCATAATTTAATTATAATTAAATGCCCAATTTAAGTAACATATTTTATTGAATAAAGATTAATAATATACCGGTCAAAATAGCTTCGGAAATAGCAATGAATTTTTTATCAAATTCTGACAGATAATCATGGTTGCTGTGAGTCATCCTTAAAAGATGGACATAATTATGCTATCGCGGACGTTTTTGTTGATCGTTTTAAGACGTACAACCCTGTAGAACATTAATTTTATGTATCTCTTAGATACGGTTTACGCGGGTCACGACTCACGCCTAAAGCTCCCAGTCGGAATGATTTTTTCCGAAATTTTTAACAATAATCGTCATAACAGCCAATTTACACAAAACCTTAATGAATTGTTCACCTGAACCTTCCTCATGAATCACTCCATCCATGCCGGAAAAACCGGTGAAAACCGTTAGAAAATCAGTTCAGTAGTTTTTGAGTTTATCGCGTTCAGACAGACAGAAGCGGCTGGGGACTTTGTTTTATAATATGTAAGGATACGTACGTATGTCACATACGTACCTAATTACCTATGTCCGCAATCACAGTTAAACTATCTATTATAGTAGAGTTCGTGTAAACTCGGCATTACCGTAGTCCAGGGATGGCGAACCAATGGCACGCATGCCATTTATGAGTCGGCGTACCACTGGTCAGTTCCCCTCAGTCGTCAGTTTATTTAATTTGCCAGTTTCGTTGATTGGTCAGTTTTGGGGATTAGACAGTTGCGTCAACTCGACAGTTTCCAGTGTTCGCCAGTTTCGTTGATTCGTCAGTTATATTCAATTCGTCAGTCAAAGTACAGTCGGTAGAAAACTGCCCACACGTCTGCTAATTTAATTATGTACAGACACCAGCACATCAAGCTACTACAATCTGTCAAATTTCTTTAATAGATTTTCAACTTTATCCCTACAGCATAAGATTCAAAGTTGATTGGGGAAAATTTACAGTTTCGGGTAGCTTGACCTGCTGGCGTCTGTACGTGTTACGTAACATAACTTCACGGCTGTTTCCTCAAAGAGCTAGGCAGATATTTTTTTTTTTTTTTAGAAAACAAATATGTTTAAAAAAAAATATTGTGATAGTAAAAATACAACTTTAAGTTTGATTTAAATTGGGTTGTCCACTTTTGTTTACTTAAAAGTAAACATATCTTTTACGTTGAGTGTACTAAACTGACGAATCGAGGAAACTGGCAAGACACTGGAAACTGTCGAGTTAACGCAACTGTCTAATTGGTAAAACTGAACAATCACCGAAACTGGCAAAAATTAAATAAACTGACGACTGAGGGAAACTGACCAGTGGTACGCGGACTCCCATTATAGCACGATTAGCACGCGACAAAATAATTTGGGCACGGCATCAATTGAAGAATTTACCTAAGTCACTACGACAGGCGCAAAAAATGCAAGGGAAAATGTAAACCTTATATAAGTTTTTTGGCATCTAGCTTGAAACAGCAGAAGTCGCACTACTGTTGTTGTTTGTTGTTCTTTCTTTTAAATAAATACCTACATATAAAACGGTAAATGTTAAGATCACTGAATAAATAGTAAAGGTCTAATTCTGTTTGCGGTTTTTTTCCAGTAGTCCAAGATAAGATTGAGTATTGGCATGCCATGGCCACATTGAATATTTATTTGGAAAAAATGGCACGTGGATGTAAAAAGGTTCGCCATCCCTGCCGTAGTCGGTAGGTACCTACATATATGTCTTGACGTTAAACTAATGTACGCACGGTGTATCTGGATGGACTACTTATTTATGGGCATCGTGTGTATATATATGTGGTCAGCAACGAAAGTCGCACTACCACTTCAGTTTTTACAAGTTCTAAATGAACTTGCTTTCATGCTACGGTTTCATACGTGTTTCCGCTCTTTGTCATCCATATTTTCAAGTACCTAGTACTTTCAGGCATCCGATTGAGCTGAAACTTGGCATAAGTACTAGATATTCTGCAATTCTGCAACCACTTAAATAATCAATTCAGATTTTGTTTTATGTATCTCAATCGTTGCTTACCGTACATACCAGGAAACTTAGGACACCTACTGAACGGGTATACCTAGCAACTATGAATGTATGCTAATTTAGAAAGGATAGCTGCAATTAACTTCCTATTTTCATTAGCCGTCCTACGGCTAATAGCGGCTGATAGCGGCGACGCGACGACGACGCGCTTGGATCGAAATATTGCCTACAACTTATAGTAAACGTAAAGGGCCAATACATTTTATTTGATTACTTTTTATGGGATTTTGTTTTTGTCGGGGGTTAACAAAAAAACTTTTATGTACCTATGCTACAAAGGAGCGATTTAAAGAGTTCTCGACGAACCCAGAACAGACATGAGGTGATCCTACCTCAAATCAAAAGTCTAGGCAGAGAGAGAGAGTAATATGGGAAGACTTACCCTAAATCCGTACATTTTATTGATGAACATCACTTGTTCTGATAACAACAGGTAACATTTGGTAATCCGCTTAATCTCAATACTGTCCACTGCACGTTTTTTGAGGGAACGAGGTATCGCACCGTCTCCATCACGATACAGCCAGTTTTTTTTGCGTACACTATCTGTTAACTGCCCAACTGGACACATTTCTGTACAAGAATAGCAACTTTGTACAAAATTACGGATCATTCGCAGTCGAGCTTCTATCTGCGTAACCTGAGCTATCAAGTCTAACGTAGTCAGCATTTTAATTAATAGAAATATGTATGATACTGCATGTATCATTGGTATCAACCATCCAAAGGTTACAACCCATGCTCCTAAATCTCCAAGAGAACAAAGATTCCAAATAATTGTATAAAATGCCATGACTTTCATAAGTATTCGTTTCAATACAGAGTAACATCTCGTATCAAGAAAGTTATCAATTTTTTCGTACTGTTTAAAGTACTCCACATACATATTTCTTCCATATTTATAAACGAAATATAAATCGACAGTATATTGACAAACGTCTGTAATCACCTGTACCATGTCTGTAAGTCTGACAGAAACGTCCAGCCTGGGGTAAACATGTTTAATTTTGTAGTATAAACAATATAAACTCAAACTTGCGATTATAGAATATGTACTAATGCTTTTGATGAGAACGTACGACTTGGATCGCGTTGGATGTACATTACCGTTTAAAGCAAATATTTTTAAGATCCATATTAAAGGTGTCATTGAAGTGTACGCTTTACTAATAAAATTTCTGGTTTTTGTAACGTCACCCACTTGCATGATTATAATATGAAAGAGCTCTCCGTTGTATATCACCCACCTCAATACCTCACTGGCAGA
Source organism: Tiliacea citrago (assembly GCA_963921375.1). Taxonomy (NCBI): domain Eukaryota; kingdom Metazoa; phylum Arthropoda; class Insecta; order Lepidoptera; family Noctuidae; genus Tiliacea; species Tiliacea citrago. Next base: position 17,831,987 of record OY992796.1, read on the forward strand.
ATCAAACTGTTTCAATTTCTAAATGTAGATAGACCTATGCGGACTACATAAACATTTGTCGTATCATAAATATCAATCAATGGAACGACGTTTACATTATATTAATGAACTTCATGAAGTGGCATGTTCAAATAAATAGTGATAGCAATAAGTAATTTTTATGTATTTAGTGTAGGTAGGTGACTAGTGTTTCAGTTTGTTTGAATTGTTTTTGGGGATTGGCGGTAAAGTGGTTACCATACCTTCTTTATGTCTCTTCCGTAATGTGAGTTCCTGGGACGACGCTGCGACATCATTGTATAATCTCAAATGTCTCAGTTAGGTAAGCACTTTGCTGGTCAAACTGGACTTGCATATCTTTGTAAACTATCTTTTATTTTGTTAAGTACTTGGTACTTGTTGACGGGCCTACACTGTCCTCCCATACCTATTAACACTGTACCTTGGAAACATTGTTAAAGCCCACTTTTTTTTAAAAGAGTAACCATGGAGTTTCTTGCCGGCTTTTCTCCATAAGAAACGACCAATTGGAACCGTGCACCTAGCTTCTGACGAAGTGCCCATGTAGGTTTATGTGAAATAAAAAGTTTTGATTTTGATAACTTCATACATTTATGTTAGGTTCGACTTCCAGTCAAACCGGATGCACCTGAAACCAGTATTTTATATGGAGCGACTACCTCAGATCTACACAACCCAGTTACTGGGTAACGTGACAACTTATACTTTTGTCATTTGATTTTTAATAAAAAAGCGCGAGCAAAGTAATATTCCAAACTAGTCAAGAAAATGTGTTTATTTGTTTAAGTAGCTAAGTAAAACATTTAATTCAATTAACTAAAAACGTGGGTGGGGTCGCGCCCGGTCACGCCGTATGTAACCGGAAATATTTCCGCGTAGCGTAGGTACAGTAGGCGGCCCGTCAGTGGTAACAACACCGGTATAAGCTAGTCTCGCTCTCTATTGAAACTCTGTATCACAGACTACTTACAGAAAACGTAACACTCCGGCTAGACGAGCTTATGGACAAAGTGTTACTTACTATCAACGTGTGGTGTACTGTATCTACCTATTGCCACAGGTATTATATGTACAAGTCAGTACAAGGATATTTTGGCACCTGACTGACAATGACAGGGGCGCCGTTGGTAGACATTTGTTGGTTAAAAACTGAAAGCTCGTCATACGTGGCAGCACAGTAGGTCGTCTACAAACTGCCATTGTTTTGTGTAGGTATGCGACTTGGAGTGTACCTACCACTATTAAAAGACGAGCTAAGCACAGGAAGCGTCTACCACTGGTAAAAAAGAAGCTGTAGTGCAGTCAATAAATTATGAATGTTTTATAATTTACTTATAGTTTATGTTTATTTTGTGTTTGTTGGCATTCAAGTTCTTTTTTTGTTAAGGACTGGAAGCGTATGACAATAATAACCTGCGGGCTAATTGTGTAACACAATAACAGTAGCAATCTGTTTCAATTTGACAGTTCAACAACATTTATTGCGTTATTTTAGGTTTGACACAGCAATATACTTCAAAGTCATTCAGATGTGTGATTCAAACTGTGTTACGCAATTAAGGTGCAGATCAGAGTTGAAAATCAACTCGTGGATGATCTCCCTGACTGAAAAACTCAAGATCATTATCTATTATGATAATACAAAACACACCTTTACTATAATTTAAATAATATCACATCACATTCACAAGTTCATGTAGGTAAAGATAACAGACTTAGTTCTCTTGAGAGCAGCACCGTATACGAATTTCTTCCATACAAGTCTAAGGATAGCATAGAGTTTCGACGAAATATCGGGTTTCCGTTTTTTTTTCCGAGAGCTTTCTTCCACAGTTTTTCTCCTTAAAAATCTTTGAAAAATAAATAGGTCCCCGTAATTTTTGCATTCAACGGTAATTGTGCAACGGGGCATACTAATTAATTATGCGTAAAAACAGTCGCTAGGTTACAAAAAAATGTATGGATAGTGACATCTAGCTGCCAAATTATTAGATGTTAGATAGTAGCGCCATCTGAAGTGAGCAAGTGGCAGTTTTTATCCTCATTGTCACAGAAATCACCGAAACTAACGCCGCCATCTTGTTTTGTCAGTTAGTTTCGGTTTTGGCAAAGACATTATTTACATAACAAATTAACAATATATTACAGGTAGTTTAGTTTATTTTATCAGACAACATGACAACTTTAATTATAACAGCACGTTTCTAAGGCGACGCACATTGCAGACAAAAGAAGTTTTGCATACACAGTATTTATAGAGGTTGCATGTATCATCTTTATCACTTTCTCTCAAAGTAGTCCCATAAGATCCACAAGATTGCGAAGCCTAGGTCTGGGCAACAGCTTGGTGAGAAGATCCGCTAATTGACACTCACTTGTTACTTTCTTTATTCGCTCTCCATTCGTCACAAGCTCTCTTACGAAGTGACGTGTACGAATGTGTTTGGTGCGTCGGTGAAAATCTGGATTCTCAGCAAATTTTATTGCTGCTTCGTTATCCACTAGTAACGTAGGAAGACCCTTAAGTTTTACGAGACTTCCTATGAGCCGAGTCAACCATACACATTCTCTCGCAGCTTGACTGGCAGCGATCACTTCAGCTGCCGTTGTCGAAATACCAACACTTTGCTGTCTCTGACTCATCCAGGAGACTGGTACTCCAGCATACAGGCAAAGTACTCCAGAGGTCGATCTTCCAGTTCCAATATCACCTGCGTGGTCGGCATCACTGTATGACTCCATAATTCGATTTTATAGTTTATTTTATACCTACATAACGCCGAGATCAAGTGTGTACTGTAGGTATCTCATGATACGTTTAACTCTGACACAATTAGTTTGAGTGGGTTTGTCTAGACTCCTAGAGACCACACTGACAGCGTACGCAATATCAGGTCTTGTTCCGACCATCACACATATGCAAGTGCTCCAACTACTTGCCTGTAGTTATTCAGAACGTACTCATCGTTCTCGTTTTGTAAAACCATATTCTCCTTGGTTATTGGTGTAGTCACAGGTTTGCAGTCCTGCATTCCAAATCTGTTCAAAACTTCCTTAACATAAGATTGTTGATGTATTACTACTCCAAGACCTTCTCTGGTTGAAATCTCTATACCTAGAAAATAGGTAGCTGGTTTGGTTGTAATCTTGAACCTTTATTTCAGCTCTCCAATAAATTCATCAATGAGTTCTTGATCTGTTCCAGCTATTAGCCCATCATCAACGTAAAGAACCACAATTAGTTTCCGGTGGTCTTTTTCTCGTACAAATAAACAGGTATCAGCTTCACTGATTTTAAAGCCCACTTCCTTGCCCAATTCCAACATCTCGGGGCTTGTTTTAAACCATAGAGACTTTTCTTCAGTAAACATACCCTTCCATAACCATCATCATAGCCTTCGGGTTGCTTAACGTAAATTTCTTCTTCCGAGAGTATTCCATATAAAAATGCAGTTGCCACATCAAATTGATACATCTTCATGCCTTCGCTTGCTGCGATGCTCGGACAGTGGTCATTTTCGCAACAGGACTGAACGTCTAATCATAGTCCTCTCCTTTCTTCTGGCGAAAACCCTTAGCAACTAGTCTATCTTTGTATTTGTCGACTGATCCATCAGCATTCAGCTTCACGCGAAAAATCAATTTACTTGGTATTGCTTTTCTGTTTTTTTGGTAACTTTTCTAGAACCCATGTTTCATTCTCGTTGAGAGAATGTATCTCGCTGTCCATTGCTTTGTTCCAAAGTTCACTTTCGTTACAAGGTACTGCGTCTTTGTAACATGTTGGTTCGAATAATCCATTTGTGACCATGACATAATCATTGAACCTGGCGATCAATGATCGATCTCGCGGTACTCGATTACTCCGTGAGTTAATAAGTTCCTCAAGATTATCTTCGTCTTCATTAACATCATCATTTCCAACCATCTGCTCCAGATCATCATTATTAACATTGGCATTTTCTCCCCTTGGTTCAGTTGATTCTTCATGAGTCGATACAGCATCATCGAAATTGTCTTCTTCGATAACAGGTGTATTCAATTGACTATTAATTTCGTTATCTATCGTTACGACTTGATTATTGGTCGTAACAGGTGTCACTACTTCGTCATACTCTCTTCGTACTTGAACGGGAATTTCCACTGCTGTGATTTCCTCATCTGGCTCTTGGAATTTCGATTCCAATGGCTTTTCATCAAAAATTACATCTCTTGACCTAACTATGTAATTGGTTTCCTTGTTCCATAGTCTATAGCCATCATCATTATCGTAACCAACTAGTACACATCTCCTAGCTTTCTTATGCATTTTTTTATTTTTTGTTTAGGAATATGTGCATAGCAAACCGAGCCAATAATTCTCAGGTGCTTTATCCGTGGTTTCTTCATAAACCAAAGCTCGAACGGAGTCTTGTGTTCCACGGAAGTTGGTCCTGTCCTGTTTAATACATAAACAGCTGTCTGTACCAACTCCACCCACAACTGTTGAGGCAACTCTTCATGAGCATGCATCATGGTTCTAGCTGACTCTACGATCGTACGGTTTCCTCTTTCACTACACCCATTCTGTTCAGGCGTATACGGCATTATTAGTCTTTGGTGTATTCCGTATTTCGATAATTCTTTCCTAACTAGTTCGTTGTCGAACTCTCCACCGTTATCGCTAAGGAATTCTTTGATCTTGTGTCCTGCTACTCTAACTTCTGCCAGCACTTGCTTCAGCTTTTCAGGTACTTCAGATTTTGTCTTTATGAAGTAGACGTAGCGAAATTGTGTGTGTTCATCTTTAAACAGGACGAAATACCGGAACTTCGAGAATAAATACGGGAAAGGGCCGCAAACATCCGAATGTATGCGTTCTCCAGGCATTTTAGCTTTTTCTCTACTACCAAACTTTTGTCAGTGAGTTTTTCCGAAAATATAATCTTCACATAATATGCCATTATCCTTTGTCTTTATGTTCAACTCTCGTTCTATAAGACTTTTCACATGCCTTTTATCTTGGTGGCCCATGCGTTCATGGTACAGCTGCAAGGTATCTACTGCATTATTCGATGCGACTACCTTTGTTTTAATTGCTTTACAATTCAGGGTATATAGTCCACCATATCTTGTTCTGGTTCCCGTCACGGCGACTATTCCATTCACCTTAATAGAGCATGTAGTTACTCTTGAGTCTTGACTTAAATAAACTATTTGTATTCTTGTCCTGTGTCGCTAGCAATGAAAAAAGATTCTTGCTAATACAAGGAACAAGCCAGACATCACAGAGGAGAAACTCTTTTCCAACATTAGGTTTCATTCTAATTGTCCCTTTTCCTAAGGCTTCTATTACATTTCCATCAGCCGCAGTAACTGTGTGACGTTTACTGACGTGCTCGAAATTTTCATTTCATCATAATTTTCTCTTATCGCTGTCGGTAAAAGCGTAACGTGTCAAACTTAGCTATTATGTAATTTTGCTATATTACGCTAGATGTCGTCACTGAGACGTGGGATCACCATTTTTCTATTAGGATGACATTACTTTTGATAGCCTCTCTTTTATATCTATCTTTCTTTGTGTTTTGGCCTCACAGAGTACATTTTATATTTTGGCCTCACGCCAAAAGAGCCTTTGTAGCGTTGTACTGTCGACTGAAGCAAGATTTTGAAATAAAGTTACTTTTCTCATTGGTGGACCCATTCTTGTACGAATTTGAGATTCATGCGCAGAGTCGCGCGTCGTAGTAGGGCACACAGAACATAATATATTTAACGGCGCAGCCGCAGGATAGCCTTTACCAGAAGTGATCATCGTATTGGTGGTTCAGCAGCTTCAATATCATCAGGATTGTGCCGGAATATAGTAGTTCGTCGTGGACGTGGTACAAACAGCGGCTCCCTTCATATCTTCATCACATCATCTTCTGTCATCCGAAAACAGCCGCCACGTAACCATCGATACGACGCTCTGCTACACTGACCTTGACTGACCTCCATATATTAATTGGAGGTCAGTGCTCCGCTAGAGTGACTGTCACCAGCCAGTGTCACTCTTATCCGACCTTTTCGGTGATTCCAGTAACTTCGTAACAAAAATAGACGGCGCTACTTGCTGCGCCGTCTTATTTTATACTCAAGAGCTCTGGCAGGATTTGTTTTTTTTTTTTTTAAAGGGTATTCTCCCGATGTGGTCCCATTGTCACCAAGTCATAATGTGATTAGGGAATCTCGTATTGGAAATCTAGGGAAATCCTCAAATTTTATGGGCACAACTATAGCGTTTTGGGTATTTTTCATAGTAACTCGTGCATTTGCTCTCGGAAAGCAGCATTTGGTGAAGTGGAACTGATGATGAAGACCACAGATGGCCACTGGAACTTATAAATTATAAGTATTTAACGGGTTGCGATTCAATTAGGTACTTTATTTCACACAGAAATGCTGTGGGTATGCAAAGTGCGTTTCCCTGAAGGTTGCGCCACAGCTCGCCTGGCCAGTCCCTAGCTACGACGAAGGTCGTGCGAAAATGTACGAAAACAAACTAACGAACCGCTCCGGCCCTCCGATTAAGTATAGGAAGTAGATGATACTGATGTACCTACCTAAACAGTGCAATAAAGTACCTATGTTTATCTAGGAGTTAAAGGCGCTCGCGCTGTAAGTGGCTATTTTTACCATTGATGTGCGGTTGACACTCCTTCCCCGTTAATAATCATGAATTTAAACTTTCGATCCAGCCCGTCCCCAACTTGCTGTTTTTCCCCAACGACGCCCTAAGCCGAGGTTCGTACCCCACAGGGGGTGCCCTTAGAGCGCTGTCGTTTAGTTTATAATACTTATATTTACGCTCCTGGCTGGAGGCTTTAAGCTAATACCTTAGGGCAACCACAGGAAAGACCGGTTAAGCAGTCACGGCCTCTCAAGGTCAACTGCGAGATGCCATACCTAAAAAAAAAAAAAAAAGGTTGACACTCCACAGTACGTGTGCGGCGCACACGTGGAGTATGGGCTACACAACGCATCCGAAGTTCGGTTGGCCTAACGATCGATGTAGGTCAACCATACAAGTACCTATTCGTCAATAATAGTCGGCCAAATACAGTAGTAAAGCTGTAATTTAAAATAAAGTTTAGGTAACAATAAAGTTAGTTAAATTATAGGTAGTTAGTTGTACAATAATTACTTATCAAAGAGTTAAGTGTAACATAATGGTTCCCTACTAATTAGACATAGGTACCCATAACATTGTATTTACGTGCTTGAATTTTTAAATAAGGTTGATATTATTTATTAGATTAGTTGATCCCTACTTTTACTCATTAATTATTCAGTAGGTAATAAGCGACATGTTATAAAAATGGTATCGTGAAATCAATACAGTAGTACCTACCTACGTGGTAAGGTCAACAAGAGAAGTCGGTTACACACAGGGTATTGAACAAAATTGTTCAATACTCTGGCTCTTAATGTTTCACCCTAAATATTCAAGATTATTTTATATTGTTCTTTTAATTAATACGATCTTTCTTCACTCTGTAGTATTTTATATAAACCCCTAGGAATTCTACGAAATGAAGGCGCTCTGCCAAAGTCAAAATTGTTATCAAAATCGTGCGGTGGATCCGTGATTTGTACCTATGTAGTACGTACAGTACGTACCTACATTCTGTTTTTTATTTCATCAATGTAAAATACTGAAGTGGTGAATCCGCAGTGGTAGCTAGCGAATTTCAAATATTCTTACGTTTTTTGCAATTTGCAGGTCAGTGTCAGGTTGTATCTTGGTCCTTTCGTCAGTTCAACAATAAGCTAAGATAAGATATTTTATTTGCATAAAACATATTTTTATAAATAATTCAAAATATTAGATCGAACATGTTTTGCAAACTAAAGCATGCCAACTTACTTACTAAAAATTCAATATTATTAATCATTTAATTCAAGCAACCAAGAGTCATAGTGTTAGTAACAAAATACCTACTTACAAACTATGTTAGTAAAACATTAACACAGAAACAATACAATTTGTGACATTACTGCCGGTCACCTTGGAGTGACCGGCCCTGCCAATACCTTGCAGCAGTGGCATATGTACAATCTAGCCTGCTAGTACCACAGACAGGATGCTGTTGGTGCTGCCCCGCACCCTATTAACTACTTTAAGACTGAAATAATATTACATTGAAATTCATATAAAAAAATCATTAAACTATAGAAATTATTATTATTGAGCCATTTATATAATTGGATTATACAATACAATTAAATTTAAACAATATAAATAATGTAATATATTATAAGGTAAGTAGGTATACCAGTGATGGACTGTTTCAGGAACTATAATATTTAAAAGGATCAATATTATGACGGTACCTTGCCAATTCATTTATGAAAATAATATGTATGTAAGGAAATATCTACATATTTTTAATAAGATAAGCGATAGACATAATTTTAATACTAGAAATAAAGATAAAATAAAATAGATCAACCATTTTTCAGATTATCTAAAGTACCTACATACATCTTATAGGGGGTACTGTGTTAAATGTTACAACAAAATACCTTGTGATATATTGCAATTAAATGAGAGAAAATTTAAAACACATATTGAAAGTACACTATTGTAAACAAGCATATTATTACAAGCTAAAGCATTATATCCAGGACAGGAATGCTTGAAAACATGCTGGTCCAGCTCCATAGGACAATCTAGAGTAGACAAAATCAAACTGGTTGCTATTTTTATGGTAAAATCTGTTATTTTTATGATATTATTGATTTTACATTCTGTGATAACCTATACTCGGACTTCTTGGCGGGAAAGTGAAGCGTCATGTTAGCAGTTTTGTTTTATTTTCTAAAATTTGTGTTTAGCCGAATATTAATGTGTAATAGTGGTGGGTTATTAACCATGAACCTGCATTAATGTATGCAAATGAAACAAAACAGTGCAACATCACTTTAAGTTCTCTCAAGAAGTCCGCGTGAGGTTTCAGTAAAGTGCCGCGTCTTTACTTAAACTCAAGAGGAGCGGGGAGGGATATCATTAATCATCTTTATCATGCATTGAGTGGAGTTCATTCCATAATTATTTAAATAACTTTGTACTTGTTACCTAATTTTACATGACACTGGCAAAATGCACAAACCGTGCGAAGCCAAAAAGAGAATAAAAAAAAAAAACTCACACACTGACTTTTTTTTTTGAAATCATACTTTTAGGATGTTTGTAAATAAGTGAGTATCGATCTAATAATTTAGTTATTTTTCATTGCTTAGTTTTTAATTCTTTCTATATTATGGTATAGTAATTTTATTCTAGGTGCATCGTCTTCACGAAAAATTATATAATTAATGTACACAAACAAAATATTGTAAAACATTTTTTTTTAAATGAGTAACGGTGGAGTTTCTGAGCCCATTCTTCTCCATACGAAACTACCTTTTGGAAGGGGCAACTAGAATCAATTCTCTTTTGACGTTCAAAAGTGCCTCACTTTGACTTTTGAAGAGCCTTATTCTCTCGGATTCTCTTAGCTGTCTACAGTATTTAATGAAATCGCCTTTTCGTTCCCGTCACAATTTTCACCATATCCTAAAGATAAAACAACTCCTGTATAGATGCCACTACTGGTTAGGCATAAAGATTGCACTGGCTTGGATCCCCAGCCACTCTGGAATTGTTGATAATGAAAATGTGAATTCGATTGCCAAGCTGGCTACTCGGAATGGGATCGAATCTCATCCGTCTTGTTATCCCCGAAATCTGCAATGTCTTGTTAAACCCGAGATGATGAAGAATTGGAATGATCATTGGCAAAAAACTCGAATACTGAAGGGAAGATTTTATGGCTCTATCCAACCATTCATTCCATCTAAAAGTTGGTTCAGCAAACTAAAATTTTCTAGTAAAATAGCCACCACTGTCATAATTAGACTCCGATTTGGGTTCGTTTGCACACCAGTTTTTTTGGCCAAAATACGCTCGTCTTTGTGTAAATGCGGTCTGGACGAGGGAACTCTGGAGCACTTGTTTTTTCTTGAAATGAAATGAAATGAAATCGTTTATTCTGTAAATAGGATATCGGAATCACTTTTACACGTCATATTAAAAAGTAAAAAATAAGCTAGATGTAGTCGACATTTCCTATCTGACTACCCGTGAGAAGAAATGGCGAAACAAACTCAGGGGTCAAAGTCTCTTTTAAAGTCCAGACATAATCTTGGTCAGATCATGTGAGGACCATGTAGATCTGTGTCTGAAATGGTATTTTGTCGTAATCGTGCAGGTCGACTCAAGATTTAAGGAGCTCAACGACTCGACGAACAATACCAAAGAAAGTACATTTGGGTAGGCCTCATAAAGTGCTCAAAATGCCAGACCACCATTAAAACTGAGAAAAAGCATAAAATAATAGGAAAATATTTAAAGAAAATAAAAATGACCCACATAGTGCTTGTCCTCGTTTAACCACTCCCCCTTCTGATCTTCTGATGTTCCCCGGCCAATGAACATTCCTTTCCTATTATCTTTAGCCCATACCCCTGCAGTTAAAATCCTTTATAAATTCATTAGCATTAATAAAATCCAGTTGTATATATATTTTCTATTTATTTACTTTATGCCTAGTGAATGTTCTAACATTTATTTTGTGACGTTTTACATGCAAAATGTTTTGTCCTTTTTTAGCATGGGGATCCACGGATGTCACCACTACAAACACTGATCAATAGTTGTGTAACAGTTTACGATCATTACTTTCTTATACCTTGACATTGGCAAAATCATCGAACGTTATCGATGGAGCCAGAACCTATAAAAATAGAAACAGAATGATGTTTTTAATTAGTTTAGCCGCTAAACGAATTAAAAACATCATTCTGTTTCTAAACTTTAGCGAAACGTACCGTATCTATTTTGTTACCTAGTCATTTGTGGTGCAAGCGGGTCAAAATCGAGTTTTATTGCCAACTGTACACACGATTTCAAGATGGTTATATAGATTAGCTCACTACGCTCTAGTGTCACAAAAATTGTGATAAAGTAGTGCTAATAACCGTAGGAATCATGAAAATGGTACCTAAACTCGTCGCTCATTCATACGCTACGTTTACAAGTGCTTTTCGAAGGTAGGTAGTTCGCCTTATGCTACGGCTGCACTGTCGCGATAATGTGAACTAAACTTCGCGCGCTCTCTGTTGTACAGCGAGATGTCGACCGGGGTGCGAGTGAGAGGGCACCATGTGGAGTTCGCGTTATCGTGACAATGTAGCCGTAGGGTTATGATAAAGCGAATATTTGCGTTGTCGTGATACGTTTGGACAAGCAATTCGTCACATCGCGATTTATTCAGGCGAACGCAAATGCGAAACTGCGAAGTTTTTTTAACAATGTGGCCAAAATAGTTAGTCGCAGATCGAACATGAAATTATCGCGACAATGAGACACGAATCTTTGCGCGACAATGTGGCTTCAGCCTGTATTTTGCATATACTACAGCCTTGTCTTGTTTTTGCCCAAGATAAATACTGGGCGCACTATACCAAGTAGGTTAGTAGGCCATAGAATATAGAGCCCCTAATGTCATTGTAAACATTAGACTATTCTGTGGTCTGTAGTTTCTTTTTATACTCTGTGATTTTGTCTATGGTGATGGTAGGAATCACTTTTGGATGTTGATGTTGTGTATATTTTTTTATTCAGTTTTTAATTTATTATTTGAGCTTTCTTGTACATTCTAGTACCGATGTGTTCATTTTAACCTTTAGGTCATATGGTTTAGCATAATAATTGGTATTAACTGTAAAATTAAAGCCTTGGAGGGTGAGGTTGGTATGCTAATGTTAATTTAATGTAATATAAGATAAAATTGTTCTAAAAACTATATTTTCATTGGGTCACATAACTTATTAGGTGCCTATATTGATTATTCTGGCATCACGGCCTCATTATTTGTATTAGAAAGTGCGCTACCAGATAATCAACTATGTTCAAAAATGCCAATGCATTGTTTTTAACTAATATTTAAGTTTGTCTGTGATGTGTTTTTTGATGTATTAAGTTGGCCATGCAATAAAGTATGTACGATACCATTCCTACTATGATGACCCACTGACCCTTATTGTATCTACCTTCATTATTCTTCTTAAAGCGCTCTCTCACCGGGACCATTCGCCTGTAATAAAACAGTGCAGATTCGAGTATTACATCAGTGAGTGAGGAGAACCGAGCATTACAGTGTGCAACCTATAATGATACAATTTATAACATACATCCAGGACCATTCGCCTGTAATGTAACAGTAGTGAGTGGGAGCAACCATGATACAATTTTGTAACATGAATGCGAATCTTATCAAATCTTGGATTGTTAAATTACAGGCGAATGCTTGTCAGTTAGTGAGGCAGTATTGTAACATAATGCTCAAAATCGAATGTTGGATTTTTATATTACAGGCCTATGCTTCAGTGAAGGAGCGCCTTAGAACTCAAGTAATTCATTAACATCATTTAATTAAATTTTAATCAAAGTGAGTGTGACCACCAGGCATCCAGTATCTCTGGATTTTAACTCTATTTTTACAATAGGTCTATCTGACATCATTAATTATTTATAACTTTTGTTTTAGACAGTGTCATGGGAGGGTGCCGCTGCACTTACCGTAATTGCTCTTTGCGAACAGATGGCAAAACTCATATGTTCCACTACCCCGTGTTTGACAAAGTTCGTTGTCACCAATGGCTTACAAATGCACATAAATTAGAATTTCTCAATTTGAAAGTGTCACAGCTAAAGAACAGAGTGGTATGCCAACATCATTTCAAAGATGACAACTTTATGAACTTTAAGGTTTGTATAAATTTGTATTTAAATTATAAAACAGTAATAGTAAGTGTATAATGTACTAATACATAGTTATGGTAACTTTTATAAGTCTTCTTACTTCTTTTTCGTGTTGTTATTGACTTACCAGCACCCTAATTGCGTAACACTGTCAATTACAATCTGAATGATTTTGAAGTATATTGCTAATCCATTGCTTCATGTGTTTCTAAAAATTTGTCTGCTCAACGTCGTAAACAACACAATGAATGTTGTTGAACTGTCAAAATGAATGCCATTGCTACTGTGAGTGTGTTACGCAATTACCCTGAAGGTATCAGAGTTTTTAAGCCGCCCATGGGCCTCTGATTTGGCTTCAAATGCCATCTAGAAATATCTTTCAGGCATCTCTCTTTCATCGGTTTCCTCACAATCTTTTCCTTCACCGTTTCACATAAATAAGTGGCATAAATTATGATGTAGGATGAAAGCACTATTTACTACTTACTTTTTGATCTTATTTCAGTTTTAGTTCCTGAAAATCATGATCACTATTAATTAATATAATTTTATAATTTGTATTTCAGAAAGACAAACTTACATTTGATGCAGTGCCTACAGAAGATGGACCTTATTGTGATTCTAGTCAGTTAGATGAAACAAAAACTGAACAAGAGGAGTCAAAAGTGTTCAGCATATCTCTTGATGATATTGAAAATGAATATTTGACAATAGGAGATAAGAAAGCTAATTTTTCAGTAAAATATGGAGATTTCTTAACAAACTGTGATTTAATGGACATGGATTCATTAAATTCACTAAACCAGATAAATGATAACAATCAGATTGCTATAAAGGGCCTCTGTGAACTAGTAGCAAATCCGATTGTCTCAAAAGACCTGATTCTTTCTAAAAGGGTTAAAAAGGTGCAACCTTTCACACGCAGAAATAGAGGGAAGCATTTTGGAAACTCGAGCCAAAATATTTTGAAAGATACTACTCATAAGAAAGATACAATAATTGAAGGTATTCTTACAATAAACCATGATAACACAGTAGACATCAGCAAAATAATTGAAACACCACAGACAGAAGAAGACCAAAACTCATTGAACCTTATACTTAATGTGTCTCATGTGCCAATTGAATTTGAAGGCACAAGATCAAAAGAAAAAATTCAGCAAAATATAAATCAATCAATTGATGTAAAAGTACTGAATGAATCAAAACTATTAAATGGTCAGTTGTTTGATGTAAAAGCATTTGATGAATCAAAACTATTAAATGATCAGCCATTTGTTGCAAAAGTGTTGGATGAACCAAAACCATCAAACAGCAATGCTGACAGATTGTTAAATGAGCGGAAAAAGATTAGGATTATATCTGAGAAAAAGATCTCTGAGCCTGTGCCGCTAATCGGAGAGTTTAAACCAGTTCCACCTACAAAAATTTTAACTTTCCCAAATAAGAAAAGGTTTTTCAATCCAAATCCAATAGTAGAGATGCCTGAAGCACCAATTTTTAATAGTAATAATACAGAGACCTCATTTGTTGTAACAGACACATCAAAAGATAACATAATTTTAGAAAAATCTGAAAGTGTACCTATGAATATCATTAGTAGTAGAAAAGATAATGTTTCTCCTCAGGAAATAAGAAATGATGTAATAAATATAGTTTCGAATGAGGTTTTACCTAATAATTCTCTTCAAAAAACTGGAATTGATCAAATGAATAAAACGCCTAATAAAGTTTCACCTAACACTTCATTGTTAAGAAATAAGATACCTCCAGAAAGAGTGGCTGCGATAGCAGAAAAAAGAAAATTTAACATGAAATTAAGAGATATAATTGAAGATTGTCTAGACAAATTAGACAAACCAGATACATCAGATATTGATATAAGAAAACAATCACATAAAACAAAAATAATGCAAAGTGAAAAGCAGCAAGTTGGTTCTTATCTTGCTAAAAATCCAGAGCTACCTAGTGCTCAAGACTATACTATTGCTTACTTAGATGCTAGAATGAAAAAGATGGAAGTTAATTTACTCAATAAAATAGAAGAAAACTCTCAAAAAATAGTGGAGTTAAAACAAACAGTTGTACCAGCATGTGATAAGAAAACTGTCCACACACAGACATCAGTTAGTGAAGATTTACATAAAAGACAGCTTTATCAAGAACTATCTAAATATTTAAGTCAAGAGGCAAATAGTTTAATATATGAAGAACTTTTCATAAATAAATATACTAAAGGTGTGGCGAAAGTCCCTAAACGACGCAAACGCAGGTGATGAATGGTGTTGTAAATAAGATAATGCACTTGTTAAATATACATTTTAATTCATTATAGGTATTTATAATTGCTTTGTTTCTGGATCATTTCACTTTTACCAGACTTTTACCAATGTTGTCTCCTCTAAATAATCCTATAAAAGCATCAACGGTTGATTCAAATCCCTCAGTAACATGTTCTTTGTACTTTAGTTTTCCTTCTTTAACCCATTTCAGGTTATGATTAATACCTTCAATAGTGCGATCGGCAAATCTGTTCACCATGAACCCTTCAATTTTTAACTGGTTACTGACGATGAATGATTGAATCATTGTCGCTGAAAATATAAATGTGTTGAAAAGAATATAATGAAGACTTGAAAAATCATCAGTTCTTTATCTGAATCAATGTGGAACTTACCTTTCCGCTTTTCAGGATCGGTTTCATTATAACTTGCAATAGCTCCACAGACGGCGACTCTGCCGTATTGGTTCATCTGCGACATGACTGTACTACTCATTTCCCCACCAACATTGTCAAAGTAGCAGTCTACGCCTTTTGGAGCGGTTTCTTTCAGAAATTTAGCAAGATCTGTAGTTTTATAGTTAGCTGCATAGTCAAAACCTAGTTCTTTGACTAGCCACTCGCATTTTTCGTCAGTACCAGCGAATCCGATAACTCGACATCCTATAAACATAATACTTATTCAGTTAAAAGTCCAGAGTAACGCCAGGTGATTGGAAATATTCCTTGATGAAGCAAGGTTGGGTCGAAAGTTTAGGACAAAATGTTATTACCCAGGATCTTAGCAATTTGCCCTACGTGCGAGCCCACTGCACCCGCCGCACCTGACACTACCACAGTCTCCCCGGCCTTCGGTTGACAGATCTCAGTAAAGCCGAAATAAGCAGTGTTCCTGTAATAAAAACAAATGTAAACAACCGCAGTTTTTGATTAGGTCAAATAAAATTACGATCCTTACCCTACTCTCCCACAGACTCCTAGGGCTAATGATACAGGCAAATTTCCGAAGTCAGGTAATTTGTGAAGATACGGTTTTTGTCCACTGAATTTCTCATTTTCGGTTGTCGTGACTGTGTGAGTTCTCCAACCGAAATGCCCCATAACCCATGATCCCACTGGGTACTCAGGGTTTTTGCTTTCTATCACTCTGAAAATAAAGATTTAATACTTTACTGTACTAAAGATTTAAATCTCTTCGCTAGGTACCTATTCGAAACATTCGAAATGTTTGAATAATTACTGTAGCTAGTCAACTTAATTTATTCGTAGATGCTTACTAGTTAAAAAAAAAAACAAAGTCAAATAAATAGGTACTAACTTCGCAATTTGGCCGCCAATCATATCACAAGGGTAGGTCGCGCCTAGTTTCATGCGCTGGTATGGATCAACACTGATGTATGCTGCTTCAGCGAGGAATTCTGAAATAATTATATATCTAATAAATAAAGAATCGATTACAATGAGGCTGGCATAATAATGAATAAAAAAAACTTACCATTTTCTTGTAATTCAGGAAGAACTTCTTCAACAATTCCAAAATCACTTTTCTTAGGTTCTCCTACAAAAGGATTTAGAACAACGTATTTCTTTGCGATTACCATTGTGAATGACTATACGTAGCTTACAATATTATTTCCACGATATAAATAGCACAAATCCGTTAAGTAAACAATACAAATACTGTTTTGAAGTGATACTGCAGAAATATCTAGGTACCTACTTGACCGGTTTTATCTATGAAACAGACACTGTTTTGTGCCTTATTTCTTTTAGTCTTTTCAATAGGTGTTGTAAAATGTGTCCAATAAGCACTACAGAAGTACAGACTGGTTATCTGTTTGATATAATAGTTGAAGGCCTTGGTTGATACCTCCATGACTTGCTAAATTCTATTATAACAGCGTATTTAAGAGTGTAAAAGAAAATATTGAACTTATTTTTAATTAACATCTTGTACTTATACCTACCCATCTTTTTATAATTTTTATTTAGGTAGAATCAAGTAGATAGTATGCCTAACTCTAACTACCTATAAAGTAAATTATAAATTAAGTATTCATAGATAAAACCAGTAGGTTTCACAGATAGGTATTTTTGTTATCTGTATTAAATGAATATCAATGGCGGGAAATTTGATTTTGAAGTCGAATGTTCTCTGGTGTTTTCGTTGGTTAATACACTGGATCGCAAAAATTCCGGGTCGCTAATAAATGGCGTGATAGTTTCTTAAATACATAAGACTAATTTGCGAAACTATAGTATAATGTAGATGACTGATTAAAATATATAAAAACATGTGTAACACGTTTTGTACACTATAAAACTAGTTAAATACAAAAAAATAAGAAAATTTCGCGTCTGACTTATGGCAACAAAAATACACTTCGCAGTAAATCATAAAAAAATAAAAGCTTTTTCTCAATTTAATATTTAGTATTTCCTCCACGAGCCCGTATCACTTCATTAAGACGATGTGGCATGCTGTAAACTAAATTTTTAATACGATTTTGGTCTGTTTGCCCATTCTTCCACTAGCGCATTGCTTAACTCGTGTAAGGTAACGGGAGCAGGAGAGCGTTGTCTCACGCATCTCCCGAGCTCGTCCCATGCATGTTCTATGGGATTTATATCTGGGCTGCGAGCTGCAGTGCTATTCTGTAACCATCTCACCGTGAAAACTTAGGTGAAGTGAGCGTGGCCGTGGAGTGAACTGTCAGTGAGGGATTGATACTAATAACAAGTCACTTCAAGCTCACTTCACCTACGTTTACACGGTGAGATTTTTTCAGAATAGATCGGCTGGCCATTCCATGCAGGTAATACCGACGTCTTGAATATACATATTGACCAAACGAGCAGTATGTGGTCGCGCATTATCGTGCATAAAAATGGAATTTGCACCCATATGAAATGAAATGAAATCGTTTATTCTGTAAATAGGATATCGGAATCACTTTTACACGTCATATTAAAAAATAAAAAATAAGCTAGACATATTCACTAAGAAAGGACCAGCATGCTCATTTAAAACCTCTTCTACGTATCTGACAGCAGTCAGAGAACCGTTTTCTATGATCACTAACTTCGTGCGATCCTCTGAAGATATCCCAGCCCAAACCATTAATGATCCTCCACCGAATGGCACCTTTTCTTCAAATCACGCTTGATAATACCGTTCTCCTGGTCGTCTAAATACTCTTCGTCTCCCGCCGTGCGTAAATAAACAAAATCTGGACTCATCGGAAAACATAAGCATTAGTACTCGTAACGCTTACTACATATTATTTATTCTAGCGATCTAGGTATATAATTTATGGATATGTCACGGTTTTTATTAGCGACCCGGATTTTTTGCGACAAAATCTTTGATCAAAATACACTGGATTTTGATCAAAGATTTTGTTATAATGTAGGTAGTTACTATGGAATAGCTTGTTTCAAAATGTACATAATGTAAGTTTTGTATTATAAATACTCAGTCTCTACTTCTCTAGCAGAATTCATTGCGATCGTACTTGATGTATACGCCGAAGTGGGTCGATTAAGTATTGGCCTACTAAAGTACTAACAGCCGGGTGTAGTTTTAATGAGACACGGTCCCTAACATTCTTAGAACGTATACTGAAGTGACAATTTCTTAGGCACATTGAGCGTTTTTTGGTAGGAGAAAAACTTATGGGTTCGCACAACCGACATGCTAATACGCTAGACTGGCGACGTGCAGCGGCCTGTGTACATGTATACGTTAAATATATGTTATTCCAAAGTGTTATGTTTTCACTTCTGTCTGTCGGCAGTCCCCATGTCTGCCTAGTTTTATAAATGTACCTATATTAAAAAAAACTTTTTACAAAAAAAACAACCGACTTCCAAAAAAAACACTACAAAGTGAAAAATAACTTTAATTTCGGAAGTCGGTGTCTGTGGATCTGTATTTTAGTTTTTTGCCACCGACTTCCGAAATTAAAGTTATTTGTCACTTTGTAGTGTTTTTGTGTGTGTGGAAGTCGGTTGTTTTTTTTTTGTAAAAAGTTTTTATTTTTCACTTTTTAGTGGATCTGTTTGTAATTTATCTAATTACAATAGCCTAATGTCAAATGCTCATCACCTTTTACAAAATATTGCTTTTCCCGATGCAGGGGCGTTAATTGTTGAGGAGTTCTGACAACTGATGGTGACTTCACCATTCACCATGTTGACGACCATAAATTGCTTAGCAACCATATTAAAGTTCCTAATTGTATCGCAACGGTGAAATACTTATTATTAAGTAGTTCCGGTGGCCATCTGTGGTCTTCATCATCAGTTCCACTTCACCAACTGGTGCTTTTCGAGTGCAAATGCACGAGTTACTATAAAAAATATTCAAATCGCTATAGGTATGCCTATAAAATTTGAGGATTTCCCTCGATGTTCATGGGATCCCCTCATCAGATTCTGATTTGGTGGAAATGGGACCAACCACCTCGGGAGCATACCCTTCCATACAAAAAAAGAAAAAAAAAACAAACATACAGCCGAACATATAACCTCCTCCTTTTTGGAAGTCGGTTAAAAATAGTGAGCTTTAAGTTTTCGGTATTATTTTTACCAACCTAATGTAATAAAAGTCACAGCGTTTTCCCGTAAAGCTGGTACTCTGGCACTACGGGTTATGCAGTATGCTGCGAAACGGTAGTCCACAGATAGATCGCTATGTGTGCTACGACCCTTTACTGCGCCTCCTCTGCGCCAGTTACGAGTGCTACGAATAGGCTACGACCCTTACTACGCCTTAGCTACGCTACCCTACGCGCCAGTTATGAGTTTTACGAATAGGCTACGACCCTTACTACGCCTTAGCTACGCTACCCTACGCGCCAGTTACGAGTGCTACGAATACGCTACGACCCTTACTACGCCTTAGCTACGCTACCTTACGCGCCAGTTACGAGTGCTACGGCGCTACGTACCAGCGTAGAGAAGGACAACAGTGTTTAAATCTTTTTGCGTAGTGACAGAAATGAACCTGTAATTCTCTACGTATCTGTCATCTGGCATCATCCGTCATCCTTCGCTCAAAATGCCACTTGAAAGGTAGAGAGGTACAACTGGTTTTTATTTGCAATAACACGTTTTTAAAGTGTTAGGATATATTAAGAATGCCCCTGTAAAATTAGGTCATTATTATATTTCATTGAAATATATGGTTTTGATGTGCGGCACTTGAATGTGACTGTATTTTTATAAAAACATTTATTTTATTGAAAATGGGACAGCAGCAAAGTAAAGACACTGAGAAGAGGGACAGGGTTAAACTGTAAGTCCTTGTTTAGTTGCCTATTGCTGTTCCAAATATTCGTTCGCGATTCGGCTAAATAAATCATAAAATAAGGCTTCGTCTTGGGTCGGTACGCCGCGCCGCGCAGTAGGTTTCTACGTGCTATTGGCATTCTACGCTAATACATAGGTAAGTATACCCAGAGATTCGATATCAATCGATGGGTATACTTATTATAGTCAGTCGGGAAGGTAAAAGCAGAACCAGAGTTCACCAGATGGAAGTACCTACGTCCAAGGGAGACGATATACTGAAGTCAGCATCATCTCCCTTACGACTACTTTGGGCGTATAAGTACCTAGGTAACTACTCGTAATGAATCTACCCTTTTAAGGTTCCGTAGTCAACAAGGAACCCTTATAGTTTCGCCATGCATGTCCGTCTGTCTGTCCCCAACTTAGCTCAGAGGCGTACTAGAAAGCTGTAATTTGGCATGGACATACATATTAATCACGCCGATAAAGTAAGTAGTAAAATAAAATCTTGAAAACTATTTTTTTAGTGGCATAGCGTAGGCTATCGTTGGATAGGCCGTTAACAATATTGCGGGTCTGTGAAAACCATTTTTCGATTCAAGGCTCCGTTTGCGTAATATTTTTTGTTAGAGTCAAGTGTCTCCCCCCCTGCCAGCTAAATAGTTGTATTTGGATATATGTGAAAAAAATCATGGCAGTAGTACATATAATGAAATTAAAAGGAAAACTATTACAGCTAAGTAGGCTTTAGCAGATAAGCAGCCTGTGAGAGGCCTATGTCTAGCAGTGGACAGCTATAGGCTGAGTTGATTGATTGGATTGAAGTAGGCTTTACAAGTTAAAGAGTAATAGTCGATCAACTTAAATTTGCAGTTGGAGAATTAACCGTGACGTATATCAATGTATGGGAGAACACGTTTTTCAACTACAATGTTAAGTTTGTTTTTGGGATAAATTCATCCCAACTACGGAACCCTTCATTGTGCGTGGTCCGAGACGCACTTGTTATGTTTAGTTTACACATCAATATTTTAATATTTTTCAGCGATATAAAAGAAAGTAAACCAAAAGTGACTGCGCCATCTATATCATATTTTACATTGGTATAGTTCAATTTTCTATTGTATATTTATTTTACATTAGCATTGCTGATTATTTGTGTAGTTCTTGTACCTACTCGTTTAAAATTGAATACCTAGTAGAATACACTAGAAAAGCGTGTCATTCGAAACTCTTTGTAGCGCTTTATAGTCCAATTTATTTCCAGTACAGATTTTCATCAAAGATGGATAGAATTTTGATATCTATATCAATAATAGCATCGTTTATCGCTGGAGCTACGTTGCCATTTGCCATAACCCTGGTTGCTAATGTGTTCCAAAACATGATTGCATACGATAAGGCGGTCCAATCAGGGACACAGGATGGCGAAGCGTTTCTACTCAGTATGCACAATTTTGGTGTCCAGTACTCTTGTGTTGGTGTCTTGCTGTTTTTATGTGCTTATTTGGGATCTGCACTTATGAATGTTACGGCTATAAATCAGGTAGGTAAATTGTGAATTAATTATAAGAATTTAGTTCAGTTCCATCGAACAACACACATCGTTTTTTTTTTTTTTTTTTTTTTTAATAAATAATAAAAATAATAGAATAAATCCCAATTAATTGCGTAGCAATTTATTGCTTACTTCGGCCATATCGCCCGTAAGCCATCCGAGAACTTATAAACACGTATGGTTATCGGAAAGAAGGGTGGTAATAAGAGAACCAGAGGACGTAGCCCTATAGGTACGATGGTCTGACCAAGCTAAAGTAGTGTTGCCCAAATTCAGTCTTGGTCTTGCAGTCTTGGTCTTGTTCTTGCGTTTTTGCAAGACCAAGACCAAGAACAAGACCGCGTATTTTTAGCAAGACCAAGACCAAGACTGACCGTGCAAGACTTGAGCAAGAACAAGACATAGCCTGCAAGACTCTTGCGTCTTGCAGCTAGGACTTAGCGCTATTTCACTGAGTAGTTAGGTGTAACAGTTCGGTGTATAGGTAGGTACGCTTAGGAATTCTATGAGACGCAAAAAACTGTATCAAAGAATATGAAAAACTGGACCTATGCGCATTACGACTAATACCATAAACATAGCGAATAAAAAAATATCTATTAAAATCAAACTGAGTGCATGCATAGTTATGTTTTAACCATCGGCACTTTGATAATGCGGCATCAAAGGTTTTGTACTTACTTCTCAAAGAAATTTGCCGCTTTTCGGAAGTACATGGTTATGATACACGCGCCGGCGGCTTCTTTTGAAATCTAAAACAATCGTTGCCGCCACGCCGAAATCATAACATTTGTGACACTATTTGATTGCCGCCATAGGGCGTAGGTATACTCATGCAAAATAATTTCGAATTTTTTTAAGAGTACCTACAGGTGTTCCAAAGAATAAATAAGTTTCAGAGTGCTTAGAATGAAAATGAATACATTATACTGATCACGCAAGTAGTATTATGATTAGGTTATAAATCAAAGCTTATAAATCATAAATGTTTATTAAGAAACAGTTACTTCCATGGAAAACGACATATAGGTCAGTTGATTTTTCGAATTTCTTATCAAATCTTCAGTTATTTATTAATCTGCTTGATCTTTACTATGGCTATGTTAATTCAAGCTCACAATGTTCCAATTCTAATACGTTTTTCTAAGATTTAAAGTAAACTTTAATAAATAGTAATAGACTAATAGGTAATTGCAAGACTTGCAAGACTCTTGCTGCAAGACCAAGACCAAGACCAAGACTGGGAGCGCAAGACCAAGACCAAGACCAAGACCAGGTGTATTGGCGCAAGACCAAGACCAAGACTGGCTAAGTCTCGTCTTGTTCTTGCATTTGGGCAACACTAAGCTAAAGGTCGCCACAAATGAAGGGAGATCGTTTCGGTCGAGAAGGAATTGTTTTGCACGATTGCACGTCACGACGCTTAGCAGTTATCATTTTGTTCATTACTTAGGTACACGCGTATCAGACTGTACACTAGGTAATTACCTACAGGCGTTTTATGCATGTCATAAAAAGTCAACTATTTCCAGGTTTATAAAATCAGAGAAGAATATTTATCAGCAGTGCTGAATCAAGACTTCGCGTATTTTGATCTTAATGCAACTGGAGACTTTGCATCTAAAATGGCCGAGTAAGCATATATATATTTGTTAGATTGAATTAACATACCACAACGCTAATTATTCCCACGTCCTAGATTATTAGTAGCATGAATCTCGATTAAAAACTGTCTGATTTCCTAGTTTCATTGTTCCTACCTAGTACCTATATAGTTTTATTCAGTCAACTTTGCTAATTCTTCTAGAGACGTCATAAAGTTAGAAGAAGGTATAGGCGACAAGGTGTCGGCGTTCGTGTACAGTTTCACCACGGCCTTCGGTTGCATACTCATGGCGATGCTGAAGGGGTGGAAACTAGCGCTCCTGTGTCTAACCACGACTCCTGTCACCTTCGTGCTGGTCGGCTTGACTGGGCGAGTACGTGGTGTATCCTACAGTACTTGGGCGTAAATGTGACTCATTGCCGTGACAGACGACGATATTCAAAAACTTTCTTAAACTCAGTGTCATATTTACACCCGTTACTGTACTTGTATTACAGCTGTAATCTTCTTCAATGTCCACAAGCCCCTAAGTTATTATTCTTCTTCGCCCTGCGTTCGTATTACGGAATTACTTTTTGAGGAGTCAAGCCCAGCGATAATGGTATTTATTCGAATTATTATGTAGGTACTATCAAATAAAAACACTTTGCAGCTAGTGTTCGAAGTGAGAAGAGTAAAGAGTCACTGAAGTCAGAGCAGCCTTTCTATTCATCTTAAGTTATTTTAATATCAATATCATTCAGACGGTACGGTTGGCGCAGTGGTTAAGCGATTGACTGCTGCGCTGTGTGTCGCGGGTTCGATTCCCGCACGGAACAAATATTTGTATGACCTACAAGTTGTTGTTTCGGGTCTGGCTGTTTGTGTATGTGAGTTTAAATGTTTGTAAACGCACCCACGATACAGGAGAAATTTCTAGTGTGGGGCAACGTTTAAAAAAAAAAAAAAAAAAACCTAATAACCTAATAATATTACTTCTACCTAGATAGCAGATCGCCTGTACAAACAAGAGGCGCTTGAGACAGGTCGGGCTAGTGCCATCGCTCAGGAAGTACTGAGCTCCATACGAACCGTATACTCCTTTAATGGCCAAAAGAAAGAGATCCAGCGATATAAGAAACCACTGGCCGCTGCTAAGAAGATTTACATAAAGAAAGGTAGAGTATTGCAGACCATGAAAACAATGTTTCAATATAAGGTACGGTGTTAACTCATATTCTTTCGTTTACAGAGTTTTTTACAGGACTGTCAATGGGATGTTTGTTCTTCTGCGTTTTCTGCTCGTATGCCTTGTCATTTTACTTCGGAATATACCTCGTAATAAACGACCCTGAAAACTATAATGCAGATGTTATGTTTTCGGTAAGATAATAAGGTCCTTATTTGTCCGATATGCGATATAATAATGACGTATAATGCACGTTAGGCAGGTCTACAGCCTGAAAGAAATTGCGTTTTTCAGGTATTCTTTGGTATTATGACGGCGCTTGGAAACTTCGGCATGGTGGGTTCTTTAGTGCGATCGTTTGGCGTGGCACGAGGCGCTGGGGCCCAGATATTCAACCTCCTGCAAAACGTGCCCACTATCAACCCCTTGCTAGACCGCGGGCTAAGGCCAGCTGCAGCTGAAGGAGTCATTGAGTTGAAGAATGTGGTGTTCCAGTATCCGTCTAGACCTAATGTTCCTGTTAGTACGACACATGTTCGATATTACGGTTAAAGATATTTATTTCTCAAAAGAATTACAAATTCACTTATAGAGAAAACATAAATAGGTTTAAACAATATTATGTGCCATCAAGCGTAGCTTAATACATTTTGCTACACATACTACGAATCTAAAAACTAATATTATAATTACACTTTGACTTTTTTGTCGAAGCAATCAAAACAAATCAGAAGTAGGTAGTTCTACACAAGGATCAGCAGAACTTTAAGCGACGCGGGTAGGGTGCATTTCAACGGTTGTAGCGTGTTTACTAAGGCCTAAACCACAGTCCAGGGGCCCTAGTCTGCTATTTTTATAAATTCAGTCGAATTCCAACACGATCCCATTGTCATGCCATTGTCATTTTGCTAAAAGTTCGTAATCTGGTAAATTCATAATGGTCGATCATTTTCTTTGCAATTTCTTTCAATGTAGTGTCAGTGGCCAACCATTGGAAAGTCATAATGACGCCATTATAATAGTAGATTACCAAACTTGTCAAAATCAACAATTATGAAATCAATGATCGACCATTCTGACACTATTGTAATAGCAGACTTGAGGCCCAGAACAATAACAAGAAACGAAAAATTAAGTAATACTTTGTTTTATTTAATTTTGTATACTAACGTGCAAACAGATTTTTTGTAGATTTTAGGGATTTGTATATTTTGATTAGTTATTACTTGTTTATTTTATCGTTGATTTTAATTTTATCGCTGATTTGTTTAATAGTACCCTCATGGTCAGTCCAAGTTTAATATTATTATTTTAGAGATATTATATTTTACATAATATTATACATATTTTATTTTTATTTAATTATTTATTTATTTAGTTATTCAGTAGGTTGGGAAAGACCTTTTAGTATATAGTTTCTTAAAGTTTTCTTGAAAATGTTAAACGATTTGATTTCTTTTATATCCTTAGGCAATTTATTATAAAAGTTGGCCCCTTCATACATAATGTTCCTTTTTCCATATTTAGTCCTAGGCTGGGATAAGCAGATATCGTTAGCCTGTCTTGTTAAGATTTTGTAGGTTTGTATCCTTTTTGTAAATATTATCTGCGAGTATATGTCTCTAGTTAGTATTTTCCGAACAAGTATACATACATACTTATATATTTGAAAGAGGTTCATAAGTTTTGGTTCTCTGTAATTTTTTTTAGTAGATGTTAAGTAGTTGTATCTAAATAGTGTTTTAATTATTTTATTTTGGGCTACTTGTAGTACTTTTAGGTTTCTTTTGGCAGCAGTTCCCCAAACCTTAATCAAATAGTCTATGTGAGACTTAACCATGGAGTTATATATACTGTAACGTACCTGTCTAGGCAGACATCGCACTATACCACGTACTGCACCTGTTAGTGATGTGAGCTTATTCTTAATATATTCTATATGTGGTTTCCACGTTAATTGATCGTCAAGTATAAGACTAAGATATTTTTCTTGATGCACTCTATTCAGTATTTGACCATCTATAAGTAAGTTATTATGCTGACCAACCTTTTTATTTTTAGCAGTGAATATAATATAATTTGTTTTAGCTATGTTTATTGTACGTAAGTTTGATTTAAGCCAAGTGTGCAAGAGGTTTAGATCATGTTGGCCCTGTTGTATAATTGAGCAAATTGAGGCACCGGAGTAAAACAGACTCGTATCGTCAGCGTACAGTGCAATATCCCCTTTAAGGCCAATTTCATGGATGTTGTTTATGTAGATTAGGAACAATAATGGGCCAAGGATTGAGCCCTGAGGAACGCCGTAGGTAATCAATTGAGGTTCACTTTGGGTTTCACCGATTTTCACAATTTGATATCTGTTAGTGAGGTACGATTTCAACATTTTATAAGCGGAACCTGTGACACCAAGGTGATTTAGTTTCAACAGAAGTATTTTGTGACTAACAGTGTCAAATGCTTTTTATAAATCTATAAACACTCTAACTCACAAATTTTCTTATTGTCAATATTGGATTTAATTTTTGTTACTAAATCGGTTACAGCTGTGACAGTGTTTGATTTTGGTCCAAACCCATATTGTTTTTCGTATAGAATTTTTTTTGATGCAAGAAATTTACTCAGTCGGCTGTGTAATATTTTTTCAAATACCTTTCACAATATTGGTAATACAGATATCGGTCGGTAATTACCTGGATCGGATTTGTTGCCTGACTTGAAAATAGGACTGACTTTTGCAACTTTCAAGGATTCTGGAAACTTTCCTTCTGTTAGACACCTATTGATACACTGAGTTAAATTTTCTGCGATTTGATCCTTAATACATTTTATAATTTTTGTATTTATTCCGTCAATACCGTTGTGTTTGTATCTAAATTTTCATTTGTTTTAAGTATCTCAGCAATAGTAGCAGGTTTAAATTGTATTAAGTTAGCGGTACTGTCCTTTCTGTTAACTGATACTTGTAAAGCTTGGTTATCATGATACGATTTTGGAATTTTATTAGCAAGCTCTGCACCTATATTTGAGAAGAATGAATTGAAGCACTCACTGATTTTCTTAGTGTCTGTAATTTGGCCTGATGGAGTGTTTAATTTTACAAGAGTAAAAGTATGTTTTGTTTTGTTATTGGCCAGACTATTAATAAGTTGCCACATTTTAAGAGGGTTTTTTTCACAATCTTTGAAGGCTTTGTAATAGTATTGATTCTTAGTTGATTCTTAGATAATTTCTTGATATACGATATTCTTCTGCTGCAGGAACTCTTCTTCTAGGTTTTTGTCTCGAGGTGTTGAATGTTTCAATTTATGCCAAAGAATATTCCTTCTGTTTATAGATGTAATCAGTTGTTTCTTGATCCAATCTTGTCTTGGCGGATTTAATATTTTAGTCTTTTTTATTTTATTTTTAGAAATAGCATTAATTAGATAAGTTTCCAACGTTGTGAATTCATTGTGTATGTCAGATAAAGTATTATCTTTTATAGTTTTATATAGGTTGTCGTAATTAATAGCTTCGTATGTAACTTTTTTTGGTCTTTCCGGTGTGATTCTTTTTACATCAAAGTAGATTTTTTTGTGATCTGACATGGCGCTTTCTAATAAAGCCATGTGAAAAGTATTCTCTTTTAAGGTTGTACATACATGATCTAATATTGTCTTTGAGGTTTTGGTAATGCGCGTGCAGTACATTTTATCATATATACATATTTTTTCTTTTCCTTTTGATTAGGTTACTTGTATACGTTTCAAGAAATTTTTGTATGTTTGCTGCAGGCTGTTTGTAGACTACTCCAATGTCTAGAGAAAGTTTGTCCAGATGTATCCATAAGTAATGATTGTTATCTTCGCATTGTCCCTTTATGAATGCGTGCTTTAGTTCGTTATGCACATATATTGGCACTCCACCACCCCTTGAAGATGTTCTATAGTTGTAATAGTGGGTAATTTTTGCCTTAGGGCCTCATTCTCATTTTTTATCCATGTTTCAACCAATAATATTACATGTATAGTACATTTAAACGATCGTATGATACACTGTATTTCATCGGGTTTACCTGGGGCAACAATGCTGCGAACATTAGCGTATAGAAAGCTTATTGATTTAGTTGTAGTCGTAATATTTGCATTGTTATTTGTTAGTTCGTATGTTATTGAGTTTCGCTTATTTACTTGTTCTTCTATGTCACTTAGTTTTTTTTACTGTTCCTTTACAATCTTTGGTATTCCTTTTGAAAACTTTATTATTAAATCCTCTTCTCCATTATCTTTTCTCTGTTGTAGTTCGGTTCTAAGGTTTTTCATAAACTTTTGTTGCTGAGGAGTCTGATCAGAGTAAATTCGGACGCCATCTACTTTCAGGTTAACTTTATTCCGCAGTATATTTTTCGCTATTGCTTGGGAGGAAAAAGATAATTTCACTGGGCGTATTTTGTTGCCATCATATTTCCCGACTCGTAACACTCTTTCAGCTCTAGGGCAATCTGGATATATGGTGCCTATAATTTTTGATGCCTCATACCTTTCTGTTTCTCGCCTCTCTTCGATATTATCAATATGTCTGTCAGGAATAACTACTATAATAATGTTTTTACTTCGTTCTGCTCTGTCCTGAAATTCTTCAAAAAGACCCTCATAAATAGCTTGTGGTGTTGCCTGTGTAACTGCTGGTGTTGCAGAGTCAGATTTAAGCAGGTGAAAATCAGTTTGGAGGGATGCTATTTTTTCTTTGTTTTCTTTCACAGTGTCTGATAGTGTAGTAATTTGCGTTTTTAACTTTTTAAGACTTTTATTTTCTACTACTAATTGTTCGGTTGTAATCTTCATGTTTTGTAAAGTTTCATTAATAGAAGAAATATTTTCGCTTGTGGTTTTTATGTTTTCGTTCTGATTTTTACTAGATTCCTGTAGTACGAGTATTCCAACAATTTCTTTCATAATTTCGTTTTTAAATTCGTTGAACTGGTATGCAAAGTCGCTGTCAGGAGATTTCCTCTTCCTCTGAGACACATTTTCTGAGTATACTTCATTAATTTAGGACAAATCAGGTTGGGAACTGCACATTTCTCCCGAAAATATTGTTTTAGGCATAGTTGGTTTCGTAGTAGGAGTAGGAGAACGCAAGAAGCACGTCCGCTCACTACGGTTACTGGCGAAAAAAAAAAAAAAAAATATTATGTATGTATAGCACCAATTTAGAACACAACAGCTTTTATTTTATTAATACATGAACAGGGTGGATTTTTGAGATGGGGCAGTAAGGGCAGCTACCTTAACTTTTGTAGCTACAGGAAAACGGTCTTAAGAAACTGTCCTTATCTTTTTGAGAAATTTTGATCGGCATTCACAGATTTTGAAAAAAATGTACAGTCAGCAGGAAAATGGGCAATTTTCACAATTTTTTTTTATGCCAATCGATTCTCTTTCTTATAAGGATCAAAAACCTCTATCGGACCAATTGAGGTTTGAGTAGGCTAGAAAAGTCATAAATCGCAAAAAACTTTTCTCATACATTTCGTAGGAAGACTCGAACTTACATTTTAAAAATTTCTGAAAAAGTTAAGGACAGACTCTTAAGACCGTTTTCCTGTAGATGCATTTTGTGTTTGCAGATGCAAAATATATGTGCACAATTAAGACGAATCTAACGACACCTCATAATGTTAAAATCCATCAAGCCGTTTAGGCTACACAGCGTGCCAATGAAATAGACATGCATACATATAGTATATACAGGGTGATAAAGAAATTGCGTGCCATAGCTTTAGGGGTAGGTTAGTATCGATACCCAGGAAAAATAAAAGTATAAGTATTTATTGTGAATGTGAGGACTATGTAGGTCTTTGTATTTTTTTCTCTCAGTTAGTTTTAATGATGGCGGCCTACATAAGTGGGTTCGACGACGCGGACGCGGCGACGCGACGGTTCGACGGATTTGGCAACGATTCGACAATACCAAAAAAAGGATATTCGTCCTTTCTTTGGTATTTTTTGTTGAATCGTTGAGCTCCTTATGTTCTGAGTTGAACTGCACGATTACTGACAAATGCGTACACTGACTTGACAGGTCCACTCAATCTGTGTGGTTCTTTCACACCAATCTACATGGTCTTCACATGATCTGACCAAGATTATATCTGGACTTTAAAAAAAACTGGCCTCTAAGTTTGTTTCGGCCTTTCTTCTCAGAGTCCTCAGATAGGAAACGCCGACCTCATGTACTTAGTTTTTAAAATATGATTGAAGTGTTTGTATAAAGTGCTACAAACCTACATATAGACATAAAATCATTTATCAGTATGTAGAATTTCCACAATTTCGTTGTTATTAGGTACTTTTCTTTTTTGAAATCTGGAGATAGTGTTTATCAGCCAATTTCACTTCTTTACAGGTGTTAAAAAGCGTAAGCTTGACTGTGAAACGTGGACAGTCCGTCGCTCTTGTTGGGCACTCGGGATGCGGCAAATCCACTATCATACAACTCATATCCCGATATTATGATGTCGTCAGTGGCAGTGTGAGTAGGTATTTAGATAGGATACTTTACATAACAAAGAAGAGCTTGTGGCTAAATAATAACTGCCTCACGGGTCGATCGATCAGGTTAAGGTACGCTTGCCGCGGTTGGTCTGTGGATGGGTCAACATCTTTTCATACCAAGATTCCTCCGTGCCTCGGAAAGCACGTTAAGCCGTTGGTCCCGGCTGTCATTTGTAGATCTTTGACAGTTGTTACGGGTCGTCAGAAGCCCAAAAGTCTGACAACCAGTCTAACCAAGGGATATCGTGTTACCCAGTAACTGGGTTGTAGAGGTCAGATAAGCAGTAGCTCCATGTAAAGTACTGGTCTTCAGCTGCATCCGGTTAGACTGGAAGCCGACCCCAACATAGTTGGGAAAAGACTAGGCAGATGATGATGATGACTTTACATAACAAATAAACGATGGATGGGTTGTGTGAAAGATGATACCTACGGCTAGAAAGGGGGTAACTACCGAGATGACGACTTATAGAGAAGTATGGAAGAAAAATACGTGTGCATTGTGCTACAAATGCATTTGGATTATGGGCAGGAGAACTATGAACGATATTGAGTTTGTTTCTGTAGTAGGTAGATGAAATCAGTGGTAACCAAAGCTCATGTTTCTAAAATTTAGCATAAAAACTTTATTTGGCAGGCGAATCCTATTTTTAAATTTTTTACAGTACCCATCTTTCGTTAGAATCCTTACTAAAACAAAATTTGTATAAATAAAACCAGCAGTCTTCGTACAAATTAGGTGTGTCTGGACAATATAGACGTGCGAGACCTGTCGGTCCGATGGCTGCGGTCGCAAATCGGTCTGGTGCGACAAGAGCCCGTGCTGTTCAACAACACGGTGCGGGAGAACATCCGCTACGGTCGCGAGGACGCTACTGATGCGGAGATACAAGCCGCAGCTAAGCAGGCCAACGCTCACTACTTTATCATCAAACTGCCTAAGGTATTAAGCAATTTTTTATTTTGTAAACAATCTCCAGTTCTGACATTCAGAAGATCGTGAGTAAGACCTGGTTGAGCCTTGCACAGACCAGGGTAGCACCACAGAAGGGTGGAAAGGGGGGCCTACACTCAGTAGTGAGTGAAACAAGGCTGCCAATGATGACGATGATGATGAATCTCCATTTCCTTAAGGTCCTAAACTCGAAGTCTTCTCTCATTCTTTCACAAGACTCCTTGCGGGTCATACAACAAACGTGATTTTTTTTTCATTTTTATAGATAATGGTACGGAACCCTTCTTGTGCGAGTCCGACTCGCACTTGGCCGGTTTTTTTTAATACAATTGAAGTGACATTTCACAAAACAATTGCTTCAATGTTGTCTACCAACAGCCGTTGTACACAAATGTTGTCAGCGTTATATAGCGCTCAAAGATCTTTGTAGCAGTGTACTTGCTTGCTGTTTAAAAGGTAACAGAAGAAAAATATAAACGCTTATTATTACGACGTAAACCTTAGGGCTATGATACGCTGGTAGGCGAGCGAGGCGCGTCGCTGTCGGGCGGTCAGAAGCAGCGCATCGCGATTGCGCGTGCGCTTGTCCGTCAACCTCGCCTCCTACTGCTGGATGAAGCCACCAGCGCGCTGGATACCGCATCTGAAGCTAGAGTGCAACTCGCATTGGATAAGGTCAGCTTATTTTATTAAACGAAGCTAAGACAGTCTAATAGTTAATTCGTGTCTACTTTATAAATAAAATACCGGAGTACTAAGAATCGTATAAAGTAATCCAATAAACTTTTATGAAACTAGTATTTACGATCCTATCTAAGTACTTGTAACGCAAATCGTTTTAAAAGATGCTGTTGTAGGATCCGCGATATTGGTCAAAGCGTCTATTAGATTCATACTCGTATAAGACTTTTAATGTCTAAACACACTATGCGGAAGATCCGCGACGGAAGTGCGGCATGATTACGCCTGCAATGCTAGTTGAATTACTGACGACACATTATGCCGAAATTACGTTGCGTTATAGCGTACAACCGAACTTCGGTCGGGCGTAAGTTCAGCGGCAATTCGGCGGCAACGTATTCTGTAGAGCACACATTATACGCGACCGAAGTTCGGTTCGCTTGCCCAAGAAGATCCGGGGTGGGGAGCAGCGGGAGGCAGGCATGCGCCCCCGCCCCGCGCAACGGAAATTTCTGCCGCGTAAGTTGCCGCACCTATGGTGTGTCATATCAGCCGAATACGTCGGAACGTAAAATCAGCCGCGGAACTTCCGTCGCGGATATTCCGCATAGTGTGTTTAGACACTTAGTCTTTTAAGTCTATGTGACTATAGGAGAATTTTGCTACTTGGAGGTCTACATGTAATGTAGGTAGTAACTGGCTGGTCAAGATGTCATCTCATAAAATCATCATCTTATGGCGGCATGTACACACGGCTACACATCAAGCTATACATTACCAGTATATGCTGATCTTGCATTGTATAGTATTTCCGTACAATGAGAGGTCAGCGTATACTGGAATTTTATAGCTTTATGTGTGTCCGTGTGTACAACGTTCCATACGAACTACGCATGAAAGACCTGACGATAAACAAATCCTGCATCGCGCAAGCAACGTTTACCGCGTGACTGGTATATATATGTTACGGCTAATACCCGAAGTGCGGCTACACCTAGTTTTAGCCGGTTAGAATTATAGGTCCAGACAATCCCTGTTGGATAAAACCAATTTACCAACAATAGAGGGGATCTGGCGCTCGGCGGCCGCTACCGCGGCACGCTCGCATTCGCTTGTTAATGGTTACTGTTCTAACCTAAACCAAATGATTTTACCCGAAAACAATCGGCTCGTACTAGGTTTAACCAAGAGTAAGTGGCTACACCTAGTTCTAACCGGCTAAAACTAGGTGTAGCCGCACTTCGGGTATTAGCCGTAACATATACAACATCCCAACATGAACTGCGGGCAGTTGGCCACCAGATATGACACCCGTCTGGTCTCGGAAGAATTTTCAAAATCAGCCCACAGTTGACAGACAAATCGGTGAACATAAAAAAAAAATCTGACAGCCGGACATATTCCTCCTTTTTGGAAGTCGGTTAAAAAGACACAAGTTAGTTTCGTGAGATAATGAGAAAACATCAAAATTGGTATTGGTTGGTATGTTTTTTTTAATTTGGCTGTTGCAATTATAAGGTCCATAAACTCTCAGGCAGCAGAAGGCCGCACGACGGTGGTGGTGGCTCACCGACTGTCCACCATCAGGAGGGTGGGCCTTATTTACGTCATGGATGGCGGCGAGGTGGTGGAGACGGGCACTCACGACGAGCTAATGGCCCTCAAGGGACATTACTACGACATGGTGGTGTTACAGGAGCCGGAGAATATTGAGCTCAAAGAAGGTGTGGTTCCTTGGTCTTATGCTACTGTAATTATTGAGCTTTAGCGTAGTCTTCTAATAAACGTCGTCAGCCGTAACAAGCGTCTTTTCCCTACGTCACATGCTGGCTATGGAAATATGTAAACTGATGTGGTCTTTTCGAAACGGTCACTGCTGTTTAAAAAATATTCCGTGACGTTTACGGATGTCATATGGCGTTTAATGGGAGACTCCAGCATAAAACGTTTTGAAGAGTTTTGCCTCCGTTATTGGTCAGATACTTCGTCAAAATTGTAATGTAGGTCCTGTATTATTTTTGCTCACCTTCTCGTCTCGACTCTCTGTCTACCTATAAGGTGCAGCGCAAACGACAGACTTTTTGTGCGAAGGATCGAGTGATTAATGAAAGCTTATGAGCTAATAAAATGTAATCACGTTGGTGTGTGTCGCACTCCTTCGCAGAAAAAGTCTGTCGTCTGCGCTGCACCTAAGTGGTGTGCTAATTTGATGATTCTATTGTGTAAAACTGTAGATCATGTACTACGCAAGGAGGAGTCTAAAGCATCAGAATACGACGGTGCCGAAGTGTTGTCTGTGGTAGGTATACTAGATAATATTAATGAATACTTGTCAATACTTGATCTACGCCTATTTTAGTTCTCGCCCGAGATTTTGTTTTAGGTACCTACTGATATGATCTATCTATTTTTGCTCAGTAAATCTACATTCAAATATCGCGTTTGTGATCAAATAATATCCCCAACCATAGGTATACGTTCATACGATATCCTTCCCCGTCGCGTACGTCTGTCTGTCTGAACGCTAAAGCAAAAACTACCAAACCGATTTACAAACGGTTTTCACCAATGGACGGAGTAATTCTTGAGGAAGGTTTAAGTGTACAATTCATTATGGTTTTGTGTAAATTGGCTGTAATATGACGATTATTGTTGAAGTTGTCGGAAAAATCATGCCGACCTCCCGAGCTTTACTGGCGTGAGCCGCGTAAACCGTACAGATACATAAAAATTATGTTCTACAGGACTGTACCTCTTAAAAAGATCAACAAACACAGCAGCCATTTTTATCTTTGAGAATTTGTGAAAAAAATCATTGTTTCATTTACGAAGCTATTTTGACCGGTATATTATTAATCCTTATCCAATAAAATATGTTAATTAAATTAGGCATTTAATTAAAATTAAAATATGCCTAGACATCATATCAATTAAATGAATACTTTAAAAGATATCACAGATCATAGAAAAAACGGCTGAACATAATTGAAAGAAATTTGGTACACAGATATTTGCAAACAGTTTGAATGATCTGAATGATTTTGAAGTACCTATATTGCTAATCCATTACTTCATAACATAACATAACATAATAAATAACATCATCTTTATTTTTGCCAAAAGAATAACAACCAACAACAAATTTTACACAAGAACTTATTTATAAGAATCTAAAAGATTGGGTATCCAATTTCATAATATTGTTCCAAAAATTTAACTGCTCAAACACGTAAATAACGTGATAGTGTTTTACGCAATTAGCCGGCTGGATTAAAACATAGGATAAATTAATACCGGTAGTATGTTTCCATGGGATAATTTCCGACCTCCACGCGGGCAAAGCCGCGGGCAAAAGCTAGTTAAACATAAACTAAACAGAATAGGATTTCAATACGCTTGCTAATGTTAATGTTTTCAAGCCTTTGGAAGACGAAAAACGAGCCAAAGTGCCGCACCTGTCCTTTTGGCGTGTACTTGCCATGAATTCTAAGGAATGGAAGTGGTTGGCGGTAGGGACGCTGTGCTCCATCATCATCGGCTTCTCTATGCCGCTGTTCATCGTCGTCTTCGGGGATTTGTTCGGTGTACGTGACTTTTTTATTATTATTCTCTTGTAATATAAATAACTAGGAGTAGCTGGAGTAGTAGAGCATTTTGTTATGTAGCTCGTCCTAGGAATTACTAGCACCATACCTTATTCCTGTTGCCAAAATGTGTTGCTGCTATATTCCAATTTGAAGAGTGAGGGTTCTATTCCTACCCTTACCCTACAAACTGGAACATAGCAGGTAAAGTCAGCCCCAAAAAGATGTAAACACGGACGAGGAACCATTTCATTATTAACAACCTTTGTTCCATTTATTTCCAACATTGTATCCACCGTATAGGGACAAAAGATAGTATAGAATTTATTTTACCAAAACAAAGTAACAATTTTGTCCCAAAACATATATACCTACACTCCCCTATGACCACAAAAATGTACACAGTGATAGTTCCCGAACAAGGTAAACAAGACTGACAACGTCATACGACTTATTTATAGAATTGCACGTCTTTTCGTCGTGCGCGCGAGGGCTCCCACTGGTTAAACTCGTTAGAAGAACAAGAATTTTATTTTTGTCCTTTTCATTTCATGCTTCACTGACGTGTCTTTTGTTTTTAGATTTGAAATAAAAATAGATAAATCTTGAATGTCCATAACGAATGTTGCTTAGGGTTTTTAAGGTGGTCACTCACTGGGTATTCGTGTAGTAATATTACATGATTTGATTTTGAGCAATGCGTTACAATACTGCGCCAGCTCGACGCACTGATGATGACTAATTCGCTTTTGTAACGGCTCGAACTATGAGTACATGTGATCGTTGTCATGACAATAATAAATGTCAGTCTGACGCGTTAGGGTCTTAGGGTATAAATGGCAATTGTTAATGACATCGTATTTTTAACCAAATACTTATTTCTAGCACCTCATCTCAAAGTTAAACTTTTGAATTGAAAGAACTTTAAGACTTGTTTATTTAGTTATTGAATGATTATTGTATACATATTTGTGTAGATTACCTTGTTTTGGTCATAGCGTGTATGTTTCGTGACAAAATTGTTACTTTGTTTTGGTAATGGGTAATATAAATTGTATACTAAGTTTTGTACCTGTACGGTGGATACTACAATAGTATGGAACAATGTTTATAGACAATAAAATGGCTCCTTGTCCGTGTGTACATCTTTTTGGGGCTAACTTTACGTGGGACATTTCGGTTTGGTCCTAGTATGGCAACATCACTCACCATCAGATGGACCACCTACATCTTTGCCATAAAATAAACAAGCTGGACAAAATTGTGCTATGCTTTGAAGCGTTTTATTAAAGGGGCTTAAAAAAAATGCGTCTATTTCATATAGCTAAGAGATAGTATGAAGAAAGTAGGAAATATCTTCCCAAGTCAGTTAAAAACATGATATTTTTTTGTTTACTTGCGGGATCTCTTTTACCTATACAAAATTAGACTGCAAAATGTTGTAACTGGAATTTTTCGATATTTCTTTCAGTCCATGTCGAACCCTGACCCAAATAAGTTAATGGAGAAAGTGGAGAAAGTATCCATAGTGTGCATATTTATTGGATTGATCATGGGCACCTCGAATTTGATAGAAGTGAGTTTATTGACGTTCTTGTTACATAAATAGGTCTTTATCGCCATGTTCTTTAATATGATATCATTTTGAATTATACAAAGTAGGTACTTACCTACGTACCTACTTATTTATTTTGAAGTCGAATGAAAATAAAATGGCAAACAAAGGGAAATTCCTGGGAAATGGCATGATATCCACAAAAAGCAAAAAAATATCAGATAATATTGATACGTGATTCGATAAGCCAACCACAATCCGGTGAACATATATTATTTGCATGAAATCAGTCCAGTCAATCTGGTCATGATTGCAAGATTGCAACTAAGTCACGATACATTTTTAGTTACTTACTATTGTTTCACGAATATTCACGATACTACTTAAGGCTCCGTGCACGAAAAAAACCCTTATCGTCTATTTCAAAATAATTGTGAGAAAGCGTGAAATAATTGAAACATTAAGTCTGTGTAACTATAAAAGTACAGTTTTTGTGGTGCTAAACCATTCATGTCAGTCACAGCACCTGTTAATAGTTTCATCACTTTTGCGCTCTCGAAAATATAGTTTATTTCGCCTTTGATTTACTTAATGAAGGTTTAGGGATTCTGCTGTCACTGTGATTATGGCAATCCCTATTTGTATGAGCACTGCGCTAACTGGTTATGAAGGCCTCTGGGTTTTATTTAAATAAACGAATGTCCGCTGCTAAAAGAGTTTAATTCCAAAATTACCCCAAGGAGAACCTTCCGACCGGGCTAGCGCGCAGTTACTGCCCGCCGTCCATACGTCACGCTCACATATACATTTCTGCTTACCTTGCAATCAGTCGTGCACGCTTACATGTGTCCCTACAAAGGTATTGTATAATCATAAAATAAAATGTTGATTTTATCTCAAGGATAGCTGAAGCCCAGTGTGATTTTTACATTTCTTGATATGGTTTGCTGAATAATAAGAAAAATACACTATCGACTGGGTTTTTAAAATAATATAGGTTTTTTCAACATTATAGTTGTGCTATATTTTGTATCGAAGTTGAAAAAAGTTCTTCCCCCACATGCAAGCAGACCATATAGTAATGTTGATTATATTTTTTAATGTTCAAAATCAAAACTAGTTTCTCTTAAAAAGATGATCAAACGTCAGTCTCGCGTCATTTTTTGGAAAACCTGTTGCGAATTTTTGTAATTTTCTAAGAATTTCTAATTTATTTAAGAAAATCCATCCTGCCACATGCAAAACAAAAAACTCCACTCTACAAATCACAAATCATTTTGTCTAAATTCTTGTTCCCTTTCTCACAAACAATGAACCAATTTGATCAAAATCAGTCCATTTCGTGCACGGCCTCTTAATGTGACCAGACAATGGTTGGTACTATTTCCTGACATTGGATGGGTCTTGTTTGTTTTAATATGGTGACTGTATAATCCTTAGAAATATAATCAGGTATAATCAGCAATGGCCATGTGTGGTGCCGGACGTACCTAAGGAATAGCACCACCCTATTTCTTCCCGTGGGTGTCGTAAAAGGCGACTAAGGGACTTTCTAGAGAATGGACAACAGCGTTCTCTTATGCGTTTTAACACCATCCTGCGATCGCCAACCCGCCTGCCAAAGTGCCAAGCGTGGCGATTATGGCTCTTTGGGGGAGACCTATGTCCAGCAGTGGACGTCTTTCGGCTGAAATTATGGTAATCAGTAATTTGCGTACGTCCAAATCTCGAGCATCCGTCCCCGCAACATGCTTGCGTGCATTCTCTGCATCTGGTGACGTGGCTATAATTTCGTTAAATCGTTATCTTCGATTCAGAATTCTGATTAGCTTTATTTAATGGGTGTTTGATCAAAACACATTGCATTTCATAGTGTTAACATTCTAAACACAGCTCCACGAAGATGAACAGATTGTTTTCCCTTTACATGAATCGTGCAGGCGCTATCATTCGGAGTGGCCGGC
Source organism: Tiliacea citrago (assembly GCA_963921375.1). NCBI lineage: Eukaryota > Metazoa > Arthropoda > Insecta > Lepidoptera > Noctuidae > Tiliacea > Tiliacea citrago. The sequence goes on from OY992796.1 coordinate 17,872,026, forward strand.
GCGCATATGACCGAAAGACTTCGAAATCAAATGTTCGAGCACTTGCTGCAGCAGCATGTGGGGTTCTTCGACGAGCGAATCAACTCCACCGGCGCCCTGTGTGCCAAGCTTTCTTCTGAGGCCGCTTGTGTACAAGGCGTGAGTATACGAGAAATAAATACAAGTCTAAGGTCTGTATTACAGAACGTCACTCAAAACGCGAAAATCCAGCAAATTGCAAAAAAAAACCGGAAAAGTGCGTGTAGGATCACGCGCAATGAAGGGTTCCGTAGTTGGTATGAATTTATCCTAAAAACAAACTTAACATTGTAGTTGAAAAACATGTTCTCCCATACATAGATATATTACTTATAAATCGTTAACTCGTACAGCGTATATACTTAGCTGTGATAGTTTACCTTTTAATTTCGTTATATGTACTAATGTCATGATCTTTTTCACATATCCAAAAACAACCATTTGGAATCAAAAAATGGTTTTCACAGACCCGCAATATTTTATACCGGCCTATCCATGCAACGATACCCCATACCAAGGGATAGACGAGAAAAAAATATCATCCCCACTTTACGTGCAAGGAAATAACCATTTTTTTTAAATATTTTGTTTACCACTTTATCGGCGTGATATGAATCACGTCGACAAAGTGGTAACAGTGACAAAGTGGTGGTGGTTTGGCATGGATATACATGATATTAATGTATATCCATGTCAAATTACAGCTTTCTAGTACTTAGAGTTTTGGAGCTAACAGACAGACAGACAGATGGACAGACAAACATGGCGAAACTTTAAAGGTTCTTTGTTGACTACGGAACCCTAAAAACGTAAGATATATGAATTTCGCAAGCTACCCTGACGCCTTAAGGGGGATGCGCTAAGGTAGCCCGCGAAATTCAAATTTTCTTACGTTTTTTGCAATTTGCAGGTCAGTAACAGGTTGTATGCTACCTTAGCGCATCCCCCTTAATGTGTTTCAGTTTTCGTCCTAATGTTGCCGTGTATCGTTCCCAGGCGATGGGTCAGCGGATAGGCATATGCTTGCAAGGCTTCGGCTCCATCGGCCTGGCACTGACACTGGCCATGGTCTTCGAGTACCGCGTAGGACTGGTCGCACTCTTCTTCCTACCACTCATCATCTTCGTAGTATACCAGCAGATGAAGGCCAGCAGACAAGAATCTTTTGGAAACGCCATGGCGTTAGAAAATAGCACTAAGGTCACTATTACTTATTCTGTGCTAAGGTGCCTTGAAAACTTACCTGTGCGTAGATACTATAGCCAGCTTTTTAAAGATACAGGGACAGACTAGATGCTGTTGTCAATTCTCGTATTTAAATACGGACGAAATCTACTCGCAATCTCATCTCAGCGACTAATTACAAGACGCTGACCACAGGTAAACCGCGGTCACTGTCAGACTGCATACAAAAGAATTGCTTGTAATTTATTGCAAAATATGAAGCAATTATCTATTTACTGAAAAATGAGTTGAGTAATCGAAAATAAAAAACAAGTTCTGCGTACAAATAATACGTTATTAATTAAATACCAACCGTACGTTGATATTTAATACAGATATTTTGGATTGAAACTCAAAGTAAAGGGAAAGATTTTTTTTTCTAAACGTGTTTTGGTAACAACCAAGTTCTGAGAAATATGTTCAAGAATAACATATATTTTTTCCCTACCATAAACTATATAGATTTGGCAACTTTTTTGTTTAAGACAAGCCTACTTTTATCATTTGCCTCTTGTCAGCGCCTTAATGTCAAAAACTTGTCGAAAATATAGATACAATATAGGATTTTTTGACAGATTGGTACAGAGATTTGAATGCGACCGTTCTTAGAAATCGCTTATGGCGCTACTTGAGACAGACCTATTTCCAGCAGTGAACTGTAATAGGCTGAGTTGATAAGACAGTTAGTTCCACTCCCGAGCTGTAGTTAACACGATAAATGATTCCCAAAACGTTTTTGCTTCTCGGTGGAATGTCCACCATGTAGCGATAAAAAGAGGCACTTAGTTATAGTTAACAGATAATGATGTTCGTCAGATAGCCATAGAGGCAGTGTCCAATATACGCACAGTGGTGTGCTTGGGCCGGGAACAGATGTTCGTCCGTGAGTACGTGCGGCAACTAGCACCGGCACTGGAGGGGGCGAAGAGGGCCGCACACTGCCGCGGTCTCGTCAACGGACTCTCGCGCTCCATCTTCAACTTTATCAATGCCACGGCACTGACATATGGTGGGCAACTCATTGTGTCAGAGGGCGTCCACTACGAGGATATCTTAGTGTGAGTCCTACTAAATAAGGGCTATTGGGAGACCAACAATATTATTTGCCAAGGTAATGTAGATGGCGTACGTCGTGAATTTTCATTTCCTCTTCCTTTCACAGTTATGTATCTACCCATGCACTGATGATATTATTCTGTAGTTCTGAAACAATCAAAGATCACTTGGTCGTCGTATATGGCCTCACAGGAGTTCCGAAAACCACCAATAGCTCTTCGTTGGTGTTCCTTGTTAGAAGTGCAGTAGATTCTTTCTGCGCCATCTTTGTTGAGTCATTAATCGGAGTTATTCATATTACCAGAAATGTTTATTTTCTATCAGAGCCACAATATAAGGGCGAAATGTTGTTAGGAGCGATAAAAAAATAAAAAAATTACCAGGACAACGCAGTCTTTGCAAATGGCGTCGGGTCAAGCGCAGAACGCGTTCACGTTTGCGCCAGAGTTCCAGAAGGGAGTAAGTGCGGCTTCTAGGATAGTCGAACTGCTCAACTCCAAGCCGCAGATTTGTGATCCGATCGTACCGTTGGTCTCGCCCTTTGTAAGTAATTTTGAGTGTATTTGACTGGTTTTAATGTAATTTGAAGTCATTTGAACCTATGAGTATAATGATATAAATTACTCTAAATGTCAATGTCTTTCCGAATTCTTGTTTGAAGTGTTAACTATCCCGTTAAAAGTGTCACTTATTTCCCTTGTAGGAATTATTTTAAAACCCAATTAGGCTTTTTTCAAAAATTACTAAATTTTTGTTTTCGTAGAAATCAAAAGGTGAGGCGAGCATAGAAGAAGTTCAGTTCAGATACCCGAACAGGCCGGACGTGCGTGTTCTTCGAGATTTGAACCTGAAGGTACGTAGAACTTACGGAGTAGAGAGCCGAAAGTCCGTTTTTGGTTAAACTCTTTGATTATGACATGCGGCCGTGGTGTGGTAGTGCGGAGGTTTACGAACTCTTAAGCACTATTGTTTAGTTAGTGGATGGAAAATAAGGGCGGTCCACGGATCCACCTGGTGTGGTAACCATCGCCGTCTATGGACACCTAAATCAGAAGAATAGCTGAATGTCGCACTGTTGCGTTGCCATCCCAAAGTCATAACTGAAATTTGTCATTAGTTTCGTTTACTTTGATGCACATATGTATGTCTGTCATCAGTAAAAAAATGTGCACTTATAAAATAGGTTCTTGTTCTCGTTGAAAATCACAAGCAGGCAGCATGTGTATTTTAAATGACATTAACACACTTCCTATTCAATTTTTGATGAGAGTAGTTGTGTTATATGCGATCGCGCCCGTACCACAGTGTAAAAGTGCCTACGCATCAAAACAACGCCGTCGAGTCGGCTGCACCGCAATGACCTAGTTATTGCGTAATGCTGACGGCTGTCAGCGAATATTATTGTTAAGGCGAAGTTAATACTCGCTAACTTCTATAATGGGTTCGGAAAAGCCATCACCGAACATTATTAGCGTAAACTTAAAAACAGAAACTGAACATCTGTTGTACAAGCACCTTTGTGAAGAACAAAAACAGCGTGAAGAGCTGCAAAAAAACCTAAATGACTTAAAAAGTCAAATAAAAAACCTACAGCAACAGCTGAAACTTCAAGCGGAAAACCCACCGAAATCAGCTACTACAACCGCCACTGAGACTTCTCCTCCGCGTGTTGAATATGCCACGGACGAAGAAGAACTAGCTCGAGAAACAGGATGGATACGGCAAAAAAGCAGGAAGAAAAGAAGATTGAACACCTCTCCCGCCCAACCCAACCTGAATGAACACGGAAATGAAGAGAATAAAGGTAAGGAAAAAACAATTAAAACTCCTTTGCCACCACCTATTGTAGTAGATGGTATTCAGAACTACCAGAAATTTTATGATTTTTTATCTGAGAGTCAATCAGCTGACGCGTTTAGCATCAAAATGATGAACGGTGATACAGTTAAAGTAAATGCCAAAAACGAAGATTCGTACAGGGCAATAACAAAGGCTCTCTCACTCAACAACTGCCTTTGGCACTCCTATGAGAACAAGCAAGAGAGACCAATTAGAGTAATGGCAAAAAAATTGCATTTCTCATGTATTCCGGAGAGAATTGTTGAAGACTTGCGTGGCAAAGGCTACAAAATACTAGAAGCAGTCAACAAATTGAGTTGGAAAACCAAAGAGCCACTCAATATGTTCATGCTAGCATTTTCAAATGATGAAGAAACTAGCAAAATATATAGCATAAAAACTGTGTTGGGATGTAATGTGGAAATACAACCGCTGAAATCCACAAAACTAGTACCTCAGTGTAAAAGATGCCAGGCGTACGGCCATACTCAAAAGTACTGCTCCAAAGAACCGAGGTGTGTAAAGTGCACAGGTAAACATCTCACTAAGGATTGCAGAAAATCAAAAGAAGAAAAGCCAAAGTGTGTCCATTGTGGAGCTCCACATCCGGCGAACTACAGGGGATGTATCGTAGCTAAAGAAATACAGCAGATTCGAAACAATAAATCGAAAGGCAATAATACAACCCCTCAACAAAACATACCTACTGGAAGAGTTGAAATCACCAGCCAGTATAAAGGAAGTCAAAGCACAATAAAAACTACAGCTAAAAACGTCTCTTATGCCAAAGTAGCTACAAGCGGCATAGCGAAGACGCCTTTGGCTGATATGGACAGTGACAAAAAGTTAAATGAAATCTTAAAGTTCATGTCATCATTTGACGAGAGATTGAAAAAAATTGAAAATAGCAACAAAGCTGCTACTTCTAAGCCAAAAAAATGAATACTACAGTGAAACTTATGGCGTGGAACTCAAATGGGTTACAAAAACATCAGAATGAGTTGCAAGTAATATTAGACATAGAAAAAGTTGATGTGTGCCTGATATCAGAAACTCACTTCACAAAGCAATCTCACATTAAGTTTAAAGGGTACAAAGTATACCATGCACTACACCCAGACAATTCTGCAAGAGGCGGTAGTGCAATTATTGTAAAAGAAAACCTTCAGCACTATGAAGAGTTTAAATACGAAGAGAAAGAGATCCAAGCAGTCGCTATTTGTCTACAAACCAAAAAATATCCTGTTACAGTATCTGCCATCTACTGTCCACCACGGTATACGATAAAAAAAGACCACTTTATGAGCTTTCTAACCCGCCTTGGAAGTAGATTCATCTTAGGAGGTGACTTCAATGCTAAAAATACGTATTGGGGCTCCAGACTAACAACTACGAAAGGCAAAGAACTACTTAGTGCCATAAAAGAGCTGAAATGTGATGTCATGTCAACTGGAAAGCCCACCTATTGGCCAACAGATCCAAATAAAATCCCGGACTTAATAGATTTTTTCGTAACCAAGGATATAGCAACCGGTTATATAAAATTGGAACAAAGCTATGACATGAACTCGGATCACTCTGCAATTTATTTAGAAATTAGTGAGACCATTTTGTTTAAAGACAATAGTCCCACTCTTGCCAATAAGTGTACAGACTGGGAGGGCTTCAAGATCAGATTGAATGATCAAATAGACCTTAAAGTCCCATTAAAAACACCCGAAAACCTAAACATTGAAGTAGAGAATTTCATAATGCATATCCAGCAAGCAGCGTGGGAAAATACACCTGACTTCAAGAAGAGGACGAAGGGAAAAACATACCCCTTCAGAATCAAGCAGCTCATTATGGAAAAAAGAAGTCAGAGAAAAACATGGCATCAATCTAGGTGCCCTGATGACAAACGAAAACTCAATAACCTGACGAAAAAAATAAGAAGACTTATCCAGAACTTTAAAGACGAAGCAACCAACACCTATATCCAGAATCTAAGTAACAACCAAAAGACAGACTATTCCTTATGGAAGGCTACTAAGTACCTAAAAAGGCCGGTTACCCAAGTCCCACCTATTAAGTGTGAAAACGGGCATTGGGCCATTACTAATGAGCAAAAAGCTAAGAGGTTTGCAGAGCATCTAGAAAATATATTTCAACCAACCGATGAGGAACTCATTGAAGATCACACTTTGGCTAATATGGTGACATCTGAAAATGAAGTAACTATAAAACTAGTAACACCGAGAGAAGTTGCACGAGAAATAAAACGTAATATAAGTAAACGAAAATCACCAGGTTACGATTTAATAACAGGAGAAATACTACATAACCTACCAAGAAAAGGTCTGGTTAAGTTAACAACCCTTATCAATGCTGCACTAAGGCTAAAATTTGTACCAGACGTATGGAAGGTGGCTGAAGTAATAATGATAGCCAAGCCAGGAAAAACATCATCATATAGGCCCATTTCCTTACTACCAATCATGTCCAAGCTGTTTGAAAAGCTGTTACTCAAACAGCTAAATCCAATAATAGATAATAAAAACATCATACCAGAGCACCAATTTGGTTTTCGAGAAAAACACTCTACCATCGATCAAGTGCATAGGATCACAAATGTAATAGAAAACGCCCTTGAAGACAAGAAAGTATGTGCTACTGTATTCTTAGACGTGGCACAAGCGTTTGACAAAGTATGGCATGAAGGCCTTATAAATAAATTGAAAAGTCTGTTACCAAAGCAGTTCGCAGATATATTAGAATCCTACATTCTGAACAGAGCCTTTAGAATAAGACAAGAAGACGCCTACTCAGAACTGAAACAAATTAATGCTGGCATACCGCAAGGAAGTGTATTAGGTCCGATCCTGTACCTACTATACACTTGCGATATTCCTGAATTAGAGCAAAACACGATTGGGACCTTTGCTGATGATACAGCCATAATGGCTGTGGGTAACAGCCACGAAGAAGCAGTGGAAAAGGTCCAAATGGCTGTAAATCAAGTTTATAACTGGACCAAAAAATGGAAGATTAAACTAAATGAATCCAAATCTGTTCACATAGACTTTTCCAACAAAAAACATCAGTATTCTCCAGTTTACATTAACAATAAACTAGTACCATACGAGAATACATCTAAGTATCTAGGGATGACCCTTGACGCAAAGTTACGCTGGAAAGCCCACGTTAAGAAGAAAAAAGATGAACTCGACCACCGATTCAAAAGAATGTATTGGCTGCTTGGAAGAAACTCCATGCTGTCCGTGCAAAACAAATTATTGCTATACAGACAAGTCCTGATGCCAGTTTGGACTTATGGTATCCAGCTGTGGGGCTGCACCAAACAGACCAATATATTAACTATACAACGATTGCAGAACAAAGTGCTAAGGGAAATTGTAAATGCACCTTGGTACATACGAAATGATGACCTCCATCGGGATCTAAAAGTTGAGTTCATCGATAAAGTGATCCAGAAATTTGCAGAAGCTCACGAAAAGAGGCTTCATCAGCATGTGAACGTCGAAGCAATCCAGCTTCTCGATCACACAAATATAGTAAGAAGACTAAAAAGAACAAAACCGTTCGAGTTAGTGTTTAGTGTTAGTGAATAGTGTAAAGTACAAAAGTGCCAAACAAACACAAGAATGAAGTGTATTCGCCTTAATAGAGACAATAAGAAAAGTGCTATTGGACACATTCTTAGTAAAGACAATTTAGTAGTTTAGGTTATAATTTAATTACTTATTAGTCTATTTAAAAGGCTAGATTGTAATAAGATTAGGGTTCATTCTATTGATGAACCTTAGGACAAGGGAAAAAAAAAAAAAAAAAAAAAAAAAAACATAAGGTTTCAATTGCAATGATTAATGTGCACTCGTGAAATGCAACAACTAGTTAGAGTTATGCTCCTGTAGCTTTCATAGAAATGTAAACAGTAACCACTTTCAGGTGGAGAGAGGCAAAACAATCGCGTTGGTGGGTCGCAGCGGTTGCGGCAAGAGCACCGTCATACAACTCTTGCAGAGATTCTACGACCCTGACGCCGGTGATGTCGTTAGTAGCTGTTATTGTTATATGAATTTGATGATGATTGAGTGATTGAGGATATTTATTTACCATGATATACTGAGGAGGGGCTCTTGTATAAATAATAACAGCCGCACGGGTTGATCGAAGGTTAAGCTATGCTTGCGGCGGTCGGTTCGTGGATGGGTGAACATCCATCCACGTATAGGACCCCGCCGTGCCTCGGAAAGCACGTTAAACCAATGGTCCCGGCCAAATAAAAATTAATATATCTATGGTCCCGGCTGCCATTCGTAGATATTTGACTACCTACTCGTAATGACTGTGAATGAGAGAACGTTGTAGGCTTAAATGACTGTAGATTTGTAGACCATTTTCTATTTTTTTGTTAAGTACCTAGTACTTGTTGACGGGCCTACACTGTCCTCCCATACCTATTAACACTGTAATTTGAAAACAGTGTAAAAGTCAACTCTTTTAAAAGAGTAACCGTGGAGTTTCTTGCCGGCTCTTCTTCAAGACCAATTGAAACCGTACACCTAGCTTCTGATGTTTCTTAAGTGCACATGTAGGTTTTTATTAAATAAAAGTTCCAAGGTATTGTAACCCTCTTGCCAGGGTTGCGAGTTTGTCCGAAAGGGATATCGTGGCCCTGGCACACAGGCAAATGAAGGAACACGGGTGGGTTTTAGTCAGTAAAAGTCTGACACGCCGTCCCGCTCCACCCAGAGCTGAGAAGTTATTTGATAATTTCCCACCCAAAAAAAAAAAAAGGTATTGTAACCCTATCTCTCGTAAAAATGAATGACCCTCGTTACCAGGCTGCAGCTCTCCAACAACCCTCATGTAGGCATGTCAACCCGGAGCAGCCACAACCGCAACAAATGACGGCAGTTTCCATCACGCCATGGATACCGGACTTTTGGCGAGAACGACTAAGGCTCTGGTTTCACCAATTCAATGCCATCGTATATCCCCTACCACTACATACCTGATTACTGATATATGTGAGATTCTTGAAAACATAGGCCTACAAATAATTTAACAATGGCTCCTGAAGACATTCTCAAAACTGCAATCATAACTCCTTTAGGTTTATTCGAGTTTACAAGAATTAATTTTGGATTACGCAACGCAGCGCAAGATTTTCAAAGACTAGTAAAAATGCATTAAAAAGTCTAGATTTTGTATTTCCTTATCTTGATGACATAGTTATAGGGTCAGAATCAAAATAAATGCATGTAAAACATTTAGAGATAGTTTTGGAACGTTTAAATATATTTTTTTCTTTTTTAATTAAAGGGGGTTTTTATCTATACGGATATGCCAACCCCATCGCCCCTTATCAACTTTTTAACTTTAATTAAAGTTACTACAACTATAACGATACTGTAACTGAAATTGAATCACTGACTAGGCATCATCTTCTGCAGGCCACCACCTCTTTGCAATCGCCGATCTAGGGTTTGCTAAAACGTTTTGAATTAGCCCGCCAAGGGACCCAAACAATGCCACCCGACACCGTCCCACATCCATCGGGGGTTACGACTTCATACGACACTTTAAACACTACGACACCTCCGGTCATAAAAAAATCGGGCCGCGTCGTTAAGAAGATCGTGGATTCGACATGTGAGCCGCCGTCATTATCGGCCGGGCCGTATACCTCTCCCTCTCATAACCATCACACGTCAACAAACGCTCACTATCGCCGCACTTTTTTTTGCACTCGCGTGAGTGCAAACCTCAAAAAAACATCATTGGTGTAGTGTAACTGTGTAAATAATGTGCGACGGAAGGACTGATGTGAACGCTCTAGTTTATGTAAAACAATTGTTCGTAACTCAATTTGTTTATTGTTAACGTTTTTAGTAGTTAGTTCATAATTTTGTATTATTTTGGGGAGTAACAAATAAGAACTTCATTGTTTAATCTAAGGGGGAGGATTGTAGTGCGTAGGTATAATAAATATTTTTAATGTCAGGCAATGATAACGTAAGTCCTCTCAATCTCAGCCTCTGAGTCTGTTGGCTAGGAAAGCAGAGGTAGTTAGTACCGCTCACTTGTTCATGGTGTGTTGCAGCTCTATGAAAATACCTGGCATGCTCCCACGGATCGTGGTCACAGGACATCTACGTCGCGTTGTCTCGAAAAGCTGCGGATTTTCTCACATGTTCTGTATTTGTCCATACATAACAGTTTGTTCTATACAATACAAGTATGAAGAATACAACGCCCGTTTCGTTCAATAAACCTTCAACTGAAAGCACGCTCTTTCAATTGTTAAATCTTCTGATAACACACGCATCAATTAATATTATATATTCACGGCAAACTGCTGTATGAGGTTTTGGTGTAGTTACTGATTTATTTTTTTAGCGTTTGGACGGCATTCCACTACCGGGGCTGAGTTTGTCGGATGCTCGCTCTTGTTTCGGGCTGGTATCGCAGGAGCCAGTTCTGTTCGACTACAGCATTGCCGAGAACATCTCGTACGGAGACTACGCGCATGACCCTCTGCACGCAGAAGTCGTTTCGGCTGCCAAACTGGCGAACATACATAATTTTATCGTGTCCTTACCACAGGTGAGACTTGTATTGTTGACTTGGAAGGTTTGATTTTAGTTGCCGTTTTCTTCCTGGCTCATGATTCTAATCTAGACCATGACTTTTTGACATGACAAAATTATTGGTATGCTTTGCTCACCACTCCCAAAAGGAAAACTACTAAATAAAATAGGACATTTACGATCTTTGAATGAAACCATTAGTAACTCATTGCAATGTTATCCTATCCTTTTTTTATTTTTTTTTCCGTGGTGGAAAATCCTCATGGAAGTCTTACTGACTACAAACCACCCCGGTGTTCCCTTCCCACACTTGCACCGGGGATCTTGGGAGCTAGTATTACTTCCGTGATCCCCGGCTAGTGCCGGCCACCTCGAGTCTGCGGGGGGGAGGGGGGGGGGTGTTAGATAAAATGCGCAATATTAAATACAGAAAGGTGTCTCAGGTGGAGGGCTATTGTAGGAATGTTGCTAACTTGTATAAGAATAATTTATTATTTATTGCCGCGGGTCTTCTTTCGTGAGACGGACTTTAGTTGACGATGTCATTAATAATTGCCATTTAACCTAACACTTGATGTGCTGGCGTCTGTACTTCAAAATCTTTTACGTAACTCAATAAATGAAAAAAAAAAAAATCTGTCGAGGGGCCTTTGACCTGCCAAGCGTTCTTAAGTATAAAGTAGTATAAAAAAATAAGGTAAAATAATTGTTTGGTATACAAATAAATAGACAATTTGAACATTTTTAATCGAGCCATTTCAATTCCATCCACACTGAGTGTCGAGTAAACAGTCAGACAAAAACTGACGTGTGCGAGCACCCCGCACACATCAGACTTTTTGTAGAGCCGATTCAAACTCTATACATATAAACGAGCGACTATTTGTACCGTATGAAATTGTGTTTTATTTTCGCCAACGAGTCTTAATCCGAAAAGGTGTTACGTTTCATGTTTTTGTGACTTCAAGTAAATTCAATATACCACGTCTTAATAAGTTTCACTAAAAAAATTACACTCAGGCGGCTGACTGCTGCAGCTCAGCCCTTTTTGCGCGGGGCCTGTAGCAAATGCTGCTCTTGCTACGTGGTTAATCTGGCACTGAATGTAACAGTTCAGATTCGATTATTTCGACAGTGAATGCGTCCAGGCGAGCCTGGCGAGCATTACAGTGCGTATACCTGTGATGATACAATTCGTAACATTGCAGCAGTGAGTACAGAAAATCGAGCATTACACATGAATCGATGTAACATGTACGAATACTCATAGTTCGAGCCGTTACAAAAGCGAATGCTCCTCAGTGCGTCGAGCTGGCACAGTATTGTATTGTAACGCATTGCTTAAAATAAAATCATGAAATGTTAATTATACCCGAATACCCGGTGACTGCCCACCTTAAAAAGCCTTAGCAACATTCGTTATGAACATTCATGATTTACCTATTTGTACTTCAAATCGAAAATCTAAAAACAAATGACACGTCAGTGACCTCATGCATAAAATGATAAGGACAAAAAAAAATCTTTTTCTTCTATTAAACGAATATAAAGACGTGTCATTCGATACAAGTCGTATGACGTTGTTAGTCTTGTTTACCTTGTTACACATGTTTATGTTCAACATCAATGATGTAACCAATACTTTGTATCAATATTTTAATTTAAAAGAGTGTCCTACTACTCTTTGGAATGGGCAACTAGCTTCATATTTCTAACTGACCGACTCCTTGACAATTCAGAAGTGCCTGTAAATGGTTTAATTGAAATAAATGCTGTGAGTTTGAATAAGCTTTCAATTGACAGGGTTACGCGACAAACATTGGTTCGAAAGGCATGCAGCTATCGGGCGGACAGAAACAGAGGGTGGCAATAGCCCGCGCTCTTCTAAGACATCCCAAAATCCTGCTTCTAGACGAAGCGACTAGTGCTTTGGACACAGAAAGTGAAAAGGTCAGTGTGTGGCTGTTGGCTAGAGATAAATTTGAGAGGAAAACGTGGCGAAATTCCTGCACATAATCCTGCTCCATCGGTTGTAGCAAGTTAAAATCTTCCGAATGTCTAAGAAGAAAAATGCGCGTATACGACGTTCGCACAATCAGCAAGACGTGCGCGAAGTTTCGCGTTTTCCTGTTTCAGACATGATTTTCTAAAGCTAGACCATCAAACACAGGTGGTGCAAGATGCGTTGGACGCCGCGAAAGCCGGTCGTACGTGCGTTACTATCGCCCACCGACTCAGCACGATTCGCGATGCCGACCTCATCTGTGTTGTCGCTAAGGGACGAGTTGCCGAAGCGGGCACCCATCAGCAACTGCTGGATTCAAAGGGACTCTACTACGACCTACACGCTAGTGCCAATTAAAAGAAACGTTTTCTAACAGTAAACTGTGGTTTCCTTCAGAACCCTTTCCTTTGATTGATAGGTCCCTTTCTTTTGGTAAGTATAGAAAATAATAGGGGTTGATAGGAGCACAGACGGACAATAAAATGAAATAAAAAAACGAACTTTATCACTGCATAATTAAAAACACTTTTATTTCAACGTTATACAATATGCATTGTATCTGTTACAAGCTAGAGCATGGATACCGGTTTTCGATAATATCGAAAAATCGGGCTATCTGACCATAAATCCGATATTGGATTTCACTAATATCGTTTATCGTTATCAGTTTAACAAAAAGTATGTTGCAGTTTCATTTATAATTACCATTTCCAGAAACATCATAAGTACTAAGTAAGTAGGTACATACCTACTTTTATCCGAAACGTTTAAGTTTCGAACGTACCACACTTATGGGAGCATCTCTACTATGGTGGATAGATTTTTATTTATCATTGTGTTTCCAAAGCACTGATTGACATAAATTCTGATATCAAATTCACACAGAGCCAGTTTGATACCTCAGACAATATCCAGAAATGTCTGAATATTATCAAAATGACAGTCGAAACATACAGTGATATAACTCTATTAACTGCTGATGCGAACTCTATTAATTATAATAATAATATCGGAAACATCGAAATACCGGAATATCGGTATTAAAAAAAGGTTCAAATAGTCCATGCTCAGTTACAACGTGAATGATGTGAAATTATCTGTAACAAAGAAAACACTGATTAGATTCTCACAAAATATTCAATGATTGGTTGTAAAATATCCTTTTATTTATTTTTTATGTTTTCCTTTTTTTGTAAATAAAATTTATTGGGGTTAACAGATTATTATTTTGGTCTTTTTTAACATACTTCTTAAAAAAGGAGGAGGTTCTCAATTGGTCTGTGAGGTATTTTTTTTTTCATCGATATTTTCTTCAATAATTTGTAGACCGATTTTGAAAATTATTTTTTCAGTTGGTTTGAAGCTTGCACGGTGCAACATGGTCTCATATACATTTTATTAACTTTTCTCGGGTAGTTTTTTGAGTTAGCTTCAATAATACTTACGTATTTTTTCCACTTAGTGGATAATATATAATAACTTCCTGTCACTGGTGGTATACGAATTTGTGTCGGGTACCACAACTAATTAAATATTTTACGTTTAATTTCACTGAAACCGAAACACTTGTACGAAACACTTGCGCCGTACAAGTGTTTCGGTTTCAGTGAGTGGACGTTTTTGAATATTTAAATAGTAGTTCTGTGAACAGTAGACCTCGGGAGCACAAACTTTTTAGCAACAATTAATATACAAAATAAGTTTTAATTGGCAGAGGTAGCGCTGCAAACCTGCAGCCTAGTTTTGTGATTAGAAGGTGGTCCCAGGTGCTCCATCAATCCCTACCTAGTAGTTAAAGGGCCGATTCCGCTGGTAGAAATCCAAAAGTGAGCAATTAACTGCATTTTGAGGAGCTATTCTGCTCATCACGCCAAAGATCCTCATCAGATCTTCACTAAATTTCTATGAAACCAACTTAAAGTTACTAGTAACCTTTCAATAAAAAAAAAAACCATCAAAATCGGATCTCATAAGGCGGAGATATCCAGTAACCCCCTTTTTGTCCCTGTTTGGAGGAAGTAACCTCCAACCAAAAATCCCCGATGACAAAAAAAAAAACTATAAGTAGTCGTAAAATCTGTGTACCAAGTTTCGGTCGGATCGGTTGTAAAATACGACGTGCACCCTAATTGCGTAACGCAGTTTGAATCGGAATGATTTTGAAGTATATTGCTAATCCATTGCTTCATATGTTAGAAAAAATTGTCTACTTAACAACGTAAATAATGCAATGAATGTTGTTGAATTGTCAAATTGAAACCGATTCCTACTGCTAGTGTGTTACGCAATTAGCCCTCTGTAGACTACCTTAAACTAACAAAGGAAAGCAAATTTTGCCAGACTCGAAGCAGAGACACTTCACTCGCTCGGCTAATTAAAACTAGCCGATATAGGTAGCTATATAACTTACTTACAACACTGTACAACACCCCATGGGTTCAGAACCTTCTAAAGAGGATTCATGGAAATTTGGTGTAGATAAAGTCTTGTATGCAACTGTACCTACATAATTAGGTATTAAAACACTCATGTGATACTATATTATTTTCACATATAAACCTACAGTCGTATAAATAACTATTTTATCGAAGCTAACTCAAAAACTACCCAAGCAAAGTTAACAAAATTTATAACAAAATACTTTCGACCAAATGAAATTCATTAATCGTTCCACAATTAAATACTTTTAATTCAAATTCTTTTTTTATATTCGTCAGAGGGTGGAAATCCTCATGGATGTCCTCTGCCCTGGGGCGGACGGAGGGGTCTGTCAGACTTGTACCGACTAAATCACCCCGTGTTGGGATCGTACACTTGCACCGGAGGCTACGACGGGGGCACTTAAGCACTCTTCAACGCAGCCCCCGACTGGTCAACCAACCCAACCCAATCAACTTAGGTACCTAGTATGCCCGTGTGGGAACTTTACACTGCTGGAAAGTAAAAAAAGTCTAAAACTGAGTATGGATGATGGTTATAAAATAAAGTTACAAACTTACGGTGTAGGGGCAACCATCGCAGCAGCAGTAAGCTGTGATATAATGGAGCCGGCGGCGATGTTGCCGTAGTAGGCCTGCGCGGCTGCCGCGATCGAGCCCGTAGCGATGCCGGTGCTGCTGAAGCCCAGCATAGGCCCCACGATCGGAAGCAGTAGGCCCCCTGTACCGTAGATCACGGCACCGCCAATCAAGTTGACGATAATTGCGGCGATAAGCCCCATTCTTTACTGAAACATTCGTTTACAGAACCACTTTATTGTTAAAAAAATATATATATATATTAGTCACTTTTTGTGTCGGAATGTGTGACCGCGTTGTTCTTCTAAACTACGCATCAGATTTTAATAAGGTTTTCAACATCATCTAGAGAATTTAATCCGGAAAATACGGAGGAATACGGGTACGGAGTACTTTAATAATTATTTAAGACCTCAATCCAACGGGCCGAGAGAGGCATCCAACTTTAGGAATTAACATGAAATGATTACACGTCAAATTAAAAAAAAAAGAACAGCTATATACAGTCGCCATTTCCTATCTCACTACCCAAATGGCGAAACAAACTCACCCGGACACGAACAACACACTCATGTTTCGATTTCAAATTCAGAATTTTTAGGTCTTGGGGGTGAATAAAAATAAATTTTCATTACTTATTCTAAAATGGCGTAGGTGGCCATTTTAAGTATCCATAGCGAGTTGTTCTTTTTAGGTGTTTAAAAAAACAAACTTTTTTCTATATACAGACGAACTAGTTTCAGTACTGTCCTGAACTTTCGTAGTTCGTACGTATAAGATAATTATCTACTATGAATTTAGAAGAAAAAACTCACGGTTTGGAATGAATATAAGCTCTGCACTAAATACATTCACTGAACAAACTGCGCAATGCACTGAAGCTATTCCCTGCCTTCGAGCTCCTATAATTATATAGACTTCAACAGACATATGACTAAGGTATTAAAACTCACTACACTTTATTCTCGCCCCTGTGTCAAAGACTGAACAAATGTGGGCGTGCAAGCAAATAGGGTCCAGTCACAGATATCATCTATATATCTTTGGGTCCAGTAGAGGCGTATTGAGTTAAGACTAGATTCGGTATCTAGAATAGTCAATTGATAATAAGGATTAAAACAATATTCAGAAACCAGCACTTTTTTAGGGTTCCGTACCCAAAGGGTAAAACGGGAACCCTATTACTAAGGCTCCGCCGTCTGTCTGTCTGTCTGTCTGTCCGTCTGTCACCAGGCTGTATCTCGTGAACCGCGATAGTTAGACAGTTGAAATTTTCACAGATGATGTATTTCTGTTGCCGCTATAACAACAAATACAAAAAAACAGAATAATATACATATTTAAGGGGGCTCCCATACAACAAACGTGATTTTTTTGTTCGATATTGATAACGGCAACAGGTAGACGCTTGAAATATTCACAGAATATTCAGTTATATATTCACTTCAAAAATAAAGAATTAAATTAAAATAAAACAAATATTTACGGGGGGCTCCCATACAACAAACGTGATTTTTTTGCCGTTTTTATAGATAATGGTACGGAACCCTTCGTGCGCGAGTCGGACTACCCGGCCCGCACTTGGGCGGTTTTTTATCAGACATCCGAAGTTGAAACTCTGAAAAAGCTTGATTTGAGAAAGACTTTTTAAATTTGACAAAATTACCACTGGTACCTTTTTACAAAATTGTCTCTGGTACTTAGAAACATAATATAGTCTTTTATTTTTTATTTTATGTATTTACTATAAAAACTTATTAAATAATGATATATTATGAAATAATTTAGTTCGCAAAATGCAATTTTTTACCCAACTTTACAAAACTGCGTAGGTATATCTCGGAAACTAAAGGCCGAGAACTGGACCCTTTTTGCTTGGACGCCCACAAATAGATAAGTACTGCACTGAAACACAAGAGTGAAATCTGTGCGAGAAAATCTCACGGTAGTAGATCACTCCACTCCGCAAGTACCTATAGACAAAAACAGGGTTCCGCAGTCCCTGAATTATTTAAGTTCTTTTATAATTTGCCAGGTTTACAAAGAGATAGATATATTTTCGTAAAATAAGTTACTTTTAAATTTAACCTAATGGGTCTTACAACCGGTTTCTGATTTAGGAAAAGTGGCAAGTTTCTACTGACTACTCTCTTAAACTTTAGTATGTGTTTTAAGTTTTTTAAGCTTCACTTTTAAGAATAGAATTTTGCGTTACCTAAGACACGGCATACACTATGCGACATACGATTGCGACAGTTCGGCGTTTAGACGCAACGCCAGGCTGCGGCCGATATAATTTTTATGTATTTTGTTCAAAGCTCCGCACGCTTGGCGTCGAGTTGCAGTGTCGCAACGACAACAAGTAGTGTAAGTTTGCAAGAGAGTAAACGTAACTATTTCGTTTGCGTTAAAATTTGACCTATAGATCATAATGCTAAGAATATAAGGGTGAGAATAAAAATCTTAACGCAAACGCGCTAGTTACGTTTACGCTCTTGCAAACTTACACTTGGGGTACTGAAGTCATTGTCTCAGTGACTAGACGCACGGTGCACGCGCACACCTGGCGACTGTCGCTTGCGACAGGTCAGCGTCTTGTCGTCGAACTGTCGCATAGTGCGCTGTGCGTCTTGTCACTGCGTATAGTCGCAGCAACAAGACGCAGAGTTGTTGTTTGCATCTGCGTCTAGTCGCAGCGTCTAAACACACGACAATTGTCACGTTATTCTTATTACCGACGAATAGAGAGCCTCCCTATTTTTATAGTGAATTATCAAAAAGTAAAAAATAAAAAACAACCGACTTCCAAAAAAATACACAACAAAGTCAAAATTAACTATAACTTAAACTTTTGTACTTTACTTTAACTTAAATAACTATAAAAATCTTTAGATCTGTATTTTAGTTTTTGATGTGAAATATCTATAGGCGCACGTAAAACCGATTGCTGGCGGGGCGACGCATGCCGCGTGGCGATCGGCCACTATACACTTATACAGTCTATATGTAGTAGTGTGTAAATGTGTGTGTACTGCGATATTTCACATCTGCCAGTCGTCGCGTGACGGCTCAATTTTTTGCCACCGACAATCGAAATTACAGTTATTTCACTTAGTAGTGTTTTTTTTTGTTAAAAGCTTTTTATTTTTCGCTTTTTGTGGGTCAGTTTGTAATTTATCTAAGTTACAATAGCCTAATGTCAAATGCTCATCACCTTTTACAAACTATTGCTTTTCCCGATGCAGGGGCGTTAATTGTTGAGGAGTTCTCCTGGTAACAACCAGGAGAACTGGTGAATTCATCATATAGGCAACCATATTAAAGTGCCTAATCGAATCGCAAGTGTGAAATACTTATTATTAAATAGTTCCGGTGGCCATCTGTGGTCTTCATCATCAGTTACACTTCACCAAATAGTGCTTTACGAATGCAAATGCATGAGTTACTATAAAAAATACCCAAATCGCTATATGTGTACCAATAAAATTTGAAGAATCCCTCGATTTCCATGGGATCCCCTCATCAGAATCTGACTTGGTGACAATGGGACCACCTCGAGAGCATACCCTTTCGAACAAAAAAAGAATTCTGCAAATCAGTCTACATAATCATGACGGAGTTATGCTCGAAAATAAAAAAACAAACATTTCAAAAAATTATATTAACATCCGAATTGATAACCTTCTCCTTTTTGAAGTCGGTTAAAAATAATGTGTTTTAAAAGTAAGTAGGTAGGTATGTAGGCTGACATATATTATGTATGTCGACTTACATATTTATTGTTATCATTTATGTAAATGGCAATGCACAAAAGTAGGTATCTATTCTTTAGGATATTATATCTTTCTATTTTATTGAATAGTTATTTGAGAGATATACCCTACAAATCCTGATATGTCCTATCGTACAGTCTTGTTGTGTCTTAAATCAATTAAGACACAACAAGGCTGTACCTAATACAAAGATTCATTAAAAACAACGTTATACGGAACCATCACAGAGCAGAAATATGTCCTTATATCTAGATATATCTAAATCATGTAGCGGGGAACTCCCTATTATAGAGAATGTTGCCGCTGCGAGAAAATCAATATCTGTCTATGGTAGGAGCAGGGACTTTAAATACCGGTAAAATACTATAACGTTATCTGCGCAAGTGCGACATAACGTTATGTTTGAGAGGAACGATATATAAAACGATATTATGCAAAGCTTCGCATGTGCATAACGTTATAATTACGTTACATTAAAGTTTTCAATAAAACGTTTCTATAATATTGTTATAAAAATAATAACATTATTATTTATTGTTTTATGACATCTCTTTTACTCAATACTGTTTACTCTTTTTCTCATAATATGTTCTATAGAACGCAGTGCTCTAAAGTCATAGCGTGCGTTTTGTAGTCATCAGTGCAGCAATTGAATTATCAACTGAGACAGTCAGATTTCACATAACTCCGAATATCAAAGGTAAGAAAATTCAATATTTTTTGACATGTTACTAGCATAAAAGAAAAAGAAAGAAAATACGTTTATTTGCGGTAAACATAACGCAAAGAAATAAAAACACAAACACGAAAGAACAAGTTGAGGGAAAATATGCGCTACATTCACGCAAAACGGCCAACGCTCAGCATAATGCTGCGACCCTATGCGAGACAAAGCCCCAGCGCTGGTTTTCAGCGACAGCCGGCGTTGACGTGATGACGTCAGCCGGTGCAGAATTAAATGAGATAAAAGTAAACAAAAAAAGATATAAAATAAATACAATCACACGGGTACAATTTACTAATACGAGAAAATGCATTAAATGATAAATGATTTATTTCTGTAAGTAGGTTTGTACAAACACTTTTACACGTCAATCATATTAAAAAAACTAGATGAGGTCGGCGTTTCGTATCCGACTACTCTGAGAAGAAAGGCCGAAACAAACTCAGAGGTCACAGTCTCTTTTTAAAGTCCAGACATAATCTTGGTCAGATCATGTGAAGACCATGTAGATTGGTGCCTGAAATGATCTTTTGACGAAAGAACCACACAGGTTGAGGGGACCTGTCCAGTCAGTGCACGCATTTGTCAGTAGTCGTGCAGCTCAACTAAGAACTTAAGGAGCTCAACGATTCAACGAACAATACCAAAGAAAGGACATTTGGGTAGGCCGCATAAAATCACTCAAACTGCCAGACTATGATAAAAACTAAATGAGAAAAAAAAGGAAAATGAACAAAAACCCACATAGTCTTCACATTTACAATACTTAAAACAATATAATACTTAACAAAGTAAATATTCATGTCATTGTATATATAAAATTAATCACTGTCAATGTGTATATAAAATACGGATATAATCTTGGTCAGATCATTTGAGAACCATGTAGATTGGTGTCTGACATGGTCTTTTGACGAAAGAACCACACAGATTTGAGTGGACCTGTCCAGTCAGTGCACGCATTTGTCAGTTATCGTGCAGCTCAACTCAAAACTTAAGGAGCTCAGCGATTCGACGAACAATACCAAAGAAAGGACAATTGGTTAGGCCGCATAAAGTACTCAAACTGCCAGACCTGCATTAAAAATTTTTTTGATTGAGAATAAAAATAAAAAAACAATTCACATAGTCCTCACATTCATAATAATTAAAATAATATAATACTTTACAAAGTAAATATGCATGTCATAGTTTAGGTATTTAAAAATTTCAATCAAAAAATAGTATAAATAGTTGGCAAAAAAAATCCAATCAAGATTCACTGTAAATTGGAGCAGCTCAATCCCAAGCCTTTTTGTCCTCAATAAAGTCTTTAACAGTATAAAATGCTTTCTGGCACAGTTTCCGTTTTATAAAACATTTGAATTTATTAAGGCTTAATTCTTGAATATGGCTAGGAAGTTTATTATAAAAACGTATACACTGGCATCTAAACGAGCCACCTATTTTTTTAAGCCTGGTTTTAGGAACAACAAATTTGTGCTTGTTCCTAGTATTTACATTATGGATTTGCGTACATTGCGTGGTTAAGTGCACTACACAGATAACTTACGACCTCGGACGAATTATTATTCGGGTTCTTAGTGTGGTAGTATTTTATAGTGGTAGGTACGCGCCCTATTTACTTCTGTTGCGCGATCGCACATACTGGCAACGTCGCATGCCACTGGTAAATACTTGTTGTCATCTATTTTTGAGATAGTACATAGACACTAAAACAATATTAAAATTAATTAACGTCCCTATATCTTTTTAGTTTTAGGTATGGAGCGAAGCAATTCTCCTGATATAATGGACTCGGAAGCAATTAATGGTCCAATATCCCCATTACTGTTACGGTCTACAAGGTCCAATACAAAATAAAATAAGAATAAAACACGTTTAAGGGTTCAAATGACGAAGCCTGAATGTTGTGCTACTCATCAACGACGATAGAAGAAATGAATGCTTTGCTCAAATACTAACTGAAGAGCTAAAGTATATTAACCCATGTATGAGAACAAGATGTTACATCAAAATACTAAACTTTTTGAACGAAGTGAAAAATTACCATACAAATGAAATAGAAGTAACGGACACGGAAAGAATGTAAGCTGCAGCCGCTGCAGGCTGTAATCATAAAATGGGATAAGGAATACTTTGATACATTGCGATACATTATAAGTTTAATTATCTGATTAACCAATCCAGGAAATTATAATTAATAAAAGACGATACCTAGGCTGGTAATTAATTTTTAATTATTTTAAATGAACACAGACACATTCGTAGTTTTCAAACAATTAAAAATAATTCACAAGGTGGTATGGCTACAGATGAACATGACAATAGATGGTACATTCAGTTTTACCAGACTAATATGTTATCAATCAACAACCAAGAAAAAATCGAACGTAGCTGAGGCATCTAACAAAGTAGGTTTTAATCTATACCACTAATGAACTATATAACTTACTATATAACATTATATATAACTAGGTAGCTATCCTAACCTAACTACTATTATAAATTCGTAAAAGGCTCGTGTCTGTACTTTGTACAAAAGGTAGTATAAAATAAAAACAGGCTGGAAAAGGCACACTCTTTTTCGCATCCAGCAACCAAATATTTTGAAGTCTTATTAGGTTAATTAACATCACTGTACATTGGCTTTATTAATTACTCAAAAGCGTTCGACTCTATCTCCCACAACTCTATATGGAGAGCGTTAGAAGAGCAAGGACTGCGTCTGGGGTACATCAGCATAATAAGGGAGATATATAGGAACAGCAAAGCCAGAATTAAACTGGACAATACCGGACCGGCTTTTGAGATAGAGCGGGGTGTGAGACAAGGGGATCCACTATCACCAACAATGTTTATAGCTGTTCTAGATCAAATATTTCGTTCGTTGACCTGGAACGACGTGGGCCTGAACATATATGGACAATGTCTATCCCATTTACGATTTGCTGACGACCTTGTCTTACTCTCCAAGTACCCAAACGAGTTGCAGTATATGCTGAAGACACTCAATGAAGAAAGCAAAAAAGTGGGACTTGAGGTGAACCAGAGTAAAACTAAAGTTATGACGAACTGCACAGAAACAACAATAAAGCTAAACTCTGCACCCCCCTTTTTTTTGGGTGGGAAATTATCAAATAACTTCTCCCGCTCTAGGTGGAGCGGGAGGGAGTGTCAGACTTTTACTGACTAAAACCCTTCAGATGCCTGTGTGCCAGGGCCACGATGTCTTTCGGACAGGCTCGTAACCCTGGCAGGAAACTCTGCACCCCTTGAGTGGGTAAACGA
Organism: Tiliacea citrago; assembly: GCA_963921375.1. NCBI lineage: Eukaryota > Metazoa > Arthropoda > Insecta > Lepidoptera > Noctuidae > Tiliacea > Tiliacea citrago. The sequence continues at coordinate 17,895,569 of OY992796.1, forward strand.
ATATGTTTATCTGGGTCACTTAATTTCTACCAAAAACTGCACAAAGCTGGAAATAGACAGAAGAGTAATAAAGAACACATGGAGTAAGTACCGGGCTATGAGAGAAATCTTTAAGAGTACACTTCCTACTAACTTAAAAACAAAATCTATGGAGATCTGCTTGATGCCGTGTCTAACATACGCCTGCCAAACATGGCCTCTAACAAAAAAATCTCTACAAAAGTGAGAGTTTTCCAAAGAGCAATAGAGAGGAGCTATATGAGCCATAAACTAAGAGATAGCGTAAGAAACAGGTCAATACGACAAGAAACCAAGGCTTTTTTTTTTGGGTGGGAAATTATCAAATAACTTCTCCCGGGTGAGGGCGTGTCAGACTTTTACTGACTAAAACCCCCCCATGTTCCTTCGTTTGCCTGTGTGCCAGGGCCACGATATCCCTTCCGGACAAACTCGCAACCCTGGCAGGAAGAAACTAAGGCTAAAGACATATCAGGCTTAATAGGAAAAACATGGAGCAGACTAGCTAGAGACAGAACAAGATGGAGACAAATGGAGGAGGCTATTACCGCGCTAGACGGTCCTTATTATGAAATAAAAAATTAATTAATTATACTAAGAACTAACTATTATGATTTATATTATAAGTAAATTGAAATGATTTTTTTTATGGAAATAATACTCGTATTGTGTGTGTGTATCGAAATAATTGTAAGGAATCAATAAAAGCTTTTTATTATTTTATTATCCTTTATTTCATTATATACACATAAATTATTATAAATCATTATTATCTTATGTTATTCATTATTAGGTTCATCGAGATCAAAATGTCTATAAACTTTATTCATTTTCTTCCGACCCATTTCCGAATCCAATTTTTGCAACAAGTGTAGTGTATAAGTATTACCATAAATATAAAAATCATACGTGACAGGCGGTTGATGTTGCGTTGCCAGTTCGCTAATTCGCTTCTGGAGCGCGTGTGGTGCGGAAAACTCCCAGTCGTAACGTAAATCGCGCGGATTCCCGCGGTTTTGCAACTGAATAGGTTTGGCAACGTCGCGTATTTATTTTTATATTAACTTGCTTTCATAATTTATTTTAAATGTTACTCGTAAAACGTTATTCAAAAGATTGAAAACGATATGTTTGCTGAGGTACCGATACTAGTATAACGTTATTGTATCGTTACGAAATGGTTAACGTTTTAAGTCCCTGGGTAGGAGTGAAAAATATTGTTGCAATATCATACGTATATGAAACAAATGACTTGCTTAGTGTCATTACAATTTGCAATGACACTGCTTAGTGTCTAACTGATAATCAGATAAATGATATTATAGGATACCTAAATCAGGGTACAGATCATAATCTCCGTTATCCTGTTTTTGAAGCGATAGAATTAAATTTTTTTGGGTGATTGGCTCGATTTACTTAATAAAATAAAAATAGTTAGGCTATTGTTTCAAAATATGGAACAATAGCTTAAGTAGTAAAATGTAGGGATATAATTAATTATCTACATTTTTAGTGTCCCTTTTCCTGGGCGAATTTGTATCCAATATTTAGTAAAAAATCGGTTGTCTGTAAAGTCGGTTTACTGACGATAGTTGAACGTCATAAGCCTTAAATGGAACGCCTCAGAGCGTGGTAACGCCGCATGAGTCATGTGTTTTTTCGTGCGTGCAGCCGGCTCCATCGAATTATAAGACGTTGTCACGTCAAAAAACACTTACCTACTTGAGTGTCACTGCGCACGTCTTTCACACTTTGATGATTTATGAGATTAGTAATTAGTCTCGAACTCATAAGACTTTCAACACATTTGCTCAAAGGTACCTCCTCGCCAAAACATCATAGACTCGCGCAATTCGGGTTATTAACGATCTTCTCGTGAAGATCGATGTATGTAAATGCCATTTGAGTGAATTCGCAAAAATACTGTTGGTTATTTTATGTTATAGTGTAGATTAGAGTAGGCTATATGTTGTTGTTTTTGACGTGATAACGTCTTATCATTCGATGGGGCCGGCTGCACGCACGAAAAAATATGACTCATGCGGCGTTACCTCGCTCTGAGGCGTTCCATTTAAGGCTTATGACGTTGTCACGTTCAACTATCGTCAGTAAACAGACTTTACAGACAACCAATTTTTTTTATTTATATTATATATTTTTTAAGAGATGGCCACAAGTTTGAGTCAAATAGAGGCAGCCTTAAATTCCCGTCCTCTAACCCCGCTGTCCTCTGATCCTACAGAATTTACTGTCCTAAATCCATCACATTTCAGGTGGCTGACATTGACATCAGGCGACTGGAGCGTTACCAGAGAATGGAATATATTAAACAACACTTTTGGAACCGATTTCATATAGACTATTTTTCTCTGCTCCAGCAAAAAGCGAAGTGGACCTCTTCAACAGGGCAGCTGGTTGTGGGAACCCTTGTTCTTATTAAGGGGCATGCGCTAAGGTAGCCAGCGAAATTCAAATTTTATTACGTTTTTTGCAATTTGCAGGTCATTAACAGGTTGTATGTTGATCTAAATATGATTCGCGGCCATAAAAAATATGGCTTTACAGAAATATAATCAATAAATTACAACTGTCTAAGTTAAAAAAATCCTACTGAAAGATTATTTCTGAAATAATCATTCAGTAGGATTTTTTGATTCTAATTACTACCTTATCGCATCCCCCTTAAGGAAAGGGGACAACCGCCACTCGTGTGGCCACTGGGACGAGTCACGATGGGCTTCACGCGTGGTCGAGCTGAAGACGAAGATGGGGAGAATGCTGCGGGCCTACAACAATATCTGCCCACTTCCTCTTACTTGAATACTTCAATCCGGGGAGGATGATCGGGCGCCCTCGGCTATCTTCGTGTCTGGAGTCGAGCGGCTGCGCGGGACGCGATACGTGGATGTATGAGAGGGCTCACGTCGTTGCCAGAACGTAGCTTTTGTAACGTTTTACGTTACTTTTTGAACCCCTTACGTTACACGTCTGAAATAGTTACTTTTACGTTACCTTTCAGAGTCATTTTAATTGCTTAGAGTTGAATCAAAAACTAGTTGAAACGGAACGCAAGCAAGTGTCGTGCGTAATGTTGGCAATTCGGCATTGCAACTAAACGAAAACTAAAATGAAAGTTAAGTAATGTCTCTCTCTCTCTCTCTATCGCACTGCTAGAATCAGCAAACAGAAAGAGAGAGTTGTATGAATGCAAGTTTGTGTGCATTCCTGCCCTAATGTTGTGGTGTGTGTAGGCTATAGTTAAAAGTTAGTTAGGTGTGTAAAACATACAAAATGCTGAAATAGTAATTGAAGTGTTTAAAAAGTTCTAAATACAATTTAAATTGTTTATATAGTAATAACATACAATTTTTGTTGAAAGCGTTACTGTTTTTGTGAATACGTTATTTTTCGAACAGTCTTAGTCAACTTTTGACGACAGGGCACTGGCAACACTTGTCATGTGCATGTGTAATTCTGTTCTGTCTCTAATCTATAACTCTAAAATAAGAATCCTACCTTGCTACTGCGATCTCAATCTATGGTTGTGAATTACGATACTATTGATGTATATTCAAATACTAAAGTGAAAACTAAAGTGTTACATCTGACTGAAGTGTTGCTGTGCCTATCGACTTTAGTGGCGACTGTACCTACTAGGGTAACATAGGGCATAGGTACCTACAACATAAAATAGCATCACGTACATTTATCAACCCTGAAGGGTTAGGTAGATGTGTAGGTATTACTTAATTATGTTAAGTATGTCATGTAGGTTATAAGGGACGAAGGGGGGAGGGTAATACAAATTGATTATAAAAGTAAACTTCTTCACTACATAATCAAAAAACCTTTATTTCGACATTACATGTATTGTACTGCTACAATGTGAATGATGTGAAATTATCTGAAACAAAGAAAACAAAGATTATAAGATTAAGATTTTATTACAATTTCAACGAATGATTATACAGGGTCAAATTAAATTAGCTAGTGAAACTCCGCATGAGATGGGTATCGATATCTAAACACGCCAAAGCAAAGGAAAAAAAATTGATGTTTTTTTTTGCCTTTTAATGTTTCTTTCTTCTTTTTGGCTTCGCACGGTTTATGCATTTAGCCAGTGTCATGTAAAATTAGGTAACAAGTACAAATTATGAAATGAACTCCATTCAATGCATGATAGATGATATCCCGCCCCGCTCCCCTTTAGTTTCAGTAAAGACGTGGCACTTTACTGAAACCTCGCGCGGACTTCTTGAGAGAACTTAAAGTGATGTTGCACTGTTTTGTTTCATTTGCCTACACTAATGCAGGCTCACGAACACTTAATGATAATTATATATATATATAATAAAAACTTAATTAATAATCCACCACTATTACACATTAATATTCTGTTAAACACAAATTTTAGAAAATAAAACAAAACTGCTAACATGACGCTTCACTTTCCCGCCAAGAAGTCCGCCTTTTAGTGTTGTTAATTGAAGTGTGAGTTTAGATGTAACCATCACGTCAGTGAAGTATTTACAACAAAAAAAACACCAGATTTTTCAAGTGTCTACACTGACTGTGGTTGATGACCCCATAAAAAACTCATCAAATTATTTTTTTTTTTGTTTGAACATGTTTAAATTTCGATACCCATCACGTCTGCGGAGTTTCGCTAGCTAATTTAATTTGACCCTGTATTTTTGAACCGACCTCGAAAAAAGGAGGCTATTATTTTTGTGTTTGATGTTTTTGTACCTACGTGAAAAGTATAATTATTTATTGGGAGTTGCCAAAACACTTCTTACAATTTAAACTGGACATAACAAAAACTGAAGGTCAATTTTTGGATCAATTTTAATTTTAATCAAAAAAGTTAGCTTGGTATAGGTGGCTATAACTTTTTAATTGGGGACAGCTGAGTGTTCGAATTTGTACGATTATTTGTTATAAAGTACGATAAACTATCTTTATTCAATGATTGTACGCAAAAAACGATAATTTCTGTTGACATGTTATCTTACTGTCATGCGATGCAATATAACTTGGCAACAGTGGTAATTGCACCGATTTCGAACCCATTGAAGAAATCAATGACAAAAATACACGGAATGCAGTGCATTGAACAAATTCAAGAAATCGAAATAAATGTTTAATTTACCTACTTAACTTAAAATGACCAATTGATAATTCTAAAGTTAAGTGATACTTAATTTAAAGTGTTTCTATATTTTCTTGGTTCCTTTATTTATTATTCCTCTAAAGTGTTATTTATAATGGGAGAGATTACCGTGTTTGACTCTGTCCAAGATGTATGATTACTTTTTTTATAAATCATCTTTTTGAACGGATCGTTCCTTTTTTTTATTTGTCCGATTCCAAGACTGGGACAGCAACTAATCCAGCTTATAAAGGGATGTTTACAGCAGCGTTTTCAGTTACCAAAATCGCTTGGCAGGCGGGTTGGCGATTGCAGTATGCTGTTAAAATGCAATAGGGAACGCTGCTGCCCATTCTCTGGTAAGTCCCTTAGTCGCCTTTTACGACACCCACGGGAAGAAATAGGATGGTGCTATTCGTTCCGTCACCACACGGATGTAGTTGCCTTGTGAATAAATAAATATAGGTTTGAACTTACGGTGTAGGGGCAACCATAGCGGCAGCAGTAAGCTGCGATATGATGGAGCCGGCGGCAACGTTGCCGTAATATGCCTGTGCGGCAGCCGCGGTCGTCGCGGCGCCGATACCGGCGCTACCGAACCCCAGCATGGGTGCAACGACCGGTAGAAGGAGGCCCCCGGTGCCGTAGATGACGGCACCTCCAATCACGTTGACGGCAATAGCAGCCAGAAGACCCATGGTTTACTGAAACATTGTTTTATAAAAACACTTGTAGGTAATATTATAAAAAGAAAAGATTTGATTTTTGTTTCTTTGTTTGTAATGGATTAACTCAAAAACTAACTAACTGATTTAAAAAAAATATTTCATCTATAGAAAGCTACATTATCAGCGAGTAATATGGGCTGTAGTTTATTTTAATATAAAATAAGATATCCCCACGAAAATTACAATAATGCAACCCAAGGTATTAAAAATTTGCCTATATGTCATCATTTGGCGTGCGCTGCGAAAATTATCGATGATACATAATAAAATAATGTACTACATGTGTATAGTATACATCATTACCCACAAAAAGTCACAATAAGTTAGTTACAATAACAGTTTTTTTGTTCAAATTTGTCAAAAGCACTAATTTATAGTTTTATAACCTGCACCCTAATTACGTAACACAGTTTGAATCAGAATCGGAATGATTTTGAAGTTTATTGCTAATCCATTGCTTCATAAGTTAGAAAAAAAAAATGTCTGCACAACAACGTAAATAACGCAATGAATGTTGTTCAACTGTCAAATTGAAACCGATTCCTACTGATACTGTGTTACGCAATTAGCCCCCTGGATTAACACATGATTTAATTACTACTTTTAATCCCGGTAGTAGGTACGTGCCCATGGAATATTTTCCGACATCTACACAGGTGAAGCCGCGGGCAAATGCTAGTTGTTTATTTATGTACAGACGCTAGCAGGTCAAGCTACCCGAAACTGTCAAATTTTCCCAATCAACCTTGAACCTTAAGCTGTAGCAATAAAGTTGAAAATCTATTAAATAAATTTGACAGATTGTAGTAGCTTGATGTGCTGGCGTCTGTATTTATGTTACAATATCTTTATATTATTGTAGGCAGTCTGTCAATTACGCAATATTGCATTGTTTATACGTATGTTAATACAGTTTGTTACCCGTGGTCCCTCCCGTAGTCCCTGGAAGGGACCACGGGTATTTTTTTTACCCATGGTCCCTTCGAGAAATACAATGCTGCCAAATTAAAACCTTCTACTGTTATTGAATCATTTGGGTTAGGTTAGAACAGTGACCCCAGGGTGGAGGACAGCCATGAGGATTTTCCACCCTGGCGACAAAAAAAAAAAAAAAGGTTAGATCAGTGACCAATAACGCGCGAAGGCGAGCGAGCGTAGGGAGCGTGCCGCGGCAGCGGCCATCGAGCTCGAGCGCCAGATTCCCACTATTTTTGGTGAATCATTTTGAATGTTTCAAGTAACTAAGAACTAAAACTAACGGTCTACCATTTTAATTAATTTGGCAGCATTGTATTTCTCGAAGGGACCACGGGTAACAAATGGTTAACACTAGTAGGTACCTAAATACTAAGTAAACTAAAATTCCGTAGGATCTAAGGGCCGGGTATTTCCGCCAATGGCAAAAAAACTGGTAACAACTACCTAGCAGTTAATATTCGATCTATTTAAGCGGATCAAAAATTTTACAATCTTAAATACAATCTTACTAATTAGTATTACAACTATTGCTCAACAAATAGGTCATCAAAAGCCCAAAAAAAAAAGTTTTGCAGTTTCGCAGACGCCAAACGCAGTGTAACAAACTGCGTTTTCGGCATTAAATAATAAATATTTATAGAAAATTCACTGATAAATCGACGTTTTTCTAATATTTTTAGAGTCATATAACCCTTGCTAATATCCGGATATAAAAATTACATAATTATATTATTTACACACATGTTCTTTTGCTTGTAATATTAAGGGATATCGAAAGTCGGTCCTTACCAAATTCACTATAAAATGTTTGTTGGCATGCTTTGAACGCAGCCGTACGCCATCTTGGATGACGTGTCGCGACCCGCACTCCGCCAGTGCGCTGTCAACCGTCGTGAATTGTGGTTGTGACTTGAATTGCGGGGTGGGCAGTTGTTCTTTTTCGAATATATAAAAAGTGTCCTTACCATCAAGGCCCTATTTTTAAGGTAAGTAAAAACTTTATTTTGTTAATTCCTGTGCAAAGTTGTATGTAGATGTGCAATTAATATCGGCATGATGATTGGAAATAATTAAATCGTAATTAAGTTACGTAATAATAGAAAACGTTCTAAATGTCCTTACCACTACTGTCCTTACCGTGTCAATTTGAAGGCTACGGTAAGGACATAGAGGTAACGGTAATGACTTACTTTAGGCAAGTTTTTTTTTTACTGGACGATAGCATATTTTATAAAATATGAAGTTATTTATTATGCCAAAAATATGCTTTTTTAATAATATATACATGTAATTAATTTGTGATGCGAATTTATTGCTTTTTTAAACAATTGTTTTAAAATAATTATACACGGTGTTTTCATTTTTTTACATCATTTTCCTGCTGTTGTATTATAGTTTTTTTTTAATATAATTGCCTGTTTGTTTACAGTCAAACAAAAATGCCGAAGGCGAGTTCGTCAGCTAGCAAAGAAAGAAAGAAGGTTAGAAAATCGAAACGATATGAATTTATTAAACTCAACGACCCTGAAAAATATGCAGAATTATTTAATAAAGAAAAAGAGCGTTACAAAAAGCGAAGAGAAACAAAAAAATTGAAAAACATTACAGAAATGACAGAAAGAGAAAAGAGAGCGAAAAGGAAGCAATGGAGAATTAATAAGAGAAATAATAGACGTAAGAAACAGGAAAATTCTGCGATACAAGAAGTAAATATAGAGCAAGCAGATGAGGTTAACCCTAGTACCAGCATTCAAGACAAAGATCCACTGCTAAATTTTAATGACAATCATGACTCTACTTTAATTACTAGCCGATTGTCCAGGTTAAGGAAATTAACGGTGCATCTTAAAAGCAAGCTAAAGTTGTATGAACAGAAAATTCAGAGACTTCAAAGTATTAATAATAGATACAGAGTAAAAATACATAAATTAAGAAAAGAAAAACATGTTAAAAGTCGAAATAAGCAGTCTAAAATACAATTTACAACTATTATTAACGAGATTCATAAATTTTATGAAGAAGATATTAACAGTAGACAAGCAGCAGGGAAAAAAGAATTTATAACAAGAAAAGGCATCAGGAAGACAAAAGGTACTTAGTAATGAGTTTAAAAAACCTTTACAGTAAATTTATCACCACCAGTCAAATAAAAATAAGCTACTCTACTTTTTGCAAGTATAGACCATTTTGGGTAGTTTTTCCGAAATCGAATAACCGAGAAACATGTTCATGCCAAATTCACGTCAATATTAAGTTATTAGTCGAGGCTTTACATAAGGCAAAAATTACGAGTATAAATGAAAAAAGTGACTATGATTTTATAAACTCTTTGTGCTGTTCCCCGAAAACTGACAACTGTTTGTTAAGAATATGTGAAGTATGCCAAGATAAAGAGATCATTTGTAATGAGTTCAATAATGAAGATCTCGTAGAGTTTAGTTACTGGTGTAAAATTAAAGAGCCTATTATCGGTGACATCAGGAAAGTCAAAGTCATAACGACAAAGAAAAAAGAAAAATCTAAACCAATAGACCTCATTGAAAAATTACGTTCCAATACCAAATCATTTCTGAAACATTGTTTTAATATTGAGAAACAGTATAAAGAAATGAAAAAACTGAAAGATGTGCTCAGTAATAATGAAGCAATTATCCACATGGATTGGTCAGAAAACTATGAGCTGAAATATCACGAAGAAGTTCAATCGATGCATTTTGGCGGTAGCCACCGCCAAGTAGCCTTACATACGTCGGTATTATATTTCCACGAAGAATTGACTGGCCAAAAGATAACAAAGTCTTTTTGTTCTATTAGCGCTAACGTACGTCATGATGCTGCTGCCGTGAGGGCGCATCTTAAACCTGTGCTGGACTATATTTATGAGATAAACTATAATATCGACTCAATACATATTTTTACTGACTCTCCAAGCAGCCAATATAGAAATAAAAATATTTTTTGGATTATGACCCAAATACATAAAGATTATGCGGGATTTTTAAATAAGTTATCCTGGAATTACAGCGAGTCTGGCCACGGAAAAGGGGCTGCAGACGGAGTAGGTGCCGTCCTTAAAACAACAGCAGATAGACTAGTCAACTTTGGTCATGATATTGGTCACTTCAACGATTTTTATAATATTTTAAAGGAAAACATACCTAATATAAAAATAGAGATCGTTAGTGAGACTGCCATTACTGCAAAATCAGAAAGTTTACCTCTTTGCTTACCAACTTTTAAAGGCACTCTTGATGTGCATCAAGTTCTATGGGACTTATTTTGTGGGCAAAACCTAACATTCAGAAAATTCAGCTGTTTTGTCTGCGACGCGAATGTTCACTGCGAGCACGGTGCACATCTAGGGTTTCTTAGCGAATCTGATGTAACAGAATTGGTCGAAGTGACGACTTTAGGTGAAGCAAGAAATACGATTGCTAATATTCCTTTTATTGCCAACGCGCCAGATGATTCTCAAATTAATAATGTTCTTACTGAAATGTCTAATATAGATCCTGTTATATCAAGTACGCCGTCAACTTCTAAATCTTGCACGTCTACCTATGATGATTTTGAGGAATTAGTGCCTGCAACTAGCTTAAGTGGCCTGGCAACGTTCAAAGAAAATATTGAACAACTTCCACTTCAACTTCCTTCAACTAGCAGTGCTGAATTTTTGAATTTACATGTTGCCGATTGGATTTTAATTAAAAAGACAGACAGAGCAAAAAAGCATCAGATAGGTCGGATAATTGGGATATACGGTGATAATATATCGATATCAGTTCTTAAAAAAATGTCAGGTGGATTTAGGTGGCCCAAGGCACGAAAGAGGGAGGTGATTTCTAGGAACTGTATAAAGGCAGTTCTTTCTGAACCAAACATTGATGCCAAACTTAATTTTCACTTTGATAATATTGATTTTATACATTTTTAAATCTGTGATTAATATAATTTAAGTGATTACTCAACACAAATTTTATGAGCCAGCAATAATTATTTTTAAGGATTAATCATGTTTTAGTTTGGATTTATTTAATATATTTTTTTACATCTTTAATGTTTGAGTCGCAAGGTTCTTATTAACTATTATAAAAATGTGTAATTTAATTGTATAATGGAGGTTTAAATTGTATCGGTTTTATTTAATTGTGAAAATTACTCATTGTTCTGTGATTATTGTAATATTTGAGACTGATTTAAACATAAAAAGTGATTTGTTATTACGAATTATATACGTTTAAAGTTGATTACGTAAAATTGTTGTTTTATTTCTATTTCCATGTTATCATTCTAGCAGGGCAATAAAAAACTAGGAATATTACTGCAATATTCCGACGTCAGAGCGCAGCACTAGCACAAACCGTAAACAAATGTTTGACAAGTAAATTCTATAAATGGCAAAAAATTGGTGAGTTAAACAACATATTAAAACTTAGATGAGTTTCGCAGAGTGGTTACAGTGAGAGTTCTCAACTAACCCAATGACATTTGGCGCCATGGCGGTTTGTTTATGTGCTAGTGGCGCCCTCTGCGCCAAGCTTTGGGTAATTTTCCATATTAAAACTGTTTCGTCAACAACGGTCATTACCGTGTTTAGTATGTCCTTACCGTTCATTCAATAACTTCTGTTTTGTAGACTTTAAAAATAAATACATGAGTGACAACAACCTATTTGTGGATTTTCTACTTATTGCAGTTATCTTATTTTAATAATTACATAATGTTGTCCTTACCGGGATTTTAGGGTCCTCACCATTTTTTAAAACGTTAATTAACAACGATACGTTTGTCATAATTAGTGTACACGCAAAGTAGAATATTTGTAATTACTATGGCAATGCATTACACGTATTTTTAAACAAATATCAGAATTTTTTTTCGTGTCCATCGAAAAGCGTGATTTGGCGGAAATGCCCGGCCGTATTTATAGAACTCAAGCATGTTCAACCAATCCAAGGGCTTGAATCTAGTTTTAAGTAATGCTTGAGTATTGATTGAGTATAAATTCGGGCCTTAAGATTACCTACAGTATTTTGACGTTGAAGTAGGTATAAATTTTTCGGGAATTCATGACTAAACTGAGTCGGTAAATAACTTCGGATCGGGCCATCATGTGACGTCATGAGATGAACAAAATTAAATGTAGGTAAGTATTTGATTTTTCAGTTAGGAGCTCGTGGCAATAACAGCCGCAATGATCGATCCATCAGGTTAAGCTACGCTAGCCGGGGTTGGTCCATGGATGGGTGACCATCTTTACATACCGAGGGGATCCTGCCGTTTTGCCGAAAAGATTTTGCCAAATTTTCATTACCCAAACAAATTTTAGCAACCTTTTTTTATACCATTGCAATATTTCGAATGATTTTAGTACGCATATTTTCATTTGGTCAAATTTTTATTTGGCAAAATATTACCAAGTATAATGTCATTATGGCATTTGGTCTTTAATCAAATGATTTATTACAGCAAACAATCTACAGACAATAAACGTTTTTGAGCGAGCGAAGCGAGCGGTGCCGCGGTAGCGGCCGGCGAGTGCCAGACACGACTTGCATTAATAGAAAAAAAGATATTGTTTTTAGTAGGTTACCCGGATCTGAACTATTTAGATTAGGTTAATTACTTATTTATATTATTATTTGATTTTGCGTAAAAACTGTTATTCCAACTGAAATATTTGACTAAATAAAAAATGTTAAAAGTACTAGTTGGTAAACAAGTTATAGTTTAAACGTTCATTTGTCAAACATTAGGTTTGCGTTACAATTTTTTGTGAATAGATTTTTTGCTAAGTAATAATTTGGCAAATGAAATTATGCGAGAAATTTTTTGGGAAGTGAAAATTTGTCAAATTCCTTTCGGTCAAACAAGGGAGACCCCATACCGAGACTCCTCCGTGCCTCGGAAAGCACGTTAAGTCCCGGCTGTCATTCTTAGAGCTTTGACAGCCGTTACGGGTCGTCAGAAGCCCGAAAGTCTGACAACCCAGTCTTACCAAGGGGTATCGTATTACCCGGTAACTGGGTTGTGGAGGTCAGATAGGCAGTCGCTACATGTAAAATACTGGTATTCAGCTGTATCCGGTTAGTCTGGAAGCTAGGCTAGGCAGATTGATTGATTTGATTTTTCACTTTAAAATCAGAACATAACAAAGATACGTGTGAAAACATAACCGTCTTTGCAGTCGGGTAAAAACTCTCGTTTCTAGTAGCCAGTAGGTACCTGATATGCAATTAGCTTGGAATTACTTAGTAGGTAAACCTACCTACACAACTGTAGCCAGTTGTAAATGTTTACAGTATAAAACGCATTGATCCATAAAATAATAAGTAGTTACAAATTGATTTTGACAGACAAAATAAAACTGAAATATGTTCAGGAAGGTCATCTAGAAGTATACCGTCAAAAACGCATCTCAGTAGAAGGCATTTAAATCTCTAATTAATTACCTAGTTTCCAAGGTACGTAAGTAAGTAGGTACAAGACTTGATTTTTCTTTGTTTAGACGTAAAACATATATGTGTAGCTGTAGACTGACAGATAGAGAGATCGTTGAAAAGTCTCATGTGACCTGAAAGGTATTTTTCTTTGTTTTATTTTTACCAATAACTCGGGTTGGATCTAGTATCGTTTGGCAGGAGTTGGGGGGTAAAAGGGGTTAAAACTAGTAGGGGTTGAGTCCCCGATTATAACGCTACCACTCTTATTAAAAGGTAATGCATATTTTTCGAGTAATTAATAAAAAATGTTTCTAACCTCAAATCAGATAAAAAGCGAAAACGAAACGTTAAAGTGGGCGAATGACAACTAAACCTGTCTCAGTTTATTGTTCGTTGTGTATAATGACTTGCAACGGAACGTAAAAAAAAACGGTATGAGCATTTTACAATAAATAATCTACAAAATAACAATTACACTAATCGTGTTAATAATAATAATTTATGAATATCTGTGGAGAAGAGATGTAGAAGGAAATAAAAGTGATCCTTTTGAGGAACTAATAGTTGTAAATTATGGATGAAATGAAAAATGTATGAATGTTTTGTTGTTTTGTTTTCGTAACAACTTATAAATCTTGCTTAGAAGAAAGTTAGTGTAGGTACCTCCACTGATATGTGTATGTGTACAAAAGGCAATGTTACTACTGTTACTAGGAGAACTTAGGATGCAAGAGCGAGTGAAGCGAGCTCGGGACTTGGGGCAACCCGACTCGGACAGGTTAGGTTCGAAGGGGATCCCCTTCGTGTTTAGGTTTTCTTTTCAATCCATTCAGAAATAGGGACCCCGCGGAGCGGGGTCCCGTCGACCGCTCTTTATTATTTCCCTTCCAGGTTATTTTTTTTAAACCATTGAGCCCGATTACGCCTTTTAAGCAACTTTAAAGTGTTTGAGGTTAGGTTACAATAATTTGTTTTTCTCAAGAACGGTGCGTTACCTTTTCATGGGAGTAGTGCCAGGGGAAAGGAGGAACCCCCCCACCCCCCTTCCCTCTCCCCCCACTCCCACCCCCCTCCTCCTGCCAAACGATACTAAGTGTTTACCAAAAATTGTGTCATACATAAATTGAGGCAGCCCCAGTTTCTGTTTTGACGAAGACCTGTCTTAACAATAGGTATTTATGTGAACGTCCAAGCAAAAAGCGTCCAGCAGTGTGGAATCGACTTAAGACTAGATTCGGTATCTAGAATAGTCAATAATTGATAATAAGGATTTTAAAAAAAAAAACTGTTTTTTTAAATCAGACATTTGATGTTGAAACTCTGAAAAAACTCGATTGGAGAAATCTAAGTATATGAACTGGTAGATGATTGACAATTAATTAAAGTCGCATCGGTATATATCGGAAACTAAATGCCGAGAACAGACCCCTTTTGCTTTTACGACCACATTATTTATGTAGATAGGTAGATTTAGCCTATAACCAAAAAGCCCCTTCAAAATCTTTTCTAACGAGTAATAGTTAGAAAAAAAATTATAGGATTTTATGATTGACTAACTGACGTAGACCAGGCACTAATGCGGATTTTGTACCTATTAGGATTTTATCTTAAAACTTTCCATGACTTGGCCTCAATCCAATACAAAGACATCTTCAAATAGTTAATATAAACACATGAAATAAATAAAAAAACACGCTTAATTGCGTTCAAAATAAAATAATAAAGGTCCTGTAAACCTTTTAAAACTAGGATTAGTTAGGTATTTAGGGAATGCAAAATTAATAATGCGAGTTTGCAGTAGATACCTATTCTAAAATGGCGTCGCATCAGAGGAGGACGCCATTTTATGAAGACGAAGCATGTATTAAAAATAAAAATATGCTTTTGTTCTTTTATCGAAGGCTTTTATCAACAACAACTTGTTTTTTTTTTAGAAAGGGGTACTGGTTCCTAAATATTATATAGGTACTTTATGAGAGATTGAAGAAAGAAAACACATTTATTTGCACAATCATTGTGATGCATAAAAACCATAAAAACAACTAGTTACGTCAATCAACTTTCTGATTGATGATCTAGATGTTTTTTAAGTGATAATATTTAAATATTATATAAAAGCTATCAGTCTTAAAATAATAATACGGGTACAATTTTTATAAAAAAGAGGGAAAAGAATTTTCGCTTAACAGCTCAAGGACACTGAACGAGACACAAATAAAGAATAACAATAAGGCACAACAAACACAATAAAAATGGAACAAGAAGAAAGACAATATTTAAGAAAAATCTTACCGTTTGTGAGGAATATAAGCTTTGCACTACAATCACTGAATAATAACTGCGCAATGCACTGAAGCCTCGCTGTTTTTTTTTTTTTTTTTTTTTTTTTTTTTTTTTGTATATGGCATCTCGCAGTTGACCTTGAGAGGCCGTGACTGCTTAACCGGTCTTTCCTGTGGGTGCCCTAAGGTATTAGCTTAAAGCCTCCAGCCAGGAGCGTAAATAAAGTATTAAAAACTAAACGACAGCGCTCTAAGGGCACCCCCTGTGGGGTACGAACCTCGGCTTAAGGCGTCGTTGGGGAAAAACAAAGCAAATTGGGGACGGGCTGGATCAAAAGTTTAAATTCATGATTATTAACGGGGATTACTATTAAATGCTACGGCTCACTCAGCCTCGGGGCTGGCGGTTCGACGTGCAAGGGACGGGGGGAACAATTTATTCTTGATCTTCGCGTGGTACCTCGGCGGCGAGGACGGAATGACGGTTTGTGTTTGTGCACTGTACTTGTGGCCCTATTGCTTTCCTGAAGGAGAGTAATGGGGTCATCCGGGTCTAAGAGAGTATGCCTAGGTCGGCGAGTCTTACTGATTTGAGATGGCCTATAGCTAGCTGCCTGCACAACCAAGGGGTTGCGATGTCTATCTGCGGACTCGAAGAACCGCTTTGTCGCGCGTTTCAAAAACTGCTTGATGGTGGGGATTCTAAGATCTACGTGTAGGGTTTCGTTCCGAACGAACCATGGAGCGTCCGTAATTTTACGGAGAAATCGGTTTTGAAGTGCCTGCATTCTGTGAATGAGATGGGGACGGGCGTGTGCGAAAGCGGCACACGCGTACGTCATAATCGGCCGGATGCACGCTGTGTAAATACGCAATTTGCCCTTAAGGGACAACTTGCTGCGTGAGTTTAGAACGCAATGAAGCCTACCGAGAGCGAAAGCAGCGCGCGAACGCACTTGCTTTATGTGCTCAGCGAACGAAATGTGGTGATCTAAGATCACACCGAGATATTTGGCTCGCTTCTCCCAAGGGATAGGCTTGCCGAACATCTTGATCTGTCGTGGTAGGTCCGGTCTACGCCGGGGCCTAGAAAAGAGGACCGCTTGGCTCTTATCAGGATTGACCTCGATCCTCCACTTCCTGAACCAGTCACCGAGTCTGTTGACTTCGGTCTGTAGGATGCGGGAGATCTGGTCTTGACTGCGGCCGGTGTAGTAGATGGCCGTGTCGTCTGCGAACAGAGCTAACTGCGCCTTTCTACTTTTCGGGATGTCACTGGAGAACAGCGTAAAAATGAGCGGAGCCAGCACAGACCCCTGAGGGACGCCTGCGCGGATCGGATGAGGGGAAGAGAGCGCACCCTCGATGCGATAGCGGAAGGTGCGGTTCAACAAATAGTCCCGTAAGATGAGCACGAGACGATCTGGCACACCGAATTTGTATAGCTTATACAATAAGCCGTTGTGCCAGACTTTGTCGAACGCTTTCGCGATATCGAAGAACACAGCACCCGTCATGAACCCGCGCTGGAAACCGGCGCTTATGTGTTCTATGATACGGTGGACCTGTTGTACGCAAGAATGTTGGGTTCTAAAACCGAACTGTTCGTTGGGGATGAGCCCCTTCGTCTCGGCGTAGTCTCTGAGACGCTTATAAATAAGCCTCTCATAGACCTTGCCGAAAACGTCGAGCAAACTGATGGGACGGTAGCTGGAAGGCTCGGTCTTAGGCTTGCCGGGCTTCGGGATACCGATGACGGTGGCATTTTTCCACGATTGTGGAAAAATGTTGTTACTAAGAGCACCATTGAAGATGGTGGTCATTAGCATGATCAGGTGAGCCGGGAACAACTGGACCACCCTATTGGTGATACCGTCTGATCCAGGGGCTTTACGGGGTTTCAGACCCTTGATTATATCGTGAACCTCGTCCGGGGAGACGGGGTCTAGAGGACAATCAGGGTCTTCGACCGGAGGGAGAGAGGCTCTACGTTCGACTTCGGCATCCACCTCGGCGAGGTGAGCCTGGTCTACTGGTTGAGAGCTGGGCGAGCACTGGGTCTCGAGGCTGTCAGCTAGGCATTCAGCCCTGTCGATGTCGTCGAATGCTATCGTCCTGTCGGGTCGTGTCAGGGGAGGCATAGAGACTACTTGCTGGGACTTGAGTTTCCTCTGAAGTTCCCAGAATGCCAGATGAGTGGGCTCTAGCTCGCTCAACATCTTGTCCCAGTTACCGTCACGCAGCTCGGCCATGCGTGTCCTTACAGATCTCTGCAAATAGCGCATGTGAGCTTTGTTGGCGTCACAGGGGAAGACGTCGTAGGCACGAGTAGCCGCGTTCTTCTCAGTCAGCAGTTCACGCACATCGTCCGGCAGCCTCAAGCGATGTTCGTCCATCGCCGGAGCTTGCCTTGAACAATCGTTCAGGACCGATTGTACGTGTTCCGTGAGTGAGCCGATCGCGGCCGTCGTGTCAGCGATTGAGGTAAACTGATCTGGTATAGAGTCTAGTAGAGGGGAAGTGGTGGATTTCAAGCGATCGCTTACTTTCCTCCAGTCCGTGACTACTTTGATACGAGAGGGTTCGTCCGGGTCAGGGAGTCCGTCGCGAGGGACCAGTCTCATGACGACTGGTCGGTGGTCGGAAGTCAGTTCGTCCATCGCCTCTATCGAATCCAACCGGAGGTTGATATTCTTTAGGAGCGCTATGTCCAATACGTCAGGGGTATGGTTGGGGTCGTGAGGGTAGTGGGTGGGCGTCATCGGGGCGATGACGTCAAAGTTTAGGACGGGGCAGAGGTCAAACAAGTGTCTGCCTCGGAACGTGGTACTGGTACTATTCCAGGCCGGATGTTTGGCGTTGAGGTCACCCGCTATGATAACGGATTCGCTCAGGCCAAAGAGAATTGAAAGATCGTCAGAGAGCAGTTTGAGACCGTCTGCTGACGAGGTCGCGGTGGGCGGCATGTAAGCCGAAACTATCGTAATCGGTCTATGACCTGACATGCCTAGTCTACATGCAGACACTTCAAGACACGAGAGAGTTGGAGGATCAAGAGGAATACAGTATAGAGGGGTTCTATAATAGATCAAGGTGCCGCCCTTGTGGCATCGAGACCTGTCGTTGCGAACTATGCGATAGTTCGCAATTGACGGGTTTCGATGACTCGGCTTGAGGAAGGTTTCCTGTACTAGGAGAATGTCTAACTTGTGGACGCGGAGGAACTCTGCGACTTCGTCGCGTTGTCCCCTAATGCCGTTGGCATTGAAAAAGCCTAACTTGAGGGATCTGAGTTTAGTTCTTGCGGGGGCCGTATTATACATATTAGGGCCGTTTCGCGAAGGTGTTGAGGACTTGCGTAATTTCCGGGTACGCATTGAATATGCTCTGGATCTGATAGAGATTGCCAGAGGATTGAGCCTTGACTAATTCCCCGGCCATTTGAATGGCGCGAGGAGACATGAACACGTTGAATGTGCTCGTGATCACATTAAACGCGTCTAGTGCGTTAGCGACGGCGCCAACTGAAGAAGTCGCGGGTTTAGGGGGCGCGCGAGTGGTGGCGACGGGAGCGGCTTTAGGAGCTGGCTCAGGTACACGGGGCGCGAGAGGCGCGCGGGGCGCGGCGGGCGCGGGAGCCGCGCGGGGTGCGAGAGGCGCGCGAGCCGCGGGAAGCGCGGTGTTAGCGGCGGGTGCCAGTTGAGCGCGTTGAGCGCGAATATTGGGGTCCATCATCAGAGGTTGAGGATGGAGAGGAGGGGCCATATATTGGCCGAAGGCAGGGAAGGCCTGCTGGTGGTTAAAATAATTCCACGGACTGGACCTTTGAGGGCTCAGACGCTGCGGAGGTTGAGACAGGGTAGCGGGGTACCCGGGGTGCTCTCGTTGCTGCCTCGCGTCGAAACGCTTGGTCAGCTTCGAGGAAGATGATTTCGGGGCTTTAGGACAGCCACGGTAATTGGCTGGGTGACCCTGTTGGCCGCATAGGACGCAGCTGGGAGGCTCGGTGCAGAGGGCACGGTCCTTTGGACGGGTGCACTCAGAAGTGCCGTGCTCGCCCAGGCACTTGACGCACCTGGGTTTCGCAAAGCAGTTCTTTTGCGCGTGTCCGTATAGCTGGCATCTGTGGCATTGGCCTATGATGCTTGATTTGTGGGGCTTCTGGACGTCGAAGCCCTTAAGGTAGCATATCGAGCTAACCTTGAAGATTGGGTGATGCCCTTCGGTTTGTGGGCACACGACAAGAACCATGTCGTATGCGGATCCACCTCTGGATCGGTGCATCCTGTGCACTTCGAGGACAGGGATCCCCTGTCTCTCTAGGTCTGCCTTTATGTCGTCCGTGGCGATCTCACTGGGGATCCTACGGATCACCACGCGTATCTGACGATCCTCGGGGAGGGTGTACGAGTGGAATGAGATTCCTCTCGCCCGAAGAAGTTTTGTAAGTTCCCTGTAATCGTTCGACGTAGGAACGGAAACTTTGATGCCCGGTTGTGTGCTGATGGCACTGGTGAAGTTGATCCTAAGATCACTGCACCTTTGTGAAACTTCCGTCCACCTGCCCTTATCTTGAATGATAATGGGTGGGGGACGGGATGCCTTCTTGGAGGCAGAAGGAGTCTTGGCGGACGCGGTCGCAGTACCGGAAGTGGTAGCTTGCGACTGCGCGGACGGAGCCGGGGTAGGGGCCCTAGTGGCGACTACCGCGGGGGTAGAGGGAGCGGAGGTCGAGGGAGCCTCGATCGCAACCATTTTAGCAGGTTGCGAAGACCTGCTCTTGTTCTTCTTCCTCTTGCCAGGGCCTGAGGTGATGCCCCCTTCCTCTGGTCCAGAGGAGGAAGAACAAGAACCTGACTCCGCATCCGAGGAGTCTGAGTTCGCCGCCGCCGCGTTATTGTCCGCGGGGGCGGTGGTGTCCATCGACACTATCGGACTTTCCGAACGACTCTGTGAGTCAGAGTCGTCTGAGTTTGAAGCGAGCGCATCGCTGAATTTTGAGAGGCTCGCTGATGGCGTAGCCCTCAACCCACTAATCTGGGAAGCGTACTTCCTGAGGAAGTCTTGGTCCTTGAGGAGGACCTCTCTGACGAACGTCAGTAAGAGGTCGTCCTCCATTCTACCGAGAGGGGGGATCCTATCGGAGGAATTTTGGAGCCGGACTCCACTACAAGAAAATGAAGCCTATCGTGGCCCTACGCCTAACTCCCCGGGTGGATTGGCCCGGGGATGAGTTTCGCTCCCTGTCGGGTGTAGACAGGGAGGATGAGTACCTATGGTGAGCCCTGAGCTTGTGATCCCGTTGCCAATCTTATTGTGCAAGGGGGCCCTATTTGGTCTAGCGCGAAGGGTGTAGACACACCCTAAAGACACTAGGTGAGTCGCTGTGGGAGGAAAACTGTCACCAGAGCCGACTAGGAGATCCCCCAAGGCCGGTTAACTCTGGGACCCGTCCAAATTATTGCCTCTCCCTGAGGGGGTTCAGCGGGTGCGTTTGGGTCAGCACCCCACTCGGTTTCGTTGGCACCGTAAGGTATCCACCGAGGACCACGAAACTGTGGTTTTACCCAGAAGGGGCCTAATGAATTTAATAACGTTTTCCTGCTATAGAAACACCTGTCTTGAAAAAGACAATTTTTGTGATCCAGGTCTTTCGATTGAATTGATTAATAAATTAATCGACCCAATCAATCGACGATCGGATGTAGTCGGGGCGACTACGAGAGCGTTACGCAAGCGTAACAATACCGGGCACGAGAGAGCGGCAGGAGGGCGGGAGCACACCGATAGCAGCACACAACACGACCGTCCGCAGCGAGATCCGAACGCAGTCCGAAGCCTCGCTGTCCTCGAGCTCATATATATAGACTTCAACAGACAGATTACTAAGGTACTAAAACTCACTACACTTTATACTCGCCCTTGTGTCAAAGACTGAACAAAATAAGAACTGTATTGAAACACAAGGGCGAAACCTGTGCGAGAAATTCTCACGAAATTATGTTAACTGGTAAATTCCCTAGTAAAAACATAGCTACCTACGCTTAATACACAGAAATAGGGTTCCGCAATTTTATTTAAAAGTATTTTAGTTTAGATAAAATATGTACCTACTTATTATTTTTAGGGTTCCGTACCTCAAAAGGAAAAAAAAAAAAAAAACCTAGGATTTCTAGTGTGTCTGTCTGGCTGGCTGTCTGTCTGTCTGTCCGTCTCTCCGTCTGTCTGTCACACCTGATTTGCTCCGAATCTCCCAAATGTTTTGCTACTCTCAGTAAGACATGATGATACAGCAGCTGTATGGGCTCATATGGAACCAATTTTGGATTTCCTAAAAATACATTCTCCTCAAGCAAAAACTTTTAGATTAGATTAGAACTAATAACATACTGATCACTTGACAATAATAAACTGATCACTTGTGCAAGATCTTCCAATTAACTTGCTTAACCTGTCAAGCACCTGTCACTTTTGACGTTTAACATTCGTAAAGACCCGAGCCAATTCCCGCGGCGCAACATGTATAAGATCCCGCTCACAAAAATTGTCTACTGATGCTTTTTTGGCTCTAGGCACATAATGTAAACTGTTTTGGGTTCTTGAATATACAAACCATACTATAAAGTGTAAGCAATAGGTACTCGTATTACGAGAGTTGTTTTTATAAACAAACGATGTTATCAGAGAAGGCTTTTTTTTTTTTTTTGGGTGGGAAATTATCAAATAACTTCTCCCGCTCTGGGCGGAGCGGGAGGGCGTGTCAGACTTTTACTGACTAAAACCCACCCGTGTTCCTTCCGTTGCCTGTGTGCCAGGGCCACGATATCCCTTTCGGACAAACTCGCAACCCCGGCAGGCATTGGTCCTAACGGACCCCGTCAGTTTGTGCTGACATCTCTTTGAGGCGCGCGTGGAACACAACGCGCCGTCGACCCGGGCCTGGTCCTTATCGGACGGCGAGCTACCCATCGCTCACCGTCCGCAGGCCCGCACCTACGGTGGCCGGAAACTGGCTTGCGACTCCCGACGCCCGGGGCGTCTCCTGCGGCGACTAAGGGCGCGAGGGCGCGAACCTTGTCTCACCCTCACGCGTTCCGCCTCCTCCTTCGCTAGCATAACTGCTTCGCAGAAGGAGGTGACGGCCTCCCATGCACTCTCGCTCCGAACCATGGCCTGAACCAGGCCCGGACGCGAGAGATCGCCGCCGCCGATCGCCTCCGTGAGAACACGGCGGTGCTCCGCCCAAGCTGGGCAGACCTCCACCGTATGCTCCACCGTGTCCTCCGGGCGATCCACACAGTGGTGACACCCGGGCGTTTCCTCCCGCTTTATCCTGAACAGGAACCTCCCGAAACAGCCGTGTCCGGTGAGGACCTGCGTCAGGCGGAAGGTGAGGACGCCGTGGCGCCTCTCTAGCCACTCCTCAAAGAGGGGACTTATCGCCACAATTGTGGCGTGCCCAGCGCTGGGTTGCGACAATCGCACTCTCCATGTCGCCATGATATCCCGCCGGAGCTCTGTCCGCCGTGCCGTGATTTCTCGCGGCAGCGGAGATCAGAGAAGGCTGAAAGTATGTTTCTTCGTGTGTTATGTCTATTTCTGATAAAACTACCTACTATATCAATTTACACGAAATTTAGCAGTTTACATTATGAATAGACAATTTGAACGGTCTTTAATGCTCTTTAGTCCCGTATTATATACAATACATTACTTCAGAGATTTTTTTTTTATTACCTTACAAATACTAAAAATAATAAAATATGCAGAACCATTTTATCAGAAAATCTCACTTTTATCATTCATCGGGAATTACCAACCATAAACCAAAATAATTTGGATGTTGCCAAACTTGAAAATCATAAAAGAGTACCATTGAAATTAATTTCGCTTAGATTGACATCGTGTTTTATATTAAATAATTACGTACACCTATATAAAAAAATGTAAGTAGATTAGGTACCTACTTAAAATCTACTATTGCACCAACAGGCAAAACATGTTGGTTCGTCTTCGTTAAAATTATGTTTCCATCTTCATATTCATGGATCATGTTACATAATGTTTGAACAAATAAATTAATCTTTAACTTTACCAGAAACATAATTACTTTACATATTTATCACTAAGTAAACGAATTCCAAAAAAATACGTAATGCATATACTTTATACTATTGTTATAACAGAGCCATCTATTGAATGTATGATACACTAATATAAAATCATAATATCGTATCTTCGAAGGAGAAAGCAGAAGAAACGAAATAATACAATTACTTTTAAATTTAAAAGGTCTAGGTCGTGAAAGAATTATTATTTTAATAATAATTCTTTCACGTGTCCTAAGATAGTAGTAGATTTGTGTTCAGCATGAAAGATTTTTATTATGTGTTTAGTTCTCATGTATCGATGTAGATGTCGCTACTTTATAACATAATTATGCTCTCAAGTCTCGCGTTACTTTTTCTCCGACCGGTCGTTGAACTCGTCGATGACTGAGTGCAATTAAAATGTTTTTCTTCAGATTTCCTCGAATCCGAAGTAGGGAGTTTCAAACATGTACCTATATTTATCGATATTACATAGTTTTTTTAATTGGGGTCCTACCTATTGAATGGTGATGCACAATAGGAACATAAACTCCAGTAGTTAGTCTTCAGTAGCAAGACCTTTTAAGTTAGTTTAAAATTGGTTTATTTTTTAACCGACTTCCAAAAAGGAGGAGGTTATACCTACATAAATATGTTCGGCTATATAGCCAGCGATTTGGGTATTTTTTATAGTAACTCGTGCAGATGCACTCGGAAAGCACCATTTGGTGAAGTGGAACTGACGGGGAAGACCACAGATGGCCACTGGAACTGCTTAATAATACGTATTTCACGATTTCGATTCGATTAGGCACCCCTGCATCGGGAAAAGCAATATTTTGTAAAAAGTGATAACGGTTGACGTTAGGCTATTGAAAATTAGATAGATTATCAACTGACCCACTAAAAAGTCATAAATAAAAAACTTTTTACAACAAAAAAAACAACCGACTTCCAAAAAGACACTACAATGTGAAAAATAACTTTAATTTCGGAAGTCGGTATCTTGGGATATGTATTTTAGTATTCTGCCATCGACTTTCTGTTTTTTTTAGCGTTATAGGTTCTATGAACTATGGCTCCGTAACGATTTCGCTACGAGTCCGCTACGAGAGCTTTAACTTCAAGAAACTGCTACGAACTCGCTACGGCTCAGCTAAGGACTTCGCTACGGCTGTGCCACCGCGCGCTCCCGAGAGCCTTAGTAATATAAACTATTTGATTATTCTCATGGTTCGAAAGTTCTGATTTTATATATTTTTGATAAACTAATTTATAACAACTCTTTCTATCTCACACTCGTCGGTAGGTATAGGAACTGAGTGGGTTCACTTCACCAACGTTCTTATTTACAAAATGGTAAATAATCCCAGGCTATTATTGTCCCAGTGCAGGCAGCAGCAAATGCGTCTTCTCCTATAGAGAAGGTACGAGTGTTAATCACCACGTTTTTTCAAGACGGGTTGGCGATTTTCGCCCTCGACTTCGTCGCGTAGTTTTCCGTTCCTTACCCGTTACCGTAGTCCGTGGAAGGCACCACGGGTATTTTTTTTACCCGTGGTCCTTCCGAGAAATACAATGCTGCCTAATTAAAATGGTAGTCCCTCTCGTAGTCCCTGGAAGGTATGTATCATCCCTCCGAAAAATACAATGCAGCTGAATTAAAATTGTACTAAAGTCAATTCATAATACAGCCAAAGGCATTATACGTAGTTAAAGACAACACTGTTGGCGCAGTGGTAAAGCGATTGACTGCTGCGCTGCGTGTCGCGGGTTCGATTCCCGCATGGATAAAATATTTGTATGACCTATACATATGTAGTTGTTCCGGGTCTGGCTGTTTGTGTATGTGAGTTTAAATCTTTGTGAACGCACCCACGATACAGGAGAAATAACTAGTGTGGGGCAACGTTTAAAAAAAAAAGAATCACAGAATTTTAATTAAAACAAAAAAAAAAATATATTAATTAATTATTTTTTTTCTCTTTGTCTACTTTCCTGTCGCAGGTGTGCTGGAAGAGATTTCTTTAGAAATAAGCATCACCTTTGTACGTATTTTCTGTTCCTTTCTTCTTGTCTGTTTATATGTGTGTACATAAACTGTTAAATAAATAAAAATCACTAATATATACATGTAACATAGACAAAAAGTTGTTTAACAAAAATCTTGTAGCGTTTCCAGAATTTTCTAGTACAAAGCATTCGCTGTACAGTGATAGAAATAAAGAAGCAGGAGTTAGTATGTTACAGAGTAAAATTGGGACTGCAATTGAGATTCCTAAGAAGTTTATTGACTTTATATTAATACCTTATTCTTACCAAGGTCATAAAATTATCTTTTTTTGCACCCCTGAATCTAGAAATTGAATAGGTGCTAAAATATCATACAATGTTTACTGCATAAGTAACTCTTTGGTTTACTGTAACGGGGTCTGTATAAACGGAGCTACCACCACGTTTTTCTGGCGAAACCCAATATTAAAATAAATATGCTGTGATTACCTTTTTTCTTAATTTGACTAAGATCTATCTTTTGAGAGTATTTGTACAATTGTACGCGAAGTCTAAGTAAGTCCTGCCATTCTTCTAGTGGTATTATTTGTAGGGTTCCTAAATCAATAAGGAACCCTTATAGTTTCGCCATGCCCCTCTGTCTGTCCCTAGCTTAGCGCAGAGACTTAGTACAAGAAAGTTGTTATTTGGTAGGGGTGTATATATATATTAATCACGCCGATAAAGATTAAAAAAAAAAAAAAATTAGGCTACCTCCCATGCGCGTAAAGTGAGGATGAATTGTATTTTTTTCTCATCTATCCCATGGTGTGGAATATCGTTGGATAGGCGGTTCAAAAATATTGTGGGTCTGTGAACACCATTTTTCGATTCAGGGATTAATTTGCGTAGTGTTAAGCTTTAGTGCTATTTTTTTTTAGAGTCAAGCGTTTCCCCCCTGCTTGGTTGCTGCGGCTGTAGTTTATACAATGAAAATAAATGGAAACTATACAGGGTGGCCCAAAAGTCGTCGATCAAACGCAACTAGGGGTTAGATGGGGTCATCAGCTGCAAAAAGTTGTTCTACGGGAGGTCCTTAAGGTCAACCGCTGCAGAGTTATAATTTATTTTGTGTTTTTATGAGAAAATTGACTTTCTTTAACTAATTCTTATTAAAATTCGAAAAAATCTACATCCTGTATCTTTTTATAATTTTCACTAAATTGGTACTGATAAGTCCTTGCGTAAGACATGCTATTTATGGTTGTTTATTGGGTGTGTTGAAGATAATATTAAGTTTTACGATTTTTTTTTTCTCAAATCATAATTTTTATTTACTTCGGACCCACTGTGAAAAAAAAATACTCTACCGAGAACTGACCCTGTATTACAAGTTTGGCGCATTTAATAGGGATTCTGAAAAGGTATTACACATGGCCATGAGTGGCTCTAATATCTTTCTAGGACGAAAAAACAAAACAACGATTGTGAAATAATTGTTTTATTAAGCGAAACATTTTACAATAAATGCTCAAAATTCGTGCCTCTGACCATAATACATAATCTGCACCGTCTAATAAAATTCCTACGTAACCTACGGAATGCACCTCTATTGTTAGTAACTTGTACCCTAGCAAATTCGAGCTTTTGTCGTAGTTCTTGTTCGCTATTGTTCTCTCCTTGGTAAACTATTTCTTTAAAATAGCCCCAAAGAAAAAAATCTAACGGATTTAAATCGGGCGACCGGGGTGGCCACGCAATATGTCCGCCTCGACCAATCCACCGGTTGGGGAAGCGCTCGTTCAAATGATCTCTAACTGCTCGAGCGTAGTGAGGCGGGGCGCCATCATGTTGCAGCCACATTTCTGCTATTCTTTCTTCTGGAACTTCAGCTTCGTTAAGAATATGGTTTAAATTATTTTGCAAAAAAATTTAATACTGAGCACCATTCAGCCTTGCTGGCATTTCATGCAACACCAACTGCTGGCCAATTATACCAGCCCACATGTTAATATCAAACAGATGCTGGAATCGATCATTTCTTATGTTATGGGGGTTCACTCTGGAGTAAAAATGTAGATTGTGGATGTTGAATACTCCCATTCTTCTAAAAGTTGACTCATCCGTCCATAAAACCTTGTTGAAGAACTGCGGATCCTCTCTGTGGTATCTTAGCATCTCTCTGCAAAACCGCACTCTAAGTTCATAGTCACCGGGCAGCAAAGCTTGCACCCTTTGCACGTGGTAGGCGTGATATTTGTTTCTGTTAATGACACGTTGCACCGTCGATCTTGGAATCCCGAGATTACGGGATATTTGGCGTTGACTTATACTAGGATCCAATCTTAATTCTCTCAGCACTTCATCTTCATTTTCAAAGTGCACCACTGGTCTGCCTGCTCTCGGAGCATGCTGACCGGGTAAGACTCCCTCCATGTACGCGCATAAATACCCTGTAGTCCGGAAAACGATCACGGTTAGGGTAGCGTTGACGATAGTCCCTGGCAGCAGCCCGGGCATTACCGTCGCAAAAGCCATACAGGTAATGCATTTCTGCATAATCCCGTTGGGTGTATTCTCTCCTCGCAGCAGCCATCTGTCCACTTTTGTAGCCAATCCGTCCGATTCCGGATCTAGTCCGATTCACACAGCACTGGTCACAGGTAGGCAATCTATCACAAGTCCGAAAAACAAAGCGTAGGTCAAAGGACAGAAACTGATCACAAGTCGTCGTAGAACCGAGAAAAAGAACACGTGCGTACTCACAGGCAGGAAGCGAGTCACTAAAGAAACATGCTCACGCGCATCCCCCGGCCCCCGCCCCGGCCGGCCTGGCCTTTTGTTTCCTAGAAGAGATATCGCTACCTGAACTGACGGGCGAACCGGCCTTTTATTGACAAAGGATTAAATGGTTAGTGTAAAAGAGAGGCAGAGAGTCTTTGTCATTAATTGTATTAGTTCCAGTTTATTTTTAAATAAGCCTAACCGAGTTTTATGGTTGGGTTAACACGTTCGCGTGAGCAACGTCTTCCGACGTCGTATTGGTATAATTATGAAATGGCGCAACGTTATATGAAGGCCTCTAGATTGTCACATTTATTTCGACGGAACGTCTTTGGACGTCTGTTTTATGGGCAAATTTCTATGGCGCATCTATTTTGCGCCGCAACTCATTCGATTTTCATAGGCTATACCGCCGCGTGACTTTTTTGTTTTTTTTTTTGTTTTGTAGGTACACATGTAAAAGTTGCGCGCATATGCACAACGTCTTATGACGTCCTTTCTT
Organism: Tiliacea citrago; assembly: GCA_963921375.1. Taxonomy (NCBI): domain Eukaryota; kingdom Metazoa; phylum Arthropoda; class Insecta; order Lepidoptera; family Noctuidae; genus Tiliacea; species Tiliacea citrago. The sequence goes on from OY992796.1 coordinate 17,924,538, forward strand.
GCACCATTATCCACACCGGCAGTTAGGCTGCGCCGCGCAGCAAGCCAGCCATAACTTTGTATGAGAAAAAGTTGCGCCTCAGTACAAGCATTCAGAGATGAGGTGGCTCACGCGAACGTGTTAACTTTGGCCTTGCTACGAATAATCGTCCTTGAAAGATATCAAAGCCACGCATAGCCATGTGTAATACCTTTTCAGAATCCCTATTAAATGCGCCAAAACTTGTAATACAGGGTCACTTTTCGGTATAGTATTTTGTTTTCACAGTGGGGTCCGAAGTAAATAAAAAGTTATGATTTGAGAAAAAAAAAAATCGTAAAACTTAATATTATCTTCAACACACCCAATAAACAACCATAAATAGCATGTCTAACGCAAGGACTCATCAGTACCAATCTAGTGAAAATTATAAAAAAGATACAGGATGTAGATTTTTTCACATTTTAATAAGAATTAGTTAAAAAAAGTCAAGTTTCTCATAAAAACACAAAATAAATTATAACTCTGCAGGGGTTGACCTTAAGGACCTCCCGTAGAACAACTTTTTGCAGCTGATGACCCCATCTAACCACTAGTTGCGTTTAATCCACGACTTTTGGGCCACCCTGTATATACACAGCTAAGATAGGCTTTACAAGTTAACGAGTAATAGTCAACCAACTTACATTTGCAGTTGGAGAATTGACCGTGACGTATATTGATGTATGGAAGTTCTCCCATACATCGATATACGTCACTGTCAATTCAAAGAAAAAACTTAACATTGTAGTTGAAAATAACATGTTAATGTTTTTCAACTGCAATGTTAAGTTTGTTTTTGGGATAAATTGATCCCAACTGTGGAACCCTTCATTATGCGCGGTTCGACACGCAATTGGCCGGTTTTTTTAATATAATTAACTAAAATCGAACGATGGTACGGCTAGAAAGGGGGGACTACCGAGATGACGACTAATAGAGAAGTATGGAAGAAAGGGACATGTTGCGCCGACCCCAAATAAATCGGGATAGGGGCAGGAGAATTATTATAATGAATTAACTAAAATCCCAACCAAAATATATATTGCCTCGATCACTATTTTCTATTAAAAAAAAAATATTTCGACTGTATTTTAACTTTCTGCAGTAGCGTTTTCATCCACGCCACGATGATTTTCTGTTTGGTAAATTCACCCAAATACCAAATTGGAATAGAGCTATAATAATAATAATTATTATTAAATCTTTATTAACAGACCACAGAGATCCATAAAGTGTTAGTAAAGAAAACGTAAAATCAAATGTTAGTAGGTAGGTAGGTACCTAACATAATCCTCATAATACTAGTATAATATGAATTCAATTCTATAGGTATTTAAATAAATTCTATTGTTTGAAAATGTTACATGCCGTAAAGTAAAATGTATCTGTACTATTTGTATAAATTACATCTTATCTCTTCATTCAATTCAATAATATTGCTTATAATGTACAGACGCCAGCAGATCAAGCTACCCGAAACTGTCAAATTTTCCCAATCAACCTTGAACCTTATGCTGTAGGGTTAAAGTTGAAAATTTATTGAAGAAATTTGACAGATTGTAGCAGCTTGATGTGCTGGCGTCTGTACGTATACTTACAATAAAAGCAAAACTAAATGATTTCTCTATTTCTAAGTTTCTTCTTGGGAATTGGGATAAGTTCATCCCAACTACGGAGCTCTTCATTGTTCGTGATCCGACACGCATTTGGTCGGTTTTTTTAATGCTTAAAGCACGCTCTTTCAAATGAAAATTATGATTTTCAATAAACTGGTTGAAATTAAATTAGCTAGAACTAAATTAATTAATTAAATTAACTCTGCATACGTGACGAGTATTTATTTATTTATTTGTGCACATTATTATCGTATTACCTTTTTGCAGTTGACATTACAATATAAAAGGCCACCAGTGAAAGTCACAATACCCCCCGTACTAGTTCATATTGTATTACAGTATTTAAATAATGAATCCCAATTAATTTTAGCCTGTATACCACCCAACTAGCAAAAACGTCGGATAGTTCCAGTCGTATAAGACTTCATGTTATGTAACAGTTATATAGTGGTATGTAGCCAACTATTATGTTATATAGAGTTCATCTTACAACTGTTTAGTCACCTGACTGTAATGTCTTATTATACAGGGTGGATTTTTGAGATGGGGCAGTAAGGGCAGCTACCTTAACCGTTGTAGCTACAGAAAAACGGTCTTAAGAGACTGTCCTTAACTTTTTGAGAAAATTTGATCTGCATTCACAGATTTAGAAAAAAATGTACAGTCAGCAGGAAAATGGGCAATTTTTTACAACAACTTTTTTTTATGCCAATCGATCGATTGGCATAAAAAAAAGTTGTTGTAAAATAATTCTTATAACGATCAAAAACCTCTATTGGACCAACTGAGGTTTGAGTACTAGAAAAGTCATAAATTGCAAAAAAAACTTTTCCCATACATTTCGTAGGAAATGAGACTCGACCTTAATTTTTTTACCATCGTTATACTGGCCGCTACAAAAAGGACTGATCGAAAAACAAATAAAAAACAATAACTTCTACTTTGGGTATTAACTCATCACAAAATTAAAATTTTGAAATTAATTAATAATAATTTAAAATTCGGACTCGCCTAGAAATTTTACTTTTGTGCTAAGATATGAGGTGTTCAAAATGGTAACCATTTTGACGTAGGCATATTCTCGTTACTACAGTACAGAGCGGGTAGCAGCTAATAATGTGCTAGGGTTAATTCCATAGATAATTGTGGGAAGTAAAGCTTTGAGTTCCTGAACACTGTCGTATTTCTTTTTATAAAGTTATTTTTTTAAATAGCGCCACATAAAAAATCAAGAGGCGTGAGATCAGGACTGCGAGGTGGTCACGGTACAGGACCATATGTTTGTTGTTTGTCCCTGCCTTGCGAATTGCCGGTTCAAATTAGTACGGGTACGAGTATGGCGGCTGTTGCGCAGAGTTTCAGAAATTACAAGCAACCAAGCAACAAACTATCTAGATTCTGTTTTCAAAGCAATTCAATTTTATTATGACGCGTACCTATTCGTTCGAAATTCGAAGTTTATTTTTTTGTTAATTTTTGGCCAGTTTTCATTGTAGGCAACATCTATCCATCATAAAAAACTAAGTTGGAGTCTCATATCCTACGAAATGTATGGGAAACGTTTTTTGCGATTTATTACTTTTCTAGTACTCAAACCTCAGTTGGTCCAGTAGAAATTTTTGATCCTTATAAGAAAGCCGATCGATTGGCATAAAAAAAAAGTTTTTGTGAAAATTTGCCATTTTCCTGCTGACTGTACATTTTTTTTTAAATCTGTGAATGCAGATCAAAATTTCTTAAAAAAGTTAAGGACAGTCTCTTCAGACCGTTTTCTTGTAGCTACAACGGTTAAGGTAGCTGCCCTCACTGCCCCATCTCAAAAATCCACCCTGTATAGTTGATTAAACGTTTTCAGGACTAACTTATACGACGTTGTACAATGGTGTCAGTGCACATGTTGAGTTAGCGTTTTCAGAACTATCTTATACGACGGCCGATACCAGTGCCAGCCATGACGTTTATTGGACAATATATTAGTCATATAAACGTTTCGGTTAAATAAAAGGTTTTTATAAGACAACCGTCGTCGTGTGCAGAATCTTAACATAACCTTTATACCAATCAAACGCCGCTCAAACGTTTGTGCATGACCTTTATATAACAAAGCTATTTTGGTCATATGGAAGACTAACTAAGACGTGTATGCGACTATTATGTTTAATTTCAACGGTTACATAACTAAAGTAGACTATTAAATCATTTAAAGGTGAAACCCACACTTTAATGACACCATTCCCCTTTTGTTTTATAATTAATAAAACTGGCCAAGTGCGAGTTGGACTCGCACACGGAGGATTCCGTACCTTATTAAGATCGAGCAAAAACGCCGATATAAAAACGTTTCTTGTATGGCGACCGCCTTTAATTATTACCTTTTTTTTATAGCAGCAATAGAAATACACAATCTGTGAAAATTTCAACTGTCTACTTATTACGGTTTATGAGATACAGCTTGCTGACAGACGGACGGATGGACGAACGGACAGCGGAGGCTTAGTAATAGGGTTCCGTTTGCCACCTTTCGGCTACAAAATTCAAAAAAAGTAAGTAATGATTAGGGAACCCAAGGGGTCTCAAGGAAAAATCTACACGACCTTTTTGTTATATTATTGTATTATAGAGGTCGCCATATAACTTAGACAAGATGGTTGGAGCTTTATTATGAGAACATATTTTTAATAATTAACATAAACTATTGAATTACAAAGAAATAGGGGAGGGCCTTAAAAACTTCCCAAAAACACATATACATATTGTCATAAAACTAAAGTTTCCAGAAACATTAACACAACTACTACTATATATCACATTAATTTAAATATTATAGGCCCAGAATAGATATTTTGCTATCATGAAAATTAACTTGATTTACTTTTTTCTGTCATTCTTTCATACAAGCACAATATTTAACATGCGAATCAAAACGGTTGCCGTTGAGTCGTTTTTTGACGACAGTCCAACGTTTCAGTTGTTTGACAACCACATTATAACTGCTATGTGACATAAACGGTCACATAAGGGTCTTATCACAACCAGTATTGGACCGTAAAGTCAGTCTTTAACTTTTATTTAACTTGTATATAACGTTCAGCGATCATTGGCTGACTTCTACGTAACTACTACTAACCCATAGAATTGTTGTATAATAACGGCCTTTTTCGGGTTTTATAAATGTTTATATAATTACGTTTATACGACCAATCTTAAAAGATTAACTAAAAATGTAAAACGTTAACTTGACTATTATAAAACATTAATTTGTTAGTTGGGCAGGCCTAGGCATGAGGAAAGAAAGAAGAAAGAAAGAAAAATAATTTTATTTGTCACAGAAAAAACGTGCATACAAAAACATATCTAATAAACTCAAAGGTAAACATTACACAAAACAGGGGGCCGATCGCGCTATTTCTCAACGTAATTACCGTTCGAACGGAACGTTTTTGGTTTTAATTTAGTTTTGGTTTAGCAGATGTAAGAAACGGTATCGCGCTATTTTTTGTGAGAGTATTGTTCGATCGATCGTTCCTCCAACGTAACTTCCAAAGTAAAGCTAAATCGTTTCTGTTGAAATGATTAGCGCGATACGAAATGTGTCTAACGTAACGTTTTTGGTTGTGGTATTAACGTTCAAAATTAGCGCGATCGTCCCCCTGATCTACATATAATCACGAGCACAAAAAAACAAATAGTCGGCAGCTGCACGTCATAATATAATAATAATAATAATCCATTTATTTCAGGCTACGCAGGCCCATAGATAAATACCTTAACCTAATCATACATATTTTTATTATAGTAACATTAACTAAACACGCGTTGTCGGCGTCGTGTTTCGCTGCGTGGTGTCGCGTAACCGTCCTCGGAAACGTCGATATACGACACCTTTCGGCCAAAAGTCCTCTTTCAAGCAGGTCTGTAGATGGCCGGTTGGGATTCGTACCACAAATGACTTAAAGTTGATGTTGTGGCGCGATTCCAACCTTTCGATCCTTCTCTTTCATTCTTCTTAAATTTTTGTTTTATTTTAATTTAATTATTTATTTTTAAAGTGAATATATAACTAAATATTCTGTGAATATTTCAAGCGTCTACCTGTTGCTGTTATCAATATCGAGCAAAAACGAGCAAAAAAATCACGTTTGTTGTATGGGAGCCCCCTTAAATATATATTTTATTCTGTTTTTTAGTATTTTTTGTTATAGCGGCAACGAAATACATCATCTGTGAAAATTTCAACTGTCTAACTATCACGGTTCATGAGATACTGCCTGGTGAAAGACGGACAGACAGACAGACAGACGGCGGAGCCTTAGTAATAGCGTTCCCGTTTTACCCTTTGGGTACGGAACCCTAAAAACTGATATTTTAAGTGACTACACAAACTGCGGTCCAACTGCCCAGATAAAAAAATCTTTATATTAATTTCTGTTTTGTTTTTGTTTTAGATATCGATAGCCATGAAGGCAACAAACTGGTGCGACGTCGCGGGCGCGACAGTCAGCGCGACCCTAGTCGTGCCCGCGATATCACACCAGTCTGTAGAAGCCTTAACGTCTGCGGAGTTTCGCTAGCTAATTTTAGCAAATAATTAAATTTTTTAAATTTAATTTGACTCTGTATAGGCCTAGGCATGAGGAACAGGGTGTAAAGTTCACTAATCCTCCATTGTTGTCATGTAGCGTTGTAGATGCCGCCACAATATCTAACACGATACATTTTTTTTTAACTTTTTCCCATATTTGTATAGGATCTAAAAAATACCAAAAGGAACTAACAAAAAAATATTTAGTTTTTAGTTGGCAATCTGTGTGCGCGTCATTGAAACCTATAAGAAAGTAATTTTATAAAACTTCTCGGACACTGACAAATTACATCCTTGGAAATAAAAATTGACTAATAATATAAAAGCACCGACAGACAGGTCAGATAAACTGACAATTAAATTAATTGCAAAACTATGACCATGTGACTGTATCTAAACGACCCCAGGCTGATAATATTTTCGTTTTTCCTAATTCTGTTAATATTATTGTTTAGATCAGTTTCCCCCTTTGGGGAAAAGGCCGCACCCCGCCTCCGTACGGCCCTGTAGAGCTCGTCTCCAGACTGGACACTCTCCCACTGACAGAGATTAAGTGAATTCCAAATATGAAGAAGTCTAACATATTAGCTCATTAATAGAGTAAGGAAATGATTAAAAGAAATGATAAATAAGATCTAGGAATTCATACTTATGAAATTGGATATGGTTTTAGAAAGCTAATAAACAATAGAGGGATGCAAAGCATATTAATATAATTAAGCTTGTGAGTAACCGTTACGCTAGAGTAACAGGTATTTAGTCAGTCATTACTCACACGATACTTTACACCTACACTCGGAGTACTCAGAGCAACACTTCCATAAAGTGACGCAAGCGGCTTTTCAGCGGCATTTAGAGAATACAATCCCGGGATCCCGACCGTTTTCTGGTCTCGAAAATCCCGGGACTTTACTTGGCTAATCTCGGGATTTTCGGGATTGCCACAAACAAGTCTAGTTTGTATTCCGTAGTCCGTTGCCCCTTGAAAATAACCTTGCCTAGATTATTTTAATACATTACGACAAAAAGCAACTCGTACAATACGTAGGTACAATACACAATACATAATTACACAACATTATAAAAAATACGAAAAAATATTAAAAAGTTTAGTTACCACTGCAAAAAAATTACAATATATAAACAAAATAAAGAAATCAGACAATAAAGTAAAAGCGATGTGGAGCATTATAAATGAGAGAACAAATAAAAAATCAAAAAAGGAAAAACGTAGCATACAATTACAACACAATAATACTTTTATATCCGAACCCAAACAAATTGCGGATATTTTTAATGACTTCTTTGCGTCTGTAGGAGAAAATAACAACAATCCATCTGGCAGTGCACTGGGCGGCATGTCAACACTAAACACCACTGAGAACACCATGTTCCTTAGCCCAGTAGAAGCTTGGGAAGTTAACAAATTAATCAAAAGTCTAAAAAATAAACAAAGTTACGGTTTAGACGAAATTCCACCTACGTTATTGAAAGAATGCGCAAATGAACTCACTTTACCATTTTATTTATTGTTGAATCAGTCTTTTACAGAAGGCTCTTTCCCCGAATTATTAAAGAAATCATTAATTAAACCAATTCATAAAAAGAACACAAAAACTGATCCTAATAATTATCGCCCCATCTCTCTCTTGCCCTCAGCCTCCAAAATTTTCGAAAAAGCTATGTGTGACCGTGTTTATACCTTTTGCGAAAAATTTAACATTTTAAGCGATTGTCAGAACGGTTTTCGAAAAAATCGTTCCACCACATTAGCTGTACATAAATATATTCAAGAAGCCCTTAATATTATAAATAACAAGGAATACGCCGTAGGGATATTACTGGACATGACCAAAGCGTACGACAAAGTACAATTTAAAATACTGCTTAATAAACTTTATGGAATAGGAATCCGCGGGAAAGCCCATGAATGGCTTACGTCATATTTAAAAAATAGAGAACAAGTAGTTGAAATCGAATACTTTAACCACAACAGTAGACAAATAGAAAAAATCCGATTAAAAAGCAAAATAACTAACGCTTCCATCCCCCAAGGAAGTGTCATAGGTGGCATATTATTCCTCATTTACATCAACGACCTACCAAAAACCATGTGTTTTATTCGCGGACGACGTATCTTTATTAGTCTCATGTCAAAACAACACAAACATAGAAGAAAAACTCCGTTCTACACTCACAAAAACATGTAACTGGATGACCTCACATAATTTAGAAATGAATTATAATAAAACTAAATTAATGACATTCCACCCTTCCCAAAAAGCTCCTCTTTACTTAAATTTTAACTTCAACGGCTCAAAATTGGAAACTGTTGATGAATTTACATTACTTGGACTTACAATAGATAAACATATTAACTGGAAAACACAAATACAACAAACCCGTTCGAAAATTTCAAAATTTTCATACGCTCTCCGCAGAATAAAAAAGACAACCGATCTACAAACTGCCCTTACCACCTATTATGCGTATGCGAATGCATGGCTTAGCTACGGCGTAACTCTCTGGGGCAATAGTACAGATGCACCGACACTCTTTACACTACAAAAGAAATTAATTCGAATCTTGACAAACATTGAACAAACTGACAGCTGCAAACCCTATTTTCTAAAATATAATATTCTAACCCTCCCCAGTATTTATATTTTGGAAACATGTAAATTTGTCCGCAAGCATCAAGAGTTCTACACTAAACGCGAAGACATCCAATCACAGTACACACTTAGGCACCGATCTAGGCTAAACATACCAACATCCAAGCCAAAAATGCATTCCACAGGTCCCTACGTAATGTCTATAAAAATATATAATAAACTACCTGACATTATAAAGAAAGAAGAAGAGTTAAATATATTTATAAAAAAACTTAAAAAATTACTGGTAAACAAATGTTATTACTCAATAAATGAATATTTGAATGATAAACATAAATAATAGCAACAAAAAAAAAGTATTAATAATAATTTAATTTATATAGTACATGTTTAGGGAAATTACTAATATAATAAATAATAATAATAAATGATTACAATAATTAATGATAATCAATCACACAATTTATAGATATGTTTAAAATATGATAATGGTACGGTAACTATTAATAAATAATATAACAATAACAAATAATATAACAATAATAATAATTAAATTAAATAGCAACAATGATAATAATATAGCAATAATAATTATTCAAAGAATTACAATTTATATACTTAAATGAATAAACAGAAATATAATACGTAATAATAAGTCTATAAAAATAATCTAAAATATTAAGGTACTTTTTCAGTTACATGTATAATAGTGCGAAATGTTCTAGTATCCTTTTCGCGATCTCCTGCCTATGATTATAAATATGTAAATTAAAACTTGTTCCCACCAATAACATCTTAATGATCTCCTAAAACAGGGCTTCCTCTCTCGTACCCTTTTGCTGTGCCCTACAGGGTCCATAATGATCTAACTAAATCATATAGTTACCACCTAAGTACACATTATGGTAAAGCAATAAAGATATTGAGTATTGAGGTACCCACTATTTACTACACAGGTACAGTCCTAATAATATGTTTGTCGTAGAACTTAGAAGGGACTTCCCCACTCGGAATACTTTAATACAATACTCTTTAAGGTAATTCCCCAACGAACCAACAGGGGAATCACCCGATCATCTCATATCATAATATTGTTGCGGGTATTTCCCGTCGGTCGGGGATTCCCTGTACGAAAGTAAAAATATGCAAATCAGGTTTTATTTTTTTCATTTATTGTTCTGTCAGTGACGGGTTACGTAGGCTACGTCAGTGACGACGGGTTACGTAGGCTACGTCATTAAAATTTAAAAGTCAATTATCTGAAATTAAGTATTTCAAATGGCGGGAGACTTTGCTAGACCTACTTTGACCCTATCTTTGTCATCGCCACCTGATATTGCAAAATCTTATACATGTATAAAAAACTGCTTATTCATATCTCCACATTGCTTATTAGGTTAGTACTAAAAGAAACTTAACCAACCATTCCTGGTTCCATAGGCTTAGCATGAGAACCGTAGAGAAGTGTTTTAAAGTAGATAAAAATTACGCTTTTGACAGTTTTCTACGAAGAAAGATAGACAAGCGATTTCTATTCTACAATAGAGTAGAAATAGAAAGCATCATGCTAAGCCTGCTTTTAGAGTTTTAATTTTGTGTAATAAATGAAAATCACCAGTCTTTCAAAGAGCATGGGAGATGCGCTTCAAGTTAATCTTTGAGGATAATTGATGAAATTATTGTTGCTCTGCTATTATTACTGCTGCTAATGCTGCTGCTATGCTGATATTCAGTTTGAAAAGCCTTATCAATCGTCTTGAGATACTTAGCTCAAGACACCATCTTGAGATACTTATCAATCAATTACCCATATTTATGGGTCTTGAGATACTTAGCTCAATACACCGTCTTGAGATACTCAGCTCAAGACACCATCTTGAGATACTTATCAATCAATTACCCATATTTATTGGTCTTGAGATACTTAGCTCAAGATACCGTCTTGAGATACTTAGCTCAAGACACCGTCTTGAGATACTTAGCTCAAGACACCATCTTGAGCTAAGATACCATTTATTATTTTATGCCTAGTATCTTGAGATAATGCTTGTGAAGCATTGATGTCCCAATCACCCGTACAAAGGTAATGGGTAAAACTGTGACATTAGAAGGTCACTAGGCAACTTAGACAGATTAGATAATAACTTATTGAAGACTTACTGGACTTACTTATTGTCTGGAGTCTTAACTGGGGTCATTGCACTATAAACATCACTGATCGTAAATGCTGTAGAGCTCCAGACCATAATCATGTAAAATATATGGAGTAGGTGCCGATATTAACTATTTGCTGTCAATCAATTACCCATATTTATGGGTCTTGAGATACTTAGCTCAAGATACCATCTTGAGATACTTAGCTCAAGACACCGTCTTGAGATACTTAGCTCAAGACACCGTCTTGAGATACTTAGCTCAAGCCACCATCTTGAGATACTTAACTCGAGATACCATTTATTATTTTAAGCCTAGTATCTTGAGATAATGCTTGTGAAGCATTGATGTCCCAATCACCCGTACAAAGGTAATGGGTAAAACTGTGACATTAGAAGGTCACTAGGCAACTTAGAGAGATTAGATAATAACTTATTGAAGACTTACTGGACTTACTTATTGTCTGGAGTCTTGACTGGGACCAACAGGCATCATAAACATCACTGATCATAAATGCTGTAGAGCTCCAGACCGTAATCATGTAAAATATATGGAGTAGGTGCCGATATTAACTATTTGCTGTCAACCCATATTTATGGGTCTTGAGATACTTAGCTCAAGACACCATCTTGAGGTACTTATCTTAAGACACCATCTTGAGATACTTAGCTCAAGACACCATCTTGAGATACTTAGCTCAAGACACCGTCTTGAGATACTTAGCTCAAGACACCGTCTTGAGATACTTAGCTCAAGACACCGTCTTGAGATACTTAGCTCAAGACACCGTCTTGAGAGGCTTGTGAAGCATTGATGTCCCAATCACCCGTACAAAGGTAATGTGGGTAAAACTGTGACATTAGAAGGTCACTAGGCAACTTAGAGAGATTAGATAATAACTTATTGAAGACTTACTGGACTTACTTATTGTCTGGAGTCTTGACTGGGACCAACAGGCCATTGCATTATATAATACAAAAGTAATATACTGTGTACTGTAGGTAATTATATTATATATGTACAATGATATCCACGAACTCCTCCATTTTCGAACAGGCTCATTTCACGTCTAATACTATTTGCCAACCCCAATTCATTTTGTACTTGTACTTCAGGATCTGGGGATTTCATACTCTTGTTAATTTCCAGCTGTAACTTTTCCTTTAATGTCAATTGGGGTTGGGAGGTCTTAGCTCAAGACACCGTCTTGAGATACTTAGCTCAAGACACCGTCTTGAGATACTTAGCTCAAGACACCATCTTGAGATACTTATCAATCAACTACCCATATTTATGGGTCTTGAGATACTTAGCTCAAGATACCATCTTGAGATACTTAACTCAAGATACCATTTATTATTTTATGCCTAGTATCTTGAGATAATGCTTGTGAAGCATTGATGTCCCAATCACCCGTACAAAGGTAATGGGTAAAACTGTGACATTAGAAGGCCACTAGGCAACTTAGAGAGATTAGATAATAACTTATTGAAGACTTACTGGACTTACTTATTGTCTGGAGTCTTGACTGGGACCAACAGGCATCATAAACATCACTGATCATAAATGCTGTAGAGCTCCAGACCGTAATCATGTAAAATATATGGAGTAGGTGCCGATATTAACTATTTGCTGTCAATCAATTACCCATATTTAGTTTATTTATTTAGTAGAGAATACAATCCCGGGATCCCGACCGTTTTCTGGCCCCGAAAATCCCGGAAAATCCCGAGATTAGCCAAGTATGGCTATTGCCACAAACAAGTCTAGTTTGTATTCCGTAGTCCGTTGCGCCTTGAAAATAACCTTGCCTAGATTATTTTAATACATTACGACAAAAAGCAACTCGTACAATACGTAGGTACCCACTATTTACTACACAGGTACAGTCCTAATAATATGTTTGTCGTAGAACTTAGAAGGGACTTCCCCACTCGGAATACTTTAATACAATACTCTTTAAGGTAATTCCCCAACGAACCAACAGGGGAATCACCCGATCATCTCATATCATAATATTGTTGCGGGTATTTCCCGTCGGTCGGGGATTCCCTGTACGAAAGTATAAATATGCAAATCAGGTTTTATTTTTTTCATTTATTGTTCTGTCAGTGACGGGTTACGTAGGCTACGTCAGTGACGACGGGTTACGTAGGCTACGTCATTAAAATTTAAAAGTCAATTATCTGAAATTAAGTATTTCAAATGGCGGGAGACTTTGTTAGACATAAAAAAGACAGTGATACGACGTCAGTGTGGAGTTATTATTTAGTTGAGAAGGACGGGAATAGTGCTAAATGTAAGCGATGCCCAGCCATCCTCAAGACTTTGGGTGGATCAACTAAGGGATTACATACACATTTGTTATCAAAACATAACATCAAGGTTATATCAGCTTCAACAAGTCAAGATTCTGAAAATCTGAACACAGCACCGCCGCTAGCCAAGCGAAAGTTAGATAATTATTTTACTAAAAGTGCCGCCGATAGCCTGGATGATATTTTGGCAAGAATGATTGCATTAGATGGATTTCCATTCAGTGTATTCATAACCTCAGATGATTTGAGAAAATTGCTCTTAGCAAAATACACGGATTTACCAAAGTCAGCCGTCACTGTTCGAAAACGTGTTATGAATTACAGTGAAAAAATCAGAAAGCAAGTAACTGCAGAATTAAAACATTTGAAAAGTGCAGGTGAAAGATTTAGTCTTTTTTCGACGAGTGGTCTTTTTTCAACTTCCAATAAACGATACATGGCGGTCAACGTTCATTCATATAAAAAATTTTGGAACTTAGGACTTGTTCCTATTTACGATAGTATGACAGCTGAAAATTGTCTTCGTATATTGCAAGAGCGTCTAAGTAAATTTGACATTTCCCTAGAAACTGACATCGTGGCTATTGTAACCGATGGACCGAATGTTATGATAAAGGTGGGGCGGCTTATTTGCACTGAACAACAACTGTGTCTCGCACATGGTATCAGTTTGGCGGTCTGTGATGTGCTTTATGAAAAACATAATAATTTGCAAGATAGCCCTACCTCAGATGATACTATAAATGAACCAGCTGTGACTGTTGATTATATGAACGACAGCGATGATGAACACCATTTAGAAGACTTAGACTGTCCAGAATCAGGTTTAATCGTAATGTCACAAAATGATCTTGCGCCAGAACACGTACCAGAGTTAACACAATATGAAAATATTAATGAGCTGATAAAGAAAATCCGCAAAGTTGTAGTGTATTTCAAAAGATCTCCATTGAAACATGAAACAGTACTTCAAAAATATGTGAAAATTGAACATGGAAAAGAGTTGTCACTTCTTTTGGACTGTAAAACCAGGTGTAATAGTCTTTTAACAATGCTGGAGCGATTTTATCTTTTAAAAGCATGCATTCAAAAAGCTCTTATAGATCTCAATCATCCAATTCGTTTAGAAGATGTTGATTTTGAATTGGTAAATAAAATTGTTGATGTGCTGACCCCAATTAAATTGACAGTAGAAGCAATCTGTCGGGGAGATGCTAATTTATGCACAGCTGATGCCGCTTTGAAATTTCTTATAAAACAACTGTCTAGCAAAAACTCAGCACTTGCCAAAAAAATTAAAACATCCTTAGTGGAACGTATAAAGCAACGACGAAGTGATGATTTAACTGGCGTGTTAAATTATTTACAAAACCCACGAATGGCTGTTGAAAATCAGTTATTATCGGATTTGGAATGGCACGACTTATTTCCAGTTCCGACACAGGCTTTAGTGAGGAAGCAAATAAAGAGTATTGTTAAAAGACTTAATAGTCGAGATTACACGGAAGAAGAAGCAAGGTCAGGATCACAAACAGATGATGAGCTAAGGTCAGAAACCTCCAAACCCCAATTGACATTAAAGGAAAAGTTACAGCTGGAAATTAACAAGAGTATGAAATCCCCAGATCCTGAAGTACAAGTACAAAATGAATTGGGGTTGGCAAATAGTATTAGACGTGAAATGAGCCTGTTCGAAAATGGAGGTGTTCGTGGTTCTTATATGCTTAGAAACAGCATATAAGTATCTATTGTCTATTCCTCCAACCAGCGTAGAAGCTGAACGAGCGTTTTCAGCTGCTGCTTATGTTGGCAATAAACTACGAAGCAGGCTCGGAAGTCAAACATTGGATGCTTTGATATTTCTGCGATTATATTTTCGAAATTCTAAATAGTTATTTTGTGCTGTTTTTTAATTTCTTGCAAACGTATAGTATTTTTTGGTTTGTGTTTTTTCTTTTCTTATTATTATTCTGATTTGTGTTGTGCAGACATTAAAGACATTTTTTTTTAATTACTCGTGTTTTTTTTATTTTAGCCCAATTAGAAACCACATAGTCTAATCCCGGGATGAGCCCGGGATCCCGGGAAAAGGCTTCAAAAATCCCGTAAGCCCGGGACTGAAAAACATACTCGGGATTGTATTCTCTAGCGGCATTACGTCGGCCATCATGCTCTTTTGGAGACATGGTCCCTAGCAGTTCTTTCGAACTGATAAACGTGACGAAGCGGCTTTCCCTGCGGCAACCGTGCGAACCGTCCTTGTTAAGCAACAGAGCGGCTAGTTCCAGCGGCATACGTCGACATCATGCTCATAAGGAGACATGGTCCCTATCAGTCCTTGGACTGGATATAAAATAGTTGTGGTCACCCAAACCCCTGGAAGTTCACCCTTTGTACAACAAGCATATCTGCAAGACACGTGTTCATATCAGTCTAACTGAATTATCGGTCTGATATATTAGAATAATTATATATCTAGTAATTCAAGAATTACTAGACAATAGAGTTGAGAATCGAAACTCAAGAATCATTATTATTAGTTTTTGGATAATTGATCGCGACGATAGGTCGTAGTGGAGCAAAATGAAAGGAGTGGACTGTATAACATGTATAATAATAAAATAAAGGGAAATACGAAAATACAACTGTGTCGGTTAGAACTGAAAACAAGATTATGCATAAGGACGTTAATATAAACGCGTAGGCGCAGCCGTGCGTGAAGGCGTGCTACAGCTGACTTGTGTGTCGCGGGCCCGCGTCGTGCCGTGCGGCCGTCTTACTCGCCGCTGACCCCGCACCCCTCGTTCACTGCCGCCTGCGCGCGGCGTGTTGAGAAGGCTGGTCTCAACAATAATTTCTCTTAAAGCTCAATTATTGGTCGGAGGCAAAGAATACAAAATTCAAGGACTAAGCTGTACTACCAGATAATAGAGTAGAGAATAAAATTCAAGAATAATTATTGATAGAGTTGTGGATCAACTCTCTCAAATGCCTATAGACAGCCCCCAAAGCGCCCACCTTAAACCACTTCCTAGTGTTTGGGCCGGGGAGAAGAAGTGGCACAACAAACTCCCCAGTAACACGACTCAGTCTGTTTAGTTACAAGAACTTTAATCAATCATTAAAATAGTGTTTATTTATAACCATAGGTTACATCAGTGTGCACAATGTTAGAATGAACACACGTGGTGTTTAATAATACTATCAGCCTAGGATAATTATTATAATGTAAGACTCACCCAGTCACATCAATAAACTCATACACATACACTGCGTTATATACTAAACTATCATAATTATTATAATCTGGGCTTTAACCCCACTATATTTAACATAATAATTAATACTCGCTATCATGCAACAGTTCCCAACTTAACTATATCTAGCTTATAACTCCACGTGCTTATAATCTGGTCGTACAAAACCAACCATCTCTTCCCACGTCTCTCTTAACTAGCCTCAAATACATCGTCTCTCTTCTTCCATGGTTCCAAACTAACTGCCCCAACCCCTTGCATCCGTGATCCTTGTCATAAAAAACCCTGCAAGCGTCGGTTCGTTTCCCATACATCACCAATACTTAGAATCGGTTTTATTGCAAAGTTCCTTTTAAAACCTCTCAATTGTTTTCAAGGGTTAGTTAGTTTTACTTTGTTTGAATTGCCTAGCCCTACTTAATGAAAACCAGATGTTGGGACTGGCACTGAGTGCTACGCTTAGAAATCGGATACCCAACACTTGTATTTTTACAGTTTCTTGAAAAAGAAACGTCCCATAAAATATAAATGGGATGGGTTTCTAAAAGGATATTCTTAGATCTTAATGTGTTTGTAAGTGGCCCAATAAAATGTGTATTTAGACATCAGAACTTACATTTAAGATATTTTGTTATTAATTAGGAGTAAATGACAGACAGTCACACACAACGGCTATGATGTGTATTAAACCACTGTAAATTACGTTTTAATTTTACCTAAGTTCTACCAGTAAATAGTATTATTAATAAAAGAGAAGTACAATCGTCAACAGCACTTTAGAATGCGTCATCATAATAAACAATGACACTCTTATAGTGCTAGGGTGTAAGCAGGTGGCTAGAGCCGCGCGTGACGCGCCAGGGATAACTTCCACCGGCTCCTGCCTGCGCCGGGCGCCGCCGGCCAGTCGGGACGCACACGGCGCGACTGCAGCACGCCTCCCTACCTCCACCGCACGAACGCGACCACCGCTTATCTCTTATCATTACGAAAATGATACATCAAATTACCTCACTAGTGCTCAGATAATGAACACTCCAACCGCGATAACACCTTCAGTGCCGATTTAATTCATTCGTTTAAGACATTTTAAGTCAGGTTTCCCCCTACTTTAAGACTGAAACTGAAATGGGAGTGAGCGTGTGAATAGAAATTTGGAAGTAAAGTGACAAAGTTTCAGTGAAAACTCTAGAATTAGTGTGGCAATAAAAATGAAGACGATATTGTTAGCGGTGACCCTACTCTTGGTGTTAGTGAGTATCCAGTGTACGCCATGCACCAAGGTGCAAAGCTTGGACATTACAAATGGTGTGAAGCACCCAAACTCTTCAGTGATATTCGAAGGAGTGGAGTATAAGGACGGGACGTGGTACGAGCTCGAGGAGAACGGCACGACTCTGGTCATGGGATGTCCGTGCATCGGGAGGACTTGTATGCACAGATGTTGTAAGCGCGGGAGTGCATTTTTCAACGGATCATGTACTGAAACGAACTCTACAGCTATAAATCCCTTCAGTCCGCCTGTGTACAATGGGAAGGTGGCATCAAGCGTGGCTGCGCACGAGCAGTTCTTCTATTTGTATGTGCGACCTTGCGATGACAGCTACTTGGTCGTCGACTCAAGCGCAGTTGGCGAGGAGCTTTACATTCAAGAGGTAAAATTATGAATAATTTCACTAGGTACAATAATCTCATGAGTACCACCTATTCATAATAAAATTAATTGTAATAGACACTCGAAATTGAATCACTTGTAAGTCTCATGAAAATACGGCGAAACCATAAAAAACACTTATCATTGTGTATCAAATCAACACAATGAAATGACAGGCAGCGGACTGATAACTAATCTCTGTAGAATAAAACACATCATTTCAATGTTTATCACACTAATATTATAAAGGCGAAAGTTTGTGAGTGTGTGTGTGTGTATGTTTGTTACTTCTTCACGCTCAAACGGCTGGACCAATTTTAATAAAATTGTGTATGGATGTAGCTGACACCCTGGATTAAGACAAAGGCTACTTTTTATCCCGAAAAAATGTGGTGTTCCAGCAAATAATAGAGGGAATAGTTTCCTATTCCCTCTATTTTTTAGGTTCGCAACGTATTTCATTTTTGGCTGTTTTTACTGCTCTTGATTCGTCTCCTTTCCACTTTTACGAGTATCTAAGTGTGAAAATTATTCTTAATACATAATAATATGTACCTACAACTACATTATTTGTAGGGTTCCGTGCCTCAAAAGGAAAAAACGGAACCTATGTACGATCACTTAGTTGACCGTCTGTCTTTCTGTCTCTCAGTCTGTCTAGATCCTTTTTCTCAGGAACGCCTAGAGGTATCAAGTTGAAATTTATATCAAATACGAAGTCTACGATTCCTTGATGCTCTAAAAAAATCATGCTTCTAAGTCAACGCAATAAAGAAATACGGTCTCATAGCATAAGTAAAGGAAAAAGTCCGAAAATCGATAGTTAGTAGATTTATTACATAATTTTATTTTTTTATGCTATTACGAACTTACATTTGCAGTTGGAAAATTGACCGTGGCGTATATCGATGTATGGGAGAACATGTTTCAGTTTGTTTTTGAGATAAATTCATCCCAACTACGGAACACTTCATTGTGCGTGGTCCGACACGCACTTGGCCGTTTTTTTTTTTGGTTGAAATGGAATGGATGAGTTGGAAATTGTTTAGGCATACTTTTGCATTGTTGTACTTCCTGCCCTAGTCCCATGTGACTTGGAGTCACCGCAATATATTTTTCAATAATAATTCATAAATAATTTAATTATTTATAACACTTACTTTTTTGTCAATTGCCATGTAGCAGTGTCAAAAAAGCCTAATGGTACATACCTAGTACGTATTCCGGGCTGCTACTGAGAAATATCACAAGGAAAGACCCAATAACACTGCCCAACCCGGGAATCGAACCCAGGATCTCATGCACACTCAGTAGTAGCGCTTGCAACCACTAGACCAACAACTCAACAAGGCAGTCAACGAGCCCGGAGTCAGGATTTGTGCCCGGTTGATGGCAATAGGCTCGACTTACATGGGACCTAAATGTAACTGGCGAAATGTTGATGTACCGTGTACTATAGGTACACCTCTACATAACCATTATTATTAGTTATGTTATGTTTATGTTTTATTCATCATTTCAGCCGAAAGACATCCACTGCTGGACATAGGCCGCCCCCCAGAAGGAGGGGGGTTGCCATCACCGCCACGCTTGGCAGGCGGGTTGGCAATCGCAGTATAGTGTTAGGAGCGTATACGCCCGCGCCGTACGGCATTTCACACAAACTTTGAACACCCTTGTTTTTCGAAATGACTGAACCGATTTTAATGAAACTTCATACGCATAAGCAGGATACAAAGGTCTAAAAAGTTAGTAAAGAACATTTTCGAAAAATAGTGTTACAGCCAAATTAAACCGATTTTAAATTTCCCATAGAAACAGAGATTTCCAGTTATCTGTTTTTAAATAAGACATTTCGAAAATGTTCTTAACTAACTTTTTAGACCTTTGTATCCTGCTTATGTGTATGAAGTTTCATTAAAATCGGATCAGTAATTTTGAAAAACAAGGGCTTGAAAGTTTGTATGAAATGCCGTACGCTCTTAAATTGCATAGAGAACGCTGCTGCCCATTCTCTAGTGAGTCCCTTAGTCGCCTTTTACGACACCCACGGGAAGAAATAGGATGGTGCTATTCTTTAGGTACGTCCGGCACCACACATGGCCATTGCTGATTATACCTGATTATATTTCTAAGGATTATACAGTCGCCATATTAAAACAAACAAGACCCATTCAATGTCAGGAAATAGTACCAACCATTGTCTGGTCACATTAAGAGGCCGTGCACGAAATCGACTGATTTTGATCAAATTTGTTCATTGTTTTGTGAGAAAGGGAACAAGAATTTAGACAAAATGATTTGTGATTTGTAAAGTGGAGTTTTTTGTTTTGCATGTGGCAGGATGGATTTTTTAAAATAAATTAGGAATTCCTAGAAAATTACAAAAATTCGCAACAGGTTTTCCAAAAAACCGTCCGGCACCACACGGAACAGTAGTTCGTAGGTATTCAAAATTCAGCTCATTATTTTTGTCTTAGTAATTCCGCGGAAAATATTGGGATCTGGTTAATCCATTGAGCAAATGAGTGAAGCACTATATCATGTCATGATTCATGGGTGCATTGCATTGCGATGTTTATAAGGGAATATTATTGTTACTAATTGTTACCTATTGAATTACATTGTTTACTTGCCGGGCTTATTTCAGATTGCAGTTATTTCAATATACCTTACTCCATTGGTTTAGGTAGTTAATTAAAGGTAAACACATCATGGATAGGGTTTTAATAGATGACACATTCTTGTTTAAAATAAAGTTGTAACTTATTAAAATTTTATTTTTGATTTTTACGACAGTTTTCTCTTTCATTGCTGTATGTTAAACTTTACCATAATTATATTCTTAAACTACTCTTCGTAGATCATGTAACTGTTTGAGCACAATTTTTTTGTTCTATTTATAACAATACTATAATATGTTTAATAATTTTATTTAATACTTTAAGCACACAAATGTACAGAAGCGGACTTAATGCCATAGGCAACCGGGGCAATGGGTCTACCAGTCAACCTTTGGGCGATGCAGAAACAAACAGTGGTAGGTGCAATAGCGAGAATTGAGGAATAAATATTATTTAAATATAAAGATACCTATACATATACCTATTAGAACTATAAATATAATATATACACCTAATTATATATAAATCTAGGAACAAATAAATATACATAAATATATTAAAACAAATAAGACAAACAATGGGAAAACATTACCGTTATGATGATAGGTACTGCCAGCTTCATGTGAATGTGCTCGCGAACTTGAACTTTAAAAGATATTCGGGTGGTTGCTATCCTGATTTCCTGGGGGAGCACATTCCACAGATAGATAGACTGAACGAAGAAGGAAGAGTGAATGAAGTCTGTGCGGTGAGTGGGGCATTGAAGAAGACGATTGTGAGATGAACGTAAATATTATGTAATATATGTTGTAATGTGTGTTGTATTTGAATAGATTTGAAATGTGGCCTCACTTACCCGCCGCCGACCAGCTCTGCGCCCAGGATGTAGAAGCAGCTCCGATTCGTCCCGGGACGGGCTGATAGTTTTTACGGGTTTCACAAGGTTTAGGCCGTGTTAATGGGAAGTTATATGGTTCAGGCACTCAGGTTTTGTTAGTTTAGTTAATTTTGAGCGCATGCAATGACGGCGGTTGCTGGCTCCGCTCGTTCGGTTGTGCGACTGACATTGGCGCCACGCGCGCGGGCGTGGGCGCATCGGGAACTTTTCAACTCGCGCACGTTGATTGGCGCCGAGATGAGCCGTTGGCAGTTTTTGGGGGGATTTATAGTGGAAGCCAAAGCAAAACCCAACATTCCCCCCAACGAAATCCGCCAGGATTTCCCGGTTATAAGGTCATTTGACAGGGTTGTCAAAGTGTTGAATAACAATATTTAATCAAGTAAGCATTGTTGAAAACATGTGATAGTGTGTAATATATAATTGTGTGAGTAGTGGACTGTATAAACTTAATTATCTACGTTAAACTATAGTTTACTTAAGTATATAGTGGACTCATTCAATGTTCCGAATGAGTGCCTAATGAAATACAAATAAATATATTTAAGATTATTCCTGCTTCAAAGGGAGCGGACTAAGCTTGACCACGGGGCGAGTAATGACGTTGTTCTTGGTACGAAGACCGACCACGCGTACGATACCATCAGGCCCCGGATATAGTTTAATAATTCGACCTAAGGCCCATTGAAGAGGAGGGGCCTCAGAGTTTATGAGTACCAGGTCTCCTTCTTTCAGATTGCGACAACCATCCAACCACTTCTGGCGTTTCATTGCTCATGTCATTGCTGCGATATCTGCTGTACCGCTTGCCAACGATTCAGCTTCGATAGAGGAGAATTCGTAAAGTCGTACTCGGGAGCTTCTAGAAGTTCTCTACCGATCAGAAAGTGCGCCGGTGTGAGCACTTCGAACTCACTGGGATCTGAAGATAATGCACACAGCGGTCGTGAGTTTAACACTGCTTCGACGCGTGCAAAAAGGGTGGTAAGCTCTTCGAATGTAAGGGCTCTTTCGCCTACAGTTCTTTTCAGGTGAGTCTGCGGATTTTATTGCTGCTTCGTATATGCCTCCAAAATGGCTGCCTGTGGGTGGATTATGCTTCCACGTCACTTTGCGTGTCGTAAAGTTGCAAGAAATCTCATCAGTATTAGCTTCAAGGAACTGAGACACATCTGCCAACTGTTTACCAGCTGCGACGAAGTTTGTGCCGTTGTCAGATACTACAGCACTACACAATCCACGCCTGGCGGTGAATCGATCGAATGACGCGAAGAAACATTCTGTGCTCAGAGACGAGAGCGTCTCCAAGTGCACTGCACGAGTTGCGCAACAAACAAATACACATAGATATGATTTTACGGTACGAGTATTCCTACGAGTTGACTCCTTTGTATAGAAAGGGCCACCGATATCAACACCGATCGTGTGAAAGGTATGTATATCTTGAGTTCTAAATCTGGGCAGTTGGCCCATAATGGGTTGCCAGGACTTAGGCCTGACCTTAAAGCACGCAATAAATTTACTAGTTCGCGATCTTATTACACTCCTAGCTGATACTATCCAGTATTTTTGACTTAATATACCTTGAAGAGATCGCGGTCCTGAATGTAAGTAAAGAATATGGTAATAATCGATAAGACTATACGTGGGATTACATTTTTTAGGAAGCAGCACTGGATGCTTCTTATCATACGGTATCCTAGATTGCGAAAGTCTGCCCCCCACCCTGAGGAATTTATTCGCGTCTAAGAAGGGGCTGAGCTTTCGTACATTCTGATGAGGTTTCAAGCCTTTTGACAGCGCTATGATATCCTCAGTAAAGTGATGTTGCTGTACCGATTTTATCAAACTGTCATGTGCCTTGCGCAGATCAACTATCGTGAGCCCAGTACGTTTGTCTCTGGGTAGTCGACAATTACGGATGAACTGGTGGATACGTGCGACCACGTGCCACAGTTTGTTAAAACTGGAATAACACTCGGTTAATTCGTATATTACGTCGGTTGAAGCTTCAGTGGACACCAAGCTCTTTGACTCGATAGAAGGCTTAAGCTCCAGTGGATGGTCGTCCCTGAACTCTTCTATGGAACGAATTCGCCAGTTGTCTTCAGAGAGCCACTGTGGACCATTGAGCCACTCTGGCATTGTGAGAAGGGTCGAAGGTAACGCGCCACGAGAACACACATCGGCTGGATTACTCACTCCACTGACGTGGAACCAACAGCTACTGGGAACTGTGTCCAGTATCTTGGTCACGCGGGTGGCAACAAATATTTTCAATTTATAGCCAGGAGTGTTCAGCCATGCTAGAACAACTGACGAGTCTGTGAAAAATAGAATCTCGTCAATTGTCAACTTGCGTTCTGTTAAAATATTTTTGACGTATTTGACTAATCTAGACAATAAATGTGCCGCCATCAACTCTAAAGCGGGGTATCGATAAAGTTTTTAAGGGCGCGACCTTAGATTTAGCTATGAGAAGGCTGACCTTCTGTTCATTTTCTATGTTTGTGGTTTGTAAGTATATTACAGCGGCATAGCCAAGGGTCGACGCATCGCAAAATCCTAGAATTCGACAGAAGGTATTTTGCCTGACCATGGCATGTCTATCATGTTTAAATTCTGAAAGGAGAGGCAGTTCCCGCACGAATGCAAGCCATTCTGCTTCAAGATTCGCAGGTAAACGTTGGTCCCAGTGAAGCTGTAGAGCCCAAAGTTTCTGCATGAAGCACTTGGCATAGAACACACAAGGGGCTACGAATCCTAGTGGGTCGAACAAGCGTCCTATCTGCGATAGAATAGATCGCTTTGTGACCTCTTGATCTAATGGTGCAGTCCGAAACGAGAAACAGTCAATAGCCGGCTGCCACTGGAGATCAAGTACTTTAAGTGACAGATTCTCCTCATCATCAAATTCGATAGGTGTCTCACGGTGGTCTTCTGGTACGGCTGCTAATAGTTGAGGACAATTACTCGACCATTATCGAAGTATGAACCCTGCACGTTCTAGTATAGCTCGAAGATCCATCTGCAGCTGTAGTGCAGCGTCGACGCTAGGCTCTGACCATAACAAATCATCCATGAAGAATGCTGTCTTCAAGACACCTGCGGTTGCCGGATACGTGTCCGCTTCAGCATCTGCTAACGTGTGCAACACCTTGATGGCTAGGTACGGACTGCTGGCTACACCGTATGTGACTGTGTTGAGCTCGTAAACCTGCATGGGTTGATCTGCTGAGACTCGCCACAAAATGTGCTGATACGGCCGTTGCACTTGGTGAATGAGGATCTGCCTATACATTTTACAGATGTCTGCTGATAGACATACTTCGTAAAGTCGGAAATTGATCAAAATGTTATTAATGTCTGCTTGAAGTTTTGGGCCCGCCAATACTACATCGTTAAAAGATTTTTGATTGGTGGTTTTACATGACGCGTCAAACACTGTTCTCAATTTTGTCGTAGTGCTGGATGGCTTGTGGATACAAAAATGCAGGATCAAATATTTGGAATCCACGTCTTGTATCTCTCCTAAGCATGTCATGTGCCTTAAAGCCTCGTATTCAGCCATGAACTTATGATACTCGGACTTGAGCTGAGGCTCTCGATTCAGTCTTGCCTCTAAGTTGACCAGGCGACGCACTGCGCCTTGTCTGGATTCGCCAAGATCATGGTCGGGTCGGAGCGGGTATTTCACCACGAACCTACCCGTCTCGTCGCGACGACAATCTTTGGCGAACAGCTCTTCAGCTAAGGCGTCGTCCGGTTTCATGGTTTTTTCTGACGGTATGTTCTCAGTATCCCAGAACGCGTTCATGATCTGATCGAAATTAGTTGAACTTGTGAGACCGCAGAAAGAATTGTCCAAGCTGGCAGAGGTAGCTGACGTCATCGAGTGCCGCGGATTCCGTTGGTCGAGAACTACTTGACCGGTAATTACGTATCCAAAGATGGATTCGATAGCGACAGGCAACCCAGGTTGAGAAGGTAAGATCTTGTCACCGCCGTAAATATATGGGAAAAGATCACTAGCAATCAGCATTTCGACTGGTGCCGGTTTGTTAAAGACAGGATCTGCCAAGGCAAGATGTTGATATTGATTAAATATCTTGTCTGGCATATGTACTGTTGGCAGGTTGCCAGCAATATTGGCCACAACAACAGCATCAGTGGTAAGCACTGGAATACTGGTGCCACGTGGCTTTATGGTACAAGTTGTCAAACCGAAATGCTGAACCCTATTTCCGCCTAAACCTATAGGTTCGAAATCGCACTTACGACGGGATAGGCCCAATTTCCTAACACAATCTTTAGTAATGTAACTTGACATAGCGCCACTGTCAATCAGAACACGTACGGGGTGATACTGTGACCATGCATCTGCGACGTGAATGACAGCGGTGCCAAGCAACACAGTCTCTTCAGTTGAGCACGTAAGAGCTACCACTTTCTCCTCGGACTTAGTCGAATCTAGGTGGAGCGTGACGTGGAGTCTCTTTTTGCACACCGTACAACAATGTTTGGACGTACAATCCTCCGTGGCGTGATTGTTCCGCAAACAGTTAGCACACAGCTTAAGTTCCGCAACTTTAACGTTGCGTTGTTCAGGTGTGAGTTCGTTGTACTCGGTGCATCTATATATGGAATGTTGTGGCTTTTGACAATACAGACACGAGATGGAAGATTTTGACTCACTCTTATCAGTACTGGCCACACCAGACGCTAATGTATGCGCTTGACTACGCGATTTATTTGAGTTTGAGGCTTTTGACGCCGCGGGAGGGGGCACTTAGATGGGTTTTGCTAGCCTGGTGTCGACGGGTTGACGGGCACCGGTTTGTACTCCGACATCTCAAGTACGCGCGCCTGACTCTCAACAAACGTCAATAATTCCGTAACGGTAGGGATATGCCCCGGGGCCACGGTCTGTTCGAACTCACGCCTAGTGACCGCATCCAAATTACGCAACGATACGTAAAATAATATGAAACTGGCCAAATCTGGTATTTTAAGAAGCTCTAGTGCACTAATATTCTCTTGATAGGAATTCATAAATGTATTTAAGTTCGATGCGGACTCGCTGGCAATCGGTTTGAAACCAAACAGCTTATCTAAATATGCTGTTGCTAGGACGCGTTTATTTTCGCAGCGTTTCTCTAGCGATTTCCATACAATCGCGTAATTATCCGCGCTGACCGGCATCGACTTCACGATTTGCAATGCTGGACCACTAACGCACGACAGCAAATAATAATATTTTTCGATTTTAGTTATACGGGAATTATTATGAATGAGACTTAAAAATGTATCACGAAAAGTGGACCAGTTCTCTATTTTGCCATCGAATTTAAAAAGTTGCAATTCGGGTAACTTTACCCGCCGGAAGTCACCGTCACTATTCTCGTTCGTATTTCGTTCGGTTTTAATCGAAATGTTCTTTGACATGAGTGTATCCGCGACAGTACGAATCATGTAATAAATATCATCGAATGCTTCGATTTCCTTATAAGTTGGCTTAAATTTCAGATCATATTGTCTATTCAACGAGTTAATTGCCGCGACAGACCTATCGAATTCATCCCGAATCTTAGACAAATCTTGCACTCTAGCGATAAACAACCCTACGGTGTCTGGGTCTGTAGATACCGTTTTCGACATTTCGAATAAATCCTGCAACCGAATAAAACACATCTCCTTTGAGGTCAGAAGTGGTTGCATTAATCTGTCGAATTCCGCGTCCTCCATTTTGATTAAGTACTAAAGTGTAAACCGCGTACACGTATTAAAAATAACAAACTCACTTGACTAATTGATCCCGTTAAATTAAAAAAAGCAAACGAAATAACACTACTTATACGTGAATATTACGCATAGGTACGTAAATTTACGAATGTTTCGACGTCTATTATACACGCCCGACCGGCCGGCCTGCGCGCCAAAAACAATGTTTTACGAACGCAAATCACAACACTTAGGCACTAAAACACTGTTTAACACTGGTAAATATTAATAACAACAGATTTGCCTGTAAATATAACAGAAATATGCATAAAAACATCGATAAATTAAAACTTTTCTAGAACCAGAAGTCAATGACCCTAATACCTACTACAGAAATTTGCAACAAACCACTTTATTTGACTTATTTACGTAATAGATTAGGCTTCTATAGTTTACTAATAACACGATGTAATTAAATAAAGTGACTTATTTGAAGCACACATAGAAATATTACAATTTATGACAAAACGTTTCGAATTCTAGAACAAGTAGGTAGGTAGAGGTACGTACCAATGGCGGCTAGGAAATAACAATGTGTTATTGTAATGAGTTTACTGAGTTTGTATGACCATATAACTGGGTTATCTCGGCTCGATATGACCAAAAATGTGTTGTATTTGAATAGATTTGAAATGTGGCCTCACTTACCCGCCGCCGACCAGCTCTGCGCCCAGGATGTTGAAGCAGCTCCGATTCGTCCCGGGACGGGCTGATAGTTTTTACGGGTTTCACAAGGTTTAGGCCGTGTTAATGGGAAGTTATATGGTTCAGGCACTCAGGTTTTGTTAGTTTAGTTAATTTTGAGCGCATGCAATGACGGCGTTGCAGGCTCCGCTCGTTCGGTTGTGCGACTGACATTGGCGCCACGCGCGCGGGCGTGGGCTAAAGCTATATCTATAAGCTATTGGAGCTATAAAGAAAATAAAACTTCCAAGTCAACGCAATAAAAATATACGGCCATTTATGCCGCATTGTTGACACTCGCAAATAAACCAAAGCCTATATGGTGGTTCCTGTTGACCTAGCAGCATGAAGTTTGGCGAGAAAGAAGTAGAAGCAAGGATTTACAGTTCTATTAATGAGAAAAATCCGAAAATTGGTAATTTATTTTAATTTTATGTTTTCTTCAATCTGTCTTGAAGTAACATTTAGTATTTCATTCAATCGGTCCACACCACTCTTTTCAAAGTTATTTTTTCAACTGAAAAGTTAAGTGTGCCCTTCTATCTGGAATAGAAAATTCGGGCCTCCAAGCGAGCACAGCTTTGTGACGGAACCCTCAAGACGCAAGTCTGCTGTAGTTTAAGCTTAACTAAAAGTGATGTGTCATAAGGGCGCTTTTTTGTCATGCGTATATTCGCCCGCGCGCGGATTTGGTCCGCCTGCAGGCTGTCCGCATCCTACCATTTCATGTTTTTCCTATCATGCGGGTAGCACGCGCGCGGAACGCGGATTGGTTGCGGGCGCGCAGCGCGCGTGCGTGCTAACCGGATGCGGGCGGCGTTCTTCTGCCTTGAGTGTTATTTTTACTGTGACGTGGGTCGTACGCATATAATCGCAAACAAAAATGATGCACGAATTTAGTCACTGGCGACACGCACGACACTGCAGCAACAAACGCAATCTTCGTCCTGCGTGTGGCAAGGAGCGTGTAATCACCCGCACGCGGAGACGATCCGCATGCGGGCGATATTATGCATGACAGGAAAAGCGCCGTAAGGTAGGTTATTAATATATACGAGAAATAAAAGAGGGCCAAGAATTGAGCCCTGCGGAACTCCCATAGTGACAATAGAACCCGGGGATCGCTTGCCGTTAACGTCTACTTACACCATAGTGATGCAATTTCATCATTAGTTCATGAGAAACACAATCGAAAGCCTTAAATAAGTCACAAAAAATACCTGGGCCTTATGTGACTTCCCCCTGGCCTCAAAAACATGTGCAAGAAGCTCAACACCGTCTCAAATGGCAAGTGCATGGGGTCCTGGGTCTCTAAGCGCGCGTCTGGTGGCAGAACCTATTTCTTCAGACGACCTGATTGACAAAGAGCTCTAATACTACTTAATATGTTAATATACTACACGTGTTAGATTAACTGTGTTGACTGGTTATTACAAGTTAATCGGAGTTTAACTTTAATTCATAACCCAAGCACAAAGCGATTGTCATTTTATTAAACATCGTTTATAAGCAAACGGAGTCACCATTGTTGGTGCAGATGCTAACTAGTGTATGCGATGACTAATAATTTAAAAGAAAATTCAGCCGTCTGCCTAATCTAAAGATAAGTTTATTTGGTCACTGATAAGGCAAGTGACCTTCCGTTGCCCAAACATGGTTATTATGAAATTATAGTAAAAATGTTCGTTATTGTATAGTACTTCTAATAAAATTAGACGTACAAGCATAACCAATCAATCGGTATAGCCTTTTCCCAACTATGTTGGTATCGGCTTCCAGTCTAACCGTATGGAGGTCAATACTAGTATTTAACTTGGAGCGACTGCCTATCCGACCTCCACAACCCAGCTACTGGGTAACACGATACCCCTTGGTAAAACTTATTGTCAGACTTTTGGGCCGTAACGACTGTCAAAGATCTACTAATGACAGCCGGGACTATCGGCTTAGCGTGCTTTTTGAGACACGGAAGGGTCTCGATATGTAATGGATGGCTACCCATCCAGAAACCGTCCGCAGCAAACGTAGCTTATCCATCAACCCGTGCGGCTGTTATTATGTAGCCACGAGCCGAATAATAACGGAAAGTGCCATAATCAGCATGTAAATGGGTATCATTTTTTTAGAAATATCCCTTGGAGACTGCAAAGCAAAACTTCTTCCCTGACCGAGGAATAAGGTTGAAGTTCATGTCAAACTAAAAGCATTTATTTCAATTAAACCATTTACAGGCACTTTAGAATTTTCAAGGAGTCGGTCAGTTACAAATATGAAGCTGGTTGCCCATTCCAAAGAGTAGTAGGATCCTATGGAGAAGAACGGGCAAGAAATTCCACGGACACTCTTTTAAATTAAAATATTGATACAAAGTACTGGTTACATCATTCATGTTGAAATTTTACATATGAGAACGATGCAAAACGTCAGAAGAGTCCGTGATAAAAGGATAAAAAAAAAACAATTCAAAACTAAACAGCGCCCGTTCACGAAAATGACGCATGGATCAATCGCAGTTGACTGAAATGTGCAGTAATGACACTTTAAGGGCTGCGCCCATATTACCAAAATCGTTAATGAAAGGCGTATTATTTATGTATCAGAGTTTACACTCATTTCTTCCTTGCCTTTAACCTTTTGTTAACCAGATCCCAATATTTTCCGCGGAATTACTAAGACAAAAATAATGAGCTGAATTTTGCATGCCTACTAACTATTGCTCCGTGTGGTGCCGGACGTAAAGAATAGCACCACCCCATTTCTTCCCGTGGGTGTCGTAAAAGGCGACTAAGAGAATGGGCAGCAGCGTTCTCTATGTCTTTTAACATCACACTGCGATCGCCAACCCGCCTGCCAAGCGTGGATTATGGCGTCATCGGTTATCCGTCCACAATTGACGAACATATAACCTCCTCCTTTTTGGAAGTCGGTTAAAAACGCGCCAAAATTGTTTACACATGATCTTCGTAATGTAGCGGACGCGCGGTTTCCGCCTTGATATGGCACTTTTGGTAAAAACTTGCTACGATGCCGATGGAGCGAAAATACATGTGCAGTCGCCGCGTGTTATTCCCTCTTAGATATCTTTATCCTATGGTCGCAAAAACCACACAGCTTAATTTGGAAATAGCATTTACCCCGATGTGCAAAGAACGGTCCTTTTTTAGGGTTCCGTACCCAAAGGGTAAAACGGGAACCCCATTACTAAGGCTCCGCTGTCTGTCCGTCTGTCTGTCTGTCTGTCAGTCTGGCCGTCTGTCACCTGGCTGTATCTCATGAACCGTGATAGTTAGACAGTTGAAATTTTCACAGATGATGTATTTCTGTTGCCGCTATAACAACAAATACAAAAAAATAGAATAAAATAAATATTTAAGGGGGCTCCCATACAACAAACGTGATATTTTTGCTCGTTTTTGCTCGATATTGATAATGGCAACAGGTAGACGCTTGAGATATTCACAGAATATTTAGTTATATATTTCCTTTAAACATAAATAATTAAATTACAATAAAAACAAATACTTAAGGGAGCTCCCATACAACAAACGTGATTTTTTTGCCATTTTTATAGATAATGGTACGGAACCCTTCGTGCGCGAGTCTGACTCGCATTTGGCCGGTTTTTTATAAATATTCACGTAAATAATAAATCAACTCGGAACCTGCAAAACCTACGCACTCTGAAGAGTACTGATGACCGTCTGGTTTTACAATATAATAGGTTTTAAAACCTTTTAGCGTGCCCTTGCTAATGTAATCCAGATAAAAATGGCTAAGTTATTCCTAGAACATGAATTATAATCTAGATGTACATTGTTTATCAGGTAGCTACAGAAACAGAATCCAAACATACTTCCGTAGGTATTGATAAAATCCATATTGATTTATTGTTTGTGCTTAGAAGTATTTTTAACTTATTCGTATTCAGGTTTACAAAGATAAGACAACGAATCTAGTTGCCAACGAAGGCTTCGTTTGCAAAACAAACAAAACCAATTGCCAATTGTACAATTTGTGTAATTGGAAGTTGAAAACGAAAAACAATGAGCTGTCGTCTATAAACTGAGTTTTTTAGCGTTATTTCTTGAATAAATCTCTCCTTCTTTAATAGGAAGGAGAGATTGGATTTGATTTTTTTTATCTTGCATTTAAATTAACAATAAAATGCAAGATATTTAAATTTTCTAAAACCAATCTTGCGTACATGTGTTCTTCGGACTCTTTCTGCATGAAGCAAGCAAGCAAACATTATCGTTCATCATACACTATATCTCACTTTATAAACATCTGGGCTGATATAGCATAAGCATAATCACCCTATAATGTTCCCACTGCTGGGACACAGGTCTCCTCTCTTCGAGAGGGAGTGGGCTGTAATCTACCACGCATGCCCAGTACGGGTTGGTAGATGTCACATGTCTTCGAATTTTTAGTTCTAGGCCATGCCGGTTTTCTCACGATGTTTTTCTTCACCGTTTTAAGAGGAGTGGTGATTAAATTATTTACACAAAGTAAAGCGCCTGCCTGGGTTCCAACCCACGACCACATATTAAACAACTCGTAAGTCGGGCCCGTTACTACTGGGCCATCACTGCTCTGACGGGCTGATAAAAAATGTAATGACAGGAAATAACAAAACAAAGCGTGTGTCACATTGAATGTCAGTAATCTTATCTAAATGGGTGCGTCCAACAAACGCTTAAGAAAAGTTAGGCATATCTGTACAATGCGCAAGCGCATTTCTCCATGTAAAGAACATAAATAATACAGACATAACAATTCAAGTTATTAAATCAGAACTAAAAATAATTAGTGGCCGGAATGGATAATCCTATGGTCACTTTCGTAGAGTCTAGAGAGCAGCTTAGATTTTATTGGAAAAAAATGAATGATGTAAAACGTCGTCATTTAAATTCACTGAAAAAATCATAAATGATGCTTTTGTTGACAAACACACCATGCGTTCGTAAAAAACTCCCTTGGACGTCGACGTTCGTGACACATGAGTACAGGACTTGTCCTAGTTTGGGAGTCAGGAGTTTCACAAAATCAAGCATGTACTTAGTCTAATTACTATAAGGATCTAAGATACTTAAGTAATTAATTGTTAATCCTTTTTCCCTCCGTATGTATTAAGGCTCTTACACACTCACGCGATATCGCGGGCGCGACATGCACCGACAAAGGAATTGTCTTTGTCGGTGCCTGTCGCGCCCGCGATATCGCGTGAGTGTGTAAGAGCCTTTAGGCTTATGAAATAAATTATTATTAAATTAACCGTCTAGGGAATACACAAAATAAAAGTCCAACTTTTAACTCAAGTGACGGGATGATACCTGATGCGGCATTTTTTAAGTTTTAAAAGAAAAGTCTGCTGTTTGAATTTTTCGGAAAGCCATCTCGCAGGTCAAGCTATGAGGTTGTCGTCTGCATATCCGGGCTATCCTGTGGATGCCATAAAACTAAGCGACTACACACTAAGGGCACCCACTATGGGGTACGTACCTTGGCTTAGGGCGTTGCTGGAGAATTTTTTGATCCGTTCCAGCCTGTCCCTTGCTGCCCGCTCATTAATTAGGGACGAGTTTAAAGCTACAGGCTCAGCGGCACGGGCGGCTCGAGCGACGGTCGGGCGGAAAAGACTGTAATGTCAAGCATTATTAAGAACCATATTGTGACAGCTCTGTCAGCGCAGTGGTCGCGGGTTTGATTCCTGGCTGCGGTTTGATTCCTGCGTTAAACAAATATTTACGGTCGATTGCAATATTTATATGGATTATTTTAAATTAAAGTTTACGCCCACTTATAAAAATATGACACAAAATAGGTCAAGGTTTGTAGTACTCTACATTAGTGCAACCTTGGGAAACCGCAAGCTTTGTTAGTTCAGGCGTTTCTGAGAAAAAAAAACATAATTATATTATTTGTATATGTTACGGCTAATACCCGAAGTGAGGCAACACCTAGTTTTAGCCGGTTAGAACTAGGTGTAGCCACTTACTCTTGGTTAAACCTAGTACGAGCCGATTGTTTTCGGGTAAAATCATTTGGTTTAGGTTAGGTTAGAACAGTAACCATTAACAAGCGAAGGCGAACTAGCGAAGCGAGCGTGCCGCGGCAGCGGCCGCCGAGCGCCAGATCCCCTCTATTGTTGGTAAATTGGTTTTATCCAACAGGGATTGTCTGGACCTATAATTCTAACCGGCTAAAACTAGGTGTAGCCGCACTTCGGGTATTAGCCGTAACATATATAATAACTTGATTGTCGTGGGATCGTTGAGTCTTCACTTCTTCATACCCTATGATCTATTTTAAATAAGTAGGTCCTGTACCTACCTACTCTATCATTCAAGTGGATATGAATGAAATTGTTATTAAATTGACGAAAACTGTTTTAGAGAAATAACCGGGGGGCGTGCACGGCTTACTGTGACATGTTTTGAGTCACACATTTTATCACAGTTTGGGCGATAGAACGTTTTTTCTTAAATGATAGCAGAAGTCACCTAAATTAAAATAAACTATATCCTTATCCTAACCTAAACACTTTCAAATACTTATTGTACAATACGGCTGATGAACCATGGCCGGTCTGAACATAGGCTCTCCAAACTATCGCGGATGTATTACCACAAACTGTCAAATTTTCTCATTCGATTTTGAACTTAACCACTAACATTTTAAGGTTTAAAATCATTTGGAGAAATTTTGCAGTTTGGTAT
The DNA here is from genome assembly GCA_963921375.1 of Tiliacea citrago. NCBI lineage: Eukaryota > Metazoa > Arthropoda > Insecta > Lepidoptera > Noctuidae > Tiliacea > Tiliacea citrago. The sequence goes on from OY992796.1 coordinate 17,959,464, forward strand.
AATGATATGTCGGCGACTATACACTCACTCACACTCACCTCGTGAGATGCGCTAAAGCAGCCCGCGAAATTAATATTTTCTGACGTTTTTTGCAATTTTCAAGTCATGGCAGTGTCAGGTTGTATGTTGATCAAAATAAGATTCGCGACCATAACATAGATGTATTTACAACATTACAATCATTAATAAAACTATCTAACTTCAAATTACCCTGTTGAATGACTATTTCATGAAATCATGTATGACACAACGGTGAAGGAAAACATCATGAGGAAACATGTCTTAGAACCAAAAATTCGAAGTCAAAGTCAAATTATTTATTTCAAATAGGCACATATGAGGCAATTTTAAACGTCATAATTTACAAAAAAATAGAATTGATTCCAGTTGCCCCTTCCAAAAGGTAGTTTCGGATAGAATGGGCAAGAAACTCCTCTTTTAAAAATGTTTTACAATATTGTGTTTGAGTACATTAATTTTATGATTATATGTGAAGACGATGCACCTACAATAAAATTACTATACCATAATACCTACGTAAAAATAATTAAAAACTAAGCAATAAAAATAAGTTAATTATGAGATAGATAATGGTGATCACATATTTACAAACATCGCAAAAGTATGTTTCCCTAATTTTTTTAAAATAATAAGTCAGTGTGTGAGTTTAGGTAATCACAGGATGTAAAATCAATGTCACAAAAATAACAAATTATACAATAATAATAGCAACCAGAGGGCTAATTGCGTAACACTATCAGTAGGAATCGGTTTCAATTTGACAGTTCAACAACAATTTCATTGCGTTATTTACGTTGTTGAGCAGACAATATTTTCTACCTTGAAATGGATTAGCAATATAATTCAAAATCATTCCGATTCAGATCAAATCAAATCAAATCAAATCAATAATTTATTTGCAACGAATGTAGGTACATTAAAATACAGGTGGAGTAGAAAAGAGTGAGCCATGTACATTCTGCCCGGAAATAGGCACGCAAAAATTATAAAAATTGTTAAACAGAATAAATAAAATTACAAATTAAAATGTCACAGTTAGAATTATTACAATAAAATTATACTTATTTACATTAATTGATATTGAAAAATGTCAAATTAAAATGTTACTTAGAATAAAATTTAAAATAAATGTATATGTACATTGTGTTCAAGATAATATTAATTATACACATTGCTGATTAACAAGTTTTGTCCGTTAAGAAATCATTAATCGAATAATAACATTTTTCTATTAGGAAGGCCACTAATTTATTTTTAAAGTTCTTGATTAAATCATTTTTCATTACATCTGGCAATTTATTGTATATACTCGTAGTAGGACCCATACAAATAACACTTTTTCTCAATAGCGCTGTGTTACAGGACTCGACTTGTAATAAATTTTTGTATTGGTTTCTGACAGGTCGTTTTCTAGTTTCTGACATCATGGGAAATAGGTTTTTATTGGTCTTTACAAACATGGCCATTTCCAGAATATACAAAGACGGAAATGTAAGCACTTTTAGGGACTTAAACTTTGGTTCACAACCGTATGTGGTCTTCAAACCACACATCGCTCGAATTCAACGTTGCGCCTTGAATATGTATTCCCTTGAGCTGCAATTGCCCCAGAAAATAATACCAAATCTTAGAACTGATGCAACCAGACCATGATAGCTACCAATATTCATTATATCAGATTCCATCTGTGTTACGCAATTAGGGTACAGTTTGATTTTGTCTAGAAATAGTCGATTGGTTGATTTTGTCTAGTCTGTGTGAAGACATGTGACCTCTACCAACCCGCACTGGGCCCGCGTGGTGGATTACGGCCCACTCCCTCTCGAAGACAGGAGGCCCGTGTCCCAGCAGTGGGAACATTATAGACTGATTATGATGTATTTGAAGTTAAACTTAGAGAGGTATTGATGATTCTAATTATTTTCTGTAAATACATATTTTGTACGGTCGCTAATCATATTTTGACCAACATACAACCTGATACTGGCCAGCAAATTGCATAAAACGTGAGAAAATTTGAATTTCGTGGGTTACCCTAGCGCTTTCGCCTTAATTTGGTTGCTAAAATAATTATGTTTATTGCGCAGCCTTCTGCGCAAAGTTCAGACCGGCCATAATTAATCGGCCGTATTGTACCTAGCTTTTCACTTCGCGTGAGTGTATGAAACTATTAACTAGAGAAAATGTGGAAAGCTTTATTGAATTTACCAAGAAAAGTAGACCTACTTAGTTGTTCTTTCATTACATTATCATCATACATTACAAACCTCGGTCCAGCTACATTGGACTGATGCTGGTATATTCATCTGTGTCACACAGACCATCTCTGTCGCAAAAGATTAAAATTTTGCTCAGGAGGCGGTTAATATATAACTAGTATCTGATAATCTGATGTAAGTAGAGTGGTTCACTATCCAGACTTCATAAGAGGCTATCTCGTTTGTTTATAACATCTGAACAAATACCTAATCAATAAAATAGAGACTGTCAGACGTTAAAACATAAAGGCTCGTAAAGACTGGCACAATATCGCGGGCGTGATAGGCAGCGCGACACTTTCCATAATTTTTTCATAGAAATTGTGCACGCTAGTGTCGCGTCGCACTGTTGCGTCGCGCCTGTCTGCAGGAGCCTTCATACGCTTAGATGGTTTGGTCATGTTGAGAGGATGAATAAAAGGCGACTACAAAAGGACTAAAAAAGGCGACTACAAAACCTTTTGTAGCCCACTTGGATATCAGCTTCAACTGCTTGTTATGCTCTTCCTTAGAAAGGCTTTGAAGGATTCTTGTAACTGTGATATCAAGTAAAGCTTGAAGTGTAATCCTAGCCGATGAATCAGTAACTGTCACTGATTGCTTCGGAGGGTAGCAATCAAGCTTAGTTTGTTGCACTTTATAGTAAGATGGATAAATATCCTTAGCACCTTCCCGAATGGCAGCCTCTCGCAACGTAATATATTGCCACTTTGAGAGTTTTAGCGAAAGAACCAATCCAAGTGCCTTTTCTGACGTAAATATGATTGTTTTCGCTGGTTTCTTAAGCGTTTCATTTAATTTAACGGCTGCTTCAGGATTTTTCATCATGTATTCGATGACAGAGGCGATATCTCCATGCCCTTCTTCTTTTAAACGTGCTGCAGCTGCATATGCCAATTCACTGGAATCTTCGCCTGTGTGTTCATCAGATCTTCTCTTTTTTTGTTTACTTCCCAGATCTTCGAATGGTTTACGGGATCTTTTCGTCATTGTTCCAATGGACGATGATGTCAACGGGTCTGAAGAGACTGAGGGCGCTCTTGGTATCTCATCAACACTTGGTTCTTGATTAACTAAAGTTTGCACAAAACTCGGCCAATCAATATTTGCTCCCAACCAATTCTCGTACTTTCTCCTGAAATTATCAAGGAATCGGTTGGATTTCTGCCACCTTTGTAAAGCGGCTCGCGTAAATCTCCGACAAAATTCTTTAAGAACAACACGATATTCGTCAGACAGGCAATCGCCTATGCGGGATACAACTGCACTGAACAATACTTCATGATCAAATGAAGTACTCTCACTTCGTAGAAGAACAAACAAGGCTAAATTGGTGATTAAACTTTCCATTCTAAGATTTTATAGTCGCAGATTTAGTGTTAGCAGCTACACAGTTGTGAACAAACTAAATTATAAAACAAAACTTTAGCCCTTTTATTGCAAAACGCCAATAATTAGGTAACTACCCTCATTAGTTATCTTCTCATTAGCTAATGAAAATTTATAATTGTCACTAACTATTCTTAGAACTCATAGCACTGCTAATTAACAAATTAGCTTAGTTATCAGGAAAAGTTGAATGTAATCCATAGTTGGCATTGTCGTGAGATATTTAAAATCATTAAATCACCTATAAAGACTCATTAGAAGACCTAATCAGTGTCGTTACTTAATCACTTCTTTTCGGACTCATTAGAAGAGTAAACAATTGGTAATTTGGTTGTATGAAAAGTTTTAAAACTCATGATGTGTTGATAAATATCTAGCTCAAACATAGTTGTCTACGTGTGGGTGTATTATAAACCTCTGCCAACTCCTTCGAAAATATAGGAGTGATGCTATTTTATGTTACGTGTAGTTAAAAGTCCGTGTTCTTCAACATAAACACTAAAAGGAATCGTTTCATATGTAAAAATAAATAAAAATATTATATTTCCTTCGTTTTTGGGCAGAATTAACTCGGGTGTCATTTTTGTACATAGTAATGACTAATAGAAGCGATATCCAGCATAAAAACAAGCACTTGCAAATTGAAATCCCTAAGTCTATGAAAGCCGATTTTCAGCCCACCGTGCGCCGCCGGGCGCCTAAAGAGGACATAACATAGTGACCTAATTGGTGATGGTCTTCAGAAAGGTCAGGTGCGTAGTACTCGCGACCGGCGTGCGTGTATGACCAGATGTATGAACGTAAACGAAGCAAAAGGAATATGTAAGGAGCGTAGTAGGTGGTGTTCGATAGTTTCTGCCTACCACTATGGGAAGAAGGCGTGAGTTTTTGTATGTATGTATGTATGTATGTATGACATCTTGCCTGTTTATCCCGAAGGGTTTGCCAGAGGTGATGAGAGATAGTGGACCGTGGTCCAGCCAAGCTTCGCCAGTTATGTTTAAGACACACGTAGTAGGGGGCGTGCCTATTGCCATCAACCGGGCACAAATCCGGACTCCGGGCTGCTCTGAGAACTCCTTCTGGAAAACCCCAATAACACTTTGTCCGATCTGGAAATCGCTTGCGACCGGTATAGACACCTCATGACCTCTTTTATAAAGATGTAGAAACATAAGTGCATAACTAAATAATGAAAATATTTAAAAATGGCTGTGTTATATCAACTTCCGTACTTAATTATTAATAGAACTTTAGTAGGTACTCCGTAAATATTTTATCACTTCCGCATACAAAAAACAATTGGCTTAGCGTCGGTTCACGCGTGGTTAATTGTGCTAATACTATCGGGCAAGTGACGACACGAGCTGATGATCGTACGACAAACTACAACTCACACTCGCACCGTTTTTAGGGTTCCGTACCCAAAGGGTAAAACGGGAACCCTATTACTAAGGCTCCGCCGTCTGTCTGTCCGTCTGTCACCAGGCTGTATCTCATGAACCGTGATAGCTAGACAGTTGTAATTTTCACAGATGATGTATTTCTATTGCCGCTATAACAACAAATACTAAAAAACAGAATAAAATAAATATTTAAGGGGGCTCCCATATAATTTATTGATTTTTTTTGCTCGTTTTTGCTCGATATTGATAACGGCAACAGGTAGACGCTTGGAATATTCACAGAATATTTAGTTATATATTTACTTTATAAATAAATAATTAAATAAAAATAAAATAAATATTTAAGGGGGGCTCCCATACAACAAACGTGATTTTTTTGCCATTTTTATAGATAATGGTACGGAACCCTTCGTGCGCGAGTTCGACTCGCACTTGGCCGGTTTTTAAATACCATCGCTAATTAGTTTGCTCGATTAACTAATTGATTTTCGCGTATTTCGTGATACGGCAAAGAAACTCACACTCTCACCCTGAGTGTGAGTTTCTATTACCCATATTACTGATGATAAAATCAGTGCCACACCAGTGCAGTGCTTCCTTTGTTTAATGTGCAAGAGGCACATTAAACACAATACAGTGCGTACAAGTTATAAAGTAGATATCCTGCTATGAGATATTCGCAATGATGTAGGTATCTACTACCTACTTATACGGCTTTCTAACGGGGAATTGCCCAACCCAGGAATAGAACCAAGGACGAGAAAGAAGGACCTCGTGACACAAAAACAGTACGCCTTGACCTGTTAAAACAATTAATAAAACGGATATACAACATTACAGCTAATTACAAAACTAGTTTCAACAAAATTCGTTCACAAAGCATGCTCTGGGGAATTCGTTTCAGAAAAATAACAATTTTTTTTTGTTCGCGTAAAGGTGGAAGTATTGTATTTCATAATTAGAGTGGATTTGGTGCCAAAACACTGCTCTGAATACATTTTCGCATTTTATACTTTTTAGAGATTTCCTTTCTTGTTTTGAGTAGGTACAGTCAAGTACACATCAATTTACCACCAACTGTCAAATTTTCTCATTCGATTTTGAATTTCACCATCAACATTTTAAGGTTTAAAATCTTGGAGGAGCTTGTGGCTAAATAATAACTGCCGCACGGGTCGATCGATCAAGTTGCCGCGGTTGGTCCGTGGATGGGTGACCATCTGTTCATACCAAGATTCCTCCGTGCCTCGGAAAGCACGGTAAGCCGTTGGTCCCGGCTGTCATGTGTAGATCTTTGACAGTTGTTACGGGTCGTCAGAAGCCCAAAAGTCTGACAACCAGTCATACCAAGGGATATCGTGTTACCCAGTAACTGGGTTGTGGAGGTCAGATAGGCAGTCGCTCCATGTAAAATACTGGTATTCAGCTGTATCCGGTTAGACTGGAAGCCGACCCCAACATAGTTGGGAAAACTAGCTAGGCAGATGATGATGATTTTAAGGTTTAAAATCATTCCGAGAAACTTGACAGTTTAGTATAACCTGATGTGATACATTTCACTTTTAATTCATAACAAGGTAGGTACAGTTAAAGTAAATGTTTTAAGTAATTATTTCGAACTGTCATTTTCATTCAATACGTTGGCAATATCCATGAAGGTATAGATAAAAGTGGATGCAACACTCTAAATACCTAAGTGAAGACGACTGTGGGCCGACTCTCTCTTCCTGAATACATACATAAGAACGAGACAGTGATATGTGTTTTCTTTATCTTATGTATGTATTCAGAAAGAGAGAGTCGGCCCACAGTAGTCTTCACTTAGGTATTCAGAGTGTGGCCTCCACTTTTATCTATACCTTCATGGCAATATCGTAGTCGCAAAAATTTACCTTAAAAGGTAAGCTTAAGGCGTACAACATATTTATTCCTTGAGACAATCAAGGACTAAATATCCTTAAAGGTTAATTTGTACTAGATCTTATCCACGAACAATGGTCCACATGAAGGACTAAGTGCGGAAACCAAACCCTCTGACATAGAACTAGATCTTGTCTAAATGTCGCGTTCCTTTGGAGGGTGAAAACCATGTCTGGACTCATGCAGGCAATACAAAATATTATAAACACGTGTTGAGCAATAAATTATTAAAATATTGTACCGTAAACATACACGGTTTTCTAAACAATTTTAGTTTAATATATATGTACTCGTCTATCTTTGTTCCCGACAAAATATTTACTTGAACGAAGCCAAATTTTGCGGAAAGCTAAGTAGCAAAATAATACGCCGCGGCCGTAAGGCCTGACCGGAATGCCAACAAATGACGTTGCTACAAGCTACATATTATATTATGTCGTGTTTATTATTACAAGTGGCGTACACGCGTGTTCTTTGCGCAGGACTGCGGCTGGATCGTGAGAATGTTTCGGTGTAGAAAAAGCAAGAACATGAGGAGCTCAATGGTTATTAGAATGCCAAAGCAAAATAATAGCACAGTTTCTGCTGTACACACGGCTACACATCAAGCTATAAATTCCAGTATAAGCTGATCTCGCATTGTATAGGATTTTCGTACAATGAGAGGTCAGCGTATACTGGAAATTTATAGTTTGATGTGTAGCCGTGTGTACTATTCGGTAAACCTCTCACCGTGAAAACTTAGGTGACAATATGTGAAGTGACCTGTCATTCCACGTGATCCTAGGAATTGTCACTTAAGTTTTCACGATGAGAACTCCTAATTCCGTAACACAGTTTGAATCACAATCCGAGAGTTTTGAAGGAATCCCTTCAAAAGAGAAAAAAGGGAAAAAGGAAGGGAAAGGGTTTTTGGGGGTTTTGTTGTGGGTTGGGTTTTGGGTTTTGGAGGTTTCGGGGGTTTTTTTGGATTTTGGGGGTTTTGAGGTTAATCCATTGCTCTATAGGTTTGAAAAATTCGTCTGCTCATCAACGTAAATAACGCAATGGACGTCGGTGAACTTTCAAAATGAAACCTATTGCGATCAATTGTCATTTTATGTGTCCGCAGATCGGCTGTTCAATTAAATGTCAGTGTCGCAATACAATATTCACCACCGTTTTTACCAGTGACGATGAAATCTCAAGAGCCCTGTTGCACACCGAGAAGTTTGGAGTTAAATCCTAGTGAATCCTTACTATGAATTAATGTTTCTTCTATATTTTATTTTGTAAATCTAAACCTACCTGCCGAATCGAAAAAAAAAGGAAAAAAATTGTTTGATATATAATATTTTTATGTCTTTTCCACATTTATTTATTATTAAATACATATTAATACAATAGTAAATAATTATACAATTAGGTAAACCTACGGAACTAAACTGTTTTTTTTTTAATTTAAAATGTAAATGATAAAAGTTTTTCTATAGGACATTCAAATAATACAGACTCATTCATAAAAGAATAACTATCATGAATATTACTTATACAACGTGGCGATTAGGTTATCACATTAAATAGTACAGCGGTTATTACAAGTTGTTATCAGTCTGTTAAAATAATAAAAATAAAAATAGACCTAAAAATAGAAAACTGAATTTTTCTAACAAACTAAATAGCGTAAAAATTGGCAATAAATAATCCACCCTTGATACTACGGCGCACACGCCAAACGACAGTGAGACTAGCGGAGGGTAGGTACTTGCGCTCACGCGCGGGGCGTTATAATACATGATGTTGTTAAATACTAAAAGGGAAAAAAAGGTCTCACGGGTAGAATGTTAACTTTTATTAATTATTTTATTTATGTATGCTTAAAATACGTAATGTAGAATACGTGGTTTGAATTAATGTGATAACCTAATCGCCACGTTGTATATCGCGTAGGCAGTGTTCATTACGTAGCACATAACCCAAATGTATTTTCCTCGGAGGCACATGTGACATGACACGATTTTTCGGACAATGTAATACAAGCAATTAATCATTTTTATGAAAGTCTAATTTAACAAGACTCTGATATTACTAAATTAATGCTCGTAACGTGGAGAAAATATTTGCCAACATGTTTTTCCTGAAAAATTGGAAGGGTGTGGTGTACTACCCTTTTTAGGGTTCCGTACCCAAAGGGTAAAATGGGAACCCTATTACTAAGGCTCCACCGTCTGTCTGTCTGTCCGTCTGTCACCAGGCTGTATCTCATGAACCGTGATAGTTAGACAGTTGAAATTTTCACAGATGATGTATTTCTGTTGCCGCTATAACAAAAAATACTAAAAAACAGAATGAAATAAATATTTAAGGGGGCTCCCATACAACAGACGTGATTTTTTTTGCTCGTTTTTGCTCGATATTTATAACGGCAACAGGTAGACGCTTGAAATATTCACAGAATATTTAATTATATATTTACTTTAAAAATAAATAATTAAATTAAAATAAAACAAATATTTACGGGGGGCTCCCATACAACAAACGTGATTTTTTTGCCGTTTTTATAGATAATGGTACGAAACCCTTCGTGCGCGAGTCCGACTCGCACCTGGCCGTTTTTTTTTATTTTACCCAGTAAATATTTAAGGAGATTATAGTAAAAGCTTATCAAGTTGTTTCCACTTATTTTTACGTAGAAGTAAGATAAAAATTGTGTGCGAACATTAATTTCATTCCACAATTTATTATAAGCCACGGGCGTGGTTTGCAGAAACTTCTGCTACAAATACAACACATATTTTTTAATAACAGTGATTCTGTTGTAAAAAAAGCTATGGATTCTCATAATATTTATTATTGTTTTACTCAACAACGTTTTGTTAACGTGGCTATTTTTTAATAACAGTGATTCTGTTGTAAAAAAAAGCTATGGATTCTCATAATATTTCAACAACGTTTTGTTAACGTGGCTATTTTTACTGATGACGTTAAAATACCGAAAGAGCCCCATCGCTTTAAATTAAGAGCTGTTGAAAACCAGCATCCTAATTGCATCACAATCCGAGAGTTTTGAAGGATATTGCTAATCCATTGCTTTATAGGTTTGAAAAATACGTCTGCTCAGAAACGTAAATAACGCAATGGATGTGGGCGAACTGTCCTGTCCTCTCATACTTATTAACGCTGTGGTTTAAAAACATTGTAAAAGCCAAATATTTTTAAAAGAGTAACCGTGGAGTTTCTTGCCGGGTCTTCTCCATAGGACATGACCACTTGGAACCGTGCACCTAGCTTCTGACGTTTCATATGTGCCCATGTAGGCTTATGTGAAATAAAATATTTTGATTTGATATTGTCAAAATGAAACCCACCCTACAGATATGGGAAAAGATGTTGAGAGTGGTCGTAAGAGGTCAGATTGAAGAAGCTATCTAGGGCCACTGGTAAATGAATCTCATTGAATGGTTTGTTTGTTGAGCGTAGTGATTTAGAAACAAATAATAAATATTTTGCTATACGTACTTACTAACTTTCACAGATTAAGACTGTTTTCTGCTAAAAATTACTAAATTTTCACGACTCACTCTTGTCTATTCAGCGCCGTAAAAGCTGTGAATTTGGCGAATTTTAGACTCGTATCCTGTGTAAAAAATAACGGTATTAAATAAATCATTCTAGGAACATTAAGATAACCTCTGAATGTGGGGTCCGGAGCGTCCCGAAATATTGACGTACCTAAATAATAATGTCACTATGTTTTGCATGGTATTTGTTTTTTTTTCCAAAAAAATGTCATTAACCGACTTGCAATGCTGTCGGTATATAAATACTATCTTCAAAGACAAGGAAAACTGTCGCCTGTGGCGATGGCGTGTACACACGGAAATCCTCCTACAATAATCCTAATAATCCTATACAATGGGAGATCGGCAGTGCTATTCTGTAACCATCTCACCATGGAAACTTAGATGAACTGAGCGTAGAGTGATCTGTCAGTGTCATCCCACCAGCCGTTCTATTCTGAAATAGGTAATCTCACCGTGTAAACGTAGGTGAAGTGAGCTTGAAATGACTTGTTAACAGTGTCAATCCCTCACTGACTGTTCACTCCACGCTCACTTCACCTAAGTTATCACGGTGAGATGGTTACAGAATAGCACTGCTGCTACTCCTGCTAGGCTATGCTAGGTGCTAGGGATGGACCAAAGATTACATTAACAATCATAATCGAGATTTTGAACAGAAACTCAATTTAGTTTTTTTACATTAAATTGAGTTTGACAAAATTTCTGTTTTGGTATTTTATTAAAAATCCCCCTAAATAGTAATCTTTGAAATAATATAAAATTATCAATAGAATTAGCATAAAAATATTATTAAAATCTAGATTATGATTGTAAATGTAATCCTTGGTCAATCCCTACCATCAGTGGAATGACACTGACAGCTCACTCCACGTAAGAATTCACGGTGAGACTTTTATAGAATCGACATGCAGCTTATACTGAAAATGATTAGCCGTGTGTACAGTGCCCAGTTTATTTTACAGAATGGCCTGAACTGATAGCTTGTATTACTTTCTATTTAAAAAAGATTGAGGTTAAACCTAGTATATAAATAATTAAAACCTAAATAATCGATTCCTTTCACATAAATTAACCATTTATGTACACACATATAATATAAACATACAAGAAGAAAGGAACAGAAAAATACGTACAAAGGTGATGCCTATTTCTAAAAAAATCTCTTCCAGCATACTTGCGATAGGAAAGTCGTTAAATATAATTCGATCATGCCTACACATACCTAAAAATAGGTACGAAACAATGCACGCTTCCACTAAATTATGCTTTATTTAATATCTGCCGTTCTGCCGCTCTGTGAAGAACATTAATTTCCTGCCTTTATGTTTTACAATCATAGCCCTACTTATGTTCTACCTGTAGGCGGTACGGAAATCTATGGAATTGTAGATCAAGAAACATTGTTCACACGGCATTTTTGATATAAGGAAGGAGAGAACATTTTTCATCACAAGTTTAAAACTCCTTTTCTTCTTTCTTTTTTAAGAAAATCCAGACGTTTTGAACAAAGAAATCCTGGAACTGCCATGTGTTGAAATTAAACATACAATACACGCGAGTGTTCAGTATCTTCTGAAAGTACATTATAAATCCAACCATCAATCCAGGGGGTCTACTCCGAAGGGATTATCCGAATTATTCGGCAGTTTCTTGACTTCCAAAGTTTTCTTTTTGACTTTGAGTCCTTACCTAACTTCAAGTCACATTTTTGACTTTGACTTATCTCTTTGCCTGTCGTATTTTTTTTTTTCGCCGCAGTCTTCCATAATTAGCCGTAGTCAGGAAACGGCTGAAAAATCGGCCGAAACTTCGGATTTATCTTCGCAGTAGACCCCGGGCTGAAACTTGATAAAATAAAGTGAAAATTTCAGGCAGTTCACGTTAAATTAAGAAATAAAACACAACATAAAAACGTAAAACAATCAAGTAAAAGTCGTAATGACGAAATTCCATGTAGGTACGTTTCTACTGCAGTAATACACGCACACGAATAATACTGAGGCACCTAACTTATTCATAGATAGATAGATAGAATACTCTTCATTAAACACCATAAAAATAACAGGTGATGTCGAATAGTAGAAAATCATTGTATACTCGATAACCACAATGCCTAGCGCCATCTCATATCGAAAAGCAGAGTTATTTAATGAAAACTTATCTTTATTTTTCTCAGTTTACTGACCTTTTAGGCTCGTAAAACTTTTATATCTGTAAACTATAGAGCAAAAATAAAACAATATTTGCTGCACATTGATTTTGACCCTTCCATTTTACATAGGCTGACACAATGGGCGGTCTTATCGCTAATAGCGATCTTTTAGAGACAATCTTTGGATGGATTAAGAGGGAAGGAGAGATAATATTGCAGGGTCAGTGGTGTACACACGGCTACACATCAAGCTATACATTTCCAGTATAAGCTGACCTCGCATTGTATAGGATTTCCGTACAGTGCGAGATCAGCGTCAACTGGAAATGTTTAGCTTGATGTGTAGCCGTCTGTACCATTCACGCTACCTACCTACACGTATATAAAAGTACAAACATTTATATACGTGTAGGTAGGTACTATAAAATCTACTGCAGCACCTGAGCTCCACATTTCTTACTGAATTAGTCTTTGGGGACGCTTTTAATAAAGGTTTTTACGGAAAGACTGTTGTGACTTCTGAAAAAACCTCGGAAAATTGTATAACTTGGCGGTACTAATTAATATTAACTAACTTTATATGCACATTGTCGGTAATTAACCTAATCAAGACATTCCGAGTTTTATTTCACGAACTAAGTACCTAACTATTATAGGATCAATGTCAAGCAGGCGCGTCCCAACCACTAGTAAATAATCTTGTCGCTAAGTGTTCTAAGGCTAAAACTAAAACTGTTTCTTGATGAAAGGCTTTTTGACACTTAACTTCTGACAACACCGTATAGACGGTTTCTAAGAAAGTCAAAGTCAAATTATTTATTTGAAATAGGCACTGTTTAAGAGGCACTTTTGAACGTCAACATTTACAAAAAATTGTATTGATTCTAGTTGCCTCTTCCAAAAGGTAGTTTCGTATGGAGAAGAATTGGCCAGAAACTCCACCGGGCTTACTCTTTTAAAATGTTTTACAATATTTTGTACTTAAAGGTACATTCATTATATAATTTTATGTGAAGAAGATGCACCTAGAATAAAATGACTAAACCACAATAGGTAAAAAGAATTAAGAATGAAGCAATGACAGATAAATTAATTATTGTGATAGATACACGGTGGTGCTCACATATTTACAAAAAAAAAAAATATATCAGTGTGTATAAATGTCTCAAAAATAATAAATTATACAATTCTTCACAAAACTCTTGATAATGACACCAGAATCACTGTTCGTTATAGCTAAACACATTTTTGCGCTAAGTATATGCATTGGAATTTCGACACATGGTGAAAAATTAAGGGGCGCTCGTATGCACGTGCACTCGGTGAAAAATCGAGGGGCGCTGGTATGCACGTGCACTCGCTGAAAAATGGTGGGGCACTCGTATGCACGTTCAATCGCAATGTGACGTCATAGGCTAATTATACCATGCCTCAAAATTGTTATAAATTTGACCTATCTTTTGAATGCTCAACCATTAGGTACTCTAGCATAAAAAGACTCGTAGTTATTAACAGTTGAAATCTTAATTATTTTTGTCGATCAGAAATATTGAACCACACACCAAGAGAAAACACGTTTTCATGTCAAAAAAAATGTTAAAGTTTTATGGTTATGACGGCTTTACGGCTAACAGTTTCATACTTAGATGCAACATTGCAGTTTCGTTTTCAGTCCCGGATTTTCCTGAGCTTTGAAATCGATACCTACTCCAATACTTAGGTACCTACTACGACCAACATTATTACAGTTTTCAGTGAGAGTACAGGCCTGTGCACCACGGAGTTTATATTTCGTGGAGTGCACATCGAGTAGATAAAATTTGTTCCGACTTAGATACCCGACCAAACTCTCTTACAACAGTTACAACTAAGTAAAAATGTCGTCCTCATGTCTCCTTGCAAAGACTAACTTTATAAATTACAAGCAGGAACTGAAGATCTCTCGGGAAACACACCGCACCTCGTAAGCCTTGGGTATTGACAAGCGAATCAATTTATCTAGAAGTCCCAAGATAACCTGCGTTCACAATATATCTGACTCCCAGAATCATCCGACTACGGGCACTGATTTATATGTATGTGTTGTACAGAAAGCCGATATTTGTATGCCCACTTCCATATTCCTAGGTTCTGTGGTCTGTCGATGATAGAGACAAAATGTAAACGCATTTTGTTCCACCAACGGCGATAATAAAAATGGTTTTGTAATTTCCACTTTAAAGTCCACGTTTTTAACACAAATTGCTTCTTATATGCATTTTTATTATTAAATCTTCTATGCACTTAGTAGCAAAGTAGCAATTAGTCTACGGGGATTCATAACAGTGTGCGAAAGCTTTAAAGAACTAAGGTCAGTGACAAACGCTGGAAATTGATCTTTCGTTTGCTCCATGAACTCGCAGGACTTTACTTTTATTTTCTATTCTATATTTCAATTTGTTCCAAGATTCTCACTTTGTGCATTTTTTATTTAAAGAGATAGATAATTCAATCAACAAAAACCATACTGATTACTAAAACAGCCACAAAAAAATAAAGCTTAGTAAATACAGAAAAAAGTGATTCAGTAGTTTGTAAAAGGGAACCCGACACCTATACATATATTCATGATAATAGGTATTCAGAGCTGTTAAAATGATTGACGCCATTTTAATCATTGCTCACCGTCCAAACCCTGCCCTAACGACGTGCCATTAATTCCAATTACACAAAAAAACATACACATGACACATCGCAATATGAAAATGGTATAATTAACGGTTTTAGCTTTTGGAGCTATAATTGCTATTAAGCAGCGGCTTTACTATTTGGGTATTTCTCATTTTCAGTAAAATTATCTGTGACAGAGATTTTTTTCTTTAATAAAAAAGGGCACGTGGACTTGATATATTTATCAAGGTAGTGTTACCATGTCTGGTGAAGACTACATGAAAATATATTAAATTTATTGATCACATTATTTTAAATATTAAAAAATAATCGTGAAAATGTCTTTTCCGTGGATGTGACTGAAGCAAATTTACAGATAAAATATTTTTTTCCCAGTCTTTAGCATGATATTTCTAAAATATAAGGTTATTATCTTAAACTCTAATAAATACTGACCCATATCAGCTTATAACTTACTATCCAATTGATCAAAAAGAGAACAAAAAACCTAATTAAAATGTGTGACTTAAATTTTGGTCACTTCCATGGACGAAGGTCACAATAACTTTTTACTGACAAAAAAATCTGCGTGTATCCGAATTTATGTGAGCATTGACAAGCCGTCACCTGTCATAACCATAATGAGATGTCAATTTCTTACTGGCTGCAATACGTTTGTCGTGAAAAAACAATAAGATTACCTAATTAAAACTCGTTAAGCATACGTGGTCACTACTGTGGTTGCTTTGCCAAGTAAGTATGTAATGTTAAATTTAGATTTGTTTTGCTGTTTTGTAGGTTTGATGGTCAAATTACGATTGCCGAAATAGATTGCAAAGACGAGATTTTTTAGGTTAGTTTTCCGTATTTGAACCAAAAAATTTCCTTTCCATGGATGTCACTTCCATTGATTACGTGGATATTGTTCCTCCATGGAAGTGACCACAGGTCCAGGGATGTGAACTTTAACTTGGATCATTCTAATTATTCTGTTTGTTTAATTACTGCCATATACATACACAAAACGCTTTTACATACAAAAAATAGGTACATGTTTTACTTTTTTTTAGATGGCGAGAAATAAAAAACCAAAGACAGCAGAAGAAATTCGTAAACAAAAGAGAGAATGCGAACGAAAACGAAGAGCTCGTATTAAGGCTTTTTTTTTTTTTTTTTTTTTTTTTGGGTGGGAAATTATCAAATAACTTCTCCCGCTCTGGGCGGAGCGGGAGGGCGTGTCAGACTTTTACTGACTAAAACCCACCCGTGTTCCTTCCGTTGCCTGTGTGCCAGGGCCACGATATCCCTTTCGGACAAACTCGCAACCCCGGCAGGCATTGGTCCTAACGGACCCCGTCAGTTTGTGCTGACATCTCTTTGAGGCGCGCGTGGAACACAACGCGCCGTCGACCCGGGCCTGGTCCTTATCGGACGGCGAGCTACCCATCGCTCACCGTCCGCAGGCCCGCGCCTACGGTGGCCGGAAATCGGCTTGCAACTCCCGACGCCCGGGGCGTCTCCTGCGGCGACTAGGGGCATGAGGGCGTGAACCTTGTCTCACCCTCACGCGTTCCGCCTCCTCCTTCGCTAGCATAACTGCTTCGCAGAAGGAGGTGACGGCCTCCCATGCACTCTCGCTCCGAACCATGGCCTGAACCAGGCCCGGACGCGAGAGATCGCCGCCGCCGATCGCCTCCGTGAGGACACGGCGGTGCTCCGCCCAAGCTGGGCAGACCTCCACCGTATGCTCCACCGTGTCCTCCGGGCGATCCACACAGTGGTGACACCCGGGCGTTTCCTCCCGCTTAATCCTAAACAGGAACCTCCCGAAACATCCATGTCCGGTGAGGACCTGCGTCAGGCGGAAGGTGAGGACGCCGTGGCGCCTCTCCAGCCACTCCTCAAAGAGGGGACTTATCGCCACAATTGTGGCGTGCCCATCGTATTAAGGCTAACCCCGACTTATATGAAGCCAGTAAGAGAAAAGATAACCTGCGTTATGCAGAAAAACGACGCAAAAAACAGGTAAAACTAGTATCCGAAATGACTCCAAGAGAACGACGTGCTAATCAACGTGAATGGCGAGAACGTAAAGCTAGAAGTAGACAGAATAAAAAACGTAATGAGCGACTACTACAAAGTTTGAGAGAGAATACTCCAGAGTCCATTGCTGGTGACCAAAACGTAGCTAGCCCTGATTCTCAAAAAAATGTTTCTTACCTTTCTCCAGCTTCGTCACCTGCTTCTTCGGTTTCCAGAAGGTCGCTTGTTAATCTTGGATCGTCATTCTCCAGAGAAGAATGCCTGACAACTTCAAGCTGTAGCTCTAATTTGAATAGGCAAAAAGTAGCAGGTATTCGTCTTGCCCGGAAACGACGTGAGGAGTCGAGAGAGACAGAACAGGAGGATAAGGAACTTGATAATCAGACTGAAGAACAAGAAGATAACGAGCTTGATAGTGAGACTGAAGAACAGGAAGATAAGGAACTAGACAGTGAGTTTGAAGAACTGCAGGATAAAGAACTTGATAATCAGACCGAAGAACAAGAAGATAACGAGCTTGATAGTGAGACTGAAGAACAGAAAGATAAGGAACGCGATAGTAAGTCTGAAAAGAGGAGGATTAGGATCTTTGACAGTGAGAGCGATGATGACTTCGAAATATTTTAATTAAGAAATATTTCTAAAGTTATAAAATAACTTGAACGTTTTTATATTAACATATTAACAATTTATTAAGACTGAAATTAGGAAGTGTCATAAGTACAATGTTTATTGATCTCCTTAGTTACTTTAAAAAATAAATAATTAAATATTTAAATTAAGAAATATTTCTAAAGTTATAAAATAACTTGAACGTTTTTATATTAACATATTAACAATTTATTAAGACTGAAATTAGAAAGTGCCATAAGTACAATGTTTATTGATCTCTTTAGCAGTTACTTTAAAAAATATATTATATGTTTCATATTTTATTACGAAATATTGTTGATACCATAATCCTAAGATAAAACATGTGATTTAGGTTAAAGTTAAAAATTCAAAGCAATTAAAGCTGATTTTCTAAACATTTGTTTTATTTCATAAATCCAATGTACATATATATTTATTTATTTACACATATTTATTTTATACACATCATAATTTCCTTGGATAAAATAAAATTTGTGACTTCATCTTTCATATAAAATATATAGAATGTCACGTCCATGATTTGAAGCCATTTCCATGGTTAAAAAAACTGTATGGAAAGTCACTTCCTTGGATTCAGTGTCACTACCATGGACGTTGGAAATTTTATTGGATATTTCTAGCAAAACTAAAGAGTTGTAAGCTCGGTACATATTTTTTTATAGTAGATTATGACCTAAATTATTGATATTTACAGCTATTTCACGTAAAGGTGATCAATTTTTTTTTTTTTTTTTCATCATCAGAAGTAAAAAATACCCATTTGCATTAATTTGTATTTGGGTGGTACCGACTACCGAATATAGGGGGTCTACACCGAAGCGATAATCCGAAGTATCGGCCGAATGTTCTGCCGTTTCTTGACTTACAAAGTTTCCTTTTTTGACTTTGAGTCCTTACCCGACTACAACTCACATTTTTGAATTTGACTTGTCTCTTTGAAGTTGTCGTTTTTTTTTCTTTCGCCGTAGTCAGCCATGCTCAGCCGTAGTCAGGAAATGGCCGATACTTCGTATATCTTCGGAGTAGACCCGCAGGTATACCTAATTTCGAATACCGTTCGGAATTATGTATTCCAGCAGGGCTAACATGACACACGCGACAATTACTCACTCTCGCGCGAGTAATTCTTGTCTATTTCTGTAACTACCTCGTTTTCTGACAGCGCTCCCATACAAAATACGCGACTCGTTCTGTCTGGAAACTTGATGTTTTCTCGATAAACCCTAACATGGCACGTATTTTATCTCGAATTTTGACATTTCAACACGAGATATCTCTGATTTTTCTGTCATTTACTCGTCCTCGATTTTGACGACGAGAAGAGTAGACAAAATTATGATACAAAAAAAAGGCATTCACTGGCGACAGACGTGAAAAATTAAAACTTTGGAATAACATAATAAATACGTATACATATACACAGGCCGCTGTGGGACGCCAGTCTGCTGCAAGACGTCACATTAGCATTTCGGTAACGTGGCTAACATGTTGACGAATCGGTAAGCATGTAGGTGACGCAAGTAGCATGTCGGGGACGCTGTTAGCATCTGGGTGACTAGGTTAGCGAGTTGATGACGCAATTAGTATGTCGGGACGCGGTTCGAATTGCTGTGACTCAGTTAGCATGTCGGTGACACAGGTACTATGACGGGGACGCTGATAGCATGTCGGGACTAAGTGAGCACGTTGGTGACGCAGTTAGCATGTTTTTAACATGTCGGGATTTTTATAGCATGTCGGTGACGCAGGTGGCATGACGGGGACGCTGATAGCATGTCGGGACTCTGTGAGCAAGAAGGTGATGCAGTTAGCATGTCGGGACGCTTTTAGCATGTCGATGACGCAGTTGGCAAGTCGTGAATTGGTTTACATGTCAGACACACACTGACGGCATGTCGGTGACGCTATTGACATATCAGTTTAGCATGTTGATGACTCGGTTAGCACGTCGGTGACACGAACCCACCCCCTACTAAAAATGTCTCACTCATTTTCATTTGCGTGATTTTGTTTTGTATTATGCCAAAGAAAAACATTTATTTTTAATCAAAAAAGTCTGTTACACAAAAAAAGTAAACATAAATTAAAAGAGGAGAATGAAAATCAATATAGTACAAACTAATTCCATGCGTAAAATCGAATGAATGAGCCGATGTTACTATCATAAATTGTTTTTTTTGTTAATAATTTGCTACATCGGTCTCTCGTCACGAGATAAAGAACTGTCAGTGTCTTTCTCGAGTTTACTCGAGCATAACGGTCATATTAGTGTTTAGAATGACGTCATAATCGTCGACAAATTTCGACAAATCGAGAACGAGAGCGTTCTCGCGTATGTCATGTTAGCCCTGCTGGGGGTCTACAATATGTATGCAATTTTAAAATAATCTGTATTTACCGTGTAACACCTGCCTTTGTTGAAATATTATAGCAGCTACAAGGGGCGCATTCGCTAGATCAATACTACTCAATATTTTTAAAATGTATTCGAGTAGGAAACATATTGGGAGCGCATAAATCAGAAATGTTGTACCTACATGAGCTTGACCTATAAATCTAGCAACACGATCCCTGCCACCGCATCCCTGGTAGTTCCGATCTTGTTGCAAAAAATCTATATAAATAAAAATGAATGTCTAAATGTGTTGCTAAGCGCAAAACTCGAGAGCGGCGATTCTTTGTAATCCGAGAAAGGTTCTTATAAAGAGAACATCTATAGATTATAGTATTTCAATCATTAGTATTTTGCTACTAATAGGATTTGTATGAAACCGATAGTGTAGGTATAGCTTGGGTTTGCTAATCCATAGGATACTTTTATTCCGTGGGATAATTTCCGAACTCCACACGGGCGAAGCCGTGGGCAAAGCTAGTAAATAATATTAATAATAGGTACACATTATCATCAGCCTAATTACAAATTCAATTATTTAGATTTGTAGAACAAAGGCAAAGGAAAAAAAAATTGGTTGTCTGTAAAGTCGGTTTACTGACGATAGTTGAACGTGACAACGTCATAAGCCTTAAATGGAACGCCTCAGAACGAGGTAACGCCGTATGAGAGGTAACGCCGCATGAGAGGTAACGCCGCATGCGTCATGTTTTTTCGTGCGTGCAGCCGGCTCCATCGAATTATAAGACGTTGTCACGTCAAAATACAGAAATACTTCATATACCTAGAAACGAAGCTTTGATAGCTTACGATACGACCAGCAGCCCAAAGCTGTTTAAGCCAGTTATTATGAACGCGTTCGGAGCGTAAGATACGATCGGCCAATTATGATTCTATCCGGTACAGTACTGACTGGTAGAAAGTGCGTACAGAAGAAACTGTAGCGTGGCGTTATAGCGCAGTTTATGGAACGGGTTCGGAGCTGGAGTTTCGGTTCCATACGTACTAATAATAATAATTCTCGAGAATGGAGATATCACATTGTACTGGGACCGATCCATCATCACTGACAGGACTTTTGTTGCCAATAAGCCTGATAGTGGCCTGAATAGTGGTGCTGGATAGAATAGAGCGGCGCACAATGATTATTGACATAACGGTCCCTCATGACGGGAACGTCGTGAAAGCCGAGAAAGACACAAATCAAGCATCTTGACTTAGCTCGCGAGGTTGTCGACATGTGGGATGTGGACTCAGCAATCATTATGCCTATAATTGTATCAGCCAATGGCTTAATTGCCAAGAGCATCGACCAATACCTAAGGAGGCTCTCGTTGGGCAGCTGGATTAAGGGCCTGATTCAGAGAGCGGTACTTCTGGACACGGCTCGCATTGTTAGGAGGTTCCTCTCTCTGGAGCCCTGACCGCTGGTAGCCTGGACCTTGTTCCCGATACCGGTGGACTCTAATTAAGGTGGATTCTAATATTTAAAAATATAATTTATATGTATATTTAGTGAAATAAAAGAGATAATAATAATAGTACTCCAGACCGAAATTCGGCCATGGCGACCAATCTTAGCGGAGACCAGTCTTCGGCGCGGTAGATATTATAGTACACAAGTGTGTGCGCAGACACAGGTGTACTCTCTCTTCCCTCACTGTCATAGTCCAATGGGACGGCAATCCGACACGACCGGAGATGATCAGGCGCAAGGCCAACGGCGACACGTCCTTACCGAAGCACGGGGGTGCCACACCGCAACTTCCAAATTCCGGACTGTTACTAAGAAATTACTAATGCAAAAACCCAATAACACTTTGCCCGATCCGGGAATCAAACCCAGGACCCCGCACTCAGCAGTCGCGCTGGCGACCACGAGACTAACGGGGCAGTTGGTTCCATACGCACGAAGAGTTATAACTTATAATACTTAAAATTTTCTCTATGTCCACTCTGTCTAGGTCTTTTAAACCTACCGAGGGTAATACATATATAAATACTGAGTTGCATCTTGTTACACGAGATTCCCAGATGCTGTTCAACATTAGTCAAAGTATGGTTGTACTTACTGAAATGTATTGGTATTGTACTTACTGAAATGTATTGTGTACTTTAGACAGAATTATTATAGTAAAACAATTACTTAGCAAGGTGTCTATAAAAATCATGTTTTTTCCAGAATGGCACGCTATACGAGGTGGCTTCGGGGGGGCAGATGTGGCACCCATCCATGACGTACTGCGTGGAGATGATGTTTAACGAGAACTTCTCCGAGCCGCTTCTGTCGGCCGGCGTCTGCTTCGGTGACGTCACCACAGATGACAGCCCCATCCTCTATACTGCGTATGCTGTTGGTAAGTATCCTTTTGTTATGTAGCGCATTGCACGCAAATCGGATGGCTGCTAGGTTCAGGAGTGGCGACTGCGCACCCTGGGAAGCCCTCGCACAAGTGGACCGTAGCCGTGCCGGTCTATTCTGTAAAAATCTCACCGTGAAGATGTTGGTGAAGTGTGCTGTCATTCCACCTGATACTAGGAACTGACACTGTTGTTACTAGGAATTGACAATGTTGATACTAGCTGGGTTTGGCACTGTTCATATTTTTGGGATTGACACTGTTGATACTAGGTATTGACACTGTTGATGTTAGCTGGGATTAACACTGTTGATACTAGGGATTGACTTTGTGGATACTAGCTGGGATTGACACTGTTGATACTAAGGATTGATACTGATGTTAGCTGTCTGATTGATGCATTGATGCTGTTAGCTCACTTCATCTAAGTTTTTACGGTAATATTTATACAGAATAGCCTTAAGGAGGTCTTTGCCTAACAGTAAACATAATATTTCGACTGAAATTATGATGTTGGTGATGGTCCGCGTTAGACCACCTTGATGGTAAGCGATGATTGTTGGAGTATAGCAAAAAGCAAATCGACCCTACTTCAACACTATCCGAGCCCGCCTTTCCACTTGACATTAATCCTTACTTCGTATAGCAACTGTATCTACTCTTCCCTTTTAGCCTTGCGTGGGACCAGACGTCTCACGTAATATTAGTTAATCACACCTACGATTAGATAACTAAAAGGATAATAAACATACTATTGAAATCCTTTAGAACGGCCTTTCTTTTAATTGCCCCTTAACCCTAACAATAATACTGTCGACCTAGCCTAGGAGTAACCTATTCACTCGATACTTGAAGGCTCTCAAATTATCGCTATCGGGTTCGGGAAAAAAGGAGCTCCACTCGCTATAGACGTGATGGTAATGACAATTTACGTTTTCTTCTTTTTAAATGGGTTTACAAAATGGTTAAGGATAGTGGGCGTCCCAAATATCTGTAGAATATCAGTTGAAAAAGTAGGAGTGGCTACTAAACATGGTAATCACTAATGTACACGATGGACTAAAACAGGTCATTAATCTAACCGTGACAACCTCATTAGTGGAAACGACCCTCAAACATCCTGCTTCTTCGAGAAACATCGTTAAACAAATAATTACCCTTAGCAAGTTAGCATACAAGTTTAGTACTCGTTTAGTTTTGAAACGAGCGATAGTTTCGTCGTCAAAACAACACATTGTTGACTCAACAAGGCAATAGGATATCCGCTTTTACGAGCCATGGGATAGGCTCGCTGTTAATGTCCGTTAATTATCTATAAGTACATACTCGGCGACACTTTGTGTACGTCATTGGTCACTCTTTAAAAGTATGTTGTGTTACACTATGACATAATTGAGGATCGTTTAGTAATTCCACTTAAAAGTCATCAATAAAATGTAGTTTTTTAGGGTTCCGTAGTCAATAAGGAACCGTTATTGTTTCACCATATCCGTCTATCTATCTATCTGTCCCCCGGTTTAACTCAGAGACTCTTAGTACTAGAAACTTGTAATATGGCGTAAGTGTTAAAATAAAATGGTGAATAAAAAAAAAAATTGTAAGTACCTAGTACTTACAATTTACTTACTACAAAAAATATCATCCCAGTTTACGTTTAAAGGGGGGTTCCCTTTAAACGTAAACTGGGATGATATTTTTGTCTCGTCTAACCCATGATTTGGGATATCGTTGGATAGGCCGTTCAAAAATATTGAGGATCTGTGAAGACCATTTTTCGATTCAGGGATCCGTTTGCGTAATATTAAGCTTTAAGGTGCAAATTTTTGTTAGAGTCCGTAGTCAGTAGTGTTCCTCCCCCTGTTCCTGCAAGCTAAATGGTTGTTTTGGTATATGTGAAAAAGTTCACGGCAGTAGTAGGTATATACAGGGTGGAAACTTTCAGCGGGGCAGTAAGGGGAAGTACCTTATCCGTCGCAGCTACGCGAAAATGGTCTTAAGAGACTATCCATAATTTTTTATGTAATTTTGATCCCCATTCACAGATTTTGAAAAAATTTACAGTCAGCAGGAAAATGGGCAATTTTCACAAAAACTTTTTTTTATTCCAATCGATCCTCTTTCTTATAAGGATCAAAAACCTCTATTGGACCAATTGAGGTTTGAGTACTAGAAAAGTCATAAAACGCAAAAAACTTTTCCCATACATTTCGTAAGAAATGATACTCCAACTTAGTTTTTTATGATCGATAGATGGACCGCTACAACGAAGACTGGCCAAAAATAAATAAACTTCGTATTTCGAAATCGAATTCCGGCAATTCGCAAGGCAGTGGATACAAACATAATGATGGTCGTATAACGTGACCACCTCGCAGCTGATCTCACGCCTCTACACTTTTTTATGTGGCGCTATTTAAAAATTGAACTTTATAAAAAGAAATACAACAGTGTTCAGGAACTCAAAGATTTACTTACCACGATTCTCTATGGAATTAATCCTAGCACATTATCAGCTGCTACCCAGTCTGTAGTAAAGAGAATAAACCTATGGCTACGTCAAAACGGCTACCATTCTGAACACCTCATAACTTAGATCACAAAATTTCTAGGTGAGTCCAAATGTAAAGTTTCAAGTTTTTAATTTTAAGGTGAACTAATACCCAAAGTAGAAGTTATAGTTTTTTTTTGTTTTTCGATCAGTCTTTTTTGTAGCGGCCAGTTTATCGATTGTAAAAAATGTAAGTTGGAACTTCTCATTTCCTACGAAATGTATGGGAAAAGTTTTTGCGATTTATGACTTTTATAGTACTCAAACCTCAATTGGTCCAATAGAGGTTTTTGATCCTTATAAGAAAGAGGATCGATTGGCCTAAAAAAAAGTTTTTGTGAAAATTGCCCATTTTCCTGCTGACTGTACATTTTTTTCAAAATCTGTGAATGGGGATCAAAATTCCATAAAAAATTATGGATAGTCTCTTAAGACCATTTTCGCGTAGCTGCAACGGATAAGGTACTTCCCCTTACTGCCCCGCTGAAAGTTTCCACCCTGTATATATACTACTGCCATGAACTTTTAACATACTATTTTATACATTACTATTCATTTTAGCCGCGATCGTGCGAGTCAATGGCATAACAAGCAGTGGCGAAGCTAGGGGGGGGCGTCGGGGGCGCTCCGCACTGGGTACCACCTGATGGTGGGTGAAACCCGACCGTAAAAAAAATAAATAACATTCTATCACGTTTTTCAACGATAAAAATATATTATAAATATTTGTAACTTTATTTATTAACCTACTTGAAAGAAAGAAAAACATTTTATTTAGGACACGCACAAGAAATACAAAAATAGCATATAAAACTAACAATATCCAAAAAGTAACAATCAAGACTTGTGCGATGCCAAAAAGGCTCCTAGCTCAGCATAATGCTGCGATATTAAAACATAAATACCGCAGCGCTGGTATTTTGATAGGGCCCGACTTATAACTTTATAATTTGTAAATATTTTATTCCAATTTAATGCTGGGTAAGTACAGAAAAACGAGTACAGTGAAACATAACATGAAACAACACACGTTGATAAAATTCCCCTAAAATAGTTACTGTGTTACATTTCATGTTGCATTGCTTATACTAGGACGGATCATTTATGTTATATTTCATGTTTCGTTTCACACTATATGAAACACTGAGTTTAGAGTTTATAGGTACCGTAGTTTTCCAGACCACGGTCCCAAAGGAATCACTGAACAAATTGATCTGCGATAGTTTCATAGCGGCAAAGAGTTCGTTGTCGATTTCTCATTCCATGAAATACCAAAGTTTGCACAGTAATAAGTATTGCTTCAATTTACCGAAGCGAACGATAAATATCGTAAATATATATGGGGTATTGAGATAAGACTAGATTCGGTATCTAGAACAGCCAATTGATAATAAGGATTTAAAAAAAATCAAAAACTGGCACATTTTTTTATCAGACGTTTGAAGTTGAATCTTTGAAAAAGCATTTTCTTTGACATGGCTACGGGTAACTTTTTAAAAAACTTTTCTTTTAAAATTTCTGGTACTTAGAAACATAATATAAAGTCATTTACTATATGAACTAGTAGATAGTTGAGCTAGTAGATAATTAATAATCAATTAAAATCACGAAATACAATTTTTTCACCCAACTTTACAAAACTGCGTATATCTCGGACCCTAAATGCCGAGAACTGGACCCTTTTTGCTTGGACGTCCACATATTATTATAGTTAAAACAATGTATAGTTTACTGGTGCCGTAGTAATAAGTTACAAAATACTCGTATAAAACCAAAGTCGTAAGAAATAGAAGTCGGCACACGTGTTCATATTTATTGGAACGCACAAAGATATACCTATAACACATAGTTATAAAAATTTTATGTAAAGATGTACGTACGTAAGCCAGATGATCTTCTGACTCTCAAACTAAACTGTTCCTGTGACCAGCCGATCTATTCTGAAAAAATGTCACCGTGTAAACGTAGGTGAAGTGAGCTTCAAGTGACTTGTTAATTAATAATGTCAATCCCTTACTGACAGTTCACTCCACGCTCACTTCACCTAAGTTTTCACGGTGAGATGGTTACAGAATAGCACTACTGTACCCCAAGTGTAAGTTTGCAAGAGAGTAAACGTAACTAGCGCGTTTGCGTTAAGATTTTTATTCTCAGTCTTAGCATTATGGGCTATCGGTCAAATTTTAACGCAAACGAAATAGTTACGTTTACTCTCTTGCAAACTTACACCTGGGGTACTAAAAGTCACTGTTTTAATCCTCATCATCTATTATCCAAGCCCTTCTTCATCAGCACCCTAATTGCGTAACACACAATCAATCACAACCTGAATGATTTTGAAGTATATTGCTAATCCATTGCTTCATAAGTGGCAAAAATATATCTGCTCAACAACGTACATAACGCAATGAATATTGTTGAACTGTCGGAATAAAACCCATTGCTACCTACTGTAAGTGCGTTACGCAATTACTCCGCTGGTGATCCCCCTTTTTTTTTTTGGGTGGGAAATTATCAAATAACTGCTCCCGCTCTGGGCAGAGCGGGAGGGCGTGTCAGACTTTTAATGACTGAAACCCACCCGTGTTCCTTCAGATGCCTGTGTGCCAGGGCCACGATATCCCTTTCGGACAGACTCGTAACCCTGGCGACTCCCAAATTAAAATGTTTCTGAGTCATCTCTATCTATTATTCCAAGTCCACCTTTAACAGTTCTGTTTGATAGGAAATCTCATTTTGCCATTACTTCTCTAAATCTGGAATCGATTACATCTATCAATAGGTAATTCGTACTAAACTACTAATACAAATCGAATTCCTCTGATACCATTACTTATTGGATTGCTTCGGAATTAACAGGCGATAAAATTTACATCGTCCAATATGAGTGTGGTACGTTTGCCAACAATTATGTTTGGTACTAAAGTTATTAGGAGTAACAGTATTCTACGCGTTATGACGACCGCACGACAAGTTCATTACTGTGGAAGTATCTAAAATAGTTTTGTATTTGTAGATAGGTACAGTGTTTCATAACTATGTACTACGCATCATGTGCCACCGTCTGTGCATGGCGCATACCAGATTCTAGCATGCGGTGGCTGCAGCATATTAAAATCTATAGTCTATTCTGTAAAAAAATTACTGATACATGAGGGAAGTGAGTTGAGTGAGATTAGAACTGGCATTGACGAAGTTTTCACGGTGAGATTTTTACAGAATAGATTAAATGGTTTTCAAGATTAGCTTGAACGCAAGTTCAGAGCGAGTTCAAGTAGAATGTCATTTTTAAATCCATAGTAAAGTTGTGTAAAAAAGTGCATAGAGCACACGTTACGGATTGGGCATCTTCCCTCACTGAAAGTAGTACAAATTTTCATCCAGGAAGTGAGGTTGTTTGGCTGCCACCACAACACTATAAAAAAAACCGGCCAAGTGCGCGGCTGACTACGCACAATGAAGGGTTTCGTGGTTGGGATGAATTAATCCCAAAAAACAAACTTAACATTGTAGTTGAAAAACATAATATGTTCTCTCATACATCGATAAACGTCACGGTCAATTCTCCAACTGCAAATGTAAGTTAGTCGATTATCACTAGTTAACTTGCAACTTCACCTAACCAAAAAAAAAAGATTTTTTCGAGCTTTTATTTTACCACTTTGTCAGCCGTGATTAATAAGACTCATAAGGAAAGACAGACAGACGGACATGGCGAAACTATAAGGTTCCTTGTTGACTACGGAACCCAACCACACACACAATGATCCAGTTTTTTCCCATTAATAAAAAGACCCTTTGGTGAAATACAGTAACACGTCTTCCAATTTCCCTAGAAATATTTATACTAGACTTATTATACTTTATATTAGACTATTACTCATTATATAACTTGTAAGGCCTACTTAGCTGTGAGCTCTGAGCTTATCTTTTAAATTCGTTATATGTACTACTGCCATGACTTTTTTCACATATCCAAAAACAACCATCTAGCTGACGGGGGCCATGAGTGTAACAAAAATTTGCACTTTAAAGCTTAATATTACGCAAACGGATCCCTGAATCGAAAAATATATACCAACGATACCCTACATCATGGGATAGACGAGATTAAAAGTATTATCCCCACTTTACGTGCAAGGAAGGTACCTTACCCTACGATTTTTTTTTATTAAAGATTTTATTTTTTTAGAACTAAGTCTCTGACCTAAGCCGGGGGAAAGAGAGACGGACATGGCGAAACTATAAGGGTTCCTTGTTGACTACGGAACCCTAAATCTACTCTTTTACGTTTATCTTTAACAATTTTCTTGTTGCAGGTCTCATCCTGTCAGTACCGTTTCTGCTAGCTACATTCCTCATCTACGCGTTCATTCCTGAGCTGAGGAACCTCCACGGCATGTGCCTGATGGCGTACTGTGGAGGTCTGATCGTGGCTTACCCATTCCTGGCTTATCTAAAGCTGCATGTGGGTCGGGTTGGAGTCGCCATGACTGGGTGCTTGATGGTTGGTAAGTACCTATACAGAATTTTTGGCAGGTTTTTGTGGATGCTATTTCTTGATATAAATTGAACTTTGACGGAATCTACATCACCAAATGCGACTTACGCATCAAAAACCTGACGTCACACAAATCCTGCATCACCATGCAAAGTTATCTGTGCGCCTAGCATATACTATGCAACATCCCGTCATCAACCGTCGAGCAATAGCCCACCAGACACAACACCCTGGTCTGGTCGGAGAAGCCTCCCTTTTCTATGCGGGCTGAGGTACTTTCTACCCTGATTCTCATACCTCCTAAAACTCCTACGACTTCTTCTAATATTAACTGCGACGCGGGTTTCAAGACATTCGAATCACCTCCCATGAACTCGCCGTGCTTTACTGCCTCGACGCTTTTCTGGTTCGTCACTTATGTTCTGGCTAACAAGAATTGCAATGGCTTGAAATAGTCTGGCAAGCTTGTCCTAACAAAACACATAATAATGGTTCTTATTAGAAGTGCCAACCAAAATATTGAAAACTAATTTTCAATATTTTGGTTAGTATTTTCCTTGTAGAGTTTGTTCACAAGTTTATTTTGAAAAGGTCACACCACACAGTCATACTTACAATTGCGAGGCATAACAATATCTAGCACGTGTACCTGCAGCTCAATTTACCGAGGATTTGCAACAAGGGATCGATACACACGGACTGAATTTTATACAGTTTCTCAAATCCAGAGTTTAGTATAATCTTTTCAATTCTTTCTAGTCAATATGCGTGCAAACTGAACCTATAAAATCGCCTACGAATTAAAAGTTTATTGAAAGCCATTAAACTGGCTGGCATTATGACTGTGTTAATAATATTAACAATAATATTAACTTAGTAGTAACATTTCATCGAATGGTACATTCTATTGTCTGGCTTTTTGGAAACTCATTAATTCCTGATGTCCGTCTGTTGTTATTGGCAATTAAGTACTTTCAGTTCGATGGACGCCACTTGTTTATAGTCACGGTTTTAAAGCACCAATTTCATTGTACTGAATTCCAGTAATTTTTTATTCGGCTCATTGATCCGTTTGTTATCCGTCTGCATTCGTTTTGTGGTTTAAAAACAATAAATTCATCAATATCTATTAAGTTTTTCCGAAATAATAAAATTACTACAGCATTTTAATAGTCGGCTGGCAGGTCACACGATAAATATTAATTAATACAAGATCTTTGTTATGGTAATTCGGGAATAATGCGAAATTGGGTTAAATATCACGGGGCCATTCTCTTTCCATCCTCACCCGATCCGCGCAGGCGTCCCTCAGGGGTCTGTGCTGGCTCCGCTCATTTTCACGCTGTTCACCAGTGACATCCCGAAATGTAGAAAGGCGCAGTTAGCTCTGTTCGCAGACGACACGGCCATCTACTACACCAGCCGTAGTCAAGA
This sequence comes from Tiliacea citrago, assembly GCA_963921375.1. Taxonomy (NCBI): domain Eukaryota; kingdom Metazoa; phylum Arthropoda; class Insecta; order Lepidoptera; family Noctuidae; genus Tiliacea; species Tiliacea citrago. Next base: position 17,990,754 of record OY992796.1, read on the forward strand.
CCAGATCTCCCGCATCCTACAGACCGAAGTCAACAGACTCGGTGACTGGTTCAGGAAATGGAGGATCGAGGTCAATCCTGATAAGAGCCAAGCGGTCCTCTTTTCTAGGCCCCGGCGTACACCGGCCCTACCCCGACAGATCACCATGTTCGGCAAGCCTATCCCTTGGGAGAAGCGAGCCAAATATCTCGGTGTGATCTTAGATCATCACATTTCGTTCACTGAGCACATAAAGCAGGTGCGTTCGCGCGCCGCTTTCGCTCTCGGTAGGCTTCATTGCGTTCTCAACCCACGCAGCAAGTTGTCCCTTAAATTGCGTATTTACACAGCGTGCATCCGCCCGATTATGACATACGCGTGTGCCGCTTTCGCACACGCTCGTCCCCACCTCATTCATAGTATGTTTGGCACTTCAAAACCGATTTCTCCGTAAAATTACGGACGCTCCATGGTTCGTTCGGAACGAAACCCTTCATGTAAATCTTAAAATCCCCACCATTAAGCAGTTTATGAAACGCGCGACAAAGCGGTTCTTCGAGTCCGCAGATAGACATCGCAACCCCTTGGTTGTGCAGGCAGCTAGCTATACGCCTTCTCAGATTAGTCAGACTCGCCGACCTAGGCATACTCTCTTAGATCCGGATGACCCCATTACTCTCCTTCAGGAAAGCAATAGGGCCACAAGTACAGTGCACAAATACAAACCGTCATTCCGTCCTCGCCGCCGAGGTACCACGCGAAGTTCAAGAATTAATTGTTTCCCCCGTCCCTTGCATGTCGAACCGCCAGCCCCGAGGCTGAGTGAGCCGTAGCATTTAATAGTAATCCCAGTTAATAATCATGAATTTAAACTTTCGATCCAGCCCGTCCCCAACTTGCTGTTTTCCCCAACGACGCCCTAAGCAGAGGTTCGTACCCCACAGGGGGTGCCCTTAGAGCGCTGTCGTTTAGTTTGTAATATTTATATTTACGCTCCTGGCTGGAGGCTTTCAGCTCACACCTTAGGGCAGCCACAGGAAAGACCGGTTAAGCAGTCACGGCCTCTCAAGGTCAACTGCGAGATGCCATTAAAAAAAAAAAAAACTCGTTCCATATTTTATCGCCTGGTCATAAAATCTTTGATTAAATCTGCCTAACTTCGAGTACGAGGCATTATCCATACACTACATAAGAGATTACCTATAGGTCCTCTCTAAATAATTGAATCATACATTCTTGTTAACCTGTTGTTTCTCTTTCCTCTAATGATCCTCATTAGTAGCAAGTAACTAATCAGCGATAAGTAGCTAGTCTTGCTTTCACATATAACACGGTTAGTTTTCTGGATAATTACGGACAACCACACCCTTGGTAATAGACGTAATTTACCGAAGTATTTAGCAGTGATATACTTGCTAATGTGATTAAAAACATGGTGACCTAAGACCAGCATAACATGGCATATTATGGTGACGCTGTGGGATACTCTCAGTTGTAACATGCTACGAAGATCCTTTGGCGCTTGACAGATAGAGTGGACAGCCAAATCCAGAGGCATTGGTCGCTCATGCATGTCCAAAATAATAATTATTTAAATTTTACTAACATAGTTATAAGTATCTACTTTCTATCATAGACTTGTATTAATTACTGTGTGCATGGTCTGAAATGAATATTTTTAATCTCAATTGAAAGACATGGACAGGGACTATGGGAGGCACTGTTGTTAAACATTTGTGATTTTGTTTTGTAAAATATATTGAAAAACAAGATGGCAGTGTTAATTAATTACAATTTCGGCCACGCGTCAAAAGATCCTTGTACCTATAGCTAAAATGTCAAAGTCTGAAATTACTTTTTAGTTCTGTGTCACCGCGTGCCAATATATGCTGGTTAAATTACATAGTTGTTCGTGCTGGCAAACTAACACGCTTTTAATTATAATATTATTTCTTTTATGACCAGCTAAAAAGTTGGTTCATTTGAATAATTCTATTCAAATATTCACAAGCCAAATTAAGTCAGGGCGTAATAATTAAATTTCGTGCAGGCCTTAAAACAAATAAGTTTTATAATGTTAGGCCAATCCTTTGCCAATCCCTAGGGAAGGACGGAACTTATGAAAATTCATACCGGTTCCATTAATTTATTTGGGTTTGTTCCAGCTTTTCATTCAAAACGGTAGGTTACCTATATTTTGCAAAATAAGGTTTGAAGAAAGCTTTGTTTTTGTAAGCATAATCAGCAAGTTCCCACAGCTGGGACACAGGCCTCCTCTCTTCAAGAGGGAGTGACCTGTAATCTAACCTCGCGGGCCCATTGCAGGTTGGTAGATGTCACATGGCTTCGAATGGTTGGTTCTATGTTTTTCTCACGATGTTTTCCTTCATCGTTTTGAGAACAGTGGTGATGAAATTATTTACACAGGTAAAGCGCCTGGCTGGGTTCTTACCCACGACCTACGACTCGTAAGTCGGGACCGTTACGACTGGTTCACCACTGCTCCTATTTCCCTCCTGTTTTTGTAAAGTACGACGTTATTTTATTTTTCACTTAAAAAACTTCCAGTCGACATAAATAAACTTGCGCAAATATAAATGTCACCGATTTTGCGTGACGTTTTAGCAGCCCTAGAATTTGCAGCACTAACCCTATTTATACCAACTCGTGGTGAACGTGCTTGTCGTTACTCTACGCCAGGGATGGCAAACCTTTATACATCTACGTGCCATTTTTTTCCAATAAAGTACACTCGGGACTTCTTGGCGGGAAAGTGAAGCGTCATGTTAGCAGTTTTGTTTTATTTTCTAAAATTTGTGTTTAGCCGAATATTAATGTGTAATAGTGGTGGATTATTAACCATTAAGTGTTCGTGAACCTGCATTAATGTAGGCAAATGAAACAAAACAGTGCAACATCACTTTAAGTTCTCTCAAGAAGTCCGCGCGAGGTTTCAGTAAAGTGCCGCGTCTTTACTTAAACTCAAGGGGAGTGGGGCGGGATATCATCAATCATCTTTATCATGCATTGAGTGGAGTTCATTTCATAATTATTTATATAATTTTGTACTTGTTACCTAATTTTACATGACACTTTCTAAATGCACAAACCGTGCGAAGCCAAAAAGAAAGAAAAAAGAAAAAAAAAAGTACACTCGCACGAGTAAATCATTTTCATATTTTTAGTTAAGGGTAATTGCACCAGCAGAACGTCATTTTAGTTTAGAGAGGATAATAATTACTTAGGTAGGAAGTGGTTCTGTATCGGCAAACTTCGCGTTTTGCTGCCAATTGTTGCACGACGCGACGTTTCGAAACGTAGTTGCTTATTGGAACAAAATATCGAATACACTAGTAATGTGTAACTCATCAATTTTATTTGAGGTTGAGGGAGTGCCTCACTTTTCCTCGTGAGGTCCTCACGAGGTACCCCTCATTTGAGGTGAGGATTCGTGCAACGGTATTCACCTCACGCCTCGTGCGCCCGAGCCGAACTCTGCCGATTACTGCCGAACGTCTGAGGGAACGAGGCGGGCGGGCGCGACGACAACTCACGAGTAATCACGACTCTCCGTCCGATTATTTACATCTCCCTCATCTTTCACACATATCATTTTCTTTCGCTCATAAATTTTAGACCGCCAAAATACATTATCACGTGATTACCAATCTAACATAATTAACCATAATTATCTGAAATAAGAATATTTGCTTCAAAATTCTTTTTGACTAATAATTTTAATACCTAGTTTACCTAATGTTGACCTTGAAGGTACACGTGAAGTGAATTGTTGATATTTTGTTCCAACAATTACGTAAACTTTTGTTTTTTTCGTGTTCGTACTTTTTCGCTTGCTTGCTTTATTTGCTTGTTTATCCCACTCTCCACACACACACATGACACAATAATCATTACCTAAATTATTTCATTAGGTACATACCAAAATCGTAATGTTATTTTTTACTGTGTTATTGTGTTGTAAAAATTTCGAGACCAGACCTCACCTCAGTCACCTCACTCATTCTCAAATTCTGTAAACAACTAAACAATTTGTAAGTCGGTTCATCTTTCATCATTCGCTCACTGAGCTCACTCAATACTCACTCGCGACTCGTGAGTACTCCGCCCCTCGCCACGATTTCATATTGTCAATGTTATATTTTGAGGACGTGTGAACGAATGAGGGAGTGAGGTGTGGTGAGGTGCTTCAATGTTAAAATTCGAGTAACTCTTTCAATGTGCGATCACGAGTTCCTCAAACGAGGCACCTCATGAGTGAGGGACACATCTCTAGAATACACCTATTTGTCAAACATTGCACCTTCTTGAATAGATAAACATAATCAGCCTGACCTACTGCTAGGACACAGGCGGAGAGAGGACTTCGAGAAGTGGGCTGTATTCCACCACGCGGGCACAATGCGGGTTGGTAGATCTCACATGTCTGTGAATTTTTAGTTCTAGGACATGTCGGTTTCCTCACGATGTTTCCCTTCACCGTTTTGAGCGCAGTGGTGATGAAATTATTTACATAAAGTAAATCGCCTGCTTGGGTTCGAACCCACGACCGTAAGTCTCGACTCGTAAGTCGGGGCGGTTACCACTGCTCTCTTCTTGAATAAATAATGTAAACTTCTTACAGAGTACTGATCATCATGATTTTAGAATCTGCGACGATATACGTCGCTATCACAGACTGCAATATTGTAGATAGGTACATTACATTTTGCTGTCCACCCTCTTCACATAATTCTTGGCTCAAGTGTCTTATCTTATGTCATACCTCCAACGGCATTGTTGTGTACGATTCACACATCGCAGGAGGTTAACAAACTAATGTGACCCAGACAATTGATCACAATCATTCCATAATGTGTGAATGTGATCTTATTTCATCTCTATAATGATGATGTGGGACAGGTCAACTCATACCTCATTATATAGTAACTTTAGTAGGTACCTAAGTGTTGAATATTTTTAGCACATTGAAACCTAATTTGATTCTTCTTTTGGACACTAACTAAATTACGGCTATATTAACCATTTTCAATAAAATCCGTTCCATTTCATTTTAACTTTGACAGATAAGTATACGTAGAATGTAGTGTACGTAGGTGTTCCAAATATATTTTTCACAAACATGTTTGGAAATTTGAGCATTATTTTGACAACCTTCTTCGAGATAAATCGAAATTGTTGTACCTACTGGTCAAATACATGCGAGCAGCGGCCACCAAAAGTTGTGTGAAAATCCATGAAAATTCATATCTGTCGTGGTTTAGCGGCTAAATAAATTACATAGTAAACTCATATTTATCTTGTAATTTAAAAATCGAAGGATCTTTTATTCCGAAACATGGCAACCAATGAGGTAACTTATCAAAGGTTTTATTTAAATTTCGAACTGGCTTGCAAATAGAAAGCTGTTTATTGAAAAACAACAAGTGAACATATTGGCGCGTGAAAAAGGATCGTTGTACGTCATTGAATCTGGAATTTATAAATAATTTACTTAGTTTGAATTTCCGCTCATTATTTGAGAAAAGCATTATACAAGCCTTGGCCGCAAACAGGCATTGATGGAATCAAGTATTTGTGCCTCGGCTTCGCCTCGGCCTACATTTACACGTTCGTCCATCAATGCCTCTTTTGCTGGCCGCTGCAGTAATGTACTATTAAAATATATTTTATTTATTTATAGACATTGCAATGGGCAAGCAACTTGATCTTGATAATTCCCTAACGTTTATATTTCCAGCCATTTCAGAGACAGAGACAATCAACGCAAATTAATGAGGGTTTTCATGATTGAATTGCGATAATCGCCACCAGTTGGCACTTCTTTATCAAGAGGTCTTCCATTACAATAATGAATATAAAATATATATATGTTCATCGTTCGTTTCATTCATTCAAGGTTATATGAGTTCATATAATTGTTTACTTTTATTTGACTGTCTAAGTCAATTTATTTTTATTTATTAGTGACATAATATACTCATGAAAATGTTTTTTTTATGAGTTGTATTGCAATAAGTGGTTAGCTAGCGACCTAGACAATTGATTATATTATTCTTGCCTGAGCAACCGGCAGCAAGTTCGTCATGCTCCCTTAGATGTCACTGCTTGCGGTAGCGTCGGGGGTCGGGTTGCCTCCTTCCCTCAAATATGGCGAGGGGGGTGATGGCTGATCTTTGCGTTATGCTCGTGAACGGGTGCTGCTTGTGGTGACTCGTCGTCTTGCTGACCATGGTTTTATTATTGTTATTAATGATTAACTGTTTTTTATTTTAATACGAAGGTGCTAGTTTATCATTTTTGACTTCGAGTTACAGCTATAGCTTTGTGTGGGCGGGCAAGCCCATTATGCCTGGAGGCTTTTATTTAGGTACTACGTTCTGTTTACGTTATTTCTGCTTGAGTATAGTTTTCGACGATTTTTATGTTTTTTTTTTGGTATAGTGGTGTGTGCTAGCTAACATAAGGCAAATAATTTAATTTAATGTTGTGTTGCGTAATGCAAATTCTTTTACATTTTATTGTATAGATTCAAGTTTTATATCTGAACAGACAGCTGTGCTGCTGGGGAGTTAGTTGCGCCACTTCTTCTTCCCAGCTAAAGCACTAGGAAGTGGTGAAGGGTGGGCGTTTTTGGGGGACTGTCTTATGTAATTTTTGACGTTCAAAAAGTGCTGATTCTCAGCCTAGTTTGAATAAATGACATTTGATTTGATTCGTTCATCATTCAGTCACGACTTAAGAAAATATAGGCGCTTTGACACTTCTGACAGGTGACCTGCCGTCACAGTGCTGCCACCTAGTGAACGTCATTTCAGAAAACCCATATTACTGTAATTACGTAATTAAAAAATAAAAGTATTACGGTAATTGAGAATCAGCATTTTAATACTGAATGAAAATATACACAAATGTAAAACCAATACGTATCTTTTAGACTTCCCATTGCGGAATTACCTAAATTGTCAGTCTATAGGAAAACTTGAGACAGTTTATTTTTAGAACTTATGACTACTGAGTACTGACGTACTTGTGGGTACTGACGTATATTAGGTACCTACTCGATTAATTAGTACTGTACCTATATCTACAAGTTTCTATTACTCAATGAAATACTTACACACAAAGTACAACAATAACAATATTTTTTCGTGACTCACATTGTCAGTCATATTTGACTGCAGCCTAAATTACTGGCCGGATATTTCAATGAAAACGAATTAATTTATGAATAAAATTTATCGTCATTTAATACTTATTTTCCAATACTTCTGCGATAAAGCAATAAATATACTGATGTGAGAATAGGTCCGTCATTTTGTTGTGTGTTGTGTGCAGGCGATGAATATCTTAATTAGGTATCTACCCTGGCATGACGTGGGTGGAGAAGATCATTGAATCTAAAAAAAACAACACTAATCTCGGAAAGGTTGACTAAACAAACCAACACCCTAGTTGCGTAACGCATTACCAATTACAATCTGAATGATTTTGAAGTATATTGCTAATCCATTGCTTCATATGTTCGAAAAATTTGTCTGCTCAACAACGTAAATAACACAATGAATGTTGTTGAACTGTCAAAATCATAGTCATCGCCACTGTAAGTGTGTTCCGCAATTACCCCGCAGGCATTAAGACCAGGCAGTCTAAATCAAATTTCCACGCAAACTCCGCCCCTTGCTCCCCGCCCCTCCGTTATGTGCTAAACGCTAACACATCAGTAATAAAGTTTAATATCGCGTGCGCTCTTTGATCGTGTTCGAGCACAAAACTAAATAGCGTAAGTCTCAGTTCTTATTTCGTTTATAACTAAAGTAATAATTGATCTAGAGAAAAAATATCTGGTGGGTGGATAATAATGTACTATATTTTCTTGCTGTGGATATTTATTTTAGCCATAAAAGCCAAACAATCTTGTTTGTTTTTTTATAATTATCCTTAAAAAAGACATGATTTTCGAATAAAAAATGTATCGAGAGAAAATATTACAATTACGCAACTGTCTTCAACATGGAAAGAAAAAGATCCAATAAATCATATACTAAATATTCATTTTGCTTGTATGAGTGACTGTTCTGAATATTCATGCAAATTAACATAAAAATAGGGAGCCTCCTCTCTTAAAGACCTCTATCTAACTGAACTGACAGCTGTGCTGCCGGGCAGTTTGTTGCGCCACTTCTTCCCAGCGAAAGCACTAGGAAGCGGTGAAGAACCAGTCTCATGTAATTTTGACGTTCGAAAAGAGCTGAGTTTCAGCCTAGTTTGAACAAATGACTTTTGATTTGGATTTGATTTTGAAAGGTTAAGTTGCAACATAATCGCCACGCTTGGTAGGCGGGTTGGCGATCGCAATATGGTGTTAAAATGCATAGAGAACGCTGCTGCCATTGATACACTAAAAAACCTTTTTTATATAACAATGGCTGCTGCCCATTCTCTAGTACAGTGGTTCTCAAACTTTTTTGGAGACGGAACCCTTTTCGAAAACGAAATATTTGACGGAGCCCTAAAGTAATCAAAAATGGTTTTATGTGTATTCTTCAAATAATCATATTACTTGACATTAAAATTTACATATTTTTTTACTTTTGTTGAAATATTTAGATTGATATTATGTTACTCAGGTACCAGAGTAAAATAAAATATAGTAGGTAGACACTCCTTTAGTATTATTTTTTTATTCTGACCAGTATTTTTGCGGAACCCCCACAGAGGCTTTGCGGAACCCTAGGGTTCCGCGGAACACACTTTGAGTATGGCTCCTCTAGTAAGTCGCAAAGTCGCCTTTTACGACACCCACGGAATGAAATAGGGTTGTGCTATTCTTGACGTCCGGCACCACACGAGAAAGTTGCAAAAGTTATACAAACAAAATGACGCCAAATATTCTAAGCCGTAGAACGAAACGCGTAGCTCGTATTTATTCCTAACTGCATAGACAGTTCGTATTGCTCGTCGACGGGCGTGTCAAACGCCTACCACTTCTCGGTAACTGCGGAAAATCTATACGATATTGCAAGATTTATCTCCCCATTGATTTTCCAACGAAAGAAAAAAACAGCATGTTCGCTAGCCAGATGGTTCTCTTCAGCTGCAATTTGTAAAAGCTATAGCATAGAAGCCTATATTTGGTATAGATATGTCATGCTGCCAACAGCAAAGTCTGTCCACAAAATTCTAGCTCAAGTTTTTACGCTAGCACTGCCACGAATTATGAAAGGAGATGCTTCTGAAAAACGTAGAGAGAATTCGTGAAGTCGCCCGAATTCGTGAATTAACGATACGGCACAATGGTGATCAAAAGAGAATTGTTCCCACAGGCACATATTAAGGCTCTTCCTGTCGTAGGTGTCTTTCATGAAGCACAAAGGCAGATCCACCCACATGTAGCTTCAAAGCAAATACTTATAGGGAAAATGTGGCGTATGGTTTAGTATGAAAATTTCAGTTGGATAGACTCCTTGTCCTTGCTCTAGTTATATCTTGAAGATTTTGTGTCGCAATTTAATTATTTGTTTTCTTTCTCATGCCCAAAGCGTCTGTCAATTAATTCCGCGAAGTTTCGTCGCCCACATTTCAATTAAAGAGATTCTCACACCTTTTATTTATTATCTTTTAGTACCTGCGTAACGTGGTTATAGTTTGTTCAGTTTCTTTTTATCTTTTGCGTATTGACGGCCGGATCATTTCCTCTCAGTAATGTGATTTCTTAACTTTGTTTTTTACGTTTATTTCTATTTTTCAGCGTTCATCGTTTACTACGCATTCCAAACGAGTTTCTTCTGGCTCAACGTCATGTGTTTCGATATATGGAGGACTTTCAGGTAAATAGACTCGCTATATTTTACTATTACATTACGCTTTTAAACAATAATAGTACTTATGTTCTATTTTACATAAAAATGTTACTCGCTGAGAATAAAACTTGTGTCAGAGGGCTAATTGCGTAACACACTATCAGTAAGAATCGGTTTCAATTTGACAGTTCAACACCATTCATTGCGTTATTAACGTTGTTGAGCAGACAATTTTTTCTAACATATGAAGCAATGGATTAGCAATATACTTCAAAATCATTCCGATTCCGATTCAAACTGAGTTACGCAATTAGGGTGCAGGTTTAGAACTAAAAGATTCAATATTTCACTGTCAACATTTTGCCTGTATCTAACTCACATCAACATCTGAGAAAACAAAGTAAGTAGGAGTTAAATCATATTATCCAATCCACATGTTAAACAAACATAATGGATATCACAAGAAAATGTAGGTATTTGCAGAATGTGATAAAAGCAGCCGGCGGATATATGCCGCGAACCTCGCGCTGCAAGGGTTCTGAATATCGCGTGAGAAATGGACGAATACAGGATTTCGGAAAAAGATAACCAATGTCCAATTGTGTGGTTATATTTGTGATGATTTCTCGCGCCCACGCGTATAATTTTTAACAACTTAGATTAATAGTACTCTTTTAAACAGTAGTATTTTTGTAGGTTTTTCGGAAGTCAAACTCAAATTATATGCACACACATTTTGTATTTAATACTTTATTGTTATTTTACGTGCACATTTTGATTTTAAGCCATGACGACAGCCTCTTGTTTTTTTTAGGTATAAAATTACTTAAATTATTGTAAATACCTATACCTATTCCGAGTCTATATTTTATTTTAATTGTATTACTATTTTTGCTAAGAAACCTCTATGTGTTTGTCGCATTTTCTAGTCACACCGCCTGTCGCATTGGTAAATGGTTTTATTGATCCACCATACCACATGAACCACCAGAACAAAGCACGAAGTGAACTAGCATTTATAATAAACATTCCTTATTTATAACCATAAGGAGTTTCCTACAGTAAGGAATTAAATAATAATTATTTTCCTCTTCTATACAGAAGAGGAAAACAATAAAATAAATTACATTGTTATTAACTAGAAAGTTATTATCAATGTAATTTAATAAATTTTCTAAAAGTAGTTTTCCGTAATAGGGAATTTAATGGATTTTCCATGGATATTTTTGACACAGGAAAATGTAGGTAGTAGAGATTAACTACGATAATTTATTATTATGGCCCGCCCCTCCAAAATTCAAAACGTTTGAAAGTATTTGTACGCATGTGTGCATAATGAGACGGCCGAAAAACAAAAACAAATCACGGATTTGTTGGTCGACTAGTGGCGTCATTAATCGCTCATTATTATTAGTATGGCGCTGCACTGACGCACTCTATGAAAACGACATATGCGTTGTCTTGCGCGATCGGCTAGTTATGATTAGTTGGTTGTGACTACACACATTGAAACAGTAATTTGGAGGGGCGAGCCATGTTATCGTAGTTTATCTCAAATAACATCATGTCCCGATGACAATAAACTGGTAATGAAAGATGGTCCATCAATCAACATCATTACGAGATCCGCGCGACGAGTAAATAATTATGTTCCTTGCGCGCGACACATCATATTTTATCAGTCACCAGTCACATACATTCTACCAAACCATACCTACGTTTGGGAAAATACGTAGAAACATTCATAGCAATAATATTGTTATAAGTATATTTTAAAAACTAACTTCACCCGCAAATCCCACATAAATACTAACGTTTTTAATTTTCTGGACGTAAAAATATCTCAATTTAGTCTTATTCCAAGGTCAAAGTACTGCCAAAATAATCACTATTGCAGTAAGTTCATATTAAGTAGACTTGAAATACATAGTCACTTTTGCAATTTTACGATAGATACCGAAATATTGCCAATAAATTATGGTTATAAATGTTATATGTCATGTATACGTTTTCGATAACTAGCCGCTAATCTTTACACTCCTATTCCCCCTCCATTGGAGTGGATCCCTATTATCACGGTATTAAGGTTACCTGATAATGTAACAGTCCGTAACATAGATTAAGAATTGGGTACACCAAAGGCATTGCTGCGCAAGTACAGTATTTTTTTTTATCTCACTAAGCGACGCGCGTTTGACTTGTGGTTACCAACTGTACAAACACGCTGTGAATGCATGTGTAAGCGCAGGTGCTCTCGGAATCGTCCGAGAAAATGGTGAAGTCGGAAGTGTGTGTGTGTGTGTGTGTGTGCGTGTGTGTGTGTTATGTGCTAAAGCCACTCGTCTTCACGCACACATTCACAGCATTTTTGTACACTTGGTTACCACAAATAAAGCGCGCGTCGGGTGGTGAGATAAAAATACTATGATACTATGTAAAGTCAGAATTGTTAAGCATAAAATTGAAAGCACCAAATAAAATTGTCCGTATACTCAAATCACAACTTTCATAGATTTTTTTCACTTTCATCATCACAACATTCTTTGACAGTTGTATGTAATGGCTATAACTCGGAAAATTGACGTAGGGAGTCAATTTGCTTAATAATTAATTTTCCTGACTGTATTAGTTGGTGATTCTTCTCGTTTCTTCTTCATCTGATGGCTGCATTTTTTGCAGTACTGAGAGCTATTTAGGAATATTTATAGGTCAATTCGTGCCAATACGAGAGAAGAAGCTATTAAAAACTTTAAAACCTTTGATGATTCGATTCCCCTGCCTTTTTGTCTGTGTGTCTTTTTTCAAATCTTCGAAACTGTCGAAAGCAATTTCGAAAACAGGTACACGGCAAGTTTTATCCAAACAATCAAAAAGTTTTAAACAATTATGTTACGGTGTTGGAAGGCCAAAAATAATTTGAAGTTAGAGACACTTTACACACAAAAATGTAATGTAACATTTTTGTGTGTGAAGTGTCTCTAAGTGTGTACACAAAATTATGACATAGCTTATTCAGAATTAAAATGAAATGTACATAAATAACAATTTAAACCTACACACAATTAGATAGGTAATATTTAGGAAATATCAGCTGGTGTCCGCAACTCCACTTCAATGCGCGTATTTTGCGTACGGGTGAGAAAATCGTTATTCGATCCACCCCAGCTCCTCAAGGAAGGCCAGCAACGCCTTGGTGTTACTGACAATCTCACGTAGGATATCTGGTTCCACACAATTAGATACAAAATTGATAACAGTTAATAAAATTGACGTATCCCTTGGATTGCAGATCAGCCACGCCGTGTGCTGCGCCGGGTTGCGCCAGCCACCTGTAGGTCCATAAGCCTATATAGCTTACAGGTCAATGTCCGTAATGGCATGCAACTCGTGCGCTGCAACCGCTGGTGACGCTAGATAATGCTAGTTTATGTTGAACCACAGACTAAAGAGGTACGGTAGGTCTACTTCATACTATGCTGTATTTGAAGCTCATGTGAACAGATGGCAAATGTAAACGAAACACAAATGCTGGCCGAAATCGAACCAAGTGCCGATTTCTCCTTATTTCGATTAGTATTCGTGCAATCTATATTTGTCAACGAAGGCTACATGTTTTGTCCTACTCCAATCCAGCTAAAGTCGTTCCATCCTAGATTATTTTGCAAAGCCTAAAAAGCTGTTAAGTATGATTAGAAACTGCGGCGCCATCATACTTTATGGATGTTATTTTTCGCGTCTCAAGAAAAGTAGACACACGAGCGCAATATGAATAAGTACCTACCGATTCGTCCCCTGGGGGTCTACTCCGAACCGATGATCCGAAGTATCGGCTGTTTCTTGCATTCCAAAGTTTCCTTTTTTGATTTTGAGTCCTTACCCGACTTAAAGTCACATTTTTCACTTTTTATCTCTTTGTCTGTCGTTTTTATTTTTCTTTCGCCGTTGTCAGCCATAGTTAGCCGTAGTCAGGAAATGGCCGAACATTCGGCCGATACTTCGGATTTATCTTCGGAGTACACCCCTTGAAATTCCCTTAGTATGTTAACGTGAGCTAATTACAGCATATCGCATGAAGTGGACTGCGTACCTATTAATTTTGTGGTCATTAACGTTGGGTGTTAACACTCGCCAGTTCAATGTTGTTATTAAGCGAACACGACATGTCAATAACACGCATTTTAACGCTATTTGATAGAGTTATAGGTAGCTGATATACATATCCTATACTCCATTTGAAATATGATTAGAAATTGAAATAAAGTTTTTTACAGTCCGTTCAACCGATTTTGATTTCTATTCCGTACGCATAAGGATGACATTAAGGCGATAACAAAATAAATTGGAGTCTTTTCCGTAACCATAAATTTCACTATTACAGCATGTATGGATTTAATTTTTGGATATAGGTATGTTTATTGACTATTTGATTAATACTCTGACTGACGGAAAATGCAATTGGGTTTTTCCTCCATAGAATTTAATTCCGAAAATACCACTTCTATTTTTTCCTAAGTAATTTCATTGCAAAATTGCATTCAATATGTGCTCATTGAAAACTCTGGCAGAAAATATTTTTGATACATAGCTTAATTTATTTTTAAACAATTTTTATTTGGTTTGACGCTCTTAAGTTGATTAATTTCGGTTCCAGCGCATTGTTGCGCTCTCTTTTTTCACATGTGGAAGTAATTGACTCTGTCCCTTTCTTATGGCCGCCCGTTTGCTATGATTTATTTTTTACGTATAACCTTAAATAAAAAACGTGGTTACAATACCAACTGTTTATTAAAGCTGCTATTTGTCATGCCACCAACGCAATAGAAGTCAAAATCGGTTGAACGGACTGTAAAAAAGGTTTAATTACGTTTCTATTCTTATTTCAAATGGAGTATAGTTGTCGGCAGTTGAGATACAAATTAATGGTCGAGATAGCAACGGCCTATTAGAGGTGTACCTATTGTATTCAACGAGCAACAAGTACCACTTGGCAGCTGTTGAACTGTCATAGTAGATTAGAATGTATTATCGACTAACGTTGATAATTTATTAAAGCTAATCGCTGTTTAATGTAGCTGAAGTTATCTTTTAAGGGGGATGCGCTAAGGTAGCCCGCGAAATTCAAATTTTATTAGGTTTTTTGCAATTTGCAGGTAACCAGGTTGCATGTTGATCTAAATATGATTCGCGGCCGTAACAAATATGGCTTTACAGAATTATAATCATTAGAATCAGCATTACAACTCTTTAAGTTCATAAAATCCTACTGGATGATTATTTCAGAAATAGTCATTCAATAGGATTTTACGAAGAGAGTTAGTTTTATTGCCGATTCTAATGATTATAATTCTGTAAAGCCATATTTTTTACGGCCGCGATCAACATACAACCAAACATACAACCTGTTACTGACCTGCAAATTGCAAAAAACGTAATAAAATTTGAATTTTGTGGGCTACCTTAGCGCATCCCCCTTAATAGGACTTGACAGAATGTTACTCTCATGGCTGGAATGACAACCACGAAATTTTCGAAATACTCGCTAATCTCTGAGTTCCTTCTATAGAATATTGAACTGCAGTATTATACTGTAGGTATGTTTGCTTGCTTCTCTCAGTAATCCGTTTTGATATTTCAGACGAGGTGGTTTTATACGAATATTATCATTCAATTATAAAGTAGAGGTCAGTCAACTTAGTTATAAAGGAAGTGTAAAGAGTGCAGAGTGAGTAAACATTTTGTAGAAATCGTTTAGAAATGCATCGTTTATTACGCTAGTAAGTTGTTGCATTCATATTATACTGATATTTGAAGTAGAATGTAGATATTTCATTAGAAGAGTCGTTTTATTTATATCTGATGTAAGAGATAAATTACATTAGCCACAAACGTGAATTAAATAAGAATGCTACTTTTCCATTTCGCTTTTCATTGCAAAAATAAATAACCATTCGATCCAGGTTTTCATTCAGCTGTCGAATGTAAAAAATGTTTTGGGAAAAGTTCTCTCACTTTGAAGCGAGCTCAAGGCAACTATGTATAATTTGGTCTTGTCAGACTTTGTAACACATTATTTTAAATTTGTAGTCTGAGTTTCCGCGAAGCCATGGCCAAATACCTCGTCTAGTGAAACCTAGAATAGTAACTGGGTAACCGACAAGAAAGCGGGGAGAAATATATCGATTTTGAAATCCATTTTATTTGGTCTTTGTTTTGCACCAATTTTCCAGCCGCGGGATTCCGAGCTTGCATTTGACGTAATCGTGGGGTCCATTAATACAAATAAAAGTTGGGTCCATCTCTGATAAAGTTCCAAAAGTGATTTCAGATTGTTGTAACAACATCATTTAGATATCTACATATTTAGTTTAATGTTAACTTGCTGCTGAAAGCTCGTTTATCTAGTGGAAATACGATGAATTTTTAAATATTAATTTTTAAATATTAATTTTTGTAATTATGCAGTTATTTAATTTAGTTATAATTTTGTCACGACTCGTTATTCTATCACATTAGTTATAAATAGTGTTACTTGTTAAAGCACACGTATAGCGACATAGTTTCTTGCTTACGTAGAAATATAACTATGCAATAAGTAAGTAAGTAGTTAGCTCTAGAAAACTAGTCACGGTTATTTTTACCGCTCTGTAGTAATTTTAAATGTTTGTGACGTAGTTAGTTTGAAGCAATTCTACCGTAGTAGTTACTTGTAAGTTTATTTACGGCAATGGTTATTGGATATTTTTGAGTTTATTACAGCAGTATGTCATCGTTAGTGTCCGATATAGTCCGCCATTTTGAATGACCCTTGGGAATTTTCACAAAGCAGACAGCGTCTATAATCTATCAAATTATTTATTCTTTTGTTGTTTTCAATACACTTATATTTACAGCTTTGCAGTGGTTGCCAACTTTGAACTTTAGTATTTAATGCATGAATATTACCGACCTCATTGCAAGGTCGAGCTTTCTGAATACAACATTCATACTTAATTTTATCTTTTAATTATATATTTTTCAAAGTGGAGTGTGTTTCTATGGCTATGATTATGTCTAAAGTGTTTTATTACATTAAAAGTGCTTTATGAATTATCTCTTTTATCTTTGTAGGCTGCTTTACAGCCATAAACTTTAAGTCCAACTGATATGACATAATGGCACGATAAAGTAAAATGTGGAACGATACTATTTGATGTGGCAACATTATAAATCCTATCAAAAATTCACTGCCGAATATAATATATTATATTTATCTGGTACATTATTTTCGTACGTACCTACGTGTATATAAAATTATTACATTTAAAGTATTCATGTTTTAATTATGTTTCTAATGCTTCCTATTGAAGAGTTGGGACTTTAGCTCAACAGTCGCAAAGGTAAGGTGTTAATACTTGTACATAAATGACTGTAAATAATATACGATTACACTTTTCCTGTATTATTATTACTCATCTAGAAAAGACGTCAATGCACTGATAACAAATAAGGAAAATGGTAGGAAACAATATTTTTTTATTGAAGACTGTAAATAATATATGCATTAAGAAAAATATCAAGCTTCGGTTTTACCGCAAGGTAAAATTTTTGTTGACAAACTAAGGTGCTACGAAACAGCTAAGCGCTACGAGAAAGTGATAGTTACCTTCAACTTAAGAGCTACGTCGTAGCAAGCCTGCTACGAGCGGCGTAGCAAACAGTAAAAATGCCATAATGACATTAC
Organism: Tiliacea citrago; assembly: GCA_963921375.1. NCBI lineage: Eukaryota > Metazoa > Arthropoda > Insecta > Lepidoptera > Noctuidae > Tiliacea > Tiliacea citrago. Next base: position 18,008,274 of record OY992796.1, read on the forward strand.
TTTGTTGTAGAAAACAAGTAAAAATGTTTTGTTGCGAAGTAGAACATAATTTATATTCAATTTTATAACGTTTTGTAGACGGTAGGTACATCGGTAAACATAAAAATATTTAAGCTAGCTTTCAAGGTATTTTGAAAAATATTCTTTCCCCCGAACACGCGTTTAATATAATACGGCTAATGTAGTTCAAAGGTTTCAATAGGTCCTCGGAGCCATTGAAATTCAAGTCAGAGCCATCACTTATATCCGGGACACGTTATGAAGAGAGGCTTTAATAGGTTGAGATAAATGTGGTTGAACATATATTGAAACTGGCACAATTTTTTATTTTTAGAAATTAGGACTACTTAACTCGCTTGACTTGTAGATTTAGTATTTAGGTATATACCTCTTTTATTTTGAAATAATTATTTTTTGCAGTAGGCTAAATAATTATGACTCCAAGTTGACATCCAATTAAATTTTGAATTGACAAAGTCGATATCATGAATCATCACCATATCCAAAAACTGCAAAGTTGGTAATAAAAGTGACTTATTTTATAGCGCTATTGATATCAAAACTTTGTCCATTGATTTATTCCAAGCAGAATATTACGTCCTACAAATTGGTAGCGTATTTTCCTGTCCTTTTCTCATCATTTGAGTTGAGCTGCACGTTGAGCTCCTTAAGTTCTGAGTAGAGCTGCACGATTACTGACAAATACGTGCACTGACTGGTCAGCTCCACTCAATCTGTGCGGTTCTTTCCTCAAAAGACCATTTCAGACAACAATCTACATGGCCTTCACATGATCTGACCAAGATTATGTCTGGACTTTAACGCTGGTAGCACACCTCCGTCGCGAAACCATAGCAGTGAAACCGCAGTAGTTCAATTGTACGCGTCATGTTCCGCTACTCGAATCGGATGCGAGTAGCAGAACATGACGCGAACCAGTACAATTGAACTACTGCGGTTTCACTGCTATGGTTTCGCGGCGGAGGTGTGCTATCAGCGTAAAAGAGACTGTGACCTCTGAGTTTGTTTCGGCCTTTCTTTTCAAAGTAGTCAGATAGAAAACCTCATCTAGTTTTTAAAATATGATTGATGTGTAAAAGTGTTTGTATACAAATATACTTACAGAAATAAAAATCATTTATCATTTATTTATCATTATTGCGATTATTCCGATCTTTGTCCATCATGCCGTAATCTGCTGGGGTAAAAACCTTGGCCTCCTTTCAATTGCAGATCTTATAAAAACTTTGTTCAAAATAACAGTGGCTACCGCGGCGGCAGTACGAGCAAGCGGAGGGACAAGCGACGGTTTCTTCTGTACGGGCTGTATGCGTGGGGCGTGCCTCTCATCTTGACGGGAATTACCGCTGCCATGCAGTTCAGTGACTTGCCGAATCATATCATCAAGCCTGGTTTCGGGACTAAGAGATGCTGGTTTGTGGGTAAGTGGACCTTATTCGCTAATACATAGATTAAAAAATGGATATTGCATAGATTAAATAGATATTTAAAAATGCCGAAGACAAAGTAACGAGAAGTTATGATGTCTCCCTTACGCTTAGCACGACGACCTTGCAGGCAGCGATGTAAAGAGGTACGTCATCATTAAACCTTGTTTAGGCACTAGACTGTACTGCCCGTACTGGTTTATGGGTAATACAAAGTCTACCCTCGCTGACATAAATTAAAAAAAATAAAAGAAAACATTAAACTCAGGCATAACCCATATTTCATATAATAAACCAAAATTACACAATACTGCCACAGAATAGATCAAAATAAAATGTTAATGCAATTAAAATAAATTAATGGGTAGGTGCAAATTAAAAGGTCGCAGAATTAAAATGAAAAATAAAATGTCAATGCAATTAAAACAAACGAACATTAAAAGATACAAATTGTAGTCGGTAGGAGACCGACGTAACCTTCCGTTCTTCCCAGGCGAAGGATATCCATGACGACTTACCCAACGGGAAAAAAAATGGTTACGGAATAAAAAATAAAAATCAAATTTAAAACTTCATATAAAAACCAAACAAACAATCAGGGGGCCAAGTCTGCTAATGCAGTTGTGACCGAATGGCCGATCATTGGCACCGTAATTGTAGAGTTTGACAGTTTTGCTAATCTCGTAATTGAAAGGCGTCTTTATGATATTCCAATGACGTGCCACTGATACTCCACTGGAAAAATTGTCTGTATTTGGTAATCTCGTACTGACAAGCTCCTATTATTTTGTCTTCCCTATGGACCACTGTCACGCCATTATGAATTTAGGAGGTTACAAACTATTGACACAATGGTCATGGCGTTGCCTTGGTATGGTCGTCATAATGACCAATCATTAAAAATAGCAGACTTGGCCCCCTGGTTATTTGCCTTGGCTATACATGTCTGTTACAGCATTGTCATCCGGCATCAGCATGTAGGCAGCCTGCGCACTATAAGGACGCGCACCGCTTGCGCATGGTATGAATTATTATGTGTTGGTACCACGAGTGTGCTCATAACCGAAAGTAGAACCTTCTGTTATCATAATTAAGATCTTGTTTCCTAGGTTTACCGTATTTTCTTAAATAAAATGTAGGTAAAGTACTTAGGCACTGCTTTAAAATATAAACAAAGTAACACAGTAGAAATAGAGAGAGCAAAAATAAAACAGTTCAAGAAACATTCCGGGAAAAATAAACCTCATTGTTTTAGTGCGCATTGTACATAATATCTATTTACGTTCCTACAAAGATTATTTATGTTTCCCATTAAAAAATATGACGGTTTCAACATAAATACACGTCAGTAAAATGGAATTACATGCAGGAACGTAAAGCGGTCTCATTCATATACAGGCTGGATGGGACATAGCCGCGCATCCTGTTACCATGGATTCAGTACATCATTCTTGACTCCCGTACGTTAAAATTTTTCGCCGGTTATTAAAAATAAATCGCTTTTCCATACATTTTGACCGAGTAGGTATTGCACTTCTGTAGGACACAGCTGTTTTTTTTTAATTTACCGACGAGAAATTTCGACGCACGAGGGTTAAGTATGATGTACTGAATCCATGGTAACAGGTTTCACGTCGATATCCCTGCCACCCTATATAACGAGTTCACAATAAGGCTGCGTTCAACCCTAACACAAAACTTATGCTTTATGTATGAGAGTGGCTTCTGTTGTATTGTGGTTGCACTGAAGCGTAGGGCTGCCACTGAATACGAATTTAGAATATAATATAATATAATATTTGAATTAATATTTTGTTCTTACAAGTTGATACAAAATATGAAATAAAAGTTAGCTTACATTCCTAACGAATCACACAAAGTGGGATCGGATTGTGGGATCCGATCGGAATAAGCCTGCCTGCCTACAAAAGTGCTGCTTATTTCTAAAGACATCTTTTCAGTTACATACCTAGTTCATTGACTGTTTAAAACTGGGGAATGTTTGTCATTATTGAGGGTGGGTTTTAGGGTAAAAAAAGCGGAAGTTCCTTTAACCGAGAAAGCTATATTTCAAAAGTTTGGAAGATAAAGCGAAATTCGAGAGAACGACATTCGTTCTATGTTGATAAAAGTTGTAGTTACCGGAAACCTGAAGGATTTTGTGCGATCATCAATCAATTTACCGAATAGCAAATGTTCATAGTTTCCAAACTTGTAGAAAGCTTTTCAAAGGCGAAGATAGCAAATATAAAATACAAATAGGTAGTTTATTTTCTATAACAAGCTTTACATAGTTACATAGTTAATGATAGAAGTGTCTAAGCAAATAGACACTCCACTCTTCCGCAACTTAGATTTACGTAATGTACCTACATTCACATAAAAAAAATATGCCAGTATTTACTATTTATATAATTTTAAGAAAGTAAATTAATACAAAAGAGAGAGAGAAACAAAGAAGACAAATAATTTACATCAGCTTATTCAAATGATTGTGTATTTTGTGAAGATGGCAACACGGTTGTTGCTGAGATGCAATTTTGCGTTGTATTCTCTTTCATATATTTATTTGTATTTCCTGTGAAGCACCCCTATAAAAGAAGATACCTGCATTGTCAGTAACATGTCTCAAATGACACCACCCGGTCATTTTAGTAAAAATCACACCGTGAAAACTTTAATTGTTCTGAGGTGAAAACATAGGTGAAGTGAACTGTCAGTGTCATCCCACCGTCCGTGGAATGACAGCTCGTATCATTCACTTGCTTTTCCAATTCACTTTTGACATTGGCAGAATAGTCGACTTCGGCTTTGCTTGCCACAATTAAAAATTAAAAATAGAATAGACAGCTCGTATCAAACTCAACTATGTATTCACGGTGAGATTTTTATAGAATTGACTGACAGATCTATTGTCTTTTCACTTTACCAAAACCTTCTCCAATCAACGCAGACTGGCTAGCCGACCTGGTCTACTTCTTCACCCCAGTCCTGGTGCTGGTGGTCTGCAACGTGATCTTCTTCTCCGTGACCGCACACCGCATCCGCTCCATCCGCCAAGAAACGGCCATTTTGAAAGGCGCCGAGTCCTCGCGCAGTGACAAGCTTAAGAAAGACAAACAGAGGTAATTAATTAATGTTGTGTTTAGTGCTAAGTTGTTTTTGTTTGCAGCTTCGTTCGCTATACTTCCTTAAGAGTTTATGACGTTATGTCCGAGGTCTGAAGATTACTTACTGTTTTAAAAGTAACTTAATGTTTCTGGGTTGCATTTTCGGTTCACAAGTATATTCCAAGTGTTAAAAAAAAAAGATTAATAAGTATTTTGTAGAGCTATCTCCGATAGCTAGAGATAGAGATTACTTAGTTAGAGTATTTCAAAAATAAAAATTTAATTTAATTGTGTGTAATTTTCCTTACTGGTCATTAATTTTGTATATACATCTGTGTAAGTAGACATAGAGTTATAAGTAACATCGCCGTGTATTCTGTAAAGGTGTTATTTAAATTAATAAATAAAAGACCGGTATATTTTAATTAAATGCAAATTGCCTGGATAACATGCGGACCCTATTCTACTTCTGACCTTCACGAGAAATTAGTTAAGAGAATCCAGGTTATCTCTATATGGAACAAAAGCGGACCCAACGCAAGTTTGATTGCTTGGAAACTGTGGAGAGCTCAGCTTAACTCGAATATGTTGCAAATGTAATTTTAACTTCTAAATTGAATGCAAATGGGGTAATACCTACTTTGCTTGCTGTTGGTAGCTAGCTCTGTATCCCTGCCAGGGTTACGAGTCTGTCCGAAAGGGATATCGTCAAAATCAAAAGTCATTTATTCAAACTAGGCTGAGAATCAGCACTTTTCGAACGTCAAAAATTACATAAGACAGTCCCCCAAAAACGCCCACCCTTCACCACTTCCTAGTGCTTTCGCTGGGAAGAAGAAGTGGCGCAACAAACTCCCCAGCAGCACAGCTGTCTGTTCAGATATAAAACTTAAATCTATACAATAAAATGTAAAAGAATTTGCATTACGCAACACAACATTGAATTAAATTATTTGCCGTATGTTAGCTAGCACACGCCACTATACCAAAAAAAAACATAAATCGTGGCCCTGGCACACAGGTATCTGAAGGAACACGGGTGGGTTCTAGTCAGTAAAAGTCTGACACGCCCCCCGCTTCGCCCAGAGCGGGAAAAGTTATTTGATAATTTCCCACCAAAAAAAAAACAGAAAGCTCTGTTTAGAATATAATAACGTTTCTTTTAATTCTTTACGCAAACTCGTAACGCTAATATTTACACTTACCTATTTATATTGTCTTCATATATCATATGTTGTGTCTAGGCAAAAAGGGTTTCGTAGTGGAGTACCTATTGAGTTAAGACTAGATTCGGTAATACAAGCGCTGCGACATTTATTCTTAAGTGCCGCAGCATCATGCTGAGATATGCCTTTTGGCCTCGTACAGGACTTTCTGTTTTTATTTTTTACTTTGTTTTATTTTTGTTCTTTATGTTTCTATGAGTGAGTTTTAGTTTGTGATCTGTGCGAGTCCCAATAAATGCTTTTTCTTTCTTTCTTTTCTTTCTTTGTATCTACATAGAATAGTCAATAGACAATAAGGACTAAAAAAATATTCAAAAACTGGCACGTTTTTTTTACCAGACATTCAAAGTTGAAACTGAAAAAGCTTGATTTGAGAGAAACTATATGAACTTGTTTGCAGATAATTGACGATAATAAATAATCAATTAAAATCGCGAAATGCAACTTTTTCACCCAACTTTACAAAACTGCGTATAGGTATCTCGGAAAGTAATAGCCGAGAACAGGACCCTTTTTGCTTGGACGCCCAACATGCACATATTGTTATGTTAATACTTTTGTATATATCAGATTTACCTTTATAGGTATTATCTATGCAAGCAGCGTGTGACTCCTACAAAACACACAGTTGTATAAGCCTACATAGAAACAAAGACTTAAAATTTCCGATATAATAATGTTCTCTCGTTTAAATAAATACAGGCAGAGAGGCAGCAATAGCCGTGAAATAAAGAGGAGATAAAACTGCTGTAAATTCGTGAACGGTCGTAGGTAGGTACTCGACAATATTTCAGATGGGATTGCTTTTTAACTTTTATGATACAAAAGTTTTATTCGAAGTATAGCTTAGCTTTATATATAGGTACACCTCTACGTGTGTCTTCTTATAATTTGGACTTACGTTGGAGGAAAAATTAAAAATATACGGACGTAAAGATTAGCACCATCCTATTTCTTCCCGTGGGTGTCGTAAAAGGCGACTAAGGGACTTACTAGAGCGTTCTCTATGCGTTTTAACACCATACTGCGATCGCCAACCCGCCTGCCAAGCGTGGTGATTATGGCAACCCCTCCCCTTGTAAGGGAGGCCTATGTCCAGCTGTGGACATCTTTCGGCTGAACGATGAATTAAATCCTTGTTATACTCGTAAAACACTGGATTGTTAAGTAAACGAGTGTTTTGCGAAGCTATTCTCCTAGATATCTATAAGTAAGTAAGGTAGGTATTATAATTAGATAAAATTTGTGAGTTTGTATGTAGGGTACTTTCCTTACTTCTGATCCGATTCAGAAAATTCTTTAACTAGTGGTAAGCTACAGTAATGCCGAGTGTCATGGGATATATTTAATGTTACAACAAGATATTTCACGCCGGGCATAAGCTAGTTAGCAATAATGTGCTAAGCATTTCGTACCTAGGTAATGAAAAAAGTTCACTCTTACACTTTCTTGCAATTGTGCTTACCACACGTAACAACATTACCGTTAATAGGCGATACAGATAATAGATTATGTTCATTAGGTCGCTATGGATCAGTAGCACTACCCTCCTATCCAAGAAAAGGGTAGGTTTCAATATCGCATAGAAAGAAACGCTAAGAGATAGTTATCTAATGCAAGTACGGTCTAACTAGGTATATCTGCCTATTATTTTTTCATTGTCGGGTTTTGCCACGAAGTAAATATAACTCAAACTTTTTCTTTATTTCAATCAAACTACATATTTACTTTAGTTGCCTATTCCAAAGCGTAGTAGAACGGGCAAGAAACTCCACGGACACTTATAAATTATGGTTACAAAATATGAATTAATTACTTATTAACTTTTTTAAATATAAGAGAACGATGTAAAAAAACGTGCTCGTTAAAAGCATCCAGTGTCCACTGCAGCAAAAATTATTAAAAAAAAAACCATTCCAAAATAATAGATATAATATTCGTGGAGTTAGCAGTCGATTGAAAAAACAATCTAAACTTGGAAAATAATAAAACAAAAGTTGTAACACTGGCAGATGTTTGAATCAGTCATAAATTCTCATTTACCGACATATTTATAGCCGTTTTGTTTCATTTCGTTCATTCAGATTTTTGGAAATGTTTTTTCGGAAGAGGTAAAAACCACTCCGCCGCCACTACGCCGGGTACCTACTGTCAGGGCCGGATTTAGGGCAGGGCAACAGGGGCTCTAGCCCCGGGCCTCCACAAAGAAGGGGCCTCCACAATTTGTTTTTATTTTATAAGAAAAAAACACATCCTTTGTCAAAGGAAAAAAACCAACGAGCCTTACAGTAGTCGCATATGACGTGTAATATCTGACATCCAACCTTGGTAATAAGCAACTGAGCAGCGACAGTAATTAACCTCAAAATATAAAAAAGCTATACTAAATAGTTATACCTACCAAAAAACCAAGCTACCTATAAATGTATACTGAAATATTTATTCGAATAATTATTCAATACTAGTGGTCGCCCACTGGTCAAAATTCGACCTCTACTTACAATCTATATAGTACTTACTAATTCCATGAGTAGGTACACTAATTTCATACTATTATAAAGTACTTACTAATTACATGCTATTAAGAAGTACTAACTTATTCCACTCCTGTTACACACTTTTCACGAAATCACTCCCAGAGAAAGCGAGAGGAAAGATACATCAAAAAAGTTCACATTCACAAGCTAACTTTTTATATTGTTTATTTATTTTCGTCTGTTCCAAAAACAATTCAACTCCACTTGGTTGCCCCGGGGCCTCCATACCTTTAAATCCGGCCCTGCCTACTGTAAATAAGAATTTACAGTAGGTACCCGGCGTAAATATGGCACATGCTAAAGACGAGACTGCCACAAGGTTTAGTGACAGAAAGGACGCTCTTCTTAGCCGAACTTTGTCTAAAAACTCGATGTGCCTTGCACTGGCAAAACATTCACATAAAAAACCGGAAAAGTGCGTGTCGGATCACGCACAATGAAGGGTTCCGGAGTTGGGATGAATTTATCCCAAAAACAAACATAACATTGTAGTTGAAAAACATGTTCTCCCATACATCGATACACGTCACGGTCAATTTTCCAACTGCAAATGTAAGTTGGTCGACTATTACTCGCTAACTTGTAAAGCCTACTTAGGTATGATAATTTTCCTTTTACTTTCGTGATATTATAATACTGCCATAATTTTTTTCACCTAACCAAAAACAACTATTTAGCGGGCAGGAGCCCCCTCCTGCCCGCTAAATGGTTGTTTTTGGCTTGACTTGACAAAAAGGAGCACTAAGCTTAATATTACGCAAACGGATCCCTGAATCGTAAAATGGTTTTAAGGGGGATGCGCTAAGGCATCCCGCCAAATTCAAATTTTATTATGTTTTTGCAATTTGCAGGTCAGTAACAGGTTATATGTTGATCTAAATATGATTCGCGGCCATAACAAATTTGGCTTTACAAAAAACCCGCAATATTTTTGAACGGCCTATCCAACGATGAGATAGACGTGAAAAAGAAATATTATATCATCTCCAGTTTACGTGTAAGGGATCTAGACAGTGCGAAGTGGACTAGTGCACTAGCAGTTAGAGTTGGAGCCGTTTATGATGTTATGATGTATGTTGAATTTAAAAAGCTTGGTAGTTGAGAGTATGTCATGCTCACTAAAGTGTCTCGCTGATGGTGGTGCGTGTGTTGGATCATTCGGTTCCAAATAAAATGGTTGAGCTGGATGGTACCTACTGATCCACGCGTCATGTTTTTGAACGGGCACCGTTAGTTGAGACTGGTCGTATCTTAATTGCCAGCGCTAATTTGTAATCTTTTAATCTTATATTTTGAATTGTTTTTAAATTATTATTTTTTTTACATTATTCTCACACATAGAAGCGTCAAGAATAACGTAGGTACCCAGGATTTTGTAATATCTTGATTTAAAAGAGTGTCCTTCGAGTTTCTTCCCTGTACATCTCCATAGAGATCTACGTTTTGGAATAGGCAAATAGCTTCAACTTTCTGATTAACTGACCGACTCTTTGACAGTTCAAAAGTGCCTGTAGATTGCGTTTCATCAAATAGTTCCTATGCCGTAATGTTGGCTGCACTGTTGTAGGACGAAGTGACAAACACAAATACGCTACCTCCGGTAGCGGTCCGTTGATAAACTTTAACAGTGTAGCCAACATTACGGCATAGGAACTATTTGATGAAAGGCACTATAATAATTGGGTTAATTGAAATAAATGCTTTGAGTTTGAGTTAATAACACATATTGAGATCTGTCTTAAAACTTACACAAATTTCGTGCAGTACGAACGCAAATTCAACAAAAACAAAGTTGTGAGATTTGTTTCATGAGTTAAGTTTCGAAACATCTACATGTTGAATGTTTTCTGATGCAAACGCATAGTTATTTAAGGCCAGATACAAAAATAAAATACTACACAAATTGTGTAAGAAACTCCTTATTTTAACACCGAATCATTGTTTATTTGTGTGGACTAGCAGCTGGTTATCGTCTCGAAAACAGTCAGTATTTCATAAAGGAAACTGATTGTTAACTCATACAGCACACACGTTAATATCAAAATGTACCGAGTTTAAAGGGATTTCACAATATATTGCACGTTTTTCGATCTACGGCCAAATTTTTTTTTTGTAAAGTTCATTATTCTGCATTTTTGAATGGGCTTCGTTTAGCAGGGACATTAATTTTATGGCGAAGCTTGGCAAATATAAAAAAATAAACACTATTTATTTATGACAGTTGGTTTTCCCCTCAAAAGTCAACTGGTTTTTGAGATAAATAACTGACTTGGCACTCGGTAGGTTTTCTTTGTGTTGTATAAACACTTGGTGAGTTTTCTCACTGCTAGTATTCGTTTCGACGAAATTTTCAATTCTTTCCTTATTATCAAGCCTTTATACTCCTTTCCGTTCTCTTTTCATAATATTTAATAGTATATCTAAGTATCCCATTCTATTATATTATCACTGGCATTTTGCCCGCGACTTCGTCCGCGTGGATTTCATACTTTCCTCTAAACATTTTAACACGACAAACTACCTTTCAAAGGGGATAAGCCCCTTTGAAAGGTAGTGTTTACGATTTGTTTGTTGTTTGTTTACGAAAATTAATGTTTACGATTTTTATCTATTTATATGTATCTATTTACCTGCTACGCTTCGGAATGGGCAACTAGCTTCATCTCTCTGACTGACCGACCCCTTGTCAATTCAAAAGTGTCTGTAATTGGTTTATTTTAAATAAATGCTTTGAGTTTGAGTTATCATTTATTAACCGACTTCCAAAAAGGAGGAGTTGTATGTTTGTTTTTGTTCTATGGTTGCTCACTGATTTCTCCCTCAGTAATTGTGGACCGATTAAGAAAATACTTACTTTGTTTGAAATGGTATGTCTATGCTCTCGAAGTGGTCCCATTGTCACCAAGTCAGAATCAATCCCATGGAAATCAAGGGAGATCTTCAAATATAGGCAAACCTAGAGTGATTTTGCAATTTTTTGTTGATACAAAAAATACCAAAATCATTACTGATGCATTTGCACTCGGGAAGCACCATTTGATGAAGTGAAACTGATGATGAAGACCACAGATGGCCACTGGAACTACTTAATAATAAGTATTTTGCGATGCGATTCGATAAGGATGCTAAGCAATTCATGCTCGTCACAATGCATATGGTGAAGTCACCTTCAGCTACAGTTCTCCTGGTTCTTACCAGGAGTACCTACTCCTCAACAATTAACGTCCCTGCATCGGGAAAAGCAATATTTTGTAAAAGGTGATGAGCAGTTGACATTAGGCTATTGTAACTTAGATAAATTTCAAACTGACCCACTAAAAAGTGAAAAATACAAAAACTTTTTACAAAAAAAAACAGACCTCGCACAATGAAGGGTTCCGTAGGTGGGATGAATTTATCCCATGAACAAACTTAACATTGTAGTTGAAAGACATGTTCCCTCATACATTCCAACTGAAAATTTAAGTTTGTACGCACAATATTGAGTGATTTACTATGTTATTTTAAGAGCATAGACTTCTTATAGGTCGTCGTGTACTTTGTCGGGGACTTTGTTTTATAATATAATATTTTATAGATATTATAAGCAAGTAGAACCGGATCCTATTGTAGCACCATGAAGCGAACTTTATTTATTTTATTATAAGTAGGTACAAAACAAATCGAAAAATAAAAAATAAATTCTAACGCCCACAACGTTTCTGTCAATATTGGCAAACTGAAGTAACGTAAAACCATTCCATCTTCCAGGTACGGCCTCTACCTAAAGCTGTTCATGGTGATGGGTGTGAACTGGACGGTGGAACTGCTGAGCTTCGCAGTCGGGGGCTCGAACTGGTACTGGATCATCATCGACATCTCCAACATCGGCCTCGGCGTCTTCGTTTTCCTCATCTTTGTATGGAAGAAGAAAGTACGCAACTTGGTGCAGAAGAGGTACGTAATTGGATGGAAAGAGCTTTAGTTCCTTTTAGTTGCTATTGAGATAGGATGTTTTGGAACTGAGCACTTAGGACGTAGCGTCCATGCCACGGAGTAAGTAAGTAATGGAATGACAATGTGCAGGAAAATGACGTAATGGCCCAAATGCAGCAAACATGAGTCACAGACCACGTGCTGTTAAATTCCAAAAGGTCTTATCTTAGCAACTAAATATGAAGTCCTACACTATTTTCTTGTATGTACAGTCGCCAGCACATCGTCACCACAAACTGTCAAATCTTTTCATTCGATTTTGAACTTAACCATCAACTTTTAAGTTTTAAAATCATTTGAAGAAATTTGACAGTTTGGTGCTGGCGACTGTACCAGTGACATAACTCCACCATTATTTGTAGGCAAAACAGTAACATTGAAGCCAATTCATTTTTCCCATTGCTCGATGGCTCGACCAAAACTCGGTCGGCTACCAGCGGGCAGTGGCGGGTACCAGGTACCATAGTGGCGTCGAGGCGTAAGACACAAACCTAAATACATTTTTTGCTAAACATTACGCTGTTAATATTAATATATTATACAGACATTTTATTCCTAATCAAATTAATTTATAACCGAAATTGTGCTAATAATATAATTGCCCAGAGTTTCCGTATCTTGGCAGTATTTTTATCCGAACTGTGCTGACATTGCACTGCAAAGTTTGCTTGCAACACAAAATAACGGACCTCATGTAAATACACTTACCATCAAAACTACCTATATTCCGTTGGTTTAGGTAGTTATATAAAGGTAAACAAAAAAACCCACGTGACGAGAGAGCTGTCAAGTTACCGACTAAACGTAATACCTGGCACTTCAGTCGGCATGCTACGTGACAGTTGTACACTTCAATTTAGCAACGTTTTATTTCGTTGGCGTTTAGAGAACATGTCTTTTTGGGCTCTTTACAATAGACAGATTACCAAAATAATATAGTAATATATAAATCTAACTAAATAATTGTGCTCAGGCAATTACATCTACGGAGATTAGTATAAGAATAAATGATAAAGTTTAACATACAGTAATAACACAGGAAACTATCGTAATAATAATAAAATAAAATAAAATTGTAACTTATAGTTACAACGTATTTTTAAACTAGAAAGTGTCATCTATAAAAACCCTTTTTATGATTTGTTTACCTTTATTTAACTACCTAAACCTATGGAGTATAAGTACCCAGAGCAACATTTTCATACAAACGAGGTATTTTGGAAGCCTCGGTTCTCCGTCAGGTAACGATTCGGATGAGATCTGATATCAGTTCTCCAGACTACATTTCTTACCGGAGTTGTTCATGAAACTAAAAACCTCAAAAATAGCATCGAAATGTATAGAAATCCGAACACTCAGAACTCTAAACTTTATGAATGGCTTGTCTGATCAGTTGGGTGCCTTAGGCGCTCTAGACCTCCATCCGTACTATGGAGAGCTGCTATCAGATCTCATCCGATTCGTTACCTGACGGAGAACCGAGGCTTCGAAAATACCTCGTTTCTATGAAAATGTTGCTTTGGGTAAGTTTAGATGGTAACTTCTATAGGTAGATACTTTGAATTCCTGTCAGCCTATACATAAAGCCAACTCATGTAATGTAAGCCACGTAAGATACCACAAGAGCCGATACTGTTACGAGTACAATGAATAACCGTATTCAGTCAATGTCAGCAAATGTTGACAGGAACTAATACCGCTCGTGTATTCAGTGTTGAGTACACACTACGACTATGTGCATGGGTACGATGTTCCGTGAAAGGCAATTTATCAACGACCGACATTTACCATGATGATGTTGGCATGTTTGACGAAGATAATATCGCTTTTTGAATACCAAGAATTGCTGCTTCGAAGAATTCAAAAATGGAACACCGCTATTAATGGCCGTCTTTACCTCTATGCTAAGGTAAATTATATAATAAAAAAAAAATCTAAGAGAATGTTCCTGGCCAGTACCATAATTGCACACTCCGAACGATAATCTCAAAATGACAGCAAGTGTCTTTAGGGACGTGTTAAGCAATTAGGGTGCAATTGTTAAGCGATTAGCTCGATAGTCGACTAGCCTAAAACTAAAATCAGAGAACGGGTTCTGAGCGTGTTCAACCTAGCTTAAGCTTTTTATGTGCAACCGTTACTGACTCACAGACACTATGCCGTTCTAGTTCTAAAATAAGAACGAGAACGTATTGTGTTTTCGTACAACAAATTACTAAATATCACGCAATTGATAATGTTCTGTACCCCACGGTTTTGTTAAAATGTACCTAATCATAGTTTAGGTTTTATAAATAAAATATTAACATTTAATTAGGTACTTAAATCATAATCAATAATAGATAAATAAGCCGTTAGGATTGGAAGATACCTAATCCACCGATCCTAACAGCGTATGACAAGTTGGACGTCATAAGGTTTTGCCATTGTCCACAGCATTGGTTAAAGCCTGATTCACACTGTGTGATAATAATAGATAAAAGTTCCACAGTTCTCTAAAGAAGCAGTGCAGACGATTCAAGTCATTTGTTGCTTCAATGTTATTGAATGCCCCAGGCATGAAACTTACATCATGTAAATGGGGCTTAATGGATTGCTAAAAATTTGCTGTGCTCTCAAAGTTATGATACCTAAACCAATGTAGACATCTTTGATTTTATATCTCTAGATCGAGTGTCGCGCTGCAAAAGAACTAAAACAAACAGGCCAACTTTGATATGTTGGTGTGCGTGACAGCTATGTCTTACACTTGCGTCACGTCATTGTGCTGTCATTGTGTTAATTCTAGTGTGAGTACATTTTGCGGCTAACAGTTGGACGCAATTTTTTTCGACGAGTTCACAGCTTTGACTGCATATTTATATCTTTGGTATTAGACAACACTAATATAATGATTTGTTTCTTCGTGCAGATTCCGCAGTATGTTCGGTATGACGAAGGCGGAGCGCGACCATCGCACCGGCAAGTGGAACACGACCAGCACTGCTCCCACGGAAGACACGCGCGTATCTACCGACGACTCCGCTCTGCGACTCAAAGATATGCACTAATCTTATAGGTGAGTAATTATAACTAGAGAGACAATTCCTGTATTTTAGGAGCGTTAGCACCAGTGGCGTAGCTAGTGCCTAGTAAAGGGGCCCTGTATCAAAATGTGTTGGGGGGCCTTCTTATCTGACTGTAGCTAAGTTCAAAAGGAGGGTTATTTTTTTTACTAAATTTATCAAATAGCATCCTGAGTCGAGACCATAAGCGTTCATTGTAACCTTACTAAGAGCGAGCGAGGCGAGCTACTCGTATTATGAACCGAGATTATTCAAGATTTCATCTTC
This sequence comes from Tiliacea citrago, assembly GCA_963921375.1. Taxonomy (NCBI): domain Eukaryota; kingdom Metazoa; phylum Arthropoda; class Insecta; order Lepidoptera; family Noctuidae; genus Tiliacea; species Tiliacea citrago. The sequence continues at coordinate 18,023,902 of OY992796.1, forward strand.
ATCATTTCAAGATTTTCAGCGAGCGAAGCCAGTTAGAAATTTGGGGAATCCTGACTCGGATAGGTTAAGCTGTCATTATTATTTAACTAAGAGGATGTAAGAGCGAGCGAAGCAAGCTCGAAAATTGGAGCATCCTGCCTCGTAGGTTAGATTTTCTGTGTGAGTTTACTAAATGAATTTAAGAGCTTGAGAGTTGGACCATGCCTGTAGCTTGAAGCCTTAGCCAGCAACAAATTAAGTTAATTTTCATATTTTCATTAGGTATTCATTAATTACGTGCTCCTCCTCTCTAAGAATGTGAGGTTTTGGATAATATTATACGAATTTTGTGACATGGGGGTATCATTGATACGGCTGATACGGCGGGCGGTAGCTACGCTCCTGGTTAGCATTCTTCTTCGTCTGCCAAAAATACCTCTTTTACTACATCGCCGACAAGTTCTTCACATTGATTGTCGCTGAGATGAGATTGCGACTACATTTTGTACGTTTTTTAATTATGGGACTTTGCATTTTGATTATTTGATGGTTTAAAAAGTACAATACATAACCCGACCAAAACAATTAGACCACTGTTGCCCATCGTCTCGGAGCTCTCGTTCTTTAGTATTGTAAACAGAATCGTTTACCGTCGTATCGACATCCACAAATATTTCGGGTTCTGAGTATGGATCTAAATATAATATTTGCGGTTGTATAATAAATTTGGTCTGGTAGTACCTACCACTTAGGTAGGTACAGTTCACAACAGCATAGGAAGGCCGGTGAGCTAAAAAGGCTTCTTAAATAACGATATTATAAGTTTGACTGAGGTTCAGTTATACCTATGTATGTATTAGACTCACACAAGTATATGCCTGGTAGGTACTTAGCTGTACTTCATTAGCTATGGGCTATGGACGCTGTTATGGTCCAAAACTGTACAGCATAGCTATTCACAACCATTCGACAGGTTGTAGAGTCGAATACGACACTCATTTCGATTACTTGATTTGCCTTGCTCCCCGGCATCAAATAGCCGTCGGAACAATAGCGGATTTAAGGCCTTTTATGATTTGTCGGCGCAGCAGCGGTACGTCATCAGCATGCTCGGATGCTGAAAACATACCGCGTCGTCTGCACCTATTCAAATGTCGGTAAAAATTATGCAGAGCCGCTTGTACATTCGCAAAATAATGTGGTCTTCGAGTCATTTTGCACAGGGCGCGCGTCCGGCTCGGCAGTGTGTGGACTGAGCGGGGTGTGTAGCCGAATCAGCACCGCACCACTTCCGCGCATACCGAGCTAATCAGGAGCGCTCAATTGAAATAAAGATGCTCGGTAAGCTTTCGGTACCGCGTTTATTACCGAGCATGCTGATGGTGCACCGCTACTGCGCCAACAAATCAGAAAAGGCCCATAAGGCGCTGACAAGACGTAAATGCATCGATCACTAATAAAGAACGTGATCGATGGGCAAATGATATATAAGTGGCTATTGTATTTTATTTTAGGTTTTTTTTTTTATTTTACAATGTTTGTAAATATGTGAGCACCATGTATCTATCACATAATTAATTTATCTCATTGCTTCATTATTAATTATTTTTACCTATTGTGGTATAGTAATTTTATTCTAGGTGCATCGTCTTCACATATAATTATATAATTGATGTACCAATACCAAATATTGTAAAACATTTTAAAAGAGTAACGGTGGAGTTTCTTGCCCATTCTTCTCCATACGAAGCTACCTTTTGGAAGGGGTGACTAGAATCAATTCTATTTTATTTATAAATTTTGACGTTCAAAAGTGCCATCTGTGTGCCTATTTGAAATAAATAATTTGACTTTAACTTTGTATTAAAAAAAATTGACAAATCTAGATATAGTTTGTGGTAGCAGAAAAAATATATTATGTTATTCTTAAACATAATTTCTTAAAACTTGGTTGTTACAAAAACACGTTTAGAAAAAAAAAAAACTCGATACAAACCCTTTACAGCCTTACCTATTATACCAGCCAACCTTAGTTTCAATCCAAATTATCGGTATTAAATATCAACGCACGGTTGGTATTTAATTAATAACAAGAATGTCTTATTTGTACCTATGCCGCACTTGTTTTTTTTTTTTTTCGATTACTCAACTCATTTTTGATTGAGTAAATAGATAATTGCTTCATATTTTGCAATAAATTACAAGCGTTGTGTCATCGAGCTTCTCTTTCTGTTGTATGCAGTCACAGTTTAGCTGTTCAGCGTTTTAAACTGATAAAATGTTCGGGGCTCGTATTTGTGTTTAAAGAGGGGTTGCCTATTACGCTATCAGTAGCAATAGGTCTCATTTTGACAGTTCGACAACATTCATTGCGTTATTTACGTTGTTAGCAGACAAATTGTTCGAATAATGAAGCAATGGATTAGCAATATAGGTACCTACTTCAAAATGATTCAGATTGTTATCGGTAGTATGTTACGTAATTAGGATGCAGGACTACTTCGTTATCATTGATTGATATTCGATTCGATACGGAAGCATATCGAATGATTGTGAATAGCTATGCAGATCTATTATATTTACTAATGTTTATTTTTTGTTCGCAGATTCCAGAACATGACATGTTAGCACCAAAGAATTCTCATGAACACACGGATGCATCACATTTACAAAATCGCTAGTCAATTTCATTGATTTAAGTATCACGACGTAGTACAACGCTTTAAGTGAAATTATCTAGATGTGTAATACTTAAGTTTAGGTAAAATAAGTCAATAGTCAACGTATAATTTTTCATTTTAGGAAAATCATGAATCCATGAGCATTTATTTCTATAGATTATGTACATTTTTAATATTCTAGATACCTACTTACATGTTTCAATAACCGTGTTTCGTTACCTCCGTAACTTCGCAGGTAACGTTCGTACCTAGTACCTTTTAGTACTTATCTATATTTTATAGAATGACATGGGTAAAATAACAACGGTGTTTATTTTAATTATTCAAGACATTTTTACTTGTTTAACAAATAAATACCTACTTGTTTATAAAGTAGGTATTTTATGAATTATTTTATTTTATGTTACAGCAATCCCCCAAAGCCGGGTTATTTAATAAAACTTATTTTTACGGTTCCGTACCTCAAAAGTAAAAAACGGAACCCTTATAGGATCACTTCGTTGTCCGTCTGTCTGTCTGTCGGTCTGTTTGTCTATCTGTCTGTCAGTCTGTCAAGACCCTTTTTCTCAGGAACGCGTGGAGGTATGAAGTTGAAATTAATATCAAATACGTAGGTCTATGGTCTCTTGAAGCTCTACAAATATCAAGCTTCCAAGTCACCACAATAAAAAAATACGGCGATATAAGCGACATTATTGCGACATATTTCGATACTCGGAAATAAATCAAAACCTATAGGGTACTTCCCGTTGACCTAGAATCAAGAAATTTGGCAAGAAGCAAGGTCTTACAGCACAAATAAAGGAAAAAGTCCGAAAATGGTAAATTTGTAGTTTTAGTACATAAAAAAAAATGCGAATATCTCGCACATAAATCAAAACCTATAAGGTACTTCCTGTTGACCTAGAATCATGAAATTTGGCAAGAAGCAAGGTCTCATAGCACAAATAAAGGAAGAAGTCCGAAAATTGTTAATTTGTAGTTTTATCACATAAAAAAAAACTATTTTGCGATTACAAACTTAAATTTTCAGTTGGAAAGTTGAACGTGGCGTATATCGATGTATGGGAGAACATGTTTTTCAACTACAATGTTTAGCTTGTTTTAGAGATAAATTCATCCTAACTACGGAACCCTTCATTGTGCGTGGTCCGACACGCACTTGGCCGGTTTTTTCCTACTTTAATTCGGTACGGCCTATGTTATTTTAATTAAAGCTGATATTCTGGTTTTTAATTTGTTAGACTAAAATTTCATTTGGTGACACCAAATATCTTCGAGATCGGAATAGGTAGAGCTTACAGGAGGTAGGTAAATACCTAAACTTCGAGGAAGGATGTAACATAGAGTGGATAATACAATACCTCCTCTAACATCCCAGAATAATTATAATGACGTTTTAAATCCCGGGATGTATTTATTGGACTGTATTTATAGTTACAAATTATTGATTTGAAAAATCATATCATATTTAGTTGTGTGATAAAAAATATTTGAAACAATAGAAACCGCCACCGCTACCTGTTCCTGGACACGAATAACCAAATATCTGTACACACGGCTACACATCAAGCTATACATTTCCGGTATACGCTGACCTCTCATTGTACGGAAATCCCATACAATACGAGATCAGCGTATACAGGAAATGTATAGCTTGATGTGTAGCCGTCTGTACAACAAAATGAAATGAAATGAAATGAAATGAAATCGTTTATTCTGTAAATAGGATATCGGAATCACTTTTACACGTCATATTAAAAAGTAAAAAATAAGCTAGATGTAGTCGACATTTCCTATCTGACTACCCGTGAGAAGAAATGGCGAAACAAACTCAGGGGTCAAAGTCTCTTTTAAAGTCCAGACATAATCTTGGTCAGATCATGTGAGGACCATGTAGATCTGTGTCTGAAATGGTCTTTTGAGGAAAGAACCACACAATTTTGAGTGGACCTGTCCAATCAGTGCAAGCATTTGTCGTAATCGTGCAGCTCGACTCAAGACTTAAGGAGCTCAACGACTCGACGAACAATACCAAAGAAAGTACATTTGGGTAGGCCTCATAAAGTGCTCAAAATGCCAGACCTCCATTAAAACTGAGAAAAAGCATAAAATAATAGGAAAATATTTAAAGAGAAAAAAAAAAAAAAATGACCCACATAGTGCTCACATTCACAATAAATTAAAGCAGTAAATATAATACTTTTCAAAGTAAACATTAATGTAATATTGTATATAATATTCTGCAATGTCAATATTTATATAAAATCATGCATAATAACATTAAATGTCAAGTTTTCCAGTTTGATCACAAGGCTTGCAGAGCGAGCAGCTCAATCCCAAGCTTTTTTGTCTTCTAAATAATCAGAAATTTTATAGTACCCTTTTTTACAAAGTTTGGTTTTAATACAGCTTTTAAATCGTTTAATGGGTAAGTTTCGAATGTCAGTAGGAAGTTTGTTGTGAAAGCGTATACATTGACCCATGAACGAGTTGCCTACTCTGTGGAGGCGAGTGCGATGTACAGCAAGATTGTGTTTATTCCTGGTATTTAAACAATGAATATCGGACATTTTCTTAAAATTTGATATATTTTTGTGTACATACAATAGATTTTCAAATATATATTGAGAGGCTACAGTCAGAATATCTATTTCTTTGAATTTTTCACGAAGTGAATCTCTTGGACCTAGATTGTAAATGGCTCGAACAGCCCTTTTCTGTAAAACAAAGATAGTATTAATGTCCGCACAGGTTCCCCAGAGAAGAATCCCATATGACATAAGACTATGAAAATAACTAAAATAAACAATTCTCGCAGTATCTACATCAGTTATCTGTCGAATTTTTTTAACAGCATAGGCGGCTGAACTAAGCCTTCCTGACAATTTTTCTACGTGTGGGCCCCATTGTAATTTACCGTCAATAGTTATCCCAAGAAAAACTGTCGACTCAACAGGGTCCAACTCTATTCCATTAAGTTCAACAGGGTCCAACTCTATTCCATTAAGTGGAAAATGTATGTAGATATGTATTCGAAGCACAAGTTTTAATAAACCAGCCAACTTAATTTTATTTTACCTACATAAAACAAAACACTTTAATTTGACACAATTTTAGTACGTAGATAACCGTAAAAAATGTTAAAAATATTCTTCAAATCTATAATTTATAACTATAAATAAAGTCCAATACATAATCCCGGGATTTAACGTCATTATAATTATTCTGAGATTTTAGAGGAGGTATTATCCACTGAGTGTTATTTCCTTCCTCGAAGTTTAGGTAAATAAGTTCTATCTATTTCGATCTCTGGCATAACATAGCTATTCTAAGTAACGTCAAAGAGTCACTCTCTCACCAAGGACCACTGACTCTGCAGGAGGACTTTCACTGTTGTCGCGTTGTCTCTGTAATATTAATAATTTAACGTATTATTTTTTTAAAAAAAGGTTAATTGCAGCTGTCATTTTGGTCTAGCAAATAAAAAATATGAGTTTATGGTATAAGATGCGTACCTACCTACCGAGACCTACCGATGTTTTTAAATAGCCTATAGTACAAAATTATAGATTTAGGAAAGTACCTACAGTAAGTAACTTTATTACATTGTTACGAAATTCGTTCGATTAAAACATTGTATGCATGTGTAATTTTACAAATATATTATTAGGTTTAAATAAATTTGTTTTATTCAAATAAAAATAATATATCTAAAAATATATATAACTTGTCCATACCTATATCGCACTGACAACGACTGCAAAATGTCAGCTCTGCTAAGCCCTATTCTACTAAAGCAGCTCTGTGCAAGGGTAGGTATAAATCCTATTGGTGGATCCACCAATAGGATCACACACATCTCTCGCTATGCATCCTCGTTCATCCCTAGAAGCTGGGCTGGTTGACCCCACTTGCCTGCCCTGCACGCGTATCACACTGCTTCCCACACAGTTAGGGCTATACGGCTATGGGCTATGTTGGGTTTGATGGTAATACGGGAATTATCCTGGTATTAAAAATTTCAAAACAGCGATATCGGTATTTGGGTATTTTTTTAATAACATAATAGAAGTAATGTCATGATTTTATGTCCGCGGATTTTATGACCACGAACGCCAATCGCTTCCATATTTGGCAAATAATTAGTGTTCAATTGGTGCTAATTATTGCTCGAACAACAGAATTGGTACCTTAGTAGTTTTCGAGAAAATCGACTTTGAAGGTGGTCCAACGGTAGTCACGCTCCCTTCAGCAGGACTACCATGAGCGTCGAAAAAAGGGGCATGCTACAGCTATTCTAAGTATACAAATAATTAGTGCTAAATGTGATTCATTTCGTAACAAAAACAGAACTGAAACATTTGTAGAGAAATCAACGATGATGACTTTCGCGCGCTCGTTCAGCAGGACCACGATTTTTAATGTTGATTCGAATTTTGAGGAGCTAGTCGCTTTCCTCAAACCTACATTCACAAGTTACCCAAAATTCACAATTACTACTCCAGTAGTTTACGAGATATACCATACCATTGGTGGGGTGGTGGTAGTCACGGTGTTCAAGATTTCCCTTTAAAAACTCTGTGATTTCTTCCCAAATTTATACAAAAAATAGTGCTTCTAAAGAAGTTATAGTGACCAAAAATTCAGATTTGTAATTTAACAGAAATTAGCTTTCATTTTTTTTTTTTTTACAATGATTCGGAATAGCGGTATCCACGCTCTACGCACAGCTGAGTGCGCTACGCATCCACACAACACTCAGCTTCCTTGAACAGCTTTCACGGAAAGAGTCACACCTTATCATAGCTCTGTTAGCCCTCTTCGCACCTCTCACCTTCCTCACACATCTCTGGTGGAAACGCACCCTAATATTACAATAAAACTGTGACTAAAGTCCGTGTCACGAAAGATGTCTCGCAGACGAGGCCCTCGGCGCTACACGTTATGGAGTCGTGTGACGTTCCACTTAGGTATTTAGTATTGTTTAGTATTTAGTTCCACATATTGCCCCGGGTCTTCTTTTGTATGAATGCCGTTCCACACCAATAAACGTCATTCAGTAAATAACAAAAGCGCACAGTAGCACTTTTTTTACTCAAGGGGTATCGTTGGGTGCCACAAGGATAGCCCTATTTCCTGGCTTCGTATCCAAATTCCGAAATAAATGTTGAACCATAGAGAAAACCATAAAAGTCGTTCTGTCACTGTCATGACTGTCATTCTGACATTGTCTAATTGACTAAGTACCTAACCTAACATTTGTTTTGATTTTGTGCGAGAACGAAATCTTAGAGAAACATTTTATTTTGTTTTAATTTTTAAGCCAAACCCTTTTGTTTTGATTAGGTAATAAAATAAGTATCTTCAATTAATATCACGTTCCTTATTTATTCATACTTCAATATCATAATATTATTTTTGTAAATAATAATTCTCAAAGTATTTTTATTAATCGTTTAAAAGCAGAAGTATTTTACCTTGGTTAATAGTAGTTTTTATCAAGGATCATCGGTAGGAATTCATTTACACTAATCAGTATGTATAATTCAGTAGGGCTGGTAGATAATCAACCTTTGGACTTTAGTTGGTCAGCATAACATAATGTTTAGCATTGGTTACGGCGCGCATCTGGTGGTTGTTTTGCTTTCAGTTATTGTGTCGTATATTTTTGTGATGAGGCCAACAGGTGGGTCATATAAAAACAAAATAATGAAACTTTTCCCAACTGCTTTTTCTTCCAGAGACATGTTTTATTTCTTGTAAAAGCATCAATAATAGCGATTGTGCATTAGTTATACTAATTAACAATCTTTATAATTTATATACTTTCTGAACATACTTATAATAGTGAATTATTTATCAACAGCTGATAAAATGGCAAACAATGGATTTGTATTTATTTCGAGTGCTGCTAAAGCTCACATAGTATGTCAACGGGCTTCCAAGTTTGTGAGGAAAGTGCTGTATGTGAAAGTAAAAGATTACTCTGAGAATACACTGCCAGTGCTCAGCAAACAGATTGAGAGTGTTTACACAAAAGTAAGAGTTATTTTAATTAAAAAAAAAATAATGAGAATGTTCCTTAAATTACAACAAAATCAATAGTGTTTTGATCTCAACCGTTTTGTTTCGCAGGCTTCTGCACAATATGGTCACTTGGATGTAAGACTGATGTTAAAACCCAGTGGGTCAATAAAAGAAATTGTAACAAACTCTCCCATAGATATGATACTGTATGATAGTGAGTTAGCCAAGGAAATTGACGTACTGAAGAATTCCGTACCTACTGTAATGATTGGATGCAAAATGCAAAGTATTGGTGAATATTACATAATGATCTATTATTATAAGTATTATTAGACCAACCCGCACTGGGCCCGCGTGGTGGATTACAGCCCACACCCTCTCGCAGAGAGGAGGCCTGTGTCCCAGCAATGGGAAAATTATATGCTGGTTATGCTATGCTAAAATGATATAAGTATTATTGATGTTGGTACAACACAGCCAGTATACCAATAAATTACAATTACTTCATCAGACCACCAGCCTGTAAATGTCTATACAGCTGAAAATTTGTTAAATATCATCTAGACACGGTTATTAATATTTAAATAAGTTATCACAAAATATTAAGTAAAGGTAAAAAGCATTAAAAAGAAAAATTCAATTCTGTATCATTGTTTTTTATGCTTTAAGTTAAGATAATTATGTAGATTATATAATTGCAAATAATCACATAATACCATTACATTACATTTTTGTAAAGTTCAATGTAATGAGTTAGACAACATAATGTCAAGTACATCCAGCGACCATTTTGGTTACACATTGAAAGGGTTTTCTTAAACGGTTAATCAAAAACCCATACGATATAGGTAACCCTTTTGAACGGCTTAAATTAAATTTTGGTTACCCGTTGAAAGGGTTTTTAATAAAAACCTATACGGTGTGGAAAACCCTTTTGAACGGCGTAGTTTAAGCCATTCAAAATTACCCACACCGTATGAGTTATTGATTAACTGCTTAGAAAAACTCTATCCAAAACCCTTTCCATTGAAAGGGTTTTCAATAGGGTTTTTCTAAAATGGTAACCAAAATGGTCCCTGTGTAGAATAGAGATAGAATTGGTCATGCTCCGTGTGCTGGGCGGATATCGAAATAACATAATATTATGATTTTTTCATGTCACTGGGTTTCAAGTAGGTATAGAACCCATTGAATGGGTTATCATGTAACCCTTTCACTGGGTTTCAAGTATAAAACCCATTCAATGGGTTATCATGTAACCCTTTCACTGGGTTATCATGTAACCCTTTCACTGGGTTTCTAGTATAAAACCCATTCAATGGGTTACATCATGATAAAGGTAACCCATTGTATGGGTTACCCCCTTCGAAAGGCTTAACTCTTAACCGGGGTTGTATGGTCCCTGAGGTACAGCCAACAAAAGAGGTTGGATTTGGTTTGGTTTTTTTTATTTCAATATGCTGCCAAGATAATATTAAAATGGCCTATGTAGGTACAAAAGAAAAAAGAAAAGCAATCAAATGATAAATGATTTAATTTCAATAAATAATAAAACGTAGACACAAAACTTTGCTACCTATTCAGTTCAACTGCATAGGTTGAAAAGTAATTGTAGGTAGCCTGCACTACAATCTATTTTGTTAATTATACATAAGAAGATATGATAAGGTATCTATTTTAACAACGTAATCTAAGCGACAATTAACAGCTAAACGGTTGATAAAAGACTAGTGACCATTATCTTTACTGATTATACTAATATCGATACCTCGGGCTCAAAGGGCGTAAGTATAGCAAAAAACACCGACTTTTCTGGAGACCTAAATTTTTTTTTTCTTGTTTTTGTTTTTTTGTAGAGCTAATGTAATCTAGGGCAAAAGTTCTTCAAAATTAGTTTTGTTTTCATGTAATCTATACTAATACTAGCTGACCCGGCGAACTTCGTATCGCCTTATACCGACAGCAGCGCCACGTACCGGGTCTAATTGTGTTTTCAAACCATCCAGGAACCCGTTAAATATAAATACAAAATTTCAACCAAATCAGTCCAGCCGTTTAAGAGGAGTTAGGTGACAAACACACGTACAGAAGAATTATATGTATTAAGATTATAAAGCTGAAGAGTGTTTGGTTGAACGCGCTAATCTCAGAAACTACTGGTTCGAATTGAAAAAATATTTTCTGTTGGCTAGTCCTTTTATCGAGGAACGCTATAAGCTATATAACATCACGCTACGACCAAGAGGAGCAGAGCATCAATTCAAAATGTTTCAAAAACGCGGAAAAAAATCCTTTTGAGAGCTTCCGTTGCGTACGCTGCACGATTAAAGTTACGCAAAAATCACGTATGACGGAATAGTCCCCATTTAAAATTTAAAACAAAAATATACGACAGCATAATTATGTCTAAATTTTAACGTTGACTCACTATAACCTTTTTATAGGTATTTTTAGGGTTCCGTACCCAAAGGGTAAAATGGGAACCCTATTCCTAAGGCTCCGCCGTATGTCAGATGATGTATTTCTGTTGCCGCTATAACAAAAAATACTAAAAAACAGAATGAAATAAATATTTAAGGGGGCTCCCATACAACAAACGTGATTTTTTTTGCTCGTTTTTGCTCGATATTGATAACGGCAACAGGTAGACGCTTGAATTATTCACAGAATATTTAGTTATATATTCACATTAAAAATAAATAATTGAATTAAAATAAAACAAATATTTAAGGGGGGCTCCCATACAACAAACGTGATTTTTTTGCCATTTTTATAGATATTGGTACGGAACCCTTCGTGCGCGAGTCCGACTCGCACTTGGCCGGTTTTTTATAGATAATGGTACGGAACCTTTCGTGCGCGAGTCCGACTCGCACTTGGCCGGTTTTATAAACATTATATTAATTAATCCTTATCCAAATAAATAGGTTATTATTATTAAGTATTTAATTTTTTAATAAATTGCCTTTGACATCATATGATTTCAATGAATATCTTTCTCCTAATATCTCCTCATAGTTTTAAAATAATAATATTATTAATGTTTTTATGAATTAATGTGATTGTGAGGATGGATGGACGTTTGTTACGCTTTCACGCAAAAACTACTGAACTGATTTAGATGAAATTTGGCACACAGACATAGTTTATAACCAGGATTAACAGATAGGATAGTTTTATCCCGATATTCCCACGGGATCGAAACTTATGCGGGTCAAACCGCGCTGCTAGTATCTAATAAAAAGCCTCCGCCTAGTCATTACAGAGATAGCTATTTATTTAAAACCCAAAAAAAAGAAAAATTCTTTACACACATCAAAAACTACCAGGTGTAAGAATTTTAGGACGTAAAGCATAACACAAAATGTTGGGTAGTAATGATTTTTTTTTCAAAAATTTCGCTACCTCGAGTATACCTAGGTAGGTAGCCTACCTATGTAGCAAAAACCGTAAGAAAATGTGTGTGGTGAGCAGTAGTGGCACAGTGGTAACAGCCTTGACTTACGAGTAGTAGGTCGTTGGTTCGAACCCAGACAAGCGCTTTAGTTTGTGTAAATTATTTCATCACCACTGTTCTCGAAACGGTGAAGGGAAACATCGTGAAGAAACCGGCATGTCCTAGAAATAAAAATTCGAAGACATGTGACATCTACCAACCCGCACTGGGCCCGCGTGGTGTATTACGGCCTACCCTCGCGCAGAAAGAGGTGGCCTGTGTGACAATATAGGCTGATTTTGTAGAGAATGAAAATCTGAACAAGAGGTGTACCTAAATACCTCTGTTTGGCTAAAATGTGCTTTACCTACGCCCTTTGAACCCCGAGGTATCGATATTAAAAAGAGGTAAAATTTGTTTGTAAGTTTGTTGTGTGTAGAGGGTAATCTCGGGAACTGCCAGTCGGATTTGAAAAAATATTGTTGCTTTTGATAGCCCAATTCTTGAGGAAGGTTATAGGCTATTTAACATCACGCTATGACCCTTAGGAGACGAGCAAAAACGAAGTAATAGCGCGGGCGCGATGCAATGCGACGCAGTGGGTCGGGGTACAAGAAATTTCACGCGGACGAAGGCGCGGGCAGAAGCTAGTTATAAATACATGTGCACCCAACCCAATGCTGTTACAAGTATACAGCACTACACAACTGCTATTGCTTATTAGATGAGATGGCAAGAAATACCCTAAAATGTTTGTACTAAACTTTTACATTCTTCAGGCACGCCTTAAAAGGCAACAAAAGCATACTTAAGAGAGGCCAACCCTTCATACTTTTCATACAAACGCTCATACGTGATTATGGAGTTGTAACACATCTTTCTTTGAAAATTTTGATCCAATATGTATCTTGTGCACTATATCTAGGTTTCAATGCGAGCAAAAAATAAAAATTTGGAGAAACAAATTCAGTATAAGCCTGCAAAAATCTGCTTTTTTACCTGAACTTTGGCCGTTCATAATGTACTCATAAATTGTAAATGTAAAGAAAACATTACGATGGAAACCTCGCACATGTAATGGAGTTCCTAAATGACATACATTTATTTCACAAACTTGTAAGGCTTACTCTAAAACACGAATTTCCTGGAACAAGTTTTATGAAATTTCAGCACCCTATTTTTCGTTCAATGTTATCGCGTTCTCACTCACTTGTTAGTAGTTCTCACTTGCGCTGGATGAATCAACAAGCTTTTCGACCATGCTCACGATGACGATAGACGGACCGGTAAGGGCGGGCCCTCTTAAATACCACAACCATTCAGTTAATTTTCCAAGAATAAGTGATTGCAGAAAATTAATAACATGGTTTTCCTTAAGCCGCCAATTGTGTCATCTTATGTAAACCACATTTATACCTATTATTTAAATGGTGTACATAATAAAGAGTAAGTATTCTATTCTATTCGTTTACAGATTGTCAGGAAGCAACCTACGATGCACCATTGGAAAAAATACAGACTTACGAGAATGTTGCGCTCGGTGGGACATTCGACAATTTACACAATGGCCACAAGATCCTGCTGTCACAAGCGGCGTTGCGAGCCACAAAGCTTGTCACGGTGGGAGTCACTGATGTTAATTTGATTCAGTGTAAGAACTATATTTTAGTTTAGCCTTGCTTCTATTTGAGTGGCAGTTACTTTGCGCTAGGTGGGACAATCGAACGCTTACACAATCGGTACATGATATAAGTGGCGTTGCGATTAGTCACTGAAATTGATTCAATATGATTCAGTGTAAGAACTACATTTTAAGAGTTTAGCCTTGTTTTATGCGAGTACTAGCTTCTGTGTTGCCTTTAACATATAGATAACCCGTCTGCCTTCAAACCAAGAGTGAACAGGCATCTTCTGGGCACCCTCGTTGTGTCGTAGACCTCACCGATCGCTTTCCATCAGACACGATCAAGGTTAAGATGGGCCCATATCGCAATAAAAAAAAAATATATATATATACAATATTAGTTTTAGTATATGCGAAACCCGAAACACGTGTCTAGTATTTTTATATAAAGAATCTACGTACAAAATTTCAAAACTGTATCATGAAAAATCACAAAGTTAGAAGGTTGTTATGTTACCGGGTTGTCCGTACAAAAACATCCTAACGACGCCCCCGCGCCTTCAGGGTCGTCTTGCGCTCATTGATAATAATTTTGCAGTAGGTATCTAACCGTACGGTGATTGTATTGTAAGCAATTAAATGGTGATAACATTTTCCATCACACATGGTGTAAAAATTATTGAAATCGATTCAGTTCCTTATTCTGAACAAACTATATTCAGGTTTCGCATATACTAAAAATAATGTTGTATATAATATTTAACGGAAGGCGGGAAATTGAATCAAATATATGTTCGCATAAATTAGAAAAATACTTTAAATCTCTAGTTAAAATATTACTTACATGATATTTTATTATTTTATTTTATTTGCAGCCAAAACATTGTATGAGCTAATACAACCGGTGGAAGTAAGAATGAAACAAGTGTTGAACTTTCTAATGGACATCAACCCCGACCTGGAATACAATGTGTTTCCCTTGAAAGACATTTATGGGCCGACTACGAATGATCCTAAGTACCAGGTATATTTTTTTTTTTTTTCATGTAGTGATAGCAAGTCAAACCCGACTATTGACCTGTGAAATCCAATGCAACCCAGGACGGGTTGCATTGGATTTGTGCATGCATGTACAGTCAATCCTTTTATATCTTCGCCAGTTTTTAAATTCTTTCCATTATCAAGTCAGGACACAATACCTTATGAAGCTACGGCACTGAGCAGACATTCATAGAAAACAATATTTAATTACTTGATAACAAAGATTAAAACAGTATACATGTCCCAGCCGAATTGTATAAAACGGTGTACCTATTACAAAACGTCTAGCCAAATTACGTAAAGGCGCTTTTTTCTATTACGGCTGATTGACGTTCAACCAAAATGTATTACGGCTAAATAAACGTACGCCGCATTGTGATAGCGCATCGAGTCCTACAATGTGGCTGATCAACGCTCCGTCATAATACAATTTGACGCGTCGCTTTGTAGTTTTAAGTAACAAAATAATACCATTTCTGCGACCAACTTGGATGTAGCGCTCGCTCGACTCGCGCGCTTTTGGTCACAGTCCTAACCTAACCCATTTAGTCGGGGTGCCAATAGTGGCGATAGGGCTAAAGGTTGGCCAAATGTAATACGGCTAAATAAACGTACGCGGCACTGTGATAGCGCATCGCGTCCTACAACAACACACAAACCGACCGACCGTCCTATACATAAAGGCGCTTTCCTATTACGGCTAAAGAGCCGTAATAGAAAAAAGCGCCTTTATGTATTTCGGCTAAACGTTTTGTAATAAACCGTATTATAAAATTCAACTGCGTCATTTGAATTGACACCAAGCTAAAACCATTTGATGAAATATAAATCATTTTTTGTAAATTTAATATTGTCGGAGTCTGACAGTTTCACATTTTTAATTCGGTCTGACATGTAAAGAAGATGGCTATATGATGGCAGCGGTACGATGCAATTTAAAACGGTAAATCAGATTCTATGTTGCAATGAGCAGACAAAAACTGTCCTTAGGGTGACGAACATATTTTGGGTGTGACTATACCTTAAACCTCTGTTCACCCCTTCAGCGAATACGGGAGTGATGTTAAGTTTATATAACAGCATGTTAATTAGGCAAATATTTATTGCTTTTCGAGATGATGGCGTTAGAAGTGAATGTTCCACGTGTACCTCTTGAGTAGAACTTCGGCTATTGACTGTTTTCAAAGCTATTGAGAGCTAGCTACATATCAAGGAGTAGTTATTGGTTAACAGAATATGACGACATTTTATGCAACAACGATTGGTCAAGTGGTGGCGCAAACACTAAACATCCTGCGCATCCTATGTGTTATCACCTTTGTCTAAGGACATTACCATTTATGCTTGTCTTACTATGAGTACCTACTTATTACACTACGATTCTTGTTTTAGTCATAGCAGGCTTTTGTTTTTAGTTAATAATCGTGAGCGAGGAGACAGCTCGTGGCGCGACGAAGATTAACAAAAAGCGAGTGGAGAACGGATTCCGACCTATGGATGTGCACGTGATTGGCTTAGTGCAGGATGAGGAAGCGCAAGGATCGCAGGAAGAGGAGAATAAAATCAGTTCTAGTAACCAGAGGATTAGGATGCTTGGCACCCTGATTAAGCCACCTACTGTAAGATAAATTATGATTATTATTTAAAATGACGTATCACGGGACCATGGCGTCCCGGACCTTTGGTAGGCGTACGAGGGGCCGAAGCCAACACGCAGTTAATATCTCGCCTCTTAGACAATTTTAAATGATGAGACACGAACCGACGATTATCCCTGTATGCACTACGCAAGTGCTCCCAAGGACAACTATTACTGCGCGGCAAAAGTCTCTCTACTCTCGACTCCTCTCGATGTAAGGTGACTAAGAATCAGTCTTTGTTGAAGGAGTTTAGTCATATAATCTATACGTATAATATAAATTAAAGTCGCTTTTCGTGTCTGTATGTGTGACCGCGTTGTTCTTCTAAACTGCGCAACGGATCTTGATGCCATTTTCACCATCATTTAGAGAATTTATTCTGGAAGGTTTTTGTATATAACACATTAATTATTTACACTTAAAATAATGAAATCTCAATATATTGTCAAGTTGTAAAAACCGCGCGAAGCAGGGGCGGGTCGCTAGTACTGAATATTTATTTTGGTTTTTGGTACCTAGTATTGTTATTTTCGTTGCGGTTTCAATCTTTGAAGGCAGTTGAATTATTTCTTCGAGACCCGTTGACCTTAAATTGTCTCTGCTTTTTTTGGCTATCGACCTGTCGATACTGTAGATTCTGGCTTACACGAGTGGCAAACGATGGGAATAGTGTGGTTTGTCCCAAAAATGGTATTATCTGTAAGCGTATGTTTGTGTATGTTTTCGAGTTCTGATAATGAACGCAGATTATTATTTTAATTTGCAGCCTAATCCCAACATCCCAGACTGGCCGTACGTCATCGGATTGGCGGGAGGTATTGCCAGTGGGAAGAGCAGTATCACTAAAAAGTTAAAGTGAGTATTTTTTTACCTATACGCATGCAATTTACATACAAATACAACTGACTATGAATTATTAATTAAAATTCTAAGTGAAATTCAAATAAAGTGCAAACAGTTTTAAATATAATGTCAAACAGGTTTAAAATTAAATGTCTAACAGTTTTCAATATGTCCAACAGTTTTAAATATAATGTCAAAAGATTCTGAAATTATAATTATACTTAATGTAATTTATTTTTTATTAAATTTAATTTAATTTAATATTATATTACAAACGCATGCGTTATTAATTGTGTACATGTTCTAAATCTAACCGTAGAACACTCTTTAATTCTTTTTACCTATTGTGGTATAGTAATTTTATTCTAGGTGCATCGACTTCACATATACTTATATAATTAATGTACTTATACAAAATATTATAAAACATTTTTAAAAGGAGTATTGGTGGAGTTTCTTGCCCATTCTTGTCCATACGAAACTACCTTTTGGAAGAGGCAACTAGAATTAAGTCTAATTTTTGTAAATTATGACGTTCAAAAGTGCGTCTTATGTGCCTATTTGAAATAAATAATTTGTCTTTGACTCTAAAACTGATATGGTACTGAATTATTCAGGTGATATTTTCTCAAATCTCTCGTAGGTTATTGAGAAATAGTTACGCTCTTTCGGCTTACATACACTTAAATAAACTCACGCCCTTTTCCCATGGTGGTAGGCAGAAACTGTAGAACGCCACCTGCTATGATCCTAACATACTCCTTTTGCTTCATTTACGTTCAGATGTATGAACGTAAATGAAGCAAAAGCCTGTGACATATTTTACCCGCGCGGCACGTCGAGCTGGGCTTCGGGTCTGGCGTGAACATCCGCCGACCGTCACCATCCTTGGCTCCTGCAGCGTGGCACACCCGCCGCGGTCTTCGTCACACTAGGCTGAGCCAGGAGAGTACTGTGCTACTCCCAAGGGAAGTTAGGGAAATCCTTGTGACCATAGACTTACCTACCCCCTTCACTTTTATGTGATATGTATTAAATTATTTTGACAATTTACGTGGTTTTACTTATCTGGTTCGCCACGTAAACCCTTTCCGTCACAAGTTTCGCCAGAAAACTTAATTTGGCACTGTATGTATTTCCATTTTCCCATTTACAGAGAGAAGGGTGTGGCGATTGTGAACTGCGATATAATCGCCCACGACTTGTACAAGCCTGGTCTTCCACTCAACCGCACCTTATCCGAGAACTTTGGAGCTGACGTCATCACTGAAGCCGGAGAAGTGGACAGGAAGAAACTGGGGAGCATCGTGTTTTCTGATAAGGTAGCATAAATAATCAGCCTGTAATGTTCCCACTGCTGGGACACAGGCGTCCTCACCCTGAGAGGGAGTGGGCCGCAATCCACCACGCAGGCCCAGTGCGGGTTGGTAGATGTCACAAGTCTTCGAATTTTTGGTTCTAGGACATGTCGGTTTTCACACGATGTTTTCCTTCACCGTTTTGAGAGCAGTGGTGATGAAATAATTTACACTCGTAAGTCGCGGATGTTACCACTGAGCCACCACTGCTTAACTGAACATATTTAGTATTGATTATAAGGTGTACTAACCCCACCTTTACATTACACCCATACTTATATAGATAAGTTGTGACTCATGTGTACGAGTCTTGTAAAAAAAAGACTTCAAAAACATGTCTGGTATAAAACATGACGTACATGTATTGATGTTGTTTCAGACATGTATTGTTAACATTTTCATAGGAACGGGGTGCAAGAGGGTGCACTTGCACCTCCCTGGTTTCAAAATAAAATATAGGTGTAAAAACATTCAGAACTATAAAAATTAAGTTTTTATAGGAGCAGCTTGAAAAGCTAAACAGTCTGGTTTGGCCGCCGACGATCGAAGAAACTCAACGACAGATTAAAGCATTCGGTGAACAGGGATACCGAGTTGTAGTTATGGAAGCCGCTGTCATGGTGCGCGCGAAATGGTATCAGGCCTGCCATCAGCTGTGGGTTGTCATCGTACCGAGGGACGAGGTGAGACACAGTGTTTTCTATCTCTTTTTCATTGTTTGATAGAGGAGTACAGTCCTTTCACAGTTATTTAAGCTCTGATTGACATCACTGTCAAAATCACAATGATCTTTATTCTCGTTGTAATAAAGTTGCTGTTGGCTTGCTTCCACTGATAAGTCTGTAAAAATCGCAGTGATCTTTATTCTCTTTACAATAAGGTTGCTGTTGGGTTGCTGCTGTCATAGGTGATATAACTGTGAAAGGACTGTAGGCACGGTCTACGTGAAATGGTGCCAGTCCTGCCATCAGCTGTGGGCTGTCATCGTACCGAGGGGCGAGGTGAGACGCACTGTCATCTGTCTCTTTCTAACAGCGAGCAAGGATGCAATCGCCAACACGGAGTGGTCTAGCGTGGGGATCAATTATCGTTCTTCCTTGGTTTAAAAACCTTCACTGTAAGACGATGTTAAGCTAAAGGCAGCTTTCGGTAATTGAAAACGCAAAATTTAATTGCAATCGCTTCTCTGCGACAATAAATATCAAAAACTTGACAAATATGTAGGTATAGTGCGTTCACTATAACATTACGCGTGACGTGTTTGGTAGCTGGTAGCCCTGAATTTTACAGTCATGTGATTGGTTGTTCTGTCAGTCGCCATTTTGAACTATATTAGTACAATCACCGGCACGTAACTTGGCAAGGTTTTGGGGTAGTGGGGGTAAGTTCGCGCATAGTACATGCAACAAAAAAATGGTCACTTTTATTGTTTGTCATCATTTTATGGTTATTGCCATTATTTATTTTAAACATGTCAGTTTAGAAGAATGTTAAAGAAAGGAGAGGAATTCGTGAAGTTTATTAGGTGTTATACATAAAATATATACAGTTAAAAGTTAAGAAATTTATTATTGACACATGTCTGTTTAGAAGAAAGTTAAGGGCGTTTATCCTTAAAGTTGGTCCTGGCATTGCAATTAAATTTAATTTAATGATAGTCTATAACCATAAAATATTTTTATTTATTCTGGCCTTTCAAAAAACAATGTTAACGAGAACTAAATGTCAACAAGCTTCATTAGTAGCTGCCGCAAAAATACATTCGTAAAATAAACTTAATTTAAAATAGTAACAACAATTCGTAACAAAAACATAACAAAACTCAACAAAAACAAAGGGTATAATTTTATTGCACGAAAGTGTAATCGGGAGCGAACGGAACGCGGGTCGCTGTGCGGGGGACAAGTGTCGACTGACGCACCAATCGCGTGCTCGGAACGGTGCTCCCTCATTCCCCTCGTCCCGCGTGACAACCAAAGAGACCTAAAAAATTACTTCTGCGCATCTAACTACTCATGCCAACTTACGTGCCGGGGACTGTATTGAAACCAAGACTACAAACTCAGTGCTACCAATCGCGTCATGCGTCAAAGTTATAGTGAACGCACCATAGGTATTTTTGACAGATTGAGAATTAGAATGCGAGTGTGCTTGAAACACGGGAATTGCCCTTATGATATTATTATTTGCTATTCATATCATACTTAAAACAAAAACCAATAAAAGCCGATAAAACCTTTTTCCCGCCAAACTAACCCATCAATTCTCTACAGGCAATAAAAAGGTTACAAGAGCGCAACAACCTGTCAGTGGAAGAAGCAGTTAAACGAGTAGATTCCCAAGTGACCAATCACGAGCACGTAGCCGTCGCCAACGTTGTGTTCAGTCCACTGTGGAGCTACAAACATACCCAAGGGCAGGTGGACCGCGCTTGGAAACAACTGGAAGAGTTTCTAGACAGTAGGAAGTAGGTATGGCAGACTGAGTTGAACTCGTAGTACAGCTATCACAAGAAAAGTATGCGCTTCGGGTATCATCGTCGATCTTCGGAAATACGAACGCGCGATGACGAGATCTACTATAGAGGGTCAAATTATATTAGCTAGCGAAACTTCTCAGACGTAATGGGTATCGATTTAAAACCACAATAAAAAAAAAATTGATGATCATTTTTTGTGTTCACGACCGCTTGCAGTGTGTTACTTGTTAACGAGAACTAAATGTCAAAACTCTATGTATGAGTTGAGAAAATCTATTTATATTTTTTGTTGTTTTGTTTTATCGAGTTTAGATATCGAAACCCGGGCCATCACGTCCGTAAAGTTGTTGATACAACAAAAATATTTTTTTTAAACTGATATTTCAAGTAACTAACAGACTACACTAACTGCCGTCGATGACCCCAAAGAACTCATCAAATTAATTTGTTCTTTATTTTATCATGTTTAGATATTGATTAATACCCATCACGTCTGCGGAGTTTCGCTAGGTAATTTAATTTAACGGATGCGCTTCATATTTTGTATTCAAAACTGTAGATTAATAACTATATCATCATCACCATTATCATGTGCGTTTTCCAGTCTCAGTGGGGTCGTCTTCCAGTCTAACCGGATACAGCTGACTACCAGTATTTTATATGAAGCGACTGCCTATCTGACCTCCACAACCCAGTTACTGGGTAACACGACACCCCTTGGTAAGACTGGTTGTCAGGCTTTCGGGCTCCTGACGACCCATAACAACTGTCAAAAATCCACAAATGACAGCTGGAACCAACGGCTTCACGTGTTTTCCGAGGCACGGAGGGGTCTTGGTATGTGAAGATGGTCACCCATCCACAGACCATCCGCGGCAAGTGTAGCTTAACCTGATTGATCGACCCGTGCCGCTGTTATTACGTAGCCACAAGTCCCACAGATTAACAACTCTATACTTTTGAGTGACAAATGACGATCTGCGACCAGAGTACCGACCGGTAACTCGAGAAAAGTTCATACAAACGCGCAATTATAGGTGCATTACTACTAAGCGCGGTAGTACAAAATTTAGAAGCATTGCCTCTGTAGGGCGTTACTCTGTGGCACGACGTTCGCGCTAATTCGGTAACACGAAGATTACCGAAGTGCATACTTTCCTGCCCTTTAAGCGTATTTAGACGAGATGATTTTAACACAAATGTGAATATTGAATGAAGAGCTTCAATATATTCCAAATATGGAATAGACTGCAGTTTTTTTTTTAATTATGTGGTCCTAGTTATTGTGTGCGTACGGCAAAAGAGATAAATTAGTTAAATAGTTCAGTTCAAAGATGTTTTAAGTTGCTTGCATACCTAATTATTTTGCAGTTTGTACCTAAGTCGACGTTATAACGTAAATTATACTACGGGCTAATAGAAGCTGGTGCTGCGGTCGCAATATTTATAATAATTATATCTATTTCATTGTAATCAAACAAACATGTGGTAGCAATATTTATAAGTATATGTATTTATTATAAAATTAATTCAACACTGGTCTTAGGGCGGTACGCTGCGTCATCAACTCATCGGTCTGTATGTGTCATATTAAAATAGGAACCTATTCACACGTATCAAGGTCTGGGTCTTCTGAGCTCCGGGCCGTTCGGGGTCAGTGTTCCGTCAAAGACAAGAAAAAGATTGCGAGCACATATTTTTAAAGAACTTATACATGCTCATTATCATGTTTAGGTATCAATACCCATCACGGCTGCGGAGTTCCGCTAGCTAATTTTATTTGATACTTATTAATGTGTAGCTACAATTAAGCACTCAATCTGTCTTGTTTTGTGGCTACACATTGATACAATTTTATGGAACAAAAAAAAAATCTGGTCGATGTATGCATCTTTTTGAGGTTGACTGTACAACACGGCCCGGAGCCCAAAAGGCTCTGACCGCAAACTGTGTGGACACAGCTTTATAATTTATAGCTCAATTATAGTTTTTATTAACAATGAAAAGGTATAGCACTTGACTAAGCAATAAGAAATTATAGCGTGTAGTCACTGATGTATTATACAATTACATATTCCCTGTAATTAATAATAGAATAATACACTAGTGATCTATATAAAGTTGTTAAAACCTAGACATGATAATTAAGAATTTGTCATTAAATAAATTGTACAAACGTTAATTAAATTATAAACAAAATCGTGATTTATGTTTAAGTTATTATATGTATATTTGACATATTATGTGCATAGCATATTTACGTCGGTCTTGCTATTTAAAATGAGGTCTATACATAATACCTTCGTAGAAGACGAGCCAACGGTTTTGTACAAAAAAATATGTACTAAATTACGCCCAGTGCATGTTTTTAGGTACAGTCCACTAAAAGGATAGGTGTGCAGACAGGTATTTACTGATTTGTGTCGATAAGTCAAATGTTTGACTTCGCTGGTCTAAGAAATTATTGTTATTCAAATGGTGTTAAATTAAGCACTCTTACCTGCATAATGAGCTCTGGTCACGAGGTCCGTTTGCGACTCTGTTCAGTAACTGGCCTCATGTATGCGTCAGTCAGCGACACAAGCCGCAGAACTGACTCGCAAACTGACCTTCACAGCTGGCGTCGTATCCACAGCCCATATGCCAAAGATGTTTATTTCCGCCCTGCATACCAAACTCTTATGTTGTCAGTACTTTATTAATAAAATATAATTGACCGCTTTTGATATTAATGCTGTTCAGGCTTCGTTGCTCTATGAAATGGATATTATTATATGAAATGTGTTCATCGGCATTTATTTAATATTTATCATGTTAATCGTTGGTTTGGTGTGGAATACTAGGGCTTTCATTATTCTAGTATAAAGTAATTGTAATATATGTGTTAGAATCTTTATAGTTTCTACAAAATTAAATAAATATTTTTGTTATATTTGTTCTTATTTTTTCAAATAAGCTTTGGTTATCCAGCCACTTATATCGTTTATGAAAAAATCATCAATCAAATTTGTCATTACTCTATTATGTATAGTAGCCAGACTGATAGCACTAATGTTTTATCCTAATACATAATGTAGTACCGACATGGCTATAACAACGATATTATTTCTAAAATGAGCACTATCATGATATTGGAGCTGTTACGCAAATAAGATTTCTTAATCAAAGGCATTTGGATGATTACCTACGATAGAATATACTGTATTTGATTTGTTTTTCTGTTAGTATCCACAGATATACATCGCTCAGAACGGGCTTAAGCCCACAGGTACTTAGCGTTATTAAAAAGGAAGAATCAGTTTGTAAAACTACTGCAAGTGGATCGAACTCCTCGGGTCGCGGTCTACCTGTTCTTGATGCTTTCAAGTCAAGCGTGAATAATGTATACGGGATAAGACAGAGTCTGGTACCATGAAGTATTTTTCAATACTTATTTTCGGCATGTTTGCCAATGTTGCGCTTGGAAACTTTACGAATGTCTTTAAACCAGATTTGGAAGAACAAAGGATCGAAATGATTGTGAGTTACCTACTATTTATTTATCCCACTAATATTATAAAGGCGAAAGTTTCTGAGTGTGTGCGTGTGTGTATGTTTGTTACTTCTTCACGCTCAAACGGCTGGACAAATTTTGATAAAATTTTGTATGGAGGTAGCTGACACCCTGGATTGAGACAGGCTACTTTTTATCCCGATATTCCCACGGGATCGAGACTTACGCGGGTGAAACCGCGGGGCGCAGCTAGTAAGAAATAAAAACATTAGAAAGTATAATGTATTCTCCGATGGGTAGACAGAGGTGTATAGCACCCACATTTCGCTTGACATTATTGCCAACTGTGAATCGCCATTACCGGGTCTAAATACAGAATTCAAGCTGGTTCAGCGTTTGCTTCTAAAAACCACCACCCATAAGGTGCATCCAATTAATTATCATTACTTATGTGTCTCATTATGTATTTCAGGTAGATATAATATCATCACATTTCAAAAAGAATGGATGGCACACGATCATTTGCGTTGGAAATTTACCCAATGAGTTTTATAACGAAATCAAGCACATATCGTATGCTTTCGTGGTTATAAATCTAAACGACCCCGAAGATTATTATGTAGAGGATGTGGTCCCATATCACTCAAATATTATTATAATCAGCTGCCAGGATTTTCGAGTATATGAAGAACTTATGCAGAAATTAGTAACATCACCTTATTGGCATCCTTTAGCAAATATAATCGTTTATTATCACAAAAGCGAGGACAGAGAAATCATGGCGAAACTATTCTTCAGTTTATGGTATCACAAAGCTATAAACGCAATCTTAGTTCAGTATGATGATGTGCTAGAAATCTTAATCGTGTCTGATTACACTCCATATGTTAATGAACATTATGAGGTTCAACCAGATAATAAGTTTGGCTGTTGGACTGCAAGGAACCTCGGTATGCCAGTACGTGGATTTGAAGAAGATTTACTTTGTGTAGAGAGATGTCACAACGTGTCTATAAAATCAAAACTGAGAACAAGCCATCTTGGCACTTGTATTGGTTTTAATACAAAAGCTGTATCGTATAATGCTATCAAAGAACTGAGAAACTTTAATCTATTTGAAGATAGAAGCAAAAATTTACACGGGGTTGCGTTCACGGGATACGTTACTGAAGTTAGACCATTTTCGATCATAGATGAACTCGGGAATGGAACCTACAAGCATCGAGCTAGAGATGGAATGATCTGGAACACCATGTCCGAACTCATGAACTTCACTATTGATCTCAGTCTAAGCTTGAATGTCATGAAGAAACCATTCAATTTTGAAGTTAACATTGAACAGATATTTGCCTTTGCGCGCAGAAAAGGAGACCTATGTTTATTCCCGATATATCAATTTGATGTAATTGTAGTAGACCTTGATTTCACCTTTCCGTTCAAAGAAAGTGGTTTATGCATTGTATCAGGTCGCGCAGGCTTTAAAAAATCCGTTTTTAAAATGGAAAATGCACAACTAAACTTCGACGATTTAATTAGTTTTTTTTCATGTTTCTGCTGTATTTGGGCTACCTTCTCCATCTATAAAACTGTTGAAAATGGACGTCTTACTTTCGATCAAATAGGCAAAGATTTGATGAATACTTGTAGAAATGTCCTAATGTTAAACCTACATAAACCGCCAAAATATGAGTCTTTCCGTATATTCTTGACAGTATCTATGTGGTGCT
Source organism: Tiliacea citrago (assembly GCA_963921375.1). Lineage (NCBI taxonomy): Eukaryota > Metazoa > Arthropoda > Insecta > Lepidoptera > Noctuidae > Tiliacea > Tiliacea citrago. The sequence continues at coordinate 18,050,233 of OY992796.1, forward strand.
TTTTCGTGATAAATTTTACAACTCAGGCCACGATAATATCGTTCTTTACAGCAGCTAAAAGGGGTAAAGAGGTTGACACGTTTGAAGATGTTATTGAGAAAGGATATCCTATTGAAGCAATGGCGTCACCGGATGTGATCCTTCCGGAAACCGAAGAAAAATTCCTAACAATTAACTCCAGACTAGTTTACGAACAAGACATTTACGGGTGTATCACGCGCATGGCAAGTGATGCTCGTCGTTTTTGCCTCATGGATTGTTCAGTGGGTCGTTACATTAAAAGGAACAAGCTGAATGAAAAAGGTGAACAATATGTACATATCGCCGAACACGATAGAATACATAGCCATTATTTGACCATGGTACTGTCCAAACATTCACCCTTAACAGAACGATACAATAAATATATGATGAGTATTTTTGAGGCTGGATTGGTAAGGAAATGGGAGGAATACAGATTCACTGATATTAAAGACGAAGTCACCACGAAACCTCTCGGAATGGATGATTTGAGCGGTATATTCGAAATATACTGCTTCGGCGTGGCGATCACAATAACTATATTCTTGTTAGAATTGGTTATACATCGATTAAAAATCTGTTGGAAAAATTGTTTAAAGTCTAGAAAATGCCGAAGATTGTGCATTGACTTGTTTGTCAATGCATATGGGAAAAAAAACGAGCGAGCCTTACAGTAGTCGCTTCAGATGTGTACACCTGACATCACAGCTTGGTAATAAGCAACTGAGCCGCGACAGAAATTAATTTCAAAATTTAAAAAAGCTAAATACTTACTGAAATTTTATTCGAATATTATTCTTTACTCGTGGTCACCCACTGGTCGAAATTCGACTCCCTTTACTTACAATCGATATAGTACTTACTAATTCCATGAGTACACTAATTCCATGCTATTAAAAAGTAGTTACTTATTCCATGCTCAAGCTGCCACTTTCTATTACACACTTTCGTCCCTTTTCACGAAATCACTCCCACAGAAAGCAAAGGAAAGGTGTTACACATAAAAAAAAACAAAACGAAATACTGAATGACAGTAACACGATATCCCATAGTGATAACCTTACCTACCTATAGTAATAATAATAAAATAATAAAGAGTTTTTATTGTTTCTCATACAGTTGTTTCACAGCACAAAATTGAGGCAACCCGATAAGTTATAAGGATACACATGGGAAGTTGCGAGGTAACCCCATCACAAGATGGGGTTACCTCGCAACTTCCCATGTGTTACTATCTACAATGTTGAGACATAATTAAAAAGAAAATTAAATGTTTAAGTTCTAGGATGTTACAAAATTGTTGTAGCATGTATATGTAGGTATATTGTTGTGTATGTGTAGTGTTTATGTGTGTGGGGGGGTGGATGTGCGGGGTGTGTGGGTTTGAGTAGCCTGAGTAGGTATGTCACATACCTACTCAAACCCACACATTAACATATACAAACACACACACAGTGTGTGTTGTTAGGGTAATGTTTGATTAACTGATGTATACGTATGGTATGGGTGGTACCCATCTATCTATCTATAAGTGTTTATAATTAGGTACCTACTTTCAGGTTTTACTTAAGTAAGTAGTTTTTAATACATCCCTTTATCTAGGTAAAACTTTCTATGCTTACGACCCCGTTAGTACAATACTAACAGTTGTCGATCACAGGCCCAACGACAAAAACCCGAAAATTGACGCGTAGTCGACCGCCCAGAAACAAATAGTTTAATCATGCAGGTAGTGTAGATCAACCTAGAACCAATGTTAGTGATAAGCTCAAAGTTATTCTGAGTACAGTCGTATATTTTGCACCTAACAATATATTATAGCCTTACCAAAGATCTTAGCGTGTCGATGGCAATCTATAGAGGTTGCGTAACACACTACGAGGGCTGCACTAAAAGTATCGGGAATGGAATATTTCCACTGTTCCTGTCATGTTAAAATGTTTTTAATTGAAAACTCCTTGGTTTTAAAAATCGAATACCATTTTTTTTTTTTAAAAAAGATTCTCGGTCTTGTCACAAGGTTTTGTCAAACTTGTTTAGTCGTTGAGAAAATGGAATTGACTCGAGAAAATTCAAGAGCGATGATTTATTATGACTTTCGAACTGGTTTAACACAAAAACAGTGTGTTGACCGGATGATTTCTGCATTTGGTGATGAAGCCCCATCCAAAACCACAATTTATCGCTGGTTTGCTGAATTTCAACGTGGACGTGTCAAGCTCAGTGATGATCCCCGTCAAGGTCGTCCAAAAACTGCAGTCACCCAAGAAAACGTTGATGCTGTGCGTAAGCTGATTGAGGAAGATCGACATGTGACATACCGCGAAATTCAGGCAACTTTAGACATTGGCATGATTCAAATACAAATAATCTTGCATGAACAATTAGGTGTAAAAAAGTTGTTTTCCCGATGGATACCGCATTCGCTCTGTGAAGAGCAAAAAGCGGCTCGCGTTACTTGGTGCGTCAGAACTCTCGAAAGATTCCACGCAGGATCCTCAAATGCTGTATACAACATTGTATCAGGTGACGAATCCTGGATATAGGTACGCGTACGAACCCGAAACAAAAAACCAGTCACGAGTTTGGGTGTTCGAAAATGAGTTAAAGCCAACAAAAATTGTTCGTTCACGGAGTGTTGCAAAAAAAATGGTGGCCACGTTTGTCTCCAAAACCGGCCATGTTACGACTATTCCTCTTGAGGGACAAAGAACGGTTAATGCAGAATGATATCGACGCTTGAAAGGCAAAAATGACCAAGCGACATATTGGCAACTTTACAGTAGAGCATTTTAAAGTTTTTTTTTTTTAGAAAAAAATCATAGAAAATCGCCTATTTGTCATAACTACTTAATTTCAACGAATTTTAAATGCAGTTTAAAGGCTTAATAAACTGGCATTTAAAGATTATGAACTTTCTCAATAGGTTATGAAATAGTGTCGGTTAGTAATAATTTCATCAAAATCACAAACAGGTAAAACTTACTTACCGACATCAAAATTTTATTATAAAACAAGTAAAATTAACTAAACTCCATTATTTTATAATTTTGTTTAAAGAAAAATGACGCATCCATGGTGGCGCATGTTTGACATAATAGGTAAAATGATCTAAATAGAAAACTTAAACACTTTTCTGTCAGCCAATTTTAATTATAGTACAAATTAAATATGGTGAGTGTAGGATTTTATTGACTAAGTAACAATGAATTTAGGTTTTAAGACACAAAATCAAAAACTTTCTGACAAAGGTTTTCATCATCATCATGACAGCCCTTGTCCTTGTAAAGGTAAACTAAAATAAATAAGGCATTTTAATTTTAAAAGGTATTTATTAGTCATTACAAAAATTTAAAAAAATCCCGTAGGTACGCAAAATATGCGCTTTGACGTGGAGTTGCGAACACCCGTTATACTATACTAGTAACTAAAAAATCAGTACAGGTAGATAAAACAATTCAAAAAGACCTTTGCCCAGCAGTGGGACATTCAAGGCTATTAAAAAAAAAATTGTCTCTTTCAGCAGTCTTACATTGTTATATTACTATTCATACTATTCATCAACATTCATACAATCTTTATAATAAAAACACTTACCGAGTAGGTACTATCTCGAGCAGCAGTGCTATTCTGTAACCATCTCACCGTGAAAACTTAGGTGAAGTGAGCGTGGAGTGAGCTGTCATTCCACAGGGATTGACACTATTGACAGCTCACTTCACCCAAGTTTTCACGGTGAGGTGTTTACAGAATAGCATGGCAGGCGACGTACTTAGTGCGGTGCGCGCGAGCACGCGGGTCGTCTATGCGACGATTCAGTGAAGACTAATCGATTTTTTTTTACCATCAGCCATTCAAATTCTGCTTTACAACGCGTCTATGCGACGACCCAAAATAGGTGGAACGGGGATAAGCTCATTTTTATACAAATTTCATATCTGAAAGAGATATCTAAGTAACAAAAATAGTAAAAAAAACGGCAGGTAAAATATTACCAAACGACAAAATATATTCTTTTTAGGCAGGAAAAATACTACTATATTACGTTTTACAGTACATTGTATTTAGGAAGAAAATACTAAATGAAAATGAGTCCATAATTAAGGTGTGTTAAAAAGTCTTAAATGAAGAAACAAATAAAATAATACTCAGGTAAAATTTCTTAAGCAATGCTCATACCCTAGATACCGTAAGGAAAAAAATACTTTATGTTTAAACGCGTTAATTCGAGTCAAAGCAAAAATTACTAAGCGTAAAAAGTTAAAATCGAATACCCACCAAGTGAAAGTTATTCATAAATCGTTAAAATTTTAGTCGTTTAGTCGCCGAAAACGGTGAAAATGTGTGTTTTTATAGATTACCAAGCGACAACAAAACTCTTCCTAGCGGTACGAGAGTATGATCAATCGACGCGGATTTTTTTTCTGATTTCAATGATATATATAACTCAATATCGCCCAAAATGTCGTTTGGTAATTTTTGCCTTTCAAGCGTCGATATGCTAGCATTTGTTTGCCACAGGTCGTTTCTGAACTCCGTAAAGAGAACTGCAACCGCCGCATCATCCTCCATCACGACAATGCGAGTTCTCACACCGCGCACAGAACAAAAGAGTTTTTAGAGCAAGAAAACATAGAATTATTAGACCATCCGCCGTACAGCCCCGACCTAAGCCCTAATGATTTCTATACTTTCCCTAAAATAAAGAATAAATTGCGTGGACAGAGATTTTCATCACCTGAAGGGACGCCTACAAAACGGCCATTTTGGAGACCCCAACTTCCGAATGGAATGGTTGCTTCAATGATTGGTTCCATCGTATGGAAAAATGTGTCAAATTTCGCGGAGAATACTTCGAAAAGCAATAAATACATTTTTAAATAGTAATGTTGTGTCACTTCCTTGATTCCCGAAATTTTCAGTGCCGCCCTCGTATCAGTAGGAATATATTCTGGATATTCTGCAAAAAACAAGAATATCCACTGAGTTTCAACATCTACTACTGAACTACAATCTCAAGCCGAGTATAAAAAAGCCCACACGAGTATGTGAACCTGTATCGATAACATTATGCATAATGTTAGAGGTGGTACTGGCGTAGTTTTAGAGTTGGCCCTATCAGACCACACCGCCCAACTTTTTAAATGCCCCGTTAGAAAATCGTGTGCAATTGATCACTGGTATGTATTAAGTCGAGATTATAGCTCTGAGAATATATCTAAGTTCATTGAAGCCGTTAGTAGCTTAAGTTTTACTGAACTGTTTAAGGACGCTATCACATTTTGAACTCGCTCGAGTTTAGGTATCTGAATCGCAACACAACAACATTACGCGCACGCACACATTGAAACCGCTGACCGCTCGACTTTATACGTAACTTATCTGATCTTGGTACTTGAAGGTATTTTTTTTTTAATTTTACTGGTATTGATTGAATAAAGTTAGTTGTAAGTTTGCAATCGAATTTGAGTAACTGTGGCTAAGTACTATCTGCGTGATAATTATGTTTTTAGTATTTTTAAAATTCATCAGCCATCAGGTACTTGTAAATATTATTTTTGCTGGAAAATGTTGGAGCATTACATAATCAAATACTAGCCTGGGAGTTTATCGTAGACTTTCGTTGTGATATTTAAAAATAATCATTGCCTTATGAAAACAGTATTTTATTTACAGAGACTGGGGCGCGATTTCAGTACTTTTGATAAAAATTAAAACCAAAGTAGGTAGTAAAAAGTATATTTTCATTTCATGTTTCAAAGAAGTTCAAATTTAGAACGAAGGCCAGCTCTTTCTAGGGTTCCGTATCCGAAGGGTCCAAGCGGAGCACTATTGCTGTCACTCACGTGTCCGTCTATCACACAGGTTTTACAATCAAACGGTTGATGAAGCTACAGTCTTTAAATTTTCACAGTATAAGCATCTTGTTAACCCTTGTTTTTTCTTTATTCATGATGAGATAGTTCACGCCGCAATCAAAAAGAGGAGTGTGGCTACCTACAAGGATTAGCTGTTCAAAAAGGAAATCCATCTCGATTATTTTTGTTCTTTTTGGCTTATATTCTCTTATTCTTGCTCCTGAAAATTAAAAACCGGTCAAGAGCGAGTCGGACTCGCGCACCGAGGGTTCCGTAGATATATATGATGTTGATGATTTCTGAAAAACTGTGCTATTTAGAGACATCGTTTTATTTTTCCTGTAGGTAATCTTTACATAAACTTCTATCACAGAATAATTTTAGATTTTTATCTATGCAAACTTCAGAGATAAGGGGAACGGTATTTTTTTTTACATTTTGCACCAAAAGACGGAAACCACGCTGCCTAAAAAAAAAAGAACATTTTTGAGAAGGTGCAAACAGCGCTCTTTCATATGATAGCCCTAGTAGCTCCATTAAAAATTTTTAAGACCCCCTTTCAGTCCCTTTTACAAAAAGGTATATATTTTTTTAATTTCTTGTTTGCAAAATTATTGGGCAAACGTCATCTAAAACCATTCTAAATTTCAAGTTGATAGCATTAGTAGTTCTTGTGATATCCAGGTGCGACAGACAGACAGACTTAGTCTCACCATAAGGGTTCGTTTTTACCATTTTGGTACGGAACCCTAAAAAGACAACATTAGTAAGTACCTAAGGTAAATCAAATAAAACAAATTACCAACAGACGTATATCAACGTCTGTAACAAAACTCCAGAGTAGATTTGTGATTTCTGAATGAAAATACAGTCTCATTACTTTTGTTTACTACTACGTGTATGGTTTTTTTGTCCTTTATCCAAATTTCTGAATTCGTGGCATCTGTAATAACAAATGTAAATATTTTAGCAATGCACACCACAATCAAAAACCATACTTGGTGTCGAAAGTTATAACCATCCACTATTCTGGATTTATGAATTGACAACTAAGTCGATTTATCACCAAAATGTACATCCGCCATCATGAATCAAGAGTTGGATCATGAACCGTGATAGTTAGAAAGTTGAAATTTTCACATATTTATTTATTTATTTATTGGGGACAAAAAACAGTTACATGTTAAAAAATACAGAAAATTACTTAAGCTAGGAATTGACAAACATGCAACCCACACCATTGTCCACGAATTAACTAAAAATTAAAAGAAGTGATAAAAGAAGTGATAATATAAAGCGATAAACAAAACAAAACAAAAGAATCATTGTCATATTAGCGCTGAGATTGCCTCATGTTACACAATTTACTCTGCGGACAAAATATCCAGTGCCATTTTCTTAAATACCTGCTTAGATAGATAAAATATATCAAGGTCCATGAAACGCGCGTTGTATGCATCAACAAGACGGCGAAGAGGTGCTCGTTCCCCAGCATTAGTCCGACATATATCCGTGTGGAACAGTTGAGGCACGCGCACCCCCCTTAAAATAACACTGCGGGGCACCTTGTAACACAACTTAGTTGTAAGTTCGATACAGTCAAATTTGTTATTACATACACCGTGCAGGGTTATGACATCAAGTAATAACCGCCTAGACCCCAGATCTGGAACTCCATACCGTTTCAATAGCTGCACATATGGAATTTTTGACTGGAAACACTTATAATTCATCGATCGCAGGAACTTCTTCTGTACCATTTCAATTCTAGAGCCGTATTTGTCATAGAAGGGGTTCCAGATTGGAACGGCGTACTCTAGCTGTGATCTTACCAGAGTCTTATAGAGCAGTAGGAACGTAGAGGGTCGCACAAAGTCACGTGAAGATCTCATGACGAAACCATACATCTGGTACGCCTTATTTATTATATTGTCGACGTGCTGGTCGAAGTGCAAACTGGCATCCAGTGTAACACCCAAGTCACGAACGGAATCAACTTTATCCAAGCCAGCATTATTAATGGAATAATTAAAATTAATTTTATTTTTCTTCTTAGTAAATGAGATGGCATGACATTTGGGTAGACTGAGAAAGAGTTTATTTTTGTTACAGTATGTATATAATCTAACAAGGTCCTCTTGAAGAAGCAAGCAATCCTGTATATCTTTGCAAGATCTATATATTTTTATGTCATCAGCGTACATTATGAAATTTGAGTTGATGAAACAACTTTCAATATCGTTGATAAATGTAATAAAAAGCAGCGGGCCTAAAATAGATCCCTGCGGAACGCCAGAGGTGACAACTATAGGGTCAGATTCATAACCATTAACCGCCACTATTTGTACCCTATTAAAAACATATGAGACAAACCATCTAAGTAGGTTACCACGTATTCCATTATATGCAATCTTCTCCAGAAGCAGTACATGATCCACCCTGTCAAAAGCCTTCTGAAAGTCTGTGTAGACAGCGTCTACTTGAACACGTTGATCCATTTTTTCAAAGAGATTGTTGACATATGTTAACAGATTTGTCATGGTAGAGCGATGTTTAACGAATCCGTGTTGTTCGGGTATGATAAGCCGATGAACATGAGGATAAACAGCACCGTGGACAAGACGCTCAAAGACCTTGGACAAGATGGAGATGATTGAAATAGGGCGGTAATTCTCAACATTATTTTTGTCACCTGTCTTGTAAACAGGAGTGATAAATGCCCGTTTCCAATTGGCAGGAAAAACTCCCTCACGCAAACATTTATTAAATATTATACACAAGGCAGTGCACAAGTTATCACATGTCTTCAAGAAAAATATCGGTGGTAGACCATCGGGGCCCGCTCCTTTGGACGAATCTAATGACTTTAGTGCCGAGCAGATAACTGTAGGGGATAGGTATATATCAGATAGACAGGATGTGTTATCTGCATGGCAGTTAGATGCTTCCCAGTTATTAGGGTCGAGGGTTGAGGGTTCGTATACAGAAGAGAAGAAAGATGAGAATAAATTGCAGATTTCCGCGGCATCACCAGAGGAAACATTTTTAAAATACATACAGGCTGGATAATTGGCTTTTCTATTTCGCGATGAGACGTAAGACCAGAAATGTTTAATATTCTTCGGAATGCTATCCTCCACGGATTCCATGTACTTTCTGTAACACTTATTATACTCACCGTGGAAAAGTTTGCGATAGGCAGAGAAACTTAGGTAATCAGAAAGATTATTGTATTTCTTCCATTTTATCCAAGCGCGCTCTTTAGCTTTAACGATACGTATTAGAGACTGTGAAAACCAAACAGGAAAATTAGAATTTTTGGTTTTGACTAACGGAACATGTGATCTGATGACACCGTATATTATCTCATAGAACAAAGCAACAGCTTGCTCCGATTCAAGATGAGAGAGTTCCTTGTCCCAATCAATTTCATCAAATTCGCTGTTAATACAAACGTAATCGGCCTTATGGAAGTTGTACCTAAATGCCGTGCGGCATTTCATGGGAGTGAATTTCATATTAAGACAGGTTAGTGCAGAAAAAACTGGATGGTGACTATCAGGGATAAGTAGAGCATCGCACGATGCTACCAGACAGTCGGTATTAGAGATAAATAAATCTAGAATACGACCCAATTCGTTTTTTATGACATTAAATTGTGATCCATTAACTAGGTTCATGAAGTTTAGTAATACTCTACCGAGTGAGTTAGAAACTTGCGCTATTGCCCTACCTCCTTGGTCGGACCAATCAATGTCGGGAAGGTTATAATCTCCAACAATAAAGTAAGAGTCAGTAGTAGTATCGTTAGCTAAGCCCTGCAACATGTCGAGGTACTGCAGATATGTTTCCTCACAAGTACGTGGTGGTATATACGTAGCACTGAAGATATGAAACTTATTGCGTTGGGACGCAGGCAGTCTGACTACAACCTGTTCTATATCCGCATGGGGGAATTGTGTAATTAACATAGTAGGTTGATGTATTCCTGTTGCCGCTATAACAACAAATACTAAAAAACAGAATAAAGTAAATATTTAAGGGGGCTCCCATACAACAAACGTGATTTTATTGCTCGTTTTTGCTCGATATTGATAACGGCAACAGGTAGACACTTGAAATGTTCACAGAATATTTAGTTATATATGCACTTTAAAAATAAAAAATTCAATTAAAATAAAACAATTATTTAAGGGGGGCTCCCATACAACAAACTTGATTTTTTTGCCGTTTTTATAGATAATGCTACGGAACCCTTCGTGCGCGAGTCCGACTCGCACTTGGCCGGTTTTTTGGATATGATTATTGACTATTTGATTTAATACTCTGACTGAAGGAAAACGCAATTGGGTTAAATTTCCTTGATAAAATTTAATTTCGGAAAGACCTCTACTTTTTAATATTTTTTCCTGTAATTCTAACATCCTAATTAAGTAATTTCATTGCGAAATCCCATTCTCTTGTAAGTCCCTTAGCACAGCAGGCAGCAGCGTTCTCTATGTATTTTAACACCATACTGCGATCGCCAACCCGCCTGCCAAGCGTGGAGCTTATTGCAAACCCCCCTTTGGGGGAGGCCTATGCCCAGCAGTGGACGTCTTTCGGCTGAAACAATAATGATGATGATTGCGAAATTGCCACTGACCTCCGACCTATATCTGACCTATATTTCAATTTATGGAGGTCAGTGGAAATTGCATTCAAAATATGCGTATTAGGTACCTAATTGAAAACTGGCTTTTTTTTTTTGATACATAGCTTATTTTATTTTTAAACATATTTTATTTGGTTTGGCCTCAGGGTTTGGCACTCTTACGGGGGATGCGCTAAAGTAGGTAGCCCGCGAAATTCAAATTTAATTACGTTTTTTGCAATTTGCAGGTCAGTAACAGGGGCCCGATTCTGTAAAATAACCAACTTGTCAATAGTGTGTCAGTAGTGTCTCAATAGAATAGTTATTGACATTTTGGCCCAATTCTGTAACTTTGAGTTAAGCAACACGCCATTGACACTCTATCGACACACTACAGACATTCTTTTGCCACTGTTGCAAATTTGGCATTCTGCAAAAACTTCAATGGCGTTTCAGTGGTTGGTGGTGTCTCACATAGACTAATATATAAATGGTGTCTCAGGGTTACGAGCCTGTCCGAAAGGGATATCGTGGCCCTGGCACACAGGCATCTGAAGGAACACGGTGGGTTTTAGTTAGTAAAAGTCTGACACCTCCACCCAGAGCGGGAGAAGTTATTTGATAATTTCTCACCCAAAAAAAAAAAAAAAAGTTGTGTGTCGGACTCGGTAGTATGTCGATAGTGTGGCAGTACAATATTTTTAGTGTTGCTATCAAAAATCTACCATGAGGTAAACCAAACCTACCACTTTTTCAAATCCAAATTTTATCAATTAAATCTTTATTTTATTTATAAAAACGTTTTATTATTAGAAACATCAAATTTCACTAAAAACATCAATAACGTTTAATGAGTGTAGCCTTAGGGAGTGTACGACTAAACGCCGACAGACACTACGCCGACAGACTGAACACCGACAAGACTTTACTTCGACGGGACTCTTCGCCGACAGGACACTTCGCCGACAGGACTCTTCGCCGACAGGGCTCATCAGCGACGCAATTTATCTCCGATAATCAGATACATACTTTGGAAATCGATTACTTATGCGTTTCTTGTAATTATACAATTCATACAAAATAAACGACGTTACAACATTGTAACGTATAATATGGTACCTACCTAATCCTAAAACATTAACTATTGTTTTAGGATTAGGTAGGTACCATATTTTACGTTACAATGTTTTCTATTAATGCAAGTCGTTTCTGGCACTCGCCGGCCGCTGCCGCGGCACCGCTCGCTTCGCTCGCTCGGCTCGTGCGTAGGAGGTCACAGTTTTAACCTAACCTAACCTACCTGTCGGCGAAGAGTCCTGTCGGCGAAGTGTCCTGTCGGCGAAGAGTCCCGTCGAAGTAGTCTTGTCGGTGTTCAATCTGTCGGCGTAGTGTCTGTCGGCGTTTAGTCGTACACCGAGCCTTAGGGGCGCTATGGCGCGAGGATGTTTTTTTCTAAATCCTACCAATTTTATTGCAGTATCGGGACCTTGACCATAGAACCCATTTAGGCTCGGAGACGCATGGCCCCACGACGCATCGTTTCCGAGATCGGGCTTTCGATATTAAAAAAAAAACCTTAATTCATGTTGGAATTTGGTTATTTTTTGCCTAGGACGCACCGTTTCCGAAATATTTGAATTTGTTTATTAATAAAAAAAATATTAGATATTTGAAGAAAAAAAAAAATTTTTTTTTCGTCGATTTTCTACATCATCTCATGGTTTTCGGTCGGAGTATCAAATTAGGTACCTTCACATACAAACCTTTAATTCAGCAGGGATTCCATTCCGCCGTCGCTGTATCTGGAGAAAGGGAATGAGCTCGTCAATTAGCTTCTTTGCTTGCTCAACGTCTACATTATCAATTTCACTACGTAAGTCGCACACACACACGGACACATTATTTCAAATTTAAAAAATATACAAATTGAACCCAATCAACAATAGGGAAAATAGGTGTCGTTGTTCGATGGCTTCACAATGGCGGTTCGATGGCCAAAACACTATTCAAACACGATAGAAACAACTGTCAAATACACTTAAAATATTTACAGACTACCGTAGCTTGGCCATCACGATGCCATTGTAACATTATAGTGGACCAGACTACCAATTATTGTTGCCTTTGCAACAGTGGCAAAATAATGTCTGTAGTGTGTCGATAGAATGTCAATGGCGTGTTGCTTAACTGTTACTGACCAGCAAATTGCAAAAAACGTACAACACGTTTACACCAAGACGGGAACAGATTGAAAATTAATTATTTTCCTTTCTCTTCCATCTGCAAATACGGGTCTCTATTCTCACTAGACGAGGACATTTTCACTGTTGTAAAATAGATTACGGTCACCAATTCAATTTGTAAATAAAGAAAAAAAAATCTTAAGATTTCGCGCCAAAGCCTTTTTTTTATTTCTTCTGTAGCAGCAACCAGGGAACATATTATAAACTCGCCAACTACCGAAGATCCGAACCGCTTTTAGTTCCATTTTCAAAAATAAAATGTACTTTTTTTATGAAACATGATGGACCAAAGACACCATTTACAATCATAATCGAGATTTTTAACAGAAACTCAATTTTGTTTTTTTACATTAAATTGAGTATGACAAAATTTCTGTTTTGCTATTTTATTTAAAAAGTCCTTAAATAGTAATGTTAAGACACATAAATACTAGCTTTGAAATAATATAAAATGATCAATAGAATTATGATTGTAAATGTAATTCTTGGTCAATCCCTAGCATCAGTAGAATGACACTGACAGCTAACTCCACGTAAGAATTCACGGTGATATTTTTACAGAATCGACATGCAGCTATAGCTGCGGATTCACCTTAAGAATAATGACTTTTTCGTTTTTGTAGAGCGTTGGTAACAGACAAAAATTAAAAACAAAACATCTTTTTCCCCTAGAGGATGCTATTTTAGCCCCGCACTGGTACGCTACAATGATGGGCTTTTTGAGCAAGAGTAGTGAAAAAGTTTTTATCTATAACTTCATGGCCTACCCCCATGGGAAGTACGCGTGAGTTTATGTATTTATGTAATGATTATTCTATTCTATTCTATTTTTGATGAATGGCAAGCAAAGCCGGTGTCGACTATTCTGCCAATGTCTAAAGTGAGTTGAGAAAACAAGACTGCATAGTACAAAAAAAAAAACCTAAATGTTATAAAAAAAATTGATTGATATGGTTGAATACAATGTAGATCTTGTTTAATTAGTACGGGACTGAAACAAACAAAAAAAATAAGTAAATATTATAATTGTTAAAACATAAAATATACCACACCCACACAAACGGAATAGTTCATAACTTTATGTTATTGTGACGGATGAAGGTCATCAACGCCACAATCAGATCTGGAGAGGAATATGTTAGTAAGGAGGAAAAATTAGTCGGAAGAGGGAGGCGAATATATAAATCTAAAGGTGGAAGAAGATGGGATCTAGAGTGCCCTCTTCCAGTATGTAATGACTGTGAATGACGTGAACAGGGATGGCGTGGCGTATAATTAGTATGTTTAAACTTTGACAAGGAAATGTTACTAGACTGGAAAAAAATATTTAATGATCTACTCTAGCATTAGACTGTTGAAAGTGATAATAAAACTTGAGGTAATAAAACTTGATAAAAGGATAATTTGTTATTTTCAATTATGTTATTTAAATTATTTAAGCCAGCAGAATCCCATATTTAGGTTCTTTTGATTTTTAAAGAAATACCATAAACATTCGACTTTTATGTTTTTCCAATAAGACTTGTAATGGCAGCACTGGTTTGATTGTTTATGGGCGATTCATGGTGGAAAAATTAGTCAACAGTTTTTAAAATAACATGAAAATAAACCTGAAAAGGCATGCATAGAGCCATTTAGTTTAGTTTAATGGGAAACACGCATAATAAAAACTCTGAGCACAAGAATCAAAAGCAATCTACGCATTCAGACCGCGACGGCCAGGCGTTCACTAGTCAGGTAAGTGATGAAACGAAAACTTGTTAATGTCATTCTCAGCTGAACTCACTCTGATATTTTTGTAGATAGACACAGGATTCTCCTGTGACTGTAACCTGCTGCGTAGTGTTTTTAGTATCTGCTTTGTGTGGACGAGTTTGTGTACTCATGGATTCGTTAAAATGTCCATTGTTTGTGTCAGTTCTTTGTTACCTTTAGGCGCATAATTTATTTTTGTATGTAGTTCAGTCTCTCCCATTTCGTGGGCAACCTCAGCGGGCGTTCCTTCGTCAGTGTAACGAGCAACCAGTCGGTCTACAGCGCATCACGGCCTTGGTCTCGCGTCTCGAGACGAAGGTTAGTACACAATATACAATTCGTCAAAACAAACAGTTTTCTTTCCTTTGATTACTAATATGTAGATCGCGCCAGTTTCAAATTGTCAAGATTTTTTTGATGTAAACATAATTATTCATTTCACATTGTCTGTTTACATTATAATCTGTTTTCAATTTAATTAATGATTTTAGAGTTAATTATTCATAATTAAACATTCCACTTGTAACACACATCTGACATTTTATTTTATCAGTATGTGTGATAAATTTGCTTGAATCAGAAATTAAGTCAGATGATTAAAGTAAAGTCAACTTGTGCATTACAATATTTTGCATATTAATGAGATTAAGTACTTTAAAGTTCAATTAAAATACAAAGAAAAACATTGATGTCTGCTGAGAATCACTTATAACCATGATAATTTGATAATATATCATTGGTACCTAAATTTGCCTGTAAACTGTGTCTCTGGTGTTATCTATTGTTGATATGATGTTTTCATAAACTTGTAAGAATAAAGCACCCAGCAAACAATAACAACCTTGAAGAGATTCAGACAAAACTAGCAAAAAAATAATTATAGTTATGATGATTCATTAAAATAATAATGATTGCACTATTTATTAGTGCATCCTGTGGTGTTTATAGTTATCTAGCAAAATAAAATAAATATTGTAATGACCTATCACAGGTATAAATAAACAAGTACTGTAGATATTTATATGCTTGGAGTTGGTATGTTAGATTGATATGAGAAATACCTCCCACAAAAATGTTCTAATGATTGTTTATTTTACGCCATGCTGTGTCAGTAACAATACATCATTTTTATTCACCTCCAAAATCCATATTTTTATAATTTACTATCAATACTTATCTTTAATCTTATGACTTGCAAAAAATCTATTTTTGCACAAAGTTTTGCCATAATCTCAACATCATTAGGTGGCAATACCGTGTAATTAATGAATGCAATGTAGTATATTGTGTCTTCTCACTTTACACGAAACAGCATTTTATAACACACTAGCTGTTACCCACAGCTTCACTTGCCTTCTAGAGAAATTACAACCATCACATACTGGGAAAAAATATCCTATATGTTAATCCAGGCTATCCGGGTTAATCTAGTCTAACTGTGCTGCCAAAGTAAATCTTCCAAATCAATTAAGTCATTAAAGCATGACATGTTTGTGTTTGTCTCAATCATGCTTTAATGACTAAATTGATTTGATTGACCAAACTTTCACATTATGTTTTTCATAGCTAAATATCAATCACAATATTTAATGCAGTCATTATTAAGAAAGAATTAAGAATTTCAATTCTTCTTCTTCTAAGTCTAGGGTAAAAAGTTAAAAGTAATTTCTTTTCAACTATTTCTCCTATAGTATCTATTCTGTTATGTCCTTCTAAAGAATAATTAATTTCATGACCATTGTGCGTACACATAATTCTTAACATTGATAGTGATGACTATGTACATGCAATAATTAAATCATTCACCTAAGCTAAGCATGTAATGTCATACTGAAATTGTGTATTATCAAAACATCATTTAAAATTGAAACGATTAGTAATCACTAATTTGAGTAATGAGATTTTGTTGTTTAATTAACCTAATAGAAGACTGATTGGGTTTATAGGACATGCTAATTCAGATATAAATACACACCAATAGACATCATTATTTTTAATGAGTAGTTTGCCAGTGCATCTGAGTGAGAGATTAGAGTTAATCATGCAGTTACATACATTTGCATAATGTTATTGTAATGTTTCCATATAACTCACAGTTTGAGAAGCCTACCATAACAATCAACTCTTTACTAAAACACACACTCAAAATTCTAAACTAGTGTTCATAAATTCTAAATCTTAGTTAAAGAAAGCTGTTTGTATTAATTTCACCAGAACTTTTACACTGCTGTATTTTATACCACAATAACGAATTACAGATGGAATGACTCCACATTAAAAAACCCACTAGAAGCAAGCAAGACAGCCTGGCCAGTGGCTCACAAAGAATCAATCTTCCAGCCTGAATTCCCCATCACCACTGATCTACTCCAGAAAGACTACCACATAGAGGATACAATAGCCAAGGGAGCATTTGGTGAAGTTTATAAAGTAAAGAAAATTAGTGAAGACAAAGAATACGCACTTAAAGTGCTTAGTAAGTCACAGGTAAGATTTTTTTTTATAGTATTTTTTTTATATAATCAGTCATTCACCTCTGTCTATCACAGTTCACTGTTAGACATATGTGCCTCTCTCATATTGTGCTACAACACCCGCTTCTCCGCCTTCAGCATCCAGGCTGTCCCATCTCATTCAACTCTGCCAGTCTGTAAAATGCTGCTTAGTAATGCACAATTTTAGCTACTTTTGTTTTGAGATATTGATTCAAGCAAAAAATGGTTAGGGTTTTTGTCAAACCAATATCTTGGTAATTCCTATATCATATGCAGGGAGATAAGATTACCAGATCCTTGAATTATTTAGAAAGTAAAACAAACTTTTTGTCATATTTACACTTAAAATCATAACATTCCTTGACATACAACTTAAGATTAGATAAATAATCATGCACTAGACATAACTTAGATCTCTATCTATGAAATTATATAACACAGGGTAGAGTTTATCTCAAGCAAAATGCTCACAGACATAGTTCTTTGTGGAAAAATGTATTTGAAGTTATTACCAGAAAAAAATCATCCATCCACTCCACTAGTGCGTGGGAGGATCCAAACTGTCGGAGGCAGTTGTGAAGTTTATTTATTTTCGACTTTATTTAAACGGGCGCAATGTTGATAGTTTTTGCCAGTCGTTCAATCAGTAAAATACCTACTTGACTATGAATTTTGATAAAAATAATCTCGGATAAATAGTCCGTGATTATTACATAATCATTTATCAGTTTAATGCTCACAAGGATATCAAGTAACTGACCTATAACTCGATTTAATTACCTGCGTGATTGTAAAAAAACGTTGCCTATTGACATAGCGAAAAAAGTAACATGATGTAATGTATATATAATATTATAAGTTTGTGCTCTCTACTGTGGAATCGTCTAAGTATCATTATTGTTTTTTTTTGTAGCTATTCGAATTTCCACTTGAATATTCCACAATGTCATGGACTCATGGCAACAAACTCTATGAATAATTTTGCTAAGATTACTCAGCAGAACTTGGTAAGAAATGGCTTAAACATTGATGAGGTCTTTGCATAAAAAAGTATAAATGGCTTGAACTGTCTTGAAGCTATTAATAGCCCATTCGGGAAGTATGAACATGGATAAAAATGTTGGCGTGCGTTACATTTTTATACTTAACACGTAGTTTATTCAAAATTTGGATAAAGTGAAAAAAGATTATGCAGCATAAATGCACCTTTATCGACAATCTTCTTATCACATTGACCCATATGTAAACTTATTACCACTAAATGAGTTTCACGCAGCGATAAGCTTTCAGTCGAATACTTTATTGCGTCTTTATCACTGATATTTCGTCGCAAACTTATACTTATTTAGATGGACTCGTGGCTACTTAAATAGCTAGAACGCACTTCGTTCATTACACGAGTTTTAGCGTGATTAAGTTGAGGATAGGTAACCGTTGTCTATATTGTCGTGACGCACCCTGATCCGAGAACTATGCGGTTTACTATGATAATATTCTGACAGTCTTCAAAGGGAGATGATTGAAACATAGTCTATACTTACGTCAGAATACCGTGTGGTATCCTGCTGTTTGAGATACGGATGTATATAGCCCCGTATTTATAAAAAGTCGATATGAATATGCTGACGAAATAATAATATAATAGAACTTGTTTGACTAAACCGCTTTGATAGATCAAAGTACGTGAGTACATTTACCTCGGTTCGTGTTGAAGTACGTTAAGACTTGTCATGATTTTGCAGTATGTGCTGTACACATCCGATAACATAATGTTTTTGTTATTAAAGATAGGATTAAAATATCAGTGAGTAACTGAGTAATTAGGTGGTGGATCATCCACTTTGCGTCGGCGCGCGGCGGTCGTGCGGAACGGGCCGCGGAATCCCCTATCGCGTCTGCCTATGACATACGCCTAGCGCATCACTGTAACGCGTGCTCGTCCTCACATTGTATGTCTGACATATTATATGATAAGTCGGTTACCCGATTATTAACTTGCTAGAAAACCCGTCTAGGAACTTATCAGGACAGTTCTAGAATACTGTTTTATTGACCCTCGTTCCCCATTATACTGAATAAAAATTCAGACAGTTTTGCTGCGCATAACTGCTAATCGTCTTGTAAAATTGAATGGAAAAACCCACAATCCCCTGAATAAACGAGCGTAACAATATATTATTTTCACTCACTTGTCCTCTTACTATAATTTCAGTTGACTGATTCACTTCGAATCTAAATTAAACGTAAATAATTTCAGATAGTGAACGAGAGTGCAGTGCGTCAGGTTAAGGAGGAGGCGCGCATTCAGGCGGCTTGCGGCCATCATTCCTTTATAGCGGGCGCTGTGGCCCGTTGGCAGACCAAGAAAAGACTTTATATTGGTAAGTGTACCTTTGGACAGTCTTTCCCTTTGACAGATCAGAGATCTGGGAGCCCTTAATTATTATTTTTTGGGATATGCTCTCGGACACGTAGAGGTCAGCCGATGCGATGAGTTGAGAAACCCTACCTCTGATACTCCTAATAAACTCTTAAAATAAAATACAGAATCGTCAAATTATATTAGGTTGGGGAAAAAGTCTTTTCGCATTATAGTATGTATGAACTTGCAATGAAATCTCTTGTATTTGTATCTGGCTGGTTTTGGTATCATTGAAAGTTTAAATTTTAAAGGACATAATTCCAAATTCAAATTAGGAAAATGTGTGATTTTCATTTGTTTTTCGTACTGTCAAGATGAGTGAATCTAATGAAGAAATTCGATACATTTTAAAATTTTACTATAAAAAGGTAAAAATGAAATGCAAGCCGCGAAAAAAAATTGCGATGTTTATGGACCTAGTGCAGTGTCTGTGAGAGTAGCACAAATTTGGATTAAGCGTTTTCAATCCGGAAATTTTGATGTCAAAGATGCACGTCGCTCTGGTCGCCCTATTACGGATAAAATGGATGCCATTTTTGAAAAAGTGGAGCAAGATCGGCATATCAGTAGTTACGACGTAGCTGAAGAACTGGGAATTGACCACAAAACAGTTTTGGCACATTTGAAAATAACTGGGTACACAAAAAAAGCTCGATATTTGGGTACCTCACGAGCTCACTGAAAGAAACCTAATGAACCGTGTACTCATTTGTGATTCTTTATTACGACGTAATGAAACCGAACCATTTTTGAAGAATCTGATAACTGGTGATGAAAAGCGGATCACGTACGACAAGAACGTGCGAAAAAGGTCGTGGTCAAAGGCCGGTCAGGCTTCACAGCCTGTGGCGAAACCCGGGTTAACTCGCAACAAGGTGATGCTGTGTGTGTGGTGGGATTGGAAGGACATTATTCATTATGAGCTGTTACCACCAGGCAGGACCATCGATTCTGAACTCTACTGCGAACAACTGATGAGATTAAAGCAAGAAGTGAGAGAAAGCGGCCGGAATTAATCAACAGAAGGGGTGTGGTTTTTCATCATGATAACGCTAGACCTCACACATCTTTAGCCACTCAGCAAAAATTAAGAGAGTTTGGCTGCGAGGTGTTAATGCATCCGCCGTATAGTCTCTTGACCTTGCACCTTCAGATTTCCACCTGTTTCGGTCTCTTCAGAATTCTTTAGGCAGTGTCAGGTTAACATCACGAGAGGACTGCCAAAACCACTTGTCGTATTTTGATCAGAAGTCCCAAAATTTCTATAGCAATGGGATCATGTCCCTACCTACAAGATGGCAAAAAGTTATCGAACAAAATGGTACCTACATACTTTAGTTAAATGTAAATAAACTATATTAAAAAATGTTTTGAATTTTCTTAAAAAATGCGAAGAAACTTTTTCCCCAACATATTATTATACAGACAGAAAACGGCGACGCGGAGTCTAAAATTCGGACATTTCTGATTAGGAAACTTATGTCTAAAATAAAATAAAGTGATGTCTAGGTTAAGTACAAACGGTTCCGTCTTTTTAAGCCTTTCTTACCTTATCAAGGATACGCGATAAAAATAATAACAACATGAAGTTTTGATGTTATCGTCGTTATAGTTTATCATGAAGACGAAGTAAAAAGAAAACATTGCACAACTTTAAGGTAAATAAAGGTTTTAGACAAAATAATTGATAAATACAATTAGTGTCATCATCGAAACTTTCTTTTACAAGTGTCCCAAAAAGTTTTCCCTTTTTTGTGTTTATACATAATAGTCAAATATAACAATAGGTATTTACAAGGCAGATTTGAGTGACCTAATTGGTGATGTTCTTCAGAAAGGTCAAACGTAGTACTCGCAACCGGCGTGCGTGTATGACCAGGGGCCCAAGTCTGCTCTTTTTATAAATTCAGTCATTCCAACACGATCCCATTTTCAATGATCTGAATGTTCGATATACTATAATTATGTAACTTTGTCCTGCCTCGTAGACGTTGGCACACACAAGACCTGTGATAGTCACTTATTTGCTGGGTGATTGCATTATCTTACACTCTAAATATAGTCTATGCAGGCATGTCACGGACACTCGGCTGTCGGCGCCATTGTTCCCTCCTCAAATCCAATTTATTTCGAATTCAACAGGACGACCCAATTAGTTGGCACGTTTTTGTTAGCGCGCTGTTGCTAGGAAAAATAGACGAATCTAATCGAGAAAGATACTCAACAATTTCCTCATAACATACATAACCTATAAGTTCCCACTGATGGGCCTTATCGTCTTCTCTGTGAGAGGAAGCGGACCGCAATCTAACACGCGGTCCCGTTACGTATACTAATAGGCAATACGTTACGGCACCGCGTGGTAGATTGCCATTGCAGGATGTCACATGTCTTCGAATTTTTGGTTCGCGGCCATGCCAATTTCCTCACGATGTTTTAACAATATCCTCAGTTAAAACAAAAAAAAAAAATTGACAAAACATTCAACATCATTAACCCTTTGACTTTATCAATCACTTTAAATGGTAATTGGTTGAAGTCATCCATCTTTTAAGCACAAAAACTATAAAACGCTTGAGTGCTAGCGGTCACTGAGTCAACCTGGTTGCGGTCATAGGGTTAATTTGAGCAGGAAGTAACACGATTAGTACGTCGACTGATAACAGTGATAACAAGCGACCCATTTGTAAAGGTGATTGCTCTACATAAAGTTTTCATTACAACAATACAACTATTTATTTTTTATCGGTTATGTGTATATCTTGGAGTGTTTGCGACTGCCAGTACAGTACAGTCAGTTAAGCCTTCACTTACATGAACAGTTCTAACCTTCCGGTTTGCTTTACCAAAAACCATGTGGTTCCGTACCGCGTGTGGACGCGATACAGAACATCCACATGTTACGGTGTCAAGGCCAACGCGCATACACCGATCACTACAAGCATTAATTGAAACTAAATAGGTAGTCTCTCCTTTTCATTTTTATGCACGCATCTGAGGGCATTTTTTTTTTCTTTTTGGCTTACACGGTTTATGAATTTAGCCAGTGTCATGTAAAATTAGGTAACAAGTACAAATTATGATATGAGGAGTTCATTTCATAATTTGTACTTGTTACCTAATTCAATGCATGATAAAGATGATAGATGATATCCCGCCCCGCTCCCATTGAGGTTCAGTAAAGAGGTGGCACTTTACTGAAACCTCGCGCGGACTTCTTGAGAGTACTTAAAGTGATGTTGCACTGTTTTGTTTCATTTGCCTACACTAATGCAAGTTCACGAACACTTAATGGTTAATAATCCACCATTAATATTCGGCTAAGCACAAATTATAGAAAATAAAACAAAACTGCTAACATGACGCTTTACTTTCTGCGGGCTACTTGCATAACACACTATCAGTAGGAATCGGTTTTAATTTGACAGTTCAACAACATTCATTGCATTATTAACGTCGTTTGGCAGACTAATTTTTCTAACTTATGATTTATGAATCATGGATTAGCAATACTTCAAAATAATTCCGGTTCAAACTGTGTTACGCAATTAGGGTGCTTGTCAGGCCAAACTGAAGCAGGATCGTAAGTTCAGTTTGGCCTCTTCTTTTATTGGGTCAAATTAAATTAGCTAGCGAAACTCCGCAGACGTGATGGGTAACGATATCAAAACATGATAAAACAAAAAATAAATTCATTTGATGGAGGTTTTTTTTGGAGTCATCAATCGCCGGAAGTGTACACTTGAAATATCAGTTTAAATAAATCAGCTTTTTTGTGTTAACTTCACAGACGTGATGGATATCGATATCTAAACACGATAAAATAAAAATGAACTCATTTTCTCAACTCATACTTCCAGTAACAATACTAGCAGCGGTCGATGACCCCAAAAAATCGTCAAATCTTTTTCATTTTTATGTTTTCGTGTATTGATTTCCATACCCATCACGTCTGCGGAGTTTCGCTAGCTAATTTAATTTGACCTTGTATATGCAAGATATAACATAAATAACGCACAACCTCTTAAGGGTTCATTGTATTCATTATTTTGAACAACTTTTACCAAGGAACTAAAGCTGAAATTGAGAAAAGAAATCCCCCCCTTCCCTACATTTTGACGAGTTATGAGAACATAAATTTAGGGAACAGCTGATTTTTAGTCTAGTTTTAGTTTTAGCCTAGTCGCCGCAGGAGACGCCCCGGGCGTCGGGAGTCGCAAGCCGATTTCCGGCCACCGTAGGCGCGGGCCTGTGGACGGTGAGTGACGGGTAGCTCGCCGTCCGATAAGGACCAGGCCCGGGTCGACGGCGCGTTGTGTTCCACGCGCGCCTCATAGAGACGTCAGCACCAACTGACGGTGTCCGTTAGGACCAATGCCTGCCAGGGTTGCGAGTTTGTCCGAAAGGGATATCGTGGCCCTGGCACATAGGTAACGGAAGGAACACGGGTGGGTTTTAGGCAGTAAAAGTCTGGCACGCCCTCCTGCTCCGCCCAGAGCGGGAGAGTTATTTGATAATTGCCCACCCAAAAAAAAAATCGCGATTTCATGTTTGGTCCCATAGTAAAAGTTGTTCATAATGAGTACAATGACCTTTTAAGAGGTTGTGCGATATTTATGTTACACCTTGTATATGGTATGCTTTTGGCCTTTGGGACAGTTTACATGAATGAGGTCGTGGGTTTCGTTACTAGAGCAGGTACATTTATTTAGTGTTTTGTCTATGTTTATTTGGTTGATCGAGGTCGCTTATCGGTTAAGTAATTTGAACTGGGTTTGTGAGATTGATTGACTAAATGATGCGTTAATTAGTAATAATATTTGAATTGTATATATGTCAAACTAGCGACCCGCCCCTGCATCTCACGGTTTTTAGCGCTTGATAAAACTTAGTACACAAAACTTTAATGAATTATACACCTAAACCTTCCTCATGAATCACTCCATCCATTGGTGAAAACCGTATGACAATCCATTCGCTAGTGTTTGAGTTTAAGGTAGATGATACACTGACCTGTAAGTTGCAAAAAACGTAAGAAAATTTGAATTTCGCGGGCTACTGTTGCGGCACCAACTAAAGTATCAATGTGCAGATAGACAGACAGACGCGGGGGGGGGGACTATGTTTTGTAATACGTAGTGATTAATCCACATACTTATTCTGCCTATACGAGGGCGGCACTGAAAATTACGAATTACGGGAATCAAGGAAGTGACACAACATTACTATTTAAAAATGTATTTATTGCTTTTCGAAGTATTCTCCGCGAAATTTGACACATTTTTCCATACGATGGAACCAATCATTGAAGCAACCATTCCATTCGGAAGTTGGGGTCTCCAAAATGGCCGTTTTGTAGGCGTCCACAGCTTCTTCAGGTGATGAAAATCTCTGTCCACGCAATTTATTCTTTATTTTAGGGAAAACATAGAAATCATTAGGGCTTAGGTCGGGGCTGTACGGCGGATGGTCTAATAATTCTATGTTTTCTTGCTCTAAAAACTCTTTTGTTCTGTGCGCGGTGTGAGAACTCGCATTGTCGTGATGGAGGATGATGCGGCGGTTGCAGTTCTCTTTACGGAGTTCAGAAACGGCCTGTGGCAAACAAATGCTAGCATACCATTCTGCATTAACCGTTCTTTGTCCCTCAAGAGGAATAGTCGTAACATGGCCGGTTTTGGAGACAAACGTGGCCACCATTTTTTTCGCAACACTCCGTGAACGAACAATTTTTGTTGGCTTTAACTCATTTTCGAACACCCAAACTCGTGACTGGTTTTTTGTTTCGGGTTCGTACGCGTATATCCAGGATTCGTCACCTGATACAATGTTGTATACAGCATTTGAGGATCCTGCGTGGAATCTTTCGAGAGTTCTGACGCACCAAGTAACGCGAGCCGCTTTTTGCTCTTCACAGAGCGAATGCGGTATCCATCGGGAAAACAACTTTTTTACACCTAATTGTTCATGCAAGATTATTTGTATTTGACTCATGCCAATGTCTAAAGTTGCATGAATTTCGCGGTATGTCACATGTCGATCTTCCTCAATCAGCTTACGCACAGCATCAACGTTTTCTTGGGTGACTGCAGTTTTTGGACGACCTTGACGGGGATCATCACTGAGCTTGACACGTCCACGTTGAAATTCAGCAAACCAGCGATAAATTGTGGTTTTGGATGGGGCTTCATCACCAAATGCAGAAATCATCCGGTCAACACACTGTTTTTGTGTTAAACCACTTCGAAAGTCATAATAAATCATCGCTCTTGAATTTTATCGAGTCAATTCCATTTTCTCAACGACTAAACAAGTTTGACAAAACCTTGTGACAAGACCGAGAATCTTTTTTTAAAGAAATAAATGGTATTCGATTTTTAAAACCAAGGAGTTATCAATTAAAAAGATTTTAATATGACAGGAACAGTGGAAATATTCCATTCCCGATATTTTTAGTGGAGCCCTCGTAATGTTCCCACTGCTGGGATCTCATGCCTCCTCATCAAGCGAGGGAGTAGGTCCTGAATTTCGTGTTTTACCACGTGGGTCCAGTGCGAGATGGCAATGCCACATACATAGTCCGTTTTATTATTCTACAAACTGTCTGCTTGACATTGGCTTCTCCAAATTACAAATTCCGCTGGCTTAACATTACACTGTCCTGGTCGATAAGTAAAAACATGACTTGATCCATTATAACTACAGAAATGCTGTATTCTCTCTGAGTATAACGTAGTTAACATTTTTTTCATGGAATATTATTTCACAGTTTCAGAATACATTCCTGGAGGTGAGCTTTTGGCTCTACTCGACAAATACGACAAGCTACCTGAAGAACTCGTGAAGATATTTGTTGCTGAAATTGCTATTGCCCTTGGTGAGTTACTTTATTTTATACTTATCATCATTTTGATTTATGTGAAATGGCCACTCTTGTTGTCGAACATAGGCCTTTTTAAGGTGAATGCGCATCTTTAGCCCGCGAAATATATTTTTGCAATTTGCAGGTCAGTGTCAGGTTGTATCTTGATCAAAATATGATTCATGACTATAACAGATATGTATTTACAGAATTATAATCAAAAGAATCATTTGTTCCTCAATGTCATTATTTCATGATAAAGTCATTCAATGGAACAAATCTAACTTAGAGAGATGTATTAATGATTCTTATGGTTCTAATTCTATAAACACATATCTTTCATCTTAGTTACATATATTTTCTACGAATATCTATCTTTTACGAATCCAATGGGCAATGACCTTATTTGTCAATGATAAAAATATTTTATAAAACCAGATAACGTATTATAACCTCATGCTTGGATACCATAAAAAAGGGGCAGAATTTTTTTTCAGGTATTTTTTACTTTCGCCAATTTATCTATTAAAGAGGGGCCTTCCTGGTCCGTCTATCGTCAACGCGAGCATGGTCGAAAAGTTTGTTGTTTCATCCAGCGCAAGTGAAAACTATTAACAAACGAGTGAGAACGCGATAACATTGAACGAAAAATAATGTGCGGAAAATTCATAAAACTTGTTCCAGGAAATACGTGTTTTTGAGTAAGCCTTACCAGTTTGTGAAATAAATGTTGGTCATTTAGAATCACCATTACATTTGCAAGGTTTCTATCGTAATGTTTTCTTAACATTTACAATTTACGAGTATTTGTGCAAAAAAGCAGATTTTTGCAGGCTTATACTGAATTTGTTTTTCAATATTTTTATTTTCTGCTTGCATAGAAACCTAAATATAGTGCACAAGATATTAGTTAAAAAAAATCAAAGAAAGATGTGTTAAAACGCCATAATCACGTACGAGCGTTTGTATGAAAAGTATGTCGGGTTGGCCGCCCTTAATCTATATAAATGAAATGCTCTTCGTTGGTAAGCGCATCACTTGAGAACAGTTGGACTGATTTCACAAACTTTGAAGTGAAAACTTCTTCAGCCGCGTTGAGCGATTTTTGTTAGGGGCAAACCTTATGGGCTCGCGTCACCGAAATGTTAACCGCGACATGCTAATGTGACGTGTTCCGCCAGACTGGCGACGCGCAGCGGCTTGTGTATAATTATGTATATGTGGGCGTCCCAGCGAAAAGGGTCCAGTAGTGGCGTATTGAGTTAAGACTAGATTCTAAATCTAGAATATTCAACTGATAATAAGGATTAAAAAAAATATTCAAAACTGGCACTTTTTTTATTAGATTTTTGAAGTTGAAACTCTGAAAAAGCTTGATTTGAGAAATAGTAGATTGTTATACAAGGGTCGAAAGGAATTGGTGGCTTTCACCCGTGTTAAACACTACTTTTCATTTCGAATACAAGGAAAGTAAAAAATAATAGTTGATTTTCAAAATATTTTATTTTCTTGTTTGCTCGCCATTTCATAAAATCACTGTATGTATTTAAATATATTTCCTTTGAAATTTCTGGCAAAAGATTTTCGATTACTATATTTGCCTCGTCTTTAACCGAATTTGGGGTTAACATTTCAGCATCACTTGAACTCATTTTTAATCAAATATTAGTCTATATAAAACCCAGATTTTGAATTTCGGTACAGCTTACAGAGTTAGTATTCCGTCAAATTATAATAGTCTTTTTAAATTTTAAATATGGAACACACCGCTTCACCGCCGCGGGCAGTCTGGCTTAATAGGTATTTTTTTTAAATTCACACTAGCTGTTTATACACTCACAAGACCGAAGTTTCTTTTTTTAATCGATATTTTTCTTAATTATGTAAAAAAATTCGTAGCCGACTACCTAACCAAATTTAGTTTTATTTTTAAAATTCATTCCCGCCCTAGGGAGGGAAGCAATTACTATGAGTTTTTCCCGCCCTAGGGTGGGAAGCAGCGCTTTCCATTCGCTAGTCAGATCAAACAAACACTACTTTCCGAGTATGAGAAATGAAAAAGCATTTTCAAAGTACTAATCTTTTCTCTTCTGGTGCTTAGAATTAGAAACATCATCTAAAGTCATTTACTATATGAATTTGTAGATAATTGAGCATTAATTAATAATCAATTAAAATCGCAAAATGCAATATTTTCACCCAACTTTACAAAGCGTTTATTTCGGAAACTAAATGCCGAGAACTGGACCCTTTTTGCTTGAACATGCCACATATATATTATGTTATTCCAAAGTTTTAAGTTTTCACTTCTGTTGGCAGTCCCCATTTACTTTTTTGCCTTCCTATTTTGACTGCCTATTTTTTTGTTGTTTTGAATTGTTCGTAATAGTCCCAAAATTGAAATAAATCTAGACAAACTGAAAGTGCTTTTTAATGGGTATTGAAATTTGGGCAGGGACGCCTGCCGGTCAGCTAGTTAAGAATGTGTTAATGATAATAATGAGGTACTATAAAATATCCGTTTTATGTGGTTGCAGATTTCCTTCATAACGCTGGCGTTATATACCGAGACTTGAAGCCGGAAAACATTCTTCTCGATTCTGACTGTCACATACGATTGATTGACTTTGGACTCTCTAAGTGGCTCTCCATTGGATCACGCACCAGCACGCTCTGCGGCACGCTCAAGTATATGGGTGAGTTTCATACTCAGATTATACTATTATTTTCATGGGTATTGCACATGTGAACTAGGCATCTTGATAATTTCAATGAAAATGGCGCACAGGGCAATGTTGTGCTAACGTGATAGGAACACAAATAGCTGTAAACTTAGTTTTAAATAAAACGCCAAACTAAAACGGTCATTCTCCATTTCAGTGTGGGAGTTGACTCGTTTCATAATTTAAAAATGGCACAGTGCATCGCTCGCTCCGTATCCGTTGCGCGTCTGACACAGAGGAGCCGTCAGTAAGGGAAGCACGTTTGAGTGATTATGTCGATAGTAGCGGCTCGCACTGTTGCGTCGGCCCACTGACGCCGGCAACATGAACGCACGCACTCTCGCGTTCGAGCTGTCGATGGAGGGCAGGCAGGTGGACGAGGTGGTGGCTTGCATCTTCCACACAGTGCTGTTCCACCGCTCCAGCGGCAAGTTCACGTACAACAACGAGGAGAGCTACTCCATCCGCACCGTGAGCTACGTGGACGTGGACTGCGACTTCATCGACTTCACGTACGTGTGCTGCGAGTCGGGTGCGCTCGGGCGCAGCGTGCGGCGCGAGATCTCCGACTTCTCGTCGCTGCTGCGCGGCGCCGACGCGTCCGTCGCCCCGCCGCGCGGCTCCATCTCCCTCGAGTTCTTCCAGAAACGGCGCGCGCGCTGGCCCTTCCAGCCCGAGTGTGTGCCCTGGGAGGTGTGGACCGTGTACTGCGAGCTCACCGAGGCGCGCAACGAGCACGACATGCACAGCAAGCACGAGAACGTTGTGGAGATGCTGCAGGACAAGATCGTGTTCATCACCGAGATCATCAACCGGCACGACTACGTGCCCAAGATGCCGAGCCGCTCCGACGCGGACCTCATCTTCGACACGTCGTACGCCGACATCCAGCCCTACCTGTTTAAGATCCACTACAACCTGTCGGGCGCGCCGCCCACGTCCGTCGGAAACACCGTGCGCAAACTCATACGGGATACGCTCTCTTTGTGATGCACATTGTGTTCAGATCCCACGATATTAAATATCAGCGTTGCGCCACGCCGAAGGATTTTATACTTCAACTATGTCATACAGACAACTGTGTCATACAGACGCCTTGATGTGACCCAAATAACACCAACTTTTATAATCTTTCGAAGTAAACTAAATTATATTCCTGTAGATGGCGGTTCCATCGCCTAACGCGGAACATTATTATTTTACTAAAGATTTTAAATTGAAATATGTGATTTATTTTTACTACGGACATGTGTATATAATAATCTTAATATGAATAAATTGTTTAAACAATGAATCATTGAAATTGTATTTTACATTTTGACAATACATAACATCTGAATCTAATATCTCTGTGTCATTTATTGTACTTATTCTTTGTTTGTTGCACAAACGTGTGTCGTAGTTAATGTTGCAATCAATGTTTTGTGTAACTATTATATCAGCTTTATTACTTACTGTTAGCTTATACTAAACTCTTTTGTGTTTCATATTCGTTAGGAGTTCCAGCTTTTCTAAATTAAAATGTTTGAGGTCGTTAATCTTAGTTACAGAATAAACGAAGCATCGTATGTTTCACACTCCCCCTCGCCGGGATGAGCCGAGCCACTACTCGATGTCTTGTTTAACTAATAATCTTTTTATGTAATCGAAGATTTTGTCTGTTGTAACGTTAGTTTTAACTTTAGTTGTAATATCAGAGCTATGACTCGGAAGGCTGGTTGATGTGTCCATTCATTTCGTCGTTTATTTAGGGTTTGGATTTGTCTGTTGTTTATTACTAAGGTTTTTTTTTATATAGAACGGTTTCTCAAGCATTCACAGAAGTTTGATGTGGACATGATAGTTACCTAGAAATTTGATTGAGTAAGTAATAGTTAGTTTTTTATTAATTATAATAAAACACTTGAGTTTTTGTTGATGAGGTGGCACTACAACTTTTTATTCTTGACTACTAACGCTTCTGAAGGTATGAATGAACGTAAACGAGGCAAAAGGAGTATGTAAGGATCGTAAGCAGGTGGCGTTCTGTAATTTCTGCCTACCCCCATGGGAAGAATGCGTGAGTTTATGTATGTATGTACTAACGCTTCTAAGTTTAGTCACACTTTGAGTCACACTGTACTCTTTTAGTAAAGTCATTTGACTATTCACTTATATTTAAATGATCG
Source organism: Tiliacea citrago (assembly GCA_963921375.1). Classification (NCBI taxonomy): domain Eukaryota; kingdom Metazoa; phylum Arthropoda; class Insecta; order Lepidoptera; family Noctuidae; genus Tiliacea; species Tiliacea citrago. The sequence continues at coordinate 18,081,413 of OY992796.1, forward strand.
CTTTGTGATATCGCCGAGAATAAACCAGAAATATTTAAAAAATATAAAAAAAATCTATTGAATTTTGATTACGTGTGTGAATCTAGAGAAGATTTAATTATTATTATAATTATATTATAATAGATATTACGACTTAAGTAGTTATATATTGTCAGTAATTTTTATGAATGTGTAATATAAATATTGTAAATAGCATTGATAGTCATCACTTGAGTTGTTTGAATAGTTGAAGCGGTTTGTTGAGAGAGCTTTATTGGTATATAATGTAAAAAATGATCAGTGATCGTTCATGTATTATGTAAAAATGTTAGGGTAGGCGTCGTGAGTGGAATGTCTCATGTACTGTTAAGTGACGGTGAGGTGAATAATCATATTTAAATTGTAACATCATTGTATCATCTCCTTGTTCTAATACTTAATTTGTGATCTTTTTACTTTGACGACGTTCTGTAACGACGGTCTTAATTTATTGTAGCATGACTCGCAGAGCGTCGTCAAAGCAAAGCATATGAATCCATGACTTTGCAACAGAACATAATTATTTTATAACTTTATTCTTTACAACGGTTTACGTTATAATATGTATGTTGTTTTTATGCCAGAGTCAATTGCTTTTAGTTTTTTGTTTTCTAGGGGACTGTGAACCGAGTCCATCCATAAATTCTGATTTACTATCCTACCTCATTTTGTGACTCTAGCTTTAGTGTATCACGTCTCTAAGCCTATCAAATCACACTTGTACCTATTACAAAATATTTATCAGAATTGTTTCGTCACCAAAGATGAGGCTGTACATGCTTCACGATCTTATAATTCAAATTCTTTTAAATATTTTACTAATTATGTTAAAAGATAACTTGTTTATGTGCAATGCTGATATTTTAATAATGGTAACATTGATTAAGGAAAAATAATTGTGATAAATATCGACAATGCATGTGTACCTATATCTTTTACTCCATGATATCCATTTGTAATTTTCATATCAGTGAGTACCTTAAAATTTTAATTATTTCAAAATGTTTACAAACAAAACCCTGGTGATAACGACAATATATTTTATTCTATTGATACCTTGAACGGTGTGCCTCGTATAGAGTAAGTTTGGTATGTCGAGCACATTATAAAATATTATATCATTGCACTCGCTTATGGCCTTATTTAAAAAAAAGATGTTTTAGAACTATAAAATTCACGAATCGCGTGTAATAACGGCTGTTACATATTAGAGTTTATGATAAATGAAACAGGAAGTATATATGTTGTGATGTATAAGTTCAAAAAAAATTAAGCTAAAATCTTAGTCTTGTGATATAATTTATATATAAGTGAATAAATGATGAAGTATTTATTTTTGTTTTCTTTGTTTTTTAATAGCAGCTATAAGAAATACTGACGACTTTTTGACGTTAAAGGATCAATGTGGTCACTTTCGAAGACATAAGAAGACTGTTTCAAAACTGTTTCTTAAAAACAAAACATACCGTCTGCCTGCCTTTTTTTTAACCTCTAAACTGAAAACACACTATATGAATGAAAAACTTACATATAATTCGGTAGACCTCACAGCTGAGAAATTAAACTATAACAAGTACACAGCACAGCTGATGCTTCGAAGTAAGATTAATTATTTTACCAATTGCATAATAGAATTTGAAGTTTGCTGCTGCCTGCTTGTTGTACATTCAATCGAATTCCGAGCGCTTATGTGGCTTCTATGTGCAGCTACATAAGGTTTAAATTGGAATAATTAGGCCCGCCTGCACCAAAAATCACTAAACACGTACCTAAGCGTTAAACCAATTGGAAACATCGTTCTGTTTCTGTCAATCGTTTGAAGATGAAAGAGACAGAATGATGTTTTAAATATGATTAGCGTTAAACTTATTTAGTCATTTGTGGTGTAAGTGGGCCTTAATGGTACGGCTACATTGTCGCGATAACGCGAACTACACTTCGCGTGCTCTCTCGCACACCGCTCAACGTCTCGCTGTACAGCAGAGAGAGTGCGAAGTCTAGTTCGCGTTATCTCCACAATGTAGCCGTAGCAAAATGCGCGTTTGGGAAGTTTCCCTTTATTCGTGTTGTGCTGTTTCGCAAAGTGAAAGACGAGAGGACTTCGTGTGCTACACGTCATCAAGGAGTTCCTTCCATAGAAAAGTAATTATTATAGTTATTTTATTAATTAATGTGGTATAATTATTTACGCGTGAATGGAGGAATGACTGCTGCGTAGAGCACAAGAAGCGTGAATGATTTTGAAACAGCTTGAGACTATTGATATTTTGCTATTTGTTGCAGCTATGCTTTATTTGTACCATTGCTTATTTGATTTAATTAGGTTTTCTAAACTAAAAACGATTATAGAAAGTGTATAAACACTGGCGAAACTTCAGATATCGATCGTCACATCGCGTCTGTGACGTTGCACTAGTTAATTTAATTTGACCTTGCATACTCATAGTGTTCTAATTTGGCCTTGCATACCCTATAGTGTTCTAATTTGACCTTGCATACTCTATAGTGTTCTAATTTGACCTTGCATACCTTATAGGGCTTAAAGGGTATGCAAGGTCAAATTAGAACACTTACATAACTTTAACGTTATCACTACTATATTTTATAGAAGACAAAGATATAGATATGTCTAGTCAAAGCTGTGATCTCGTCGAAAAAAATTTTGCAGCGCGACACTCATATCTAGACATATAAATAATCAAAGATAGTAGGACAATACATAGTAAATGATGCACTAATAATAATTATGTCCAAAGAAATTGAAAATGTTTTGCTTATTTAACTTATTGTTGACAGCTCCTGAGATCCTGACCCGCGAGCCCTACGGACATGCTGTGGATTGGTGGGCGCTGGGCGTTCTTACCTGCCGTATGCTGACTGACGAGGTATTTATAATAATGATAATATTCTATAATTCTAGATAGGAATGCAATCTCGGAAAATAGTGGAGATCTTGAGCCATTTTTACCCGACTACGGCGAAGCAAAAAGTAGGGTTATGGTTTTTTTTTTAAATTATTTATTTCAAATAGGCACATAAGAGGCACTTTTGAACGTCAAAATTTACAAAGAAATAGAACTGATTCTAGTTGCCGTTGCCCCTTCCAAAAGGTAGTTAAGTATGTATGGAGAGGAATGGGCAAGAAACTCCACCGTTACTCTTTTAAACATGTTTTACAATATTATGTTTGAGTACATTAATTATATGATTATATGTGAAGACGATGCACCTAGAATAAAATTACTATACCATAATAGGTAAGGTTTTGACCGGTATTTATGTATGTTTATCTGTTTCCTCATAACTTCTAAACTACTTATCATAATTTGAATATGGCGCCCTCTAGAGGACTTACTAGTCATGAACTAAAATATTTTTTTTTAATGCTGCCGTGTTGGGTATCAAATGAAAGGGCTTACTTAATTAGCGCATTACAAAAATACATATGAGCTGTTGCTCGCGGCTTTGCTTGCATGCAACCGAAAATTGGGAATAATTTCTAAAATCACGCCTCAGCCTATGTGTAAGTTGGGCGTCCTCACCTTCCGCCTGACGCAGGTCCTCACCGAACACGGTTGTTTCGGGTGGTTCCTGTTCAGGATAAAGCGGGAGGAAACGCCCGGGTGTCACCACTGTGTGGATCGCCCGGAGGACACGGTGGAGGTATGACCAGCTTGGGCGGAGCACCGCCGTGTCCTCACGGAGGCGATCGGCGGCGGCGATCTCTCGCGTCCGGCCCTGGTTCAGGCCATGGTTCGGAGCGAGAGTGCATGGGAGGCCGTCAACTCCTTCTGCGAAGCAGTAATGCTAGCGAAGGAGGAGGCGGAACGCGTGAGGGTGAGACAAGGTTCGCGCCCTCGCGCCCTTAGTCGCCGCAGGAGACGCCCCGGGCGTCGGCAGTGGCAAGCCGATTTCCGGCCACCGTAGGCGCGGGCCTGCGGATGGTGAGCGATGGGTAGCTCGCCGTCCGATAAGGACCAGGCCCGGGTCGACGGCGCATTGTGTTCCACGCGCGCCTCAAAGAGATGTCAGCACAAACTGACGGGGTCCATTAGGACCAATGCCCGCCAGGGTTGCGAGTTTGTCCGAAAGGGATATCGTGGCCCTGGCACACAGGCAACGGAAGGAACACGGGTGGGTTTTAGTCAGTAAAAGTCTGACGAGCCCTCCCGCTCCGCCCATAGCGGGAGAAGTTATTTGATAATTTCCCACCCAAAAAAAAAAAAAGCCTATGTGTAAGTTTGGTATATTACCTAGGTACATGTAAACAATAAAACCTAAACAAAAAAAAAATGTTAAGCCTTTCTGTAAATACTTTATCACGAACTTATAACCCCAAAATAATTTAAATAAAAAGTAAGTTCAATAAACACCGGCCAAGTGTAAGTGAGTAGTCGGACTCGCGCACGAAGGGTTCCGTACCATTTACGTTTGTTGTATGGGAGCCCCCCTTAAATATTTGTTTTATTTTAATTTAATTATTGTTTTTTAAAGTGAATATATAACTAAATAATCTGTGAATATTTCAAGTGTCTACCTGTTACCGTTATCAATATCGAGCAAAAACGACCAAAAAAATCACGTTTGTTTTATGGGAGCCCCCTTAAATATTTATGTTATTCGGGTTTTTTTTTCGTATTTCTGTTGCTATAGCGGCAACAGAAATACGTCATCTGTGAAAATTTCAACTGTCTAACTATCACGGTTCATGAGATACAGCCTGGTGACAGACGGACAGACAGACAGACAGACGGTGGAGCCTTAGTAATAGGGCTCCCGTTTTACCCTTTGCGTACGGAACCCTAAAAACTAAAACCTGACTACTGAAAAATCACGACCTAAAAAGTATGAAATAAGAAAATATTCTCATTTGAAATAATTGTTATGTGCAAACTATTAAATATTTATCGTCTGTTATATAAATAACTTACACGTTATATATTTGAATGTATTAGGTTGGGGAAAAAGTCTTTTCGCATTATAGTATGTATGAACTTGTAATAAAATCTCTTTGGCTATACTATTTGTATCTGGCTGGTTTTGGTATCATTGAATGTTTAAATTTTAAAGGACATAATTCCAAATTCAAATTAGGAAAATGTGTGATTTTCATTTGTGTTTCGTACTGTCAAGATGAGTGAATCTAATGAAGAAATTCGATACTTTTTAAAATTTTACTACAAAAAAGGTAAAAATGAAACGCAAGCCGCGAAAAAAATTTGCGATGTTTACAGACCTAGTGCAGTGTCTGTGAGAGTAGCACAAATTTGGATTAAGCGTTTTCAATCAAGAAAATTTGATGTCAAAGATGCACGCCGCTCTGGTCGCCCTATTACGGATAAAATGGATGCCATTTTTGAAAAAGTGGAGCAAGATCGGCATATCAGTAGTTACGACGTAGCTGAAGAAGTGGGAATTGACCACAAAACAGTTTTGGCACATTTGAAAAAAAACTTAGTACACAAAAAAGCTCGATATTTGGGTACCTCACGAGCTCACTGAAAGAAACCTAATGAACCGTGTACTCATTTGTGATTCTTTATTACGACGTAATGAAACCGAACCATTTTTGAAGAAGCTGATAACTGGTGATGAAAAGTGGATCACGTACGACAAGAACGTGCGAAAAAGGTCGTGGTCAAAGGCCGGTCCGGCTTCACAGACTGTGGCGAAACCCGGGTTAACCCGCAACAAGGTGATGCTGTGTGTGTGGTGGGATTGGAAGGGCATTATTCATTATGAGCTGTTACCACCAGGCAGGACCATCGATTCTGAACTCTACTGCGAACTACTGATGAGATTAAAGCAAGAAGTTGAGAGAAAGCGGCCGGAATTAATCAACAGAAGGGGTGTGGTTTTTCATCATGATAATGCTAGACCTCACACATCTTTCGCCACTCAGCAAAAATTAAGAGAGTTTGGCTGGGAGGTGTTAATGCATCCACCGTATAGTCCTGACCTTGCACCTTCAGATTTCCACCTGTTTCGGTCCCTTCAGAATTCTTTCGGCAGTGTCAGGTTAAATGTATAATACATATTCATAGTGATGTTCAGAGGATAAACTTGGTCGTATGCCACCTACCCTAACAAAACAATACATACGACCTGTTGATCTCTTGATAAGACAATCTCGTTCTTGCAATATCTCTGTGCGCGATGCGTCTGTGCTGATTTGTTGCGGTACGTATGCGTACTGCATATGATTTTTACTTAAATAAAAGTAGTTGAAACTCGATCTCGTTCTCGCCAGATTACCGGGCAAGACCCTGAATTGCCAATCTCGACTCCAGGCTTAGCACGCGAGATCTCGAGTCGCCAATCTCGACTCGAGATTGCATTGCCTATTTCTAGGTAACCAGTACACCTTCCACCTTAAAGCCAATGATGAATACATGAATAAGCATAACCCAATTATCTTTTGTTTCCGTATTCTTCACCAATAGTCCTGCACCGACCGGGGATAGTCCTTGGTTGCACTTGCATAGAGCACACAGACCTAGTCGTTGGTTGGTGCGTCATTTAATTAAAAGCGCCTAACGGGCCTCAGCGAGTTGGCTTCGACCTTCGAAACGCCTTCCAACGGTCCGGGACCCCTGCAGGGTCCCGAGAAATGTCAAACACCTAATAATTATTATTATTATACTAAATTAAAATAATATACGATGTCCGATGTTCAAAAGAGCTGACTACGCCACTGCTGTAGCGCTCTCGTCGACTCGCATGAATGCCAAGCCCTGCAGTTTCGACATACATAGCGATCGTTTTACGACCGAATTTTGTTGCAAGATTGTGATTTTTTCGTGCTTATCAAGCAATTTTGACCGTCTAGAGATCCCATTAGGACTTTGCGATCGAATTCGGTCATAAAGCGATCGCTATCTATGTCGAGATTGCAGGGCCTGGCTAGACTCTGTCGAAGCGCGCCATCTTTACAATTGCGTTTCGTTGTCAAGTGACATCCCGTACTCATGACCCTTCCAATACAGCCAAAGTTATAAGTTTTCACTTTTGCCGGCAGCCCCCATGACTGCCTATTTTTTTTTTAATGGCAACTTGCTTATCTACTTATGAGGTTGCTCAGCCGGACTATCCTGTGAATGCCTTAATAAATTAAGGCCTCCAGCCAGGGCATAAAACTTATAAACTAAGCGACTACACGCTACGCCGCACACACACCTGTGGGGTACGGACCTCGGCTTAGGGCGTCGCTGGGGGAGGGTATAGCAAGGGGCAGGCTGGATCGGATCAAGTCGTTGCGTCTGTGTTCCCTTCCACATAATTATAACCCGTCAGCCTTCAAACCAAGAGTGAACAGGCATCTACTGGGCACGCTCGTTCTGACTTAGACCTCATCCTTCGCTCTCCGCCAGGGGAAATCGAGGTAAGGAAAGAAGCTCGCAATAAAAAAAAAACAACTAATATTTTTTTCTCGTATCGACACTAGTAGCATAATTATGTTGTGGTATACATATTAACCATATGGATTGGACAGGTTAAGTATCGCCCTTTGTAGAGGAATTTGAATAAACTCCTATGAGTAGTAAAACAGTATAGCCACCAGTTATCGCATTTCCATAAACTCAAGGCTTTTATTTCAATTAGACCAATTACAGGCACTTTTGAATTGCCATATTGCCAAGGAGGCGGTCCGTCAGAAAGATGAAGCTAGTTGCCCATTCCAAAGCGTAGAAGTACCTATCGTCACCTTAGAGTTAAAACATTGGGAATGCAATTTTGGCCATTTTTATTTTATTACATTATTGAAAAGAAAACCTCGCAACGCACGCTCTAGTTTCACACAAAAAAGTTAAGTAACCTGTAACCCCATCTATGTCGAGTTTGAAAATCTCGCAAACGAACATACGAGGTTTTCAATTTACCAGCATTTAGAATTTTTTAAATAATAATTATGTTTTGGACTCTTTTGATGATTATTTGCCATACATTTCAAGTGTTACTTATTATTATAAGTTATAGTTAATTAAGGCAACGAAATAAAACGGATTAAAAGAAGTATATCAATTTTTATTCTGTAATTTATCATTGATAAACTTGTAACCGCTACCAGGCAAACCATGTGATTTTTTAAGAAAAGCTCTCAAGTAGCATTTTACGCTTTTACGATAATAAAATGAAATAAATATCTTATGCAACAGAAAATGTATCCAAATTGCAAAAAAAAGACACATATTTGAAGAAACTGTGGTAATAAAATTTTACAGTACGCAGTTTTTTCTTCCTCCTGAAAAGTTACTTATTTTACACTTACGGGGTTTTCACTCTAAAGCGTCGCTATGGAGAAGAACGGGCAACAAACTCCATGGACACTCTTATTGACAATGTTTATGTAGAAATTGTAACAGCGCAATGTGATGTTATTAGGATCTGGCTTAAAACACGTTACTATAATAGAACGTACGAGTACTTATATTTTTCACCCTAATTACTATAGTATCTACATACTACAGACACTACATCATATACTTACACTTTGCATTCATTAATATTATGTATTATTACTCTTTTATTGGTTTTGCATTATTATTTTGCGAATCGTTCTAAAACCAACAAATATAATACCTCTGAACATCTAATGAGGGAATATATGTTGGCAATGAATGATTTGGTTAACTCACAAACAAACAACTGTGAGCATTGTCAAACAACATCCAATGTACCTACGCCAGACCATTCATTGGCAACATGCAATACCACCTTACCGCTGCCTTGTGTGGATTTGAAAATTCCTTATACTAATAATTACAATAAACAATGTAAACAAATCGTAAATAATGATATTGTATTATTTTGTGATGAGATTGGCAAGGACTTAGGCCACTTGTTGACAAATGAATACCCAGGACACTCAATAATAAATTACTGCATGCCTGGTTGTTCTTTATTTGATATCATGAAAGAAACAACATTATTAATTTTTATGGGAAATAGGGGAAATGTAAACAAAGGAGAATTACTCCAATATCATAGAACATTGTGCAACCTACGTTTACAAAAAATTGTGTTGTTTACATTCCCGTATAGTAACAGTTTGCCACAGGAAGAAAATAACATAAGATTTGACATTAATTCAACATTGCACAATTTAACTTATAATGATAATCTTTTCCATTTAATTGATACTAACAATTATGTTAGTAATAATTTGTATTTGACAAAGGATAGATATAATATTGTTATGTACTATCTTTCTAACTACCACAAAAGACAGATAGCTGTGTCGCTATCATATTTTTTTACTATTTCAGCCAAAAATTTGGCTAAACAAATTGCTTCTTTTGAGCAATGCAGTGTAATTTTAAACTATTCTGTCAATAATTTGGTAACAATTGATGACATTGATTATCATTTAAATTAGAAATTAGGACAATGGAGGAAAACTCTTGCAAAAATGTTATGAAAGCAAATAATAAATCAAATGAAAGTGTAAAAAAATCAACTAGTATCAACTTGGTGCATCAAAACATTCAAGGGTTTTTGAACAAAGATTTAGAAGTAGAATTATTCCTGAATTGTAACAATATAGATATTCTTTGTATGACAGAACATTGGCTTAAAAGCCACCAGTTCATGTTCAATTTTAGTAATCACCAGGTTGGTAGTTCGTTCAGCAGAGTAAATGCTATACATGGTGGCTCATTAATTTTAGTGAATAACCAGCTTAGATTTAAAGACCGCAAGGACATTGTGAGCCTCTCTGTTGAGCGGACAATTGAAATAGCCTGTATAGAATTGGAGCAGTTCATTATATTAAGTGTGTACAGACCTCCCTCAGGATTGTATGATTGTTTTGAAAAGGTTATGGATGATGTATTGCACAAAATCTGTAATTCAAATAAGTCTATCATCACTTGTGGTGATTTTAATGTTAATTTATTAGAAAATTCCGGGTTAAGTACTAAAATTATAAGTTTGTTTCAGTCATACAATCTTGCTTACCAATTTTTGGAGCCCACTAGAATAACTCCCACTAGTGCCACATGCCTAGATAACATTTATACAGATGTTATACCAACCCACAAAGAAATTATTAATCTAATAGACTCAGATCATTGCGGACAATTAATCACTATTCCAAATCCGAACAAAAAAGTTATTAAAAAAGATATCACTGTCAGCCCAAAAACTACTAAGCGCTTGGAAACATTTAAAACTAAACTGTTGAGTAAATTACCAGTTTTGTCAACTAATGTCGCCCCTAATCAACAATATAATGATTTCTTTTGTATGTATTGCACACAATTTGCCAACACTTTCATTCCAAAAACATTCTTGGTTAATAGTAATGCTTCTTTCAGTGACTGGGCCACCGTTGGTATACATAAAAGTAGAAAACGACTATATGAGTTGTATGATGAACGGACTATTATAAACACTGCTGAATTTAATTTATATGTTAAGAATTATTCAAAATTATTTAAAAATGTTTGTTGTATGGCCAAGTCACGTTACTTAAGTTCAAAAATCAAAAATAGTAGTAATGTAATTAAAATGACATGGAATATCATTAATAGTGAAACGGGAAGGTCATGCAACCGAAGTAGTGACTACAGCCTTGCTATTGATGACAGTATAATTAAATCAGATTCTCAAGTCGCCGCGGTCTTTGAAAATTTCTTTGCAGAGATTCCTGTATTGACTACTAAATCTCTAAACTCATCAACCACTGCTGCAGAGTCTTTACTTAAGGAAAACGTTCCAGTTTGTGATTCTGAATTTCATTTCGAATATGTCACCTGTAAAGATGTAATTAAAATCTTTCACACATTAAATGTTAAAAAGACCGCAGATCTATGGGGTAATTCTGTGGACGTTGCTAAGTCGATTATAAACATTGTAGCACCTACTTTAGCTGTTATTTTTAATAATTGTATTGACCTTGGTGAGTTTCCTGATCTTATGAAAAACATTAAAATAATACCGTTGTTTAAATCGGGTAGTACATCAGACCCTACTAATTATAGACCTATTTCAGTGCTACCTACCTTTAGTAAAATTTTTGAAAAACTTATTTTAGATCAAATGCAAAGATTTTTTAATAAACATAAGTTATTGCATAACAAACAGTTCGGTTTTACAAAGGGTCGTTCGACTACTGATGCCGTGTATAACGTGATACGTGTTGAACTTTTAGGACATGTTTATAATGCATGGGAGGATAAATGCGATGCTTTGGGCATCTTTTGCGATTTGTCCAAGGCATTCGATTGCGTTCTTCATAAAACATTAATCAGGAAACTGCACCACTACGGAATCCGAAATGCCTCTCTGGATCTTCTTACTTCATATTTAAGTGATAGGATTCAGAGAGTTGATGTTAACGGAAAAAGATCTCCCGGATCTGTAGTAAGAATGGGGGTACCCCAGGGCTCAATTCTTGGCCCATTTTTGTTTCTTATTTATATAAATGACTTGCCTTACCTCATAAAGGATAAACATGATATAGTGTTGTTTGCAGACGACACTTCACTTTTATTTAAACTCAAACGTCAGCAGTTGGTTACTGACAATGTAAATAGTGCCCTCGAAAAAGTAGTTAACTGGTTTAATGTTAATAACCTACTTCTTAACGAGAAAAAAACTAAATGTATTAAGTTTACAATACCTCATGTTAGACAAGTAAAAACTAGTGTGCTCATAAAGGGTGAAGAGTTGAAACCCGAAGATTCTACAGTTTTCTTAGCATAACTTTGGATGCCAAGCTTCAATGGGGCCCCCATATAGATAAATTGTCGAAAAAGCTTAGCTCTGCAGCATACGCCGTTAGAAAAATTCGTGATTTAACTGATTTAGAGACAGCCCGCTTAGTATACTTTAGTTATTTTCATAGTGTAATGTCGTACGGTATTCTGTTGTGGGGAAATGCCGCCGACATTCAGACAATTTTTGTTTTACAAAAAAGAGCAATTCGTGCAATTTATAAATTAAGTCCCAGACACTCCCTCAGAGACAAATTTAAAGAGATTAATATACTGACTGTAGCTTCTCAGTATATTTATGAAAATCTATTGTATGCACATAAAAATATTAATCTGTTTAAAAAATACAGTGATATCCATAATGTAAATACTAGGAACAAGCACAAATTTGTTGTTCCTAAAACCAGGCTTAAAAAAATAGGTGGCTCGTTTAGATGCCAGTGTATACGTTTTTATAATAAACTTCCTAGCCATATTCAAGAATTAAGCCTTAATAAATTCAAATGTTTTATAAAACGGAAACTGTGCCAGAAAGCATTTTATACTGTTAAAGACTTTATTGAGGACAAAAAGGCTTGGGATTGAGCTGCTCCAATTTACAGTGAATCTTGATTTGATTTTTTTTGCCAACTATTTATACTATTTTTTGATTGAAATTTTTAAATACCTAAACTATGACATGAATATTTACTTTGTAAAGTATTATATTATTTTAATTATTATGAATGTGAGGACTATGTGAATTGTTTTTTTATTTTTATTCTCAATCAAAAAAATTTTTAATGCAGGTCTGGCAGTTTGAGTACTTTATGCGGCCTAACCAATTGTCCTTTCTTTGGTATTGTTCGTCGAATCGCTGAGCTCCTTAAGTTTTGAGTTGAGCTGCACGATAACTGGCAAATGCGTGCACTGACTGGACAGGTCCACTCAAATCTGTGTGGTTCTTTCGTCAAAAGACCATGTCAGACACCAATCTACATGGTTCTCAAATGATCTGACCAAGATTATATCCGTATTTTATATACACATTGACAGTGATTAATTTTATATATACAATGACATGAATATTTACTTTGTTAAGTATTATATTGTTTTAAGTATTGTAAATGTGAAGACTATGTGGGTTTTTGTTCATTTTCTTTTTTTTTCTCATTTAGTTTTTATCATAGTATGGCAGTTTGAGTGATTTTATGCGGCCTACCCAAATGTCCTTTCTTTGGTATTGTTCGTTGAATCGTTGAGCTCCTTAAGTTCTTAGTTCAGCTGCACGACTACTGACAAATGCGTGCACTGACTGGACAGGTCCCCTCAACCTGTGTGGTTCTTTCGTCAAAAGATCATTTCAGGCACCAATCTACATGGTCTTCACATGATCTGACCAAGATTATGTCTGGACTTTAAAAAGAGACTGTGACCTCTGAGTTTGTTTCGGCCTTTCTTCTCAGAATAGTCTGATACGAAACGCCGACCTCATCTAGTTTTTTTTAATATGATTGACGTGTAAAAGTGTTTGTACAAACCTACTTACAGAAATAAATCATTTATCATTTATCATTTAACGATAAGTTTTCTTTAATTTTCATATTTTTCAATGTTATGACACTTACGTCAGGCTGTCAAGCTGTCATTATTTTTTCTTCTAATTTTCTCTCATAGTTTTCTTACTGGCTTAGTCCATGAAGGTTACTTTTGATTTATATAATTTAAATTATTTTTATCAATATGTTTAGCTCAAATATTGTATTTTATAGACAATTATAATTGTTTACTGTATAATATTTGTATCCTAACTTACATTTATAATAATAATTGAAACGCTCTCAGAATTCATCAAAGAGGTTTTTGGTACGAATATGTCTGGCCTTTTCGAACACTGAATTTGAAATTAAATTCTGTAAAGAACAGAAAAAAAAACAGATGATGTAAAAAAGAACACCTCAGACTCGGATATAAAAGGGACTTCTGACACATTCCGGCAGATCTGATCTGGAAGCGCTCAAGGAATCATCTCCTCTACAAAAGTCTTGCAATTGGTCTATATTCATTTCACCTTGATAACATACTCAGTCTTCTCGGTACTACGTTCTTCCCAAGAGGACCATCCACTACCTAAGAGACCTGGATTGGACTGCCTGTGATACTGGGAAGCAGATCTTCAGGCCTCTGAGCTAACGAGGCCTGACGTCTTCTACACTGCCTGTGATCCTATCAAAATAACTGTGAAGCGGATCTGGATGCTTCAGAGCTGACGAGGCCTGACGTGTCGAACCTGAACGCCGTATCATACCTTCTTTATAAAACCTCCCATCTTTTTCATTCTGAGAGTGCTAGGTAGGTTAGTTCTTTTTTAATTATTTTCTGTGTATTTTTTAAATTAACCTTGTCTACTTACCCTTTTATTTTTAAGAGGCTAGTAGATTCGTTACATCACTAATTCAATCACAATTTGAAGGATATTGCTAATCCATTGCTTCTTAAGTTCGAAAATTTGTCAGTTCAACACCGTGAATAGCGCAATGAATGTTGTTGAACTGTAAAAGAAACCCATGGCTACTGTTTGTTACGCAGTTGCCCCGCTGATATAACATAATTAAGTACTGGTTTTATAGACTGCCCCATCGAAGGGGTAGTTTATAAAAGACATTACTATCTATAATGTTTGTGCAAGGAAAAAATCACTGGTCGACTTGGCCTAACCACCAATCAGCGCCAAATCGCAATTTTTTTTTGTTGAAAATTTTGACTGTTGCGTCTTGTCATATACGAACAATAAATGGCGATGAATTTCGGGATTCGGTCGTGGTCCACCTGCTTAGTTCACCTGGGTGGACCACGCACGGGCACATTTTCTTGCCGGTGGATCACCTCAGTCCACCTTGGTGGACCACGGGCACTTTTTCTTGCCGGTGGATCACCTCAGTCCACCTAGGTGGACCACGGGCACTTTTTCTTGCCGGTGGATCACCTCAGTCCACCTAGGTGGACCACGGGCACTTTTTCTTGCCGGTGGTCCACCTTAATGCGGGTTGCGGACCAAGAACTAAGCTAAGTTAGTTTAGCTTAGCTCGCATAGCTGACGTAATTTCTCGTACTTGAGTCATAGTTTGCAGTCTGCACACAAGTATGAAAAACCGCGTCAGCTATGCGAGCTAAGCTAAACTAACTTAGCTTAGCTCTTGGTCTGCAACCCGCCTTTGCAATCTCTTTGCTTTTTAACTTTGTTTAGTTATTAATAGAGGAAATCCTCCTTCGTAAGATGACATTACTTTGATTGAGCTGTGACTTTACCGTCAATTTTTCATTCATGTAATGGATTTAACAAAAATAAACATCAATGTCTCAAAATTGTGATAAAGATTTTGGTAGAGAAACCTGAGATATGTTTTATTAATAGAAAAGGTGGCACGGGCTTTTGGATGAAAAAACAATTTGATTCTGTATTATCTGTGTCTTTCCATTCGAAACTGAATAAAAAAGTAAAGAAAATCAGTACCACCATTTTGCGCCTTCTAACTGAACTGGAGAGTCTTGAATCCAGACCTTCCAATAAAAGGAAAACCAAATATATAACTGATGATGACGACATAATAGAAATACAATTAGAATTGTTAAGGGGGATGCGCTAAGGTAGCCCGCGAAATTCAAATTTTATTACGTTTCTTGCAATTTGCAGGTCAGTAACAGGTTGTATGTTGATCTAAATATGATTTGCGGCCGTAACAAATATGGCTTTACAGAATTATAATCATTAGAATTAGCATTACAACTCTCAAAGTTCATAAAATCCTATTGAATGAATATTTCTGAAATAATCATTCAGTAGGATTTTATGAACTTTGACCTGCAAATTGCAAAAAACGTAATAAAATTTGAATTTTGCGGGCTACCTTAGCGCATCCCCCTTAAACAAAGAAATTTCTGTAGGACTCGCTTTGGAAAAGTTACGTTGATTGTCTCAATGATAAATCATTATTTTATTCATTAAAGTTTTTTTCCGTATTAATTTGATTTTTCAATTTTCATTTGTTCTTTAGGCATTCATTTTTCAATTGTAGTAAAATGACAGGATCAATATCAGGAAGAGGATTTTATTTATTAACGTGGAATTCATTTAGGTGGACCATGGCCAATAGACATTTTTAATTTGCATATTCCTCATCATTTAGGTGATCCACCGGCAAGAAAAAGTGCCCGTGGTCCACCAAGGTGGACTGAGGTGATCCATCGGCAAGAAAAAGTGCCCGTGGTCCACCCAGGTGAACTAAGCAGGTGGACCACGACCGAATCCCGATGAATTTCACACTAGGAACCTGATACAATCAATCAGCCAGCCTTTCCCGAACTATGTTGGGGTCGGCCTCCAGTCTAACCGGATGCAGCTGAATACTAGAATTTTACATTGAGCGACTGCCTATCTGACCTCCACAATCCAGTAACTGGGTAATACGATACCCCTTGGTACGACTGTTTGTCAGACTTTCGGGCTTCTGACGACCTGTAACGACTGTCAAAGATCCAATAATGACAGCCGGGACCAACGGCTTAACGTGCTTTCCGAGCCACGGAGGAGTCTCGGTATGTAAAGATGGTCACCCATTCACGGACCAACCGCGGCAAGCGTAGCTTAGCCTGATTGATCGCCCCGTGCGGCTGTTATTATTTGACCATGAGCTCCTGATACGAGTACATAATTTATAACATAATTACTGGTCTTATACGAAGGGGTCGTTTATAAAAGACGTTACTATAATAGAACTTTGATGCCTATGTTTGTGACAGGAAAAAATCACTGGTCGACTTGGCCTAACCACCAATCTGCGCCAGATCGCACTTGTTTTTTTTTTTTGTTTTTTTGTTTACAGTTGCGTCTCGTCTTAAACGCTCAATAGATGGCGTTGAAATTCACACTAGGAACCTGAGTGGCAATTCCCGTATTTTTATGAATGTTTGCATTCTAATCTGTATCAATTGTACACCTGTTTCATAATTTTTTTACAAACTTTTGACACTCTTTATTGTCACTGACTGGTTGTGACTAAGCTTGAGATGAGATTGCGAGTAGATTTTGAACGTGTTTAATATAACATACTGCTTATACAGGGTCAAATTAAATTAGCCAGAGAAACTCCGCAGATGTGACGGGTATCGATATCTAAACATGATAAAACAAAAAATAAATTAATATTATGTGTTTTTTTGTAACAGCCAAGTGCGTGTCGGATCACGACACGCACACGTCACGTCACGGTCAATTCTCCAACTGCAAATGTAAGTTGGTCGACTATTACTCGTTAACTTGTAAAGCCTACTTAGCTGTGATAGATTTTCATATATCCAAAAATAACCACCAGTCAATTGACTAACTAAAATTTTAACTTTAAAGCTTAATATTACGCAAACAGATCGCTGAATCGAAAAATAGTCTTCACAGACCCTCAATATTTGAACGGCCTATCCATCGATACCCCACATCATGGGATAGACGAGAAAAACAAATATCACCCCCACTTTATGTGCCAGGGCGGTACCCTAAGATGTTCAAGATTTTATTTCACCACTTAGTCGGCGTGATTTTTTGAAATTAGGTACTGTAAAGTGTAAAGTACTAAGCGTCTCTGCGCTAAGCCGGGGACAGACAGACAGACGGACGGACATGGCCAAACTTTATGGGTTCCTCGTTGACTACGGAACTCTAAAAATACATAGGTATGTGTGTTTCCATCACTTTCATTCTAGTCATTGTCAGCTACTTAAGTCTAACACATTTATTATATTAGTCGGATAGTTTCTTTTAGAATGTAATGCATCGTATTATTGTAATAACGTATTCAAATAATTCATACTATATGTTCTGTGCTTGAGTTTCTCTAGCCGCCTACTGCACGTAATGTCCATATTATTAGTATTCTGCTCAAAGAAAGCATAAAGACTGATATGAACTCAGTTCAAGTTCAACCTATTGTAAACGTTATTGTTGACTTATGGATATTTGTTTTGTTTGAAGCCCTAATCAGTAATCGTAATAGGTCTGTTAGTTCCTAAGGATAGTGTTGCCTTGGTTTGCAAAAAACAAAATATTACCTACCTACATTATTTTTTAAAGGAATGTTTATTGGCCTCTGCTGATTTTCCAGTCTGGGTAACCTAATTAATTAATTGCAATGAGGAGGAGCTAAATACTAGTAACATGCAGTCAACCGCACGACCCAGGTGGCTTTGACATCGCCTTTAGTTCGTATACTGTCGTGCGATTGACCGTACTCACATCTCGTATTTTCCAAGGTGTACCATGATGGTAGAAATAAAAATACTCATAATTATAAAAACATATTTTATTACTTAAAGTACCGGAAATTCGATAATTTACTTTGACAAATAATAATTACAACGTAGGTAATTTTTCGGTTCGGCTATTTAAATAGTCTCTAGATCTAATGAATAGTCGGAGATATTCACGCACTCGGCGCGTTGCGTCGTGTACACTCAGTCACACTCACTCGTCACTCGCATGCACTCACGCATGCACTGCGGCGGGGCGGGCCGCCGGGCGGGAGGGGCGGGGGGCGCGTGTCGAGGGTCGTCGACACACGCCCGCCGCTGCACGCCACCACAGTACTTATCTAAGATGAGGAAGGGGTCTTCTCTTCGGATGAGCTTTCTTTCGATTCTCCACTCTCCACGCTCTCCGAGGAGCTTGAGTTTGCACCTGGGGCATCGCCTTGAGGTTTTTCTTTCTCATCAGTTTTAGCCGGGGCTCCATCGGTCTTCTTAGGCGCTTTGTCTTCAACCTTTGGCTCCTCGGGCGCGGGCGCGGGAGCAGGCTCTGCTTTAACGATTGGCTCTACAATAGGCTCAGACGCTGCAGCAGGTTCGCTGGATTTTGATTCCTTAATTTCGGCCTCGTCCTTCTTCACCTCTTTGGGACTTTCTGCTTCTTTGGTGATTTCGGAAGGTTGAGCCTCTGGTTTGGGTTCTTCGGCAGGCACAGCTTTGCTCTCGGCAGCGGGCTCAGAGTTGTTTTCCACAGCAAGTTCAGGTTTGACCTCCGCAATGGCCTCAGGTTTAATCTCAGCAGCAGGCTCAGATTTGCTCTCCGCAGCAGGCTCAGATTTGCTCTCAACAGCAGGCTCAGATATGATCTCTGCAACAGGCGCAGGTTTGCTCTCAACAGTAGGTTCAGGTTTGTCCTCAACTGGAACAACCAGTTTGCCATCTACAGTATTGCGGACTACGCGCAGGCTGTCTTCAGATGCAGGAGTCTCTTCTGATTTGGGTGCATCAGGAGTTGCGTCTTTGGCGGGTTCTGTTGACTTAACTTCAACTTTAGGGTCATCAGCTTTGCTTAATTCAGATTTAGCGGGCTCTTCTATGGCAGCCGATTCTGGCTTTTTAGGTTCTGATTCAATCGCAGCGACGGGAGCCTGAGGCAAGTCAATTTTCTTTTGAATGGGGATGGGAATAATAACTTCAGACATCATGACATCGTCAGCGATTTTAGCTTCATTTTTCACTGCGTTAACTACATCAATGTATTCACCGGTCAGCACTGCTGACTTAGCAGATGCATCCTTAGGTACCTCATTTACTAGTGCAGGCACTTCAGCCGCTTTAGGTTCCTCGGCAGGTTTGGCTTCAGGCTCAGCAGCTTTCTCTTCTGTTTTAGACTCCGCAGTCTCGCTGGGTTCAGGCTTCTTCTCAGGTTCAGGCTCTGCCGATTTGGATTCCAGTACAACTTCTTCGCTTTTAACTTCCAAGGCCTTTTCAGGTACTTCTGGTTTAATCTCGGGTTTGATTTCTTCTACGGGTGCGCTTTTAGCTTCTGGTTGCTTTGCAGGTTCCTTCAACTCGGGTACTTCCTCAGCTTTTTTTTCATCAACTAGAGCAGGTTGATCGTTGACAACCTCCTCTGGTTTAACGGCCGCGACAGGTAGGGGTGGTGCACTGACATCAGGCTTCTCCTCGGCTACTGGCATTGCCAGAGCCACAGCCGCGAAGGCCAAGCAAAATAGTAAGACCTTCATCCTGGAAAGACGAAAACGTACAATTAGCGGTCTGACAAAATAATGACAGAGATTATTATGGATTCAAATGCACGTCTGCAAGTCGTGAGCGCGGTAAGGCCAATGTTACGCGCCGGCCGGCTTCGATGTTTCGCAGCAATTTTCCTATTAAGGCTGAATCATCTAAGGGCCCAATACGCTGGGGTACGGGTACCTATCTTCGAATCGTCTCGAATTAATGTATAAGTAGGATGTAAACTATTTATAAAATAGGCTATGATACGATTGAGAGCTTTCAAAAGAACTTTCTCATGCGCACTAAAGGCAATGAGAGACTGGAATGAGTTCGTTTTCCCCTTACTATAAAAGTATATAATAAAAGTATAAAATGTATTTAAAGTTAACCAACAGTCGTGGCTGCTGCCATAGTGACTTGTATTCGCATTAGTAGTACTGGATGAAAGATGTATTTTTTGCTAGTCTCTCCGGGAGGGCTCATCTATTTTCCATTAGCTAGGAAGGTCGTGTACCCCGGCGGGGTCTATTTTTAGCCTGCACTAGCTGGAGGTAGGGCATTAAGGCGATATCCCAGCTCCTGCTGGAATGCGGTCTGGCGCCGCACCACAAATAGATAACAACCTGCGATGGGAATAATCGTCTTAAAATAGCCTAGTATTAGTTACCATACAGCCAGTCATTAACTTGCAATCATTACAGACATACTTGAACTTTTTTTTTTATCGCGTTTAAGACGGGCCTTCTTGCAAATAATTTACATAAGCCAAAATTGCTTAAAAGAAAGGAGACAATATACTATATAACATGTTATTAGTTATAATATATGTATTGCACATGATGGACACTTCCTAGTGCGTGCTTAGAACTACGCAGGATGCGAAACGCGCGTTAGAAATATGGATGATCCGGCCAGACGTCGGCAACGCATTATCTGAATTTGAATTGGCTCATTGAATTGAATCGCCAACTAGAATGATATACGTGGCATCGTATGAATGATTCACACGCATACGCACTTGTCTCCCCACGTTTTAATCGGCCTCGTATCAGCCTGATATTTATGGTTTTTGAAAAACATTCGCTTGGAAATTCACGCTATTTAAATGGCGGCCAGTCTAGGCGTTACCAGTCTTCGTCTGCAGTCTAGAATTTGAATGGTTTTATTAAAAAAACTGTCAGACGCCATCTGGACAGATCATCTTGTTGTGTGACGACTGACGAGTGAATTTATTATTGAGTCGCGTGTTCTTTTTATGATAACTGAAATTGATATGATAACTGAAATATACGCGCCAGAAAGCTTGGTTCCAGCCAGTTACCGTTTCCAATTTTCGTTTTTCCTAGCGAAGTCTGCTGCTTCGGTGTCTTTTTTATCTGTAGCAGGTCAATATGACCATTTCAGGTGTATCTTTACGTGTAGTTGCACAAGTCAAGTTCAATACGTAACGAGAACCAGTTCTATAAGTTCTCGGTTACCGGTTATTACGCGGCGCCGTTCTTACTTCATTTTATAAACGACGATCAGTTTGTGACTTTTTGTTTCTTGCAGAGTCGTCCGGTGTATTCAATGAGTAAAAAATATTAACAAGCCTTCCTTTGGCTGGCAGGTGTATCGTTAAAGGTACACGGTTGAAAAATGAAAATGAAAGTCTATACGGCAGTCAATTTATCAGAGTTATAGTTTGATACCGATGATTTTTTTGGTACTAATTGGCATTTTATTATTGTGTCTTGTTTCCATAAAAGGATGACTGGAAATGCTTCAATTATATCTACTGCCGTTCCAGTAACATGTAGAAAAGTAATAATAAAAGTATACTGACACAACAAGACCATTGCAGGCAAAAATTGAAAACAAGCAGATATAAAAAAATGTTGCGGGCATCAATTTCATGAAACTGGTTCGATCAATAAACCGATGAACCTTGCGCGGGCGTTGCTCTGCAGCCCTGCGCTGTTGGCATCTGATTACACTTAATTTAGTATTATTACTGCAACACTGATCGTTATCGACCATCTTCAATTTTGTGGCACTCAAATCGAAAATATAACCTGTCATTTTTCCCTGGAAAAATACGGCAGCATGAAAAAGGTTTTCATTTCTTAGGGGACCGGAATGAATCCCTTGAAACAAACAAAGAGAGAATAAGACATAAGTACTTGTACTGAAGCACATTAGTACAACACGTACAAAGTAACGTGCATTTTTTCACATCGCAGTTTGCGTTAACATGCTTTATGTATGCGTTTGTTCGCCGAGTTATTTTCTGGAAGGATATCCTCGGCGGCTGAGGGCAAGGATTGTCGTCCACCCACTCGACGCGGCAATTTTTCAATTGAAGCCCAGCGCATGCTCGCTCATTGGCGCAATGAAAAAATTTGCCTGCCTGTAGGCACGCAGTATGTAGCACGACTTGTTACTCGCAACAACTCCAGACATTTTTTTTTAAGTACCTACATTGATGCAACATGATTGCTGCATTGCTGTTACTTTTAATGGGCAGTATTTGACAGCCTGAGAACTTGTCTGCGTATTTTGCTTCTTGAGACAATTTTGTATCGGTTAGTCTTCTAGCTGTATCAACATTTTCTCTGTTTAACCTAATTCTGTAGGCCTTGTGTACTCCATTTACTATATTGTATCAGAACTTGTCACAGTTACAACATAATGACAATGATACGCCTGACCGAGCTTATTTACGAAATGCACATATTTTAACGCCGATCTCCTTATTCGACCGTAACGATTATTTTGAACTTTATAAAGACATTCAGACGTAAAAATTTGACTTTTGTTATTGTCAACTCTGAAATAACTCGTGTAGAAATCGACCCGATAATATAATCGTTTCTATTTGCCATCGAAATCCAATTTGACATTTCCTAAAAATCGTCATTTATCAGTGCAATCAAATGAAGTTGATTCAGAATCTTGCTGGTAAGTAAAAAAACTATCATAAAAACCCGACTACAAAAACAAGCTTTATATTATTAGTATATGTTGGTATTTGGAATTGACTCATTACTAGCTTTTATTGGATGCCAATATTGTTGTAATTTACTTTAAAAAAAAACTTGCCCTCCTTTTTTATATTCAGATTCAATACTTAAATAAATATTATATAGCCTATGCCACTCCCACAGCTAGGACAAATCTATCGACACCTCACATATTAAAATCAATCGTCGTTTAGGCTACAGAACGTGCCAAAGAAATAGACATACATAAAATATAATCTTTAATAAAACAATAACTCTCTGGGACAGTCCGGTAAAAATGTAAGTAATTGTTTCATGCGTGTGTATTGCAAAGTACAGTAATCAACATTTTATTATGTTGCATCAGTAGTATTTTCTACGAGTAGTGATGTGATGTTTCATCAAAATGTTACAAGGACTCAGTAATGTGCATCGTAATTACTTAGGTACACCATAATAACCCCGTTTTCTTTATCTACCAAGTGAATCATATGAGTTTTTTGCCGATGATAATAATCTTCTAACGCTATGCTCTAGGTCTTCAGTTCTTGACCTTTCCATAGTTTTAACAAAATTTACGATTACGGAAAATTTTGTAGATTTTAAGGAAGGCTGTATGCAAGAATTTGTTCTAGAGTGCGTTTCATTAAATAGTTCCTATGCCGTGATGTTGCCTACACTGACCTATTAGGTAGCGTATTCTCGTTCGTCACTTTGTCCTACAACAGTGAAGCCAACATTACGGCATAGGAACTATTTGATGAAACCTCAGAACAATGAAAGATAAAGAAAAAAGAAAAAATACGTTTACGTTTTGCGTTTATTGTGCGTTTGTTTCGTGTGCGATGAAACGCACTCAACTTAGGAATTCAAGATTTTATCAAAATTGTATTTAAAGCTCATGGAAATTTATTTTAAATGACAGTTGAATAACCAGTTGCAGTATTTATGCATTTCGTTATAATAGAGGTGCTAGAGAAGCATGTTTAACAAAAAGCGCTGGCTTTGAATACAGAGGGCGATACATACAATTGTGCACGCGTTGTTATAAATGTAATTTTCATATGGCGTTGCAGCATAATGTGCGGGAATCGTGACCATTTGTTGATCCAATTACGTGTTTACCACGTCGCGGACGGTGTGAGATCCAGCCAATCAACGTGTTACAATAAAATCTTCGCAACACCAGTATCGGCATGTAGAACACGTATTCTGAGGTAATTTAAATTATCTCATATAAACTATAATCATAAACGGCTATATGTTACGACATATGATACAATAACACTCATTGCTTTTGTTTAAACTATCGTTTTACAGCTAAAGAATCGGCGATACATTCATTGAATTTAAAGTTATCAAATGATAATAAGCTATCATCATACGAGTGTATCCGCTGATATTTAGGTCCTTTAAAATTTTCCATTGCTTGGATTGAGTAATGTTCACGTTTTAGTAAAGGTTAATGTGGCAGTCCCATTCTTTGCGCAGGGCCTGGCTCACTGGTCCAGGTGGCTCTCGATAAAATGCCGAGATGATGTCCATTACACTTACTAAACTCCCCAAACAGGTTTAACATTCTTCAGATGGTAACTGTGATTATTGGGAAATGTATTGAAATTAATTTCCATTAACCGCGTGTGTTGTGTTGCAATAGTATAAATAAAACATACCAGTTCATAGTAAATTATGTATAAATGTTAAGTATTATTGTGCCCCAAGTACAGTAATAAAATAAACTGAACGGGTATACGTATAAGGCAAATCTTTCTTTTTGGTTTCTTCGTGGTTTGAAAGGAGAACTGATCGACCTAGACAACCTAGATGATTCTTTTTTTCAAATCACGTTTCGCGCTTTCTACAAAAAATGACCTGGTCTAGTGATCTAGTACATAGCTAGTTTATATGATAGCCCACTTTCTATAGCTGTACCTACTAGATTGGGTGGATAATTTTATTGTGTGGTTGTCAGCGAAGCTGCGATGCATTATGAAACTCATTGGTACGTGCGCGTTGTGCAACCACGACCCACGGCCCACGGTTCATTGTCGACATATTGGGAGTACAGATCGATCCTATCCGGTCCACAATAACATCTCACTCGCATAAAAATCAAACACGCCGATGTGACAATGGCTTATGATGGATTGTTTAGCTGCAAAGCCAAGCGAAGCCTATGCTGCAATCCTTGTAAAGTTTGTTGAATTGCTTGACTAAATATAAATGTTAGATACCGTATTTACATTTGCAATAAGAATAATATAAATGTCAAAAGATTTGCTAAAAGATTGAATCATGATTTAATGAACGTAAGGATGTCAGGTTTTCACTCAATTAATTTCATTTAGCAACGTAGTTTCGAAAATAAACAAAAACCATCTAATTTTGAGTTTTTTAGTGCTGATTAAGCTACTTATGTGGAGCATTACAATTTTGATTAAATAGTGCAATTTTATTGTATGCAACACTGAGTGCGCTTTTCGTTCTGAAGTGAATCGTTTCTATTTATCTACCAGAATTTAAATATAATTTGCGCACAATCAAATGATTACCTGCCTTTATAGATTTAATAGATACCTCCACTAGCGTGTGGTAACAAAATTTGTTATAACCAATTATTATTTATCAAAATTAATTAAGTAGGTACTTATTACATTTATATAATTAAGTTACCTGCCTATTTCATTAGGTATAGGTAAGGTTAAATAATTTGTATGTATCTTCTAATAGATTAAAGTCAAGCTCAAAGGTTTAATGGTACCTTGAAACTATTAAATAGATATCGTATTTTTTTATTGCCTTTTTATAGCTACAGTTATATTTTTAACGTTTTTAGTTTATTAGATGTGTTGTTTCGAAATCGATTTGGTAACATCAGAAAAACAATTGTGCATCAAAACTGAGGCCACATTCTGACCATTTCGGAATTTGAACTTGTATTAAATTGTTAGAAGAAGCAAAATGGTGAACTACTGATGAACGGTAAATAGTCGGTGGACAGTGCAGTATAAGAGCAGCATAGGTCAATGCCAGCGGAAGAACTGTGTTTGACTAACGGCACACTCCGGCTCGAGCAAGTGTGAAATGTCAACAAAATCTCCTCATTTCGTTTGCACTTAACCGGTGACTTATCTTGAACTCTGTCTATGTAACATGACATTTTTGTCGGTTTGTCGGACATACACGCGTTGTGTAATACCTATTAATTATTTAATGTTACATTATGTAAGTAAATGATTGCATTTATTTTGATCAAATTGATGAGGTGGAAACACTACTGACACAATATTAGATGCCGTAGCAAATTGAATTGAGCTTTTTGCTTTTATTACTTTTTTAGTTTACTTGTCAGGTTATTGTTTAAAAAACCGTCTTCCTCTAAGATATCTTCGCAACCGTGAAGATCACAGTTCTTTATTTGAACCATGAAAATATTGTATTTTTTTATGTTTATGCATAAGTCTCAAGATTGGCCTTGCCTGTCCAAAATAATTACGTATGCTGGTTCAGGCCATTGTGGTTAAATACCCATGATCCGTGGAAATGTTTATCATTATGCTGTATAATTGACGTGACTAGTTACCTTGGGTAGAGTACCTTACTGGGCACTACGCTTTTTGCTTTAGACCGACTGTTTCTGTATAAGTAGGGTAACAAAGAGCTTCTGCGGATATTTCCATTAACGTGTAATGTATTACAATGGTTTATGGGCGATGTCTTCCACGGAAATGTACTGCGCGAATCATATTAGTGCTTGCGTCACACTGGGCCGCAGGAGCGTATGCAAACTAACGCCATGCAGGATTTATGGAGCGCGGATGTGATAGTTTTGCTAATTATTCATGTCATTCGTGTATCCACGGCTTTATCGCCTATTGTTAACTATCATTTCTGAATTGTTCTCTATGAATGATGGCGCTTGCCATTTTTATCGTCTATTTAACAAAAGCCTAGTACCTAACATCGGTGTTTAAGCTAATATATGCGGAGTTAGTTGGGCAGAAAATTGGGCTCGTGTCATGCCAGCAAAGACATAAAAACGTGTAAAACGGCAAATTTAAATATAATGCCCATAAACGCATGCCACTTGTATTGTGCGCAGTTTGCAATGTTTTTTATTTCTTACAAGTTAATGAATACCATCGTGTCATTTTAATTATGTTTTACAGATCCAAAGTCAGTTTGCACTCGCCTGGGGTGAGTCATGGAAACAATTGTTTTTTTTTTACTTCTCCGCGATAGCTCGACGAGCGGTGGGTTTTGTTGGTGAGATGTTTTTATCGTAGTTTTGTTTCGCTCCAGTCAGCTAGCGGGGTCATTAGCTACTCACGACCATCTGTGGCAAATTACTGATTTCGTTGCTGTAATTCCTTAAATTGTTCATCAAGTTTATGGTTCGCTTCATAGTTTTTGCGGAATAAATGCACAGTTTAATTTCGCCTTTAAAGTTCGCCGAAAATACAGAAAAAAAAACGATTATCTATAATTTAACATTGGCATCACTGTAGGAGTCATTAGGTTTTACTCAAAAATCTAAAAACAAAAAAATAACGACTATCACGACGGCGCGCATTAATCAATATTTAATTTCTCACAAAAATATAGGTATCTACTATTAGTTCCACTACTTACGTGTCTATATTTAGTAGAAACAATACTTCACTAATATTTGATTTCAAACGTCTAAACACTAACAGTGAAAAGTAATGTTAATATAACTAAACGCCTAATGAATACACAATGTTACTTGGCGGCGACTAACTAGAAAAGCTGCGAATGTTTCAGGCGTAACCTGATGCCTGCATATACGCCTGAAATCGATTCTCCACGCGTTAGTCTTGCCTGAACTGACGCTCCGTGGTCGAACATTCGTTTAGTTTCTATCAGGAAATTAATTACGAATATCTAAGTAAACAATTCCCTTTGAAAACATATGTTTTTGTGTAATTGAAATTGTGATGAGGCTAAACAATTTCAGGAGGCGAAATACATCTTTCTGGACCAACATTTTGGTACCGTCTTTCCTCCAAAATCAAACAAAGTTGAAACATTTTCTAAAGAATAATACAAACTTAAAAGGCTATAAATTTTGTAAACAAATACAAAACGATCGTTAAAGCATAACCGCAAATCTGCCATCTCCGGCGACTGACTTAGTTGCATCCAACCCATGCGCATCGCCAGTTTGTCCTGTCCCGCCACTGGGAGTAATCCTGGCCAGCCTAGCGTGAATTGCGCTACTTGTTTTATTTATTGTCTGGTCAGGTTACAACCTGCGCTGCGCTAGAATATAGAGCACTATAATACATAGAATGCAACTGATCAATTTGAACTGATTGCTCGAACTAGCGCAAGGTATTACAAACAAACGTTAAGTGCTATTGTAAGTTGAAATATTTGATTTCAAAATACGAGCTATGTAGTTTCTTTTAACACACTTTTAATACTGATAGCTGTCAATATGCATGTTTACAATAAAAGGAGGTTTTGTATGGGACGTGCTTTGTCCCATAATCACCGTTTATGTGATACATCCTAGCGTCAAATGCTTTACTGGATCTATTTACTGCGTAAACAGGTTATTGTTAATGCCAGTATTATACTATGTATTTGGACAAGAGCAGTGTAATTTTATGCGTTCGAATTAGAGAGTGCAACGACAAAGGTTATTTGGCTGTATGGTAGAGATTTGGCTTGGACATTTATTTCCGTTTTAAAGTTGAATAAACATAATTATAAAATTTTGAAATTAAACAAAATATAGGGGAGATTAATATAAAGAAAGACTTTAACACTCTTCAAAATTCTGAATTCCCAAGTTCACAAGTTTTCTTAACACTACGCTTGTATACTTACATGAATTTAGGTCCTGTAAAAATGTTGAAGGGACGATGTAATCACTGACACAACTTTATTTTTAAAAGCTCCAAGTTATTTATTTCAAATGTGCGGTCGCTGTGACGGTCGGCAATGTATTGGTGGTAGTTTGATAATGGCCGTGTTTATATACCGCGTTCGGGAGGCGCGTTGACATAGCCGATGCAAGCAGGCTGCGTATGACCATCTCCACCGATGGAAGCTTCGCTTTTTAAAATAATGTCTACTGTCTGCTTTTCAAATGTCGAATTTGGATAGCTGGTTAAATAAATTTATAAAGGTATTTAATATTAACACTGCCTGTATTTAATATTTTCAATAAAAGTTAATAATACTTTTCAATAAAAGTCTCATAGTTGTAATAAACGTGCATTTCGATTGAACTTTAATTCTGAAATAAAACTCTCGAATTAAATTAGTCATCGCTTGCTGAATGAAATCAAGCGGCTTGTTTACAAATATTAAATGTAGCCATTATGTAAAATATATAATATGATTTAAACTTAAACTGCAACTCTAAAATAAAATTACAAGTAGCATGTATCTATACAGGTTTTTATAAAAATAATGTTGACTGTGACCTATGTAACAAAATACGATTTATTTTTATACGCTGTCGTAATTTAATTTACCAACAAGTTTTAAGACATTGTCCATAACTATAATGTAGAATGTCTTGAGAAGCTGCTCGTAGCGAGTTAGCATAATTTTCATATTAGTTAATGTCAGGACATTCCGCTAAGGCATTTTCCTTTGCAATATATAAAATTGCCAATTATTTATATTTTCTGTTATATTAATTGATATTTTTTTTATATAACGCTTGTAACAAATTGCCCCACACGCCGAAATATACATAATTATTCAAAATATAACCTAAATATTCGGAAGATTTTTACAGTTCATTGGTAACGTATTAGAGATTGCGAATACACAATGACAACATTAATTAATAATAACGTTTTAATGAGAAAATTCTATCACCATTAATTATTATGGTGATAGAAGTTTTCTTTTCGTAATAAACACCGACGTCCTTTACACCTACCTAACGTAGGTCGTAGATATAAATAATTAAGGTACACACCTAGGTACCTCTACCTAGCTACAGCAGAGCAAATTAACATAAATAAACTAATATCTATTTATTTAATTCATCTCACCACAATGTTGAACCACTTAACATACCTACTTCCCCACCTATTATTTTAATTATTTACAAGTAGCGGTACTAAATTCTATTCTATTAATTTATTTCTAGAAAAATATGAATTGGTACCGAAACCGTATATATAGAGTTTATACTGGTTTCTAAGTTAAACATTTTCATAAAAAGAAACTAAAATATTTTTAATTAAATATATTGTATATTTTACCATATACCTAATATGACAAAATTCTTTATTTTAGATGCCGTTATTTGTTTAAATTAAGAATATAACAACAAAAATAGAGATATACCTCCGTAAAGCTTTCAAATTTCATACGTTACTAAAACAAGTTATTTTTAATTAAAATTAATGCTTGGCACTAAAACTACTTAGTACTAAAGAAAAGAGAAAAGGCTGTCGTAGTCTTATGGACTTGGATTAAAAGGCAGTCTTCTCTCCCTTACCACAAAATCATTACAATATCAACAATTATTGTAGCAGGACGGAAAATTTTACAACACATCAATTTTCCCAGGGAAAATTCACCGCCTGGTGGGGATAGCGAATTTTAGTTAAAGGAGACTTTGTTTTATTTTTAAAGTTGCACATTACAACCAGGAGACAACCTACTGAAAGTAATTGTCACTGGAAAAGTAGAAGGTAAAGGACCAAGAGAGAGCAGTCCTATTCGCTGGTCAGACCCAAATCTGCATCTCCCTAATCATCCAAGCTTCTGAAGCATGGCATATTGCTTGAAAGTAGCAGCAGGTGGAGTGAACATAACTAAGGAGAAAGTTTTGAAACCATGTCATGGTCACAATAAAATTCTCTAGCTTAAGGGAAACGATGCAAGCAGGAACCAAGTTTGGAGATCCCAAGAGTGAACATGTGTGAATGAATTGGTCGGTCAATTAGACAATTACGGCCAATTTGCCCAAAATGGCCAAAATACAAACCTATTAGGATATTTATTTAATAGTTTATTTATAAAATAGTTTATCCTATTAATATGAAACCTTCACGATTAGATAACCTAGTGTTCAAATTGCCATGAAGTATCTAATATCCATGAGAACGAGGTCTTCACTCCACAGTTTACAAATAGAAAAAAAAAAAAAATATTTATGTTTTGTTGATAGGAAGTTATTGGAGGAGTCTCGAATAGAATTATTTATAAATATTATTATTTCGATGCATGAAAAATTATAGAAACACAAAAGGTGCCTAGGATTGTATGTAGCATAGCACGTGCTGTTTTGTAGTTTCCGCCTACATATTTATTACGTAAGTACATCATTCGTTACAATAGGTACTATTTTAATCGAAAAAAAAATTAACTCCTATGCAGAAGCACAAGCAAGGAGGTCCATTTTAAAACTGAAAATCACTGACAGGAAAGTCCAAAACTTTAAAAACGTTTTTTTTTTATGTGTTACATCTTTCCTCTCGCGGTCTGTGGGAGTGATTTCGTGAAAAGGGACGGAAGTGACAGCTTGAGCATGGAGTGAGTAAGTACTTTTTTGAATAATTATTCGAATAAATATTTCAGTATTTAGATTTACTCGTATTAAAATTTGGGGTTAATTTCTGTCGCTGCTCTGCAGTTGCTTATTACCAAGGTAAGATTAATACTACTACTACTAAGGCGACTACTGAAAGGCTCGCTAGTTTTGCATCCAAGTATGGACTGTCATCGATCTTTCAAGAACATAAACATATATTTTGGTCCTATTGTACAATTATATTTTTTTGGTTTCGCACATTAAGGTTTCGGTGCTCCAAACAAGGTAAATATTCAGCTTTTTTTCACGCACAAACAAACTTAAATTGGCGGATACATGACTTTACTAATAAGGAAACATAAAAACCATTACTGTAATAAACGGGTCTTCTCATATTTACCCAGTTTTGACTTTAACCCAACTAAAGATTCTTGGGCAAAATATATTTTTTCGCCAGAACGACTATACGAGAACGTAAAATTCAGCTCCAGAATCTGTACCCCAAGTGTAAGTTTGCAAGAGAGCAAACGTACCTATTTCGTTTGCATTAAGATTTGACCGATAGATCATAATGCTAAGAATATAATGGAGAGAATAAAAATCTTAACGCAAACGCGCTAGTTACGTTTACTCACTTGCAAACTTACACTCGGGGTACTGAATCCGTAGAGCTGTTGCTACTACGTGTCTACCTACCTACCTACGTACGGCTTAAAATATGAATTTATTTTTTACTTTCATTTATTTAAGTACTTACCGTATAATTTTCCTTTTTAAATAAATCGTAACTCATAATTTACAAATGTATAAAATATACAGGCCCGCCGCTACCGGCATGGCCATAGAAATATAAAAAAAAACTTCTTTCTTATATCTATGGACATGACACAGAGATAGTGTCGAGTTGCTTCTAAATAATTTGCAGCCCATTCAAATAGACATGCATAAAGTGAAAAAGAATGAAAATTTGCAGTCTGTCTAGAATATAATACCTACTCTTTATTATGTGTCTTTTATTGTTTGTGTTTGTGTGTGTGTTTATTGTGTATTCTCTTTGTTTGTATCTAATAATTTTTCTTTCTGTGTTTCTCTGTCTGTCTGGTCCCAAGTCCAACCTATTATACACATGAGAAACGGTAAAATATCGGATCTTTTCCTAATATTTGTATAGATGTAGTTTGCGATACCAACATGTTTTACAAACACTCGTGAACGCGTTTGTATGTCAATAATTTAAAAGGAAATTAAATTCTACCTCTACAGTTTAAATCATCAGCCAAACTTTCCATAAACAGACTACTTAATCTCACAAAAATGTTCATGTTGCTCTCGTGACGTTCAATGCTTAGTCAGAATATCTAATGTTGTTTCATGTTTTGATAGCATAATTGTAGCGACGTATTCTTCCACTTGGATTGGCTGTTGCCTAGCTCTGCCTCAGTACGTTACGTACGTGAATCTATGCAAATAATGGGTCAGGTCATTTAGAATGTGCCTATTTAGAGAATAATCTCAGATCAATCAATTTGCCTAGACTTTTCCCAACTATGTTGGCGTCGGCTTCCAGTCTAACTGGATGCAGCTGAATACCAGTATTTAACATGGAGCCACTGCCTATCTGACCTACTCAACCCAGTAACTGGGTAATACGATACACCTTGGTAAGACTGATTGGCATACTTTCGGGCTTCTGACGAACCGTAACGACTGTCAAAGATCCACGAATGACAGCCGGGACCAACACCTTAACGTGCTTTCCGAGGCACGTAGGAATCTCGGTATGTAAAGATCCCCACGGATCAATCGCGGTAAGCGTAGCTTACCCTGGTGGATCGACCCGTGCGGCCGTTATTCCTTAGCCACAAGCTCCTCGAAGAATAAAGAATGAAGGGAATAATCTCAGGTATGATCTGTTATAATCATATGGGGGTCGATTCTATTAATTTGCAACGTAATCTATACGCTCTACCGTTTCATGAATGGTTTGCGTTTCGTTCGGCTCTCGTCCGTCACCCTGAACTTTTAGTTCAGTCTTTATCAGCTATATCTGTAAATGTGATGACTAACATGCTGTATTAAAGATAATATCTAGTCAATACATTTTTGTTATATCGAACAGGTGTTTAACTCATAATTATACCTGGGTGAAATCATACTTTAAAAACCGACAAAGTGCGTGTCGCACAATGAAGGGTTTCGTAGTTGGGATGAACTTAACAAAGAAAGACCAAGAAAAAATAAATAAAGAACAAACTTAACATTATAGTTAAATAACGTGTTCTCCCATACATTCCAACTGCAAATGTAAGTTTGTACGCACAATGATATTTACTTACCGTTTTATTTTTAAGACCTTTCCTGTAATCTATAATTAAAGAATTTTTTTTTGCAAATTTTAGATTTAGTTGTTTCGGGTAACAGGGGGAATGGTCAATTTTCATCTATTGTCTTAAATAACTTTCAAACTTTTTCTTTTTATTTTATAAAAAAATATATATTTGAGACCCTCACAGTAGCAGCCCTTCCATTTGATATATCACACGGTACAGTGTGCAAAACTTTTTTTTCTTATTTGTCTCCCAAAAGTCACCCCCATATTCAAAATTCATTTATGTTCGTAACACGTCCGTGTTTGGGTCACAGAAATTGATATAATTATGTAACAAATTTCAACTTAATCGGTTTAGATTCGGAGCAAAATGGCTGTGACAGACTGAGTGGCAGACAGCTAGACACATAAGTGATCCTGTATGGGTTCCGTTTTTCATCCGGACATAGGTACGGAACCTCAAAAAAGTCCCCGTCAAATTCTGGGGCATAACTTTCATGTATTAGAAAATTACCATATGACGCTGAAACCTGTCGTATAATTTAGAGATTTCTTTGGAAATCATTTATATTAGATATTTATGCAGTTGGAAAAACTACTTGTACTTAAATGATTCCTATTATCATAATTACTCTGTCACTTGCTTTTCTCAAGTTAATTAAATATCGACAACCCTAAAATTAGCCTAGTATTCGTTCAGGATCATTAGATAGCCATAGAAAACACGTACCTACTCGGCATAAACCACAGCTAATGAACATTCATGGGTATCCTTCAATCTAACTTTACAAACGCCTATTAGGTGCATCGCTGCGCAAGCGCAGTAAGAGACCGTACGTCAAATAGTCGATACAGATACCAAAACAAAACATTTGGTGTATGTAGCTGCGTCTCTGACCTTGACATTTCTCTTGAGATGTGAAAGTATCGTACATTTGGTGAACTACCGTTTATTAATGTTAAGTAATGTTACGTGTTCCGTTTATTACCGGTCGTAGGATCATAAAACGACATCTCACCACGCAGGAAGGTCATACTGCTCTGCGTAGGCGCACACGACAAAAATTTCTTATTCCAATGGTGTTCTCAGTTTAAAACGAACTAAGCAGTTAAATTCTGGATTCGATTACCAGTTCGTATGATCATTTGAACTTTCTATGCGTCGTGACTCGTGAACGCCTTCGATAACCAACCCAAGGTCACTCATAGATTCTATGTTTAAGTGTGTATCTGTTGGACTGTGGCTTGAGTACTTTTTATATGTCTATTGAGTACTAAAGTTCTAACCAGTGGCCAATTTTAAAGTTCCATACCTCAAAAGGAAAAAAAAGGAACACTCGTGTGTCTTTCTGTCTGCCTATCCGTCTGTCACAGCCAGTTTGCTCAGAATCTACTGGACCGATTAAGTTGATATTTGGTACCTACACATATTAATTTCTGTGATCCAAACACGGACATGGTTCGTAAATAAATTAATTTTAATATAGGGTTCACTTGTGGGGGAAAAATACGAAAATTAAAAAAAAAGTTTTTCGAGTTGTACCGTGTGACGGTGTGACATATCAAAAGAAAGGGCTTGTTGTGTGGGTCTCAAATATTTTTTTTTTATTATTTTAAAATAAATATTATTTAAGAAAATAGATGAAAAAAAAGAGAAACTACTGAGCCTAACGTTTTGAAAACAATACAGAAAATAGTTCTTTAGGTACTTATAGATTTCAGGAAAACCTATAAGTCGTATGGTGTTAAAATAACATGGTAAATCTCAATATTGTGCGTTCAAACTTACATTAGCGGTTGGTACTTATGGGAGAAAATGTTATTCAACTACAATGGTAAATTTGTTCTTAGGATAAATTGAGATTCATCCCAACTACGGAACCCTTCATTGTGCGTGATTTGACACGCACTTGACCGGTTTTTTTCAGTATGCATTACTGTGGCTTTAGGTTACAACATAACGACAACAACAAATTGATACTATAAAGTAGACACGACTTCCTATGAATATACATTTACTGCATGATCATCATTTACATTTTACATTTAAGCTGTCCACTAAACGAATTTTAACTAAGGATTTTCCAATTAGTCTCACTAACGGGGACAATAGACAAGAAAAAAATCTCAACTATCGTAGTTTCGAGAAGTATGACTTGCCTTTGTGATTGAGTCTAATACCATAGAGCAGTGGTTCTCAAACTTTTTTGGAGACAGAACCCTTTTCGAAAACGAAATATTTGACGGAGCCCTAAAGTAATCAAAAATGGTTTTATGTGTATTCTTCATTAATAATCATATTACTTGACATAAAAATTTACATATTTTTTTACTTTTGTTGAAATATTTAGATTGATATTATGTTACTCAGGTACCAGAGTAAAATAAAATATAGTAGGTAGACACTCCTTTAGTATTATTTTTTTATTCTGACCAGTATTTTTGCGGAAAGGCTTTGCGGAACCCTAGGGTTCCGCGGAACACACTTTGAGTATGGCTGCCATAGAGTATACACAGGTACAGGGAATTTTTGGGTGTGTTGTCGATCACAACAAGGAAAAAATCCTAAAATCATGATTTTGAAGGCAAACATTTTAATGCTAAACAGGCTTCGCTCGTAAAGTGGACAAGGGCATCAATCTTTTTTGAGTATTACTCATCTGAAGTAGCATCTTTTACCAACACTTGTAATAGATTTTCGAAACGAAATCGCTCTTAGCTGGCTTATTGATTACGGTTTTTGTGCGCTATCGTAATAAACTGAGCACTCGAGTAGTTGACCATACAGCGGGTTTTAAACATAGGATAACGTTGCGTAAATCGATCCCCCTTAGGGAATACTGCTGTATTTTTTAGAGTTATTTAAATTAATCAAAATCTTTGGCCGAAAAATTTGAAATGTCAAAGTAATAGAGCAATAAATTATTTCCCCTCCTTTTTTATATACATACATGTACACATTATTATTTTAAGACTGTTAGCTTATATAATATGCAAACATTCTCTTAAATAAAACATAATTTTCTAGATCTTCAATCAGAAAGTTGATTGACCAAACTAGTGGTTTATTAAAAGTGACCCTTCTGATTAAACATTTATGAAAGTTCAATGTGAAGCATTAACTAAATTTACATTAATTAAAAGCGAAAAGTAATTTATAAAGCATATAAATCTGGAGAAAATAATATGGAAAATGCTTGCTTGTCTTTACAGTAAAAATGAAAAGCAGCTGTTCATTGGTAAGTGCATAACTTAAGAACGGCTGGACCGATTTGGCTAATTTTGGTTTTAAAGTGTTCGTAATACATAGAACTAAGGTTGACTGGTAGAAAATGCCTCGGGCATTAAGTCCGCCTTTGTACAGTATGTTTTACCTGTGCATATAGTTTTAATAAATAAATTTGGTTCTCAAAGAAAGAAAATTGGACAGTATTTAATTTATCATGTTTGTTAGAGAGATTTCATCCTTATAATTGACCCTAACGATCGATGCAATAAAAGTACAGGGTATAATTTTTTCAGATTTTAGCCGGTTCGATTCCCGGGTGTGGAAGAAGAGAATTTTCGAAAATCTTTGAATGCAGTTTGCTTTCTATTCAAAAATAAAGGAATGTTTCCTTTGAGTAAAAAATTCTATCTGCAGTATTAAGAGTACTTTCCCTCCAGGTGGCATTACAAAATTCCACCCTGTATATAACGAAATTAAAAGGAAAACTATCACAACAAAGTAGGCTTTGCAAGTTAACGAGTAATAGTCGACCAACTTAAATTTGCAGTTGGAGAATTGACCGTAACGTATATCGATGTATGGGAGAGCGTGTTTTTCAACTACAATGTTAAGTTTGTTTTTGGGATAAATATTACGATTTTCTCGTCGATTTTTGTCAGATACATTAATAGGAATAGGAATACATTCTGACAAAAATCGCCGAGAATATCGCTCGTGGGCGCCATCCTTATTGAAATTTGGACAGAACAACGTTTGTCGAGTCAGCTAGTTTTAAATAAAAGTCGTCTCCTTTTTTAATCATAAGTCCTAATGGCTAAATACCGGTTTTACAAATTTTAATCCCGGTATTAAGAACCGGAAAAAAACCGGCCAAGTGTGAGTCGGAGTGGCCCACGAAAGATTCCGTACCACCCTTCAATATTTAGCAAAAAAACGCCGAAACAAACATGTTTTTGTATGAACCCCTTTAATTTTTAACTTTATTTTTATTATTTGTTGTTACGAGTATAGTGGAAATACACAATCTGTTAATAATTCAACTGTCTACGTATTACAGTTCATCAGTTTCGTATAACCCAACATAATTGGGAAAAGGCTAGCCAGATGATCTTTTTGGGAGGACTTCAAAGTGCTCATTAACTTTTACAAAGGGACATAAAAAATCTCATTCTTGGGTTATATAGGCTCGTTTAGAATTACATACATAAACTCAAACTGACGCCTTTCTTCCCATGGGGATAGGCAGAAACTATAGAACGCCACCTGCTACGCTCCTTAAATACTCCTTTTGCTTCGCCTACGGTCATACATCTGGTCGTACACGCACGCCAGTTGCGAGTACTACGCACCTGACTTTTCTGAAGAACAGAAATTAGCATCCCCCCTTCCCGAATCCCTTTCAGAATTAAATCAGCATAATTATATAACAACAGACAGATAATTATCATAACTCAATATCAATCTGCCTAGCCTTTCCCCAACTATGTTGGGGGTCGGCTGATGCCAGTCTAACCGGATGGACCTGAATACCTGTATTTTATATGGAGCGACTGCCTATCTGACCACAAACCAGTTACTGGGTAACACGATACCTCTTGGTAAGACTGGTTGTCATACTTTTGGGCTTCTGAATACCTGTAACGACTGTCAAATATCTACGAATGACAGCCGGGTCCAACGGCTTAACGTGCATTCCGAGGCACCGAGAGGTCTCCATATGTAATGGATGGTCACCCATCCACGAACCGACCGCGGCAAGCGTAGCTTAACCTTCCATGGTATTTACCTAAAATCTCAGTCTAGGTCTAAACAATTTGCCAAATCCTCGAAAGTTACGCAACCGTAGGCCATCTGCGTAGACAAATACCAATTAAAAGTATTATTATCAGTGAATATCAATTCTAAAACCAAAATCGTATTGATTGTTCACTGTTATACAATAGTGTTATTGTATAGTTCATTTCATTCATTATTATCCTATACATTTTTATACGCCATCTATGTATGCCTACGTGGTTTATACAAAAATATATTAGTCACACGCGTATGTTAATAAAATAATTGTGTTATCGATTCATAGCACATATTATTAGTAGATTCTATCTATATGTTAACTAGAAACACAGGCACTGGCAGCGTCTGATAAGGACCAGGCCCGGGTCGACGGCGCGTTGTGTTCCACGCGCGCCTCAAAAAGATGTCAGCACCAACTGACGGGGTCCGTTAGGACCAATGCCTGCCAGGGTTGCGAGTTTGTCCGAAAGGGATATCGTGGCCCTGGCACACAGGCAACGGAAGGAACACGGGTGGGTTTTAGTCAGTAAAAGTCTGACACCGCTCCGCCCAGAGCGGGAGAAGTTATTTGATAATTTCCCACCCAAATAAAAAAAAAGGCACTGGCAGCGGTTGGGAAGCTTCGTCGAGTCATCTCGTCGCCTAAGTATTCCACAGGGCCTAAAGACGAAGGCTTTCAATCAGTGCGTCCTGCCTGTTATGACTTACGGAGCCGAAACGTGGACAATCACGGTACGGCTGGTCCATAAATTCAAGGTCGCTCAGCGAGCTATGGAACGGGCTATGCTTGGAGTCTCTCTGAGGGATCGAGTCCGGAACGAGATGATCCAGCATAGAACCAAAGTTGTCGACATAGCTCACAGAATTGGCAAGCTGAAGTGGCAATGGGCCGGCCATATTAGCCGTAGAATCGATGACCGTTGGGGTAGACGTGTTCTTGAGTGCAGACCGCGAATCGGCAAACGTAAGATAACACGCCCTCAGGATAGGTGGAGCGACGATCTTCGTAGGGTGACTGGTGGCAGCTGGATGAAAGTTGCCGAGAATCGAGCCAAATGTGCAATTGGAGAGGCCTATGTCCAGCAGTGGACTGCTACGGCCTCATGATGCCTAGCCTAGCCTTTTCCTAACTACGTTGGGGTCGGCTTCCAGTCTAACCGGATGCAGCTGAATACCAGTATTTTACACGGAGCGACTGCCTATCTGACCACAAACCAGTTACTGGGTAACACGATACCTCTTGGTAAGACTGGTTGTCAGACTTTTGGGCTTCTGAATACCTGTAACGACTGTCAAATATCTACGAATGACAGCCGGGTCCAACGGCTTAACGTGCATTCCGAGGCACCGAGAGGTCTCCATATGTAATGGATGGTCACCCATCCACGGACCAACCCCGGCAAGCGTAGCTTAACCTGGCGGATCGACCCGTGTGGCTGTTATTACTTAGCCTCGAGCTCCTAATTATCCTCCTGATGATGATCATGATGTATGTTAGAAAAATAATCGTGTTATCATTGCAGTTAGTAGATTCTATGTATAGGTTATTATTAGGAATTAGAAACACCAGAGGGCCTACTCCGAAGCGATAATCCAAAGTATCGCCCGAATGTTCGGTTCTTCCAAAGTTTCCTTATTTGACTTTGAATCCTTACCCGACTTCTAGTCACGTTTTTGAACGTATCTCTTTGACCGTCGTTTTTTTTATACTGCCGTAGTCTGCCATAGTCAGTCGTAGTCAGAAAACAGCCGAACATTGGGCCGATACTTAGGATTTATCTTCGCAGTAGACTACCTGGGATAAAGATTTCCACCCTGTGGAAACTTAGCTTTTGGTTTTACTATATTCCTGCGTTAAATAATTAATCAATGAGGTCCTGGAAGGAACTGCGCCCCGCGGTTTATCCCGCATAAGTCTCGATCCCGTGGGAATTTTGGGATAAAAAGTATACGTTGTCCTAACCCAGGTCTTAATCTGCCCATGTGTCAAATTTCACTTAAATCTGTTTAGCCGTTTTAACATGAAAGCGTAACAAACAAACTCACTTTCGCATTGATAACATGACTAGCTGCGCCCCACGGTTTCACCGGCATAAGTCTCAATCCCGTGGGAATATCGGGATAAAAAGTAACCTATGTCGTAACCTAGGTCTTAGTCTACCTATGTGCCAAATTTTATCTAAATCCGTTCAGCCGTTTTAGCGTGAAAGAGTAACAAACAAGCTAACTCACTTTCGCATTTATAATACTAAATAATACATAGTTAGGCTTAGGAGTTACGATTATTGATAAACAAGCTGTCGTTTTTACCAAAGACAAAAATCAAAGATAGTACTTTTAGTGCCCAAACGGGGGTGTAACCGCTAACCTATCTATAACAGCCGTTTATGTTTATAAAATAAAACAAACATCAAGTAAGTATGTAGGCGGGACACCAGAAGTTAAAAAGTACAATATACATATAACATAACGTCACGCTTGTGATCCCCGAAAGGTTAGGCAGATGTGTCTATAGTACGCCCACATTTCGCCAGTTATGTTAAGTCCCATGTATATCTTGCCTCTTAACTTAAAGCTATACTTTCACGAACCTATTTGTATAAATTAAAAACACATACCTTTTAAACTTGTTTGGTTTAACTTAACCTGTGTGATAATATTGCTTAGATTTATGGCTAGTGTCGCAAATATCAATAAAATTGTTTAGAATAAGTGGTTTTAAAAAATGCGTCTACCTACAGCCATTAAATACATTTAGAGGCATATAATGCCATATATTAATGACTTCGGTGC
Organism: Tiliacea citrago; assembly: GCA_963921375.1. NCBI lineage: Eukaryota > Metazoa > Arthropoda > Insecta > Lepidoptera > Noctuidae > Tiliacea > Tiliacea citrago. Next base: position 18,122,820 of record OY992796.1, read on the forward strand.
ATTTCAACGCATTAATGAGCCTCATAAAAATATATTATTCTTATTTTTCACATAAAATAAGCTATATAATATTTTCCAATTTGCCTGTCTTCATAAAAGTGTTTTTCTATATATTTATCTCCTATTTCTTGCGTTGAAATTACATTTGATATGTACCTACGTAATTAACTGCATCAAGTTAGAAGTAAGTAGACAGACGAAAAGCTTTTTCTATGCTCGTCGTAGGTAATCCTAATTATTATTAACAGTTTACTTTACTATTAAGAGTGTAAAGCAAAGATAAGTATCAATCAAGTCAGCCCTTAGCAGTCCACTCCTGGACATAGGCCTCTCCCAGGCTGCGTCACAACACCTGTCCTCCGCCATCCGCATCCAGTCTGTCCCAGCCATCTTTTAAGGTCGTCGGTCCATCTTGCTGGCATCGTCCCACACTGAGCTTGCCGATACGCGGTCTCCACTCCAGGACTCGTCTGCTCCACCGGCCATCGGTCCTTCGATAAACATGGCCAGCCCACTGCCACTTCAGCTTGCTCACTCTGTGAGTCTTCGGTCAGCTGGACCCGCTCGCTACTGGACCCGCTGGTCCACTCGACCACATAATTAATTTTCTATATTTTTATTGGTTAACTGGACCCACACAAAAACATCTATTGTTTAAAGCTACTAGTGGATACAGTCGAGAGCAAAATTGTTTAGTCAAAATATTATAAAACACAATTCAATTAGGTTTAAACGTTTATTCTCAATCAAAATCTTTAATTAGGTTCATGTAAGTACCTAAAATCAAGGCAAACCTTTTTATAATGAGAAAATTAACTAAATGTAACTCAAATATAACACAGATAAACATAATAATCTATTTAAAAATCACAGACAGATAAAAGAACAGTCATGAATAAAATTATACAAATCAACGTAGTAAATCAACTAGGTATAACAATCAACAATAACTATAAGTACTGTTTTTTTTATATTTACAAACATGTACATAAATCACATTGAAAAGTTAAAATCAGTCAGATACAGGCACCTCAGTACGTCTTTTTTGGTCACCTTCACATCTTATTTAGTACTATTTAAAAATAACCCTTAGTTACTATCAAATCAAATCAAATCAAAAGTCATTTATTCAAACTAGGCTGAGAATCAGCACTTTTCGAACGTCAAAAATTACATAAGACAGTCCCCCAAAAACGCCCACCCTTCACCACTTCCTAGTGCTTTAGCTGGGAAGAAGAAGTGGCGCAACAAACTCCCCAGCAGCACAGCTGTCTGTTCAGATATAAAACTTGAATCTATACAATAAAATGTAAAAGAATTTGCATTACGCAACACAACATTAAATTATTTGCCTTATGTTAGCTAGCACACGCCACTATACCAAAAAAAAAAACATAAAAATCGTCGAAAACTATACTCAAGCAGAAATAACGTAAACAGAACGTACCTAAATAAAAGCCTCCAGGCATAATGGGCGTGCCCGCCCACACAAAGCTATAGCTGCAACTCGAAGTCAAAAATGATAAACTAGCACCATCGTAGTAAAATAAAAAAACAGTTAATCATTAATAACAATAATAAAACCATGGTCAGCAAGACGACCAGTCACCACAAGCAGCACCCGTTCACGAGCATAACGCAAAGATCAGCCATCACCCCCCTCGCCATATTTGAGGGAAGGAGGCAACCCGACCCCCGACGCTACCGCAAGCAGTGACATCTAAGGGAGCATGACGAACTTGCTGCCGGTTGCTCAGGCAAGAATAATATAATCAATTGTCTAGGTCGCTAGCTAACCACTTATTGCAATACAACTCATTAAAAAAAAAACATTTTCATGAGTATATTATGTCACTAATAAATAAAAATAAATTTACTTAGACAGTCAAATAAAAATAAACAATTATATGAACTCATATAACCTGTCAGTAGGTACGCTAATTCTGGAGAAAGAACATGAATATCTATTTACAAATCACAAACATAATAGTTACAATAAAATTTAAAATAAAAAAAAATATACAAATCATCATTCTAAATATCTAAACAAATCAACAATGATTAATTTATTTTTTCCACGTTTATGTATCCATAAAATAGTATTTAAAAGTAGTCAGTAGATAAGTCAGTTGAAAATCAGTCTCACTTGATTATTTTATTTTCTTCTAAACAATGGCCTAAACTGGCCGCTGAGTAGTTCACCTACAGCGTAGTCGATCTTATTCTTTCTTTCCTTGCTTTCAGGCAGCTGCTTTGATATTTTAATACATTACAGTAAAAAATATTTAGTTTAGTGTTAGTGAATAAGTGTGGTGAGTAAGTGTAAATACCTAATTGAATAATATTAGTATAATTTAAAGTCATAAAAATAAAACTAAAAGATTCGGCTTTACTCCGTGACTGTAATTATAATGAAATTGGGCAGTGGGTCCAGTCGACCTATTCAAAATGTGATTAGGTTGACTGATCCCGCGGGACCAGTTCGAATGGGTCCAGTTGACCAAAGACTCACTCTGTAGGCTATGTCAGTAACTCCGGTTATCTTCCGGAGAACTTAATTTCTGATCTAATCCTTCAAAGAAACTCCGAGCATAGCCCGCATAAGTATAGGTTATATGTATTTTCAATGTATCGAATTTTCCATTCAATGAAGGTCACATTGTTTAGCAGATCAGAATGAAAATTGGTACGTTAGGTTGCTTTGATAATATCATGGTCTGGGTTCTAAATAAGGGCATAATATGCCATACAAAATGACACAATCTTTATATTATACTTATAGGTATGTAGAATTTTGTTATTTACGTTTTTTGATGTACCTTAATAAAGACAAATTGTATAAGATTGGCGGTGAACCGAAAAAGGTATCGTAATAAAGGAGGCTTGGTAGGATGTGGGCTGTATAGTTGTTATTGTCCAGAAAAAATACGTGCAACTGCGTTGTCCACTTTTTGTGTCACATGCAATTTATTTTAAACAGCGCAGTGGCGCGAAGGACCGAACATTTTGGTCCTTATCGTCGAGTTGTATTTCTAGAGAATCTCCCCGGTGCTTCTGTATAATTAGCACTTGGCCTGTGATTTTGTTAGTGTCTCGATATTGTTCTTTGCTTTTATTTTATCACCTTCCTGATATTTCCCAACATGGACCGTACTAATTAATGACTCTAAATATTATCCAATGAAAGGCTCTTTCAATGCTTAATAGACAGATAGATTTATTGTAAGTATTGTAAGTATGTTTGGAAGAACAACATTTTAAATTCATGACAGAAGTCATGAAAAAAACATGCCTATACAAAAATAAATGGAAATCTTGTCGTGCATTTCCCTTCCTTTCTAGAAATTAGTTATGATAATTCCAAATCGTATTTTAATAATAGAACATAAAAGCATTTTAAGAAAAATTACTATATGGCGACGGTAAATAAGTCTATTCATCATTTTAACTTCAAGTCCTTGTCAAGAAGTTTTTATTATGTCAGCATCAGCAGCACTTAATTTTATTTATTAGTTTTTGAAAGGCTTGTGACGTTTCAGTAGGTACTCAAACGGTTTCAGCTCATTACTAAGATCACCTATTGTGTTGATAATACAGGAAAACATTAACTAATGTAGTTCTTAGTTTGTATAGAAACCAGGAAAAATATTTCTTTAAGGATATTTACCAGAACCTTCATGAAAATCGTAGGTACATCATCATCATTTCAGCCGAAAGGAAGTACCCCTTTGGAGGACGTACCCCTCTTCCAAAAAGGGGGCTACTAGATATATCCGCCTTATGAGATCCGATTTCGATGGTTCTTCTTAGGGCTTCGTAGTAAACAAGGAACTCTTATAGGTAGATTCGCCAATGTCACTCTGTCTGTCTTTCCGTCTGTTCCCGGCTTAGCTCAGCGACTGTTAGTACTAGAAAGCTGTAATTTGGCATGGGGATATTAATCACGCCTTCAAAGTGGTAAAGTAAAATCTTGAAAACATTTTTTTGTAGGGTACCTTACACGTAAAGTGGGGATGATTTTTTTTTCTCGTCTATCCCAGGATGTAGGGTATTGTTGGATAGGCCGTTTAAAAATATTGACGGTCTGTGGAAACCATTTTTCGGTTCAGGGATCCGTTTCCGTAATATTAAGCTTTAAAGTGCACATTTTTGTTAGCGTCAAGTGTCAAGAGTGTGCCTGCTAAATGACTATTTTTGGATATATTAAAACATTAATGGCAATAGTACATACATATACGAAATTAAAAGGAAAACTATCACAGGTTAGTAGGCTTTACAAGCTAACGAGTAATAGTCGACCAACTTACATTTACAGTTGGAGAATTGACCGTTACGTATATCAAATCAATGTATGCGAGAACATGTTTTTGAACTACAATGTTAAGTTCGATTTGGGATAGAGTCATCCCAACTACGGAACCCTTCCTTGTGCGTGGTCCAACACGCACTTGGCCGGTTTTTTTATTTGAAAGGTAGTTTTAGTTTCAAGTAACTTTAAGTGGGGGTCATAGAAATTTGGTGAAGATCTGATGAGGATCTTCGGCGTGAGAAGCAGAATAGCTCCAGAAAATGCAGTAAATTGCTCACTTTTAGATTTATACCAGTGGAATCGGCCCCTTAACTACTAGGTAAGGATTGGTGGAGCACCTGGGACCACCTTCTCATCACAAAACTAGGATGTAACGTTATCTCATTAATTATTTTTTCAAGCTGGCCTACAATTTTTACTCAAAAATGTTCGTTACCATGTGTTTAAAAACAAAATAAAATTGTAGTTGAAAAACATGATCTCCCATACATTCTAACTGCAAATGTAAGTTTGTACGCACAATATTGAGAGATTTATCATGTTATTTTAACACTACACTTGTTATATAGGTTTTCCTGTACTTAAGCTGTAAGCAATTAATTATTTTCTGTATATTTTTTCAAAATTTCCGGCTCAGTAGGTGTGGAGATAAGGGAATGGTCAATTTTCATCTACTTTATTAAATAACTAACCGTTTATTTTAAAATTCTAAAAACATATATATTTGAGACCCTTACAACAAGCCCTTTGATAATATCACACGGTACAATTCGCAAAACTTTTTTTTATAACTTTCTAATTTGCCTCGCTTAAGTGACCCACCCTCATATTCAAAAATCATTTATTTGTTTGACGTTACACGTCCGAGTTTGGGTCACAGAAATTCATATGTGTACCAAATTTCAACTTAATCGGTCCAGTAGGTTCGGAGCAAATCAGCTGTGTCAGACGGACAGACAGACACACGGAACCCTAAAAACATGGTCAACATTTTTGCAAAAAAGTTTGTGCTCGCTAGGTCTACTGTTCGCAGAACTACTATAGTTAGCACTTAGCCTGGCGTTTTGTTAGTGGCTCGATATTGTTCTTGGCTTTTATTTTATCGCCTTCCTGATATTTCTCAACTTGGATGGTACTAATTAATTACTAAAATATTATCCAATGAAAGGTTCCTTCAATGCTGAATAGATAAATAGATTTATTGTAGGTACGTTTTGACTTAACATGAACAATTTTAATGGTATTAATGACATACATTACTGACAAAAGCTTACACATGCTTGCATTGATTGGACAGATCCACTAAAATTTTTGTGGTTCTTTCCTCAAAATACCATTTCAGACACTGATCTACATGGTCCTCACATGATCTGACTAAGATTATGTCTAGACTTTAAAAGAGACTGACCCCTGAGTTTGTTTCGCCATTTCTTCTCAGGGGTAGTCAGATAAGAAATGTCGACTCCATCTAGCTTAGTTTTTAATTTTATTTTACAGAAGTAATGAATATATGGTGCATTGCTTTAAAAAAATAATAGTTTATTCAGGGAAAGATTAGTTGTTTTTTCTTTATTTATTTATTTTATTTACGTGCATTTCTAGTGCATAGATACTTGAAATTTTCACAGTGTGTACTATTATGGCCGGTATAACAACAATTCAACAAATAATAAATTGGCACTTGGCCGCTTTTTTTTTAAATAGATTAGATAATTATTTTAAAATTCTATTTACATAACAGGACATAAATGCATTTAAAGAAGAATTACCTATATTTATCACTACTAGTGGTCGCCCACTGGTAGAAATTCGAACCCCTCTACGTACAATCTATAATGGTAACTTACTAATTTCAAGAGTACCTACACTAATTACATGCTATTAAAAAGTACTTACTTATTCCATTCTCAAAAGTACCTGCTGATTCCACTTCTATCATCAAGTCATGCATGAGGCCCTGGTACGATGTGTGTGTGTGTGTGTCAAACTCATGGTAGGGGGTGTATTGATTTTTTTATTAAGTAATTTTATTAATTTCTAATGCATATTATATAAAAATTATAGCTTTCTGCACTCCTCCTCCATATAAACTTTAACTGTGCCAAATTTCATACTCCTCCGTCCACGTAATTTGCGTAAAAAGGGGTACCGCTTTCGCTTCCCGTATTTAATATAATGATATTGCGACGGTAAATAAGTTCATAAGTCCTTGTCAAGAAGTTTTTATTATGTCAGCAGCACTTAATTTTGTTTATTCGTTTTTGAAAGGCTCGTGACTTTTTACTCAAACGGTTTCAGTTCATTACTAAGATGACCTAAAGTGTTGTTATTCCAGGAAAACATGAACGAATGTGGTTCTTAGTTGTACAGAAACCAGGAAATTTATTTCCTAAAGGATATTTACTAGAACCTTCATGACAATTGTAGGAACATCGTCATTATCAACGTCATTTCAGCCGAAAGACGTCCACTGCTGGACATAGGCCCAACTTCGACCTGCGAGGTAATTTCATAATACACTCCATGATCTGCCTAGCCTTTTCCCAACCATGTTGGGGTCGGCTTCCAGTCTAACCGAATGCAGCTGAATACCAGTATTTTACATGAAGCGACTGCCTCTCTGACCTACACAACAGAGTTACTGGGTAATACGATATCCCTTGGTAAGACTGGTTGTCAGACTTTCTGACTTCTGACGACCCGTAACACCTGTCAAAGATCTACAAATGACAGCCGGGATCAACGGCTTAACGTGCTTTCCGAGGCATGGAGGAATCTTGGTATGAAAAGATGGTCACCCATCCACGGACCAACCGCGGCAAGCGTAGCTTAACCTGATCGGTCGACGTTATTCGTTAGCCACAAGCTCCTCAAATACGTAACACACTATCAGTAACAATTTGACAGTTCACCAACATTCATTGCGTTATTTACGTTGTCGCATTAATCACCCAATAGGTAATGTTCCCACTGCTGGGACACAGGCTCTCTTTGAGAGGCTGTAATTTACCACGCGGGCCCAGTGCGGGTTGGTAGAACATCACACGTCTTCGAATTTTTGGTTCTAGGACATGCCGGTTTCCTCACAATGTTTTCCTTCACCGTTTTGAGAGCAGTGGTTATGAAAGTTTTTACACAAAGTAAAGCGCTTGACTGAGTTTGAGCCCACAGCCTAAGTACAACTCGTGTAAGTCGGGGCCGTCTGGGGTACCACTGCTCTCAATTTACGTTGTTGAGCAGACGAAATGTTCAAATATGAAGCAATGGATTAGCAATTTCCTTCAAATTTTTTCGAATTATGATTCAAATTGTCTACTTGACTAGGAATGCAATTTGACATTTATGTTCCTACATACCTACTTTGTATTGTGACTAGATATACATAGTGTTAGTGAGCTTGACCGAATCTAGATCCATTCATACTGATTTCAGTTGTCGATAGCCATGGTTGATTTAAATCGGCGTGTCTTATAGTTATAAATAACTGTTTATTGATCCTGCGTTGAGGAATGTTAATGCTTCATTTTGGTGACATATAAGCAACATTTAATAGAATTGTTGTATTTGTAAACGACTTCAAAAAAGGAGGAGGTTTTCATTTCGGATGTTTTTTTTTTCTTTATGTACTTTCGGGCATAACTTCGTCATATTTTTTATAAATAGATGGATTTGGAAAAATCTTTTTTTTGTTTGTAAAGTTCTCAAGGTGGTATTTTTTATAATAACTTATGCATTTTCTCTTGGAAAGCACATTTGGTGAAGTGGAACTGATGATGAAGACAACAGGGGGCCTAAAACGGACGCTTTGGCAGAATCATAATATGATCTGCGTATAATTCATATCCCGCAATTCATCTGTTTGACAGTTTGTATGGAGTTTCGTAAAATGGTCCACAAATTATGAATTGCTATAATGAAGTCTAATGTCAAATAGCAGCTGTCAAACAGATGAATTGCGGGATGTATGATTTGTACGCAGATCATAATAAGATTCTGCCAAAGCATCCATTTTAGGCCCCCAGATGGCCACCGGAACTAGTTAATAATAAGTATTTCACGCGTTGCGTTTCGATTAGGCACTTTAATATGGTTGTTAAGCAATTTATGCTCGTCACAATGCATATGGTGAAATCCCCATCAGCTCCAGTTCTCCTGGTTCTTGCCTGGAGAACTAAACAATTAACGCCCCTGAATCGCGAATAGCAATATTTTGTAAAAGGTGATGAGCAGTTGATATTAGGCTATTGTAACTTAGATAAATTACAATTAAATCTAGTTCTAACAAAAACTTCTACAAAAAAACGGAGTTTATTTTTTTTGTAAACGTTTTTTTGTAGAAGTTTTTGTTAGAACTAGATTGCTTGCTAAATAAAAAAAATTGAATATGTCAAATCTGGGGTCTGAAATCTACCCAGACTTATTAAAAAAATCTTGCTGTCTAAATTACATATACATAATTTATACAAAAAAATTAAAAACTATTTAAAAGAGAAACGATGGAGTTTCTTGCCCGTTCTCCATCATCCATTCGTATAAAAGATATGAAACTACCTTTTGGAAGGAGCAACTAGAATCAATTATTTTTTCTTATAAATTTCGACGTTCAAAAGTGCCTTTTATGTGCCTATTTGAAATAAATAATTTGACTTTGACTTGCATAAATACCGCTGCTCTGCTACGCAAGACTTTTCCTGCAAAAAGAAAATGAAAAGTCGGTCGATGAGTAGCCTTATGTAGGTACCTATATATATTCACATAACATCATAATATCACGTCTTGTTTCCCCGAAGGGTTGGGCAGAGGCGTACCTGTAGTAACCCCACATTTCGCCAGTTATGTTTAAGCATCAGCTGGCCACAAATCCAGACTCCGGGCTGCTACGGAGAAATCCCAGATAGAAAAACCCAAAATCACTTTCCCCGACTCGAACCCAGAACTTTTTGCTCGCTTGCGACCACTAGACGAATGAGGCAGTCCAGACCTGTATTCCTTTGTAAAAATAACTAAGAGGAAAAAATAATTCAAATTAAAGTTGTTGTTTGTGGAACTTTAAAATTCTTGTTTTCCCACGCAAAACTCGAGACTTATTTTCTTAGCCAAGTTACTATGATTCGTTGTCTAGTTATCTGTTATTATAATAATCATACAGTGTTATTTATTACTATTAAATCCTATCATTATAGCCATTCGTGACTTTATGGGAAGTTTAGAGCTCATCGCATAAAAGAAAAGAACATGGTGTTACATTCATTTACATGTGTAATAGAAGACGTTTGAATCGTAGCATTTTTTTTCCGCTATTTCCTTCAGCGTGATCACGTCTTGTGCATATATTGTGGCGATGTATATGTTGCAGGCAGATTGTATTATTCGTCTTTATACAAACGGCGCCGTCCGTTTACTAACGCTCGTAGTTATGCAAAATACCTAAGACAAAATGTAAATCGCCACAACTTTTGATGGACAAATCAAACGCCGTTTATAAAATGCCGTTATTTTGTTATCCGGTGTCCGGTGGTTGTAAGTGTCCATGGAATCTAGTAGTGTCTGAGTGCGTAGGACTCCTGCGAAATATTATTGGTACAAAAACTTTCGAAAAATTGTGAACTGTAATAAACTTACTTGCGACATAACTCACCTTGTACTAATACTAAATAGCCTGCCTAGTTGCGAGCGACTTGGAAGTAGCGCTCGCTCGGCTCGCGCGCAGTTGGTCACAGTTCTAACCTTTTTTTTTATTCTTTATTGCCGGGGTGGAAAATCCTCATGGATGTCCTCCGCCCTGGGGTGGGTGGAGGGGTCTGTCAGACTCTTACTGACTAAAAACCACCCCGGTGTTCCCTTCCCACACTTGCACCGGAGATCTTGGGAGCTAGTATTACTTCCGTGATCCCCGGCTAGTGCCGGCCCGCCTCCGCGGGCCACCTCAAGTCTGCGGGGGGGGGTGAGGTGTTAGACCCCCCTCGCGACGTCTGAAAGGGGCGCGCGTGGAACACTACGCGCCGCCACCTCGGGTCCAGTGTGATAGGGGGCGGCGGACGTCCCCGAGTCCGCCAGACCCATTTAAGGGGGCCGGAAGAGGGCATTATCTGCTCTCTGCCGACGCACGTCACAGTTCTAACCTAACCTAAACCATTACACCCAGTTCACAAATTTTCTACAGTTTATAATCTACTAACGGTTCTACAGTTTTACGGTGACATAATAGGTACCTGACAGCTGGAATTAAGTCTGATTTGTCCAACCTGTGTTTTATGATAGGGTGACCCCTACAATAACAATCAATGTCGGAATTAAATAATTGAACGAGTTGCCAATTTGCCTTCGGCATATTTCAGATCTGCAAGCGTTTTTAAACGAACGGCGCCGTATGTATAATGACGAATCATACAATCTGCCTGCGATATATACAGCATGTATCCGAAAGGCGTGCATGGGTGTGGTTCAGACCATCAAACTGAACAACTTTCTCCATGGGACCAACATCGTAGGTAATCGCTCAAAATAATCAGCCCATACATTTGGGTCGAGTAGGTTCTGAAGTTTCAATTCAGTTCTTGTTCTCAGATGTATAATTTCTACATGAATGATATAACCAATTCTTTGTAACAATATTTTAAATTAAAAGAGTGTCCGTGGAGTTTCTTGCCCGGTCTTCTCCATAGGAACCTACTACGCTTTGGAACGGGCAACTAGCTTCATCTCTCTGACTGACCGACCCCTTGACAGTTCAAATGTGCCTGTAATTGGTTTATTTGAAATAAATGCTTTTGAGTGTGAGTTCAGATAATCTTTATTGCAATACATTATGTAGACATACAGGTGGTAAATAATACTAAATAGAAACAATTATGGACCCTGTCGGGCAAAGCCACATTTTAAATAAGCAGGAGAGCGGAAGAGCGCTTTAATGATTTTCCTTGTTACTAAATATTAAATTATTTCCTATCTATCTGGTTTTTGAGTTTTGTATAAGACAGCTGATCATTTTCTTGCGATTCTGATACATGCTGTATAGTCCTCAATCTTGTTACCGCCATGTAAAGCGATGATCGTATCGTTTAAAAATACCTAATAAAACATTTGTTTGCAATTTGCATGCAACCCGCGCGGCGTATGCGTCTACTCTTGACTCATTTATTCATACGTTGACATTACAACTTACACCAATGGCAAATCAACGTCACATCAAATAATCGCTCGTAGCCCAGCCATGTGCATAATTATGTGAAAGAGTTAAAAATACGCTGTTCAGCTTGATGAAAAACTGCTCATTTTTAATCGACTTCCAAAAAGGAGGAGGTTATATGTTCGGCTGTATGTTTGTTTTTTTTTATGTATGTTCACCGATTACTCCGTCAATTGTGGACAGATTTTGAAAATTCTTTTTTTGTTTGGAAGGGAATGCTCCCGAGGTGGTCCCATTGCCACCAAATCAGAATCTGATGAGGGAATCCCATGGAAATCGAGGGAAATCCTCAAATTTTATAGGCATACCTATAGCGATTTGAGTATTTTTTATAGTAACTCGTGCATTTGCACTTGAAAAGCACCATTTGGTGAAGTGGAACTGATGATGAAGACCACAGATGGCCACCGGAACTACTTAATAATAAGTATTTCACCGTTGCGATTCGATTAGGCACTTTAATATGGTTGCTAAGCAATTTATGCACGCCAAAATGCATATGGTGAAGTCACCATCAGTTCTCCTGGTTCTTTCCAGGAGAACTCCTCAACAATTAACGCCCCTGTATCGGGAAAAGCAATATTTTGTAAAAGGTGATGAGCATTTGACATTAGGCCATTGTAAATTGGATAAATTACAAACTGACCCACTAAAAAGTGAAAAATAAAAAACTTTTTACAAAAAAAAAACAACCGACTTCCAAAAAAAAACACTACAAAGTGAAAAATAACTTTAATTTCGGAAGTCGGTGGCTTTTGATCTGTATTTTAGTTTTTTGCCACCGACTTCCGAAATTAAAGTTATTTTTCACTTTGTAGTGTTTTTTTTTGGAAGTCGGTTGTTTTTTTTTTGTAAAAAGTTTTTTATTTTTCACTTTTTTTCGACAACTATAATGCAAATACCTCTTTTATTTATACCATCGAACATTATTATTATTTTTTCGACCATTAGCGCGCCTAGAGGAAGGGTGCGTTAAACATATCAGTGTCTCAGTACCGCAATAGTAGTAGTAGTTTCTAAATAGGTACAGGGGAGCAGATAGCTGCTCCCCTGTACCTATATAATATAAAAACTATCACCTAACGATGTAAAAAAGAGGTTATGATCTACAAACGGCTGAGCAGATTTTCTTGAAACATAGCTAAGATCACTCTCGATTAAGACACCTTTCAAACAACTTTTTATCGGTTCATTCGTTCAGGATCTATGATGCCACAGATAGACACACAGATCCACACCCCTCTTTTACGTCGGGAGTTAAAAATGTGCTAAAACACCTGGGTAACTCGCTGGGTTTTGGAGATGAAAAATAATCAAATAGGTATTAAGATTTTGCTACTGTCTTCATTAAAATATCACTCACGTCTGTACGCTACTTCTGAAAAGAATACGACGAGACAATTTATTTTTTAATTTTGTTCATGGTTATTTTCGTGTCCAATATTCATTTAAGAATAACCAAACCGTAAGTTTCTTAAAGTTTTGTCAGTAGATAGTTCTGATTTTTTGACTGCTAGTCTTAAATTTTTTGTTCTGTTCTCATGGTATGATTTAGGAATTCTCCGCAGGTACGAATTAAATAAAGGGGCCTTTAAAGTGTCAACTCCAACTCAAAGCATTTATTTCAATTAAAACATTTACATTGTCAAAGAGTCGGTCATTTAGTTAGAAAGTTGAAGCTAGTTGCCTATTCCAAAAAGTAGATCTCTATGGAAAAGAGCGGGGAAAAAACTCCAAGGACACTCTTTTAAATCTATATATTACAATATCAATCAATGTGCCTAGCCTTTTCCCAACTATGTTGGGGTCGGCTTCCAGTCTAACCGGATGCAGCTGAATACCAGTGTCTTACATGGAGCGACTGCCTGTCTGACCTCCACAACCCAGTTACTGGGTTAAAGCTCGTTCAGACTGGCGCAATATCGCGGGCGCGACAGGCAGCGCGATACTTTCCATGAAGTTTTCATAGAAATTGTTCTACTAGTGTCGCGTAGCGCCTGTCTGCGGGAGCCTTAATACGATACCCCTTGATGAGAATGCTTGTCAAACTTTCGGGCTTCTAATGACCCGTAACGACTGTCAAAGATCCACGAATGACAGCCGGGACCAAATGGCTTAACGTGCTTTCTGAGGCTCTGAGGAGTCCCAGTATGTAAATATGGTCATCCATCCACGGACCAACCACGCCCTGCGTAGCGATGTATTACAATAACATGGGTAAATTATTCTTTTCGTTTCTACATGTGAGAACAATGTAAAATAGACCTATATAGAGCGTAGTCAACTTTTTCTAAAACTCGTTGGGCACTACCTGCTGCCGGCCACGTACCCTATGCACTTGTGACTTCCCTGGTACCTTATTAACGGCAAAACTATTATGCACTTGTGACTTCCCTGGTACCTTATTAACGGCAAAACTATGTAAATGTCTATTAACTGCTTCCAATTTACGATGTTTATTTATATTTTTTTTTTTTACATACTTCCTTGACACAATCTTTTCATTATTTGACATTGTATACCTACCTACAATTTTAATTTCAACAAGGTTTTTACTTTTATTATTTTAATAATTTTTTTTAATGTGAGAACCTTGTAGGCTTAATAGACAATTTGTAGTCCATTTTCTATTTTGTTAAGTACTTGGTACTTGTTCATGGGCCTACAATGTCCTCCCCCAATTGTTTTTAAAAGAGTAACCGTGGAGTTTCTTGCCGGGTCTTCTCCATAGGAAACGACCAATTGGAACCGTGCAGCTAGCTTCTGACGTTTCATACGAGCCCATGTAGGTTTATGTGAAATAAAAGATTTTGATTTTGAATTCAGAAAATACTTTCAATTATTTAATCTTAGTCTCTTTGCAATTCAGTCAATTGGTTCGGGCTGAAAATACGATCGCGGGTGAACATTCTGGATGAGGCTGAGGCAGGAACGTGGGGATTGCCACATGAGAATAGAGGCCTATGTTCAGCAGTGGGTTAAGTCAGGCTATGCATGATGATGATGATGGTGATGAAAAATACAAAGGCAAGTTGTTATTGATCCGTCATTATAAAATTCCATCGAAGGTTTAATTTGTCGCTAATTTTAGAACCATGCAGTCATGGTTCGTTACGGTTGGTAAAAAAACATCATTCACGGTCTGTGGCAGCTGGGTGCATCATCAGGTGATTATCGAATAGTTTTTTAGGGCTGACTGTATTATTCACTTCAATGACTTCGATAGATATTAGACCTGAATCATTTGAAAAATGAACTATACGGGTATACAACAAACAGATATTTAATTTGGCCCTGTAGTTAATATGGAGATAGCTCGGACATAAGGACCATAGGGGGGATCCGAGAAAAATCTTGATGGCGTAGCGATGCTACACTATACTAAGACGATGCTCATAGGTAGATACAACATACACCTATTTAATTAGGTACCACATTTATGTTTATATGGGGAAGGCAACTGTCAAAATGTCTAGCTAGTTCCCAAAACAAGATAATAGTACAAGGCATGAGGTGATTTTATTACATTTTTGCGAAAATGATGGGTTGATGTGTTCCTAGGTGCTCCGAAATTGGAATCCACCATTTCCCGAAAGACCCTAAAATTAGAAGATTGTGGCTTAGAGCTTTTCTTAGAGATTTCTTTATAATTATACAGAGTTCTATAATAGGTTATGTCGGAAACATTTTGAAGAAAGTAATTACGAGGAAATGTTGAAGGTTTCAAATTCTAACACTTTCCATGTGAAGTACTTGATTTAAAATATTGAAATCACCGAAAATAACGAAATAGTGAGACTAAACCCAAACATGGGAATAAACACGAAATTGAATGAATGAAGGAAATTTCCTTAGAATTTCCTTAAAAGCTAGGCCCTACGGCTTACAATAATCGCCATCTACAATTAGCTTTGCTCGATCTTCCCCATTGTAACTTTTAATTCGAAATTAGGTAGGTATGTCTATAATCAAAGCAAATAATCTGTAAACAACTAATTTTAGAAGGGTAACTGTAGGTACATAACAATAAAATTTAAACTTTATTCGCAAACAATCTTCCAATGTTGTAGGTATTGAAGACGACAAAAAATAAATACGTTTAGCTCTATACATAAGGATAACGTCGTTAACCTCCAAACAATGTACAACTGGATACTAAATAATACTGATAATATTTGTATAAACATAAATTGAAAAGATGACCTTACATCAGTGATGCAGTATGTAAAGGAGACAATCAAAATAAGCTTTTGACGTTAATACTGTATCGTCATTAGCTAATACATGCTTTTTGTGCGTCTACGGTGAGTCAGCGAGGTTATCACTATAAATATTTTTTTTCTAATTGTTCTTTTCTGTCCTTAGTTACTGAGTGATCCCAATTTGTTTTGGTTCTACGCAGTACGACTTTTTCGTCCATACATCTATGCACTGACCTCTATAGCTCAGTGCATCTATGTCATATATTATCTGTAGATCTGTCATGTCAGATTTCTGTTCCTTCAGTTCCTCCAACTGGTGCCGCCATAATTTTAATGACTTTCGTTGGTAGTGGTGAAGGCTAAACACGTGCTTCTGTCAGTGCTACGATTTTTTTCGATTTTAAGTGAATCTTTGTGCGAATCTTAATCGAGATTATTCTGTGTTTGTGTTGTTTGTGTAAGGTTTAGTTGTATTTGTTATTGTCCCGCTTTTAACGATTATTGTTCAATATGAACTCCAAAAAGCCCCCTGACCCTGATCCTCCGACCGAACCATTTGAACTTTCCCCTGTATTAACTGTTACCCTCTCCCATGACACCCAAACGCTCACGCAGGACCCCATTATGGATACTGAGACCTCAAGTCGAAAAAGACTTGCCGGTACGCCCCCTGTCACTTAAAATACTCCACCTAAAATAGCGAAGAACGTAATCGGCAGACTTACTTATACAGCCAGGGATAATCCGCCATATATTGTCCACGTTTCCCTTAAGGATGACCAGACTTCAGGCACTGTGTTACAACCGGTTAAGTTTGGTATGTTTTTGACGATGAATAACGTCAATAAACATACACCTCGATGGGATGAAACGTATAGGTAGAAATCGTGTGTCAGTCGAATTCAAGTCGAATCAGGACGCAAACAGTTTTTTAAATAATACCCTATTAATACAACATAATTATACTGCCTCCATACCGCAATTTAATATTACAAGATTGGGTATTGTTAGGGATATCCCTACCGAATGGACAGAGGAAGAAATTATAAAAAATATTCGGGTTCCGGAAGGATGTGGCCCTGTTGTTAAGGCCAGAAGGATGAGCCGTAAGGTGACCTCCTCTGGTGTAGCTGAGTGGAAACCTACCCAGACAGTAGTACTAACTTTTGACGGACAAATTTTACCGAAACGTGTATACTGTTTCTACTCAGCTCTTCCAGTTGAGAGGTACACATACCCGACAATACAATGTTATCATTGCTGTCGCTTTGGCCACACCCGTACACTTTGCCGTTCGAAACCAAGGTGTTTTAAATGTGGTGAAGATCATCCAGGTGATGGATGTGAAATCACTGCCGAGTTAGGCTTTTGTCTTTCTTGTTCTGGGAACCATTTCGCAAACGACAGTGCTTGTCCTGAATTGGGCCGACAGAAGAGCATCAAAGCTCTGATGGCGGAGAAATCGATCTCGTATGCGGAGGCAAGCCGGGTTTTTCCCCCTGTGTCCAGATCACATGCTGATGTCTCGAAATCCTCTCCACGTAATAAGGTTATAAATAATAATATACCACAATCCCAGTCTTCAAGCCCAATCCCTGTAACCCAAAAATCATACCGTAAAACGGTTTTCTTAAACCATAAACCCCGTGCCCCCCTTTCGCCGGGCTATAATAAACAAGCTCATCAAGCCCTAACTCAAGACTACTCTTTTTTTCCCTCCAAAAATGGCTGCGCCTTCCCAACGGAGGACACCGAGCGAACCATGTTTAAAAAAGAGCAAGAGGACAAATCGAAGAACATATTAGACCTCATTACCAATATGTTCATGGCTGTTCTTCTGAATCCAACCCAATCTATACCCGACCACGTTGCCCTAAAATTGACCTCGATATTGAATTATATTCATAACATTCCATCCCCTAACATTCCTTCAATGGAACATGAGGAGTATTACTCCCAGGAAACCTGATCTTTCCTTTTTAATTAATAAATATAAACCATCAATCTGCGGCATTGCTGAGACATGGCTTCTACCTGAAAGTAATTTCAGGATGCCTTTTTTTGGCAGTGTTTGTAATGACAGACCTGATGGATATGGGGGATGTGCTTTGCTCATCAATAGCAAAGTATCATTTTCCCCAATTCCTCTACCCTTTGTTGGCGATAACATAAATGTTGTTGCTGTTAAGGCTGAGGGTATAAATATTTTTTCCTTTTATATTGCGCACCCACAACTTGAATATCTTTCTATAATTAGAAATTTGCTATGTAGTGTTAGCGGTCCAATACTTGTTATGGGTGATTTTAATTGTCACCATTATCGTTGGGGATCAGATACTTGCGATAACTTTGGTATAGGCTTGTTGGATATAATGGATGATCTTGATCTTTACGTCATTAACGACGGCAGTGCCACACGCAGGACGACACCAGGGCAGAGCAATAGTTGTGTTGACTTGACGTTATGTTCATCCAATATATCAAGCCTCCTCATCTGGCGTCGCTTGGATATGACTTATGGAAGTGACCACTACCCTATCATGATCGAATTCCCCTCTAAAATGTTCCCACTAAAGTCTCCCCCCCCCCCCTTTTAAAATACCGGCTAGCCTCAGCAGATTGGGATCTATATTCAAAAATTTTAGATTTAAGAGTATCTTCTCTTCCAAAAGTTAACGAGAGTAATGCCCGGGAATGCTTTTTGTCCTTTTCCTCCACCGTATCTTCTACAGCAGATAACTGTTTCCAAAGTCAAAGTCAAGTCAAACCATTTATTTCAAATAGGCACATAAGAGGCACTTTTGAACGACAAAATTTACAAAAAAAATAGAATTGATTCTAGTTGCCCCTTCCAAAAGGTAGTTTCGTATGGAGAAGAATGGGCAAGAAACTCCACCGGTACTCTTTTAAAAATGTTTTACAATATTTTGTTTGATTACATTAATTATATGATTATATGTGAAGACGATGCACCTAGAATAAAATTACTATACCATAATAGGTAAAACGAATTAAAAACTAAGCAATGAAAAATAACTTAATTATTAGATAGATACGTGGTGTTCACATATTTACAAACATCATACAAGTATGTTTTTCTAAAAAAATAAAAAAATAAGTCAGTGTGTGAGTATAGGTTACCTTTAGGTTACCCTTAGGTTCCCTTCCAAAAAACCCCAATCTGGTAAAATTCCTTCTCCGCCATAGTGTGATAGGGAATGCACTGACATGGTCAGGGCCAGGAATGAGGCTGAAGATACTGTTAACAGCGATATGAACCTTGATAATCTCATCGCCTTCAAGCGGATATTGGCTAGGTCCAGGAAAGTATTAAAAAAAAAAGAAACGAGAAGGTTGGTCAAAATATTGCAGTTCTCTGAGTTCATCTACCCCTGTTTCGGTAGTGTGGCGGAAGGTGAAGCGTTTTAGAAGTAGTTTAGCACCTGAATCTTCGAACAACCTCACAGAAGAAATAGGGTATTCTTTTTTCTCAAAAATCGCTCCAGCTTATGTTCCGGGTGTAGAGGACAGTTGTGTTGGCATCGACGATGTAGACGACACCAACGATCCTATGAACATATCATTTAGCTTAGAAGAACTAAAAGTTGTACTATCCCATGTCAAAGATTCCGCACCAGGTATAGATGGATTCCCTTACTCCTTTATTTCTAAAGCTGGTCCAAAAACTCACCAATACTACCTGGACTTGGCTAATTTTTGCTTTATTTCTGGTTACATTCCCACAGACTGGAAGGTTCAAGTTGTCATTCCGATATTAAAACCTGGCAAAGATCCTAATGATCATTGCTCATATAGACCTATGGCTCTATCGTCCATACTAATAAAACGTTTAGAACATTTAGTTAAAAATCGTTTAGAGTGGTTGGTGGAGAGCAGGAGACTGCTTCCGGCGACTCAGTTCGGCTTTAGGAAAGGTTTGGGCACTGCTGATAGTGTGGGTATCCTCACGTCAGCGGTTCGGCTGGCCCTCAGCAGGAATGAGTCTGTGGTTGCTGTCTTTCTGGACATATCGGCTGCTTATGATTCTGTTCTCCTCCCTCTTCTCAGGCAAAAGCTGCAAGAGCTGAGAATCCCGGGTAGGATCTGTCGTATCATTGGTAGCATCTTTACCAGCCGCGCCATTCAATTAAGAATCCCTGGGGCTGACTCCGAACAAAGAACAGTCTGGAGAGGGTTACCCCAGGTAATCTGAAAAGGATCTGTTCTTAGTCCCCTATTGTACAATATACGAGTATATACAGCTAACCTATCTTCTTCTCTAAATTTTGACTGCAAAATCCTTCAGTATGCTGACGATATTGCACTACTGGTCACTGGCAGTTCGATTCATGATGCCACTCTATCGATGAATGTGTCTCTGTCCTCACTTAACCAATGGCTTCTTGATCACGGGTTGTCTCTAAGTGCGCCAAAGAGTACAGCGGTAATTTTTACCCGCAAGCGTTCTGTTCCCCAAATAGATTTACAATCATTCCTGTCAAGGATAAGGCTAGGTTCCTGGGTGTAACTTTGGATTCAAGATTGTCTGGGGTTGACCACATTAACAACACGGTCAAAAATGTCAGTCGCATTTGCTAGCGACCGTTTCGAGACTGTATCGATGCGGAGCGCGACAGTATCGCTACAAAAAGTCGCCGTGGGCGAGGGGCCTTAGTTTTGCAGTTGAGTTTTAAATTTATAAGTCAATTTAAAAAGTTTAGTAGCACGGAGTTTTCATACATAGAATAAAATGGGATAGATTTTATACGAGGAAAAATGAATGAGTCCGTACGTCTTAGCATTGAATTCTCAAAAGTCTTTTAAATGGTTCTTTAATATAGGTATTTATTTACCAGTTTTAATTTAATTATTTTCACATCAACATTTGTCAAAAATCGAATAGGTTGTATAGGCTGTTTTCGTTGTAAAAAAATGTCTAGTTGCAAAATCGCGGCATTTTCTGAAAACTTTAATTATTTTTTTGATTTGTATCTATATCCCACAAGTGTATTGAAAAACGTCGTGTGATACACGGGTGTGTAGGTTATTCCACCCTTGTTTTATGTGCCTATTTGAAATAAATAATTCGACTTTGACAGTCAGCATACGATGTTTGTAACTATAGAAATTAACATAAATGTAGTACAGATCCAACATGTGTTTATGTCAGTCTGATGTGTATTCGTCACATAAAACGCTTTTGTAAAAAAAATCACGTTTCGGTTCACAATATTTGCTAATCGAAAAGAATAGGCGTCGTTGTTATTTTAACAACAAAGTTTTCAATCACAAAACTACCGTTACGAAATCCATTAACGTCGGTTGATAATTACTTGTTTGTCTTAGCATTGTTGGTTTTTTTTCGCAGACGGGACGTTTATTTTACATTTGGCAATGGCCTGAGATTTGCAAAGGGTAACGATCAGAAATAACGTCAGAAATTTTTCAATATAAGCATATTTAAAAGTATTTCACTGTGTATATATACACGGTCAAATTAAATTAGCTAGTGAGACTCCGCAGACGTGTGTGCAATATCTAAACACGATAAAATAAGTAGTTTTTTTTTTAACAACAATGGCTTGTAGTACTTAAAGTACTCGTATGAGTTGAGAAAATCAGGATTTTTTGTGTTATCGTGTTTAGATATCGATAACTAAGTATTACGTCTGTGAAGTTTACACAACAAAAACAGATTTTTAAACTAATATTTCATGTAACTACACTAATTAACCTCAAGCAGTTGACCCCAACACAAAATATAATGTATCTTCAAATCAGCGGAGTTTCGCTAGCTAACTTCATTTCGTATAAGGCAGTAGTTTATATTTCCTTACAAAGCATGCTTTACCCATTTCTAGATATTACTTTTTATTTCAGTGACGTATGCCATTGACTACTGACGTACGCGGATAGTGCACTGACGAAATGAAACGATCCGAAACATGATTCGCACTTGTACCGGTTACGTCAGACACCTTATTCTAAACTTCCGACAGTAATCAAAAAAACTATTTTACCTTAATAAGTAGGTAAATACGTGTCTATACTTAAGGTGAATCCGCAGCAGTAAGCCCGCGATACTACCGCGTATACTACAACAGATATGTATATACAGAATTATAATCTTAAGAATCATTATTAAATTTAATTCCCCATTAAAAGTATAAATACTGTCAC
This sequence comes from Tiliacea citrago, assembly GCA_963921375.1. Classification (NCBI taxonomy): domain Eukaryota; kingdom Metazoa; phylum Arthropoda; class Insecta; order Lepidoptera; family Noctuidae; genus Tiliacea; species Tiliacea citrago. The sequence continues at coordinate 18,144,700 of OY992796.1, forward strand.
TTTCTGAGACGTTCCGTTAGATAGAGACAACATCACTTTTAATGGAGAATTAAATTTAGTGGGCTTCTGTGCCACTGGCGGTAAGTTAGATTTGTTCCCCAATGCCATGATTTCACGAAAAAGTCATCAAATGGAACAAATCTAACTGAAATTAGAATCATTAATACATCTCTGTAAGATGTATTAATGATTCTAATTCTGTAAATACATATCTAATATAGTTGCGAATCATATTTTTATCAAGATGCAACCGGATAAATTGCTGAACTGCAATAATAGCATAAAACGTAAGAAAATTTGAATTTTGCGAGCTATACAGCTGCGGAGCCACCTTAAATGTTATAGCTTAGATGCTTAGGGAAGATTGAGCGATGTTACTCTTTAGACATAAGGAAGTCAGATAAATTAATGAAGGAAAACATCAAAATATACGCTATATTAAGCACGTGCTTGAGAATCTTGTATAAAACATGTTAGTCCAGCAGCCACCGCCTGTTTTTTTTTTGAGTAATAACAGGCTGAATCTTCATGAGCAGGTTTGGTTCGACGAGACGCCCAAGTTAATGTAAAGAGCAGGTATAAAACATGTCGATTCGGTGGGGTGTCTAAATTGTCTGAATAACAGTAAGTTTTTTTTTTTAATATTGAGGTAATTGGACGATAAACTCGAAAAAACAATTGTCCAACAAAATGTATGGTTTGACTGAAGCGTCCTACACTCCGAATATGTCCATAACATAAAACATATAATTATATATAACACTTATTTCTTTGAAATTTGAAAAAAAAATGTTATTGGAATTTGAATTAGCATAAATGATTATCGTTTCTACATTCGTGCTTACCTTTTAAAGACAATATTAGTATGTTCTATGTGGATAGCGGGAAATAAAATGTTGGACATATACCTACGAACAAACACTTCAAGTCTTTTCGGAGTTTTACACCGGAATATATTATATTTTATCACGGCATTTATTTATGATGAATTCGCTTAGAAAGTTTATGCAGTTACCTACACAAATTTAAAAAACTAACCTTTGAGTCCGCGTATCACTGGTCAGTTTCCCTCTCTCGTCAGTTTATTTAATTCGTCAGTTTCGTTGATTAGTCAGTTTCACTGATTGGTCAGTTCTCCAGATTGGACAGTTTCCAGTGTTCGCCAGTTTCGTTGATTCGTCAGTTTTATTCAATTCGTGTAAAAAATAACGGTACTTTGACTGCAAAGTACAGTCATTATAAAACTGCCCACACGTCTGCTAATTTAATTATGTACATGTTACGTAACATAACATCACGCCTGTTTTCAAAAAGGGTTAGGCAGAGGTGCACTTAGAGTACACCATATTTCACCAGATAGGCTCATCTTTGCCTTTAACCGGGCCGACAACCAGACACCGAGCCGCTACTGAAAAATTTCGAATGGAAAAACCCAATACAACTTTTTCGACTTGAGAATCGAACCCAGACTCTCATGCACAGCAGTAACGCTTGCGACCACACGACCAACAAAGCAAAAAACAAATTATGTATTAATGTCTACCGATTAGATTTCAGTTAAGATGTTAGAAGATAAATATATTTTTTAAATATAGTGATTTTAAAAATACAACTTTTAGATTGATTTTAATTTAATCCACTTTTGTTTACTTGAACGTAAACATATATTTTTCGTTGACTGTACTAAACTGACGAATTAACGAATCTGGCGAACACTGGAAACTGTCGAACCGACGCGACTGTCTAATCCGCAAAAATGACCAATCAGCGAAACTGATTAATCAACGAAACTGGCGAATCAATTAAACTGACGAGTGAGTGAAACTGACCAGTGACACGCGGCACCTTTGTCCGTTGTACTTTTCACTGTAATCCAACGTTAACGCAACTAAAACCTGAAAACACAAGTAAATGTTCCAAGTTTTCTGAAAATACTGAAAGAAATCACGAGCCAAGGAGAAATGGCACGCAAATAATATTTGCGTGCCATTTCTCCTTGGCTCAAAAAAGCTCTTTTACCTAGGTATAATTATCTTCAGTATTTCGACTTTATGAACATTTTCTTGTGAAGAGCAAACTGGGTAATATACATAATCAGCCTATAACGTATATTACCCAGAGGGAGTGGGCCGTTAATACACCACGCGGGCCCAGTGCGGGTTGGTAGATGTAACATGTCTTCGAAATTTTGGTTCTAGGACATGCCGGTTTCCTCACGATGTCTACCTTCACCGCTTATGAGAGCTGTGGTGATGAAACAATTTACACAAAGTAAAGCGCCTGTCAGGGTTCGAACCTACGACCTACATCTCGTAAGTCGCGGTTGTTACCACTGGGCCACAACTGCTCTCTGGGTAATGGTCCATAGTAAATTAATCTTGAAAACAACCTTCACGCTGTATGTTCCTATTATTTTTTTTTAAAGTAAACTAGGTTTGCTGGTGGCTTCACCCGCGTGCAGCTTGGAAATTATCCCATGGGAACGTACGTACGTACGTACTATATCGGCATAAAAGTATCCTATGTCCTTAGACTCCTAACCCCAGGGGGTCTACTCCGAAGTATGCGGCCTTTTTCTGACTACGGCTGACTATAGCTGAACACGGCGAAAGAAAAAAAAACCGGCCAAGTGCGAGTCGGAATCGCGCACGAAGGGTTCCGTACCATTATCTATAAAAACGGCAAAAAAATCTCGTTTGTTGTATGGGAGCCTCATTAAATATTTATTTTGTTCTGTTTTTAGTATATTTTGTTATAGCGGCAACAGAAATATATCATCTGTGAAAATTTCAACTATCTAACTATCACGGTTCATGAGATACAGCCTGGTGACAGATGAACAGACAGACGGCCAGCGGAGCCTTAGTAATAGGGTTGCCGTTTTACCCTTTGGGTACGAAACCCTAAAGTAGTTTTCAAGTAATAGCCACTGTGGATAAAAGCCTCTTATAAAATTAAAAAATTAAAAAAATTAAAGTAATAGCGTTTTTTTATGCTTTGGGTGGACATTACTTCCTGAATTTATTTCATAAAGTATTTTACTACAATACTTAAATATTCACATATAGAATTGATGTGTATGCGTTTGCATAACATACTTGCATTATACGAACACATACATTTAAACAGATTTAAAAGTCACTAAAATCATAAATATCTGCAAAGGCGTGAAAAGATAAAAGAAATACAGAGTTATGTTCGCATACCTATAACTCTAATAAACACAAGAGTCTTCAAAATTAACAGTCCGTATCCAGTTGCCAGTTCATAATGAAATCCAACACTTGGAAATATTATTATCAGCATTACTCCAGCCGAAAGACGTCCAATATTATCATAGCATGTAATAAAACAAATACTTACTAGTACTTATACTATTGCTGTAGGAATTTATAACTACAGTAAGTAGTTGTAATTTTCATTTTATTTGACGTTTTAACTGTTCGTAGCTAACGTTAACTTAGGCTGGGTATGTGAAGTCCGGAGTGACCGGATATATTATTGACCTCTTCACTGTTATATGTTTGGTGACATACTCATGTTAGACGATGAGGGATCAAACAAGAATTATGTTCTTAATATGTGCCGTTTCTTTATTTACCTATAAAAAGTTGACACCAGTCTTCGTGAAGCGAAAACTTTGTACTTACCTCTTTTTATGAAAATTACGCGGACGGAGGAGTAGATACTTATGAAAGGCACAGTTAAAGTTTATAAGGAGGAGTGCAGAAAGCTAATATTTTTATATAATATGCGTTAGAAATAAATTCTATTAATAACACACACACATAATATTGGCCCCATGACTTGAAGATAGAGGTGTACAGGGCCTCAAGTCTGCTATTACAATAGTGTCAGAATGGTCGATCATTGATTTCATAATTGTTGATTTTGACAAGTTTGGTAATCTACTATTATAATGGCGTCATTATGACTTTCCAATGGTCGGCCACTGACACTACATTGAAAGAAATTGCATATATTGGTAATCTCGTACATAATGACAAATGGATGACATTTCTACTAATGGGTTTTATAATAATGGCAATACGACAATGCCATTATAATAACACAATTATATTACGAGAACATTGACCGACCGATGATCGACCATTATGAATTTACCAGATTACGAACTTTTAGCAAAATGACAATGGCATGACAATGGGATCGTGTTGGAATGACTGAATTTATAAAAATAGCAGACTTGGGCCCCAGGATAGGTGACAGAAGTGACAGCTTGAGCATGGAATAAGTATTTATTTTTGAATAGCATGGTATTAGTAAGAATGTTATAATAACATGGAATTAGTAAGTTAAGGGGGGTCGAATTTCGACCAGTGGGCGACCACTAGTAGGTACTTATATTAACTATGCCCCACAAAACTGTTTACACGGTTTTTCTGTGGGAATACACTTACAAGAGTTACCTAAGTTTATAACGTAGTAGGTATGTATAATTGAAGCTGGATCAGAAGTGGTAGCCCGTTAAGTTAAAATTTTCCTACGTTTTATGCAATTTGCAGGTCAGTCAGGTTGCATCTTGATCAAAATATGATTCGCGACCATACCAAATAAATGTATTTACAGAATTAAAATCATTAATACATTTCTCTTAAGTTTCGTTTCAGTTCTGAAATAAACATCCTTACAAGTGAGAAGAATCTCACGTTGCTCAATAAGTTTGAAGAACATAAAGAACAACTGTCCCGGTCAGTTGAATAGCTCTATGGATTCCTTATTTTATGGACAGTAAATTCAATCTGTCAAATAGTTGTGTATATACAGAGTGGTTTCCTGGAATATCCAGTGGAAAATCGAATCCATAGGACACAGAAAGAACATACAGGCATTGTGATGATGTGCCCAGAAAACTCTTGAGTAAACCGCAGACATTTTCACACAGTCAGCTCAGAATTAAAAAAAAAAGAAAAAAAAAAAAAGAATTACAAGTAGACATGACCTGCAGACGGCTAATTAACATTAATTGTATTCTTGTAATCCTCCCAGTAACGGATAGACAGTTATAAAGTTGCCAGCAAAAGGTCACGTAAATACTAAGGAAACGGACAGAGCCATCAATTTTACCCTTAACGTGTATTCTGCACCTGTTTACAAATAAAGGGCCTGTTACATCGAATTTAGGGTCACTTTTTATATAGGTCAAGTTTTTAATGATAATGGTGCTCTATCACGATTATTTATTTGATTAATAACTGCGCCCCGCGGTTTCACCCGCATAAGCCTCAATCCCGTAGGAATAGCGGGATAAAAAGTATCCTATGTCCTAATCCACGTTATGGTTTACCCATGTGCCAAATTTCATCGAAATCCGTGCATCCGTTTTAGCGTGAAAGCGTAACAAACAAACTCATTTTCGCATTTACACTCACAAACATTCGCCTATATAATATTAGTGGGACCAGCTGCGCCCCGCGGTTTCATCCGCGTAAGTCTCGATCCCGTAGGAATATATAGAATAATATAGAAAAAAAATAGCCTATACGTTAATCCAGGGTGTCAGCTACCTCCATACAAAATTTTATCAAAATTGGTCCAGCCGTTTGAACGTGAAGAAGTAACAAACATACACACACACTCACAAACTTTCGCCTTTATAATATTAGTGTGATTAGTTAGGATTTAGCTGTCATTCACCTCCTTCTGCAAAGCAGTAATGCTCGCAAAGAAGGAGGCGGAACGCGTGAGGGAGAGGCAAGGTTCGCGCCCTCGCGCCCCTAGTCGCCGCAGGAGATGCCCCGGGCGTCAGGAGTCGCAGTCCGATTCCCGGCCACCGTAGGCGCGGGCTTGTGGACGGTGAGCGATGGGTAGCTTGCCGTCCGATAAGGACCAGAGCGTCTACTTCCTAATCACGAAATCCGTAGTTTCGGGCGAAGTTTTGGGCGTTTACAACTCCGTATCACTTACGGACATAAGATTAGTTCAGGGCCCGAATTAAAAATTAATGACAATGACATTTGATAGTGGTCCCTAATCCCGATGTGTATATACCTGTTAGAAAATTGAATTTGTCACTTGTTTTGACGGATCAACTACTTTCGGATGGGCCCGTATCTTCGATGACGGACTTAGAGAGTAGACCCCCAGGCCCGGGTCGACGACGGCGCGTTAAGAGATGTCAGCACCAACTGACGGGGTCCGTTAGGGCCAATGCCTGTCAAATAAGCTTGTGTTGTTATTGCAGTAAATTATTTAATCATATATCTAGCAGTAATACCGGAACCTAAGATTGGAACGATTGCCAATACATCGCCTACGTAGAATAGGGTTATAACATTTTGCTTTTTGATTGTAAACCTTTCTTGTGACATTTATTTGTAGTTATTAGCTGTTGACATAATATATTTCCTTCTCTGCTAAAAGTATTTGAATGCTAAAATTGGGACATAGAGCTCTATACAATATCCTTCTGTTCTCTCAAATGTAAGTCAAAATAACAAATGTCTCGAACAGCTACACATGCAGACTCTGAAATGCAGCCAGTAGGTTTTAACTCATCAGTTTACCGTACGCCCTGAGTGATGTCCAACAGCTTTTAGCACTAAAATGCATGAATTAAATCCGGCAGAAACAACGGCACGACATTCGACTAGAAATGTAATTATGTGTTCCGGTTTCACCGTTAACCGAGCACAAACCGTTAATGTTACTTAATCGGTTTTCGGAGCGACCCGGCTCGCCCCTGTCCGGACTATCTGACGGTGATTAGACGTTAATCATAGTAAGATTGAACTATCACCGGTAAGAATTCCGGTTTTCGGTTCTGCGCCGGCGCCGTCTGCGTGACATACTTTATTTTTGTGTGCTTAATAAATCTTTTAAGTGCTGTCTGTGCTAATTGATGTTGATTTTGTTGATTTTAATCATGGTCTGTCAGACTAACATCAATTAATTATTCTTGTTTTAATGATTTTTCCATATCTAAGCAAAACCGGGCATTTCATTCTTTTAAAATCTGATATGAACAGCGACCTGAAAAACTTTCGAAAAGATTTAGCTTTCATAAGTTCAAAATCACCTTTACATATCAAAGGCCCTACGTGCTTCGGAAAGCACGTCAAGCCGTCGTCGGTCCCGGCTGTCATTCATGGATCTTTAACAGAACTACGGATCGTCAGAAGCCTGAAAGTCTTGACAACCAGTCTTGCCAAGGGGTATCGTATTAACCAGTAACTGGGTTGTGGAGGTCAGATAGGCGTCGCACCATGTAAAATACTGGTATTCAGCTGCATCCGGTTAGACTGGAAACCGATCCTAACATAGTTCAGAAAGGCTAGGCAGATAAGTTAAAAATGTTATCGTGAGATAACAGCAGAACAGATTATTCCTGTTACCTTATTCAGGAGTATCTTATTCAAAGACATGTCATAGTCTCTTTATGCCAAAGCTAAGGGTAATTTAGTCGCTGTTTTAATTGTAAGCACGACTCGTTTAGCAACTCGCTGAATGAATGGTATGTTTCCGTCATTTAAGGATAATTATCTTGCTTTGTTCCAACATTCTTCTACTGACTCCTAATTGTACAGTTTTGCATGAATATGTACCTACCTTTAGTCTCTGTTCACACCCTCACATATTTTACCGATGGATTAAATACTAAGAGCACAAACAAACGAGATGTTTTTGTGAAATTCAACGCATTCTTAAATGGACATTATCAGACGTATGATTCATACAAGTGCTATTATTAAAACTTTAAACATAAATAAGGAAACGTCTCGGAAGTAACGCTCATTACCGTAGTCGTAAAAAAAGTTCGTGACTGCATTACAGCTAATCTTCTAGTCTAAGATAAACAAAATGGTTTCGAGAAACCCATGACGGAAGATTTAGAACTTAAAGACGTATTCTGTGTAGATAGTAATCATCCAAATCATCACGATGGTACCTACTAAATAAAAGACAATCGTTACGGTGAACCTTAGTCTGGTTTTATGGTTATGTCTGAAGTATTTACTGGCCCAAATACGTCACCAGCCCAATCAGGGCCTCCTCCAAAAACTGTTACAATGAGCGTCAATGAATAAAGGTGACACTTTGCAAGGTGTTGACTGTATGATTCAATTCATAAGTCAAGGCAGTAAGTATTGCCCGATGTCCTAATTTGTAGAAAATACTGATCGATGATCCACTTGACAAAGTAATTTATCCATTAACAACCAAAGGAATGAGTAATGACTTACCTCTATGGTACTGAATTTTGTAGCTAATTAACTGGTACTACGCGATATTACGGAATGAAAAGTTTTCCTTAACTCAGAAATCGATAAAGTCAAAACAAAGAAGTAAGAATTTAGCCCCAAATTGAATAGCCAGAACTCTGAAACCGCAAAAACTCATAATCGAAGCTATATATTACGGGGTTTACCCAACTGTCTCTGGGAATTTGTTCAACTTTGCAATTATGCTTGTTTTTTGCTCCTACAAATTATTATCCCTGTTGTGTTCTGCTGGTCTTTGTGTTTTATCATTATTATTGAGTAATTTTAAAAAGTCCAGATCATTGTTCTTTTCTTATGGTGCTCCTACAGTTGCATTATGTTTTAATTCAGCAGTAGTCATGCCAGTGTCGATGAAGTTGTTAAATTACATTAGTCCTTCCCGGTGGTTTTTTTGTTTTCTGTCGACAATTTGTCATCATTTGCTGTCCACTACTACATCTACATCAGAAAATAATACCATACCGTGTTCACATATCTTCGCAATTTATAAGCAGTTTTCCGAGTTTTCCTACCTTGGATAACTATTCTAATTTCCCACAAAACAACAACGTCATTAAATACTTGTTATACGCATGGTAAATAGCCCCAAACATCAATTAGATATAATTTATTGATCAACTTAGGTCCTACAGTTAAACACATAAAATTGCTATTTGCATCGTCCTTTTGATGGAGACGATCGTCGGCGCCGGCGCAGGCGCTACGAGGTAATGGCAATGAATTTACGCACTAATGACTTCTACCGGCGATACTACTAACTGATCTCGATTTATTGGAGCTTTCTAGAATAAATGTGTTTTGGTAACAACATTACCCGTTACACAGGTTTTTTTAACTGGAGCAATTTGAATGAGTCGGAACAATTTTTGTTTAAATGGTTTTATAAAATTCCAATCAGTGTCATATAAAGCTCTTAATGAACAGTTAGTTAGTTTAATTAATAGACGTAATTAATTGTTATGCATTATTAAATTCCGTTTTAAAAATGAGTTCGAAAGAACTGTAGTATTGGTTTAGAATCTAAATATAGCATCGTCAATTGCTAGCCAGGAGCTATTCCTAGACGCTAACACTAAGTTTGTGCAAATAAACTGGTCTGGCGAAGCTGTAGCGTTTGCCCGCACTTATTATAGGTAATCACCCCTCAAGTTAACGATTCATAATGACAGGAAGGTTACTTCCGCGTCGTCGAAGCATTTGCGGCGAAAAGATGGAAACACTCGGCGTCCAGCTGTGTTGGTGAATTGTCACTCATTGTTAAATGCAGAAGTGGGCTGTGGGATGACGGAGATGAGCGATAATTGTGTCTTTCCCGTATTGTACGCTATTCTAGGAAAGATTTTACTTATGGAAACTCTTGGTAAGAGAGGGATTTTGCTTGTATCAAGTGAGATCGAACTAGCAGGCGGGTCTTAAAATATTACGGAGTGCTTTCTCCCAACTTTAAAGAAAAATTTGCAAGACTTTATTTTATACAATTTTGAATAGATTTTTGCATCTACAAGAGTTGCAGACTTGCAGTCTCTAGAATCAATTGCTCTAATGCCAGCGAATGATTCTTCTCTAGTACCAATATTCAATATTTTTGGAAATAAAATATGTGGCCTGAGAACAGCATTGGCGCGGCCACATTCTGATGCTCCCCTGTGCCGATGTTTTCGCACGGTGGTCAAGGACTTTATGTATACTAAAACATTACAGGTTTAGACCGGAATACCTTTCGTTGTTACATAAGCATTCTTCGTGTCGCATAGAACCTTCGCAGCGTTTAGTGTTGCCCTTCGATGGAAGCATTAACCTAACTAGTAAATGTTGACCACGAGCATGGCGCTGGGCAATGGCAATGGGCGCTGAAGCAGCTGGACCGGGAGCTTCTCCTGGAAGCCACGATCGTGCAGGCCTGGGTGTCATCACCGGACAGGCCTGCCGACATCAATGACGAGGCGGAGTGGTTCCGGGAGGCCATGTCCGAAATATGTGACGTGGCAATGCCCCGGGTCCAGCCCGGACGTGCCCGGCGCCAGGTGTACTGGTGGTCGCGTGAGCTGACCGCTTTACGCGAGGCGTGCGTTGCTGCGCGCCACCGGTACTCCAGGCACCGCAGGCTCCGTGTCCGCCCTCCGGATACGGAAGCCATTCAGGCGGAGCTATACGAGGGGTACAGAGCAGCGAAGACTGCCCTCCGAGCAGAGATCCAGCGGGCCAGAGGACTGGCCCGCGAGGAGACGCTGGAGACTCTCAACAGAGACCCGTGGGGACGCCCCTACAAATGGGTGCGAGATAAACTCCGCCCATGGGCTCCCCCGCTGACGCAGAGTCTCCGGCCCCAGCTCGTGGAGGACGTGGTGAGCGCTCTGTTCCCTTCGCGAGGGGAACATACTCCCCCGCCCATGGCTCCGCCTCCTGCGGTGCCAGATGCGGACCACACCGACGACGACGATGCTCCAGAGGTGACCGAGGTAGATCTGAGAGTGGCGGTACGTAGGCTGAATGCCAAGAATACCGCCCCAGGACCCGATGGCTTGCCTGGAAAAGCCTGGGTTCTGGCTTTAGAGGCTCTCGGGCCTCGACTAAGGGGGCTCCTAAGCGCATGCTTGGAGAGGGGCCAGTTTCCACTTCGTTGGAAGACGGGGAAACTGGTCCTCATAAAGAAACCAGGGCGCCCGGCGGACTCTCCGTCCGCTTACCGGCCCATCGTGCTGCTCGACGAGGTGGGCAAGCTCTTTGAAAGAGTAATTGCAGACCGCCTTGTCGGGCGGCTGGTGCGGGTGGGGCCGGATTTGGCGGAGAGCCAGTTTGGTTTCCGTAAGGGGCGCTCTACGGTGGATGCCATCATGCGCGTTCGAGCCCTCACGACGGGGGATGCTGTTGCCCGGGGTGGGGTCGTCTTGGCGGTGTCTCTTGACATCGCCAATGCCTTCAATACCCTGCCCTGGAGTTGCATTAGGGAGGCACTTCGGTATCACCGGATGCCGACCTACCTCTGTCGTGTGGTCGAGGCCTATTTGACGGACAGGGCCGTCATCTACCCCGGTCACCACGGAGAGTGGAACCGGCGAGAGATGTCGTGCGGTGTCCCACAGGGATCGGTCCTGGGGCCGCATCTGTGGGACATCGGGTACGACTGGGTGCTGCGCGCCGACCTCCCTAGTGGCGTCAGCGTAGTCTGCTACGCTGACGACACGCTAGTCCTGGCACAAGGGAGTTCGCATCAGGCGGCGGCCGAACTGGCGGCACGTGGGGTTGCGACAATCGTCGATAGGATCCGGCAATTGGGACTCGAGGTGGCATTGCACAAGTCCGAGGCCATGTGTTTTTATGGTCCTCGGAACGCGCCACTGTCGGGTTCCCAGATAACGGCGGGAGGGGTTCACATCGGCGTCGAGTCGACGATGAAGTACCTGGGACTCGTCCTCGATAGCCGGTGGAACTTCGTGGAGCATTTTCGACGTTTGGCTCCCAGACTGGAGCGGGCCGGGGCTGCTTTGAAGCGGCTCCTGCCCAATCTAGGGGGTCCAAACGCCTCCTGCCGGAGGCTCTACGCGGGCCCTTTACGGGGCACCGGTGTGGGCGCGTTCTCTGAGGCTGCGACCAGCGCAGCGGTTGAACGCGTCCCAAAGGGTCATGGCCATCAGGATGGTACGGGGATACCGCACGGTCTCCCGTGAGGCGGCGAGCCTCCTTGCCGGATTGCCGCCATGGGATCTGGAGGCGAAAGTCCTTGCGCACATTTGGGTGTGGCGCGAAGAGGCGAAACTCCGGGGCATAACTCCGCTGCCGCAAGAAATTGCGGCACAGCGGACGGAGCTCCGGAGGGATCTCATGGCGACATGGAGAGTGCGATTGTCGCAACCCAGCGCTGGGCACGCCACAATTGTGGCGATAAGTCCCCTCTTTGAGGAGTGGCTGGAGAGGCGCCACGGCGTCCTCACCTTCCGCCTGACGCAGGTCCTCACCGGACATGGATGTTTCGGGAGGTTCCTGTTTAGGATTAAGCGGGAGGAAACGCCCGGGTGTCACCACTGTGTGGATCGCCCGGAGGACACGGTGGAGCATACGGTGGAGGTCTGCCCAGCTTGGGCGGAGCACCGCCGTGTCCTCACGGAGGCGATCGGCGGCGGCGATCTCTCGCGTCCGGGCCTGGTTCAGGCCATGGTTCGGAGCGAGAGTGCATGGGAGGCCGTCACCTCCTTCTGCGAAGCAGTTATGCTAGCGAAGGAGGAGGCGGAACGCGTGAGGGTGAGACAAGGTTCGCGCCCTCATGCCCCTAGTCGCCGCAGGAGACGCCCCGGGCGTCGGGAGTCGCAAGCCGATTTCCGGCCACCGTAGGCGCGGGCCTGCGGACGGTGAGCGATGGGTAGCTCGCCGTCCGATAAGGACCAGGCCCGGGTCGACGGCGCGTTGTGTTCCACGCGCGCCTCAAAGAGATGTCAGCACAAACTGACGGGGTCCGTCAGGACCAATGCCTGCCGGGGTTGCGAGTTTGTCCGAAAGGGATATCGTGGCCCTGGCACACAGGCAACGGAAGGAACACGGGTGGGTTTTAGTCAGTAAAAGTCTGACACGCCCTCCCGCTCCGCCCAGAGCGGGAGAAGTTATTTGATGATTTCCCACCCAAAAAAAAAAAAAAAAAAAAAAAGGCGGGTCTTAAAATATTACGGAGTGCTTTCTCCCAACTTTAAAGAAAAATTTGCAAGACTTTATTTTATACAATTTTGAATAGATTTTTGCTTCTACAAGAGTTGCAGACTTGCAGTCTCTAGAATCGATTGCTCTAATGCCAGCGAATGATTCTTCTCTAGTACCAATATTCAATATTTTTGGAAATAAAATATGTGGCCTGAGAACAGCATTGGCGCGGCCACATTCTGATGCTCCCCTGTGCCGATGTTTTCGCACGGTGGACAAGGACTTTATGTATACTAAAACATTACAGGTTTAGACCGGAATACCTTTCGTTGTTACATAAGCATTCTTCGTGTCGCATAGAACCTTCGCAGCGTTTAGTGTTGCCCTTCGATGGAAGCATTAACCTAACTAGTAAATGTTGACCACGAGCAGGTTGTCTTTGCGGTAAACAGTCGTGCCTACTCGGAATTATAATATTTGGTTCACTTTGTTTCCGACTAGCGGACTACGCTTTACTCGATCCCATTGTAAATCTGCAGAAGTGAATTGAATATTTGATATCGAGTTAGAAAATTTCAATGAATTAGATGGGAAATGGAAAGATTCCATATCATCTCTCAAAACTATTTTGACTGTTCCTTTTTATATAAAAAATTGAGAATATTAGTTATGCAGTAAATACGTTTTCAACGCATTTGCCTCACTCCTAGAAAGTGTGAATACACTGTCATGATCATCATTCAGCTACGTGTTTAAAATACTTGGGTACCTACTTTATTATTTAACGCCATGCAAAATACATTAGGTACTCGTTACTGTTATTTGGTGCACAGACTAGTTATCATGAAAAAGTAACAAAATGCTTAAATTATTTATATCTTATTCGAATCCATTCACAAGTTTACTTGCAGTATTTTAATACTGCAGCTCTTTGTCTTTTGGTATTCAGTGTTGAATCGGCCTCATTCAACTTTAATTATGGGGGAAAGCCGAATTTTAAAACCAAATTCATGAGCTCTAGGTAAAAGAAAAATAATTCTGCATTCCAAAAGCCTCGATAAAAATTAAACTGCTTTCGTAATTTCATCTTGGTTAATGAAACTACTAATGTGAAGCAGTTATTTGAACTAATTATAACAGTATTTAGGCTACGCAACGCTTTTGGATGCTGAGTGAGCCTACCCCCTTTGTTTGGTAAACTAAGATCATTACTCGAATAACATTATGAGAGCAGCGGAAAACGAACCAAAGGTCGTCTTATTAGGTTAAGTCTCGCTGAGTGGCGTTCAAATCGTCTTAAATTTAATGTATGCTGTCGTCTGGGGTCGAACTACTGCTGAATAAATAACAACACTTTACTGAAAAACTTATACAACAACTGTTTATTTATAACAGCTATAAAGTTTCTCCACGTGACTACATTGCATTAAATGACGATAATTATGCGTGTGGTTAAAGAATACAAATAAGATGTAAACACAAAACGGGTACAATGTCAAGGCCGTTGACCGCGAGGCGACGTTAGCGCACTCGAGCCACCCTGACACTCGTATGTTCTGCGCACACGCAGCGATCTACATCGCTCTTATGAAATGTGGCTTTAGTCTTAATCTGACAGCAATATTTATTGAAGACGTCAGTTTCTTTGTTCATTGATTCAAAATTGATGAGATGGGGACAAACGGTGCCCTAAACTTAAATAAGACCCTTCCCAGGAACTCGAACAGCCATATTTTTGCCTAAGCTCATCATTAATCTTATTTGAAATGCAAATTCTCCTAATCAGCTTCCAAGCAACAGGAAAAGGCATCTTGAAAATATACTGAGGCATTAATTCCTATATTTATAGGGACTTGTGTTTTTATTTTCCTATAACTTATTTTGAATAGGATAAAACCTTGTCCAGGTAATATTCTGAACTCTGGAGGCTGGGCAGTTAATAATATTTATGATAATGGAGTTAAGGATCGTGTTAGTATTATTATAGTCAACGGACTCAACAGAAAGAACGCCTTTAGTTGCCATAAAAGCTTAATACTTACACAACTTTCGTAGCACGCATGCGTGGTTTTTGCCACAGTCAGAAATTCATGTAAGAACCTATAAAACAATATTAAGATCGTGCAGACTGGTGCGATAATGCGCCCGTGATATCACGCCAGTCTGCACGAGCGTTCATGCGGAATCTAAATGCATTGCATTGCTGAAATCTGTAATATTCACACTAGCTGCGCCCTGCGGTTTCACCCGCGTAAATCTCGATCCCGTGGGAATATCGGGATAAAAAGTAGCCTATGTCTTATACCAGGGTGTCAGCTACCTCCATACAAAATTTTATCAAAATTGGTCCAGCCGTTTGAGCGTGAAGAAGTAACAAACATACACACACACACACACACAAACTTTCGCCTTTATAATATTATTTTACAAATCTGATAGCACAGCGGCGGCGTCTACTTTTTAGCTGCAGCTTTTTTTGTGGATTAGTAGGACGTTGACCGACGTTGGCCGCTTTAAGGCTCTCGCAGACACTAGTAGCACAATTTCTATGAAAACCTGATGGAAAGTGTCGCGATACCTGTCGCGCCCGCGATATCGCCCCAGTCTGCACGAGCCCTTATGGGAACAAGCGGTGAATACCCAGATTTAGACGTTGTTGTCAGAGTTGGACGAACCTCAGAAGGTAACAGGGTATAGAAACAAACAGCTTATGTAAGGTCTGAGAATCCTGATTTCTTTTTAAAATGTTATATTTATAACACTGTCTGCGTGGTGCCGAACGTAAAGAATAGCTCCATCCTATTTCTTCCCGTGGATGTCGAAAAAGGCGACTAAGGGACTTACTAGAGATTCTCTATGCATTTTAACACCATACTGCGATCGCCAACCCAGGCCAAGCGTGGCCCTGCCAGGGTTGCGAGTTCGTCCGAAAGGGATATCCTGGCCCTGGCACACAGGCAACTGAAGGAACACGGGTGCGTTTTACTCAGTAAAAGTCAGTCACGCAGTTATTAGATCATTTCCCACCCAAAAAAAAAGGTCAAGCGTGGCGATTATGGCAAACCCCCCCTTTGGGGGTGACCTATGTCCAGCAGTGGACGTCTTTCGGCTGAAATGATGAAAGAATGACTTATAACACCATATTAAGATCCGCAGTTAACTTTTCCATAATAGATTATTTTGTTCATATAGAACAAATCTAACTAAGAGAGATGTATTAATGATTCTGATTATAATTCTGTAAATACATACTTGTTAGTGTTACAGTCGCGAATCATATTTTAATTAAGATACAACCTGACACTGACCTGCACATTGGATTGTTTTTCGTAATTTTCTTGGTACTCTTTAACTTGAGTTTTTCCCAATTTTCCGGTTACAAATCGTGTCTTC
The DNA here is from genome assembly GCA_963921375.1 of Tiliacea citrago. Lineage (NCBI taxonomy): Eukaryota > Metazoa > Arthropoda > Insecta > Lepidoptera > Noctuidae > Tiliacea > Tiliacea citrago. The sequence continues at coordinate 18,160,965 of OY992796.1, forward strand.
CATCACATTCACATTGTAACCCTTCAGGCTCCCGGAGACACGTGTGACGCAACGGTGGGACCCGATTCTGGTAGAATAATTTCAAAGAAATTGTTCTACTAGAGTTGCGTCGCGCCTGTCTGCGGGGAGCCATTTAGCGTTTAAAATATAGGACGTTTTCCATTTTAATTTTTACCTACGTCTATTCAAAATTATAAACATGTCGCAGTTTTATTGATCAGTGCCAATTGATACATGGAATATAGTACCTAATTGAACACCGAGTTCAATAAAAAGAAAAAAAAATCTGTTGGCACAAATTGTAGAAAAAGTCCTCCGATTTTTCGTGAATGCCCCTCATAATGAGTACTAAGTACAATTATCACTAGATTCATAAGTTTTACTGTAGGTACTAACATTCTATGGATTTTAAATAATCTGAATCAGGCATATTTATTTAATTTTTATTTTTATACTTAATAAAGTTGTGGTGAATTTCCACTCGATTCTCGTTAGATTTTCTCACGAACAACAACGCTACAAATCGCAATTTGTAGAGGTACTTACCCAAGTAAAATGATCTAAGTACACATTGTAATATCGTTCCGTCATGTTGCACGAACTTGAACAAATTGCCCGGGCGTCCATGTTATTAAATAAAACACATTGAAGCAGTCTGCCGCTGGACTGACCGTATGTCTTGTGGGTATCTATTTTCCCCTCGGCTTCTTGGAAGTGGTCATTCATCACACGATATTAATATTTCCGTCTGCAACTTACAACGGTACTGCTTACTGCCGCATGGTGTCTTAATGTTTCGAGTTCTCGACTCATCACAATAAGATAATACGATTTTATTTCTGCAATAGCATACTTGGTTCAACTAACGGAACATAATGTTTTTGGTCTGGAATTCTACTAAAACATGTTTTTGTGGGGAGTTCAAGTCTTACAATTCGATTAGAAGTGGTTGGTTTTGTTGTTTATTTTCCCTCGTTTAGTAGGATTAGACAAAAAGAAGCTGTGAAAAAAATAACAGCTTGACAAACTGGACCTGTAACTGGCCTAACGGGCTTGTACGGGTTGACCCGGGTCAACCCTCGGGTTTAATTGGTTATTGCACGGTCGGCTACGTGTCGCAAATTTTAGAAAAAAAATAACTTAATAAAAGAGTAATATAATGTTGTATTCAGGAAGCAGGTCTATTAGTTTGATCGAGAACAAAAACTGACCACGCACAATGAACGGTCCCGTAGTTAGGATGACTTTATATCTCAAGACCAAACTTAACATTTTACTTGAAAAACATGTTCCCCCATAAATCCCGCAAAAATCCTGCAAATGTAAGTTTGTACGCACAATATTGAGTGATTTACCATGTTATTTTAGACCATAGACACGTTTGTTGTATGGGAGCCCACCTTAAATATTTGTTTTATTTTAATTTAATTATTTATTTTTAAAGTGAATATATGTATAACTAAATATTCTGCGAATATTTCAAGCGTCTACCTGTTGCCGTTATCAATATCGAGCAAAAACGAGCAAAACAAGTACGAGTCGGACTCGCGCACGAAGGGTTCCGTAAAAAAGGGCAAAAAAATCACGTTTGTTTTGTTGTATGGGAGCCCCCTTAAATATTTGTTTTATTTTAATTTAATTATTTATTTTTAAAGTGAATATATAACTAAATATTCTGTGAATAGTTCAAGCGTCTACCTGTTGCCGTTATCAATATCGAGCAAAACCGAGAAAAAAATCACGTTTGTTGTATGGGAGCCACTTTAAATATTTATGTTATTCTAATTTTTAGTATTTGTTGCTATAGCGGCAACAGAAATACACGATCTGTGAAAATTTCAACTGCCTAACTATCACGGTTCATGAGATACAGCCTGGTGACAGACGGACGTACGGACAGCGGAGTCTTAGTAATAGGGTCCTGTTTTACCCTTTGGGTATGGAACCCTAAAAAAGACTTATACAAAGATATTTTGTAAAAATGATCTAGCAACTCGAAAAAAAAAAATCGCAAGAAAGAACACGAAAACACTTTTTCTTTTTCGTGTCGAAATGCTTATTTGACCGACAACTATTCATGTTTTTGTAACTATATAAAAGGAAATTTAATCAACTAAAGAAATCTGTTAAAATGTCTTAACCTATTGGTATATTTTTTTAAATTATATTTAAACAGCTAAATAACTTTCTTATTAATGACAAACACGAGATTCAACTAAAATCAAACGCATCGCCATATTCAAAAGTATTTGTATACCGCGATGCACTACTGCTGCTAATTGCTCCGAATCTACTGGACCGATTAAGTTAAAACTTGGTACACATATGAATTTCTGTGACCCAAATACGGACGTGTAACATAAATATACGAATTTTGAATATGGGGTCACTTTTGGAGGGTAAACTCGAAAATTTAAAATAAAAGTTTTGCAAACGGTACCCTAACAAATGTAAGAATTTGAGATATAGTTTTTTTTTATAATTTTAAAACAAATAGTTTTAAAGTTATTTAAGAAAATAGATGAAAATTGACCACCCCCTTATCTCCGAAACTACTGAGCCTAAAATTTTGAAAAAAATATAGAAAATAGTTCTTTACTTATAGATTACAGGAAAACCTATAAGAAGTCTATGGTCTTAAAAAAAAACGGTAAATCACTCAATATTGTGCGTACGAGCTTACATTTGCAGTTGGAATGTATGGGGGAACATGTTTTTCAACTACAATGTAAAGTTGGTCTGAGATAAAGTCATCCCAACTACGGAACCCTTCATTGTGTCCGACACGAACTAACCGGTTTTTTTTCTAGCTAGATCCTACAACGAGCCGAGCGTACCCAAGCACACCTATAGGAGAAGCTATAATCAAGACAATAAAAATATCTATAATGGCATTTTTCTTTTGATTGCATTTTTAAACCAGTTAGGCGTTTTTGTATCTAAAGGAAGTCAATGACATTTTGGGATTTCATTCGCAGTATGCAAAACATCTGCTCTACCTGGCTGAAATGCAAAACTGCTTTTGTGGTTGGTTCGTCCAGTAATAACTTCTAAATCTGAACCGACAGAATGTTTACTTTTTTATTATTTTTAAGATAAAGATTTATTTAGGATTTCTTTTACAACTTTGAAGTGTGTGCTAATTTCCGATTTTATTCAGGATTGTTATTATGCCTAATAGGATCCTTTACGGTTTCGTGAATATTTATTTTAGTAAACGGTTGACGTCAAACTATACAAAATCTATCAATTGAAAATTGATTCAATACAAATGTTCTGGACGTGACATTGAAATCGCATAAAAGAATATTGTCTGAAGACATTAAAAAGAATAATACATATTATTATTTTGGTAAAATTTCACAACTGCCATCGCGAACATCGATCGATCACGAGTAGGAGTCAGGGTCTCGAGATCCCAGGATTGTCATACAATCAAACCACGCAATCGCTCGTCATATAGCTTTTTAATTAGCTGTCATTGTGCTGGAATTACGACACTTGATGTAGAAGTGCAGCTCACATGCTGATACATAATTTTACCGAATGATGATGTGAAGGTCATGCACACCTCCTCTGACAGTCATTGATCAACTTTCCACATATCAAGGCCAAAAGTGACGTAAATATAAGCACAATTGAATAGCCCATAGCGGCAGCGTGATTCAAAGGAAATAATAAGGTCGGGAATGCAAGTCTTAGTAACATTCAGAGCCATCGTGCAACAAATGACTTTAGGTATATGGAAAACATCCTGGGATTACCTTCCGTAATCATTCGTGACTTTCTTCTTCCTCCACTGTCATGTCATAATCTTCATCATCCAATTCTAATGACACATTCAGTTTAGTATTTTTTTTTATAAACCGTCTTTTTCATGTGATTGTTTTTAGGTTTCCGTACCCGAAGGGTCCAAACGGAGCCCTATTGCTGTCACTCACGTGTCCGTCTGTCACACAGGTTTTACAGCCAACCGGTTGGAGCCTTCAAATATTCACAGTAGCATCTTGTTGACCCATAAAGCCATACAATTAGTCAAAAAGTATTTTGATATGTTTTATATTATATTATTTTATATATTATAGCAAAAGGCAAGCGCTATTTTTTTTATTTACCCCATCGAGTAGAGTATCGTTGTTTAGAGCTCGTTGAGTAGATAAACACTGTACTTTTTGTTTTAAAAAATATTGGAAAACAAAGGAATGAGAAGCCACCAAAGTCATCTTTTTTGACAAAATTTTGTTTCGAAGAATATTTTAACTTCCCATTAACCTATGAACTTGAAATTTGGTGATAATGTTTATTATTACGTATATTTTGCTAACAAATACCAATATATTGATAAATCAGATTTTTTCTTTAAAAGTCCCTCATTTTCCTATTACAACCAACTTGATTTTGCGGTCAAATCCGCACCTGCTACTTATGAATAATTCTGCCATTCGGACAGCTTATATTATTCTACATTTGGTACGGAACCCTAAAAGTCCGACACGCACTTGACCGGTTTTCTAGTTAAACCTCAGTTATTTCCAGTTTTCGCATTACTTTTGGTGCCAGAGTAAGGCTCTATTTTAGAGCGATGAACGACTCAACATTGACAACAACGCATTTGCGATGCGGCATCGTAAATGTCTTAAGGGGGATGCGCTAAGGTAGCCCGCGAAATTAAAATTTTCTTACGTTTTTGCAATTTGCAGGTCAGTAACAGGTTGTATGTTGATCTAAATATGATTCGCAGCCATAACAAATATGGCTTTACAGAATTATAATCAATAGAATCCGCATTACATTTCTCTAAGTTCAAAAAATCCTACTGTATGATTATTTCAGAAATAATCTTTCAGTAGGATTTTTTGAACTGATGATGATGCTTTTTAGGGTTCCGTACCTCAAAAGGAAAAAACGGAACCCTTATAGGATCACTTCGTTGTCCGTCTGTCTGTCAGTCTGTCAAGACCATTTTTCTCAGGAATGCGTGGAGGTATCAAGTTGAAATTAATATCAAATCCGTAAGTCTATGGTCCCTTGAAGCTCTAAAAAAATCAAGCTTCCAAGTCAACGCAATAAAAAAATACGGCGATATAAGCGACATTATTGCGACATATTTCGATAGTCGCAAATAAATCAAAACCTATAGGGTACTTACCGTTGACCTAGAATCATGAAATTTGGTAAGAAGCAAGGCCTTACAGCGCAAGTATAAGTCCAAAAATTGTAAATTTGTAGTTTTATCACATTAAAAAAAATTGCGAATATATCGCACATAAATCAAAACCTATAGGGTACTTCCCGTTGACCTAGAATCATGAAATTTGGACAGAAGCAAGGTCTCACAGCACAAGTAAAGGAAAAAGTCCGAAAATTGTTAATTTGTAGTTTTATCTCATAAAAAAACCATTTTTTGCGATTACAAACTTAAATTTTCAGATGGAAAATTGTCCGTGGCGTATATCGATATATGGGAGAACATGTTTTTCAACTACAATGTTAAGTTTGTTTTAGGGATAAATTCATCCTAACTACGGAACCCTTCATTGTGCGTGGTCCGACACGCACTTGGCCGGTTTTTTTTTTAATTCTAATGATTATAATTCTGTAAAGCCAAATTTTTTATGGCCGCGAATGATATTTAGATCAACATACAACCTGTTACTGACCTGCAAATTGCAAAAAACATAATAAAATTTGAATTTCGCGGGCTACCTTAGCGCATCCCCCTTAAATCGTTATTCGATTCCAAGCTGATAACCACACAGTCAAAACGACCGGGCCGACGATAAATCTATAACAATAATTTCATTTTACATGTAGGTATACCCAATTAAAAAAAGTTAATTAAAAAATCAAAAACCCGACTGCGTAAACGGTGAACTTAAAAAAAGATAGAAACAAGATATAAACTATAAATATTTTTTTTTTAAGTTCACTTGTTACGCAGTTGGGTTTATGATTTTTTTTAAACTTTTTTATTTTAGACTTTTTAGTTAGGATTATAAGATGGTAAATTAGGTTATGTACTCACTTATAAGTTATAATCAGGTGATAACGGCCTCTTACTTACTTACTCCAAAAGTTCAGGATAGTTTTTTTTTATAATTTCTTATTTAAATTACATTCAAACATATTACTTGTGTATATTTTTGTAATCACCTTTTAAACCCCTTCATTTTGATACCACACTCGATAGGCTTGGGAGATATTTTTTTTCTAAAACACACCTTTTGACGCCAAAAATTCGCCATTTTGATTTTTAATCATTTTAATATTATACCCTATGACACTCGCGCAATAAAGACGAATCTAACGACATATCATTCATCAAAATCGGTTCAGCCGTTTAGTAGTTACAAGGGAACATAGGGACGGACATACATACATACAGGTCAAACACATAACCCTCCTTTTTAGCCTTCGCCGCAGTCGGGTAAAAAACAAAGCTCAAAGAAACAAACAAGACTACTCAGATCAACAGGAAAACGGGAAAATAAATTCCGTAAGTTTTGTTATTCTATCAGGTTTTTTTTTTTATTTGGGATGGGTTTGCTCTTGACCTTAGTCTAGGTCAGAGGTGACAGAGAAAAAGTCGACGATGGAGTGAGCTTACCCAGAAGAAGCCAGCAATCGGTTTTTTTTAGTTTACTGTTGTTGAATGGTTGGATCCGTACTACGTACAAGGCATAATTATTAGTTTTAGAATGCGTGTTTATGTAGGTGCTAATAATTTACCTAATCTCAATAGATTACGTACGTGTCTCTGTGTACGCGATTAGTACGTGTCTCTGACGCGATATTTCATAGCAACAATACTTAAACCCCGCATCATCATTTATCACTTATTAAGTCAGAAAGTTACTAACATTTACTTAAGACGCAGATATATGCCAGTGACCTTGAGTGGTTAGCTTGCGTGTTCTGTACTGAGCTCAAGCAACGCGTCGTACGTTCAGCCAGTAATAGGACTCGCCCATCAAGGAGCGCTGTCCCCAATTTGAGGTATTATTAATTTATTATACACAAAACAAAAGGTATTTTAATAAAACGCGTATACTAAAAGATCAATAATTAAATTATCTTTAAATTGGTGAAGGTTTCAGAAAAATACGCTTGGTAGATTTTGCGCCATTCTCAGTTTTTTATCCGCGTTAGACATAACTTTACAAATTAATTTCACTATGTAACATATTAAACATAATCTAAAATATTCGTATATTAAGTTATTGAGAAAATGCTCTAACTGAACATATATTTGTTTCAAATCATTTAACACTACTCGGTTAGACGTGATCTTCAGTATAAAATCATTAAAAGTCGGTTATCGTCGCCCAAGTTCTTAATAAAACCTTCTTGTTTTGTAATTAAAATTTAAATACTTCAAAAAGATTTATAACGGAAGGAACCAATAGAAGCTGTCTGGAAACAAAGAAAGGCTTCTAAGTTACTATTTTAACTACTTGAAGACGTCGTATTTCCTAATGTCAATTAATTATAAACCTACAGAACCGTAGTACAGAAAATTATTTTGAAAAAAGTCTAGCCATCCACTAACGAGGTTATAAAACAAAATGAAAAACAAATGTTTGCAGTATCACTACTACGTTCGCTGGTCCTATAATTTTATATAAATAAAAAATACTATACAGGGTCAAATTAAGTTAGCTAGCGAAACTCCGGATGTGATTTGTATCGATATCTAAACATGATCAAACAAAAAAGAAATATTTGATGAGATTTTTTTTTTGTGCTCATCACCGCTAATTACTGTAGTCACTTGAAATATCAGTTAAAAAAATCAGTTTACATTTTGTAATACTTACTTTACAGATGTAATGGGTCACAGATCTAAACATGATAAAACAAAAGAAAACAGATTTTCTCAACCCATACTTCCAGTAAAAATACTAACAGCGGTCGTTAATACAAAAAAGAAAAATACGTTTTTTTTGTCGTGTTTAGATATCGATACCCATCACGACTGCGGAGTTGCGCTAGCTAATTTACTTTGACCCTGTATATGTGTAGCTATGGTTTTACAGCAGAGTGGTGGCCGTCATGATTATAACGGTTGTCATGAAAATCTGTCATCCACCAGAAGGCGAAAGCGTCGGGGTAGTCCGCAAAATTAAAATTTTCTTACGTTTTTTGCAATTTGCAGGTCACTAACAGGTTGTATGTTGATCTAAATATGATTCGCGGCCGTAACAAATATGGCTTTACAGAATTATAATCATTAGAATCAGCAATAAACAAACACCAGCAAACACACAGACCAGCAAATTGAAAAAAAAAAGAAGAAAATTTGAATTTCGCGGGCTACCTTAGCGTAGGTGTAAAACATGTTCTGTATTTGGACACTTATTTTGTGACCGTTCACCGCTGTCATAGGAACCAAATCGTTACGGAGGTATTATGTAAACACTTCTTGTTTTAGGTAAACATGTTGATGTAGGTAGGTAAAATAAAAACAATAAAAATACTTTTGAGAAGAAATAAAATAAATTGTGCGCATGCCAAAATTATGAATATAGCGTGGATCATTCTTCAATTTATTTTAAGTGTTACGTAATTGATATTATTAAAAGTATGTTTGTTTGTAAAGAGTAGGTAGATCAGATACGTGATTCATCCCTGGACGTCTGGAGGTTAGGCCCGTAAAAAAATATCGATGTATCGATCTATCGATATGTTTTGTTCGTTATAATTATAACGATATTTTGCGGCGATATTTATTATCTCGCTATAACGATTGAGGAATTGTAAACCATTGCATGCCCATGTGACGGTAACATAATATGGAGAACTTTATTATAAAAACACCTATGTACTATCCCCATGTTTGCAAAGAAATAAATGATTTAATTTGATTTTTATTTTGATTTGATATAAAATATCAATTAGTATCGAAAATGTATCTAATACTAATACGATATATTTCCAATAGCAACACCGTTGTCTCCACTGACTAAAACCAATAGAATTCAAGGCCGTAAAAAAGTAAACTTCTTTTTATCAACGTTTAATTAGTTTAAGATTTTACATCTGATATGATGTTTCTAGTTTGGTATTTCTATGAATAAAAACAAACACAAAACAATTTCATAAAGTACATAATTACTTTTTTTTTTAATTCTCCGGTATCGCTATTTTTTTTGGGATGTTTCGATATCGATATATATTTTTAGGGTTCCGTACCTCAAAAGGAAAAAACGGAACCCTTATAGGATCACTTCGTTGTCCGTCTGTCTGTCTGTCTGTCAGTCTGTCAAGACCATTTTTCTCAGGAATGCGTGGAGGTATCAAGTTGGAATTAATATCAAATCCGTAAGTCTATGGTCCCTTGAAGCTCTAAAAAAATCAAGCTTCCAAGTCAACGCAATAAAAAAATACGGCGATATAAGCGACATTATTGCGACATATTTCGATACTTGCAAATAAATCAAAACCTATAGGGTACTTCCCGTTGACCTAGAATCATGAAATTTGGCAACAAGCAAGGTCTTACAGCACAAGTATAGGAAAAAGTCCTAAAATTGTAAATTTGAAGTTTTGTCACATAAAAAAAAATTGCGAATATCTCGCACATTAATCAAAACCTATAGGGTACTTCCCGTTGACCTAGAATCATGAAATTTGGGCAGAAGTAAGGTCTCACAGCACAAGTAAAGGAAAAAGTCCGAAAATTGTAAATTTGTAGTTTATCACATAAAAAAATCATTTTTTGCGATTACAAACTTAAAGGAGAATGGCAGAGGTTCATATAACGCTGGCATTCAACTTTTTTGGTTTCTACAGAAATAAAAGTAGCATGGTTTGATAGGAAATATTATGAGCTATTATTAAAAAAAATATAAAAAATAATACCAATGGGGTTAAAGAGAAATCTCAATTTTTGTAAAAGTGAGGTTAAGTGCATCAATGTTAGTACTTTATTAGGTTCTTTTACCGTATTTATTTTACTATTTTTTATATTACTATTTTAACGCTTATATGTTTATTGTATGCATAACATATTGCTAATAATTATGCTTTATTAAGACTTGAAAAATGATAACTACTTGTTGAAGTTTGTTTAGCTCAATGATTTACCCAATGATCATAAACCTAATGACAGTTTAAGTGTACTCTGTCAGTTTTAATTAAACTCAGTAGTCACAGAAAACTCAGAAGACTTTAGAGACTCACTTATCGGAATCTAAGCATAAAATATTATTAAGGATAATAACCTAAGGATGACAGCCATGGGATCTGGAGGCAAAAGTCCTCGCGCACATCTGGGAGTGGCGCGAGGAGGCGAAACGCCGGGGTGAAACTCCGCTGCCGCGAGAAATCACGGCACGGCGGACAGAGCTCCGGTGGGATCTCATGGCGACATGGAGAGTGCGATTGTCGCAACCCAGCGCTGGGCACGCCACAATTGTGGCGATAAGTCCCCTCTTTGAGGAGTGGCTAGAGAGGCGCCACGGCGTCCTCACCTTCCGCCTGACGCAGGTCCTCACCGGACACGGTTGTTTCGGGAGGTTCCTGTTCAGGATAAAGCGGGAGGAAACGCCCGGGTGTCACCACTGTGTGGATCGCCCGGAGGACACGGTGGAGCATACGGTGGAGGTCTGCCCGGCTTGGGCGGAGCACCGCCGTGTCCTCACGGAGGCGATCGGCGGCGGCGATCTCTCGCGTCCGGCCCTGGTTCAGGCCATGGTTCGGAGCGAGAGTGCATGGGAGGCCGTCACCTCCTTCTGCGAAGCAGTTATGCTAGCGAAGGAGGAGGCGGAACGCGTGAGGGTGAGACAAGGTTTGCGCCCTCGCGCCCTTAGTCGCCGCAGGAGACGCCCAGGGCGTCGGGAGTCGCAAGCCGATTTCCGGCCACCGTAGGCGCGGGCATGCGGACGGTGAGCGATGGGTAGCTCGCCGTCCGATAAGGACCAGGCCTGGGTCGACGGCGCGTTGTGTTCCACGCGCGCCTCAAAGAGATGTCAGCACAAACTGACGGGGTCCGTTAGGACCAATGCCTGCCGGGGTTGCGAGTTTGTCCGAAAGGGATATCGTGGCCCTGGCACACAGGCAACGGAAGGAACACGGGTGGGTTTTAGTCAGTAAAAGTCTGACACTCCCTCCCGCTCCGCCCAGAGCGGGAGAAGTTATTTGATGATTTCCCACCCAAAAAAAAAAAAAAAAAAAGGATGACAGGATTTTTATAGGTACAATAAAAAACTAGTATTTAATCATAATATTTTATTCATGCTCATCATTATATATCATCGAGGTCCAAGTCTCGGAACGGTTGTTCAGAAAGGTAGGAGTCTTCGAAATACAAAGGCAAGCCAGGTCGTTGTAAAGGTCCACGTAAGCGAGAGCACAAAATATTCACACCAGCACAAAACTCAGTAACGAGCGAGCGAATGTGACATGTGATGTGAACTTGTGGCAGTGAAATGTCATCTATACTTGTCAAAAAATAATAGGCCCGTTTTGAGTCATATTTATGGGTTTTAAGTGTTGCCAATAAACATAAAATCGAAACAATTAGGTTGAAAATAAATACATTCGTTTTCTTAGCTTGATCAAGTCCTCGTGAACTTTTATTTCATTTTTATTAATTATACACTAAGAATTAAAACATTATGTAAATTAATTTATTAATAATTTATTTTATTTTCTAGATTTTGCAGTGAAATATTATCATTTATAGTACGACAAGACCAAAAAGCCAAGTATCCATGACCTTAGAAACAAAGACTAGTCCGCTCTGTGTTAAATCAAATCCAGTTACTTATATTTAACGAGATTTTATCCCCATTGTCAATAATAAAGTTAATCTGGCTATCAATATATAAAAATAATCCCTTTTTTTTAAAGTAGCTTTGAATTCTGTACCTTTCCAAAATTGGTAATGCCAAAAAATGCAATCTCCTTTTCAGTTGGAAAATTGACCGTGGCGTATATCGATGTATGGGAGAACATGTTTTTCAACTACAATGTTAAGTTTGTTGTAGGGAGACATTCATCCTAACTACGGAACCCTTCATTGTGCGTGGTGCGACACGCACTTGGCCGTTTTTTTTTTTTAAATACCGATTCGATATAATTATTATGTCGATACTTTTTGGCACTTCTTGCATCCCTACTGTAGGTAAGTGAGCTTCAAATTTTATGGCGGTACTGAAGTGGGCTATTAGCTGCGCAGTAGGTACCCCACCCCTCACCCCCGCGATCACATGAATTTGTTACTTCCCAACTACCCGCCTCGTATTCAGAGCCGCCATGAAGTTTGCATTGGGCTGTAATTGAATAATATTGACCACCAGGTGCTTACTTAAATCCCCAAACAAACAATCAAAACAGATTCAGTTCGTTGTTTGCGAAGTGCATACACACGTACAGTCAACCGCACATAAGTGGTAACCATTTATATAAAGTAGTCTATAGTGGTAACAATTTTGCATTGACAGCGCCTTTATGTCTTAGCAGTAAGGGCGGTTGTCGTAGACTTGCTCTACCTGTTACTTACCACTGTGATGTGCGATTGACTGTACATATTTTTCCACATGACATTTCACATTCTTCGTTTACTAGAAAGAATGTGAAAAGCGACTGCACTTATTGAGTGGAATTGATTAAATGAATAATTTATAATTATCTGAGAAATTTAATTTGCATAATCCTAAACGGGAAATAAGATGCATATTTATTAGTGCTAATTAGACTAATCACTCAATAGTGTTAAGTTAACATAAGTGATTGTTAGGGTTCCGTACCCAAAGAGTAAAACGGGAACCCTATTACTGAAGCTCCGCCGTCTGTCCGTCTGTCTGTCTGTCCGTCTGTCAACAGGCTGTATCTCATGAACCGTGATAGTTAGACAGTTGAAATTTTCACAGATGATGTATTTCTGTTGCTGCTATAACAAAAAATACTAAAAAACAGAATAAAATAAATATTTAAGGGGGCTTCCATACAACAAACGTGATTTTTTTGCTCGATATTGATAACGGCAACAGGTTTCACAGAATATTTAGTTATATATTACTCGTATATTCACTTTAAAAATAAATAATTTAAATAAAATAAAACAAATATTTAAGGGGGGCTTTCATGCAACAAACGTATTTTTTTTGCCGTTTTTATAGATAATGGTACGGAACCCTTCGTGCGCGAGTCCGACTCGCACTTGGCTGGTTTTTTTCTTTCTTCGTATTTGATGACTCAGACTATCCACCTGTTGTAGGTAATGACAGCCTACCTTAGTAAAAGCCTACAAGATATTTAAATACTGCTGAGTAAATTTCATAATCATGAAAATCTTTAGCAGTTGTTGTTGATTGTTGCGTAGGTAATTGTTTGTTGTTGTGTTGTGTTGTTGTTGCTTTGTATTGTTGTTGTATCTTATAATAATAGAGCGTTTCAGGTCGATATGGCCAAAGGCCTTCCTAATTTTTATTTGAAATGTAGGTGCGCATGAACCTACATTTGTATACCTACAGTGAAAACAAACTTTAATTTCGGAAGTTCTTGGAACCAACTTCCGAAATTAAAGTTATATTTCACTTTGTGAAGTGTTTTATTTTTGGAATTCGGTTTTTTATTAATCACTTTTTAGTGGGTCAGTTTAAATTGTAATTTATCTAAGTAACAATAGCGTAATGTCAAATGCTCATCACATTTTACGAAATATTAGTTTTCCCTGAGGAGTTCTCCTGGTAAGAACCAGCTCCACTAACCATATTAAAGGACCTAATCGAATCGCAACCGTGAAATACTTATTATTAAGTAGTTCCGGTGGCCATCTGTGGTCTTCATCATCAGTTCCACTTCACCAAATGGTGTTTTCCGAGAGCCAATGCACGAGTTACTAAATAAAATAGCCAAATCGCTATAGGTGTGCCTATAAAATTTGAGGGTTCCCTCGATTTCCATGGGATCCCCTCATCAGATTCTGACTTGGTGACAATGGGACCACCTTGAGAACATACCCTTTCAAACAAAAAAATAATTTTAAAAATCCGTCCACAATTGACAGAGAAATCGATGAACATACATGAAAAAAAAAACACGTATATGCACATTAAACTCCTACTTTTTGGAAGTCGGTTATAACCGATTATAGTAGAACATGCTTTAAAAAATCTTCCTTGTGTGCAATGTCCAACCTATTAGGTATTTCTGATTAGAGTCAGGAGTCTTTACGACCGTAAAGATTAAAAAAATACGGCCAGGTGCGAGTCAGACTCGCACTCGAAGGGTTCCGTACCACCTTACAATATTTGCCATTATTAAGATCGAGCAAAAACGCTGAAAAAAAGACGTTTCTGGTATGGTGACCCCCTTTAATATTTTACTTCATTTTATTTCAATTATTTGTTGTTGAAGCGGCCATAGTAGTACCTACACACTCTGTGAAAATTTCATGTGTCTACCTATTACGGTTCAAAAGATACAGCCCTGTGACAGACGGACGGATGACGGCGTTTACCCATTGGGTAAGGATCCCTAAAAAGCTTCCTTATATCCAAACTATTTCAAACTAATATTTCTAATTAGCGGCAGACGGTAAAGATTAAAAAAGTTTTGTCTATTCAATACCTAATAGTAATAACAGATGTTCAAGATGACCTTTAGCAAATTTAGTAATAGACCTATTAAAAATAAGGTTTTTTTGTATTGTAATCGGATAAGAGCGTTGATTAGAACAATTTAGTAAAAAAAACACGAAGTAGGTTTTTTATCCTAAAAATTAATACTACAGTGAAGAGTTGTTTTTTTTTGTTTCTGATCAATGGAACTACCAGTCGGATTAAAAAAAAAAATTTGCATTTGTTAGGAGCAGAACAAAGAGTAAAATGTCAGAAAGATCGCTAACCGAAAACAAAATATTAGTGAGGGCAGGCGATGAGTTGAAATAAAATTTTCGTTTTAAACAGGGTAGGGGTTTTGGAATTTGTAGGACAAAATACGAAATTCACGCGAACGAAGGCGCGGGAGAAGTGCTAGTTATTTTATAAATAGAAGACTACGAAAAATACTAAACACTAACAACACTACAATACTTATTAAACTTCAATACTTTATAGTTTTCTGCTTTTTAGGGTTCCGTAGTTAACAAGGAACTCAGTTTCGACATGTCCCGTCCCAAGCTTAGCTCAGAGACTCTTAGTACTAGAAAGCTGTAATTTGGCATAGGTATACATATTAATCACATGGTAAAATAAAATCATGAAAAAAAAATGTTTTTAGGGTAGCTCCTTTGCACTTAAAGTGGGGATGAGATTTTTTTTCTCGTTTAGCCCATGGTGTCTTTCAAAAATATGTCGGTAAATGTGTATCGATAGATAGGACGTTCAAAAATATGTCGGCTCTGTGGAAACCATAGAAATATAAAAAACAGGTGGAAACCATGTTTCGATTCAGGGATCCGTTTGCGTAATATTAAAGTAAAAGTTAAGTTTAAAGTGCTATTTTTGTTAGAGTCAAGTGCTCCCCCCCCCCCCCCCCCCAATTGCTAAATGGTTGTTTTTGGTTATGTGAAAAAATTCACGGCAGTAGTATACAGGGTTAAATGGAATTAGCTAGCGAAAATCCGGAGACGTGATGGGCATCCATACTAAACATGATAAAACAAAAAAAATCATTAAATTGATGATATTTTTGTGGGGTCGTCGACCGCCGTTGGTGTCGTCATTTGAAATAGCAGTTTAAAAAAAACTGTTTTTTTTTTGTGTAAACTTCACAGACGTGATTGATACCTAAACACGATGAAACAAAGAAAACAGATTTTATCAACTCATACTACAAGTAACAAGATCAGATCAGATCAGATTCAGCTGCATCCGGTTAGACTGGAAGCCGACCCCGACATAGTTGTGGAAAAAGGCTAGGCAGATGATGATGATGACTTCAAGTAACAAGACTACCAGCTGTCGTAGACCCTCAAAAAAAACTTCAAATCTTTTGTAGTTTTATTCACCCATCACGTCTGCAGAGTTTCGCTAGCAAATTTAATTTGACCCTGTATATAACGATATTAAAAGGAAAACTATCACAGCTAAGTAGGTTTTACAAGTTAACGAGTAATAGTCGACCAACTTACATTTTCAGTTAGAGAATTGTTGTTGTGATATTTTTTTGCGATTACAAACCTACATTTGCAGTTGGAAAATCGACCGTGACGTATACCGATGTACTGAACATGTTTTTGAACAACAATGTTAAGTTCGTTTTTCGGATAAATTCATCCCAACTACGGAACCCATCATTGTGCGTGGTCCGACACGCACTTGGCTGTTTTTTTTCCTAATGATAAATGCCATTGAAGCAAAGCAAAAAAAAAGTAAACGATTACTTATATTTTATTTATTTTAGTACCTATGTAATTATGTCTTTGCCTCGAAGCTCAAATCAATTAAGATTTCTGTGTAGATATTTTAGTTTTAACCAATTAACTTTAGATATTTATCTAAAGTTAAAATAAATAGATGGCAGGTAATTATTGTACTCGTATCTACTCATGGAAATTAACAATTCAAAATAATACATAGAAAATGCAGCCATTTCCGGAATAGGTAAGTACTTAGGTAAAAGTTGAGGCGGATTAATAGATTTATTGCTCGATTCGCACGAATTAACTCGCCCGAATCGACACTTTTAATTTTTTTTTTTTTGTAGGCGATTCGCACGAAGTTAATGTGTTTGTGGGCGAATCGACAACTCCAGAAATACGTATCAGGCATTAATATTTTCTTATATTTACACATAAACATTTGCTGAATAAAATATAATCTTGTACAAAAATAATTGTTTAATGTAGTTTCTAGTGGACTTTTTTCATAATCAAGTTATGAAAAAAGTCCACTAGAAACTACATGCATAACATTCAAAATGTGCCAATTGTCTAATACGTGTTTCTGGAGTTGTTGATTCGCCCACTAATAAATTAACTTCGTGCGAATCGCCTACAGAAAAGAACAAATTATTAAAAGCGTCAATTCGCCCGCTTCGGGGAGTAAATTCGTGCGAATCAACCAATAAGCCATAATAAAATAGACCCAAACTTCGTTTGGGCGGTGTTGTAGATAGTTTGGTACTATTTGGATTGGAATAAAATTAAATACACAGATTTTTTTAGTACCTATTAATTATCATCATCATCAATCTCCTGCCCTTTTCCCAATTTATTTGGGGTCAGCGCAACATGTATTTTTCATCCATATAGCCCAGAGGGGCAATTGCGTAACACATCACTATTAGTAGCAATGGATTACATTTTGACAAGTCATCAACATTCATTGCGTTATTTACGTTTCGAGCAGATTTTTTTTTTTTGAACTTATGACGCAATGGATTAGCAATATATAATACTTCAAAACCATTCAGATTGTGATTGATAGTGTGTTACGTAATTAGCAGCCGGTCTATTCTGTAAGAATCTCACCGTGAAATCTTAGGTGAAGTGAGATTTAAGTGAGCTGTTATTCCACCAGTAGGTAGTTCTATTCTGTAAAACATCTTACCGTGAAAACTTACGTGAAGTGAGCTAATAGTGTCAATCCCTAGCTTCGGATGGGATGACAGCCGGTTTATTCTGTAAACATCTCACCGTGAAAACTCAGGTGATGTGAACTGTCATTCCATTAATGCTAGGGATGGACACTATGTATTGATGCTAACTTCACCTAAATTTTCACGGTGAAATATTTACAGAATAGCACTACAGTTCACTAGAAGCTCACTTCACCCAAGTTTTCACGGTAAGATTTTTATAGAACTGCTGATGCTACGGATCGCTACGGATTGACACTATTGACAGCATACTTCACCTAAGATTTCACGGTGAGATTTTAACTTGAATAGCACTGCAGTTCCAATAGTCGTCATCTCGGTAGTCACTCCCTTTCTAGACTTATCATTTTTCACACAGTCCATTCCATCTATCATTTCTAGTACTTATTAATTACTAGCTTTTTCCCGCGGCTTGGCCCGCGTGGACGTCGATAAATATCCCTCAGGAGGAATAATTCCGTAATACATTGTTTTTCTTATAACTCTATTGGGCACGCCAGTAAAGATCTCAGTCGACATGATTTATTCCGACATCTTAAACAATACTCGTCATATTTCACCCAATTTACACAAAACCTTAATGAATTATACACCCAAACCTTCCTCATGAACCACTCCGTCCATTGGTGAAAACCGTATGAAAATCCGCTCGGTAGTTTTTGAGTTTATCGCGTTAAGACAGACAGACGCGGCGGGGAGCTTTGTTTTATAATATGTAGATAGTAATAATATACAGTATCCTCATGATTTAGGTACATAATTAATAAAACAATGGAATGTGGGATAGGTTGCCTAGCCAGATGGTAGGTAGACGTACTAGGTAATAACTCATTCGTACTAAGTAGGTATTTAGCTTTTATTTAATTAATTAAGCGTGCAGCTGCACTAACCGTACTCAAACTTGTAGGTTATTAAAAATTTAAATGATTCCAGCATCATACATTCAGATATCTATCTAGGTAGAGAAAAATGGCACAATTGGTGCCTAAACTAATCTAATACATATCTAAGTACCCATTTCTTATTCACAAAAGCAGCCAAATCGTGACCAGAACAAAATGTTAACTTTATTGTGTATTCGGAGGCGGCAAACTAATAAAGATAAGAAATGATTAGTAGTCAAAGCGGTGATTCTAACGGATCTTTGTTCTTAATTGTCGTTTGAGTGACAGCTACTGACATTTATCAGCTGGCATACAACAGAAAGAGAATAAAACAGGCTCTTAAGCGCCTCAGATTATAACCTGTTGCCTCGTGCCAAAAACAAGCATATTTTTACATTTATTTTTCTAAAAGTGGAACTGGTTTGTCTAATTCTTTTCGAGTTTCCTGTACGTAAAGTGGACAGTGGTTGAGTGTGTCGGTCTATACCTGATTGCATTGGCATTGTTAAGGTCAAAGCAATTAACAATCAAACGATCTTCGTTATGAATCTGCCAACCTAGGTCACGGTGTATATCAAGCAGGCTTATCACGAGAACCATAGAGAATCGTTTAGTCGAAAATGACGTTTCCGTGTAGAAAGTTGACAGTTTTCTACCGAGAAGGGTAGACCAGCCATTTATATTCTACAGTAGAGTATAAATAGATTTGGTATATTGGTATATTTGTGAAGTTAAATGTTAAGTTACTTCCATTTATTTTTAATAAACTACTGTTTGTTTTCCCTAATAAAGAAAAGAAAAAGAAAAAAAGAAATAAGTAAAAAGCGTCATGCTAAGCCTGCAGGAACAACAATTCAACTATTAATATCAACTATGTGGCTATCCTATCCGCTTTTAATAGAAAATACGAGTAATTTCTTTAAGCCCTACATGTTTCACCGCCATAAATTTTCATTTTATTACTTTCAACCTTATTTCGAAAGTTGTGTTTTTTCGTCGTCGTAATAACATTTTTATGTGCAACAATATACTAATTACGTTCCCAATCTTTGCTTCCATTACTCCGCCCTCTCGTTAAGCCGCTCTGAACTCCCAACACAATCATTAAATCGTGCAGTAAATTCCAAGTGTGCAATTAAGGGGCTGGCTCCCTATTTTTAGCCGGGCGAGTGATGTTGACTTTTTTCTTTTCAAACGAGGCGCGGGGACGGGTTGCAGTGTCGTTCCCCTTAAACCTTAGGGCTCTGAAACCTACATATGTACCGAGGTAGTCGTGTATGGCGGAGATGGGTTCTCCTGATTATAAATTAACATGCCCGTGTGCGTTTGCGATTGAGTTTGAATTACGTACCTGTTTTGTAATTGGAGAGTTGTTTTGTTGTTTGTTTTTAAATTGTTGAGCTGGGATGATGATTTTCAGAGAGTGTTACGTAGCTCCATCTTTATGTTTCGTAATTTAGATGAAGTAAGTATATTTATCATTTCAGTACCCAACGCCTGCGATTGGTACAAGAGCAATGACTGACAACGATGAAACGAATGGTGCTATTAGGAGCTCCATAAATGTGGCGTCGTGTTCCAGTGAAAACAGGTGAAGAGGATTGGCTGGATTGTTTATTTTTATTTTTATTGATAAGTACCTACCTTTAAGCTAAGTAATAACAGCCGCACGGGTCGATCGATCAGGTTAAGCTACGCTTGCTGCGGTTGGTCGGTGGATGGGTGACCATCTTTACATACCAAGACCCCTCCGTGCCTCGGAAAGCACGTTAAGACGTTGGTCCCGGCTGTCATTTGTAGATATTTGATAGTCGTTACGGGTCGTCAGAAGCCCGAAAGTGTGACAACCAGTCTTACAAGGGGGTAACGTATTACCCAGTAACTGGGTTGTGGAGGTCAGATAGGCAGTCGCTCCATGCAAATTACTGGTATTCAGCTGCATCCAGTTAGACTGGAAGCCGACCCCAACAGAGTTGGGAAAAGACTAGGCAGATGATGATGATGAATTGAGAAGTAGGTACCTTTTTATTACCTACTAGATAACCCGGTGAACTTTATGACACGTAAGACAATTTTTTTTGTTTCGTTTCTTTAGCTGGTCCTTTGGGTTTTTCCTAATTTTTATTTTCCTAAACCACCCCAGTATTGAGGCGAACAAAACAAAAAAAGCCGGCCAAGTGCGAGTCGGACTCGCGCACGAAGGGTTCCGTACCATCACACTAATATTATAAAGGCGAAAGTTTGTAAGGTGTGTGTATGTTTGTTACTTCTTCACGCTCAAACGGCTAGACTAATTTTGATAAAATTTTGTATGGATGTAGCTGACACCCTGGATTAAGACATAGGCTACTCTTTATCCCGATATTCCCACGGGATCGAGACTTACGCGGGTGAAACCGCGGGGCGCAGCTAATTATCTATAAAAACGACAAAAAAATCACATTTGTTGTATGGGAGCCCCCTTAAATATTTGTTTTATTCTGTTTTTTAGTATTTTTTGTTATAGCGGCAACAGAAATACATCATCTGTGAAAATTTCAACTGTCTAACTATCACGGTCCATGAGATACAGCCTGGTGACAGACGGAGAGACTGACGGACAGAAAGACGGACGGACAGCGAAACCTTAGTAATAGAGACAACAAAATACCTTGTGATATATTGCAATTAAATGAAAGAAAATTTAAAACTCATATAAAAAGTACACTTTGTAAACAAGCTTATTACAAATTAGAGGATTATATCCAGGATAAGAACGCTTGGAAACATGCTGGTCCAGCTCCATAGGACAATCTAGAGTCTAGACAAAATCTAACTGATGACTATTTTAATTGTATATTTTATTATTTTTAAGACATTTATTTTACACTCTGTGATTACCTTAACTCACACACTGATTATTTTAGGAAAACTTCTTTTTTTTTTACAATGTTTGTTAATATGTGAGCACCATGTATCTATCACATAATTAATTTATCTGTCATTGCTTCATTATTAATTCTTTTTACCTATTGTGGTATAGTAATTTTATTCTAAGTGCATCGTCTTCACATATAATTATATAATTGATGTAAGTACCTACCAATACCAAATATTGTAAAATATTTTAAAAGAGTAACGGTGCAGTTTCTTGCCCATTCTTCTCCATACGAAGCTACCTTTTGGAAGGGGCGACTAGAATCAATTCTATTTTATTTGTAAATTTTGACGTTCAAAAGTGCCATTTATGTGCCTATTTGAAATAAATAATTTGACTTTGACTTTTGACTTAGAGTTCCCGTTTTACTCTTTGGGTAAGGAACGCTAAAAAATATTCAAATCGGTCGAGCCATCTGTCTGGGCTTAGCTCAGAGACTCTTAGTACTAGAAAGCTGTAATGTGGCATGAGTATAACTACTGTATATTAATCACGCCGACAAATTGGTAAAATAAAATCTTGTTGGATAAGCCGTTCAAAAATATTGCGGGAATGTGGAAACCATTTTTCGATTCAGGGATCCATTTGCGTAATATTAAGCGAATTTTTGATAAAGAGTCAAGTTTGGGTGTGTCCCAGTGCCAGCTAAATGGTTGTTCTTGGATATGTTGAAAAATCATGGCAGTAGTACGAGTATATAGGTAATAATATTATTATGTATAACGAAGTTAAAAGTAAAACTATCACAGCTAAGTAGGCTTTACAAGTTACCGAGTAATAGTCGACCAACTTACATTTGCAGTTGGAGAATTGACCGTGACGTATATCAATGTATGGGAAAACATGTTCTTCAACTACAATGCTGTTAAGTTTGTTTTTGGGATAAATTCATCCCAAGTACGGAACCCTTCATTGTGCGTGATCCGACACATACTTGGACGGTTTTTTATACCTATGTATAAAGAAGATACCAATGAGTATCAAATAAAGTTCATCTAAGTACTACGTAGGTAATGAAACTTACCAAGTTACCAATACATATTCAAGAAGGTATCTACCGTACCTACCTATCTGCGTTTACCCCGTTAGGATGGCGCTCCGTGGTCCTTTTTAGGGTTCCGTACCCAAAGGGTAAAACGGGAACCCTATTACTAAGGCTCCGCCGTCTCTCTGTCTGTCTATCCGTCTGTCACCAGGCTGTATCTCATGAACCGTGATAGTTAGACAGTTGAAATTTTTACAGATGATGTATTTCTGTTGCCGCTATAACAACAAATACTAAAAAACCGAATAAAATAAATATTTAAGGGGCCTCTCATACAACAAATTTTTTTGTGATTTTTTTGCTCGTTATTGCTAACGGCAACAGGTAGACGCTTGAAATATTCGCAGAATATTTAGTTATACTAAATTCACTTTAAAAATAAATAATTAAATTAAAATAAAACAAATATTTAAGGGGGGCTCCCATTCAAAAACGTGATTTTTTTGACATTTTTATAGATAATGGTACGGAACCCTTCGTGCGCGAGTCCGACTCGCACTTGGGCGGTTTTTTAAAACACTTTATTTCTGCTACACTGAATTTATTAAACTTGCACATCAAAGTTACAATTAGTCGGAATAAATGTGAATCGGATAGAATTTTGTGGGTTGACTGCATCGCTATGCATTGCGAGCAGTTTTATAAAGCACATTAAAGTAAAATCAGCAATAATAATGGTGTTCGGTGAATTTATGTAGCTTACCCTCATAAAATTAGTTTTCAATCAATTCAATATTTTTTGTTATATTAATTTTGTAATCCCGACAAAATTAACTCTTTTTAAAAAATATTTCAGCGTTCAAGAGCAACGACAGCATCTCATTCAGCCAGTCGCAGGCACTCTGCCAGAGAGCGCAACTGCTTTGTCGAATGCAGCCCGAGGTCTACTCATGCGTTTACTAGAACGAGATCCGCGGGTCCGAATCAGAAACTTGAGACATCTTCAACAGTCTGCTTTTTATATGAAGTATAATTTTGAGCATGTGAAGATGAAGAAGGTAAGATAATTAAGACTTTTGACTCCACCCACTTTTCTTAGAGCTCATACGCCATGTTGCCACACATAATATCAAATTATAAGGAAAAAAAAATATGAACAAAAATATGAATATACCCAAATACAAATAAAAATGCTTGTATTTGAAAACCAACGAGTATTAACTATTAAATCTTGCTAAAATATAAGTACAACTGATTTTACTTTCACAGTTTATAATGCTGTATTCGCTAAGAAAAACTGATATTTAAAATGAGCCTTCCGCGAGGAAGGCATCCCATATGCGACTTGAGTGAAGCTCCCGTCACTGAACGTCGCAAAGGATATTTCTAATCGAGTAGTAAATTAATAAAAAATAAGGGCACATTAAGAATCTATTTGCAAAAGGTCTTTACAAGCCCGGCTATTAGTGGCTATGCTTAATTGCCATGTAATGACTAACGGATGGAACAGAATATGGATGTTGTCAACTACTTCAATTATCATTATTACTTAAAAACATATTTTGTGCGTCCTTTGAATTCTTCTTTTTTTTAAATAAGCATCATAACTTAAAAATAATCAGCCTGTACTGTTCCCACTCCTGGGACACAGGTCTCCTGTTTCTATGACAGGGAATGGGCCGTAATCCACCACGCGGGCCCAGTGCGGTTTGGTCGATGTCACATGTCTTCGAATTTTTGGTTCTAGGACATGCCGGTTTCCTCACGATGTTTTCCTTCACCGTTTTGAGAGCAGTAGTGATGAAATAATTTGCACAAAGTAAAGCGCCTGTTTAGATTCAATCCCACGACATAAATTACTCATATAGTCGCAACCGGTACCCCTTGGCCACTCTTTTTAATTAAATTTATTTTCCCTGTACAGGTATCGCCAAGATGTATTTTGGAGCGACACTTTCCCAATCGTGCTACGGAATCTCCAGTGGATAATCTTCGGACGGCTAGCCAAAAATTGTTTTTGGCATTTGATCAACCGACTTTAATATAATTAATTATCTACTCAAAGTAGTCCAAATACATCGAATTCTTTAACTGGTAACCCTGCGATTGTACTTCAGCAACACCGCTACTCTGTCGATCATAGTGCATTAAATTGTGCTCCGTACACGTTATCTATTAAATAAATAAATAATCGTTGACTCTGAGATAGTTAGACAATAATCCTAATGTAACTTGATAGTATTACCAACTGTTAACTGAGTAATTACCTAAATGTCTAAGTCATTAATTCAAGTTATATTTTTAGGTATAACCTAAACCTGCTGTAGGCGCAGGCAATTTACAAGCAACATTGCTAGTTAAGTAATCAATTTAATTTAACAGGGGGGCTTGCGTAGTCCGTATGTTATAAACTCGCATTTACGGGTAGCTAACAACATGAGTGAACCTTCGTATACCTACAGAATCACTGATGGATGGAGTAGTTACAGAACTTTAATCGTAAAGACCCATCTGGCAGCACGCACTTGATCAGTCTTTTCTTTGGAATGGTTTATTTTACATATCTAGCTGACCCGACATACGTTGTCTTGTCAAAATTTCAATAATTGGTTAAAAATAAAACGGGTGACATAGCCGATAAAAATAACTACAGGCCTATATCGCTTGCAACTGTAGTGGCGAAGGTTTTTGACGGTGTGCTTAACACGCAGTTAAATAGACATGTAACACTTCATGATAACCAGTTTGGTTTTCGACCTAAACTTTCCACAGAGAGTGCAATCCTGTGTTTAAAGCACATCGTTAAATATTACACGAAGAGAAAGACCCCGGTATACGCATGCTTCCTTGATTTATCCAAGGCCTTTGACCTCGTCTCGTACGATATCCTCTGGGAGAAGCTGGAGAGCACGGACATACCGTGGGAACTCATCAGCATACTCCGGTACTGGTACAGGCACCAGGTCAATAGTGTCCGGTGGGCGGGTGTGATGTCGGAACCTTATGTTAACGAATGTGGCGTAAGGCAAGGCGGCCTGTCCTCGCCTACATTGTTCAACCTCTATATGAACGAACTGATCGTCGCGCTCAGCAGTCAACATGTCAGATGCTATGTAGACGGAGTTTGTGTCAACAATATGAGTAATGCGGACGACATGGTGCTGCTGAGCGCGTCGACCTGTGGGTTGAGGAGGCTACTCAGTACGTGCACGGAATACGCGCGTGGTCATGGGTTGAAATATAATGGGAAGAAAAGCCAATACATGGTTTTTCAGGCCATCGGTGTGTTGAGCCCTATGAAAATACTAGCTGTTCATCTTGATGGTATTCTAATAGACCGAGTCGCCCAATTTAAATATCTAGGGCATCTACTCACCGAGGACCTGAAAGACCATGCTGACATGGAGCGGGAGCGGAGGGTGCTGTCGGTGCGAGCCAACATGATAGCCCGCAGGTTTTCACGTTGTTCTGCTGGTGTGAAGGTCACGCTTTTTAGAGCGTACTGCACATCACTGTACACGAGCAGCCTGTGGGTTGACTATACTGAAAGGCAATACAGTGCCCTCCGTGTCCAGTACAACAACGCGTTCCGGGCGGTGCTGGGGCTGCTCCGTTTCTGTAGCGCATCAGGGATGTTCGCGTTGGCGCGCACTGACTGTTTTCACGCTACTATGCGTAAGCGGTGTGCTTTCCTGGTGTGCCGGGTGCGGGCTAGCCCCCATACCATCCTGGCAATGATCGCCGACAGGCTGGACTGCCCTTATGTCCAACATGGCTGTGGCAGGCATGTTGCTGTTGCTATGCCGGTTAGAAAATTTTAATTATTGTGTTTTGTTTTAATTTTTTTATGACCATCACTGGTCATGTGATTTGAAATTGCTTGTATTTGTATTGAAATTGTATGGATAATAATTAGTATGAGTCTATTGTTACATGATGATGAATAAATAATAATAATATAATAAACAAAAATAATAATTCATCAAAATTCTTATAGAAAATGCACTTTCTGCTTCCCGAATTTTCCAATTTTCTGGTAAGCAAGTGGGCTTAACAAACGGTATTGTCCGCTGTACGGAATGTGACCCCGCTCCCCTAGTTTTAATGTAAAGTATTAAAATGTATGTCAGCATTATAATTAAAGAAACTCATCGGGAGTCTAATAACATATTTCAAGCAGTAACCCGTTAAGTGTTTTTTACACATAATATGTAAGGCTATTTTATTTCATCGGGTATTTTATTATAAACCGTGGCATTTTAATCGTCTTACAACGGCAGCCCATTTCATGTATCCAATTATGACTACTAATCCAACTAACATTATAAATGCGAAAGTAAGTTTGTTTGTTTGTTACCTTTTCACGCCTAAACTACTGAACCGATCATCCTAAAATTTTGCATATACGTTGTCAGGTGTACAGAAATGGACATAGGCTACCTTTCATCGCGATAAAAAGTACTGTTCCCGAGGAAAGCAACAATAACGTTCTTATGATAATAGATGGCGCCACGTGTCTTGAATCAATTGATTTATGGGATGTATATAGTAGCACTTTAAATTTCAAAAAGCAGAGTAGGTACAACCCGAAATGAATGTCAAATTCTAAATTAATGCGAGCGAAGCTGCGGGCAAAAGCTAGTCGTTCATAAAAGTTTATAAAATATTTGATAACATTTTTTTTTTATAATGTTCATTATGACGCATGATGTAGTTTGAAACACCCTGTTATGAGCGCGGTGCGAGCCTTGCGCTCCATTCCGCGCCGCTCTTGGAACGCAAAGCTCGTAACAGGGTGTTTAAAACTACGTCATGCGTCATAGTGAATAATAATATATTTTTTAATTATTCAAATGTTAATAAATATTATTTTTACTTTAATGAATGATTAGTCCTCCGTGCCCTCCTTTGCCGGACGTAAAGAATATCACCACCCCATTTCTTCCCGTGGGTGTCGTAAAAGGCGACTAAGGGACTTACTAGAGAATGGGCAGCAGCTTTCCCTATGCATTTTAACACCATACTGCGATCGCCAACCCGCCTGCCAAGCGTGGCGATTATGGCAAATACCCCCCTTAGGGGGAGGCCTATGTCCAGCAGTGGACGTCTTTTGGCTGAAATGATGAATGATTAGTAGTCATTGGATACATGAAGTGGTCTGCCGTTATAAGACGATTAAAATGCCACGGTGTATAATTGTGGAGCAACACCAAAGAAGCTTTTCTTCATTAGAGAAGTTTTACAATTTCACAAGGCATCATTCGTTAACATATTGAGCATGTATCGGTGTGTTCTTTACTGCAGGTAGGTTTTTTAATAAATGTAGATTTGTTTCTACAAATAATGCAGTTTCCAGGATGTATAAAACTGGTAGGGATAATATTTTTAACTTTTTAAAATATGGAATGCACCTATCTGATTGTTGTTTTTAAAACACACATTGAACGTCATCTTTCTGCATTCTGAAAACAATTTCCCTATTTGTTGACTGACCCGAAACAATAACACCATACCGCAGAACTGAGGCGACTAATCCATGATAGGCTGTTAACAGTGTATCAGTATTTACTTTTTTTGAAAATTGAGATAGCTATTATGCTGTTTACTTAATCGATTGCAAATCTCCTCCAAATGAGGTTTCCAAGTTAGTTTATCATCTGTAGTAAGAACCCCTAAGAACTTCCCATTACTAGCTTCTTCTATTTCAGAATCATCATAAGCAACATTAACTAGTGCTCAAGCCGTTGGTGAAAGTGCATAACTTTGGTTTTGTTTAAATTAATTACAAGATTATTATCAATTAGCCAATTTATTATTTTATATTAAGAATTATTAATGTCATTTTGATAGTTGTTTGATTATTATATTCTTTAATAGCCGTCTGCAAAGAGTACCATTTTTTGTCCTGTCAATTTTGGGAGGACCTTTATACATATATATCAAGAAAACCGGTCCCAGAACGTTACCTTGGTACCTAGTATCCTTTTTACCTAGGTAGGTTAGGTTACCTAGGTATCTTGCTTCAGAGGTATTACGTGGTTTCTAATTTGGTTACGTATAGGACATATTCTAGAGATTTCCTCACATTGTAATCTATCACTTACTTAGATGTGATTTTTTGATAAGTTAAAAAACTAAGTATGTAATGTTTGCAGTAAAATTTTATGATCCACAAAATCGAACACCATCGTTCAAGGCCTGCTTGTAACATATTTAAAATATTATTCTGTCTCTGTGCCATTAAAATGTGTTGTCTGTCTTGTCTGCCCACATGAAATATCTAAATAATATAATGAGTACCTAGCTCTTTAAGGTTTTCTTCGAGAAAACCTTGAAAACATAAATTGGAAACAAATAAAAGTGTTGAATAAGGTTATTTTTAAGTTACATTTATTTTATGTCATGAATGAATAACCATTCAAACGAACTAATTCGTTCCATTAGATACCTACTTATAGAATAATGTTAATAAACATAACCTTACGTTAGGTAAGGTGGATAAAATAAAAAAAATGTTGCAGATAAGTGCATCATCTTGTTAAACCCCACCGTAATTTAAGCCGCTTCCAGATTTGAATTTAATCATGTTATCACAATGTCTATGAATCTCTATGTATGAAGGTACTATTTCTGTGTCGTTGTTTTTTAGATAAAATTGGAATAAAGATTTAGATATTATTTTTTTTCTTATTGAATCACGCAGGGAACAGGCAGTGTTATTGGGTTTTCCCTCTGGGATTTCTCAGTAACGGTCCAAAGTCTGGATTTATGCCCGGTTTAATGGCACTAGGCTCGCCCCATAGTACATAAGACGATAACTGACGATATGTGGGTGTACTATAGGTACACCTCTGACTAACCCTTCGAAAAATATAGGTGTGATGTTATGTTATTTTTATAAAGCTTCCCTGTATACTACGTTTGTAGTAAATAAGTGTCGCTTAACTTCAAACTCGGATAAATCCAATTCTGAGATTTTTTAAGATTTTGGTGTCAAACGAAACGGAAAAAGAAATGCTTTTAAACAATTTTATCAGTTGTGTATAAATCCGCATGGTTTTTGAGAAAATAAACCGTTAAAATCATAATATTTTATCTAAGTCAGATAGATCCATGATACAGTTTTTTTCAAATGTAGTTAAGTCCATGAGAGCCAATCAGGTAATTGCGTTTGTTCAACATGGCCGTCAGTCCACGTAAACTCTGCGACAGTAACACCGTTCACTCCCGCTTTTTATTGTTTCTTTTTATTATTTGGACAGTTCCCATGGATAATTCCATTAAAATTGTGTCACCAAGTAAGGCCCGCAAGCGACCTAATATAAAACTTCGCCGTAAGAAAGAGGAAAGAGCGAAAATTCGGTAAGTTTGAAATTCCTATACCTATGCGTCGTTTGGAATCTTGGGTTGGCACTAGTGTTGTGCTAACCATAATCATTATCGATTATTATTATTTTGTTGTTCTACTGTTACAGAATGATTTGGATATAATAATAAGTATGTAAGGATATAATATTGAGTACATTAATTATATTCTCCGATCAGACTTGTGTAGGTATACAGGATCATGTAAGTTTTAAAATATAAGTGGTTTGTGGAGTTGGTCGTTGATATATTTTGCAATTTTGCTTATTTTTTATATGCACGTTATATAATTAAAAATATAATTGTTAACGTCCGAGAATATTTATTTATTTAAATGATATAATAAACTAACATTAATATTTTTATTAAATTTTAACTCTGGGGCAAATAATCTCACTGAACTTCATTTTCAAAACAGTCTCTCGCATTGCATTTAGCTTCGTTTTACTAACTAACTCCTTTTACTTTTGTTTGCATTATTTTTTGGTTGGTCTTGGCTGGTCGCATTTTGCGTTACGTAATAAATTTTAAAACTAAAGCTTTGATGTATTTTCAGATATTCAACCAATCAACCACCAATAAAACCGACATGCGGACATACAACCAAAGCTTATCAATGTAGCAAACTTAACTCAAACGATATCTTATTCTTTAATAGAGCATTTTATGCAACAAATGATAAAATTAAACAGGACAATTTTATTTTAAAGCATGTCGTATCTTCCGCCATAAAAAGAAGACGCCCAAAGACTGGAAGCAAACCAGGAAGGTTCATGGCTCTTAAATACTTCATTCGCAAGAAAAAAGACAAAGTATTGATCCCTGTTTGCAAAAAGGCCTTTTTAGGAGTTCTGAATTTAAAAAAGGGCAGAGTTGATGGTGTGGCAAAGCGTCATTATGTTACTGGCACAATGGCTGTCGAAAATCGTGGGGGAGATAAAAAAACGCACACATATCGTTCACGCAAAGAAGCTGTTGAAAAGTATATTCAGACTTTGCAGCCTTTAGAAATTCACTACTGCCGGGACAAAGTTCGGCAACGGCAATATTTACATCCAGAACTAAATATAAAAAGGTTATGGAAAATGTACTCTGATGAAGCACTGCCTGGCTTTTCAGTTAGTTTCAGTTTCTTCCGCAAAATTTTTGTAACAAGATTTAATATTGGATTTGGAAGTCCTAGGCAGGACGTGTGTTCCACGTGCCTCCAACTGAGGGAAAAAATAAAAGTCGAAAAAAATGATAGTGAAAAAGTGAGACTTATGACGGAATTGAGGATTCATAAGCTTCGTGCAAAGGCATTTTTTAAACTCCTCCAAAAAGAAGATGATAACGAGATACTGTTATCTTTTGACTGTCAAAAAAATCTACCACTGCCCAAAATACCCGACCAATCCGTTTACTACTCACGACAGTTGTACTTATACAATTTTACCATCGTTAGAGGATCATCTCACAACAATATCGGTATAGACAACGTGTATTCGTACACATGGACAGAAGAAACTGCATATAAAGGGTCAAACGAAATTTGTTCTGCCGTTATTGACTGTCTAAACAAGCTCAATACAAATGGAATTGAGAAGATACGTCTCATGGCCGATGGTTGCGGAGGCCAAAACAAGAATTCCATTTTGTTGAGTGCTCTGATGAACTGGCTTTATTTGAACTCGCAGAACATCAAAAGTGTCGAAATCATTTTCCCAGTTACTGGACATTCTTTTCTGCCAGCAGACCGTGTATTCGCGTTAACTGAAAAAAAAATCAGGAAAATGGAAACAATATTAACTCCCGAAGACTACATGGATGTCCTAAAAGAACACGCAACGATTTTGCGTTTAGGAACGGACATTCCGATATTTGATTTTAAGACACAAAGCAGAAATGTATTGAAGTCGACCCAAAGCTTTCATTTTCAAATAACAAAATGTAAAAGATTTATCATTACTTTACAAAGAGGAGAAGTCCGAATTCGTGGTGAAATATCTTACTATTCTGATACAGGTATTCATAAACAAAATTGACATTCTTATTTATTTATTATCTGTAAATTTGTACCTACTTGACAAGAAATTTATCGCATTTTAGTATCTAGGTAATTCGTTTGTAAATATGCTGTTCCTTTTTTAATAAAGAATTTAATTTCAGGTGTTGCTAAAATAATCAATAAACGCGGCCAATCGTTTGAAAATTTTAGTCCAGAGAGACTGCCAATTGGAGTTCCAGTAAATGAAGCAAAACTGAGTGATGTTCGCAAATTGCTGGAAACGCACTTTGGCCAAGAGTGGGCATCATTGGTGGAATTGAAATATTATAAAAAAGTGCTTAACAGTGAGAACGTGATAGGGCGACCAATGCATGAAGAAGAAATTGAAGAAGATGACTCGGAAGAAATATTGAATTTTGTTTAAAATTATTAAATTAAATACCTCCTATTTTTGTAAAATAAAACTAGATTTCCTTATTTTGTTTGTATTATTTTAGTTTTATTCAGTTAGCTGCTACAAATTAACTGTCGATAGTATACCGTGACTTCGCCACTACCACATCCCTAGTTCTAATCGTGTTTTTTCAAATCCAGATAAATCCGAATCCATTAAATCAAAATTCTATAAATCCACACTGAGTTTTTTCAAAGATAGATAAATTGCATTCCATTATATCAAATGAAGGTAAATCCAACTTAAATATTACATTTTTGAAAGAATGAGTGATTTAAATACTGAATTGGCTAAACAGGATCGTTTTCTTCAATAATGTTGACATAATAAAAAAATACTGTGTTTTAATTTATGAAATTAAGACTATTAACACTTTTTTTAAAATATCTCCTAACATGGTAGAGTGGATTTATCCGAGTTTGAAGTTAAGCGACACAGTTTTGGTCTCAGCAGCCAAAGTATACAGACACTCAGAACTGGTGACGCGGAAGCAAGCGACGTACAGGTTGTCTGTGTGTGAAGCATGTTAGTCCTGATGTCGCCTCCGCTGTCTTCAATAGTAATTTCATACGGTCAGCTACGACCCTGGTTTAAATATTTCTTCTGATTTTAAGATGATAACCCGAATGCGGTATAATAAGAAAAAAGAACGGCGTACGGTGAACTGACGAAATGTGGCTGTACTATTATATGTACACCCTTCGGGGAATAAAGGCGTGCCGCGTGATGATGTTAAGAGTAAAGGAGTTACATTCATGGTTTTCGAGGGCGTAGGTGCAAGTGGAACGAATGTATGAGAGGTTGGACATAGGCATTTCTGAATCTGCATCGAATAATGAGGACGAAGAGGATGATAAAAACCCTTCTTCCCCACTGCTCAACTAGATTGCTCAACTGCATAAAGTTGAGCAGTGGGTAATACCAACGGCTCAACTGGTAATTGCTCAAGTATGAATAGTTGAGCAATGGGTAATACCCGCTGATCAACTAAAACTGCACAACTATATTTATAGACTAGAAATAAAAAATCCAAAACTCTTATATAATATACTTCACCAACAACTAAGAAAACATAAATTTAAAAAATACACACACACACACACATACACACATACATTTCTTCTTTCTTCTTACAAGAACTTATCTTGTAAGAAGAAATTGTTTTTTTTAACATTTAGTTAATGAACTTAGATTTTTTTTAAATTAAGTAGGAACCCTTATTATCGTCACACTACTATGAAATTTTAAAAGTAAAAACAAATTTTATATTTCTTCTTTTTTCTTGAATGTGTTACCGTAATTTTTCGAGAGCGTGGCCAATTGAGATTTCTGAATTAATTAGTAGCATTTGTATGTAAATAATTATATCATCATTATGTATATATTTCTTTCTTCTCCTGTTCGCTGTTTTATCTACAGCAAGCACGTCAATGTCAGCTAGTATTTTTAATAATCTTAACAATGTCTTGGTGTTTTTGTTTATAGACTTGTTTATTTTTGAATACCAATTTCGAGCACATTGTTGGTTTTATGTCGCTCTCCTAACATACTGATTATTTTTATAAAGTCCTTTTTCTTTGTTGTGTTGTCCATATACGTCATAAAGGGCTGCATTTCAAGTTTCGTATTTTCATATTCGCTTTTAATGTAATTCCAACCTTCCATTATTTTTTCCTCACTTAATGGCAACACGGAGCAGAGACGAACGATCCGCTTTTCGTGTTTTGTTTTCTGACAGCCCAATTTTTTCGCGTTTCGCCATATCATTTTAGTCCAGTGGTGTAGTAACATTCATCATCCCAATCTTAAAATCGCAGTGAAGTTTTTCAATATTCAGTTCTGGTAAATTTTGCGATTTTCAAATATATAATAAATATCTATAACTTGTCTGTTTTTTGTCAGACATTAACGCAAATATAAATGGCTTAACATGTATCGATTCCGAAGAACTGGCCATGTAAATAGTTGGGTAAAAGGATCGGGGCAGCTGCTAAAAGTTCCACCGACAAAAAATTCTGTCACATTTTTAAGCTGTTATTTATTTCCAGGAGAACAAAACACCAAAATTCGCGTTTGATCAAGAGATTCGTGCCTCAAGAGTAGTTGAGCAGTAGGTTATATGTTCGATTTTATAACAGAATGACCTACTGATCAACTAAGTTGAGCAAAAAATAGTTGAGCTATAGAGCATAAAATGTTCGGTAATACAAACTATGTTCTACAGCTCAACTGCTCAACTAGTTGAGCAGTGGGGAAGAAGTGGATAAAACCTTGATTATTAAATGTTCTTAGGTTGTGGTTATTTTAATATTTATATGTGTACAGTGTTTTATATATAAATAAAACTGGTGAATTGTTTTTTTTTTTAATTGGGATCAAAATCAAAATTTAAGATAGAGCCACCGAACATTTGCAACTTTTTTGTTATGGGTGTCGTTTTCATGCATTTCAAGCTTGCTGATAACGAAAATGAGGTAAAAATAAAAATTCAAGACGGTGTTACCAAAAATTTTCAATATTTTTGTCATGGGTGCAATTTTCATGGTTGAATGGTTTCGTGGTTCATGGCACCATTTTCAATATTGGTTTTGACTGAATTATTGTACTCTCGGATGTCTAAACTCACCGGATTATTAGAAACTTGATTTTTCAGAGCTCCAAGGGACCGTAGACTTGCGTAGGTATATGATATTAATTTCAACATGATACCTGCACGCGTTCCTGGGAAAAAGGGTCTTGTCATACAGTCCGTATATAGTTACTCTACTCTTTGACATACAGACAGACACGGACGGCCGCGTACCACTGGTCAGTTTCCCTCAGTCGTCAGTTTATTTAATTTGCCAGTTTCGTTGATTAGTAAGTTTCGCTGATTGGTCAGTTTTGGGGATTAGACAGTTGCGTCAACTCGACAGTTTCCAGTGTTCGCCAATTTCGTTGATTCGTCAGTTTTATTCGATTCGTCAGTCAAAGTACGGTCGGTAGAAAACTGCCCACACGTCTGCTAATTTAATTATGTACGTATTACGTAACATAACATCACGGCTGTTTCCTCAAAGGGCTAGGCAGAGATAAAATAAAAAATAATAATAAATATTTTTTAGAAAACAAATGTACCTACCTATTAAAAAAAAATATTGTGATTGTAAAAATACAACTTTAAGTTTGATTTAAATTGGGTTCCTAACATTTACCACTTTTGTTTACTTATACGTAAACATATCTTTTACGTTGAGTGTACTAAACTGACGAATCGAGGAAACTGGCAAACACTGGAAGCTGTCGAGTTAATGCAACTGTCTAATCGGTAAAACTGACCAATCAGCGAAACTGACTAATCAACGAAACTGGCAAATTAAAATAAACTGACGAAAGACGGAAACTGACCAGTGGTCACGAAATGTATGGGAATAGTAGATTGTTATACAAGGCTCGAAAGAAATTGGTGACTTTCTCCCGTGTTAAACACTCTACTTTTCATTTCGAATATAAGGAAAATAAAAAAAAGCGTTTTTCTTAAATATTTTATTTTCTTGTTTGCTCCATTTCTTTCTCCACTTCATAAAATCATTGTATGTATTTAAATATCTTTCCTTTAAAATTTCTGGCAAAAGATTTTCGATTACTACTGTATTTATTGCCTCCTCTTTAAACCGAATCTGGAGTCAACATTTCAGAATCGCCTGAACTCATTTTTAATCAAATATTAGTCTTTGAAAAACCCAGATTTTGGATTTCGGTACAGCTTAAAGAGTTAGTAGATATTCCGCCAAATTATATTGTACAAAATATTTATTTAATTTCAATAGGGTATTAAAATAATATGTATATAAATAACAACCTAATTAATAAAAATAACAAAATTATATCCTAACTAAAACTATACGAGTACACAAGCTAAAATATGGCGTCGAAAAATCCATCCACATCACTATCGACCGGTAATGTACCCAAGAGACTGGCGGCATTGCCACGTTGTATGGCAATGCTTAGCCACTGGCCAAAGTTAAAGCCAGCCCTTGGGTCACAAGCGGGAGGAAACGCCCGGGTGTCACCACCACCACTGTGTGGAGCGCCCGGAGGACACGGTGGAGCATACGGTGGAGGTCTGCCCGGCTTGGGCGGAGCATTGCCGTGTCCTCACGGAGGCGATCGGCGGCGGCGATCTCTCGCGTCCGGGCCTGGTTCAGGCCATGGTTCGGAGCGAGAGTGCATGGGAGGCCGTCACCTCCTTCTGCGAAGCAGTAATGCTCGCGAAGGAGGAGGCGGAACGCGTGAGGGTGAGTCAAGATTCGCGCCCTCGCGCCCTTAGTCGCCGCAGGAGACGCCCCGGGCGTCGGGAGTCGCTAGCCGATTTCCGGCCACCGTAGGCGCGGGCCTGCGGACGGTGAGCGATGGGTAGCTCGCCGTCCGAAAGGGACCAGGCCCGGGTCGACGGCGCGTTGTGTTCCACGCGCGCCTCAAAGAGATGTCAGCACCAACTGACGGGGTCCAGTAGGACCAATACCTGCCAGGATTGCGAGTTTGTCCGAAAGGGATATCGTGGCCCTGGCACACAGGCAACGGAAGGAACACGGGTGGGTTATAGTCAGTAAAAGTCTGACACGCCCTCCCGCTCCGCCCATAGCGGGAGAAGTTATTTGATAATTTCCCATCCAAAAAAAAAAAAAAAAGCCCTTGGGTCACGGGAAGTGTCAACCAGCCGTTTCGAGATTTCATTAAAAATACCATGAGCACTAGGACCCGAGGCCCGAGGGTTTCAACCCCAAACGGCTCGAAAATATAATTTCCAACAAGGTTATACTATTATACTTACGCCGCTTGACGTTTTCCGCAGCCGCAGAAGCAGCACCAGCACAGCACGCTGAGCCAGAAGAAATAAAGACAAATTAAATAGTCTTTTTTAAATTTTAAATAAGGAACACACCGCGTCACCGCCTCGGGCCGTCCTGCTTCCCGGTTTTTTTTTTATTTCACACTGGCTGTATATATGTTACGGCTTAATACCCGAAGTGCGGCTACACCTAGTTTTAGCCGGTTAGAACTAGGTGTAGCCACTTACTCTTGGTTAAACCTAGTACCTAGTAGTTTTCGGGTAAAATCATTTGGGTTAGGTTAGGTTAGAACAGTAACCATTAACAAGCGAAGGCGAGCGAGCGAAGCGAGCGTGCCGCGGCAGCGGCCGCCGAGCGCCAGATCCCCTCTATTGTTGGTAAATTGGTTTTATCCAACAGGGATTGTCTGGACCTATAATTCTAACCGGCTAAAACTAGGTGTAGCCGCACTTCGGGTATTAGCCGTAACATATACACTCACAAGACCGCAGCATTTTTTTTTATCGATATTTTTTTTTTCACACTGGCTGTATATACACTCACAAGACCGCAGCATTTTTTTTTATCGATATTTTTCTTAATTAAGTAACATTATCCGTAGCCGATTATCTAACCAAAAGTTCTATTTTTAAATGTCCTTCCCGCCCTAGAGAGGCAAGCAATTACTATGAGTCTTTCCCACCCTTGGGCGGGAAAGACTCATAGTAATTGCCAGCACTCAGCTTCTTTCACCCGCTACTCGGATCAAACAAACACTACTTTCCAAGTATGAGAAATGAAAAAGTTTTTTGCAATTTCTGTCTCTTCTAGTACTCAAACCTTAGTTGGTCTAACAAAGTGTTTTGATCCTCATAAGAATCAGGATCGAGAAGGAGGATAAAAAAACTATCCCAAACTTTTGGAGTGAGTGAGTAAGAGGCCGTTATCACCCGATTAACAGTCAACCAAAATAATTTGATAAAAGTAGCAAATTACCTTGCGGCTTTTCCAAGCAACTCACTTTAGGTAATCTAATTTTTGTAACATATAGACCATAGACACCAAGAGCACTCGTTTTATAGATTTTTCGTAAATATGGCAACATTCTAGTTTATGTCAAGTTTAAAAAATTCTAGATTCTTTGACAATTTGACAAGTGCTGCAGTTTTTCGTTTATCAGTCATAAAATTTCCAAGCAAAATGAATACTCTGTTGAGGAGGGCTGCGATCCAGTACTTGAAGACTAATGCGCGGTCTTCTACCCACGCGGCTACCGCTGGAGGCCATGGAGGTAAGACCTATTTCGGAAAACAAAAAATTATGTAATCAGATAACCTAAAGAAGGGCCTTATCTACCTGTCCATTTACTTTATAAAATGCTCTAATTTTATCAACTATACCAAATCCATAGGCAGTAGTAACATCTACCTGGTCAGCATCAGTAAAGTTTTTCCGTGTTCTTATTTTCTGTAAGTCTGTTCATTGTAAACTTGAAAATCTATATTTCAGTGTTGATTTATGTAGAAATTTGCCGTTCGAACTTATTCAATGACTTCTAAGTTTTATGAATTTCTCACAATATACATTCTGTTAAATTGACCATGTAGTTTTGCCTTTGACAAATAAGGCTTTTATTAATAAAAGTGTATTCAATACTATCACAAATCTTGATTTTCAACTAAATTTACGTTAACATTAATTATGAATTCTTTTAGTAAAAATCTGTGAGCATTATTCATTCCGTTGTTAGAATTCTAACCCAAATATCTTTTTGTTCTGTATGTTAATTTTCATCAGTTTTCCCTATGTATCAATTCCACAAAACTTGACCAAAAAAATCTATTCATATTGCGATCCCAGGTGGCTACAAACTATGGAAGAAGATGACTTTCATCGTTGCATTCCCGGCAGTTGGTCTTGGCATGATCAATGCCTATCTGGCCCACCAGGAGCATGCCCATGAAGGACATCCCGAATTTGTGCCCTATGATTACCTGCGCATGCGCACCAAGGTATAGTCACTGATATTATTTAATTAAACTTAATTTTATTGATCAATCTCAAAGGTTTATGTGCATATAATATTATAAAATGTGTAACAAAAACCCTGTTGTTCCTTCTACCTACGTTTTAAGAATCGGTATACATACGTAATAAAGCAAGTCATTTATAAAAACTGTTCAACAAAAATAATTATAATAAATATTTAATTATTAATATTTGTAATGTTTAACTGATTTCTAACCTCTTTCATTCTTTGATTTTAATTTCTCGACTAGCCAATACTTAATTTTTTTAATTTATAATTCCACCAATTTTGTGCTTGTTAAAAGGAACAACAGGGTTTTTGTTACATACTGTTTAAGCTATATGTTGTTTGTTGGAACACACTGTTTGCAAAGCAGAGTTAACAATAGAACAATTACAATGAATTATAATGAGATTTGCAAAATAGAGAAATGGTTTGTTAATTCTAAATACTGAATGAAACAATGTAAGCCATCTTAGAAAAGTTTAATAATTACTATGGTTTAAAGATAACATTCTACTGGCATCTTCATTAAAATATTTTTTTCTGTATTTTCAGCGTTTCCCGTGGGGAGATGGCCAGAAGTCCCTCTTCCACAACCCCCATGTCAATGCTCTCCCTAGTGGCTATGAGCATTAATTATTAAAATGTTAGTGCAAATATGCAAAACATGTTTAGATTACAAATTATATTGTATTGTGATAAGGAATTAAATTGCTTGAAAATGTACCCTTTTTTTTTTTTTTGGGTGGGAAATTATCAAATAACTTCTCCCGCTCTGGGCGGAGCGGGAGGGCGTGTCAGACTTTTACTGACTAAAACCCACCCGTGTTCCTCCATTTGCCTGTGTGCCAGGGCCACGATATCCCTTTGGGACAAACTCGCAACCCTGGCAGGCATTGGCCCTAATGGACCCCGTCAATTCGTGCTGACGTCTCTTTGAGGCGCGCGTGGAACACGACGCGCCGTCGACCCGGGCCTGGTCCTTATCGGACGGCGAGCTACCCATCGCTCACCGTCCGCAAGCCCGCGCCTACGGTGGCCGGAAATCGGCTTGCGACTCCCGACGCCCAGGGCGTCTCCTGCGGCGACTAGGGGCGTGAGGGCGCGAACCCTGCCTCTCCCTCACGCGCTCCGCCTCCTCCATCGCGAGCATTACTGCTTCGCAGAAGGAGGTGACGGCCTCCCATGCACTCTCGCTCCGAACCAAGGCCTGAACCAGGGCCGGACGCGAGAGATCGCCGGCGCCGATCGCCTCCGTTAGGACACGGCGGTGCTCCGCCCAAGCTGGGCTGAAAATGTACCCTCGGTTTTTATTTATTTAATTAATAGGATTAAGGCCTGTTGTACACGGCACGGTTTCTTTATAGTACGCCGCGCTAGCCGCACCGTAAAATAATAGTGAGTTTGTGTTTAATACGGAAAACCGCTGGACGACGCATACGGCGACGACGCCGTGCCGTAGTGTCGCTGTCTTAACAAGCCTTCCTAATGATCCGTATAGCATTGACAACCGCGTCTACACACTGCGTAACTGCGTATCAACCGTAGTTTTTCACGGCAAAAAAAACGTGTGTGTACGATCAGTGCTCTGAATTACCTGACCCCTCTTTTTTTTTCTTTTTTTTTTCGGGTGGGAAATTATCAAATAACTTCTCCCGCTCCACCCAGAGCGGGAGGGAGTGTCAGACTTTTACTGACTAAAACCCACCCGTGTTCCTTCAGATGCCTGTGTGCCAGGGCCACGATATCCCTTTCGGACAGGCTCGTAACCCTGGCAGGCATTGGCCCTTTCGGACCCCGTCAATTGGTGCTGACGTCTCTTTGAGGCGCGCGTGGAACACAACGCGCCGTCGACCCGGGCTTGGTCCTTATCGGACGGCGAGCTACCCATCGCTCACCGTCCGCAAGCCCGCGCCTACGGTGGCCGGGGATCGGCCTGCGATTCCCGACGCCCGGGGCGTCTCTTGCGGCGAAAAGAATATCATTTCGTCAGAACCGAATCTACGACTTCGCCAATAGCCAGAATGACTCAAAGAAGAAGTGGGGATGACGGGTCGGGTTATGTAGGTCACCGACTACAATAGGCCTAAGAATTGGCAGTTGGAGAACTAATATCTTCCCATTTCTTAACAAGTTTTTATAAATTTTGGGATTACGTGCCGAGTTCATGTAGTAAACTTCTTTCTTTAACTTTTAACTGTTTGATGTTTTAGAAAATTTGGTTACATCGAAAGGAAACGTATTAGGGTACCCAATGGAATAGTAGTGAAGGTCATTCAATTTGAGATTAAATGTAGGGAACAGCTGATTTTTTATTCGCGATTTTATTTTTGGTCCCATAGTAAAGGTTGTTCATAATGATGAGTACAATGACTCCTTAAGAGGTTGTGCGTTAATTCTGGGACATGTTTTATAGACGGATTTACAAAATTATTTATTTGTTCGAAAAAGTATGCTCTCGAGGTGGTCCCATTGTCACCAAGACAGATTCTGATGAGGGATCCGATAGAAATCGAGGGAATTCCTCAAATTTTATAGAGACACCTATAGCGGGTATTTTTTTTAGTAACTCATGCTCATGCACTCGGAAAGCACCTTTTGGTGAAGTGGAACTGATGATGAAGACCACAGATGGCCATCGGAACTACTTAATAATAAGTATTTCACGGTTGCGATTCGATTAAGCACTTTAATATGGTTGCTAAGCAATTTATGCTCGTCACAATGCATATGGTGAAGTCACCATCAGTTCGAGTTCTCCTGGTTCTTACCAGGAGAACTCCTCAACAATTAACGCCCCTGCATCGGGAAAAGCAATATTTTGTAAAAGGTGACAAGCTTATTGACATTAAGCTATTGTAACTTAGAAAAATACAAACTAACCCACTAAAAAGTGAAAAATATTTTTTTTTTTTACAAAAAAAAAGAAACAACCGACTTCCAAAAAAAATACTACAAAGTAAAAAATAACTTACTAAAATAACCAAAAACAACCATTTAGTTGGCAGGGGGGACACTTTACTGTAATGGCTACTCCACATTTGTGCCGTGAATTCACGGCACAAGGCGTGCCCTCCACATTCACGGGATGCTCGCAGTTGTTCGTGAAACCCGCCGCGAAATGGACGTAGAAGCTGCTGCTGCAATAACTTTGTTTGCTGTAGCAACATACCACTATTTAGACGTCCAAAACAAGAAAGTTATTAGAAAGCGTTG
This sequence comes from Tiliacea citrago, assembly GCA_963921375.1. NCBI lineage: Eukaryota > Metazoa > Arthropoda > Insecta > Lepidoptera > Noctuidae > Tiliacea > Tiliacea citrago. The sequence goes on from OY992796.1 coordinate 18,203,169, forward strand.
GAAAAAAAGAATATGGTGGATGACTGATAAGTAACTGATCAAGGTATGTTTGCTTGTGTACTCGTGTAGTGAATTTTTGAATTGAATTTTAGAACAGTCTTTAATAATTATTTAAAATTCATTTCAGACTTTCTATGGAGAAAAGTTATCAGAATTACATTCTGAACCCAGTGGCGAATTTAAGAAATTTACTCGTATCTGGCACGGCCGTGAATGTGGATGTGTACGCGTGAACGCCGCGCGAACGGACCGCGTACCCTTTGTCGCGAAAAACCGACTGGTCGGAGAACAGGCGTGAATGCGCGTGAACCCCGCGAAAACCGTCCACATTCTCGTTCACGCCTGTTCATGGAGCTTCACGGCACTAATGTGGCGCCTCCGCGCCATACATAAATGCAAACGAATCGCTCACAGGGATCGCTGGATCAAAAAATGGTTTTCACAGACCCGCAATATTTTTAAGCGGCCTATCCAACGATACCCGACAGTATGAGACAGAAAAGAAAAAAACATAGGTAATAAAAACAACTGACTTAGAGAAATATAACTTTCATCCCAATTACGGAACCCTTCATTGTGCGTGGTTCGACACGCACTTGGCCGGTTTTTATTCTTGGATATCACCACTACCCCCCCCTACTACTACTTCTATTATTTGCACTGCGGGTGTCATCTATGATGCTACGCGGGTGTCATGAATGACTACATTAATACTAAATAGTGCTCTGTGCTAGCTACGCTACTGAGAATATTATTTATTTGAATAATGGGTATTTTATTTATGTTGAACTTTCCGCAGAGAATTGAAAAAAAAACATAGGCAGTCATGGGGACTGCAGACAGAAATGAAAACTTATCGTTCAACGCGCAAGTTTTTACTTCAATAAAATAATGCGTAGTATACACCCTTTTCACGCGGTCAATTTAACTTACTGCTACTACAGCATGGCCCAGGCATATCGGTGACGCAAACTTATAAGTTTTTCCTCTACCAAAAATTACTCCACGCATTTTTACCGACAATGCGTTAATTTTTTTTTCACTAAGCGCGTTGATGCATTTCTGAACGACTTCTGTCAGAGTCAAACTAAAATTGTCAAAACAAAAAATGCAAAACAGGCCTGCGACAGCTTTAGTTCCAAAAAATGCGTTATGGCGCTACTTTCGGTAGCCATGTTGTTGGCAGCCATTTTGGGCGTTGTATTTATCTATTAAACTGACAGATTGTATTTTCCAAGAACAATAAACTGGTTTGCTGAAATTAATTTATAATGTGTAATGTGGTGTTGATAATATTTTTAGAGTACCAAAGCACAAAACACAAAAATGGGACACAAAGAAGAAAGCCAATTGCTAATTGCCCTTGTTATACTTATATATAATCATGTAATATTTCAGAAACTACAGCCTCCGGTCAAAATGTCAGTGAGACAATGGCTACAACAGGCGAAGCTGTGGCATTCATCAATAAACTCTTTGATAGTGTGAACGGATCTCGAGGGAGCATTGTCCAGGGCAAACTGCGTGGACCAATAAAGCCGAACGCTCGTCAACTCTACAATTTTTGGATAGACGCCAAACATAATGAAAAATATACAAGTTTTGAAAGGTCTAAACTGTTGTTCGAAAAACACGCAACAATCTGAAATGTCGTTTTATTTTTACATTTCTTTCGTTATATTCGTATCCAATGAACATAACGAAAGGAAATTATTGAACCTAGCAAATAATAAAATTAACCCTATAAGAATTTTCCATGGAACATCACTATGCTATCGATATTCTATGGTAATCGCTATCGTCACTTTTCTATTAAGCTGTGGGTAATCACTAGGTGACATTTCGACACTAGCGCTTGGCGCATATTTTTGGAATTAATCGTCAACCATTGTACTGTCCTATCTGTCTCTGATTAGTATATAGTTATCTGTGATGCAAAATCGATTGGCAAGTACGCAACATGTCATCAGTGATGTGTAAATAAATTGTTAAATTTCACTTTCCTGACTGGATATTGGTGACTTCTAGCACAAAATTCAAAACATGAGATAAATTAATATCCATCTTATCAAATTCCAATATGTCGAGCGCTTCGGTAAAAGAATTTGGCAAGGCATGGTGGTCGGAGGTGTATAACAGAATAATCGGTGCTGTGGTGTTTCTTGACGATGCTAGTGCGGAGTGCCTGCACTGGGACGGTGGTCTGTTCAACCTGCTGTCCGGGGGAGCGGTCGCTGTAAAGAGTTTATCTCCATTTGAGGTAAATAATAATATGTTGAATTGATAGCAGAATTTTTCGCTATCATCCTCGTTATTTTTTCCAAAGAAGTATCCAATTGCAAAGTTTTACTGTTTTATGCATCATACTCCTTTCAAAAATATTTAGAAGTCAAGTCATTAAGAACATTGCACTATTGTTTGCCAAGATTCTATGAAACCCATATTTGTTACACTTCAGGTTTGCAAGAAAGATCAGAAGAAAGCAGTGTTTATAACACAAACAACGAATACGCAGCTGCAAACAATATCTGAGATAATTCGTCACAGTGATTTAACGCATTGCATTCTCATATCTTGTGTGAGCCTGGATGTGGTGTACTTAGAAGTGAATGACGGGAGAGATGTGAGTGATGTCATTGCTTCTGGACGTGGACCGATAGAGGCAACAAAGCAGCTTGAGATGATGCTGATTGGATGGATTGGGAAAACGGTATAAAATCAATTTACTCAATTTTATGAAATGTTACAAGTTCTAATGATAATAATTATTCTGTCTTTGCTCCTTAAAATAACATACATCAACCTACTATTTACAAACCAAAACATTGTCTATTTCAGCAAAGTGCAGTGGAAGTAGTGCACATACCGATCTTCACCATAGCTCTAACAAATGTGGTGTTCGTCACTCCTTCATACCACGACATATACCCACTGTTTTACAACAAGTTGATACCGTACACACCATCCATAGACCTTCATACCTTGTCCAGTGATGAGCGATCTCAAGCACGAAGACTGGCCAGCGGACTAAACAACATGCTTGATTCCATGAATTTGAAGGAGGATATCTTCTATATTGGCACTTATGGCTCATTATTAGCTGGCATTTTGGAGAATTCACCTGTTTGTATCTCAAGGCGGAGGGTAAGTTTTTGCTAAATTAAATATGCTATTATAAAAGAAAACATTGAATACTTTGTGGATTTTCTGTTTGCTAAGTTTTGCTCATAAGCTAAACTGGACCTAAACCCTACTTATCATAATAATTCTTCATCATATTTTCTTTATCATTGTTATATTGTATAACAATACTTACAATAACAATACATATGATATTTAAGCTTAATAATAAACCTGATGAGATGTTTATTTCCGAATGTTGGGTACAGTACATTGTTTGTTGCAGAAACTATTTGGGCCAAAAGAAAATCATAGAAATATATTATGACTGACCATTATATGTACCTATTTATTAATGTAATATTCATAAACATTATGTCTGTTAATTTAAAGCAATATATTATATCTTGTATTTTAATTTCTATAGATATTAATTATTTCATAATGTTTAATTTCTAATATTGTAATTTAACAATGCATGCCTGATAGGGTAGATTTTTTGAGGTACTATAAAATATTTTTAAGACCATTTTATATCACCAATAATCGCATTAATACAAACTTTGACTTTGTTTCCTGCTAAATTCAATTTTCTTACGTCTTTTGCAATTTGCAAGTCAGTATCAGGTTGTATCTTGATCAAAATATGATTTGCGACTGTAACAGATATGTATTTTATTTACAGAATTATAATCATTAGAATCATTAATACATCTCTCTAGCTTAGATTTGTTCCATGGAATGACTTTATCATGAAATCATAACATTGGGGAACAAATCAAACTATATTTCCTGCAAATGAAAATCTTTAAGGTGTTATTTTTTATTTTCCAGAACTGCCTACACCCTGCGTCCCTAATTATTGTAGACCGCACTCTAGACTTGTGCGGCGTGACCAGCTACTCCACAGAGTCAGTACTAGATAAGATCATGTCAGCACTGCCCCGGTTTCCAGGACATTCCAATGAAGTTGCTGTGGATGTATCATCGCTATGTGAGGCTAATGTGTAAGTATTAGTTTTGATTGAGACCTTATTGACTTGATAGACGTACATACATAAATACTATTTCAGGCACCAACCTACATGGTCTTCACATGATCTGACCAAGGTTATGTCTGGACTTTAAAAGTTCTTTTGACCTCGGATTTTTTTCGGCTTTTTTGCTCTGAGTAGTCAGATAGGAAAACGAAACGTTGACCTCATCTAGTTTTTAGGGTTCCGTACCCAAAGGGTAAAACGGGAACCTTATTACTAAGGCTCCGCCGTCTGTCTGTCCACCAGGCTGTATCTCATGAACCGTGATAGTTAGACAGTTGAAATTTTCACAGATGATGTATTTCTGTTGCTGCTATAACAACAAATACTAAAAAACAGAATAAAATAAATATTTAAGGGGGCTCCCATACAACAAACGTGATTTTTTTTGCTCGTTTTTGCTCGATAATGATAACGGCAACAGATAGACGCTTGAAATATTCACAGAATATTTAGTTATACATTCACTTTAAAAAAAAAAAACTTAATTAAAAAAAATAAGGGGTGCTCCCATACAACAAACGTGATTTTTTTTGCGCCGTTTTATAGATAATGGTGCGGAACCATTCGTGCGCGAGTCCGACTTGCACTTGGCCGGTTATTCTTAAATATGATTGACGTATAAAAGTGTTTGTACAAATCTACTTACAGAAATAAAATTATTTATAATTTAAAAATTAACTATTGAACATTTATCTCTTTATTCACGTTGCTAATTAATTATAATTCCAGTATAAACCACCCAGAAGACGTGCAGCTAAGTCCTGGCTGCCTATACCACGCGAACGACGACGCGTGTGTGCAAACATACGAGCACATGATCAACAAGTCGCACAAAGAGGTCATGTTCGACCTCTACAACAAACTGTCCAAGATCGACGTACAGAAGTCGCCTAGTCCTAAGACTCTATTAAAGGTCACACCACAGAGTGTTGAGAAGATCGTCAATGCTTCTAAAGGTAAATAAATAGATGTAAGTTATAGTGCACGACTACATGATCAAAAAGTCGCAAAAGGAGGTCTTATTCGACTTCTACAACAAACTGTCCAAGATCGACGTGCAAAAGTTGCTGAGTTCTAAGACACTGTTGAAGGTCACACCGCAAAGCGTTGAGAAGATCGTTACAACTTCTAAAGGTAAATAGACAATTGTAACCTGTAGTGTTTTCAGCTGTAGACATACGAGCATATGATATACAAGTGGCACAAGGAGGTCATGTTCGACTTCTACAACAAACTGTCCATTATCGACGCATGCAAAAGTCGCCTAGTCCTAAGATTTTTTTGAAGGTCATGCCACAAAGCGTTGATAAAATCGTTACGGCTTCTAAAGGTAAATATATGTAAGTTATAGTGTACGAACACATGATCAAAAAGTCGCGTAAGGAGGTCATGTTCGACCTCAACAACAAACTGTCCAAGATCGACGTACAGAAGTCGCCCAGTCCTAAGGTCATGTTAAAGGTGCACCGCAGTGTTGCGAAAATCGTAATAGCTTCAAAAGGTAAATTGAGTTGGACAGTTTAGTTTGTGTTATGCTAAAAAAGATGTGTATGAGCCATAGAAAATGTATAATGTTGCTGTTTGTGTGGATTATGGGGCTGCCAACGAGGTAGATATACAAGGTGTAACATAAATAACACTTAACCTTTTAAGGGATCATTGATTTCAGGTTGTGCGTTATTTATTTATGTTACCTATTGAAATCGATTCAGTTCTTCATTCTGAACAAACTATATTCAGGTTTCGCATACACTAAAAATAATGTTGTATATGTGGTCGACTTACAATTGACGGAGAAATCCGATCGGTGAACATACATTAAAAAAACACATACAGACGACTACATTTATAACCTCCTTCTTTTTGGAAGTCGGTTACAAAGGAACCAGTGATTGGCATGTCAAATTTGAAAATGCTTCTCAAATAAAGCTTTTTCAGAGTTTCAACTTCAATGTGAGAGATCTGAATCAGAGTGATTTATGCGGCCTACCGAAATGTCCTTTCTCTGGTATTGTTCGTCGAATCGCTGAACTCCTTAAGTTCTGAGTTGAGCTGCACGATTACTGACAAATGCGTATACTGACTGGATAGGTCCACTCAATCTTTGTGGTTCTTTCCTCAAAAAACCATTTCAGACACCAGTCTACATGGTCTTCACATGATCTGACCAAGATTATGTCTGGACTTTAAAAGAGACTGTGACCTCAGAGTTGGTTTCGGCCTTTCTTCTCAGAGTAGTCAGATAGGAAACGCCGACCTCATCTAGTGTTTAAAATATGATTAACGTGTAAAAGTGTTTGTACAAACCTACTTACAGAAATAAAATCATTTCATTTCAACTGTCTGATTAAAAAAATGTGCCAGGTTTTGAATATTTTTTTAATCCTTATTATCAATTGGCTATTCTAGATACCGAATCTGGTCTTAACTCAATACTCCACTACTGACCCGTTTTGCTTGGACGCGCACATATTTTTTTGCTAAATAATTATTATTTTGTATCGACTGCTCAGTATGAGCAGTCGATACAGTAGTTCACATAAATAAAGTGACTTTAAAAATTGCCGACATAATGTTACTTGCTTATTAAATACTTACCTAGTAAGCTATAAATTCTAAAGGAATCATCTTTTATGCTTACCGTTAAAAATAATCTATTGTTACCGAATAAACAGTATTGGCGTAATATGCGAGAAGCTGCTAACTAATAATAAATTCAAAACATTGACAATAAACAGTACATAGTAAATTATTATAAGTAATTCACGATGGTAACAAAATCAATATCGGTCCTTTACAGGTAATTATGACGTAATCGGCAAACATCTGGGCGTGTTACAGCAAGCGTTAGCGGTCGTACAAACATTGAAGTCTCCGAGGCGAGCTCAGCAGGAACTGCTCATGAGTTTGGAGAAGCAGGTGCTACAGAACCTTGCTGCCAGTCGGGACTCTACTAGTGTGCTCCATCAGGTAACTTATTTAATTTTGTTGAGGAGCTTGTGGTGGAAAAAATTGAGCCGTCACGGGACGCCTGTCAGATGTGAAACATCGAAATTATTTACACACTACTACATATAGCCTGTATAGTGGCGAGGCGTCGCCACGCGGCATGCGTCGCCTCGCCAGCAATCAGTTTTACGTGCGGCTATAGATGTGTCACATCAATAATAACAGCTGCACGGGTCGATCTATCAGGTTAAGCTACGCTTGCCAGGGTTGGTCCGTGAATGGGTGTCCATCTTTACATAACTAGACTCCACCGTGCCTCGGAAAGCACGTTAAGCCGTTGGTCCCGGCTGTCATTCGTAGATCTTAGGCAGTCGTTACGGGTCATCAGAAGCCCCAAAGCCTGACAACCAGTCTTACCAAGGGGTATCGTATTATGCAGTTACTGGGTTGTGGAGGTCAGATAGGCAGTAGCTCCATGTAAAATACTGGTATTCAGCTGCATCCGGTTAGAGTGGAAGCCGACTAATTGATGTTTAATTTTGTTGCGTCATTGATGGCTAAAAACGTTTTTAAATTTTTTCGTTGGTAACGTTAAATTGCTATTCTGCTCAAGTAGGCAAGTCAGTCTTTGATCTAAAAATAAATCTTGCAAACAACAAAATCAATTGCAATCTTGTAATCTTGCCTTGTAGGCAATGTAGGTAAACCTGGTTTACTAGCAGATTCTCAAACCATCGTTTACCACTGCTGGACGACAGAAACTTGCATTCATAATAATAACTAAAAAGTTTTGGTACCCTGGCTGTTGATGACGTTAACCACCCAACCATAGACGTATAAAAAAAGTCGGACGAAACTCCCGCTAAGACAAAACTGTGTCCCGAAATGGTGGCGAATGAAGATTGATTGTAATCTATAAAATCGGGAACTAAGTTGTTGAAATATTCATTTACCAATGAAACGTGCTTCCTGGTTTTTAGGGTTCCGTACCCAAAGGGTAAAACGGGAACCCTATTACTAAGGCTCCGCCGTCTGTCTGTCTGTCTGTCCGTCTGTCACCAGGCTGTATCTCATGATCCGTGATAGCTAGAGAGTTGAAAGTTTCACAGATGATGTATTTCTGTTGCCGCTATAGCAACAAATACTAAAAATCAAAACAACATAAATATTTAAGGGGGCTCCCATACAACAAACGTGATTTTTTTGCTCGTTTTTGCTCGATATTGATAACGGTAACAGGTAGACACTTGAAATATTCACAGAATATTTAGTTATATATTCACTTTAAAAATCAATAATTATATTAAAATAAAACAAATATTTAAGGTTATTCCATACAACAAACGTGATTTTTTTGCCGTTTTTATAGATAATGGTACGGAACCCTTCGTGCGCGAGTCCGACTCGCACTTGGCCGGTTTTTTTTTTTTCTTTCGATCGCTATGGTTTTAATACCATTTCACCACACAAGACATGCTGTCTTTCAATACTTTTTTGCCGCGTAGACGTGTCGACTGTGTTGACGTTTGCGTGCGTAATGGCTAAGGATGGTGTGTATGTGTGCGTGCCGGGCCTGTACGTACAGCGAGCTGGCTAACTGAGTGACACAGTTTTCTGTCAGCGAGAATCCGTCCGACTTTCTATACGTCCATGCACCCAACATTATAATAATACCACCTTACAGTAGTCGCATATGATGTGTAACATCTGACATCTCACCTTGGTAATAAGCAACTAAGCAGCGACAGAAATTAAACTCAAAAATATTTTTTATTCGAATAATTATTAATTTTTAGTGGTCGCCCACTGTTCGAAATTCTACCCCCTCTACTTACAATCTATAACTAATTCCATGAGTACACTAATTCCATGCTATTGTAGAGTAGTTACTAATCCCATGCTATCAAAAACTACTTATTCTATGCTCAAGAATAGATATATAATTATATATGATAATATAGAATACGCTTTATTATGTACACCATAAAAATTACAGATATAAATGTACAAATTTTACATAGGGTGACACAATGGGCGGTCTTATCGCTAAAAACGATATTTTAAAGTCAATCTTTGGAAAGCCTTTGACTTTCTAGATATCTGTATATCGGCTATCAGCGCCAAAAACAGTTTGTCCATCGTCATGTTTTCCCCCTCCACATAACATAATATCACGCCTTGTTTCGCCGAAGGGTTGGGCAGAGGTGTACCTATAGTACACGGGTACATTTCGCCAGTTATGTTTAAGTACCATGTAATAGGGGGCGAGCCTATTGCCATCAACCGGGCACAAATCCAGACTCCGGGCTGATACTGAGAAATTCCGAATGGAAAAATCCAATAACACTTGTCCGACCCGGGAATTGAACCCAGGACCTCATGCTCGTGCCACCACTAGACCAACGAGGCAGTGCCCCTCTACAATAACATTAAAAACAAATACTAATTCCTAATCTATTTTTCTCTTGCAGATCAGCCACTTAATAAAAACTCGTAAAGACAGAAACCTGCCCCTCGAAAGTCTCCTAGCCCTGCTTATCCACGTCTACTCCCTAATAGGCACTGAAGTATCCTTCTCCAAACAACACGAGGACAGTCTCACTGAAACGCTCAGTGTTGCCATATTCGAAGACCATAAGAGTCTGTACCGTAAGAAAGTGGAGACGGGTGTCATGGTCACACCGGAGGAATGTGATGCGGCGTCTAAGAGGGTGATGGCCCAGTTGAAGGATATCGCTCAGATGAGGAGGGTTTTGCATAAGTGAGTGTGTTTTGTTTATTATATAGAGCAGTGTTAATCGCCCCAATTTACGAGTTGTAGGTCGTGGGTTCGAACCCAAGCAAGCGCTTTACTTAGTGTAAATAATTTCATCACCACTGCTCTCAAACCGGTGAAGGAAAACATCGTGAGGAAACCGACATGTCCTAGAACCAAACATTCGAAGACATGTGACATGACATGTGTCTTGGGTTCGATTCCCAGGTCAGGCCAACGTGTTGATTGGGTTTTCCATCGGGGATTTCTCAGTAGCAGGCCGGAGTCTGGATTTGTGCCCGGTTGATGGCAATAGGCTCGCCCCCTATTACATGGGACTTAAACATAACTGGCGAAATGTGGGTTTACTATATTTACACCTCTGCCTACCCTCTCGGGGATTACTGGCGTGCTGTGTACAGAAATTGTATGAAATAAGTTATTATTTCATACAATTTATTTTTTTTAATATTGCAAATTCTGTAGTATGTATCAGTCCAGTCACCCGATTTTTTCAATCTTTCCCAACAATTGAATGCTCACTATACAATTTCAAAGTGCTCATTTTTTATGAAATCCTATTTTATTTGTGCAGATACAACTCCGTATTGAAGCCATGCGAGACGGGAGTCGGTCACGAGTACCGTGGCGTCCTCCAGCAGTTGGTGGACGATCTGGTTGACACCGAGCGACCTGACATGACCGACCTCAAACACAGGAACGATAGCATCAAGGATTTGCTGCGAAGCGGACTAAAGTAAGAAAAATTTCATTTTTAGTATAGCGCCATCTTGCGGTGAGTAAATTAATCATTTGAGCAAGCGCCATCTATTGGTGAGTAGAATCAACAATTTCTTAAGAGAAAATTTGAAATTATATTTATTGTACAGTCATGAGCACTAATAAGTAAACGCTTAGCAGAATTCAAATCCGATTTTCTCGTGGAATAACGATTGCAACTTTGAGAAAAGATCTATTTCATAATAGTTTTGGTTCCAAAATACTATCGTTCGTAGTAAAATAAAATTTCAATCAATATAGTTGGAGGAAATCACTTTTAAAAGTTGCTGAGTGTATACATATTGGTGCTCGTGACTGTACACAGTAAAATATATAGATACGTCATAATTCACGACGATATTCATTGTTTTTTTACAGCATATTAACAAGCAAGAAGACACGAAACTCAAAACATCCGCTCGACAACTCCACTATAATCATCTTCGTTGTCGGCGGCATCACGGCGGAGGAATGCAAACGCTTGCATCGGAGCGTGATCACTAGCGGTATCGACAACACCGTTCTAATCGGTTCCACGAAGCTGGTCACCCCAGTTGAAGCTATGAGGGATGTGTTGCCATTATAGCGACGCGATAAAAAAGTGGTCAAGTCCTATTTTGACTACTGGGTCCGTTGCTCACAAATGCGGAAACGACGCCTCGCCTCGTTGCTTGGTGAGCTTTAAAGATGTACAGTTGAAATATCTTGTCCAAAAATAGTGTTAACGAACTATGGATTCATTTTTAAATAATACTGCATATTTATTTTTGGTAGTCGCTCCATGTAAAATACTGATATTCAGCTGCATCCGGTTAGACTGAAAGCCGACCCCAACATAGTTGGGAAAAGGCTAGGCAGATTGATAGATTTATTTTTGGCATACGAACTTTCGGTAAAATAATGACAGAAGAGTAGGTATTCCATAGTTGTATATTCGACTTACAGAAATAGTCTGTGTATTGTTAGATGTTGTTCAGACTTGCTAAAACTATTGTATACCTAATTTATATGATATATATATTACATATTCCGTACAAAGTATTTTTTGTTTATTTCTTAGCTATTTCTTCTTAGAAATGTATGAATGTAATTCTAGTAGAAAGTAATTCAAAATTTTTTGAATGTCATAGCTGTTTATGTAGGTATCCTACCTACCCATTGATCAATACATTTTGTTTTTATGATGAACATCTAGGATTGTCGTCACAATGTCGTGTGTTTTGAATTTTGGTTGTTTTTTAGTGATATTGTGTCTATTGTGACTTGTTATTGTGTTCGTTTGTGTGTTTCCACCTGTTTGCAGGTTTGTTTTGTCTATTTTAACCTGACATAACCTAGTCATTATTATCCATGATGAATATGGATAAAAACAAACCTCCCGATCCTCCTGATAACCTATACTACTCCTTTGTCCGGTTTCCCCATCTAACCTAAATCCTACTCCCAACCCATTCAGTCCATTTGCTGATGTGGTTCGAACCCAGACACGTATACGTTGTCTTTGTTTTTCGTCTTCCGAGTTTTTTTCCTCTCATACGTTTCTCCATAAGCGCTCATGCCCACGAGACGATTTTTCGCCGGAGCTAAGCCCGCGACAAACGGGGTCTACGTCCGGTCTTCAGTCGTGTTATGGGACCCTATGAAGCCATGCACACGACGCCGGCGCTCACACCGTCTCGCGCCAGAGACGGTCCTCTATATTCGGAGGTGTTTTTTTTTAGTCTCAGCGAAGATGCGTCTTTACGGCGTTAATATTTTTGCAATATTTAAATAATGTTGGTTTATAAGTAGATTACCATGATTATTAAAATAAAATAAACGTTTTCATAAACGTTTTTGTTTTTGTTCATACAAATTAACATTTATTTGTGTTCTAAACTCAAAAGTATTTGAATTTGCTATTTTTCATATTAGGCTGTTTATCGGCTTTATACCTGTCCTTCTCCTTCAACCTGGCGAAAGCAAAGCGCGAAAAAATAAAGAAAATTAAATCATAGTTTCCTAATAATTCATGACAAAAATATTTTTCGTTATTTTATTTCTTCAAAATTGTATTGAAAAACGTCGTTTGATACACGTGGACATTTGTTATTGCAGTTCTCGGCTCAAAAACAACCTGGCCTACAGCTCGGGTGTTAATTCCGCCTCGAATGCAATAACAAACATTCTCCACTTGTATCAAAATGTACTATTGTTAACTTATTGCTTGCACTTGCGCGAAGATAAACAATAACAACAACACAATCAATAACACAATATAGTATTTATCTCACGAAGCGACCCGCGCTTTATACTTATGATTACCAAGTGTACAAAAACACGCTGTAAATGTGTGCGTCAAGACGAGTAGCGTCAGCACATAAAACACACACATTGTCTGACTTCGCCACTGTCTCGGACGGTACCGAATCAATGATTCACTGTTTAATTTATGTATTTCTAAATTATATCCTAGCCGTGGTGGAAGTACGTTTAAAAGCTTGTATATGATGCAATGCTGCGTTTGATTTAGTTGTTAAGAATTTTTTCGTTGTTATTACAATTTTACCTGTAAATAATTAATTAAGTATTTATGTAAGTATATGCATAACGCAATGCAATTACAATGCAAAATAAAATTCAATGTTTCCTGAATGGTTTTCCTTCATTGTTTGTATTATTATTTTTAAAACCGTCGCCCACAATCCTCCACCTGTTTTTAAAGGAAAACAAATAAAATACATATTTTACTGTTTTGAAGTGTTATTTATTGACAAATATCACAAAAGTTTGCCGGCAAAACACACAATATTATTTTACCTATACGTGCAATTTTAAATTAGACGATGTCTACAGTTTCTTCAAAAGTAGGTAAATAAGAATCAGTTCATAACATTTAAAAGTTTATTTTGCAAACACTAGTTTGTGACCATTTATCTCTAAAGTAATCAGTTCACTCCCAGTTCAGATAATTACTCTATAATTTTCCAATACGCCATCTAGTCAATGGTTGCACCAGTGAAACTAAGCAACTGTCAGCTCTGAAAAACAGGTTGTTGGAGTAGTAATGATATACCTTTGATTATTTATTTGTCTAGATAGTGTCGCGCTGCAAAATAACTAAAACAAACATGCCAACTTTGTTAAGCCGGTGTGCGTGATAGCTACGTCGTACACTCGCGCCACGACATTGTGTTATTCTAGTGTGCGTGCATTTCGCGGCAAACAATTGGTCGCATTTTTTTTCGACGAGTTCACAGCTTTTACTGTCTATCTAAACATATTTATATCTTTGAGATAAACATAGATAATACGTAGCCACATATTCTCGTGTATTTTTATGTCTTAGGAATGTTTAGACTGTTACAGTTTACACAAGATATTTTATTGGCAGTTATAAATGCAGTTGGTTAAGGAATACAAATATATACTTACCAGGATATAAAAAAAGAGGAAATTATCTAAAGTTTGTGCTAAAGTAGCCCCCAAATGAGAGGGGCAGATTAAATAAGAATGTAATGAAAAAGTTGATAAAATTATGTAATTATTTTAGTAAAATGCCTGGCATTTATTATCGAATAATACATTGTTTATGTACCTAATATGAAATAATATGATGAGTGTGGCGCGATGTCCACATACGTACCTACCGATTATGCACAATTAGGAAACTTTGCTGCTTTTAGCGTTGTATTTTGGTTACTTCTTTCTGCAGTAATTATTTTGTAAACATTGATACTAAATGAATAAACAGTAGTCTACAGAGATACCTAGGTACTCAATTTTAAATGCTTTAATTTAATTTTACTTACATTCATTAAGTATTTAGCCCATTTATTCCAAAATTATTGTTACAAAACAGGCAATTCATGAAATTTTTTAAATTCAAATTTTTGAATTTTTTTATTGTATTTTCTTTGAATATTGTTACATGAATGCATTTTATTAAATCATTATGCCATCTGTTTTGATATCATAAACAATAGCATGTTTTTTTTAAAGACGGCCATATTTAATATCCTATCTATACTATCGTTTATTTACTATCACATTTTTCTTGTAATAAGTTTCTTATTGCCTACTTTTATTGTATCGCCAAATTACGTTAATACTTCGAGACTACGCTGTGGGTTTCCCACACGTTCCCCTTACATTCAAATTAAGTGAAAGAAATAAAATATGGACTGTGATTGGCAGGTTTCAGGTCAGGCTACGAACGACGACTCCTTCAATGAACCAATAACATTTTTTTGATGTGTAACATCTTACGTCTCACTTTCTGTGGGAGTGATTTTGTGAAAAGAGACGGAAGTGTGTAACAGGAAGTGACAGCTTGAGCATGGAATAAGTAAGTACTTTTTAATAGTATGGAATTAGTAAGTACTTTATAATAGCATGGAATTAGTGAGTACTTACTATAAGTAGTAAGGCTCCCTCGATTTTTTATACAAGCCACTCACGTATATGATTACACACCACAGAGCACGGAATACATGCGCCGGCAGCGTTTAGAGACGGCAGTAGGTGCTAATAAAATCCGTGGCATCGAAAATACGTTGAGCGCTTACTTCTGTCACGGCCCGCCATTCAGTCGCCAATTTTTACAGGAACGTAATTTGTTACGTAGTGCGAGTAATCGGTTTCACGCTTGGTTAGTAGGTATAGAAAGTGTTGACAATGCCGCCTCTAGCAGCAGCCGCCTAGGAGACTCCATGCTCTGTGGTTACACATACAAACCCTATGCAGATAGACTGACAAAACCCGCAAAAACCCACGAAACATGATCAAATTTTTTCATAAACTCATTTTTATCCTTACTTCTAACAGATTCATTCACGACATAAATATAGTAATACTTATTATTTAATTAGGCACAGGGATATCAGTCCATGCCGGCCACATCGCCTCCCTTTCTGAAGTCTGCGTTGGCGTAGATTGCGGTTTTGTTTCTAAAGAGTGCGCAGATTATTGAACCTCTGCTCCTATACCGTACCATCTCGTGTCCTTTCGCTCGAAGACCTTTCACTATGTCCTGTGGAAAGAAAGGTTTTACGTAATTACAGGAGCCAATGCTAATCTTGAAGGAGATTGTAATTACTTATTCAGATATAAATATCTTTAACGATAAACATCCGGTAGACTAACAGATACCTTTTCTTGTGAGAATTGAGGGAGTTTCAGAGTTGAAAACAAAGACCATACTGGAAGAATATCCACTGTAGGCTTTGTCAGGATCAAACTCTAATACTTACCATCCCTACATATCCCGTATATTCCAGATGAGTCTCCAGAGATAATATTGTAGGGCACTCGACAAAAGCCTCTTCCCATGGACTCTTATTCAGTCCAGATACTCATTACTACCTACACCACCGACTACTTTAAGTTAGCGATCAATGCGGCAGAGGTTCTGAGACCTCAATTTTTGATAGGATGGAAATTAAGTTAATGCTGGAACTTGTGTGGTAGTAAAACATTGTTAAATGGGCCACGAGTAGGGCTTCGTTCGCCGCAACCAGGATTCTGATTTGTAAGAGGTATTTCGAGGCCCGGATACCTTATGAGACTAGACGTTAATCACAACAGCTGTCAAAAAACTTCTCGAGTTACGAGAAATAAAGTTGTTTGGAGTCGGGGACAGGCTTCCAAATAACCTTTCTAAGGATTCTTAAACTTATAGCTTATCTTAAATAATGCGTGTGTCTTACATCTGTAACACCAAATTCATAATCGACGTGCATCGGGGTGATCTGATGGTGGATCCGAGCTTCGTCCACGGCTTCCTTTATTGACTGATCGAACCACAACTTACGAATTGTAACCTGGAAACGAATAGATTTCTATAAAGTTATGTAGATAAGTAAGCAACAAAGATTTGTAAGTAAGTCATAAGTAATGAGGCAGCAGGAGTTCAAACCCACAGCTCTCAACACAGTCCTCCGCCTCCCGCATCCATAGAATAATATAAGATTATAACATCTAAAATTGCTTGTTGTGTTGACCATATAGCATCTATGTAGGAAAACCTCTCATCTTCGATCAGTCTCCACTCTTGAACTTACCAAAGCCACAGAAGTGGTAATCTTAGTTCCTCCAGAAGCCCCAATCACGAGCTTAGCATTGCCGTTTCTATCAACAATGATGCTGGGACTCATAGAAGACATGGGTCGTTTGTGTGGCGCGATGAAGTTCGCGGGAGAAGGCTTCAGTCCGAAGAAATTGGTGATGCCAGGGGAGGAGAAGTCATCCATCACGTTGTTCATTATGATGCCCGTCTTCAGGGTCGAGAAACCGGCGCCGTAGCTGTAAGATATAATGTATAGGATTATCGATAAAGTTTTTGTTCATTTGATTTCTTGTCTACCTACACTGTCACTTACAGCATCAGGTTAGCTAGAAATTTTACTGTTCGGGTGTGTTTTCTAGTGTTCTTCTTTTGGACTGGATTTGGAGATTATCATGACTCGATGCAGTTGGATTAAGCTTGAACTTGTGTGGTTGCTCGACAATCGTTGACGTCAAGCAACCATTTGTGTACCTGACCCGCAGAATTGAGCAGAATATCAACCTGCGAGGTTTCAATAATAACATAACCATTAGTCGTCCAACACGCATCATTACTTAGGTTACGCAGTGAAGTAATTTTGAGAGAGAGAGGTGTTTCAAGCTGTAATCTTAATAATTATATTGCCCGGATTCCTACTTTCTAGTTTTACCAAAACTTACTAAAAATTGATGGAGCTGGTAACCGAAACAGCATCGCCATTGGCTGCTATGATAGATATGTGAGCTGTTCCAGCATCAGGCTGGTTGTAGGTCTCGGCGCCGTAGGTGGCTGTGTCATTGCTGGTGGCTGTATCATTTATGCGCAGACGCACCTCCGTGCCGTACTCAGGAGTCGTCACGTTGCGGATTAACTGGAGGAGAACAAAATAACTTTTAACAAGGAACTCCTAAGATTTTTGACAAAACATATGAGAGAGATTTTTGCTTTTCGAGATGTTGGAGTTGGTTCTACTTGGTAGGAATTTTATTTTCTAAAAAGTCCCCGATGACTTGTTTTTTATTATTTTTCTCAATATAAATTCATTACGACCCTGCCTACTCTTTGATTATTTACTATGTCTAGATACCAAAATAACTAAAACAAACATGCCAACTTTGTTATATTACGCGGGTGTGCGTGACAGCTACGTGTTACACTCGCGCCACGTCATTGTGTTTTTTTCGACGAGTTCGAGTTCACGGCTTTGACTGCATAACTAGACATATAATATTTACATCTTTGTACCTACAGTCCTTTCACAGAAATTTTATCTCTGATTTTGCATCACTGTCAAAATCAAAGTTATCTCTATAGATACTTACTCGTAATAAGGTTGCTGGTGGGTAGCGGCTTGGGTTGCTGTCAACGTAATGTACAGATAAACTACGCGCATAGCTCGCCCCTCCAAATTAGGTACTCTTTCAGTGTGTGTAGTCACATCCTTACGAAAGAGTTTGTATGTAGTTGTAAGTACTCGTAATATCTCACTTATTAGCAGATTTGTTGGTCAACTAATCATAACTAGCCGATCGCGCAAGACTACGCACGTGTCGTTTTCATAGAGTAGGTCAGTGCAGCGCCATACCTATAATAATGAGCGATAATGACGCCACTAGTCGAGCAACAAATACGTGATTCGTTTTAGTTTGACGGCCGTCTCATTACGCACACATGCGTACAAATACTTTCAAACTTTTTGAATTTTGGAGGGGCGGGCCATATTATTATAAAGGCCGGTAATGGATAGCTATTTTAAAAGAACGGTGTAGCTGATACGTAGCTGTCATGCAAGATAAAGTCGTGTCAAAAGGTCAAAGTTATTTACGTTGTAATACGTACCAATATAAATTATTATCATTTGACAATTCTACCAATTTCATAATCAAGCAATTTTGTGACTAACTTCCTCATTATTGTTATTATTACTTAATTTGGTACGTTAAAAATAAATATTAGCTCGCTGATCAATTGAATTGAATTTGGAATTGTTGATAAATTTTGCGAAGCAATTAATTTTACCATATTTAATTTCAATTTCGTTCGTATTGGCATGAAATAATATTAAAATATTATTGACACTTCTATTGTGGTCGAACCTTTTATCAGGCACAGATTCAGATTCCGAAGAGCTACTGAGAAATTCCTGATTTGAAAACCCAATGACACTTCCTGATTTAGGAATTGAACCCAGGAGATCAGGAAGTCAGCATTTTCAACCACTAAACCAACTCTTTGCACGTTTTGTAAACGGTTAATTAAAATGAATGTCATTCGGTCAGTCTCAATTAATTAGCTATCAACTAACTAAGCAGTATTTATGTAACTTTATGAAGTAGCCTTAACCTGAGCCCTTTTAAACTCCAGATTGACCCAACATTGCAAAACGAATGTTAAAAATACCTAACTAAAATAAGGTGATGGAGAAGAGTTGTTTATGATATGACAAACTGTTAGTAGTATATATAGCATAGAAGAGTACTAGCATAGAACAGTACTTGCATAGAATAGTACTTTCATAGAACAGTACTTGCATAGAATAGTACTTTCATAGAACAGTCAAACTCAAACTCAAAGCATTTATTTCAATTAAACCATTTACAGGCACTTTTGAATTGTCAACAAGTCGGTCAGTTACAAATATGAAGCTAGTTGCCCATTCCAAATAGTAGGTTCCTATGGAGAAGAACGGGCAAGAAACTCCACAGACACTCTTTTAAAATAAAATATTTGATACAAAGTATTGGTTACATCATTCTTATTGAAAATATACATGTGAGAACGATGCAAAACGTCAGAAGCGTCCGTGATAAAAAAAAACAATTCAAAACTAAAATAATTAAAAATAAGCCGTGGCAGCTAAGAGATGACCAGTCCCAACTGACAGCGCCCGTTCACGAACATGACGCATGGATCAGCACCATTCAGCTCAACCATTTTGACTTGCATAGAATAGTACTTTCATAGAACAGTAGGTACTTGCATAGAATAGTACTTTCATACAACAGTACTTGCATAGAATACAACAGTACTTAACTACTTGGTAGGCTGTTTCGTAATGACTTTAACGGATCGTCTGTCCTATCAATGGATTAAAAAAAAGTATTTTTATATGTTAAAACAACTTAACAGGGGCCCAAGTCTGCTATTTTTATAAATTCAGTCATTCCAACACGATCCCATTGTCATGCCATTGTCATTTTGCTAAAAGTTCGTAATCTGGTAAATTCATAATGGTCGATCATTTTCTTTGCAATTTCTTTCAATGTAGTGTCAGTGGCAGACCATTGGAAAGTCATAATGGCGCCATTATAATAGTAGATTACCAAACCTGTCAAAATCAACAATTATGAAATCAATGATCGACCATTCTGGCACTATTGTAATAGCAGACTTGAGGCCCAGGTCTACAAAAATGGTTTTTATTTTGACTTATCCGTTTGTTACTTGGTTTCATAGGTTTTAAGACTTTTTAAGCAACTATCTAACCTTCTTAGAATTAAGATCTACTTACCTCAGTCAAATCCAAGAAATCCAAATCTCCCAGTTTCGTCCTAGTCGCGTACGCATACTTGAAGGATTCAATGATCCTGTGGTACGTGAGGATCTTGTCTTCCGTAGTGTTGATGCTGGAGGCGTTGAAGTTGTAGCCACTGAGGATGTTCAGAATGTTCACCAGTATAGCTCCACTGCTCGGAGGGGGGACAGAGTAGAACGTGTCCCCGTTGCTCAGGGAGACCGCGATGGGGTCTGTGATTTTTGCCCTGGAA
This sequence comes from Tiliacea citrago, assembly GCA_963921375.1. Lineage (NCBI taxonomy): Eukaryota > Metazoa > Arthropoda > Insecta > Lepidoptera > Noctuidae > Tiliacea > Tiliacea citrago. The sequence continues at coordinate 18,223,605 of OY992796.1, forward strand.
AGGGAAAATGATAAAACTGTCAGTTAGACTCCGATTTGTAAGTAGATGTGAAAACTGGGTAGAGAGAGAAGTCAAATATGTATGAGTCGAAACCGTCTATCAGAGATGACGCTGTTTGGAGAAGAGCCCATTGAATGCTTTCTACTTATCATTAGTCCTTTTTTGGTTTTGGAAGAGAAGAAAGAGAGGGGATGTTTTGATGCTCTGACATAGCTCTTTTTAGGGTTCCGTACACAAAGGGTGCCAAACGGAACCCTATTACTGAACCTTCGCTGTCCGCCCATCCGTCTGTCTATCAGTGGGCTGCACCTCATGAAACGTAATGAGTAAACAGTTAAAATTTTCATCAATTATGTATAGTAACCGGCATGAGTCGTGAGCACAAACTGACACCTGCGCAGTGGTTAATTTAAGTAACCACTAATATTTTAATTAGGTATAGTTTGCATAAGTACTTAGATATGAATAATTTGAGCAAAATCGGTACTAAATAAAATTGGCCGAAAGTGTACATGCGCGAGCTTGCCCCCACTACTGCCAGTCTGTGCTCACGACTCGTGCCGGTCATTATGCTTATTTCTATTGCCGCTTTTTTTTTTTTATAAATTTGTCTAATGGGGTCTATACAAAATAAACGTCCCATACAAGAAAAGTGTTTTTTTCGGGGTTTTTTTGCTCAATCTTAATACGGTACGGAACCCTTTGTGTGCGAGTCCTACTCGCACTTGGTTGGGTTTTTTTTCAAAGAGAATTTGTTAACTGCAAGTGACGCTTTCTCCCGGATACAAAGCAAGGCAAGCTTTAGTAAGTAAGTTCATAACTAAAGTTCTGCTGCAATTCAGCTGTAGGTATGATTTGAATTAAGTATTGGTTTTAAAATCATGCTGTATATCAGTAATTCTTTCTTTTTTTTTAGTTGAAACTTATATCCCATTGTGTCTCATTAAAACAATGTAGCGTAGTCAAAAACCTGTTTTCGATACAAGTTAATCAGCCTATAATGTTCCCAGTGCTAGGATACAACTCACAAGCCTGCGGGCTAATTGCGTATCGGTTTCAATTTGACAGCTCAACAACATTAATTGCGTTATTTACGTTGTTGAGCAGACATATTTTTCTAACATATGAAACAATGGATTAGCAATATACTTCAAAATCATTCCGATTCCGATTCAAACTGCGTTACGCAATTAGGGTGCTACTCTCTGTGAGAGGGAGTGGGCCGTATCCACCACGCGGGCCGAGTGCGGGTTGGTTAGATGTCATTTATGTCTTTGAATTTTTGGTTCTAGGACATGCCGGTTTCCTCACGATGTTTTCCTGCACCGTTTTGAGAGCAGTGGTGTTGAAGTAATTTACACAGTCTTTACTTTGTGTCGTTTTTGTGTGCATGTGTGTTGTTTGTCGGGGTTTGTGCTTTCGCCTGCCTGGGTTCGAACCGACGACCTACAACTTGTAAGTCGCAGCCGTTTCACTGGGCCGCCACTGTTCTAAAGTTTTCAGATAGCAACAAGTTATAACTAGACAAGGAATATTAATGGAGTGTCATACATAATCTAAATTGCATTCCTGCGCTTCTCGCCAACAGCCAACATATTATTTCCGGCGTGCATCTGTTCTTGATCATAAATATACGTGACAACCGATAACTAATACAAAGTGCCCAGTTATACATCACCTTGTTAGTGATGAAACAGGAGTGAATTGAAATTGTCATAATTATGGTCGATGATTGCTTTTGTAAGCAATGCTGCCATGTACTGTCAGAATTGTACTAGACACCTCATTTATGTACTCGTTTAATTATACAAAGTCAAATTAGATTAGCTAGGGAAACACTAGAGAAGTGATGGGTTATATCTAAATCAGAGACCGTACAACCCCGGTTAAGAGTTAATTAAGCCGTTTATGAGGTTACCTTTATCATGATGTAACTCCTCGAATGGGTTCTACGCTTGAAACCCAGTAAAAGGGTTACCCACATCGTATGGGTTTTTGATGAACTGCTTAGAAAAACCCTGTCGAAGGCCTTTTCAATGGGTTACCACAATGGTCCCTGATCTATATAGTCTATACGACAAAATAAAAAAAGATGTTTTTTTTATTTATTATATATTATTTATTTAAAGAAATTATAATACATATGAGTAACTTAATTCTAAACTCGCCAAACTTTTACATTTGATGGCGAGAAGCGCTCTTTTTCATAACAATGAACCCTTACCACTACTTAAATATTATACTGTTATGGTTTGTATGTATTTAGTTCTGTTTGCTTTCCTGCAAAAAGTTTGTCAATATTGTTTTAAGTAAAGCCTTTACTAATTTTTACTTTTCTCTTAATAAATCTATTTTGTTAAACATTTTAGGTACCAAATACTGCTGTTGCTTTTGAATTATTTGTTGAGAAACTTTTTATTTTGTTTTTTATCTTGTTTAGATATCGATAATTATGCATCACGTCTGTGAAGTTTACACAAAGGAAACTGAAATTACAAGTGACTATACTACCTGCGGTTGATGACTCCAAAAAAACCTCATCAAATTAATTTATATTTTGTTTTCATGTCACGATTCACATCACGTCTGTGGAGTTACGCTAGCTAATTTAATTTGACCCTGTATTATAAAATGCAGAGTTATAAAGAAAGAAAATACGTTTATTTGCGGTAAACATGACGAAAAAAGAACATAAACACAAAAAATAAGGAAAGGTTCGGGGAAACATGCGTCACATCAATGCAATACGGCTATCGCTCAGCATTATGCTGCGACCCTATGCAAGGCAGAGACGCCTCTACATGGACATCTGATGACCTTTGGAAGACCCGTGGGTTTCCATAAGCTTAGCTTGGTACTTTGAAAGAGAGATATAAATATGGAAGCATGCTCATGCATCTAGATCGTCTTTCGGAGTATTTGGTCATCATAATTATGGCCAAAAAAAAAACAATTAATGGACATAAAAACCTCTAAAGACTTGTAGATTAAATTAAATAAATTTCGTAACGAAATAGCTGCTTTACTTCGCAGCCCAAATTCAAGTTGGTGAATTATAAGCTACTAGCTATTGCCCGCGACTTCGTCTGCGATCCAGGTTAAAAAGTAGCCTATGAACTTCTCCAGGTCACATTTCATCCAAATCCGTTCAGCCGTTTTACCGTGAACGCGTTACAAACAAACAAACTCACTTTCGCATTTATAATATTACTAGCTGCGCCCCGCGGTTTCACCCGCGTAAGTCTCGATCCCGCGGGAATATTGGGATAAAAAGTTAATCCAGGGTGCCCAGCCGTTTGAGCGTGAAGAAGTAACAAACACACACACTCACAAACTTTAGCTTTTATAATATTAGTGTGATAGGATTAGGTTATATAAGTTAGGATTGAATAGGATAAAAACACATTTATTTATTATCATGTTGCGGTTACAGGCGGTCAAAGCCTCCATTAAAAGCTCTCGCAGAAAGACGCGACATGACTTTAGTAGAACAATTTCTATGAAAACTTCATTGGAAATTGACCATTCACCAGAATCGCGACGCACCGTCGCGTTGTTCCTGGGGGTCTACTCCGAAGTATCGGCCGAACGTTCGGTCGTTTTATAACTTCCATAGTTTCCTTTTTTGACTTTGAATCCATACCCGACTTAAAGTCAAATTTTTGTCTTTGGCTTATCTCTTTGACTGTCGTTTTTTTTTCTTTCGCCGTAGTCAGCCATAGTTAGCCGTAGTCAAGCAACGGCCGAACAGTCGGCCGATACTTCGGTTTAACGCTTCGGAGGAGACCCCTTGTCTTCTGGAGCCTTAGCTCCCGCAGATAGGCTACGCTACGCTTCACAGCATTTGTAGGTAATCCAGTTTTATATAAAGGAAACAAAAGGTGACAAATGTCATTGTTTATTGATTACCATTCAACAACAAAAGTGTACGAGTTTTTCCAACGATTTCACCTCTACCACCTAGATAACTCATATGTTTTTTCCATATAATTCAATGAGTCACTGCTATCATTTAATCAGGTGCAATAATGTATTGTCTCAAATATACAATGACGCTAAATACCTACATAATTATCGTGAAACATTTTTAATAGGTGACCATTTTATTCATAAGTCATTCTTAGTTTGATTCATGTTATCGACTCAGGAATTCGTAACGAATTACAGTTATTAGTCACATTCATGGTTGGTTAGGTAAATGATTGATTTTCAATCATTTCAATGTTTTTAAATATTTTTTTGGGTACCTAGGTATTGGAATTTTCTTTGAAAAAGTACCGGCTTATGTATGTACAGTACTGCAGTCACGAGCATCGCTTTTGAAAATCGCTTTTTAATCATGCGTAAGGGTTAAATACCCTTACGCAAGATTAAAAAGAGATTTTATTCTAAACTATTGATAGATATGTTGTATGTTACGAACATATTAAAATATCGAAACCATGCTTTCCCAACGTAGCAATTTTTATTTCACGACAAAAACTTTTGTATTTTGGGTATCTGTATTTATGCTCCTGACTGTACTCGCTACTGGGTGAACTCCAAATAGTTCAGACATTTTGATAAGAAAGTAGTCTAACAATGATAACGCACTTAGCAACTTGATACGGCCAAAGTTAAGCTAATTTAGTCAATCAATTGAATGAAACAAGCGATACAGCGGCAGTCAGAAGGCTCCAAGGCACCGATAGTTTAGGTAATTTCTTTTTACGGTGAAAATAATGGTAAGTTTATTAAAAAACAAACAACACAGTTGCTTTATATTTAGTTCAGTTATTATGCTAAGATTCATGATCTAATTTGAAGTATTTTTTTGAATTCTAGCGGTTTATTGTTCAGTTTGGAGGTAGCTTGGTATTTTTTTTTGTCGAGACAATTATATGGAACCGTGTTTTCGTAAAACAATTACATTAATTCTCAACTTTACCATTATATTTATTTAAAAATTTATATGCAGCAGTATTTTCTAAGCAATTTGAGTTGAGGTATTGTAGACTTAAAGATTAATATTTTTTTTACGAACTACTTAGTTATTTTCTTACTCAGTTCTGTTACAGTAAGTATGTACTTAGGTTTCATAAACCTACTTATTGTAACAGAACTGATTAAGAAAATACAACAAGTCAACAATTTTTACAGACAAATGTTTTAAAAATACTAAGTTTCTTGTATACGGGTGGGATACTCAACTTCAAAAACCAAATCATCAACAGTCAAAATATCAACACCATATAATCAACAGTTTAATTTTTCAATGAATCAGAATAACATTAGCTTAAAACATAAACGGTTTAAAATGTCAACACTTCAGATGAGCAACGAATGTGAATAACATTGGTTTATAACATAAATTGTTCAAAATATCAACACTTTAGATGATCCACGAATCTGAATATCACTGATATATAACGTAAATTGGTCACTTGATCAACACTTTAGAAAATCGATGTTTAACAAAATATCGTGAAATATTCACGCATAACATAACATAATAATCGTTTGCAGATATTGCTAATAATATGCTGCGATTATAGGCAATTATTTTTAAGAATACTAATACTTCTAGTTCTTCTCTTTGATCTATAATTTGTTTTGAATACAAGGAAATAAACCTATACCTAATATTAATTACGTATTGTTTAATTATAAATGCAATTTGTGTAATACAATGCAAAGTGTTGATCAAGTGACCAATTTACGAGTACTTTATAAATCAATGTTATTCACATTCGTTGCTCATCTGAAGTGTTGACATTTTAAACCGTTTATGTTTTAAGCTAATGTTATTCTGATTCATTGAAAAATTAAACTATTGATTATATGGTGTTGATATTTTGACTGTTGATTATTTGGTTTTTGAAGTTGAGTATGCCACCCCTTGTATACGCTGATGATCTAAAAGCTTATAGGTCTGTACAGACTGTAGAGGATTGTCGACTGTTCCAACAATAGTGTCACTGACTACTGTCTAAACATAAACTTTCTATTTTGCGTGATGTTATTAATAATAATTAAATTAGTTAATGTGATGTTATTATTTATTACCAATCTAGTGGCACTCATTGACATATTTTCTTTTGTTAATATGCGGATAATGTACTGGGCTGCAATATTGTTAATACATTGTATTATCTTTTCTCTGTTCCAACACACATTGTAGCTGTTTATTATTCCAGCATAAAAAAGGCTTTGTTTTGCATGACTCAATTTTAATAAAAGTATATTTACTAAGTTCTCTAGTTATGTATGACTGAACTAAGCAGCTGTTCAAATGTCAACAATGATGCAATGTGGGGGATTGTTTAAAAACAAGTTCAGGTGAGTCAGAATCGCAAACATGTGGGTATCTGGTTAGGTAGGTTAACATGTGGGTAACAGCTGAAGTGCTGTACACAATTATGTTAGTTTATAAGTAGATAACACATTACCCTCCTTTGCGTCGCGATATAAGTTCTTATATGTAGTTATTACCAACAAAAATAACGATACTTACCTACCTACATAGGTCAAATATTTTACCCGAGTGCGCGACGCAAAGGAGGGTAATGTGTTATCTACTTATAAACTAACATAATTATGTACAGCACTTCAGCTGTTACCGAGTACCTACCTAACCAGGTACCTACCCACATGTTTGCGATTCTGACTCACCTCAACTTGTTTTTAAACAATCCCCCACATTGCATCATTGTTGACATTTGAACAGCTGCTTAGTTCAGTCATACATAACTAGAGAACTTAGTAAATATACTTTTATTAAAATTGAGTATTAGGTCATGCATAACAAATCCTTTTTTTATGCTGGAATAATAAACAGCTACAATGTGTGTTGGAACAGAGAAAAGATAATACAAAATATTAACAATATTGCAGCCCAGTACATTATCCGCATATTAACAAAAGAAAATATGTCAATGAGTGCCACTAGATTGTTAATAAATAATCACATCACATTAATTTATTTAATTATTATTAATAACATCACGCATTTCTTTATTTATTGTGTTATTTTTTTTTTCCCCTAGTGGGGTCTAAGAGTGAATAACGTGAGTAGGCGAATTGAAGGAAGGAAATAGCTTTATTATTTAGTTTGTTTGAAAATTTTAATTTTTCAATGTACTTACGAATGATTTTATCTTATTACATTTATACGATTACTGGTCACTAGCCCTACCCGTGTGTTAAATTAATGTCGCCACTGTAGCGGCACGTTGCATATTCATCATCATCATCATTTCAGCCGAAATACGTCCACTGCTGGACAAAAGCCTCTCCCAAAAGGAGGGGGTTGCCATAATCGCCACGATTGGCAGGCGGGTTGGCGATCGCAGTATGGTGTTAAAATGCATAGAGAAGCTGCTGCCCATTCTCTAGTAAGTCCCTTACTCGCCTTTTACGACACCTACGGGAAGAAATAGGGTGGAGCTATTCTTTTCGTCAGGCACCATACGGAACCGCCTATTAAACTTAAAATGATGAATGGAAAACAGAATCAGAATCACCTCTAGGGTTTTTCTGGTCTCTTCCTGGATCGTGCTTCATACAATGGAATTAGTCGCGAGAAAGCACCTGGGGGTCTACTCCAAAGCGCTAAACCGAAGTATCTATCTACATAGTAAACTATGGATGTTACAAAACGGCCGAATGTTCGGCCGTTTTGTAACATCCATAGTTTATTTTTTTGACTTTGAGTTCTTACCCGACTTCGAGTCACAGTTTTGACTTCGGCTTATCTCTTCGACTGCCTTTTTTATTTAGTTTTTCACCGTAGTCAGCAATAGTTAGCCGTAGTAAAGAGAAGACCGAACATTCGGCCGATACTTCAGATTTATGTTCGGAGTAGCCCCTCTGTACCCTAATTGCGTTATGCAGTTTGAATCGGAATCGGGATGATTTTGAAGTATATTGCTAATCCATTGCTTCATATGTTAGAAAAAATTGTCTGCTCAATTACGTAAATAACGCAATGAATGATGTTGAACTGTCAAATTGAAACCGATTCCTACTGATAGTGTGTTACGCAATTAGCCCTCTTTTCCTACAGTGGTGTTTATTGCCAACTGTTGACCTGACCTCGAACGGAAACTGCATTTTCGCAATACGGTGATTGTTGTGAGGGAATACCTAAGAAGGCACTGTAGAGGCTTTGACCTGCATCGTTTTAATATGCAACCTCTGGGAGTCCGTTATAAGTTGATGGCAGAATTACAAGGCAAACATACATTTTTATTTAGAATATAAGACAAACGGTAGCTCCGCTGGGAGTAATAGTGTAGCTGTGTGGGACGCCCCTAGCTAGATGGAGCGGAAGGCGGAAGACAGGGTGTTGTGGCGAAGCCTGGGAGAGGCCTATGTCCAGCTGTGGACTGCGATATGCTGAATTGATTCTCGCTGATAGCACACTTCCGCCGCGAAATCATAGCAGCGAAACCGCAGTAGTTCAATTGTACTGGTGCGCGTCATGTTTCGCTACTCGAATCGGATGCGAGTAGCGGAACATGACGGTTTCGCTGCTATGGTTTCGCGGCGAAGGTGTGCTACCAGCGTGAAACATCCCTGTCTGTGATTATGAAGCTGCTACCACGATGAAAGAAGAACCAAACAATATGTTTTTCCAAATTGATAGATTCTCACTTCGGCGCCGGTTAATGTAGTTTCAGACCAAATTATTATTATATACAACTATCGTCAATTATCATTCCTTATACGCTTGTTCATCTCGGTCACGAAGTGTTTTGTTCTTATACCAGTACCTGCACAACTCGGTGAAATCACCAGTATTTTTGTAAGTGCATAAGCACTTGACTACCTTTGTTTTGTTTGTTATTGAAAAGCGATACAGATGTATTAATATGTATAGATGTAAATAATATGTTATTTCTCAGTAGCAGCCCGGCGCGCGGCGCGGCGGCGTCTGGATTAATTGTGCTGGAAAAATATTTCACATTTATACCTACATGGGCACTTATGAAACGTCAGTAGTTAGGTGCACGGTTCCAATTGGTCGTTTCCTATGGAGAAGAGCCGGCAAGAAACTCCACGGTTACTCTTTAAAAAAAAAAGTGGGCTTTATTAATGTTTCCAAGTTACAGTGTTAATAGGTATGGGAGGACAGTGTAGGCCCGTCAACAAGTACCAAGTACTTCACAAAATAGAAGATAGTTTACAAAGCTACAGCCTATTAGGCCTACAACGTTCTCACATTCACAAATTAAAAAAATAATCTATATAAAATATTACAAAAATAATAAAAATAAAAACCTACATATTTAAACCAAATGACAACATTGTCATTACAAATTTGATTGATGGCAAAAGGCTCGCCCCTTATTAACGCATGTGGTGAAATGTGGGTGTACCTACTATAGGTACACCTCTGCATGACCCTCCGGAGATTACAGGCGTGCTGTTATGTTATGTAGATTATGTATTGTATACTGTAAGTATTTGAGGACGGAGCGAGCCCCTTCGATTGTTGACAAAACACGATCAATCTTGTACTTATCAGGAAATTATGTGATGCTTGAGGAATTATAATTATCTATTGTATTGTGTTATGCTCTATGGCAATAGAATTTCTTAGAGCGTACTTATATTGATCGAACTGCTGTTTTACTTTTCCATATGATTACAAGCAGTGACTATACAGCCTAAGTAAATAAATAAATTATACATATGGAAAAGTTAAACAGCAGTTCGATCAATACATATAAGTATGAATTGAGTACAAGTAAATAAATACTTATGTATAAGTAAATAAATACCGCTGTTTTCTTAGGTGTGTATTGTTTGTTATTGTTAATAATTTTTCATTACTCATAATTTAAATACCTATTTCCATCAAAAATATCGGTATGTACCTACTGTAACTAGCAATACCAACGAAGAACTTAAAGCCCCATTTACACGGTGCAAGTTTCTGGAACGTTCAAAAGTAATAATCGCATGCCATAAAGCACGTTCAATTTTATTGCCATAAAAGAATTGCACACGCGTGCAATTTCCATAAAATGGCATGCAATAATTGAATGTTAGTTTTGCCGTTCAATAAAATTGCATGCGACTAACACCAAGGCAATTTTATTGCAAGGCGGTTATTGCATGCAAGTTTTGCCTCGTCCTTATACAGAGTTGCACGTCCTTATTGATCCAATCAAGTATTGAGTATTTGCGCCAGTGTTTCAAAAGTGTAAAATTAAAAATCGTTTTTGTCATCTACTATTCGGGAGAAATCGGGAGATTTTTTTTCGGAATTCTGGTCGTAATTCCCACTCCTCTTTATAATTTTGTGAGTATTTTTTTTCGCTTAGCTCCAGCTAGCACATTTAGGAGCATTTAGTACTTGGTTTATTATCACAGTCATAATCGGATTCGGACGTTGTAAAGCACAACAACAGTTCACAACACAACAGAAGAAGACTTGCAATTCTATGAACGAGCAATATAATGCATACAATAAGTAAGCTACCTAATTCGGGAAACAACCCGACGAAACCCGAACAAAGTTATCTTCAGGGATTTTCCCCCGTGTACATTCACCAGACAATTGCTTGCATACCGCGAAGTTGAATGGCCGTATTGGACGAGGTGCGAGGAATTTTGAACGCATTTATTTTTAACCGACTTACAAAAAGGAGGAGGATGGATGTTTATCTGTAAGTTTTTTTTAATGTATGTTATCCGATTTTTCCGTCAATTTAATTGTGGACCGATTTTGAAAGTTCATTTTGTTTGAAAGGGTATTTTATTGTACGTGCAATGTTATTGTACGTGCTGTTTACACTTATACCAGTTTTGAACGGCAACTAACTTGTCCATATCGTGCAACAAAATTGTACGTGTCGTTTAGACGGTGCCAGTTTGGTATGCCACAGGCAATAAAGTTGCACCGTGTAAATGGAGCTTAAATGTTGTTTTTTTTAATGAAGTGTCTAGTTTCCTTTTCAGCACTTGTACTTTATTATTTGAGGATTTGAGTTCATGACTTAGCTTACTAAAAACTTAAATCACTAATTGCTAGCTCGAAGTAACAATTCTAGACTTTTCTCGGATGAATAACGTTTTTTAAGCAAACACTTTAGTATTTTATTATGTAGGTAAGTAACCTTGAGGCGTGCCATGCGGTAACCATACTAAATTGAATCTGATTACATTTAGATAAAGTAACAACTTGAAATACCATGGTGGATTTTTTTTTGTTTTTGTTAGATACCTATTGAAGTAGGTACTTACTTAGATTCTTTCCACATAGATTCCATAAGTAAGAATAAGCATTGGGAATGGAAAAAAAACGGATTCGGGCAGCAGGCCGCCAAGCTATACCATGCTGCAAAGACTCCTGGATAAATAAAATGAAATCGTTTATTCTGTAAATAGGATATCGGAATCACTTTTACACGTTACATATTTAGGCTTGTCCCACACACGCCTAGATATATCCAGGAGTCTGAAGGAAACCCCTACGATAATTTAGCCTGCAGTACCTATATTCTGAAGGCATACATTTTTTTTCATTCCTCTTGCTCAAAAAGTCCGTTATTTTAGCGTACCAGAGCGGGGCTAAAATAGCATATCTTCCTCTAGGGGAAAAATATTTTTTTTAAATTTTCGTCTCTTTAAAAAACGAAAAAGTATCTAATTATTCTTAAGGTGAATCCGCTGTATCCGCAACTGTGTAGCTGTAACTGTATTAATGATGTTAATGATTATAATTATTAAAATACATATCGGTTATTGTCGCGAATATTGTGATTAAGATACAACATGACACTGACCTGCAAATAGCATAAAACGTAAGAAAATTTGAATTTCGCGTGCTACAGCTGCGGATTCACCTTAAGTAAAATAATCATGATTACAGACTCGACTTATTACTGTTTCTTAAAAAAAGAAAAACATTTGTTTTTGAAAATGGAATAAAAAGCGGCGATCTCTTCGGTAAAATGCGTGCATTGTGTTGCGGCCTCGCCGTAGATGAGTATAAATGTTCCTTGGTTGCGGCTACAGAAGAAATTAAAAACAAAGGCATTGGCGCGAAATAGGTCTTTGATTTTTTTCTCTAATTACAAATTGAATTGGTGACCGTAATTTATTTTACAACAGTGAAAATGTCATCATCTAGTGAGAATGGAGATCCGTATTTGCAGATGGAAGAGGAAAATAAATAATTTTTAATCTGTTGCCGTCAAGGTGTATTGGATTATTTTATTTTCTCGTAACCGTAGCTCCTAAACGCTAAAGCTCGGGAGTAAAACTACCTCGTATATAATGGGTCATTTTAGCCCCTTGTACCCATAACAATCTACTATTTAGAAAAAGATTGCTAACACTTAAACGAGATTTTGGTCCCTTAGCGAAGTGATGAAGAACAGAAGCATGCCAATTAATGACAAAAGGAAAATTTACAACACAATTATGTATTCTGCCGTGCTTGACCTATGGTTGCCAAACATGAGAATTAGCAGAACAACTAATTCAGAAAATAAATGTCTGTCAAAATAGTATAGAAAGAAGTGTAATTGGAGTCAAGAGAAGAGACAAAGTGAAGAGATGCGAAAACAGTATGTAAAACACAAAAAAGGCGATGGATAGGATATATTTTAAGAGAGGAAAAAGAGAAATGGACCAACTTAATAACAGAACCCAAGGGATGGAAAAATTTGGTGGCCGCCGTTGACCGGTGCCACTTTCAGACTTCTCTTATGTACTCATTTCTTATTCTATCCATTCGTGTCACACCACACATCCCTCTTAGCATTCTCATCTCAGCTACATGCATTTTGCCTTTCATTCATCCCTTTTGTGGCCCAACATTCTGATCCATACAAGACAACAGCTAGGTCTAACCATTGTTCTATATATCTTCCCCTTAAGTTTAAAGGGAATGCGGGAGTCGCAGATTGTTTCCGTGACCTGCCGCCATTTTATCCATCCAGTGCTAATTCTGTGCTTAACCATCTTAGTAACATTGTAGAACCAGTATTATAGGCTTATTTTATTTTATCTATTTTTATATTCTGAAGGACCTCTACAGGTTGGAACAAACTATACATTGGTGATTTTGATAATAATACCTACCTATTCTTGAACATGTACTTTGTAATTATCTACTTACTACTCTACGATATTGAAGAGCAGGCTACCAAATTAAACAAACTACAATAGATAACTAATTTAGAAGAAGAAATAATTTAGAACAAAGGCATTGTTTTTTGAACTTGTACTTATCACCTATGACGTTGCTACTTATAATAAAGACAAGGTCATGTTTATTTTAATTCATATGGTTTCAAATAGCAGGATAAATAGCCAGACACTGCAATGCAAAGCCTCGTAAAGCCATAAAAACCGCATTTAAGAGCCTCGTCTAAATCAAATTTCGAACGCAAGCTCCATCCCTCGCACCCCGCCACTCCATTATGTGCTAAACGCTAATACTTCAGTAATAAAGTTGAATACTCGTATAGCTGCGCTCTTTGATCGTGTTCGAGCACGAAACTAAATAGCGTAAGTCTCAATTCTTATTTCGTTTATAACTAAAGTAATAATTGATCTAGAGAAAAAATATCTTGGGTCGGGATAATAAACTATATTTTCTTGCTGTGAATATTTATTTTAGACGTAAAAGCTAAACAATCTTGTTTGTTTTTTAGAATTATCCTTAAAAAAGACATGATTTTCGAAAAAAAAAATTATTGAGAGAAATTATTACAATTACGTAACTGTCTTCAACATTAAAAAAAAAAATTATAAATCATATACCTACTAAAGTTTCATTTTGCTTGTATGTGGGATTCTTAATTTCAGAATATTAATGCAAATTAATATAAAATAGGGAGCCTCCTCTTAAGTTTCTCTTACTATCAGCCACTACACCTTGGCAGAGGGCTTTTGTCCTACCTTTACTGCCTTTAGCTTACCCTCGTAGAAAAGGTAACTCCACCATTGTGAACCTAGTAGTTCTATCGTACTAAAAATGCGTTCATAACTGCATTTTGAGTGCTTGTAAAGTCGAATTAATAATTCACTGGAGTAATCTGACATAGGTACTAAGCTGTCACTTAATGTAATAAAATGGTCATATTTATTGTATTCTAACATTTACACGTATTATTATACATTTATATAAATCTGATATAAATCGATTAAACTAAACGCTTACAATAATTAAGACACATTTTTATTGGCTAATAATTTTCGAGGCGACTTACAACTTAAAGGGCGACTAACTATTTGCTGCAAAAAAAAAATAACATGGCAGCGATTAAATATTATTTCTTAATCGCTGCCAAGTCATCTACTGTTATTGAATCATTTGGGTTAGGTTAGGTTAGAACAGTAACCATTAACAAGCGCCAGATCCCCTCTGTTGTTGGTAATTTCAGTTACCAAAACAAAAATTCGATGCCAGTTTAAATTAAAATAAAGCTAACAACTGATTATTGAGCTGCTACTTTCTACTTAAAATAATCCTTCGCTGTAGCTGCCAACCTACTATTTTTGCTACCGGCTTTCATTATTTTTTAATCCCAAATTCAGATTAATTTGTCGCTGCGTTAAATACATGCCATTTTTATTTACATTTTATTATAAAAAGTGACAGCTAGCACATGTCAGATTACTCCAATGAATTATTAATTCTACTTTAGTATGTAATCAAAAACACCTATCAATTCAACAACCAGCAAAAAAATACTTTCACTTACTCATACTGCCTCAGATCTTCAGCAGTGATGATGCTCCCGACCCTCTCCAGGTCATCCAGCAGGTCTGCAGCCAGGGTCCCATTGTACAGGTCATCGCCCCCGTTCTCAGCTACCCTCTGAAAGGTGTTGCACAAGGCTTCGCTGGGCTTCACCATCGTGCCAGGCTTGTGGAACTGCCCCTTGGCTGTGTTGTAGTACATTTTCCTGGGGATAAGGAAATTGGTTAGCTTCCGACTGTTGCTAAATATGGGTGGAGGAAGATGGTGTGTGGTCTTGGTTGGTGCACTTGTGTTTGTGTTTTAAAGAATGATCGATTGTATTTTTGTATGTCCTGAAATGGATTGTTTTTGTTGCTAATGTTGGTTATTCTTATTGCTAAAGTGGAGTGATCTATCAGACAGGGTCAAATTAAATCAGCTAGCGAAACTCCGCAGACGTGTTGGTGTATAGACGATAGAATACAAATAAACAAGTTATGATGTTTTTTTTTGGGACAATAGCAGCTTGTAGTTTTGTTACGAGAAGTATGAGTTGAGTGACTTTTTTTTGTTTAGATAACAAAATCAAAATCAAAAGTCATTTATTCAAACTAGGCTGAGAATCAGCACTTTTCGAACGTCAAAAATCATATAAGACTGTCGCCCAAAAAAATAACACAAAACATTAAATTAAATTATTTGCCGTATGTTAGCTAGCACAAGCAAAGCAACTATACAGAAAAAAAAAATATAATCGTCGAAAACTATTCTCAAGCAGATTAAAACTAAAAAAAAACGTAATCGTAGACGTATCAAAACCGTCTGTGAAGATTACAAAAAAAAAATGGTATTTTTAAAGTGATATTTCAAATGATTACAACACAACGGGCAGAAGATCCAAAAAAAACGAATTAATTAATTTGATCTTGTTTAGATATCAATACCTATCACATATGCGAAGTTTCGCTAGCTAATTTAATTTGACCTTGTTTATATTCTTGTTTTAATTTGACCTTGTTTATATTCTTGTTTTAATTTGACCTTGTTTATATTCTTGTTTTAATTTGACCTTGTATATAGGTACCTACTGTAGAGGTTATAAATGATGATGCATCATCCTGGCCGCTAGTTGGAACTGGCAGCTTAATAAAAATAAATATTTAAATTGGAACAAAGAACTGTAATGATGGATTATCAGAGGGACAGAAGATAGCTCACGAACGAACATGTATTGAATTTTGAAAGATATAAAATATAATATTATTTATCCAAATATCCAAAAGGATTATTATTTAATAGTGTAGCACGTCCCCCACACAAGGTACTCTTGTTTTAATTTAATTTGACCTTGTATATACTCTTGTTTTGCATGACAAAGCTGCTACGGTATGGAATAGTTTACTATCCAAGGCCTTTTTTTTTGGGTGGGAAATTATCAAATAACTTCTCCCGCTCTGGGTGGACGGGAGGGCGTGTCAGACTTTTACTGACTAAAACCCACCCGTGTTCCTTCAGATGCCTGTGTGCCAGGGCCTATATCCCTTTCGGATAGACTGGTAACCCTGGCAGATTATCCAAGGCCTATGGGGGCTTTTCTTCATTACTAGTATGCACAGAAGTTTCCATCAGTAGATACAAAACCAAGCATTCCGTAGTTACGGGACATAATGATTATGTATGTAGCATTTTAAGAATAACGACATAAGCCAGTACAAAGAACTCTGTAATCTGATAGATTAGGTAAAATCCTTTTTATTTACTTAGTTATTAATAATCTGTTTGTTTTGAAACAGTTTGTTTATTTTGCTGCTGTCAACTATCATAATTAATTAGCTATAGTAGAGAATACATTTTGTTTGTTATTAAAAAAGATAGTAGGTACATACCTACTATCTTTTTTAATAACAACTAGCGACTAGCCACAGAATAAATTATGAAAATCGTTTAAATATCCACCATTTAACGAAGTTATAAACTTAAAATAAACGTTACATTTCAAGGCTTGTGGCAATAAATTAACAAATAAACTCGGAGTTGAGGAAGCGATGTTTATTTATAAAATAAGGAAGTAAGTGATCAAATACAACAAAGACGAGTTTACATAACATAATATTACATAACATTATACACCGATTTTGGGGGAATAATGGTGCTACGAGAAGGGTAAGCGTTCTCGTAGATTATAAAAATGCACGGCATAATATTTGAGCGAGCTAAATTTGTGTATCTGTGAGTGATTGTGGGTAGGTAAGTTCCTATGCGTGCCTTGGCACGAACTCGGTACTGTCCTGCATAGCTCATCTTTATGGACACTAATTCAATATTGCTTCGAGTTAGTTATAATAATAATATTTGTAAGTAATCTTAATATTATTTAAAATATTATAAAACACTGGGAACTAGGTAAGTATGATAAATCAAAAACTAAATTAATTTGATGATTTTTTTTGTGACGTCATCGACCGAAATTATTGTATTTACTTAAAATATCAGTTTTTTTTTTTTGTTAATTTCTGTGACTTGGTGGGTATCGAATCTAAACACGATAAAACATAAGAAAACAGTTTTTCTCAACTAACAATAACAATACTAACAGCATGCGTTGACCTTCAAAAAAAAATATCGTGCTGAGATATCGAAACCCATCGCGACTGCGGAGTTTAGCTAGCCAATTTAAAATAACCCTGTATAGTAACTGACCATAAAGTAAAAAGTCAAAGTCTAATTATATAGACATGATTATGAGTCGAGCTGCACGATTACTGACAAATGCTTGCTCAAATGCACAGATTGGACAGGTCTACTCTTGGTGGTTCTTTCCTCAAAATACCATTTCAGACACAGATCTACATGGTCCTCACATGATCTGACCAAGATTATGTCTGGAGTTTAAAGAGACTGACCCCTGGGTTCGTTTCGCCATTTCATCTCAGGGGTAGTCAGATAGGAAATGTCGACTACATCTAGCTTAGTTTTTAATATACCGGGTAAAAATGATTCCGATATCCTATTTACAGAATAAACGATTTCATTTCATTTCATGCCCCCAAAAAATAAGTCGGTAATCGTAAAATTCAAATACAGGAGAAATGTTTTTCTGTTTTTTATGTTGAATATCTTTTGAATTAGTCGAACTGAGAGGTCTGTTGAGGTCATTGATAATTTAAACGAACGTATTTTTTTTGTGTAATTCTATAACAATGTCAACATTAAATTATGTGTGTGCTAAGCCTTGCAATTTATGAAAAATAAATATTACAAAAATATGAAAGGTAAATTATTTCATTAATTAATAAACACTTACGTCATCTTCATACTTAGTGCAGTAAATTTATAAAAAAAAAAAAAAAAAGTTGATACGTATAATTACAAGAAGGAATTTTCCAACGTTATTTAATATATAAAAACCGGCCAAGTGCGTGTCGGACCACGCACAATGAAGGGTTCCGTAGTTGGGATGAATTTATCCCGAAAACAAACTAAACATTGTAGTCGAAAAACATGCTCTCCCATACATCAATATTCGTTACGGTCAATTCTCCAACTGCAAATGTAAGTTGGTCGACTATTACTCGTTAACTTGTTAAGCCTACTTATCTGTGATGGTTTTCCTTTTAATTTCGTTATATGTACCACCACCTTTATTTTTTTCACATATCCAAAACCAAACATTTAGCTGGCAGGGAGGGGGGGACACTTGGCTCTAACAAAAAATAGCACTTTATTACGCAAACGGATCCTTGAATTGAAAAATGGTTTACAAAAACCCACAATATTTTTAATCGGCCTATCCAACGATACCCTACACTATGAAATTCACGAAAAAAAAAAAATATCCGCATTCTACGTGCAAAAAAAAAATTGGTTTTAATGGTTATATTTTATGACTTTCTCGGCGTGAATAATATGTATACCCATGCCAAATTACAGCTTTCTAGTACTAAGCGTCTCTGTGCTAAGCCGGGGACAGACGGACAGACAGACAGACGGACATGGCAAAACTATAAGGGTTCCTTGTTGACTACGGAACCCAAAAAACGATACGTAATTTGTTATTACAGTGTTATGTGGTTATTTTAAAATGACACTGTTACAGTATTGTTACAAAACATTGTTTTAGTCGTAAACGGGACCAAACGTGTTTAATTTGATGCGTATTGCAATTATACACATATTTATTCATCAATTATTATATACGTATACAGTGTGAGTGTTGATAATGTGCACATATCAAAATGAGGGAAACTTAGCATAATTTTATCGACGGAAAAAATATTTAAAAAAGTCTAAAAAATATTTTTTTACAAAAAAAGGGTTCTACCTGCTAAAGTACGTAGCCGAGCGCAAGGTCTTTCTTGAACAGTTGATAGGAAACGTTGTGATTGAGTTATAAACATGGTATTTTTACTTTTAGAAAGATGGTACACACGGCTACACATCAAGCTATACATTTCCAGTATACGCGGATCTCTCATTGTATGGAAATCCTACACGATGGGAGATCAGCTTATACTGGAAAGTATAGCTTGATGTGTAGCCGTCTGTACGTTGGAGAATAATTTAAAATAATAAAAAAGGGTAGATAATCGGGACTTTTATTAAGATATTTTACAATTATTGTAAAAATGAATGAAAACATATCAGATTATTGTTATAAAATCACCCTAATTCTCAATTGAGAGAAGTTTTTTCTTTAGTTTTTATTTTATGAAGAGGAGAGTTGTTATTATTTTCAGTCATTACTGAGTTTGTTTCATCGTAATAGATCGTTTAGTTTAAAAGTTATACCGATTTGATTACACAGGAATCACCGCAGCGAACAAGAATTTTAAAAAATGCTATAAAAAATTGAATTGTTTTTTTAGATTTTTTTTAAATATTTTTTCCGTCGATAAAATTAAGCTACGTTTCCCTCATATCGATATGTGCACATTATCAAGACTGATACTGTATAACAACAACGTAAGCATTAACCAAGAACTGCACGAAATTAATTTACGCCAATATTTCGGTAATAGCATAGTTACTTACCAAAATTAAATACCTACGCAAAACACTTTTACTTTTTTCGTCCCAATTTCGTATATGAATTTTTCTACAATAAAGGCTTGTTCATGATATCTTCGTAAATATCACTACGAAAAATGTGAAATAAATTACTAAGACGTTACGTATCCCATTCCATAGGTGCCGAATTTGACTTACAATAAAAGTCCATAATAGCACATTACCGACTTATTACTTGGGGGCATCGATGTACAGCACGCCATTAAAAAGCACTTTTGATTCTAATTGCCACTAGAATCAATCAAAATCATAAACAAAATATTTTATTTCACATGGCACATGGGCACTTATGAAACGTCAGAAACTGGGTGCACGGTTCCAATTGGTTGTTTCCTATGGAGTAGAGCCGGTAATAAACTCCACGGTTACTCTTTTGAAAATAAAATTTGGCCTTTACAATCTTTTGAAATTACAGTGATAATAGTTATGGGAGGACAGTGTAGGCCTGTCAACAATACGAAACGTTGTATAGAAAATAATGGAACTTCATAGTTACAACAGAGACATAAGTGAGTTAAAGTTCGCGAGCACATTCACAAGAAGCTGGCAGTATCATCACAACGGTAATGTTTTCCCATTGTTTAACTAATTTGTTTTAATAAGCTAGATAGATAGCTAGATTAGCTAGATGGGGATGATGTGGTTTTGCTAGATTTATATATAATTAGGTGTATATATTATATTTATAGTTTTAAAAGGTATATGCTGCATCGCCAGGTTGACTGGTAGAAAATCCCTATGGCATTAAGTCCGCCTCTGTACATTTATGTGTGCTTAAAGTATTAAATAAATAAATAATAAATAAATAAAATAAGATTTTACCTGAGATTAGGGTCATTCTTGATGTACGGAGCGTTCACGACTCCGTCGTTCATGACCTTGGACATAGGGAAGCCCTTTCTGCATAGATCCAGACTCGGGGCTATAAGGCTATCCCAGGGCAACTTGCCCCATCGCTTGTGAGCTGCCCACATGCCCCGAAGCTCGCCAGGCACACCAATAGCCAGGGGACCTGGTGGAAATAATAACATAAAATATTTAGTTTAGTCTACAGGAGAAACCAAGGGGAGGAGGGTCTAAAGGAGACATTGTTAGTATTCTTTTTGACAAAGATGGAACATGGAACACACAAAATGGTCAGTGCACATGTCATCTTGACCAAATTAAAATTATACATTACATTACATATACAGTGATGTAAGTAATTCACCGTTGCGATTCGATTAGGCACTTTAATATGGTTGCTAAGCAATTTATGCTCGTCAAAATTCATATGGTGAAGTCACCATCACCTGGTTCTTACCAGGAGAACTCCTCAACAATAAACGCCCCTGCATCGGGAAAAGCAATATTTTGTAAAAGGTGATGAGCATTTGACATTAAGCTAATGTAAATTAGATAAATTACAAACTGACCCACGAAAAAGTGAAAAATAAAAAACTTTTTACAAAAAAAAACAACCGACTTCCAAAAGAACACACAAAGTGAAAAATAACTTTAAATTCGGAAGTCGGTGGTAAAAAACTAAAATATAGATCTAAAGACACCGACTTCTGAAATTAAAGTTATTTTTCACTTTGTAGTGTTTTTTTGGAAGTCGGTTGGTTTTTTTTTATTGTAAAATGTTTTTTCATATACTTTTGGAGCAGACCATAATCAGTCTATAGAAGACTTTAAATAGGTTCTCTATCCATAACATAATACTTTTTGGATCTCACTACAGGAGTATATTGTTGGCCATGCTAATAATAAATATTTATTCAGAATTAAAATTGGTAAAATCATTAAAATGTTAGAAATAATTTACAAAGGCATCTATTTTAAATGTAGTTAGATGCCTGTACTAGGGTAAACCTGTATCACAGGCGGCAGCAGCGCTTAATATCTTATGGTAATTGTAGGACGATAAAATTCTTAAAAATATAATATTTATTAAAAGTCTTGGAACAAAATTAAATAACTATTTTATACCTAGTTTATTTACATACTATTTCCCTTAAAAATAAAAATACTATAAAAGTCTTAAATAGGTAAGTCATTTTTTATTTACTTTGCGTAAAATAATTTCTTGCACTTTATAACCTAGTTTGCACACATATGATATGATTTTGCGTCAGCAGAATTGATTAAAGTCAATGTTGCACAAAATTTAATGAGGATTTTTTCAGCGGGTGACCAATATGCTTTGACATCAACAAAATTGAGAGTTTGTTGTCCAGTGCAATGTAATGATGAGTCAGCAGCAGGCGTTACACACGGATGTCGGGCCTTGAGTATGACGCACTAGGTGCCTTTGTAGTCGATAGAGTTGATGCACCTGTATTCCGCTATTTTCCTAGCAGGGCACTCAGCGTCTCCTGTTTTGTGGTTGTGCAAATTGCTCAAGCTTTAAATAGCCCACTATTAAACCATATAACCATATTATTATTATTATTTATTATTATTACTAAAAGCTCGAGCAAGTTGCACATTTCGGTGTGTCAGCTTTCTTTGAGTGTCCTTCTTCGTCGCAACGGCCACACGTAGATTTCAACTCTTTGCATATTTTTGCTGCATGACCATATTGTTGGCATTTGTAGCATCTTGTAACCAAGGTGAAGTCCCTGACTGGGCAGTCCGTCCAATTTATAAAAAGTTTTTTTTGGACTTTGATTGGTATATTAGGTAGGGCTTTACGTATATTGGCTTGAACTTCAATAACGTAGTTCTACAAGTTACAGGTCGACGCATCTTTCCTCCCAGATTTGTGGCTTAATTTAACCAAGGTCAAAAAGGACTCCATAGGCATTTCTGGAAATTTGTCGGCTACGTTCTGTTCATAAATGCACCTGAAGACTTCCGTTTCAGCCAAAGTAGTCACTCCTACAACCACGATCCGAGGTTTGTGCTTGTTGGGTTCGTCGGCAGTAACCCCAGATGTAGAGAGCTGGATTGCCTGCTTGAGTTTATCAGCGTCAGCGTTCGCCACCACGTACATGCAGCTTCATTTTACTCGTATCAGTGCGTATGATTGTTTGCACGAGAAAGTTTTGTTTCGTCACTGGACTTTTAATTAAATAGCTACTGAGCTCGAATTGTTCGGTTGTACAAAATAATTTCTTCTTTCTTTACCATATCGGCAAACGAAACATTTCCCGCACAACCAGAGTCCTTAATTGTCTGCTTGAGCTCCGAGATTTGTGTTCCGTCAGATCGCGCGCTTCTTTAAGGGCATAAACCATGGTATACGCGAGAATCGCTTTCTGCTTCAGCGACTGCTATAGGACTGCCATTTGTGAGGAGCCAGAACCAACTTTACGGCATAGGGTACACATTTTGATTTTCTGTTCCGAGTTGAGTTTTTAGAGGTATGAGGAACAGGGTGTAAAGTTCACCTGTCTTTTATAGAAAAGGGAGGACCCTCCGACCAGACGGATCTTGTGGACAGGTGGGCAACTGCCCGACGATTGATGTTGGGATGTTGTATTTATTCTGGTCGCGGTAAACTCTGCTTGCGCGATGCAGGATTTTGCGTGACATCAGTGTGATGCGTAGTTCGCATGTGTCGATGTAGATGGCCGCCATAACTTTACCATCCGCGGCAATAGAACAAATTTCAAGTGCTACTCTAAGGCTGACATCCATTTTTGGATCTCGAGCGTGGCAACAACACCGGCCGTGACCGACTCGAGGGCTGGGTTTTGCGTCGTCGTCTTCGACGGCGAGGTGGAGGGCGTGCACTGCCCCTGGCTGTTATACATTTAGTGTTTTTACGAGTTCACCGTTTCGTGTCCATTATTCACTAAAACTGCACACTAAGCAAAATTACAGTTGCATGACGTTAGTAATGCACTAAAGGAGGTCACTATATTATAATAAAGTATACAGTACTAAATATTGCAAACGAGCACGTCTGCACTGCGAGTTAGGCAGCACTGGTCTCCGTGTTACCATCCTGGGGCCCAATTCTGTAAAATAACCAACTTGTCAATAGTGTGTCGGTAGTGTGTAAGTAGTGTGTCAATAGAATAGTCATTGACATTTGGTATTCTACAAACTATTTTTATGGTCATTGACCTGCCACTGTAGTGCCATTGAAACGCCACAGTAAGACTATTGTTGATTATAATAAGATTATACAGGGTGGAAGGGTCATCGACGCGCATCCTGTTACCATGGATTCAGTACATCCATCTTGACCCCACTGCGTTAAAAAAAATTGTCGGTCTTTTTCTTCTTTTTTTACTGTTCCTGCGTGTTACTAGCATAGTCTTTAAGGAAGATGTAATACTAACACCCTATGATGCCTGACAATAAAATATTTTTATTTTTTATTTATTAAAAAAAAATTCACTGTTCCATATATTTTGACCGAGTAGATATTGCACTTCTGTAGGAAACAGCTGTTTTTTTTTTAAATTACCGACGAGAAATTTCTTTAGTATGATGTACTGAATCCATGGTAACAGGTTTCGCGACGATGTCCCTTCTACCCTGTATAAGAATATTGAAGATTATTTTGTTGTTTACGTGCTAGGCCGATGGCCTATCTCTCTCTTGAGACGTTGGGTACGATAATAGATCTTGGCTAACTAACCATTAAAACCACAAGCGTGACGCTCTTGTGGTTAACAATATTTTAACGTTTTTTTAAACTAAACTACATTTTGTGGTTAAAGCCAGGAAAGTTCTACTAATAAAAAACCGGCCAAGTGCGAGTCGGACTCGCGCACGAAGGGTTGCGTACCATTATCTATAAAAACGGCAAAAAAAAATCACGTTTGTTGTATGGGAGCCCCCCTTAAATATTTGATTTATTTTAATTTATTTTTTTATTTTTAAAGTGAATATATAAGTAAATATTCTGTAAATATTTCAAGTGTTGCCTACCTGTTGCCGTTATCAATATCGAGCCAAAACGAGCAAAAAAATCACGTTTGTTGTATGGGAGTTCACTTAAATATTTATTTAATTCTGTGTTTTAGTATTTGTTGTTATAGTATTTGTTGTTATAGCGGCAACAGAAATATATCATCTGTGAAAATTTCAACTGTCTAACTATCACGGTTCATGAGATACAGCCTGGTGACAGACAGGCAGACACAGACATACAGACGACAGACGCACACTGGTCCCGAATGATAAAAAAGTGGACATTAAGAAATTTTTGACAGAAGGTCAACGGATTCGGCTGAATCTTGGAAGATAAAGACAAAATTAGGATTTTTTGATACAAAAAATATTTAAAGTGCATGTAACTCAAAAGGAGCACAAAATCGCAGAAGAGTGTCTATGACAAAGTGGTGAGCAATTAGCCCTTCTACAAGCTGCGCTAAGTTTTATTTTGAATACGTTTGAATCTTGGAAGATAAAGACAAAATTAGAATTTTTTTATACAAAAAATATTTAAAGTGCCTGTAACTCAAAAGGAGCACAAAATCGCAGAAGAGTGTCTATGACAAAGTGGTGAGCAATTAGCCCTTCTACAAGCTGCGCTAAGTTTTATTTTGAATACGTTTGAATCTTGGAAGATAAAGACAAAATTAGAATTTTTTTATACAAAAAATATTTAAAGTGCCTGTAACTCAAAAGGAGCACAAAATCGCAGAAGAGTGTCTATGACAAAGTGGTGAGCAATTAGCACCTCTACAAGCTGCGCTAAGTTTTATTTTGAATACGTTTGAATCTTGGAAGATAAAGACAAAATTAGGATTTCTTTCATACAAAAAATATTTCAATATTTTTTTTCTCTGAAAATACGGCTTATTTGGCAAAAACTCAATCTATAAAAGTGATTTGTAATTGCATCAGCTGTCTACAAAAAAAAAATCAGCCGAATCCGTTGACCTTCTGTCAAAAATTTCTTAATGTCCACTTTTTTATCATTCGGGACCAGTGTGAGACGGCGGAGCCTTAGTAATAGGGTTCCCGTTTTACCCTTTGGGTACGGAACCCTAAAAATGAGATAACATACGAGTGTATCGTGGTATTGTGCAACAAACGTGTGGTATTTTTTTGATTTAATATTTTTCTTAAACAGGCATTTTAAATTGTTATTGTTATTAAACATTTCATTCGTCTGCACTTTATTTACAACTTACGTAATCGGTTTTGTTTTAAAGTTACACACAAACATATTCATTAGGTATACTTTTAAAAGGCACCCAAACTCGACAATATACTTGTATTGTATTGATTATCGATGGCAAAAAATAATTATCCAATATTGAATCTTCATCATCTGTCAAGCCTTTTCCCAACTATGTTGGAGACAGCTTCCAGTCTAACCTGATACAGCTGAATACCAGTATTTTACATGGAGCTACTGCATATCTGACCTCCACAACCCAGTTACTGGGTAATACGTTACCCCTTGGTAAGACTGGTTGTCAGACTTTCAGGCTTCTGACGACCTGTAATAACTGTTAAAGATCAGCAAATAACAGCCGGGACATGCGTTACATAATATTGAATGACATAAAATAAAATAAAAAACGTTTTTTATTATCATGCTTTACTATAAACTAAAATATAACATAAATTATATTTTTTTAACTAACCGAAAGCACCGTCAGGGAAGGCACGAAACACCTAGTTTCTAGATTATCTGTGTAGGAGGGAAACAGGCTACATAACGGTGTTCCTACGCAGTAGGCAGGCAGGTAATTCTGTAGTCGCCATATACTTGGGCCAAGCGGTTTATACCAGCTCTAAGCTTCATTTGCCGACCTGAATGTGAAAAAAAATCCGCTTTCCATGCTTAAAAAAAAAAGCAAAACCCGACTGCTTATGATGAACTTTAAAAAAGATGGAAACATGATTTATATAAGTTATTACTATAAACAATCTGATGCAGTCGGAGGCAATAGGTCTTTATGGTTTATTTAATAAGTAGTATTAACTTATATAATTCTTGTTGAACAATCTTCTTTAAATAAAATAAAATAAAATATATTATTTTATATAATATATTTATAGTTTATAAATAAAGTAAAATATTTAGTTGGGATCATAAAACGGTAAACTAGGTTATTTACCCACTTATAATTAGGTGATAACGGCTTCTTACTGACTTACTCCAAAAGTTCGGGTTTTTTTTTTAAATTTCTCATTCCAAATTATATTGACAATTTTATGCGCCAAAGATCCGCCATTTTGATTTTTAAAATTTTAGATAATATACCCAGTGATACTCGCACAATAAAGACGAATCCAACGACATATCATTCATCAAAATCGGTTCCGCCGTTTAGTAGTTACGAGGGAACATAGAGACGGTCATACATATATTACATACATACATACATACATACATACAGGTCAAACACATTACCCTCCTATTTCCGCTTCGCCGCAGTCGGGTAAAAAGTACTGTTTGTTTCAAGGTTAAAAATGATTTGGACGGTCACTGGTCAGTGTATTGAAACCAAAATGTTTGTATGGAACGATGAAAATACGGTTTGGTAGCATCGCAGTTTGAAGCTTAAGGGAATTACTTTCTCCAGCACCTACTCAGTTCTAAAGCTTTTATTTTAAATTATTCAAAAATATTCATTGCCCTGCCAGTAACTGTATAATTGTAGCCAGCTCTTCGCTATGGATTTAATATGTCAACAGAGGGCCAAGCCAAGGGCCATACGAAAGTTTTTTATATTGATATATGATTAACAAACGTTGCAACAATGATATAAATATGCCTAGATAGACAGTCAAAGCTGGAAACTCGTGCAGCTGTTGGCCACAAAATGCACGCACACTAGATTAACACAATGACAGCACAATGACGTGGCGCGAGTGTAATACGTAGCTGTCACCCACACCAGCATAACAAAGTTGGCCTATTTGTTTTAGATCTTTTGCAGCGCGACACTCGGGCTAGACATATAAATAATATCAACAATACAAGTACGTAAGTACGTAGTAAGTTTATATAATTATGTACAATTTGTGAAATTTAAGTGTCTGCACTAGTAAACCAAAATTTTAGAACCGTATGTTCTGTTCCCACAGACAAACCGTGAAAACGGTTTTGCGGGGCAGTCCTTAAGTCAAGATTTAAGTAAACATTGTTTTTTAATAAATAAATGAATAATAATATATAGCGTTGAAATGACCTCTCACCATTGCGAGACCGTTGTGCAACGTATATAATTTTAAAAATATTAATTTAACAAACTTAATAATAGTATTTTAAGAAAATAGCTACCTACTTTCCAATATTACAATTATATAATGTTGTTGATACTGACTTTTATGCGAATGTGATTATTGTTTTCATATGTATTTTTTTAATTTATTTATAATTTTGGTTTTGGCTATGTATCTAACATAATTTTTGCTGTGCCGTGACAGGGGGTGTCCTATGTTGTTTCGAACGCCGCTGTTGCGACACACGCTGTTGCGAATTATTTTTCCACTGCCTCACAGGTTCGAAAGCTCATGGACTCGAATGAAGTAGTCGCGAAAGACGCTGTTTCGAAAAACATTTTCACTGCCTCATACGCTCGAATGCTTGTGATTTCGATTTATTTAGTCATAAAGTGTACAGAAAAGTATTTAAGCAGTAATTAAATAAAATCAACAAATTCGGTGTCAACATCATCATTTAATATAACGTATAGTAATTTAGTTAAATTGGATATTGATGAAGAGTTTTTGTTTTGGTAACTGAATTTACCAACAATAGAGGGGACCTAACCTAACCTAACCTAACCCAAATGATTAAATACTTTTCTGTACACTTTATGACTAAATAAATCGAAATCACAAGCATTCGAGCGTATGAGGCAGTGAAAATGTTTTTCGAAACAGCGTCTTTCGCGACTACTTCATTCGAGTCCGTGAGCTTTCGAACCTGTGAGGCAGTGGAAAAATAATTCGCAACAGCGTGTGTCGCAACAGCGGCGTTCGAAACAACATAGGGACCCCGTCTACAACGGCTATTAGCTCTAAGCCCTATGTTAACATCTTGTTTTTACCGTGTGGAACGCAAATAAATGAATATTATGAATATGAACGTTTGTAAATTAGTACCTAGACTTTAGCCTCTGTTAGAACGTCACATTCACTATAGAAAAAAACCGGCCAAGTGCGAGTCGGACTCGCACCACAAGGGTTCCGTACCATTATCTATAAAAATGGCAAAAAAACACGTTTGTTGTAGCGCCCCCTTTAATTATTTGTTTTATTTTAATGTATTTATTTATTTTTAAAGTGAATATATAAATAAATATTCTGTGAATATTTCAAGCGTCTACCTGTTGCCGTTATCAATATCGAGCAAAAACGAGCAAAAAAATCACGTTTGTTGTATGGGAGCCCCCTTAAATATTTATTTTATTCTGTTTATTAGTATTTGTTGTTGTAACAGAAATACATCATCTGTGAAAATTTCAACTGTCTAACTATCACGGATCATGAGATACAGCCTGGTGACAGACGGACGGACGGACAGACAGACAGACAGACGGACAGACAGACAGACGGCGCTGTCTCAGTAATAGGGTTCCCGTTTTACCCTTTGGGTACGGAACCCTAAAAACCAACCAAGTGCGTTGGGATGAATTTATCCCAAAAACTTAACATTGTAGTTGAAAAACATATTCTCCCATACATCGATATATATCACGGTCAATTCTCCAACTGCAAATTTAAGTTGGTCGACTATTGCTACTTAACTTGTTAAGCCTGTGTGGTTTTCCTTTTAATTTCGTTATATGTACCACTGCCATTAATTTGTTCACATATCCAAAAACAACCATCTAGCTGGCAGTAAAAGTCTGACACGCCCTCCCGCTCCACCCAGACCGGGAGTAGTTATTTGATAATTTCCCACCCAAAAAAAAATTTGTGGCGCGGGGGGGACTTGTCGGCATGATTATTATGTATAATTATATAGGTACCCATGCCAAATTACAGCTTGCTAGTACTAAGAGACTCTGAGCTAAGCCGGGGACAGACAGAAACATAGACGGACATGGTGAAACTATAAGGGTTCCTTGTTGACTACGCACTACTAGCCCTAAAAAGCATACAATTCAGGTCATTTAGGTATAGGAGTTCAACTGAACTTCTTGTGAAATGTACCCCAGCATTCATTGCAATTTGAAATTTATTCATTTAGTTATCTAATTAGTTGCATAAAAGCTTGATGGATTGGAAAGGCTGTAATGCCAGAGGCTTACAATGCTGCGAGTGGAACTGAGTGCGATCGGAGCGCCGCCGCCGGCGCAGACTTAGAGCCGTCTTGATTGGACCACATTCAAAGAGAAAGCCTTACTTAGAGAAATTCATAATGACGTATATATCACACGCGTTTGTTATCAAAATTATTTGGATTACAATCTCTATATCGTTTTTGGACGATTCATTTGTGCCTTGTTCATAATTTGTTTCAATTTAACCACAGTGGTTGGAGAACCATTGTGGTTATACATATTATTGACGACTAGCTTTCGCCGGCTCCGCGTCGCATAGGTGACCATCTTTACATACCGAGACTCCTCCGTGCCTCGGAAAGCACGCTAAGACGTTGGTCCTGGCTGTCATTCGTGGATCTTTGACAGTCCAGAAGCCCGAAAGTTTGACAACCAGTCTTACCAAGGGGTATCGTATTACCCAGTTACTGGGTTGAGGAGGTCAGATAGGCAGTCGCTCCATGTAAAATACTGGTATTCAGCTGCATCCGGTTAGACTGGAAGCCGACCCCAACATAGTTGGGAAAAGGCTAGGCAAATTTCAGATTGACTGTCTAAGTTACATCTTATGTACATAAAATTGTACCGTTTAAATGTAACCTTTGATTCAATGTTCCATAAAACAATACGCTAGGTAATGTCGACTTCGACTTTGCCAGCCAGCGAAGGGTGAATAAATAATAAAATTTCAGAGGGTTGGAAAGGTCTAGAAACACTGCCTACGTTCCAGACCTAGCTAGCATATAGGCATTCTAAATGCCACGGATCGATGAATGCTAATATTATGCCGAGTCGGCCCCTCGAAATATCGCAGACAGAAGGCCTAATAATTTAAAACCGGCCAAGTGCGAGTCGGACTCGCTCACGAAGGGTTCCGTACCATTTTCGATAAAAACGGCAAAAAAATCACGTTTGTTGTATGAGAGCCCTTAAATATTTGTTTTATCCTGTTTTTTGTATTTGTTGTTATAGCGGCAACAGAAATAAATCATCTGTGAAAATTAACTGTCTAACTATCACGGTTCATGAGATACAGCCTGGTGACAGACGGGACAGACAGACAAACAGACAGACGGCGGAGCCTTAGTAATAGGGTTCCCGTTTTACCCTTTGGGTACGGAACCCTAACAAGGGTTGGAAAATTATAGAAGCATTGCCTTTATACAGGATGTTCGGTAATTCGACCTATTCCTTGAAATTGGGTTATACTAGAGGTCATGTCCAACAAATTAAGCCCCTCCAACTCACACATTTTTTTGAAGTAAAACAACGTCTAAATTTCAAAAATTATAAAACAAAAATTGTGTCCTTTGCACTCAAGACCTTTTATTTCTGAAATTATGGGAATTAGAGCATGTATTTGTTTTTATAAATGTGCACTCGTTTATCATCAGCCAGAAAAATAACAAATAAGTGTCGAAAGAGAAGTAGTTATTTTTAAAATATTTGTTTTTGGTGAACAGTCTGAAAATTTGAACAATAATCTAAAAAAAATCGATCCCTAGTTAGTAGGGCTTAATTTGTTGGAAATGACCTCTAGTATTTAAACCCTTTTCAAGGAATAGGTCGAATTACCGAGCACCCTGTATCATTTACACATATTATAAACTAGTACCGCTGTTTCATCCGCGTAAGTCTCCATCCTGTAGGGATTTCGGGTTAAAGAGTATTCTTTGTCCTAATTAATAATTTCATCCAAATCCGTTCAGCCGTCTTAGCGGGAACGCGTAACAAATTCACTTTCGCATTTATAATATTAGTTTGGAATACATAATCAGCCTATAATGTTCCCTCTTCTGGGACACAGGCGTCCTCTCTGTGCGAGGGAGATGACCGTAATCCACCACGCGGGCCCAAAATCAAAAATTAAAATATTTTATTTCACATAAACTTACATGGGCACTTATGAAACGTCAGAAGCTAGGTGCACGGTTCCAACTGGTCGTTTCCTATGGAGAAGAGCCGGCAAGAAACTCCACGGTTTACAATGTTTTCAACTTACAGTGTTAATAGGTATGGGAGGACAGTGTAGGCCCAGTGTGGATTGGTAGGTGTCACATATATGTCTTCAAATTTTTGGTTCCAGGACATGCTGGTTTCCTCACGATGTTTTCCTTCACCGTTTTGAGAGCAGTGGTGATGAAATAATTTACACAAAGTAAAGTGCCTGTCTGGGTTCGAACCTACGACCTACTACTCGTAAGGCGCGGCTGTTACAACTGGGCCACCACTACTCTTTAGTTAGGAATCCTAACTAATATTATTATTCTAAAGTGAGTTTGTTTGTTAGAAAGCGACTTTAATCCTTACTAAGTAAGGATTAACGTCGGTTTTTGAGTCTGTCTGTATGACCGCGTTGTTCTAAACTGCACTACGGATTCTGATGCAGTTTTCACAATCAAGATCATTTACAAAATGTATTCAGGATGGATTATATGTATAACTAGCTGCACCCCGCGGTTTCACCCGCGTAAGTCTCGATCCCGTGGGAATATCGGGATAAAAAGTAGCCTATGTCTTAATCCAGAGTGTGAGCTACCTCCATACAAAATTTGAACAAAATTGGTCCAGCCGTTTGAGCATGAAGAAGTAACAAACATACACACACATCGACACACACAAACACACTCACAAACTTGCGCCTTTATAATATTAGTGTGATACATTGATATTAATATAAAAGCCGCATGGAATCCATCCATCAGATTAAGCTACGCTTGCCGGGGTTGGTTCATAGATGGGTGACCGTCGTTACATACCGAGACTCCTCCGTGCCTCAGAAAGCTTAAGCCTTTAGTCCCAGCTGTCATTAGTGGATCTTTGACAGTCGTTACAGGTTGTCAGAAGTCCAAAACTGACAACCAGTCTTACCAAGAGGTATCGTATTACCCTGCAGTTACTGGATTATGGAAGCAGTCGCTCCATGTAAAATACTGGTGTTCAGCTGCATCTGGTTAGACCGGAAGTCGACCACAACTAGTTGGAAAAGGCTAGGTAGAATGATTGACATTGATATTAACTTAACATGTATTAAATAAGATCTGTAAAAAGCCCGGGTTTGCTAGAGTGCCTGTTTCAAATCCAATATCTTTCAATTGTTTGTTGTATAATCAACTGTTTTATTGGAACAATATGCTGATAATTGTTACCTACGTGATGTTCTAAGTGTAACGCATTATCTAGAACATTTTCAATACTGTTGATTCAAGAATATTGTACCTACATTGTTGATAGTCTTTTGTTTGAAGCACGCGGCTTTTGTTTCGTTTGTATTTACAGAAATGTAGGTTTCATTCCAGTTCTTGTTTCCTGGTTTTTCTATAGTTTAGAGCAGCCATATTCAAAGTGCCGTGTTTCCGTGTGGTGCCAGACGTAAAGAATAGCACCATCCTATTTCTTCCCGTGGGTGTCGAGGCGACTAAGTGCCAATTTCACCAATGAAACTGAACGCGATCAGCACATAAACCACGTTTAAGAGCTGTCAGTGTCATTATTTTCTTTGGAATATTGACACTGACAGCTCTTGAACACGGTTTAGATGTGTGTGTGTAAGGGGCTTACATGTTTTTCAACTACAATGTTAAGTTTGTTCTTGTGATAAATTCATCCCAACTACGGAACCCTTCATTGTACGTAGACCGACATGCACTTGGTCGGTATTTTTTATCAAAGTCAATATCCACCCTGCAGCTGTTTAGAAGAGAATATTATTAAGTACCTACTATACTCCATAGGTTTAGGTAGCTAAATAAAGGTAAACAAATCATAAAAAGGGTTTTTATAGATGACACTTTCTTGTTTAAAAATACGTTGTAACTTACAATCGTTTTTTTTTTTAATTATTATTATTACGATAGTGTCCTCTTTTACTACTGTATGTTAAACTTTATCATTTATTCTTAAACTACTCTTCGTAGATGTAATTGCTTGAGCACAATTATTTAGTTAGATTTACATATTACTATATTATTTTGTAATCTGTCTATTGTAAAGAGCCCAAAAATACATGTTCTCTAAACGTCAACGAAATAAAACGTTGCTAAATTGAAGAGTACAACTGTGACGTAGCATGCCAACTGAAGTGCCAGGTATTACGTTTAGTCGGTTACTTGACAGCTCTCTCGTCACGTGGGTTTTTATGTTTACCTTTATTTAACTACCTAAACCAACGGAATATAGATGCCTACGTGCTAAAATATTCAATACGTCGAACAGTAAACAACATTATGTTACTGCCTAAACAAACATTACTGTACGAGCCACGCACGATCGACCTCCAATCAGTTGCATTTCCGTTAATGTTTCAAGAATTTTCTCGAACAGCTGAGTGCGGGGTCGACGCACCGAATAGATATCGAACAGAGACCGAGTTTCACACTATTTGCTTAGGTGGCACGGCGGCGGGCGGCGGCGCACGGCGTTGTGTGCGAGAATGTTCGAGAATGCCCAGTGATCTGGTTTGGCGAGTTACTTATGCGTTACACGCACACAGTTATAAGTGAGTTGTGCTATGAAGTTTTGTGTAGTCTCTGTTGGAATAGTTAGTTGGCCGTGGTTCTACAAAACGGCGTAGAACTAACGCATACGCCGCAGCGTATACCTATGCGTTACCAATGTTAGACTGTTAAGGGTCGGGTAATCGCTGTTGACTTTAGCCATTCAAATGCGCGTCGCGCCCACGCCCGCTTCCGCGCCGTCGCGCGCCGTGCCGCCGCGCTGCCCGTTCGGTTTCATAGGGAATATTTATTTTTAGTAACGAAAATATGAATATTTGAAAAAAAATCACAGATAGAAATAGATAATAAAATAGTCTGTTCATACAAAACAGAAAATCATAAAAATAACTTATGTAGTTTGAAAGTAATATCGTTTTTTTATGCTTTGGGAAGACATTACTTCCTGAATTTATTTCATATAGGGTTTTACTACGATGCTTAAATATTCATATATATGTTACGGTTAATACCCGAAGTGCGGCTACACCTAGTTTTAGCCGGTTAGAATTATAGGTCCAGACAATCCCTGTTGGATAAAACCAATTTACCAACAATGCCTGCCAACGATATACTGGATGTACTGCGGTACTGGTACCTTATACCTAATTAGGATTGGCATTCGAGAACCGTACATGCCTTCTTGGCTCTAGTAGGCAAGTTAGTATAATTATTTCACAAGCCATGTCATTAAAATTACTTAAGAGGCTGACAACAGGTAAACCGCTGTCACTGTCAGATTGCATACAAAAGAAAGAGATGTGCGATCACAACGTATAATATATACATAACGTAGCGTAGAAATGTAAAAAAATCGTATAAAATTAGATATTTACAATTTAGTAAAAATTAATCCATCACCGCATGCAGTTTGGCATTTGCAATTTTATGGTAAGAATACTTTTAATTATAATTATAACTGTTAACGAAGGGATAAACTGCTTTTAAAAATAATTAAGTAGTCTTTGAAGATTTTTTTTGATGTATTAAATTATGTTTATAATTAAACATAATTTAATACATCAAAAAGTTTTGAGTTGCATCACCGTATGCAAAAAAAGACTTGAAAATATCATACTGTTTGGAAAAAAATATTTACGGTTTAAAAGATGCACTGCTATAAAAAACCACCTTTTTGATTTTCAAGAAATCTCCGCCTTAATAAGTACCTGCTGTGTATCAAAGTAGTCTATCTGTGTAACGATAAAGTACATTTTTCACAATCAGGTAACCAGTCGGCGATTAATACCATTATCTGTTCTGATTACGGCGCCTTTTTCACGTATACCCTTATAAATCAAAACTAGCTGTTGCTTGCGGTTTCCCTCGCATTTTATAGAAACTGTTTCATGGATCCGGATAAAAAATAACTTATATTTTAACGCAGGACATGGTCAAGCTGTGCGTCAAATTTCATCAAAATTGGTTTAACCGTTAAACCGTGATTGAGTAACAAACATACAAACTTTCTCTTTCATATTGTTCATTTTTAATTAATGGGAAAATGGATATCTTAGGTACTTACAAATCGATTTTCCATACCTACATTAAAAAGTAATAATATTTATTTTATTAACAGTTAAATCCGTCAAGGTTTTTGATAAGCCGGTTTACGTAAACAAATAACCTGTATTTATTAAATTCACACAGATTAAAACCTGACCTGAATTCATATCTGTGGCGCTAAAAATATGTTGATTATTTTGTTTTGTTTGTATTATCTTAAGATTATTATCTTTTCGAGTGTTTATTCTTTTGTTTTTGTTAACATTGTTATCTGTGAAAATGTAAAATAATAAATATGTTAAAATTCAAATTTTATTCAGCAGGTTGTTGATGTCAGCTGTATACGGAAAGTTTCATGTTCAATCATTAAGACGCTGACAACAGCTAAACCGTGGTCACTGTCAGACTGCATACAAAAGAAAGAGAAGCGTGATGACTCAACGCTTATTTATTGCAAAACATGAAGCAATTATCTATTTACTCAAAAATGAGTTGAGTAACCGAAAATAAAAAACAACCAAGTTCTGCATACAAATAAGACGTTCTTGTTATTAATTAAATACCAACTGTACGTTGATATTTTACAGATATTTTGGATTGAAACTCAAAGTAAAGTGTAATAGTTTACTGTTCATTTGTATCGTTTTTTTTTCTAAACGTATTTTGGTAACAACCAAGTTCTGAGAATGTTCAAGAATAACATATATTTTTTCCGTTACCATAAACTATATACTTAGATTAGGCATTTTTTTTGTTTAAGACAAGCCTACTTTTATCATTTGCCTCTTGTCAACGTCATTAAATAGGATGTTGTCCAGCCATAATCCATTTACCAGATTGGTGTCCTGCCTTATTGGTCCCAGACAACTTTTCTCTTCGTAAGTGATCATAATAACCCGCGGGAGCAACGGGTATCATTTGACAGTTCAACAACATTCATTGCATTATTTACGCTGCTGAGCAGACAAATTTTCGAACATTTGATGCAATCGATTTGTAATATACTTATTTCAAAATCATTCAGATTGTGATTCAAACTATACTACGTTTATAAAGGTATTCTAAACCTTAATTGCGTAACAATTAAGGTATAGAATACCTTTATAAACGTATCTCTTGTTTATCCCATTATCCACGATATCTCCGAAACATGCCAGAACCCTGAAAAAACCTAAAGTTTTTTGGTCAATTAAATCTAAACCTCACCTTTAGCAGCCTTATCCCAGCTGCCATTAAACATATCCACAGTAGCAGCACCCGGGGCCGTTTCTCTGGCGTTCACAGTGTAAGCCTTCTCCTCATCTTTCAAGTAGACCGTCATGAAGAACCCACCACCCAGCCCCATGCTCTGCTGGTTGAGGAGACCGTTGCAGAACATCGCTGCGATGGCCGCGTCCACTGCTGAGCCATTCTTCATGAGGATCTCTCTGTAACAATGATGTCATTATGATTAATTTCATCTTTCGTAAGTACCTATGATTTACAGAAAATTGAGGATAGGATTTGTTTTAAAATGCAAAAGATAACTCTGAACTTATGATAACATGGCATTGAAATATTGCCAAGAGACAACGCAGAACGATAACTTAAAAAACTTTTTGCAAAACAAAAACAACCGACTTCCAAAAAAAAAAAACACAGCATATTCTATGTCCTAACACAGGTCATGGTCTATCCATTATCCATGTGCCAAATTTCATCCAAATCCGTTCAGCCGTTTTAGCTTGAAAGCGTAACAAATAAACGAACTCATTTTCGCATTAGTTATGTGATAGAAAGGGGGGAGAGCATTTTTCCATAAACCGGGCACGAATCCAGACTCCGGTTTGTCTAATGTTCTAAGAATAGATAGGCTATACATACGTTATTGTCAAAGATATAAATATGTCTAGATAGACAGTCAAAGCCGTGAACTCGTCGAAAAAACACTAGAATAACACAATGACGTGGCGCGAATGTAAAACGTAGTTGTCACGCACACCAGCTTATCAAAGTTGGCCGGTTTGTTTTAGTTGTTTTGCAGCAGCGACACTATCTAGACATATACTTAAACAATCAAAGGTTGTAGGTACTTTGACATAACCAACATAGGCTCAATTTGCTAGAGGTCAGCAATATTCAGCCTTTCAGAATTATCTCTGTGTAAATGTATCTCATTTACATAGGTACGTACTTATTTCTATAAGATTGGACTGGGCATGTTGAACCCTCTTTCATTTTGCCCACTTAGCATATTTTATTGGTCGTAAGCTAAAGAAAATATATATAAGTACTTAGAGAAAATATAAGAGTTTCAGATCTTAAATAAACTCCGGCAATGTACCTACATCTACTTAAACGACGCATGTCGACGTATTTAAATCATAATATTCGATATTTATTATGTTCAATTGTTTTCGTTTTCTATCAATAACCTAGTATTTACAAGCTTAAACCACAAACAGGTAAAAACAATTAATTAATATAACAACAATAAACGTTAGTTAAGACAACTAATAACTGTATAATTATAGCAACAAAAATTTTTCCTCGAGCATCATAATATGAACCGCATTTTGTTATAAAATGGTGAGTGTTTTTAAAAATGGAATTTAGCTTTTAGGGCGTGGGGAAGATTTGAAGTTGGAATCGGATGACCATCGACAAACATGAAGGCATTTTCCTTAAAAGCAACAAAATTCAATACCTATTTGTATTATGTATTTCGTTATATTAAATTCTTGTGATAATATATTTCGTGTTATTAATCACGTAGCCATTTTTCCTATTCATTTATTTATGTTATTTCCGTAGAGAGATAGGTACACGAATGACACACTCTAGATTGTTTATGTTTAATTCTCACGAAATAAAAAGTTTCCTATGAGTCATTAAAGTGTCATGCGAGTTCTACGCTAAACAAAAATTGTAGGTATTATCTAATAATTTATTGCATAATATTTGGTAGATATGGAAATTGGGATTCGCACACCTACATACATTTACAATCTATACATAATAATTATATACCTAATCGCTTTTCGTGTCTGTCTGACCGTGTCACCGTGTTATTCTTCTAAACGAAAAAGTTTCATAAGATTAGCTCAAGTGTATATTATTGAATTGGGTCATGATCAACAATAAACAATACATTAGGTTAATTTATAGGTTTTGTATACCTACTTTTTTTTCTGGCACATTCGTAGCGTACTATTTGTTTAAAATATACTGAAACATTTTCCGTACATTCTGAAAATCAGTGCCAAGGAAACGACCGAAATATCTGAAAACAGATTTGATAAAACTTTGCCGATAATTTGCTCTTCGAAATTAATTCACAGATTTCCGTGAAGTAGGTATATATATTTAATTAATTTTCATCTTGTAAAATGATTAATGAATTGTTTCACAATAACAAAAAAACACACCTTAAGGCTCTTACAGACTCATGCGATATCGCGGCCGCGACAGGCACCGACAAAGAATTGTGCTACTAGTGTTGCGTCGCGCTCGCGATATCGCACCAGTCTGTACGAGCCTTAAGTCACAATACTACTAAACATGAAGTCATTTTAAGAAAATATTTTCATTTTACAAATATTCCATATCGGTATGAGACTCATGCGCCTGAACACTTTGTTTTAAAACGATAACTTTAATGAACAATGCTTCAACATTCTCCAAGATTTCATCATGCAGTTTAATAATAAAAATAAAACCGGTGTGACTCGTTCTAGTGTTTTGAACTTAAATCACGTGACTGCGCATACGCAGAACTTTTATGTTTTGAAGAAAATGAGATTTTTCTTATCAATAACATAAAATTTTGCAATAATATTGATATACGCGTCATTGTTGAACTTTTACGAGGTGATTAATTTATTTAATATGGTGGAAATAAAACCAACACTAGGTCACAACCTTTACCGTGAAAAGCAATGATATATCTGGAGGAAGCAGTTTAAAGAAAAAAAAAAGAATTTATTTATTTTCATTTCAAGGCACAAAGATCTGACTCTTGTACTAGGATTTCCGTTACCGTATATTTATTTTAGACGTAAAGGCTAAACAATCTTGGTTGCTTTTTATAATAGTTATCCTTAAAACAGACATGATTTAAAAAATGAATTGAGAGAAAATATTACAATTACGTAACTGTCTTCATCATGGAAAGAAAAAGATCCATTAGTGGCGTGACTATGACTCACGAAGTAACCACAGATCTCTCTTACTGAGGCATATCATCCAAATAGGTTGTGCAGGAAAAGATTTTAATCTTCCTATATGCTGGCTGCTTGTTATCTATTATTGTGGTCATCATCTGCCTAGCCTTTTCCCAACTATGTTGGGGTCAGCTTCCATTCTAACCGGATGCAGGTGTACTTTACCAGTATTTTGCATGAAGCGACTGCCTATCTGACCTCCACAACCCAGTAACTGGGTAACACGATACCCCTTGGTAAGATTGGTTGTCAGACTTTCGGGCTTCTAACGACCCGTAGCAACTGTCAAAGATCTAAAAATGACAGCCGGGACCAACGGCATAACGTACTTTCCAAGGCTCGGAGGGGTCTTGGTATGTAAAGATGGTCACCCATCCACGGACAAACCGTGGCAAGCGTAGCTTAACCTGATCGATCGACCCGAGCGGCTGTTATGTATGGATTTGGAAAGTCCTAAATTATCTGGCTTTTTAACAGACCCAGGCTTAAGTTCTTTGTTACCACTTCAGCTAGTCATCCTTCTGCAATCATCTTGTTCAAGTCATCTGTATTAAAGTTTTTGCTTCGTAACGTCTATTTCTTAGATCAAGACCTTGGTTTTTGCTTTTTCGTGAATCGATTGCTGCTTCAAAATCATTACTCATTACTATATAAAGTATTATTTTATTATGTACACTGTACACCTGTACACCAGATGCAATATCTTAGTTGCCTTTTACGACATCTACTGAAATAGGCTGTCTCTTTTCATTGTCTACATTTCCACTTTTCTTTTTGACTTTCAATCCGTACCCGACTTCAACTCATATTTTTGACTTTGGCTTATATCTTTGACTGTCTTTTTTTTATTCGCCCTGTGCAGCCATAGTTAACCGTAGTCTAGAATTTCCGAACATTCGGCCGATACTTCGGATTCATGTTCGGAGTATAACCCCTGGATTAGTACAAAGGATACTTTTTATCCCGGTAGTACGTGGGATAATTTACGCACGCGAGCGAAGCCGCTGGCAAAAGCTAGTAAGGTAATAATTCTTTTAACGTTTAATGAACAGTGTATGTAGCAATTTATCTCTCGTAATACACGATCAATGACCTAACTGGTTATGGCTGTTTTAGAGCAAAAAATATTATGTAGCCATAATTTAGTTTGTCCGTTATATGATCTGTCTTAGATGGTATCTGTAATATCATCTAGTTTGCTAGATAGGCGTGTATTTTAAGTCGAGAAGTTTTTTGGCGTGTCCGAAAATACTGGTCTTTTTTGCCAACTTTTAATATTGATAAGAACAAAATATTGGATAAGAGTAAGTATATGTATGTGCTGGATAGTTTCCAAATAGATGTATTATGTATACCTAATTTTAGAGCTAGAAATAAGTCTTGGAAACGGACTGCTACGAAATTATAGTCAGCAGGGCTATTTTTTGTTCAAAAGGCGGAAATGTCCGTTTCGCGCAGGTATACCGCCCTGATAAAGGAGAATTGAAATCTGTTTTTATTCTCACCCTTATAGTAATTATGATCTATCGGTCAAATTTTAAAGCAAACGAAATATTATAGTTACGTTTACTCTCTTGCAAACTTACACTTGGGGTACAGTGCAGACCAGGTAGCAGACATAATACATACGTAACGTCACACGTCTCGAGGCGTGAGGGTGACTCTATAGAGCGCCTTGCCATGCAGGGTAGAGTGGAGGACACTAGACCACGCGGAAGCTCACCCATGAGATGGACTGACCAAATTAAAACCGCAGGCGATCCCTTGTACGAGTGCAATAAAAACACCAAAAATCGGAGTAAATAGCGAGAAATCGTGAGGCGAATCACGTCAGCCCCTGGACAAGAAACTACTTACATGAAGACCACGAGCGCTCTGACAAGAGTGCTACGAAGACGAAGCAGACATAAACATGCAACATATGTATTAACATTAGATTCGGAGCGTTTGACGAGGAAGCTCACTAAAAGACACAAACATGATTGATATTCAGGCTGATTCTAATTAATTCTCATCTTCACTATGCCTACTGGATTATAAGTAAGATATCTTTGTACCGTAGTTTTGATTCTTTATTTAAAGAAATTACCGCTAGAACAGAGGAGTCATGGAGGGCACATTCTATTACATATTGATAACAGTATTGGCTCTTAACATACCTACGTCATAAGTATGTGCGTAGTACTCTCTCTACTATCTTTTGAAGTGAATGTTTTCAGCTCGCAATCAGCTGTTTTCTTTTTCTTTATGAGTTAATCTTGAAACGGTTCATTAGGCGACCTGTTTGTGAGTGATACATCGGTAAGACGATTGTTGTTATTAATTTTCTACATTGTTGTTACAAAACACTAGACGAACACAGAAATAAAAGCTGCCAAATCTCATGACAGTATTTAGTTTTTTATTTTACGTATTTAGTTTTCTCTTCTACTCTTACACAACATTTTTTTTATTTTTTATTTAAAGGGCTTTGTCGCTTAGCGACCACATCGCCCAGTGCAGAAAAAACACAAATTGTTGGTTACTATCTACCTTATCACTAACTTGTACAATTGTTTAGCCTTATCGGACATTGGAAAAGCAAGGATGGTATTACAAAAGCCAATATCATACCTTTTATATTGTCCAAAAACATAAATTCTAGTATTTTCATTCCGGACACACTCCATCAGAATATGAAAGACATCATCAACCACACCACTGTCATCACAATTTGGAGACAAAAGGTCGTCTACTTCTCTTTGTCTACGTTCCTATCGCAGGTATGGTGGAAGAGATTTCTTTAGAAATAAGCATCGCCTTTGTACGTATTTTTCTATTCCTTTCTTCTTGTCTGTTTATATGTGTGTAAATAAACTAATAAATAAATAAAAAAACAAAAAGTTAACTGCTGTGATCATAGCTATACAGTAGGTATGTAACAAAAACCCTGTTGTTCATTTTAGGGACGTATACATTTACCTACAAGCACAACATTGGTGGAATTATAATTTAAAAAAATTAAGCATTGGCTAGTCGAGAAGTCAAAATCAAAGAGTTAAAGAGGTAAGAAATCAGTTAAACATTGCAAATATTAATAATTAAATATGTATTTAAATTATTTTTGTTGAACAGTTTTTATAAATAACTTGCTTTATTACGTATGTCTATTCCTAAAACGTAGGTAGAAGGAACAACAGAGTTTTTGTTACATATTGTATAATAGAAGTCTATGGCTGTGATTGATTGCCAATTAAATCACATTTTATAAGATTTCACAACAGATAAAATTCAAGGGGGGTTAGATTATTAAGACATAAGAGACTTACACAAATGTTTTTGTCTCATTTATAATCTATGTAACTGTTTTGGGACAAATAAACATTTTTCAAATGTACAGGGTCAAATTAAATTAGCTAGCGAAACTCAGCAGACGTGATGGGTGGGATGGGAATTAAAATGAAAAAGGTTTGATGATTTTTTTGGGGGCTCAACGACCACTGTTAGTGTTGTTACTGGAAGTATGAGTTGACAAAATCTGTTTTATTTTTATTCACCACGTGTATCCTACAAAATGGTTGAGCTGGATGGTGCTGATCCACGCGTCATGTTCGTGAACGGGCGCCGTCGGTTGAGATTGGTCATCTCTTAACTGCCAGGGCTTATTTGTAATCTTTTATTCTTATATTTTTTACATTGTTCTAACATATACATAGAAGCGACAAGAATAATGTAGATACCCAGGAAAGAAAAAAGTGTAAATTAACGGCAAATTAACCCTTTACTTTGAGTTTCAATCCAAAACATCTGTATTCAATATTAACGTACGGTTTGGTATTTAATTAATAACAAGAACGTCTTGTTTGTATGCAGAACTTGGTTGTTTTTTATTTTCGATTACTAAAATCATTTTTGAGTAAATAGATAATTACTTCATATTTTGCAATAAATTACAAGCGTTGTGTCATCGCGCTTCTCTTTCTTTTGTATGCAGTCTGACAGTGGTCTATACCTAAATGATAACAGGCAGATATTATTATGTAGAGGGTCCCCAGGGCCTAAAGAATATGGCCATTATGGCTAAATATTATTATCTATCTCTTCAAAAGAAAAATAACTACTCTAACTAAGCTAGCTGTTCATTGGTTGTTCCGGACTGGCTGCGGCGGCGGTCGCACGCCTTTGCCTCATGGGGCCAGCTAGCTAATTGCGTAACACAGTATCAGTAGGAATCGGTTTCAATTTGACAGTACAACAACATTTATGTGGAGGTCTGCCCTGGGCGGAGCACCGCCGTGTCCTCACGGCAGCGATCGGCGGCGGCGATCTCTCGCGTACGGCCCTGGTTCAGGCCATGGTTCGGAGCGAGAGTGCATGGGAGGCCGTCACCTCCTTCTGCGAAACAGTAATGCTTGCGAAGGAGGAGGCGGAACGCGTAAGGGTAAGGCAAAATCAACGCCCTCGCGCCCCTAGTCGCCGCAGGAGACGCCCCGGGCGTCGGGAATCGCAGGCCGATTCCCGGCGACGACCGTAGGCGCGGGCTTGCGGACGGTGAGCGTGAGTGTAGCTCGCCGTCCGATAAGGACCAAGCCCGGGTCGACGGCGCGTCGTGTTCCACGCGCGCCTCAATGAGATGTCAGCACCAATTGACGGGATCCGAAAGGGCTAATGCCTGCCAGGGTTACGAGCCTGTCCGAAAGGGATATTGTGGCCCTGGCACACAGGCATCTGAAGGAACACGGGTGGGTTTTAGTCAGTAAAAGTCTGACACTCCCTCCCGCTCTCCCGCGGGAGAAGTTATTTGATAAC
The DNA here is from genome assembly GCA_963921375.1 of Tiliacea citrago. NCBI lineage: Eukaryota > Metazoa > Arthropoda > Insecta > Lepidoptera > Noctuidae > Tiliacea > Tiliacea citrago. The sequence continues at coordinate 18,268,519 of OY992796.1, forward strand.
TTCCCACCCAAAAAAAAAAAAAAAAGGGGCCAGCTAGCTAATTGCGTAACACAGTATCAGTAGGAATCGGTTTCAATTTGACAGGACAACAACATTTATTGCATTACTCGTATTTACGTTGTAGAGCAGACAAATGTTTTCAACATAATATGTAGCGATGGATTAGCAATATACTTCAAAACCATTCCGATTCGGATTCAGACTGTGTTACGCAATTTGGGTGCTGTTCGCGGCTCCGCCAGTGCGTATGCTCCCACAACCCAGGCTATCAATCTGCTGAACGCCCTGATTGCTCAGGAGCCGGATGTTGACATATTTATGTGGGAGCAGTAAATAATCCATGTTTAATGTTTGCATTAAGTTTTTCAGTTAAATGTTATGTTGTTGGCTTGCTGCGCGCTTTGGTGTTTACTGCAAGTACAGCAAGCAATTACAAAAGTTTAAAATTGTTATATCTTTAAAAAACTTTAAATAGACTTTATCAAAACTATAGATCCTTAAAATATATTGTTAATAACCCCCTATAAAGCATAAACATTTGTAGCAAAAAGTTTGTCTACTATACACTGTGCTCACCCCGAATACAGGCGTAACGCTGATGTTAAAATTATGTAGCATGCATAGTCGCAAAACTGTAAATTAATATTGTAAACGTGTTCAAACAATAAATTAAATCCAGAAAATGATATATAAATCATAAATAATATGAATCACTACAGCAGTATTGAATGAAATGGAAAATTAGCAAAATACCACTTTTTAGAAAGTGTTAAAGTATTCAGTGTTAACACTGTGAATTACTATGTGGTTACAGTAACTAATACAGTTGCCTGATAACAAAGACCATTTAGTTAACTGTTTATTTGTCCAACACTGTTTAAACTAGTAGGTACATACTGGAAATTCGTTCATATTTGTTTTGTCTGGCTATCCGAATTAAACAAATGTGAGTTATTTATGTATGTTCATTTGTTTTTCAGGCTCAACCTAATTTAAATTATCTACAATAAATAAAATCATCGTTTAGATATTTAAGTATTTAACTTTTCGCACACAAATTAAGGGTCGGGTCATGACCCTTGACCTTGGCCATACAAAGGCGCGTCGCGTTCACGCCGCGCCCAGACGTTCGGTTTCATAGGGAATATTTATTTTCATTAACGAAAATATTAATATTTGAAATAAATCACAGATACAATTATAGTTATGTAATAAATTAGTCTGTTCATACAAAAAACAAAACATGAAAATATCTTGTAGTTTGGAAATAATATCGTTTTTTATGCTTTGAGTAGACATTACTTAAATATTCACATATAAAATTGATGTGTACGAGTCATGCGTTCTAGTTTAACATATTTTCTTGCGCATCAATGAAAAAAAAAAATGTTTTGCCAATTTCTCAGACTCGAACAATTTGCATAATAGTAGTGGAGTTAATAACTCGCTAAATGTATCTTAATTCACATTTATCATGAATGTATTCACTGGCTGAAATCTCAATAGAATCTAGGACACATTTTCTCCGGAGAAAACTCCAAAATAACTAAAAGCTATTTCGAAATTTATATTTTCTCTGAAAGCCGGGAGACGGTTTGTCAATGTCTTTCTCACGGTGCACCGTGTGTTGTCTGTTCTCTTCATGCAATCTATAATTAGATAAATATAACAACATAATGCGGAAAGCAATTGTGAAAATGGCACTGTCGTAGCTAGATCCCAAAACCAGCTATTCGTAGAGAAAATTTTGTAATTAAACAGATTTCTAGGTTATGTCGTAAACACATTGAAGAAAGTGATTACGAATTTACGAGGAAAGAAACAGTAATTAAGGTTTCAAATTCTGATACTTTCCATGTCGAATATACAATGTTGATTTAAACTATTAAAATCATTAAAAATAGCGAAATAGTGAAGTAAACACATACTCATGAATGAACCATTGCGTGATTGAACACGAAATGGAATGAATGGAATTGAATGGATGAAATGTCAAATTTAGTATAGGCCGGAGGGACATAGCTACGGTCACGCCATCTACAAATAGCTTTGACCGGCCTTCCCCATTGTGCCTGTCCTCTCCTAAGGGTTACGGTAGAGGTGATCCTATAGTACCTACACTACACTAAAATTTCACCAGTTGTGTTTAAGTCCCACGTAATACGGGACGATTTAATAATCGAAAAAATAAACCATCAAAATGAAGACGCGAAAGCAATGAAGACAAATTAGAAGACTAGTAAATTATATTGAAACATTGTGGTCCATCATAGTCTTGAGGCATTAATTCAACATAATTATCTATGACATTTCAACATATCAATGGGTTTCATTTTGACAGTTCAACAGCATTCACTGCGTTATTTACGTTGTTGAGTAGACAAATTTTTCGAACACATGGAGCAATGAATTAGCAATATCGTTCCAAATCATTCAGGTTGTGATTGAACGCGTTACGCAATTAGGGTTGTGGACTTATTTATCGAAAGCAGTTTGGCTTTTATAACAAAAGTGGAAAAGATCAGGCATTATCCCTTTCAAATAAAACCTGAGTCGACAGTAGCTAGATATAATATCCCTATCTACCCCAGCCACCGGATCAATACAATGAATTAATGATCTTGTGGACTGGAGCTGAAAGCCGTGATTTTAACGACAAAGGCACAAATATTCAGTCGTTTGACTAAAAATGGTTTGCTTAAAAATGACTGCTTGGCAGCCTGATCACCTCATCGGTGGTGGTAGAACTAGATAATTATTTTATCATGGTCAGCCAACGTGATGTAATATCACCCATATACCAACAGCAAAAAGATAACTTCACACCAAAGGAAACGGAATATGATCAATATATCTGAATTAAAGTTGTTACATTATCCTGAAGCCCACACAAACAACAGGTACCTACTTACATGAAAGGTAAGTAAGTACATTTTCAGTTTGATGCCTAAGTAGTATGAATGGAAAAACCGGCCATGTGCGAGTCAGACTCACGCATGAAGGGTTCCGTACCATTATCTATAAAAACGGTAAACGGCGACGTTTGTTGTATGGGAGCCCCCCTTAAATATTTGTTTTATTTTAATTTTATTATTTATTTTTAAAGTAAATATATAACTAAATATTCTGTGAATATTTCAAGCGTTGCCGTTATCAATATCGAGCAAAAGCGAGCAAAAAAATCACGTTTGTTGTATGGGAGCCCCTTAAATATTTATTTTATTCTGTTTTTAGTATTTGTTGTTATAGCGGCAACAGAAATGCATCATCTTTGAAAATTTCAACTGTCTAACTATCACGGTTCATGAGCAGCCTGGTGACAGACGGACAGACAGACAGACCGACGGACAGACAGACAGACGGCGGAGCCTTAGTAATAGGGTTCCCGCTTTACCCTTTGCGTACGGAACCCTAAAAAATGAACTTCAACAATGTTGCAATCTATTTTTCCTTTCCTTTTCCAAGAACACTCAGTTTTCCCGCCGCAACGCCTCACTTCTTCTATTGTCTATGGCTAACAAATTTTTAGACTAGAACGATAAGTGAGAATGAACGGCTATAATCAAATCCTACAATCAATTCTCACCGTACTTAAAATTCAATTTTATTCACCAGCTTTATCTTACCACATACTAATAGCTGATTAATTTACCATCTAAGTATTTCTTAAGACATACAGTCACGTGGTCTAACGTGGACCAAGTAGTGCTTAATAAGCAGCCATTACGTGCCTACGTGACTAAAATCTAAATTGTCTTACGATGACCATTCAGTAGGTACTTATGTAGGTAGGTTTGTGATGTCACTATTATTAGTCCGTCTGGTTATAGGACCAATTACAAACCAAAGATGATAGACGATATGAATCCTAACTAATATTACAAAATCCTACAGTGAGTTTATCGATCTGAAACATCTATAATAGGCGTACGTAGACGTAACTGATTGTTGGCGGGGCGACGCATGCCGCGTGGTGATCGGCCACTATACACTTATACAGATATGTAGTAGTGTGTAAATGTGTGTGTAGTACGATGTTTCACATCAGCCAGTCGTCCTGTGACGGCTCATTTTTTTTTTGGTATGCATTCACGCTAAAACGGCTGAACAGATTTAGATTAAATGTGGCACAAAGGTAGACCATGACCTGAGTTAGGACATAGAATACTTTTTATCGCGATATTCCCACGGGATCGAGACTAATGCGGGGGAAACCGCGGGGCGCAGCTAGTTTAAAAATAAAGTCTGATAACAACGAATTTGTTTGCCAGATTCGTCTTCTTTGACCGTTAATACGTCACGAATAAACGTAAATAAAAGACCGGCTAAATGATTTTGTACGTTTATTATTTATGAATATCTAATGCTGTATTTTTAACTACATTAAACATGATGATAGATGCAACAATTTGTAATCCTAAACGGTTGGTTTAGTGTTTAGAAATACTGCATTTGCTGTTTTGTAATAAAATTGTGATTACTGCAGTAGCGGCCAGTGTGCGTTCGTTAATTAGGTAATCATTATTTATGTGTGCCTGCCTATCGGATGTAGCTGCGGACATGTATGCCTACGTGCTCGCAGTCAGCCCATCTAGAATGGATATTCATATGTTTTATTGTCACATTGACGTTAATTTAATGTTCATTAAACGTGGCTAAACGTTCATTACATTATGTAAGCGGTTCAGCCATTAGATTCGCTCGTTCGATTTTTCTCTACGGCGCAAAATGTACTTGTGTACGTGGGTAGAAGATAATATACGGGCAAGGCCAGCCACCTCGGTCTACCGGCTAGCTCAAGGTTGTTTTTGTGTATAAACACGACTCGGGCGATCGATAAGTGTGGGCGGCGATCAACCGTCGCGCGGCTAACGGACGACCTCGCACACTACGATTTTCTTCCTCAAAAACAAGACAATAAAACCACAAAATAGTCTTAGAATTATAATTTTTATTTGCCTTAAATTATTACAGTCCTTCAAGTACCTACCTCAGGAAAGATACAGAACATAATAATCTAACTAGGAATAATAACACAGCAGTTGTGAGCTTTACAACAAGCTCAAATAATAATAAGAGTTGAGATCTGTGGTGGAGCGGTGTTGGGTCCAGGTGGCGGAGCGGGCGCGCTCACCGGGGGCGCAGCGCCCTCGCGCGGCACCGCAGCCTGCTGGCGTGGTGCGCCAGGTAGAAGCCCTGTACCAGCAGGAACCGCCGTGGATGCTCCATTGATCTCTGAGACGTGTGCCGGCCGGAGCTCTCCTCCGGGATCCGCCATAATGTCCTCCTTTCACTCGGCATATCGATTGTCCTTTTACAAGCCATAGTCCTCAAGTCCAACGATCCATTTAATTCTTATTGCTGTTGGGCTTCTTGTTGTTCTCTGTGTTCATGAGCTTGGTGACGATCTTTCTGGAATGACCGGACGGGTCGAAGTGGTTGGTGTGCTCGTTGACCTCCTTCTTAGTGCGCTGCTTGCCGCTGTGTCCGGAGAAGATGTGCTTGTCGTGGTCGAAGTTGTAGTAGTCGTACTCGTCAAAGTAGGCTTCGGACATATTTACGTTTGTATATTTGTAAATATTATTGAAATCACGGGAAAATGTGTCGCAGTGACAACTAATAACGTTACTCAGGGTTTTGTATTAACTGAATGATCATTGTATTTGGCAGCGCGGCGCTTTTATAGGCTGCCAGCAACACGTCACAGCGCATGCGCGTCGATAAAATTCTCGAACCGTGATTGGTTGAAACACCGGCGACGACCTGGTTATGAAGGATGTTTTGTTTATTTATAGACGTTTCAATGTGTGGGTGAGCCGGCTCGGGTAGCGTACCAATGTGCCAATATTTGGATTGAAGTTTCTACCAACACGTTGAAAATGGTAGAATTCGGCAATATTTTTGCAGATTTATGTTCGCAGAAATTTTATTCGAGATTGTTCTGCATGTAACACCATGTTTGTTCTAAGTTCTACGATGCTGTAATTTTTATGATTTCTTCCAGTTTCTTTTCTTTCAATCAAGTACACCTAACTATAACACTTAATCAACTCATGTTGATTAACTGTTATAGTTAGGTGTACTGGATTTTGGGTTCCAAATATTATATACCTACGCTTATTGCTATTGTTCTATCTAGCTTTATGTTTTCCTCACAACATTAGACTCTTCAAACAGACAAACTTTTATTCCTAATTACTTAAATACAGTAGGTAACCTATGTTATACCTGGCTTTCAAATTTAAGCAACTGTTCAGGTTATTAGGCGTTATTAGGCGCAATAGTATTACAGCAAAAATAAAATGAAGTTATGGTCTCACCATTCATCCAACATACCACGTTAGTAGTAGAATTACTACCTAGGCAACACTGAATGCCGGCTCAATGTTACCACGATTATAACACGTAACGGTGATATTATTATGTGCACACTTATAAAATAGAAAACTTATAGAAGTTATAGGCAGTCGGTCAATATGCAATGTGATACGGTATGATAAGAACGTAGTAGAACTAGGTACGGATGAATTTAATTCAGTCGTCCAGCGCCACCTAGTATCGAGTAGCGGCTGCTTGAACGTCTCAGAAAACTTGAGTGGTTAGTTTTACGAAATTTCCAGAATGGTTACAATGCGAATTACTCTAGTCTCACTAGTACACAGGATGTGCAGAATCGAAAGTAAGCATTGTAAAACGAAAAAGAATAAGGTTACTTAATAATTAATTTGAAAAAAAAGGGGTTGGCGAAAATAATCTTAAATATAATTATAGATCACGCTTAGCTCGAATTTATACCTGCTCTCAAAAAGTGAATTTCATCACCTATCTAAATAAGAATTAAATAATTATAAATATTTGGGAAAAAATTAAAATGATTTTTTCTAAGGATCGAAATTTGGACAGGACAACATCTGTCAGTTTGAAATATTTATGGTGAAAATCTTGACTACGTAGTGGTAAAATAATAAAATAATATCATAGCTGTGGTATAGACTGAGTGGTTCCTAGCATAAAATATACAGGGATAATGTATTTTTTTTTAAGTGAAAACTTGTTTAGGCGCTTTGTGAGATTAGGTATGTAGGGGAAAAACTTATGGGTTCTTGTCACCGACATCCCCGCACCGACATGCTGTAGTAGCAGTAAGTGAAATTAAATTGACCACGTAAAAAGTTTAATTTGCTCTGCATTGTTTAAATTGTGTTTTAGATAATCATTATTTTATTGAAGCGAAAACTTCTTTAGAGACGTTCACATGACTGCCTGTTTTTTTAATTAAATTTTTTTATCCTTTTCGTGGAAGCTCTTGACCTTCATCTCACCTGATGGTAAGTCATGATAAGGCCGAAGGTGAAAGCCAGGTTCACCCGGAATCCTCAACCACAAAAGAACTGGCTATCTAACCTGTAACTTCCGAAACACAACAAATGCTGTTAACATTGTTGTTATAGCGAAGGTCTTGACATAAGATGGTGGTATATAGCCAGGCGGACTTAGAACGAGGCCTAGCACCAACCAAACTAGGCAGAAAATGTTATCCCCGCTGGGAATCGAACTCTGGGTCTGAGACACAGGTGGTCTTACCACTAGACCACAGAGGCGGTTAAAACAAAAACTACTTACAGACTACTTGTCATCACAGACACTATTATAAATAGTTCTTGGGGGAATTCATTATTGAAGTAATGAGACTACCAACCTCTTATTACTCGAGAAAGAAAATTGTCAGTACGCTTATCTTCAATTTCGTTTCTGTACGAGGAGTCCGATGCTTCTCCTCCGCTTACAAAGACGTCCACTTGGCAGAAAATAATGAAGATAGTGGGAACATTTCTGTACCTACGACCCTTTCGGTTTTTTTGGCACACCATTCAATTTGTTGATTTATGTATCCAAATTGTAAGACAAAAATCATCATCATCATCATCTGCCTAGCCTATTCCCAACTTTGTTGAGGCCGGCTTCGAGTCTGGATGCAGCTGAATACTAGTATTTTACATGGAGGGACTGCCTATCTCACCTCCATAACACAGTCACTGGGTAATACAAAATACCCCTTGGAAATACTGGTTGTTAGACTTCGGGTTCCTGACTACCCGTAACAACTGTTAAAGATCTAAGTGAACCGTGTAATTCCAGGATTATGATTTTTTTTCATTCGCCGCTGTTTTTTTAGTTAGAATATTATTACATAATACTAGTTACATACCTGCCAATTTGTGAACATTGGGGAGCATCCGTGCAAACCGCAGCCTTTTGAAACACATGAAGACGGGAGGCCGAAGGTTTGAGTGGCTCAATAGGATCGGGAGGTTCCGCTGTCCTCCGTGAAGCATAGTCTGCACTCCCGATGAGGTAGCCACTCAGTGCCGATATGAAGACCAGAACCGCTAGTGCTGTGATCACGATTTTGGTTTTGAGTTTATATGGCCTGAAACAAAATTATGAGGTTACTAACGCCATCTGTTATCGAGTAGCAGTAACAATCTTTTACTAGGAAAACTCCATGAAATATTTGTAAATATTGTGCTTATAGAATAGTTACAATAAATTGTGTGTCTGTTTTATGAAGTTTTAATGCTAAGGATGTGATTAAGCTTCACTTATCACTCACTTCTCCGGGTAATCGTCGTCATCATGACTAAAGTTGCCTTGGAATATGGCAAACCTATTGATAGGCGACACCAAGCGTATCGTGTCTATGGGGCTGTCATCGGCATGGTTGCTTATAAAGTTCCTCCTATGAAGACCGCTTCGTAAGTGACTCTTCATGGTGTTTCAGATATGACAGGTCTATTCATCGGCACATAAAAACATAACCTAGACACTTTTCCAATACTTTCACGATGACTGATAAGCAGGAACTTTGTGATGAAATAGGAAAATCACGACAGTGTTTTATTTTGCTTTTTATCGCGTAACTCGGCTATTATTAAACCTTTGACGGAGCCAGTGACGTATACTCTGAAATGGCAGGTGGTTACGCAGTGAACTTGCTTTGTGGCTATCGAGAAAATCGATAAGAAGAACAGCTGTTTTCAGCGCTTTCAGCCTTCATAACGCTTATTCAGATTAAAGATAGATGGCGATACTGGCGTAACACTAAGTTTATAACTTTTCAGATAAAAGTGGAAAGAATAAAGTAATCATTTTGACCGCCTGGAGTTTTTCCTCTATTATATAATTAAGAGTTGCTTGGTACATACTCTGCGCAGTAACTACTTTCAGGCGCTTATTTGAATTGTACGTAGAATTGCTTAATTGGCTATCAAGCACTTTTTTTGGTAACTCTATGTGCAATACGAATGAAATATTATTAAGATAATTATGATCTTACATGATACGAGTTTTAAAACAACTTTCTTAAAAAAAAATATTGCCTAATTAATGTATCTTAAAACACTACATTGGCATAAAAAAAAGTTCTAATCAGATGTGAACAACAACAAATATTAAAATAAAGCATTGTAGAGATATGTAGATGTATAGTAGTGCATTGTAGAGAAGATGTATTGATGGCTAATCAAATACTTAAGAGAAAACGTGCACTTTTATTGAAAAACGAAAAAGTTTTCATGAAAACGATTGTTTTTTTCGATTTAAGTGTCAATAAAAAATTTGGAAAATGAACTATTGTGAAAATATAATATATTACTTCCATAATAGGCTGAGGAAAACATTATAGTATTTATAGAACCAGCTATTGTTTAACGATTACCTGTCAGGATGTGAGTCTGGCAGCCGGATGAGCACATGATTCCTTTTCCTCCGTACATCCGCTTTCCCGGGTTTCTTCAACGAACTTTGTCTTAGTAACTCTTTGTCCGACATTATAAATATTTAACTAAATATACACTCATTTAAATTCACGATAACTTTGGTACCTAGGTAAAGTTGGTTCACAGATTTATTTTACCACTGAACTTAAATGGTTGATGTGAGATATTAGAGTGTCATTTTATTTTACTAATCAAGAGAAAATAATCAATATAGATACTTTTATCTGTTATTCAATCATACTGGGCTATTGCCAATCGTCGAGTATAATTGAGCAACAAAATTAATATTATTTAAGTGCTCTTTTTAAACATAAGAAGAAGGCACACATGTGCAGCTTGATACAATTTTGAGGAATAAACATAAACCGAAATTCGGTTTCTGTTTCGGTTTCAGATGTATTGTTGTCCCAGATAGAGCACTAGGAAGTGGTGAAGGGTGGGCGTTTTTGGGGGACTGGCTTATGTAATTTTTGACGTTCGAAAAGTGCTGATTCTCAGTCTAGTTTGAATAAATGACTTTTGTTTTTTTGTTTATTTTACGGATCCTTTCTTGCGATAATACAGGGGGATAATTATCATTATCACTCTTGATAAGTAAATGTGTAGCAAGATGCTATCAACACTTTTGCTTATTCAAGGTGAAAAGTCCTTGATAACGAAATTTTTGCGCACTACTATCAGTAGTATCATATCAGCCCGTAAAGTTTCAGTGGTGAAATTACAAAGGATACATTCATCACCATTCAATCACCACGCGTTGCAAGAAGGGTTAACGAATAGTATGTCCTTCACCTCTAAATGTCCCAAGCTTCCTTCTATAGCTTGAATGAATATAATGAATGGGCATAGAGTTTATGCCCATTTAGGGCGTATTTCACCAATGAAACTGAACGCGATCAGCACATCTAAACCAAGTTCAAGAGCTGTCAGTTTCAATATTCTAAAGAAAATAATGACACTGACAGCTCTTAAACGTGGTTTATGTGCTGATCGCGTTCAGTTTCATTGGTGAAATTCGCCCTTAATGTGCCTAGACAGCCAAAAGCATGCAATAATTCAAATAATAATATGGTATTTTTTTGGGCCGGAGATTTTATACTCTAATAGGTTGCTTGCACATGATGATCTAGGATAATCAATGATTTTATTTATTACGGAATAAATGCTTAGTTTTGTACGTTATTTAGAAACTATAAGGGTTCCGTAGTCAACCAGGAACCCTTATAGTTTCGCTATGTCTGTCTGTCTGTCCTCGGCTCAGCTCAGAGACTATGCGAATTTCACCAATCAAACTGAACGCGACCAGCACATCTAAACCGAGTTCAAGAGCTTTCAGTGTTAATATTCCAAAGAAAATAATGACACTGACAGCTCTTAAACGTAGTTTATGTGCTGATCGCGTTCAGTTTCATTGGTGATATTCGCCCTTTTAGTAAGTACTAGAAAGATATAATTTGGCATGGGTATATATGCACTATATTTTTTCTGATACATTCCAATAGTGTTTGCGCATGCATTTTTGCCTGTGCAGGTACTTAATAGCTAATTTAATGTTATATTTAGTTAGTGTTATGATTAATGAATAGTTTTAGAATTTTCAAAGTACAAAAATACTCTATTGCTAACTGTGGAGGGTTGTAAATGGCTTGTCGTGAATTACCTCACTATTACCTCTGTATTGATAGCAGTAAGCGACCCAAACACAATAAAATAAACAAAATATTAATCACGTCGACAATGTGGTAAAAAAAAAACATATTGTGTAGGGGGCTGGGATTGCACGTAAAGTGGTAATGATTTTTTTTCTCGTCTATCCCATGGTGGGTATCGTTGGATAGACCGTATATTACCCTGCTATCTAAATGGTTGTTTTTGGATATATGTGAAAAAAATCATGGGATAAATTCATCCCAACTACGGAAACCCTTCATTGTGCGTGGTCTCACACGAACTTGGCCGGTTTTTAGGGTTCCGTACCTCAAAAGGAAAAAAACGGAACCCTTATAGGATCACTTCGTTGTCCGTCTGTCTGTCTGTCAGTCTGTCAAGACCATTTTTCTCAGGAACGCGTAGAGGTATCAAGTTGAAATTAATATCAAATACGTAAGTCTATAGTTCCTTGAAGCTCTAAAAAAATCAAGCTTCCAAGTCAACGCAATAAAAAAATACAGCGATATAAGCGACATTATTGCGATATATTTCGTTACTTGCAAATAAATCAAAACCTACAGGGTACTTCCCGTTGACCTAGAATCATGAAATTTGGCAACAAGCAAGGTCTTACAGCACAAGTAAAGGAAAAAGTCCGAAAATTGTAAATTTGTAATTTTATCAAATAAAAAAAAATTTAGAATATCTCGCACATAAATCAAAACCTATAGGGTACCTACTTCCCGTTGACCTAGAATCATGAAATTTGGCAGAAGTAAAATCTCACAGCACAAGTAAAGGAAAAAGTCCGAAAATTGTTAATTTGTAGTATTATCACATAAAAAACATTTTTTGCGATTACAAACTTAAATTTTCAGTTGGAAAACCGACCGTGGCGTATATCGATGTATGGGAGAACATGTTTTTCAACTACAATATTTAGTTTATTTTAGGGATAAATTCATCCTAACTACGGAACCCTTCATTGTGCGTGGTCTCACACGAACTTGGCCGGTTTTTTTTAAATAATGAACCATTAACCCGGGTGTGTGTTTGTTAAATAATGACAGGTCTTTTACCTGTCTTTTTTAGATCAGATTCGATAACTTTTTTGTTTAAAACAGGATGGCGTCTGTTGGTATGATTGTAATGTTATGATTAATATGATAAATAATAATGTTTGGTGTTATTGTTACCAGCCATATTTTTATGACGCTTCGTTGACTGTGACGGATGAACTTTTTGAAAAGATCACATTACCAGTACCTAAATAACTACATCATCAAAGGGCCTGTGATTGCTATATGTGGTGACTGAGTACACTATTACTATGTACCATATACCTACCTACCTCTCCATTTATTCAGCACTTTTTTCAAGCTTTTGGTGAAATAAAATATTGCACATTAACATGAACATAATTATGGTTTTAATTAACTTTGCAAATGAAATAACTAGAGATATTGTGTTAATAATTTTCATTTCCGGTATTTTTTTTTCTTTTGGGCTTCGCACGTTTTGTGCATTTAGCCAGTGTCATGTAAAATTAGGTAACAAGTACAAATTATGAAATGAACTTCATTCAATGCGTGATAAAGATGATAGATGATATCCCGCCCCGCTCCCCTTGAGTTTCAGTAAAGACGTGGGCACTTTACTGAAACCTCTCGCGGCCTTCTTGAGAGAACTAAAAGTGATGTTGCACTGTTTTGTTTCATTTGCCTACACTAATGCAGGTTCAATGGTTAACAATCCACCACTATTACACATTAATATTCGGCTAAACATAAATTTTAGAAAATAAAACAAAACTGCTAACATGACGCTTCACTTTCCCGCCAAGAAGTCCGGTATTTTCTTTGATGGGTGCGGGAAAACACAATGTTTTATTAAATTCAGTAACTGAAAATTATGCAAGTATTTGCAATGATACAGAGAGATGACTGATGCTTTGCTTCATTATTTCAAAAGTCACTATCACGAATAGGGTTTATTATAATTGGTTCTATCAAATTGAAGTGGTAACAAATGATGTCCCTCACCGGTTGTCATGTGTCAGTGATAACCAGAGGTTCATTCATAACGTCCGCGGCACGGCACTGGACGGCTGCCGGCTAATTATTGTACTAGTGACAGATACACATACAGTGTTATATAATATAAATAAATTTATTTCGCTCTCAAAATACAGCAAAAACTTAATTTATTAAGAACAATGTATATAGATGTTTGATGGTTGTACAGCAGCACATAATAAATGATCTACCAACTCCCAAACTAAGTCAAGCTTGTATTTTGGGAGTTAGTGGTTCTTAGGATGCAGGACTTACATATACACAACCTTGCAGCCTAGGAATTGACTTCCATAACATTAAATAAATTAACTTTCAAAACACATTGAGAAATAAATTATAGTAAGTATCTACATTATCTAAAAAATATTTATTACATACGAGTACATAACCCACGGAAGGGTAGAGACATGACATGGTACTGTCAAAATTGGTATAGTTGGAAGCTGGAATTTAGCCCATATGGGCAAGACTTTCACAGGGCAGAATTTCTTAGTACTCACTACCCACTAAGAAGTTTTGCCTCTGATTCTGGGCTTGTGAAATCCTGTTCATAAATAAAAATGTCTTCTTATATCTTTGCCTGGTAATATTTTAACTAAATAGGAAATATGGCCATAATAGACGTACTTATAATGTGTTAATTCTATGACAATTTTTATCACTGAGGTGATAATTGCAGTGCCTACCACAATAATGCTTGGAAAATACGGAAAACAAAATATTAATACACCTACTAGGCCGGAGACAAAAAACACGTTTCACGGTACCTACTGATTTTTTGGTATGTTGTTGTTATAATAGTGAAAAACCAAGTTTGCAGATTCGAATGGCCTGTGCTAACTGCGTGGTGCTCGAAAAACCTCTAAATTTTCGGACTTTTTTCAGTTTTTGACTTATCACTTCTAAAAGTTGCATTCCAAGGAAAAAAGTCATCAGTAGATTTTTAAAGTATACAAAATTTGATACAATTTGAGCGTAGCGTTAGGTTTTTAAGTCCAAAATAACCTGACATACACTTCAAACATTGACCAATTTTACAAAAAAGTTCAAAATTGTAGTTTTTCCGAGCAGAATACCGATTAAAATACTCATTCTACGAGGAAAGTAATGGCAGATGAAATTGTAAAGTAATTATTTAGCTTTAATTTAAGCACAAGCGGAACCCTGTAGTACCAATACTGCTTCATTGTGAAGACAGCATTGGAGAAGAGCACGTCATAATCGCTGGAGAGGATGTCGACCTCTTGGTGCTCGCTCCTTAATGGAGTGGGTATGGCATAGAAAATGTGAAGGAACGGTGCAGAAAAACATCGTGAGGAAACCGGCATATCCTAGAACCAAAAACTCGAAGATATGTGACATCTACCAACCCGCACTGGGCCCGCGTGGTGGATTACGGCCCAATCCCTCTCACAGAGAGGAGGCCTGTGTCCCAGCTGTGGGTTGATTACAAAATGTGTTTAACTAGAAAAGTGGCAAGGGTGGAACAGGTTGTGCGCAGTTCTCTTCAACATCATTCATTCGAGGAGAGCTCTCATTCCAATATTCAATATACTCAATATCTTTATTGCTTTACCATAATGTGTACTTGTGGTAACTATATAATTTAGATCATTATGGACCCTGTAGGGAACAGCAAAAGGGTACGAGAGAGGATGCCCTGTTTTATTGTTGGGAACAAGTTTTAATTTAGTACATATTTATAGTCAGGAGATCGCGAAATAGATACTAGAACATTCAGCACTATTATATGTATTATTTTATCTGCAAAAGTGCTTTAATATTTTAGATTATTTTTAAATACCTGTACTTATGTATTATATTTCTGTTTATTCATTTATATAAATTGTTGTTCTTTGAATAATTATTATTGCTATATTATTATTTTATATTATTTTTATATACCTGTACTTATGTATTACATTTCTGTTTATTCATTTATATAAATTGATGTTCTTTGAATAATTATTATTGCTATATTATTATTATTATTATTATTGTTGCTATTTAATTTAATTATTATTGTTGTTATATTATTTATTATTATTATATTATTTATTAATAATTACCGTATCATTATATCATAAATTTTGTTATTATCATTAACTATTGTTATCAATTATTATATTATTTTATACCTACTATATAAATTAAATTATTATTAATACTCTTCTTTCCTATAATTTATGCTTATCATTTAAATATTCATCTAATAAGTAATAACATTTGTTTATCAGTATTTTTTTAAGTTCTCTTCTGGAATAGAGTTGTTCTTTCACGCCTTCTGTCATTGAGATACCACCCTTTTCTGGCAAGGAAGATTTTAGGCGTCCTTTCTAAACAGCCAGACTTTCTTGACGCGGCTACCACGTTTCTCCACCATGACGCCACTCATGAGGTGATAGCCTCTGCTGACAACAAATGTGTTGTGGCACTATATGGTGAGGGAAAAGTATATAAATATATATATATATACTCACCATATAGTGCCAGTATTGTGAAAAATTGACAATATTTGAAGTGTTGTATCTTGGGTTCTATTAGACCTACAGAGCTGCAGTCAAATATTTTAAAGGACTGGCTTATACTGCACCTATTCTAAATGGCCTTTGTCAAGAGATTTGTGGCGACTTGTCGACCAGCTGATGTTGGTAGTAGCATTTTATATTTATAAGGCTGCGGTAGTGTGGCAACGAAAATAATAAACCGAAGGAAAAACGATCGACCCTCTTAATTTTAGGATTGCTGTCTCCATCGTATTGTGATTTTATTAATATTTAATAATGACTGGTTCATAAGCCATCTTTTATATCTAGTTATACATTCAGTAATTCGAATAGAGTGGCCGATAAGTTGATGATTAATATGTTTAGATTGCAGGAAATCGAAATTAATTAGCGGCAAGGAAGCTATAGTGATTAAGCGTAAACAAAATAATATCAAACTCGCAAGAATCGTCAAGGTTATGGTGAAGTAGCTACTCCACGTGAGTGAGGAAACCTTGTAAGGGACCGAAAGTTCCTGTGTTGGGAACTGTATGTTTCTATGCAGGTATGTAAGATACCGATGGCCATTGAAGCAGACGAGTCCAGCAACTTAACTGCGTAACGATTATAATAACACTACTATAACTGAACTAATACTAACATAAGGCAAATAATTTAATTTAATGTTGTGTTGCGTAATGCAAGTTCTTTTACATTTTATTGTATAGATTCAAGTTTTATATCTGAACAGACAGCTGTGCTGCTGGGGAGTTTGTTGCGCCACTTCTTCTTCCCAGCTAAAGCACTAGGAAGTGGTGAAGGGTGGGCGTTTTCGGGGGACTGTCTTATGTAATTTTTGACGTTCGAAAAGTGCTGATTCTCAGCCTAGTTTGAATAAATGACTTTTGATTTTGATTTTGAATCTGAATGGTTTTGAAGGTTATTTTTAATCCATTGCTTCATATGTTCGAAAAATTTGTTTGCTCAACAACGTAAATAAATTAATATTGTTGAATTGTCAGAATGAAACTCATTGCTGCAGTGTGTTACACAATTACTCCACTGAAGGAGATACGGGTAGCGTGGGGTGCACCCTAACTGTGGTCTTTACCAAAAGTGTCTGATGTAAATGTAAGAAAACCGGCCAAGTGCCTGTCGGACCACGCACAATGTAGGGTCCGTAGTGGGGATTTCGTAATTTATCCTAAAAACAAACTTAACATTGTAGTTGAAAAACACGTTCCCTGATACATTCCAACTGCAAATTTAAGTTTGTACGCAGAATATTGAAAGACTTCTTATAGGTTTTACTGTAATTCAAAATTGTAGGCTTCGGAGGAGGAAATGGTCAATTGTTTATTTTCTTAAATAGTTTGAAAAGTATTTGTTTTAAAATTATAAAAAATATATATATCTGATAACCTTACAACAAGCCCTTTCATTTGATATGTCACACGGTACGTAGTTCACAAAACATTTTTTTTAATTATCAAAATTTTCCCCATATTCAGAATTAATTTATTTACGTCTGTGTTTGGGTCACAGATATTCATAATGTGTACCAAATTTCAACTTAATCGGCTGTGACAGATGGACACGCCAGACAGACAGACACGAATGATCCTACAACGCGGCAACGGTTCCGTTTTTTCCTTTTGAGATACGGAACCCTAAAATATGGATCAGAAAACGTGCCTGAATACCACTAATAAATGAGTGCATTGATTTGATTATAATTAAACCCAACATTCTTATTTTAAATTACCGTAGAGATGTTTTTCATTTGCCAATCGAGGTAATTTTTAACCGAATTCCAAAAAGGAGGAGGTTATATGTTCGGCTGTATGTTTGTTTTTTTTTATGTATGTTCACCGATTACTCCGTCAATTGTGGACGGATTTTGAAAATTATTTTTTGTTTGGAAGGGTATGCTCCCGAGGTGGTCCCATTGCCACCAAATCAGAATCAAAAGAGAGGATCCCATGGAAATCGAGAGAAATCCTCAAATTTTATAGGCGTACCTATAGCGATTTGAGTATTTTTTATAGTGACTCGTGCATTTGCTCTCGGAAAGCCCCATTTGGTGAAGTGGAACTGATGATGAAGTCCACAGATGGTCACTAGAACTACTTAATAATAAGTATTTCACCGTTGCGATTCGATTAGGCACTTTAATATGGTTGATAAGGAATTTATGCTCGTCAAAATGCATATGGTAAAGTCACCATCAGTTCTCCTGGTGCTTACCAGGAGAACTCCTCAATAATTAATGCCCCTGCATCGCGAATACCAATATTTTATAAAAGGTGATGAGCAATTGACATTAGGCTATTGTAAATTAGATAAATTACAAACTGACCCACTAAAAAGTGAAAAAAAAAAACAACCGACTTCCAAAAAAACACTACAAAGTGAAAAATGACTTAAATTTCGGAAGTCGGTGGCAAAAAACTAAAATACAGATCCAAAACACAAATATCTATCAAATAATTAAATTATCTGTCATTGCTTATTTTTTTTAAGTCTTTGTTAGTTGTTATTGTTGTACCTATAGTAATTTTATTTTAAGTCCATCGTCTTCACAAAATAATTATATAATTAATGTACTTAAACAAAATATTGTAAAACATTTTTAAAAGAGTAACGGTGGAGTTTCTTGCCCATTCTGCTCCCTACGAAACTACCTTTTGGAAGGGGCAACTAGAATCATTTTTTTTTTTTTTGTAAATATTGACGTTCAAAAGTGCCTAAGTGCATAATTGAAATAAATTATTTGACTTTGACTTTAGTGAGATAAAAAGTTGAAACTTAAATAAACATGAATGCGATAATAATTCCCTTTGGATGGTGATTGCGTAAGAATTTGGCCTGAAAGCTTACACATTCATCTGTTTTTTTTGGGACAGACTTTAGGTGGATCGACGACCGTGGTAGCCAGATGGACACAAAGACCGGGACAGACTGGCTGCGGAAGGAGGAGAACCGGGCGTTTGAGTTTATGGAACAACTTGGGAGAGGACTAAGTCCGGACTGCGGTCACAAAGTAAACGGACAGAGGGTAAACTTCATACAACGTGGCTATGATAGGTACACTACTAGCCTCCTTCTGCAAAGCAGTAATGCTCGCGAAGGAGGAGGTGGAACGAGTGAGGGAGAGGCAAATTTCGCGCCCCCACGCCCCTAGTCGCCGCAGGATACGCTCTGGGCGTCGGGAATCACAGGCCGATTCCCAGCCACCGTAGCCGCGGACTTGCGGACGGTGAGCAATGGGTAGCTCGCCGTGTTATAAGGACCTGCCGGTCAATTCTGCAAAAATCTCACCATGAAAACCTATAAGATAAAGTGAGCTGTCATTCCACAGGTGGATTGATCGCTCACTTCGCCTAACATATCATGGTGAGATTTATAACAGAATAGACCGGCAGGTGGAATATGACAGCTCACTTCACCTAGGTTTTCACGGTGTTATTTTTGCAGAATAGACCGGCAGGCCCGGGTCGACGCCGCGTAGTGTTCCACGCGCGCCTCAAAGAGATCAAACTCAAACTCAAAGGATTTATTTCAAATGAACCAATTACAGGCACTTTTGAATTGTCAAGGGTTCGGTCAGTCATAAGCGGCAAGAAACTCCACGGACACTCTTTTAAATTGACATAGGGTTACAAAAATAATATTGGTTACATCATTTGCGTTGAAATTATACTTGTGAGAACGAAGCAAAACGTCAAAAGCGTCCGTAATAAAAAGATATTAAATTAAATTAAAATAAGCCATGGCCGCTAAGAGATGACCAGTCCCTACTGATGGCGCCCGTTCACGAAAATGACGCATGGATTAGCACCATTCAGCTCAACCATTTTGAAGGGAGCTAAATGATCCAACACACCCGCCACCATCAGCGAGACATTACAGTGAGCATGACATACTCTCAGCCGCCAAAAAAAAAAAAAAAAGCCGCCAGGGCACATTCAAGTCAATGAAAGAAGTACCCAGTAAATGGTAGCTTTATAGTAAGTACATACATAGTACTCTGCTACATGTGCTATGTCAGCAAAAACTGACGGGGTTCGTTAGGGCCAATGCGCCAGGGTTGCGGGTTCGAAAAGGACACCGTGGCCCTGGCACACAGGCAACTGAAGGAACATGGGTGGGTTTTAGTCAGTAAAAGTCTGACACGCCCTCTCCGGGAGAAGCTATTTGATAATTAACCAAACAAAAAAAAAATACACTTCTACAAGCATGAGGCGTGTGTGCGGGCAACTGGCTGAGCCGATATGAACCGGTTTCTCTTAGTACGCGACGTCTGTCCGTTTACTCTGTGCTGCGATAGGCTGAGTTGATTGATTGTTGAAAGGTACGTAAACATAGCTACTTTTTTAACCTGTCTTAGAAATCCATCAAAATTGACGTCACACACTCCGTAAGAAATTACTTATCATTGCCTTATCGAGTTTTTTAACAATGACGATGATGTTTGACAAAATCGGTTCGGTTTGTTTTTACATAGCGCAACATCACGCCTGTAATCCTCGAAGGGTTGGGCAGAGGTGTACCTATAGCACATCCACATTTTGCCAGTTATGTTTAAGTCACACGTAATAGGGGGCGAGCCTATTCCCATCAATCGGGCACAAACCCAGACTCCGAGCTGCTTCTGAGAAATTCCTTATGGAAAATCCCAATAACACTTTTCCCGACCTGGGAATCGAACCCAGGACCTCATGCTCAGCCGTAGCGCTTGCAACCACTAGACCAACGAGGATTTGTGCCCGATTGATGGCAATAGGCTCACCCTGTATTACATGGGACTTAAACATAACTGACGAAATGTGGGCGTATACCTCTGCCTAACCCTTCAGGGATCACACGTGATGATAAGTAAAACGAAATAACACTTATAGCATAGTTTTGGTTTCGAATCTTTCTTGCTATTTAAATAATTAAGTACAATATACCAGGGGCCCAAGTCTGCTATTTTTATAAATTCAGTCATTCCAACACGATCCCATTGTCATGCCATTGTCATTTTGCTAAAAGTTCGTAATCTGGTAAATTCATAATGGTCGATCATTTTCTTTGCAATTTCTTTCAATGTAGTGTCAGTGGCCGACCATTGGAAAGTCATAATGACGCCATTATAATAGTAGATTACCAAACCTGTCAAAATCAACAATTATGAAATCAATGATCGACCATTCTGACACTATTGTAATAGCAGACTTGAGGCCCTGGGGCCAAGTCTGCTATTTTCAATGATTGGTCATTATGACGACCATAAAAAGGCAACGCCATGACCATTGTGCCAATAGTTTGTAATCTCCTAAATTCATAATGGCGTGACAGTGGTCCATAAGGAAGTCAAATTAATATTAGCTTGTCAGTGCGAGATTACCAAATACAGACAATTTTTCCAATGGCGCGAGTATTTGTCAACATGGTACCTATTCATTGCAAAGTATTGTTTAATACTAGATTAAGGCAAACAGCTTTCTCTAGGTTACATAAGTATCTAATGGACACTTAGTTTTTGAAAATGTTTTGAAATGCCTCTTGCATATGCAAGATATATTTTTAGATATTTTTTTGTAATAGTTAGGCAGCCATGACTGCTTTCGCATTCGACCCCTGAGTTGATCACAAAAGTTATTTCTAGCATAGGACCTTCTCCTTTGTTAAGGGTCCGGTAAACGCCGCGCTGTTGATCTAGCCCATACAAATGCGCCTCGCACTCACGCCAATATTTAGTTTTGGTTATGAAGATAATTCTGAATATATGAAAAAAAAATCATAGATAATATCATTGTAGATAATAAAATAGACTGTTCTTACAAAAAAAAACCGGCCAAGTGCGTGTCAGACCACGCACAATGAAGGGTTCCGTAGTTAGGATGAATTTATCCCTAAAACAAACTTAACATTGTAGTTGATAAACATGTTCTCCCATACATCGATATACGCCACGGTCAATTTTCCAACTGATAATGTAAGTTTGTAATCGCAATTTTTTTTTTTTATGTGCTAAAGCTACCAATTAACAATTTTCTGACTTTTTACTTTACTTGTGCTGTGAGAACTTGCTTCTGCCCAAATTTCATGATTCCAGGTCAACTGGAAGTACCCTATAGGTTTTGATTTAAGTGCGAGATATTCGCAATTTTTTTTATGTGATAAAACTACAAATTAACAATTTTCGGACTTTTTCCTTTACTTGTGCTGTGAGACCTTGCTTCTTGCCAAATTTCATGATTATAGGTCAACGGGAAGTGCCCTATAGGTTTTGATTTATTTGCTAGTATCGAAATATATCGCAATAATTTCGCTTATATCGCCGTATTTTTTTATTGCGTTGACTTGGAAGCTTGATTTTTTTAGAGCTTCAAGGGACCATAGACTTACGAATCGCGTGGCGTATTTGATATTAATATCAACTTGATACCTCCACGCGTTCCTGAGAAAAATAGTCTTGACAGACTGACAGACAGACAGACGGACAACGAAGTGATCCTATAAGGGTTCCGTTTATTCCTTTTGAGATACTGAACCCTAAAAAACATGAAAATATCTTATGTAGTTTGATATCGTGTTTTATGCTTTGGGTAGACATTACTTCCTGAATTTATTTCATAAAGTATTTTACTACAATACTTAAATATTCACGTATAGAATTGATGTGTACTGTGTTCTAGTTTAACATAATTTTCTAGCATAACTTACTTGCATTATTTGAAGGCGTACCTAATAACAGAGTCACAAATCGTATATCTGCGCCTTAACTTAATTTTAAAGTCATTTTGTACGGAGTCTGTCTTTTACTTCTGAAATCAGCAGACGTTTACGTGATTGTGATTTTATTCGCCATGTTATACGAAATTCTTTTACGTACGTATTTGCAAACATGCACACATAATCTAGGTACGTGCATTTTATTGAGTGCATGGATTGATGACCATAGTTCAGAGTTAACTATTTCTACGACATCAGCACGTCCTAACTTTTTGTTAGGCTTCAAAAGGAGAAAACGGAACACTTAAAGGATCACTCGTGTGTCTGTCTGTCCGTCTGTCATAGCCGATTTGCTCGGAATCTACGTGCTGAAATTTGGTATTCATACTCGTATGAATTTCTATGTTTAAAAATCGCCTCGAAGTTTGTGTAATTGGTAAGGAACTATTCTATGTAGTTACGTAACGTATGTAGTACGTAAGTTTTTGCAAAATAGTTTCTAGGCCCTAAGCCTGTACGTTTTTAATGGATTGACCATCAATATTATTCAAGTTAAGCGTGGCCTTCTAAGACGTCAAAAAACATTTGAATAATTTAGCATAATTGCAGAAACGTATTGATCACGAGTCACGAGACCGACATAAATTCGGTAAATAACAAATAACTTGTTTGTCAGTACTTGGCCTAAATAAGTCAGCAATAACAAAATTCCATAGAAAGACAAAGACATTGATCTTGCTACTTGATTTTTGAATAAATGCCATTTTGTGTTCCCAATTTCGTTCTCTGACATTATCTGCGACTTTTGGAAAACAAAAATGGAGTACGCAGGTGAACAGGGGGCCAAGTCTGCTAACGTAGTTGTGTCCAAATGGCCGATCATTGGCACCGTAATTGTAGAGTTTGACAGTTTTGCTAATCTCCTAATTGAAAGGCGTCTTTATGATTTTCCGATGACGTGCCACTGATTGGAAAAATTGTCTGTATTTTTTAATCTCGTACTGACAAGCTCCTATTATTTTGACTTCCATAAGGACCACTGTCACGCCATTATGAATTTAGGAGGTTACAAACTATTGGCACAATGGTCATGGCGTTGCCTTGGTATGATCGTCATAATTACCAATCATTGAAAATAGCAGACTTGGGCCCCTGTGGTGATGATCTCATTATAGGAAGTTGGATTGTTTTTGTGCAACCTCTGAAGGTTTGTGACAAATAGGGGAAAGTGTACGTAATTTGAATTACTGAGGGCCCAAAAGCCGAAAAGGTTGTAGGTTATTTACGGGCACAAAGTTCGAGAAAAAGGTACAAAAACTTATAATTCTTTTTCATTTCAAAGATGGTTCATGTCTCCTGAAAACATAATTAAACATTTTTTATATGTTTAATTATGTTTTCAGGAGAGATGAACACAGGAAGAGATAAAAAGGGGTAAGCATAGACTTTAGCTTGGATTAATAGGGGTAGATGATCCCACAAGTGGTGACGAATTCTTATGAATTCAAAGGGTAGAAATAGTGAGTGGAAGAAATAGGACATGGCATTGTGAAGTCGAGATTTATTAGTGTTTATCTCCTGTATCCATTAAAGTTATGTAGCAAGAACAATAATATTATTAGTAAAAAAATGTTAAGTCTGGGGAGCTCTATTATCATTCTTAAATCCTATTGTCGTAGTGATGTCTCCTTGAGTGGACACTACAGTTTCATCTTTGTGATTCACCGACTTCTTTGACAATTCAAAAGTGCCTGTAAACTGTTAAATTTTCTAGCAACATCCCACCTCTAGATTTGTATAGCTGTCTCCTTAAATGTAAGATCTCTCTTCCGATTAATTTCCCTTCCCTGTTAACATATTCATCTCCCTGATCTGCTTCTTGGCTCTGATGATTTTCATCCGTCACAATAATTTAAAATTATGATTTGTTTACCCAAATATTTTGTCTACAATTGTAATATTTATGTAATTTTATCTTTTTGCTTGTTTAGTACTACAGTACAAGATCTACATTAAGTTCAGGTTTAATAAACTTTCTAGTGAACATGATTTGAATGTATTCAATAAAAGTGTTTCTCGGTGAAAAGTTTCTTTACGGAAAGTAATTGTTTGCGTTTAAACGATTTTTAGTTTGTATTAGTCGATCGTGTAGACGTGTACTATTTATTTCCTAATTTATGTTATCGGTATTTTTCCCGATCTTTTTTTATTGTTTATCAATGGAAATTTGTAAATGTCCTTAAATTTCATATTGTTTAAGAACACTGCATAAGTTAGCCGTAAGTTTCCCGAATATAATAAAATAAAATAAACTAAGTAGGTATAAATCATAGAAGATTTTTATCATTATATTGTTTTATTTATAACAATGCACACTTACTTTTCCAATTCACTTTAGAGTACTTTAGACATTGGCAGAATGGTCGACATCGGCTTTGCATGCCATAATAGAAAATAGAATAGAATATAATGGTTTCATTGAAATAAATGTCTTGAGTTTGAGTTTGGAATAGTAGCCCTTACCTTGCATTTATTGTAGATCAGCATTATCGTCATTAAGTGTAGATTTCGCATCATTGTGGAAGTGATTCATGATAAAGGCTCTTACATACTCACGCGATATCGCGGGCGCGACAGGCACCGACAAAGACAATTCCTTTGTCGGTGCATGTCGCGCCCGCGATATCGCGTGTGGTTGTAAGAGCCTTAACACTTATCAGCTAATTAATCATTTGGGATCCTTCTTGGCTAAACTGGAGATAATGAAGTGACATGACATGACATTGACAAGGCCATGTCTTAGGGCCTTCTCACGTAGATAACTATAATTTTGTATAATCAAATTAAAACAAATTACCTAAATTTTAATTTTAATCAGCTAGATACCTATTACTGCAATATTATTTCAGTAAGGGTTCGGCACACGAATGTAGCGGGTTCTAACGAAACTAAATATAAGATTTAAGTAAATAATGAATTTAGCAAACATTTTCAAACAAATCTTGTCGCCAAGTAACAAAAATTATAATGATTTTAGTAACATCGTGTGCAACATTTGTTACTAACTAGTTTTTACCAGTTAATCATTCTCACGGAGAGCTGGAGGTCTTAGGCCTGTGTTACAGAACGTCACTCACTATTCAAGCATTACTTAAAACTAGATTCAAGGTATTTGATTGGTTGAAACACTTGAAACTAGTTTTAAGAAATGCCTGAGTATTGATTGAAGTTCTGTAATACGGGCCTTAGTCTCAGCAGTGGGAATATAATAAATATGTAGGCTAACTAGCTATTGCACGCGTGAAGATTAGAAATTATCCCACGGAAACGTACATACAGCTACACATCAAGCTTTCATTTCCAGTATAAGCTAATCTCGCATTGTATACGATTTCCGTACAATGAGAGGTCAGCGTATACTGGAAAGTATAGCTTGATGTGTAGCCGTGTGTGCACCGGGGAAAAATATGTCCTAACCCCTGGGTTAGGATATATTTTTATGTTTTTTTTTCTATGCATGGTCTATCCGCGTGAAAAATTTCATCTAAATCTGTTCAGCCGTTAAGGCGTGAAAAGGTAACGGACAGAGAGACAGTACGTTCGCAATCATAATATTAAGTATGGCATAGAACCTGCCAGGGTTGCGGCTTTGTCCGAAAGGGATACCGTGGCCCTGGCACACAGGCAACTGAAAGAACATGGGTGGTTTTTAGTCAGTAAAAGTCTGACACGCCCTAGCTCCGCCCAGAGCGGGAGAAGTTATTGGATAATTTCACAACCAAAAAAAAAAAAGTACGGCGTAGGTATTTTAGTAATCAGTTTAGTTTCTTTTTGGTCGCTCCGTGTGACAATAACCTTACTCACGGGTTGTTAGATGGATTAATTATGTTTTTTGTATAGTCGCCAGCACATTGGGATACCAAACCGTCAAACTCCAAATGATTTTAAACCTTAAAATGTTGATGGTTATGTTCAAAATCGAATGAGAAAATTGACAGTTTGCTGTAATTTGATGTGCTGGCGATTGTACATTAAATTAGAAATAGATACAATACTGCCGTTGCCATGGTTATTGCTAGTTACGCATTTTGCGTAATTGCAACTATGTGGGCAATATGGCCACTAACATAGATTTAGAATTCCAATAAAATTCTATGCATTATTTTTTCGTGTTTGCACTTGTTTGCCTTGCTGTAAGGACAAGGATGGTCCATTAAGAGGGCCCTTCCCGGTCCGTCTATCGTCAACGCGAACATGGTCGTGAAGTTTGTTGTTTCGTTCAGCGTAAGTGAGAACTACTAACAAGCAAGTGAGAACGCGATAGCATTGAACGAAAAATTGTGTGCGGAAATTTCATAAAACTAGTTCCAGGAAATACGTGTTTTTGCGTAAGTCTTACAAGTTTGTGAAATAAATGTTTATCATTTAGAATCTCCATTAAATATGCCAGGTTTCTATCAATACAATGTTTTCTTTACTTTTACAATTTATGAGTACATTATGAACAGTCAAAGTTCACGTAAAATTTGTGCAAAAAAGCAGATTTTTGCAGGCTTATAATGAATTCGTTTCTCCAAATTTAATTTTTTTGCTTATATAGAAACCTAGATATAGTGCAGAAGATACCTATTAGTGCAAAATTTTCAACTAAACAATTTACAACGCCATAATCACGTACGAGCGTTTGTGTGAAAAGTATGACGGGTTGGCCGCTCTTAAGGTGAATCCGCAGCTGTAGCCCGCGAAATTGGATTTTTCTTACATTTTTTGCAATTTGCAGGTCAGTGTCAGGTTGCATCTTGATAAAAATAATATGATTCGCGACTGTAACAGACATGTATTTACAGAATTATTATCATTAGAATCCATAATACATCTCTCTAAGTTAAATTGTTCCATTGAATGACTTTTTCATGAAATCATGACATTGTCAATACATGTCTGTTATAGTCGCGAATCATATTATTTTAATCAACATAAAACCTGACGCAGACCTGCAAATTGCAAAAAAAACTTAAGAACAATTGAATTTCACGGGCTACCTTAGCGCATCCATCTTAACAGCTTGAAACTGACAGTATTATGACAAGCTGACAAGCTTACGCAGGTGAAGAAGGCCATAGATAATGGTCTAAAGATGTATTATCTATTCCCAAACTATCTGATCAATATGTAAACAAATAGATCAGAAAATGTATCTGTGGATGCCAATTTGTAGTACATATTACTTACAAATTGAGTGCTATGATTTGATTATTTGAATACCCACTTAAGAGGCCTGCGATGGATGCGTAGTTCATACAAAAGTAATACCAAAATAATTTGTAAATCGAACATATTCTTAAGGTAGTGTGTCTTTATTCCGATTGGAATACAGAATATATAGGTTCCCAAATATATATTTTGAATGGACACTGATTTAAACAAGAGTAATGAGAAAAATAAGTTTTCTATAGAAATTTTAAATTCCTCATATCTCGTCTTTATATCATTGCCCTTTCAAAATACATATTTTGGAACATAGATATTCTGTAATCCAATCGAAATAAAGACACACTACCTTAAGAATATTGTTTGATTTACAAATTATTTTGGTATTACGTTTGTATGAACTACGCATCCATCGCAGGCCTCTTAAACCAGGAATGCTAACTTTTAATCACTAGATGTTTTTATTTGACAATTGTGGATCAATTTTCGTTAATGAATTTTCAAACAGTTAATCAAACAAAAATTGATAGAAAAAGTTGTGAGATATAAAATTGTAACCCAATACAGATGAATGTGTTACTAATTCCTTAGCGAATGATTGCTTCAAAATTTATCCTACACCTTTTTTTATTTACATAAACAGGTAGAATTAATTAGTTTGTATTTATTTTTTATTTCTTATTTATAATCTAACTATATGCTGCACCGGTCGACATCAACACCGGCTGTCGCTGAAAACCAGTGCTGGGGCTCTGACTCGCATAGGACCGCAGCATTATGCTGAGCGATGGCCGTTTTGCGAGGATGTGACGCATATTTTCCCCCAAATTGTTTTAGGAGTACCAAAGTGGTAAAACGGAACCCTTTTGGTGAGACTAAGTCTGTCTGTCTGTCACACCTGGTTATCTCAAGAACTACTAATGCTATCAACTTATTTAGAATAGTTTTAGATGACGTTTGCCCAACTATTTTGCAAAAAAGAAAGAAATTCAAAAAAAAATGTTTTTTACAAAAGGGACTGAACCCCGGTCTTAAAAAGTTGAAGTGGGGCTACTAGGGCATGTGCAGTATCATATGAAAGAGCGCTGTTTGCACATTCTCAAACATTTTTTTTGGCAGCATATTTTCCGACTTTTGATGAAAAATGTAAAAAAAATACCGTTCATCACCCCTTATCTCCGAAGTTTGCATAGGTAAAAATCTGAAATTATTCTATGTGATAGAAGTTTATTATGTAAAGATTACAGGAAAAATAAAACGATGTCTCTAAATAGCACAGCTTTTCAGAAATCATCAACATCATATATACGTACGGAAACCTCGGGGCGCGAGTCCGACTCACTCTTGACCGTTTTTTTTTGTATTTGTGTTCCTTCTTTGCGTCATGTTTAACGCAAAAAAATGTATTTTCTTTCTTTCTTTTTTTATTTCTAACCTGGGGGCCGATCGCGCTATTTCTCAACGTAATTACCGTTCGAACGGAACGTTTTTGGCTTTGGTTTAGTTTTGGTTTAGCTGATGTAAGAAACGGTATCGCGCTATTTTTTGTGAGCGTATTGTTCGATCGATCGTTACTCCAACGTAACTTCCAAAGTAAAGCCAAATCTTTTCCGTTAAAATGATTAGCGCGATACGAAAAGTGTCTATCGTAACGTTTTTGGTTGTGGTTTAGTTTTGGTATTAATGTTCAAAATTAGCGCGATCGGCCCCCTGATCAGGTATTGTTTACTTTTTATAAGAAATGAATTATACCTATGCATACGGGGGAGCTGAAACGTGGTTATGCTCCCCCAAAGACTGTTTGCTTGGGGATATCTGGCCATATCTTGTTGAATTTATGATAATAATAAGTAATATTTGTTTGTTTATTTAAGGCGGAAGTCATTGAAATTGTTTTTGGCCCAAAGTGGATACCGATAAGCCGATAAGATAGCTCTTCTAATTAAAAAAAAAACACATACCCCTATATACATATCCCTAAAGACTCAGATATCTATTTTTGTTAGCTACCTAACTGCTCATATTTTACATTAAAGGCTCTTACACACTCACGCGATATCGCGGGCGCGACAGGCACCGACAAAGACAATTCCTTTGTCGGTGCATGTCGCGCCCGCGATATCGCGTGTGTTTGAAAGAGCCTTTAGGTTGGTACTATAGGTATTATTAGATTTTGATAGTGTAAAGGAGATTGTTGTGAGCTCCACGCTTACAATAGATCTTCCCATATCATCCTGTAATATTGAATTATTGTGGAAGGAAGAATTCGATTAGAATCCGCACGTCGCGTCCAGTGCTCTGGCAAAGTGGACCATTTTACTGGTAAATAATACGGCATATAACTCTCATTCCGATCATATTATTATGTAGGTATGGTAAAAGATTATCAGCCCTATGACTGTTTTCATAGGGTTGATAATCTTCTATCATCTAGAAAACAAGAGAACGCTACTGCCAATGGTATTGCATTGGCGTTCTCTTGTTTTCTAATATTTAAGAACATACTTCTAATTTTAAACTCGTCAGCAAAGCGTGGTGTTAGAAGCGGTTTAGGACGCTGTTCATCAATGGAAATTAACGGGCTCATAATTATAATAAGATAGTAGTTTTGCTCTTGAATAAAAAAGCAAAAGGAACTGTACCACAAGTGTAAGTTTGCAAGAGAGTAAACGTAACTAGCGCGTTTGAGTTAAGATTTTTATTCTCACCCTTATAGTCTTAGCATTATGATCTATCGGTCAAATTTTAACGCAAACGAAATAGTTACGTTTACTCTCTTGCAAACTTACACTTGGGGTACTGTTAAATTATCTTTTTCTTATCACACATCAATCGTAGGTACGTAACGGAAATAATGAATTTAAATATGGATTATTGCATCACTATGCTGCACAGCTTGCAATATTTGTACCTCTAAAATATTTAAAAGAGCAATTAAACAAAAATACACTTCACTAAGAACCTAAACGAATCACAATTACAGTTATTTTCACTCAAAAAAATCACGAAAATTTAAAAGTTTTTTAAGTCACTGTAATCACTTTTCTCGAAAACTTTTTACAGTATTTAAGATACGACTTATCGTACCTGAGCCCTGTCCACTACTGGCAGTGATATAGTAACGTTACACATTTTGAATACAGCGAAGGATAGTAGACACTGTACAGGTGAATGACAGAAGTCCAAATTGTGAAGTGGCAGGACGTTTGAGACGCTAAATAAATATGTATGAGGACCATCCGACGTGTGCACCTTTTGTGCACGGTGGGTTGGTTACTTGATCAGCTGATGTTGAGGTAGCTATTCGACTAATTTTGTTTCGAAGATTATCTACTCCAAATATGTTTTTTGAGTCTCCTTTAAAATTGGAGGAATATGTGCTTTAGGAGCTGTACGCAGTCACCGTTTTACAAGCAGCTCGATACATACTTCATGTATGGGGATACCAGCACGTTTGATTATTTTTTATGTCTAGATAGAGTGTCGCCCTGCAAAAGAACTAAACTAAAACAAACAGGCCAACTGACAGCTACGTCTTACACGCGCGCCACGTCATTGTGTTATTGTATTGTGCGTGCGTTTTGTGGCCAACTGTTTATACGATTTTTTTTTCGAAGAGTTCACTGCTTGTACTGTCTATCTAGACATATTTTTATCTTTGACCTTGAAGTCCTTTAATTGAAATAGGTTCTACAATCCAATTTTATATTTTTAATCAAAAGTTTAATTCGTCATTGTACACGTACAGGCTCGGTACTTGGTAATATTCCATAACTTATATTTTAATGACCACATGACTTATTCAAATGGGCTAAAATAAAAAATATAAAATGCAGGTTAAAATTGCTGGTGTAATGAGTTACAAAAATAACAAAGAATTTAGATTCAATTGTTTTCTCAAATGATTATTTTAAAAAGTTTTATGACCGCATAAAAGTATTAATTGGAGCCGCTCGTGGCAAGCATGAAAATTATTTATAAATATCGCTTTTCAGACTCTGAAACAGATGTTGAATCAACATTATGACGGAACATAATTCGATAGGAATGTGTCTCGATTCGATGTGTTTGTGTACTTGAGTGTGTGTTCGATGTGTTTCGATTGTGTTTCGTAATCGTAATAGCTGTCATCTCGTGCACATAGCTAGGAAGCGATAACTTGCAATTCTTTAATTGCGTCATTTAGGTCATTCGAATAGCGAACAATGATTCAATAAAACTAGTCTTGTGCATGAGCAAAAAATAATCTTTGATGATGTAAAATGAGGACAGTTTGGTAATCGAAATCAAAAAGCTTAATTAGATATTTGAAGGGGATTGGGTACAGTTACCGGAACACCGGTTTTGTGCACATGCAAAAATTTTATGGGATTGACGACATATACGTCAGACTATCCTAATTAAATTAATATTGGAAACTAAACCTAATTGTTCTACTACTCATGTTGCTACTCAATAATTATTGACTTATACTTAATCATTTTAAAGACTTTTCTAGCTTAACTAAAATAAAACGAACAAACAACCTCTGTGGTCTAATGGTAAGACCACCTGTCTCAGTCCCAGAGGTCTAGGGTTCGATTCCCAGCGGGAGCAAAAATATCTGCTCGATTTGGTTGGTGGTCTTACCTATATAAGTCATAACAACGATGTTTAAAGCATTGTTGTGTTTAGACAGTTAAAGATAAGATGACCCGTAGCTACCATCTTGATGACAGGATACCATCTTACTGACAGGCTACCATCTTACTAACAGGCTACCATCTTACTGACAGGCTACCATCTTGCTTACAGGCTACCATCTTGCTGACAGGCTACCATCTTGCTGACAGGCTACCATATTGCTGACAGGCTACCATCTTGCTAACAGGCTACCATCTGGCTGACAGGCTACCATCTTGTTGACAGCCTACCATCTTGCTGACAGGCTACCATCTTGCTGACAGGCTACCATCTTATTGATAGGCTACCATCTTGCTGACAGGCTACCATCTTGCTAACAGGCTACCATCTTGCTGACAGGCTACCATCTGGCTGACAGGCTACCATCAGGATTACAGGCTACCATCTTGCTGACAGGCTAATCTATCAATCATGATATGGGCTATTCTTTGGTCCAAGAAAGAAAGAACTAGTGAATTAATCTTTAACGACAAAAAACATTATTTAAAGATTGTTTTTCGTCATATTAGGAAATATTTTATTAGATTTTTATTAACATTACAATTTTTTTCAATATTAACCACAACTAAATATTTACACTAGTTACTAAATTTAAATGAATAACTAACTAACTTTATACAACATGTCCCGGACCTAACGCACACCATCAAACACCCCAATTAGAATATTATTATGTTAATCACAATACATGCACTGAATTTTCACTATTATGTATAAAAAATTGTTTATTTATTAAATTTGTTATACCAATTGTGGGAGAAAATTGTGGTCACATTACAAATCTTTGCACGTTCACAGTCGCATACGTTTTTTGGTCTAGCGTAGTAGGTATTTCGTCCATTTTGGTTTGTTTTGACTGTACAGCGGAAGGGTGACTGTAATTTACGTAGTTTTAATTATTTTTGGGATAAAAATAAAGTATATAGAAAACTAGCGACCCGCCCCGGCTTCGCACGGGTGCAATGCTGATACTAAATATACTACAGAATGTCTTTATATACAACGTTCACAGCTTTTTTGTCATTAGACAATACATTTTTTTACAATTATAGGTTACTCTTGAAAGAGTGACATAATATAATTGGCCATGTGAAAAACACTCAAAGCTCAAATCTAAGCCTGCAACGTTGAAGTTTGACCCTGCGATTTATTATGGTTATTGTGGGTTATCCCTAAGAGATAGACATTGCCATCGCGGAGTTTTTTTGTAGACCTTTTTAAGGTGTACAATACTGTAGTATTCAGCCAGTGCAGCGTTTGCAATGAAAGCGCAAAAAAATGTGTTTATTTACGACATCACATTAGAAACCTCTAAACTTATCAGTGTTTCTCTACTATATTACGCATTATAAACCTTCCTCTTGAATCACTCTATCTATTAAAAAAACCGGTCAAGAGCGAGTCGGACTCGCGCACCGGGGGTTCCGTACGTATATATGATGTTGATGATTTCTGAAAAACTGTGCTATTTAGAGACATCGTTTTATTTTTCCAGTAATCTTTACATAAACTTCTATCACATAGAATAATTTCAGATTTTTCTCTATGAAAACTTCGGAGATAAGGGGTGGGGGGCGGTATTTTTGTTTTTACATTTTTCTTCAGAAGTCGCAAACTATGATACCTAAAAAAAAAATGTTTGAGAATGTGCAAACAGCGCTCTTTCATATTACGATACCCCACATTCCCTAGTAGACTACATTAGAATTTTTAAGACCCCTTTCAGGCCCTGTTGCAAAAAAGTTTTTTTTTTCTTTCTTGTTTGCAAAATAGTTGGGAAACGTCATCTAAAACTATTCCAAATTTCAAGTAGTTCTTGAGATATCCAGCTGTGACAGGCAGACAGACTTAGTCTCACCATAAGGGTTCCTTTTTACCATTTTGGTACGGAACCCTAAAAACCGCATCAAAATCCGTTGCATAGTTTTCAAGATCTAAGTATACATAGGGACAGACAGACAGCGGGAAGCGACTTTGTTTTATACTATGTAGTGATTACAGAAATCGATTCAGTAAAGTTTTTCTTCAGAACATTGACATTCTGTCTTTAAACTGTATTGTGAGACAGCCAGGTCACGCGTCTATGTAAAAAAAATCTCATAAAATCACGTGAAACTGGTAGGCAACCACGGAAATTCCCCCGTTAGCGCTAAAGTGTTTTATTTACTGTTTATCTATGCATTTCATATCTCAAGGACATCAAACTTACCTATTCACAAATGAATGCACTTGCTTTTCAAATAAATAATCCGTATTATCTATACAATACTATCATCACTTCAGCCGAGAGACGTCCACTGCTGGACAAAGGGGGGGGGGGGGGTGTCAATTAGGCAGGCGGGTTGGCGATCGCAGTATGGTGTTAAAATGCATAGAGAACGCTGCTGCCCATTCTCTAGTAAGTCCCTTAGTCGCCTTTTACGACTCCCACGGGAAGAAATAGGATGGTGCTATTCTTTATTTCTGGCACTACAAATAATAAACTATTATAATATTATACAAGAGGAAAAATTTGTGAGTTTTGTATGAGAGGGGGTAATTTGGAACTCCGGAACTACTGATCCGATTCCGAGAATTCTTTCACTAATGGGAAGCTACAGTATTGCCGATAGGATATATTTTATGCTAAAACAAGACATTTCACGCGGACCAAGTCGCGGGCAAAAGCTAGTAGAAGATTTCGATGTTTAAAAATTGTAAATAAATTTAAAAAAAAATGCTCTGAAAGAAATGCTAGTTTTTACGTCTAGTTTTTTATGTAAACGGGAAACTAGATCAGGAATTGGTTTTATTGATCTCGTGACAAGACTAGTAAGGTCGTTAGTACATTCAGTCTTTCTTTATTATTTAAAGTTTTTTTCATAGACTCATGGTCAGTCTTCCATACTTAGTACTGAAAGCCTATTCTTTTTTTTATAAGTAACACCAAGTTTCTGAATTTAGAATTGGAAGTTGAGAACTTGACAAACACTACTCAAGCATTACTTAAGGTGGAAGCCCTCGAAATCCAATAATCACCTTAAGTAAAGGCTCGTACAGACTAGCGCGATATCGCGGGCGCGACCCGACACTAGTAGCACAATTTCTATGTCGGTGCCTGTTGCGCGAGTCTGTGCTAAAGTTTGGCAATTTGTCATGCTCAAATTCTCAATTCAAAAACCGGTAGCTTTTGAGTATTTTTTTTAATAACCGTTCACCACAGATTATTAGATTGTAAGGACTGACAATATTACATATTTTTTTATTGCATGTCTTAAGACCCCAAGTTTGCCTCGGGTTTCCTTGGAAGTCTCTAATGTTAGACTATGCACCTCCGCATCTAATGTGTAATTATTATAAATGTGTGTGTCTAATAGATTACCTGCTATATTTTCCTTGTAGACTTGCCGTGTTTAAGATTCTTAGTTGATCCCATGAAGAAGGGTCTCGTTATTTTATTTATGACTAGCTGCGCCCCGCGGTTTCACCCGCATAAGTCTCGATCCCGTGGGAATATTGGGATAAAATGTATACGTTGTACTAATGCAGGTAATGGTCTACCTATGTGCCAAATTTCATCCAAATCCCGTTTTAGCGTGAAAGCGTAAAAAACAAACAAACAAACAAATAAATAAACAAACTCACTTTTGCATCTATAATACTGTACCCTAATTGCGTAACGCAGTTTGAATCGGAATCGGAATGATTTTGAAGTATATTGCTAATCCATTGCTTCTTAAGTTAGAAAAAATTGTCTACTCAACAACGTAAATAACGCAATGAATGTTGTTGAACTGTCAAATTGAAACCGATTCCTACTGATAGTGTGTTACGCAATTAGCCCTCTGCACTCTGGTTTGAAAGTTAGGATTTTACCGGTGCGGCGGAAGAAGGAAAAGGGATCTAGGCAATTATCGATTTTTGAAATTGATATCATGTCATCTGCCTAGCCTTTTCCCAACTATGTTGGGGTCGGCTTCCAGTCTAACTGGATGCAGCTGAATACCAGTATTTTACATGGAGCGACTGCCTATCTGACCTCCACAATTAGTTAATGGGTAACACGATATCCCTTGGTAAGGCTGGTTGTCAGACTTTTGGGCTTCTGACGACCCGTAACAACTGTCAAAGATCTACAAATGACAGCCGGGACCAACGGCTTAACGTGCTTTTCGAGGCGCGGAGAAATCTTGGTATGAACAGATGGTCACCCATCCACAGACCAACCGCGGCAAGCGTAGCTGAACCTGATCGATCGACCCGTGCGGCAGTTATTATTTAGCCACAAGCTCCTAGCCTTAAAATTGATATCATGCTCCATCGAAATTACGAATAATTATAAGCTACAAATTTCACGTGGTTTTTATACGTCCAAATACGTACTAAACTTAATATATACATAAATTATAAATTGAAGTCGATTTTCGTGGCTGTCTGTGTGACCGCTTAGGGCCTGTGCACACCACGTTTTAAACGGTCGGGATCCCGGGATCCCGAATCTCGGGATCCCGGGATTCCGACCGTTTTCTGGCCCCGAGAATCCCGGGACTGTACTTGGCTAATCTCGGGATTTTCGGGATTGCCACAAACACGTCTAGTTTGTATTCCGTAGTCCGTTGCGCCTTGAAAATAACCTTGCCTAGATTATTTTAATACATTACGACAAAAAGCAACTCGTACAATACGTAGGTACCCACTATTTACTACACAGGTACAGTCCTAATAATATGTTTGTCGTAGAACTTAGAAGGGACTTCCCCACTCGGAATACTTTAATACGGTCTTAAGGTAATTCCCCAACGAACCAACAGGGGAATCACACGATCATCTCATATTGTTGCGGGTATTTCCCGTCGGTCGGGGATTCCCTGTACGAAAGTATAAATATGCAAATCAGGTTTTATTTTTTTCATTTATTGTTCTGTCAGTGACGGGTTACGTAGGCTACGTCAGTGACGACGGGTTACGTAGGCTACGTCATTAAAATTTAAAAGTCAATTATCTGAAATTAAGTATTTCAAATGGCGGGAGACTTTGTTAGACCTACTTTGACCCTATCTTTGTCATCGCCACCTGATATTGCAAAATCTTATACATGTATAAAAAACTGCTTATTCATATCTCCACATTGCTTATTAGGTTAGTACTAAAAGAAACTTAACCAACCATTCCTGGTTCCATAGGCTTAGCATGAGAACCGTAGAGAAGTGTTTTAAAGTAGATAAAAATTACGCTTCTGTGTAGACAGCTGACAGTTTTCTACGAAGAAAGATAGACAAGCGATTTCTGTTCTACAATAGAGTAGAAATAGAAAGCATCATGCTAAGCCTGCTTTTAGAGTTTTAATTTTGTGTAATAAACGAAAATCACCAGTCTTTCAAAGAGTATGGGAGATGGGCTTCAAGTTAATCTTTGAGGATAATTGATGAAATTATTGTTGCTCTGCTATTATTACTAATATTCAGTTTGAAAAGCCTTATCAAATCCCCCTTAAAGTTTAAACTTTAAGTTAGCAATTACACACAAGATACTTAGCTCAAGATACCATCTTGAGATACTTAGCTCAAGACACCATCTTGAGATAATTAGCTCAAGATACCATCTTGAGATACTTAGCTCAAGATACCATCTTGAGATACTTAGCTCAAGATACCATCTTGAGATACTTAGCTCAAGATACCATCTTGATATATTGATCCATTTATTATTTTATGCCTAGTATCTTGAGATAATGCTTGTGAAGCATTGATGTCCCAATCACCCGTACAAAGGTAATGGGTAAAACATTACATACAAACATTAGAAGGTCACTAGGCAACTTAGAGAGATTAGATAATAACTTATTGAAGAGTTACTAAACTAACTTATTGTCTGGAGTCTTGACTGGGACCAACAGGCCATTGCATTATAAACATCACTGATCATAAATGCTGTAGAGCTCCAGACCGTAATCATGTAAAATATATGGAGTTGGTGCCGATATTAACTATTTGCTGTCAATCAATTACCCATATTTATGGGTCTTGAGATACTTAGCTCAAGACACCATCTTGAGATACTTAGCTCAAGACACCATCTTGAGATACTTAAATCAAGATACCATTTATTATTTTATGCCTAGTATCTTGAGATAATGCTTGTGAAGCATTGATGTCCCAATCACCCGTACAAAGGTAATGGGTAAAACTGTGACATTAGAAGGTCACTAGGCAACTTAGAGAGATTAGATAATAACTTATTGAAGACTTACTGGACTTACTTATTGTCTGGAGTCTTGACTGGGACCAACAGGCCATTGCATTATATAATACAAAAGTAATATACTGTGTACTGTAGGTAATTATATTATATATGTACAATGATATCCACGAACTCCTCCATTTTCGAACAGGCTCATTTCACGTCTAATACTATTTGCCAACCCCAATTCATTTTGTACTTGTACTTCAGGATCTGGGGATTTCATACTCTTGTTAATTTCCAGCTCTAACTTTTCCTTTAATGTCAATTGGGGTTAGGAGGTCTTAGCTCAAGACACCATCTTGAGATACTTAGCTCAAGACACCGTCTTGAGATACTTAGCTCAAGACACCATCTTGAGATACTTAGCTCAAGACACCGTCTTGAGAAGCTTAGCTCAAGACACCGTCTTGAGACACTTAGCTCAAGACACCGTCTTGAGACACTTAGCTCAAGATACCATCTTGAGATACTTAGCTCAAAATACCATCTTGAGATACTTAGCTCAAGACACCGTCTTGAGATACTTAGCTCAAGACACCGTCTTGAGATACTTAGCTCAAGACACCGTCTTGAGATACTTAGCTCAAGACACCGTCTTGAGATACTTAACTCAAGACTCCGTCTTGAGATACTTAGCTCAAGACACCGTCTTGAGATACTTAGCTCAAGATACCATTTATTATTTTATGCCTAGTATAGATAATGCTTATGAAGCATTGATGTCCCAATCACCCGTACAAAGGTAATGGGTAAAACTGTGACATTAGAAGGTCACTAGGCAACTTAGAGAGATTAGATAATAACTTATTGAAGACTTACTGGACTTACTTACTGTCTGGAGTTAAGACCAACAGGTCATTGCATTATAAACATCACTGATCATAAATGCCTGTAGAGCTCCAGACCATAATCATGTAAAATATCAGGAGTAGGTGCCGATATTAACTATTTGCTGTCAATCAATTACCCATATTTATGGGTCTCAAGACACCGTCTTGAGATACTTAGCTCAAGACACCATCTTGAGATACTTAGCTCAAGACACCGTCTTGAGATACTTAGCTCAAGACACCATCTTGAGATACTTAGCTCAAGACACCGTCTTGAGATACTTAGCTCAAGACACCATCTTGAGATACTTAGCTCAAGATACCGTCTTGAGATACTTAGCTCAAGACACCATCTTGAGATACTTAACTCAAGATACCATTTATTATTTTATGCCTAGTATCTTGAGATAATGCTTGTGATGTGAAGCATTGATGTCCCAATCACCCGTACAAAGGTAATGGGTAAAACTGTGACATTAGAAGGTCACTAGGCAACTTAGAGAGATTAGATAATAACTTATTGAAGACGTACTGGACTTACTTATTGTCTGGAGTCTTGACTGGGACCAACAGGCCATTGCATTATATAATACAAAAGTAATATACTGTGTACTGTAGGTAATTATATTATATATGTACAATGATATCTACAAACTCCTCCATTTTCGAACAGGCTCTTTTCACGTCTAATACTATTTGCCAACCCCAATTAATTTTGTACTTGTACTTCAGGATCTGGGGATTTCATACTCTTGTTAATTTCCAGCTCTAACTTTTCCTTTAATGTCAATTGGGGTTGGGAGGTCTTAGCTCAAGACACCGTCTTCAGATACTTAGCTCAAGACACCATCTTGAGATACTTAGCTCAAGACACCGTCTTGAGATACTTAGCTCAAGACACCGTCTTGAGATACTTAGCTCAAGACACCATCTTGAGATACTTAACTCAAGATACCATTTATTATTTTATGCCTAGTATCTTGAGATAATGCTTGTGAAGCATTGATGTCCCAATCACCCGTACAAAGGTAATGGGTAAAACTGTGACATTAGAAGGTCACTAGGCAACTTAGAGAGATTAGATAATAACTTATTGAAGACTTACTGGACTTACTTATTGTCTGGAGTCTTGACTGGGACCAACAGGCCATTGCATTATAAACATCACTGATCATAAATGCTGTAGAGCTCCAGACCGTAATCATGTAAAATATATGGAGTAGGTGCCGATATTAACTATTTGCTGTCAATCAATTACCCATATTTATGGGTCTTGCGTAGAGAATACAATCGGGATACATCGGGATCCCGGGATCCCGACCGTTTTCTGGCCCCGAAAATCCGACTGTTCTTGGCTAATCTCGGGATTTTCGGGGTTGCCACAAACAAGTCTAGTTTGTATTCCGTAGTCCGTTGCGCCTTGAAAATAACCTTGCCTAGATTATTTTAATACATTACGACAAAAAGCAACTCGTACAATACGTAGGTACCCACTACTTACTACACAGGTACAGTCCTAATAATATGTTTGTCATAGAACTTAGAAGGGACTTCCCCACTCGGAATACTTTAATACAATACTCTTAAGGTAATTCCCCAACGAACCAACAGGGGAATCACCCGATCATCTCATGTCATAATATTGTTGCGGGTATTTCCCGTCGGTCGGGGATTCCCTGTACGAAAGTATAAATATGCAAATCAGGTTTTATTTTTTTCATTTATTGTTCTGTCAGTGACGGGTTACGTAGGCTACGTCAGTGACGACGGGTTACGTAGGCTACGTCATTAAAATTTAAAAGTCAATTATCTGAAATTAAGTATTTCAAATGGCGGGAGACTTTGGTAGACATTAAAAAGACAGTGATACGACGTCAGTGTGGAGTTATTATTTAGTTGAGAAGGACGGGAATAGTGCTAAATGTAAGCGATGCCCAGCCATCCTCAAGACTTTGGGTGGATCAACTAAGGGATTACATACACATTTGTTATCAAAACATAACATCAAGGTTATATCAGCTTCAACAAGTCAAGATTCTGAAAATCTGAACACAGCACCGCCGCCAGCCAGGCGAAAGTTAGATAATTATTTTACTAAAAGTGCCGACGATAGCCTGGATGATATTTTGGCAAGAATGATTGCATTAGATGGATTTCCATTCAGTGTGAATAGCAAAATACACGGATTTACCAAAGTCAGCCGTCACTGTTCGAAAACGTGTTATGAATTACAGTGAAAAAATCAGAAAGCAAGTAACTGCAGAATTAAAACATTTGAAAAGTGCAGGTGAAAGATTTCTTTCACCTGCGACACGCCAGTTAAATCATCACTTCGTCGTTGCTTTAAAAACACCAAGATGTTGATTTTGAATTGGTGAAATTTCTTATAAAACAACAAGCCAAAAAAATTAAAACATCCTTAGTGGTACGTTCCACTAAGGATGTTTTAATTTTTTTGGCTGAGTTTTTGCTAGACAGTTGTTTTATAAGAAATTTCACCAATTCAAAATCAACATCTTGGTGTTTTTAAAGCAACGACGAAGTGATGATTTAACTGGCGTGTTAAATTATTTACAAAATCCACGAATGGATGTTAAAAATCAGTTATTATAGGATTTGGAATGGCACGACTTATTTCCAGTTCCGACACAGGCTTTAGTGAGGAAGCAAATAAAGAGTATTGTTAAAAGACTTAATAGTCGAGATTACGCGGAAGAAGAAGCAAGGTCAGTATCACAAACAGATGATGAGCTAAGGTCAGAAACCTCCCAACCCCAATTGTCATTAAAGGAAAAGTTACAGCTGGAAATTAACAAGAGTATGAAATCCCCAGATCCTGAAGTACAAGTACAAAAAAAATTGGGGTTGGCAAATAGTATTAGACGTGAAATGAGCCTGTTCGAAAATGGAGGTGTTCGTGGATATCACTTAGAAACAGCATATAAGTATCTATTGTCTATTCCTCCAACCAGCGTAGAAGCTGAACGAGCGTTTTCAGCTGCTGCTTATGTTGGCAATAAACTACGAAGCAAGCTCGGAAGTCAAACATTGGATGCTTTGATATTTCTGCGATTATATTTTCGAAATTCTAAATAGTTATTTTGTGCTGTTTTTTCATTTCTTGCAAAAGTATAGTATTTTTTGGTTTGCGTTTTTTCTTTTCTTATTATTATTCTGATTTGTGTTGTGCAAAGACATAAAAAGACAAGGATGTCAGGTCGAACTAAGAGAAGCCTACTCTCTGCCTATTGAATGTAGTTTCATAGTAGTTTACTGGCTCTTATTTTGTTTGTCTACTTTGACCAGGTTAACCTAGCGACATTACAGGGTTAAAATAAATTAGCTAGCGAAACTCAGACATGAAAAAACAAAATTAGACGATATTTTTTTTTGGTTCTTCAGCCGCTGTTAGTGTGTGTGCGTGCGTGTGCGTGTGCGTATGTGCTTGAAATATCAGTAAAAAAAAATAGTTTTTTTAATAAGGATAATTAAATAAAAAACGGATACAGAAACACATGCAACATCACACGAACACACCTTACACGACTACACACATCCCCACAAAACCCCCCCATCCCACCCCCTCTCATACGCCACACCACACCCCATCCCACTCACACATCCATTCCTCCTTTACACACATTCATATTCATAGTTAAATCAGGTCATTATGGGTTTATTAACACACTTATTGCTAATTCTAATGATTATAATTCTGTAAACCCATATTTGTTACGACCGCGAATCATATTTAGATCAACATACAACCTGTTACAACCCGTTACTGACCTGCAAATTGCGAAAAAAGGTAAGAAAATTTTAATTTCGCGGGCTACCTTAGAGCATCCCCTTAAAGGTGCGAAGTGTCAATCAAATAATATATAAGTATAATTTTTAATACATAAGATTTTATTTTCTTTTATTACATTAAATTTAATTATATTATTATTATTTTTCGTGTCTCGGAAAGCACGTTAAGCTGTTGGTCCCGGATATAATTCGTGGAACTTTGACAGTCGTTATGGGTCGTCAGAAGCCCGAAAGACTGACAACCAGTCTTACGAAGGGGTATCGTAATAACCCATTTTCTGGGTTGTGGAGATCAGATAGGCAGTCGCTCCATGTAAAATACTTGTAAGTATTCAGCTGCATCCGGTTAGACTGGAAGCTGACCCCAACATAGTTGGGATAAGGCTAGGCAGATTTTTGATTGAATTATATTATTATTAAATTATTTTTCTTTAATTAAATTCGCTTTTTGTGTCTGTGTGCTTTTTTTTTTTTTGGGTGGGAAATTATCAAATAACTTCTCCCGCTCTGGGCGGAGCGGGAGGGCGTGTCAGACTTTTACTGACTAAAACCCACCCGTGTTCCTTCATTTGCCTGTGTGCCAGGGCCACGATATCCCTTTCGGACAAACTCGCAACCCTGGCAAGCATTGGCCCTAATGGACCACGTCAATTCGTGCTGACGTCTCTTTGAGGCGCGCGTGGAACACAACGCGCCGTCGACCCGGGCCTGGTCCTTATCGGACGGCGAGCTACCCATCGCTCACCATCCGCAGGCCCGCGCCTACGGTGGCCGGAAATCGGCTTGCGACTCCCGACGCCCAGGGCGTCTCCTGCGGCGACTAGGGGCGTGAGGGCGCGAACCCTATCTCTGCCTCACGCGCTCCGCCTCCTACTTCGCGAGCATTACTGCACTGCAGTAGCACTGCTCGCAGAAGGAGGTGACGGCCGCCCATGCACTCTCGCTCCGAACCATGGCCTGAACCAGGGCCGGACGCGAGAGATCGCCGCCGCTGATCGCCTCTGTGAGGACACGGCGATGCTCCGCCCAAGCAGGGCAGACCTCCACCGTATGCTCCACCGTATCCTCCGGGTGATCCACACAGTGGTGACACCCGGGCGTTTCCTCCCGCTTTATCCTGAACAGGAACCTCCCGAAACATCCGTGTCCGGTGAGGACCTGCGTCAGGCGGAAGGTGAGGACGCCGTGGCGCCTGTCTAGCCACTCCTCAAAGAGGGGACTTATCGCCGCAATAGTGGGCCCAGCGTTGGGTTGCGACAATCGCACTCGTCATGTCGCCATGAGATCCCGAGAGAGTCTGTGTGCCTGCGTTGTTCTTCTAAACTACGCAACGGATTTTGATGCGGTT
The DNA here is from genome assembly GCA_963921375.1 of Tiliacea citrago. Taxonomy (NCBI): domain Eukaryota; kingdom Metazoa; phylum Arthropoda; class Insecta; order Lepidoptera; family Noctuidae; genus Tiliacea; species Tiliacea citrago. The sequence goes on from OY992796.1 coordinate 18,313,336, forward strand.
TTCACCATTTTTTTGAGAATTTATTCCGGAATGTTTAAGCCTCGTGCAGACTGGGGCGATATAGCGGCCGTGACAGGCAGCGCGACCCTTGTCGCGCCAGCGCTAAAGCCCCAGTCTGCCTTAGCCTTTATGTGTCTAATAAATTAATATTAAACTTATATAAAATAAAGAAAATTCGATGACAAATCGAAGTAGGGGCGAGTCGCTAGTCTACTGTAAAACACTTAGCAAGCGTTAGACAAAACATAACCTTATTTTTGCTGACGCGCAGTCGGGTAATAAAAACGGAGTAAACAGTATCTTTAATATTCTGCCTGATAATACGATCATATTAATCAATCACATAGAGTCCTAGACGCTAAACATACAAAGTAGTCTCGTCATTGCGCAAGCGCAGGTCAGGCATGGGCATAATGGTGACTCAGCATTATTAGAGTCAATGTATTATCTAATTATTGGTCTAGTCACTGTACTTATGGGTATTCTGTGATATTTTCCTTGCCTATGCATTGATTCTATGTTAATGTAATAAACAATATTTGGTTTTTAGGGTTCGGTACCTCAAGAGGAAAAAACGGAACCCTTTTAGGATCACTTCGTTGTCCTTCTGTCTGTCAGTCTGTCAAGACCCTTTTCCTCAAGAACGCGTGGAGGTATCAAGTTGAAATTAATATCAAATACGTAGGCCTACGGTCCCTTGGTGCTCTAAAAAAATAAAGCTTCTATGACAACGCAATAAATAAATAAGGCAATTTATGCGATATATTTTGATACTCTCAAATAAATCAAAACCTATAGGGTACTTCCCGTTGACCTAGAATCATGAAATTTGGCAAGAAGCAGGGTCTCACAGCACATGTAAAGGCCGCACTTGACCGGTTTTCTTGTATTCTCGTAGTTTCGCGCGTTATCATGCACATGCACAGCGTTATCAATGTGATAAATGTGTGAAATAAAAGGTGTGATATTAATTTTAGGCTGTGTTTACCAGTGTAAAAAATTGGGGCATTAAGGTTTTAAAAATTATGTAAGTATGTCAAAAAATTGTTCTTATAAAAGCTGTAGATTTTTAAGTTCCTACAACTTTTACATTTAACTTTTTTCGATAGGAGGTCGACTTTTCCCAGAAATCATGAAAAACCGCACCACCACTGCACCGGTCCGGTCATCTATTGTGGTCCAATCGATTTTTCCCCGTTCGTGTATTATCCAAAAATTTCCCGCCATCCCTATACTGCTAAGATTTTCTCAGATTTTTGAACTCTCAAAAGCGCTTTGTCACTGGTCTAAAAATTGCTCAACGTCCCTAAAAAAGGTTTCACTTTAAAAAAAAAAAACAAGAATTCTTTTTGTTTGTACACGCGATGTCATCTCGTTATACCTAGGTACCTACCTACTTACAAAACTAACTAATTTATTTACAAGTGGTCCTGTACTAGTGTTAATTTTTTTTCTCCGCTTTTATTGAAGAAATTATCTCTTAATTACTAGTACCGTACCGATGGTACCAATTTAAAATAATATAAATTCGTAATGAATCGTATTCCCCTGAGACATGTCACATGATAATATGTAATGACGAAAGCTTAAAGAGGAAAACTGTCACTGAAAAATGTTATGGGACTCCCCCGGGAAGAAGAGTGTAATATGATTTCTGTTATTATTAGTAAACTCTGTTTCAATGGAAATATGGCGAAAATATATTAATGGGTTTTATGAGCTGTTGACTACATAGGGTGAAAACTAAGTATTAGCTACAATTTTCCGTATTCCCTTAGAACCTCAATATTGCGTAATTATAGTCAATTAAGTAACTATATGTTGGAACTATGTACAATTAAGCAGCTAATTCAAAAGTGCCTGTAATTGGTTTAAATGAAATAAATAGTTTGAGTTTGAACAGTGGTGGCCAGTGGAGCAGTGGAAGTTACATATGTGTCGTAGGTCGCAGGCACTTTGCACTGTGTAATTTAATTCATCACCACTGCTCTGAAAACAGCGAAGAAACGTGAGGAAAACGGGACATGTACTATAGAACTCAAAATGAGAAGCCATGTCACATCCACCAACCCACATATGGCCTGCGTGGTGGATTATTAGCCTACTCCCTCTCATAGAGAGGAAGCCTGCGTTCCAGCAGTGGAAGCATTATAATACGCTGATTATGTAAATGGCTGAATACTTTTTGTGTAAATTTAGAGTCTAAGTCTTTCTTTGGACTTATAAACATTTGGCTAAATCTGAGAAAAGTTTTATTTTCCCGTTTTTTGCCCAGATTTGAGAAAGCTCTTATATCTCGTTATTATTAGGCAGTCTCCTATTAGCCACACCGGAATTTCTGTGCAGAAAATTTTCCGTAACAATAAAGATCATGTACAGTAACATCCTTCTAACTTCTGCGGCAGTAGTGCCATCTGTGCGCAGGTGACAGAATCATTCGTTTTTCTAACCGCGTAACGGTTTCTTACATTTTTCTTTAGAGGTCGCTGAGTTAACGATCGGTAAAACCATCGAATAGTTTGAATATAATTGTAGCCTAATTAATTTTACGTCCCAGTGAGCTTGGTTTTGCGTTCATAAGTCTCCAGTCTAGGCTTAGGATTTCCGAGCATAACACAATATAATGCGTAAGTAGGTATGTACATAATATATTTTCAATACAGTTGTTAACATGGCGTACTTTCAGAGGTTATAATTATGATTCGAAAATTAAATCTTTTGCATATTTGCCTAAGCATCTTTCTGTTACGCGGTCCTGACTTTTGTTTACGAGCTATAAATATCAATAGTTTTGCAGTTGAGTTTTAAATTTATAAGTCAATTTAAAAAGTTTAGTAGCAAGGAGTTTTCATACATAGAATAAAATGAACTATTTTTTTACGAGTTTGGGGTTCGTTTTCGGGGGGCAGGGTTTGAGGGACTACAAAGACTGAATTTAAAAAAAAAAAACAACATTATTAGCCCATTCCCGTTCACTATAAACCATTGTGTAAAGACGTCATTTACCAAGTTACCGTGTTGATAGACGAGAAGACTCTTTATGTAAAGCGTCCAATTTACCTCGACACGCGGCGAATACTTGAACTAAAATTTTTGTATACTGTCGTGGCAAGCAGCACCGCCGCGCCGGTGCCAGTAAGAAGTATCAAGTTACAATGGTTAAAGGTAATAGTGCATGTAGTACAATAAATATCTTGCAGTCATGAACTTTGATCTCGATATTTTTTTAAAAGTTTGATTTAGAATTAGACGGATGATTTATATAATAATGTTTGAGATTCTTAAGAATTGTATTTGACTTTGTTGATTCATTGAGACTCATTGCATGAAAGGTTCACGTTAAAGCGCTGAGCAGACGATGGATAATTTGTCTGAGAAATTTTACATAGGAAATTCCAATTTAATCGTGGACAAATTGTCCATCGTCGGCTCAGCGTTTGATGACAATCATCGCGGTCCTTACAACACCCTATAAAAAATGTCTACATTTATAACCGTAATTTTGATGATGTACCGTGCACTATACATGTCAAAAAATAATAGGCCCGTTTTGAAATTTAACTTGAATCGATTTATCGTGAGTATCGAGTACCGAGTCGTATGGTTACTTCACTAGTTACGTCGCGATTGACCATCGAGCACGACCACCAGCTACTTACTTACCTACCTACTTTTTTGTTTAACCTACTGTAGTAGGTTCTAACGGCAAAATTCTATTGATGACAAAAGTTAATTCCTAATATTTTATTATACTAGCTTTTGCCCGCGGCTTCGCTCGCGTGGATGTCGGAAAAAATCTCACGGGAACGTACTACAGCGATTAAAAGTACCCTGTGTTATTCCAGGTTATGGTTTTTATTTTTATACCTCACTAGCCGGTTTTGCTTTAAATTGTAAAAGAGGAAATGGTTTTTTTTTAATGCGGGCTATTGCCAAGTAATACGAAGGAAGGAGAAGGGAGGAGGGAGGAGGAAATTCTAAGGAATGAGTTTTTATGAATTTTGTTGCATTATCGAATTCGGGGAATCAACAATCTTCGACTTTTTGCTTCATTTAATTTCGTTTCAAATGAAACGGAACACTGTTATTAATTTTGAGTTACGTTATTTCCTATTCCTATTCCTATTAAAAACGAATGTCAAATTTTTGAAAATTCGAGATAAACCATTTACAGTTCGGACCGTCTGATTGCTTACTGCTGAATGTTAAAAGGAATGAAGGGGTTTTTGGAAAAAAAAAGAAATACCTTTAAGGGGGTGAAAAGGGGGGATTGTGTTAGTATGAGTTGAGTTAATAAACTTTATTCTTTAAAGCTTTGCAGCAGATTTGAAGTTGATAAACCGCCAATCAAAAAATCAAAGAAGAAAACGAAGAATTGATTCGTCTTTTTTGACGGTTAAAACATTAAAATGTTTAGAAAAGTAAAGTAGTGTAAATATTTTAGCGGTGGCCGCTACATAGCGTCCGCAATTTAGCGGCAAATAACGAAGAGCGGTGGCCGCCACATAACGTCCGCAATTTAACGCCGAATGTCGAAGAGCGGTGGCCGCCACATACCGTCCGCAATTTAGCGGCGAATGACGAAGAGCGGTGGCCACTACATAGCGTCCGCAGTTTACCGGACGATTTTTTACCGTTTTCTCGCGTCCTTTACAAGCAAAAAGGGTCCAGTTCTCGGCATTTAGTTTCCGAGTTATACGCAGTTTTGTAAAGTTGGGTGAAAAAATAGCATTTCACGATTTTAATTGATTATTAAATTAATGCTCAATTATCTACAAGTACTTCTCAAATCAAGCTTTTTTAGGATTTCAACTTCACGTCTGATAAAAAAAAAAGTTCCAGTTTTTGGATTTTATTTAAATCCTTATTATCAATTGACTATTCTAGATACCGAATCTAGTCTTAACTCAATACTACAATTAACTAATTTAAAATTTCGCAAAACCTTCAGTTCTACGCACAGTCGTAATGTAGGAGATGCCATTGAAACCAATAACGATCAGTAAGTAATAATAATAATATAAAGTATATTTCAGAATCATGCTCCATTATGTTAGTAACAGTGTAAACTTATAAAACTAGTGTTAGTACAATATTTTTAAGCAGCGTGAGGCACGCCGATCCTGGGGACTGCCTACTTGACTGCGTGCAGTCGTATCCACCGCCCCAAGATCGGAGAGTCCCACCTATCAGCCAACGTCCTGAGAATGGTAATAGAAACTGAACGTTAAAGTTTTGTATTTTCTGCTCAAACTTGCACAAAGTGTAGGAACAAAACCAAGAAGAAAGAAAAAAAGAAAGAAAATACGTTTATACTGTCACAAGCCACGTCTCTAAAACACACCAACGAAGTTTACCACAATTTTTTAAAGTCGAGTGTCAGTTGTGGCAAAATGACGTCATGTTTGTAAAGCTTGTGATAGCGATTCCAACGACGTAAGTTTTATAAACAGCTCCCATAGAAAACTTTAGAGTTATCGCCCTTTTAATCACACATGCACCGATCCGCGAGGCACCATCAGCGAAGTGGCGCCAAAGATGCGCCACATCCGCGAAGGATGGCCGCCACAGTTAAAGGGGTATTGGATGAAAATTGGATACGAAAGGATGCCGTCTGGCTTTAAATGAAATGTAAGTACTTAGGTACTTTTAGTGACAATTTAAAAGAAAACATGTAGGTATAGCCGAACACACGTAAGTGGTGACACTTTGACCTTGAGCTGGCCTAGCGTTGTCCGGTGTTTCAATAGAATGCGTGGCCAGCTTATACTGGTTTTGTTACCACTGACTTGCGGCCTACTACATCCTTAACAAACTTGGTAAATCTAAAACTCAGAGGGAGTTAGGCCCTTGCCCTTTGTCCGACTAAAATCCCATAGAAAAGACATACATACCCATTATAGCAGTGTTTCTTGGTGGTCTCCCTGGCGTCCGTCACCGTCATGCTATGAATCGTCATGTTTCAGCCTGAAACAATAATATTGACATATAACATGAGTAGTTCATGGCACATGTAGTGACCGTGCGCTTACGCCGCGGCCGTCTTATCAGTAGTATGGTGTACAAAAAAAGGACAATCAAAGCCAATCAAATGCCTTTATTTGTGCACGTAAGTCATGTGACTTCACAAATTTTGATCGTGGGTATCTCTGCCTGCCACAGTAAAGACTCGTGCAGATTGGCGCGCTATCGGGGGCGCGGCAGGCAGCGCAACGCGTGTCTTAATATTAGAATATAAATTAAATAAATTATGGATATAAAAATAATAGTGAATAATCTATGGTACCTACACTTTTCTAATGCAGAATATATTTAAAATAACCGGCTATGTGCGTGTCGGACCACGCAAAATGAACCCCTTCATTGTGCGTGGTCCGAAACGCACATAGCCGGTTTTTTTGTTGGGATGAATTTATCTCAAAAACAAACTTAGCATTTTAGTTAAAAAATATGTTCTCCCAAATCGATATACGTCACGTCAGTTCTCCAAGTGCAAATGTAAGTTGGTCGATTACTACTCGTTAACTTGTAAAGCCTACTTGGCTGTGATAGTTTTTCTGGATTTCCTTATAATTTCGTTATTTCGTCATGACGTGCAGCTGCCGACTATTTGTTTTTACCTACTCGAGTTTATGTTTTCATATGTTTTGCACGTGTTTCTGTGACAAATAAAATTATTTTTCTTTATTTCTAAACTACTGTCAAGATTTTGTTCACATACCGGTATCCAAAAACTACCGTTTAGCTGACCGGGGGGGGGGGGGGGGGGGCACACTTGACTAACAAAAAAAAAGCACTTTAATGCGTAATAAGTAGATATTATTTTGATAAGGAAGGTCTCGTGACTAAACAATAACAGACGCTCCGATTGATCGAAGGATAAGGTACGCTTGCGGCTTTCGGTTCATGGATGGGTTTCATTAAATATCCAGACTCCTCCGTACCTCGGAAAGCACGTTAAACCGCTGGACCTGTACCCTAATTGTGTAACGCAGTTTGAATCGGAATCGGAATGATTTTGTAGTATTTTGCTAATCCATTGCTTCATATGTTAGAAAAAATTGTCTGCTCAACAACGTAAATAACACAATGAATGTTGTTGAACTGTCAAATTGAAACCGATTCCTACTGATAGTGTGTTACGCAATTAGGCCTCTGGCTGTCATTCGTAGATCTTTTACAGTCGTTACTGGTCGTCAGAAGCCCAAAAGTCTAACAAGCAATCTTACCAAGGGGTATCGTGTTACCCAGTAACTGGGCTGTGGAGATCAGATAGGCAGTCGTTCCATGTGAAATACTGGTATTCAGTTGCATCTGGTTAGAATGGAAGCCGACCCCAACATAGTTGGGAAAAAGGCTTGGCAGATGGATTTTTCTTCCTATTTTGTTGTGTTATCAGCTACCTACCTACCCCTGCTAATTATAGACATAAAACTGTCTACCTATTTAAAAACCCACCCTCCTAACTACATATTTCATGTTACGTACGTGATGTAATCATTACGTAAAAACGCCAAATTCTTTATGACAGCTGACAGCTGCACACACAGATTGCTTAGCATCTTAGCATGCCGCCGGCGCGCGGCGCTTGAGTCTTTGCCGACGTTACTAAATGTTGCCATTTTAGATATTATATTTATATAAACATAGATAACGAAGCATTGTATTTATTTTATTTTTTATTTTGTTTATTTTTATCTCATTTAATGCTGCACCGGTTGACGTCATCACGTCAACGCCGGCTGTCGCTGAAAACCAGTGCTGGGGCTCTGTCTCGCATGGGGTCGCAGCATTATGCTGAGCGATGGCCGTTTTGCGTGAATGTGACGCATATTTTCCCTCAATTTGTTCTTTCGTGTTTGTGTTTTTATTTCTTTGCGTTATGTTTACCGCAAATAAACGTATTTTCTTTCTTTATTATTTTTCTTTTATATTTACTTGGTTAGCTGGATTCCTATCTCGGTACACCTACTGTACATTGATTCGATTGTGTGATGTGACGTCATCTCACTTTTATTGAAAGCGTTTATGGCATTAACCAGTGGCAGGGCAATGCGTCTGAGTTGATAGCTTGATGGATGTTCGTTTTAGCCAGTACACGGTTGTCAACATGAATAAGATTGCGAATATAATTCAACCAATGAATAGTCAAAGGGGAAATTGCCACAACCACATCGCTTACTAGCCCAAAAACATATTTTGTAAGTCAGTGGCTAGCCACAGACAAACAAAATATGTTTTTGATGCGTAACATCTTCCTCTCGCTTTCAATGGAAGTAATTTCGTAAAAAGGGACAGCAGTGTGTGAATAGGAAGTGACAAATTGAGCATGGAATAAGTAAGTACTTTTTAATAGCATGGAATTAGTAAGTACTTTATAATAGCATGGAATTAGTGTACTCATGGAATTAGTAAGTACTATATAGATTGTAAGTAGTTTATTTGTGTCGCTGCTCAGATGCTTATTACCAAGGTGAGATGTCAGATGTTACACATCATAATTATGCGACTTAGAGCATGTGACTTTTGTAAAAGCTCGCTCCTTTTTAGGGTTCCGTACCCAAAGGGTAAAACGGGAACCCTATTACTAAGGCTCCGCCGTCTGTCTGTCTGTCTGTCTGTCCGTCTGTCACCAGGCTGTATCTCATGAACCGTGATAGCTAGACAGTTGAAATTTTCACGGATGATGTATTTCTGTTGCCGCTATAACAAAAAATCCTAAAAAAAAAACAGAATAAAGTAAATATTTCAGGGGGCTCCCATACAACAAACGTGATGTTTTTGCTCGATATTGATAACGGCAACAGGTAGACGCTTGAAATATTCACAGAATATTTAGTTATATATTCACTTTAAAAATAAATAATTAAATTAAAATAAAACAAATATTTAAGGGGGGCTCCCATACAACAAACGTGATTTTTTATAGATAATGGTACGGAACCCTTCGTGCACGAGTCCGACTCGTACTTGTTTTGTATATTGGCATCTTGTATTTGCTTTATGTTCATGTAATTTGTTATCACGAATATAAATGTTTATTTCAATTACAATGTGCATACGTACATGATTTGTAGATCATCTTTTAAGGTAAATCCGCAGCTGTAACCCACGAAATTAAAATTTTATTACGTTTTTTGCTATTTGCCGGTCAGTGTCAGGTTGTATCTTGATCAAAATTTTATTCTCGACTATAATAATGTATTTACATAATTATAATCATTGGAATCAATAATAGATCTCTAAGTTAGATTTGTTCCTTTGAATGACTTTTTCATGAAATCATGACATTGGGGAACAAATCTGACTTAGAGAGATGTTTTAATGATTCTATGGTTATAATTCTGTAAATACTTAACTGATAAAGTCGCGAATCATATTTTCATCAAAATACGGCCTGACCAGACTTGCAAATTGCAAAAAACTTAAGAAAATTAGAATTTCGCGGGCTGTGGTAGGAGACTTCGCTCTTAGCATTATCAATTAATTTGCAATTAAATGTATAAGTACACCACTACCAATTATTTTGAAGTACCTCCTCGTTATTCTGTGGTCGTTTTTTACGAAGCACTATATTAAATTTGACTAATCTTTTAATGGGCCATGGAACGAGGATATCCCCAATTATGCTTGTAACTGTCGATAACTCTGTATAAGACGATGATTTGTATGTTTGTAATAATCGAATCAATGTAGAACGTAATCAATAAACGTTTGTTGGTAGTGTCATGTGAATAATAAATGGGTCTGTAAACCTTGAACTGCTTGTCTCAAGTCTCACTGGCGTCTGACTTACTACTTAAGGCGCTGACACGAGGAAAATGATAAAAGTAGGCTTGTCTTATACAAACAATTACCAAATCTATGGTAGCGGAAAAAATATATGTTATTCTTGAACATATTTCTCAGAACTTGGTTGTTACCAAAACACGTTTAGAAAGAAATCTCGATACAAATTAACGGTAAACTCTTTACTTTGAGTTTCAATCCAAAATATCTGTATTAAATATCAACGTACGGTTGGTATTTAATTAATAACATGAACGTCTTATTCGTATGCAGAACTTGGTTGTTTTTTATTTTAGATTACTCAACTCATTTTTGAGTAAACAGATAATTGCTAAATATTTTGCAATAAATTACAAGCGTTGTGTCATCGCGCTTCTCATTCTTTTGTATGCAGTCTGACAGTGACCGCAGTTTAGCTGTTGTCAGCGTCTTAAGGCTCGTAAAGACTAGTGCGATATCGCGGGCGCAACGCGACACTAGTAGCACAATTTTCTTTGTCGGTGCCTGTCGCGTCCGCGATATCGCGCGAGTCTGTACGAGCCTTTATAGTAAAACGTCATAGTGCCAGTATTTGTAATGGATAATGTTATTTGTGATGGTTAGAAAATATGGCGTACTTGTACTTAGAGACCTACCTACTTCTGTATCGTGGTTAGTATTTATTTTCGAACATAAATCATAACAAAAACCTACCGATACCAAGGTAGGGCATTAAGTTCATGATAATTGATTCCTTATATTAGTACGTTTACCATTTAAACAAACAGAATCTCTGTTGCTGTCTGTGTGTCTCTTTCTGTTTATTAATAAATAAACAGAAATAAGACTTCTTTAGAAATAAGCATCACCTTTGTACTTACGTATTTTTATATAAGTGACTTATATAAACAGACAAGAAGAAAGGAACAGAAAAATACGTCTTATTTCTGTTTATTTAATGAACCATTTATGTACACATTTATCGTTTAGTTATTTCTAAAGAAATCTCTTCCAGCATATCTGCGATAGGAAAGTAGACACAGAGATGTCGACACCGTGTCTAAGAGTAGAAGAGAAAATAGAATACATAAAATCAAAAACAATTCACTTAATAAAAGAAAACAAATAATATTAGAATAAACTAATTCATAAAAACATTATACGTTGACAATTTATGTTGATGATGAAACGCTAATGAAAGCCATACACGCTAAGGTCCACTGGAGAGGTCTACCTGTGCAGATATGCCTCATGTTATAATGTTCTAAGAACTGCACAGATTTATTACAATACACCCTACGGTCTACCTTCGCAGACACCTGCAAAGGTAAACCTCTTCAAATCCACTGGACCGCAGCTTGTATATCCACCATGAGAACGAATGGGATCCTCGAAGCAACTACTTTATATATATATATATTATATTCTCATTTATTTCGGATCACACATAAAAATACACACATGTTCCTTAAAATTAGTAACGACAACTTAAAAACTATGTTAGTAAAACTTACAAACTAACCTAACAACTAATAGCTTTTTCTGTCAAAATGGCTGCCCCGCAGGAGGTGCGTGAAGATTTGCGCTCTGCGCGACGTGAACCTATCCAGGCCGTCCAAGTATTCGGCCGCAAGAAAACCGCCACGGCTGTGGCTTATTGTAAACGTGGGCACGGAGTGTTGCGCGTAAACGGTCGCCCGCTCGACTTGGTGGAGCCCCGTCTGCTGCAGTACAAACTGCAGGAGCCCATCCTACTGCTCGGCAAGGAGAAATTCTCCGGTGTCGACATCAGAGTCACCGTTAAGGGTGGTGGTCATGTCGCCCAGGTGTACGCTATCAGACAAGCTATCTCGAAGGCACTCATCGTTTTCTACCAGAAATATGTAGACGAGGCATCAAAGAAGGAAATCAAGGACATCCTCGTCCAATACGATAGGAGTTTGCTGGTCGCCGACCCTCGTCGCTGCGAACCCAAGAAGCTTGGTGGTCCAGGTGCGCGCGCACGCTACCAGAAATCTTACCGTTAATACCATCTTTGGTACCACGGTATGGTATTGCATTGATGTGGAACCGGGAGTGCGATTGTCAAAAGTACACACTTCTTTTATTGGGTACTGTGTTAAATGTTATAATAAAATACCATTAGATATTCTTCAACTAAATGAGAAGAAATTTAAAACATGCATTAAACGCACACTATGTAGACAAGCATATTATAAGTTGGATGATTATATCGTAGATAAAGATGCTTGGCTTAATGCTGGTCCTGCTCCACAACAACTTGGGCTCACTTGTTAGAATTTTAATATTTGGAAGTGATGCTTCCCCCCTTTTTTATTTTTTGTTTTGACATTACATTCGTAACTATCGTTTATTTTTATGTACTTAATCAAGTTTTAGTTGTTGAATACTTCAATAGGTAACAACGATTTTCTTTTTGCTAGTAAATTTTTATTAATCATTGAAATACATTGCAAGCTATAGTTTTGTATAATATAAAAGCATTTTTTCATTTTTGTAAATGTGAGTACCATGGAGCCGTTTATTATGTTATGATGTATGTTGACTTAAAAAAAGCCTGGCAGTTGAGAGTATGTCATGCTCACTTAAATGTCTCGCTGATGGTGGCGCGTGTGTTGGATCATTCGGTTCCCTACAAAGTGGTTGAGCTGGATGGTGCTGATCCACGCGTCATGTTCGTGAACGGGCGCTGTCAGTTGAGGCTGGTCATCTCTTAACTGCCAGGGCTTATTTTGTAATCTTTTAATCTTATATTTTGAATTGTTTTTTTTTTAATATATTTATTTTGGTTTTTTACATTGTTCTCACATATAGAAGCGACAAGAATAATGTACCTACCCAGGATTTTGTAATATCTTGATTTAAAAGAGTGTCCTTGGAGTTTCTTGCCTGTTCTTCTCCATAGAGATCTACGTTTTGGAATGGGCAAATAGCTTCCACTTTCTGACTAACTGACCGACTCTTTGACAATTCAAAAGTGCCTGTAAATGGTTTATTTGAAATAAATGCTTTGAGTTTGAGTTTGAGTTTGATACCATTGCGTGTTAAAAAAAAAAAAAACTACGTGGCTCAACACATGTTGGTACGTGCCTCCGCACCCAGTGCCTAATAAAGGGGCTGTCCACCTTATCATATGTTTTTACGAGGAGCTTCCGTGCAATCTACCCATAATTGACGCTGCCCTCTTTCTCATTATACCATGAAAATCATCGACATGGACTTCCGCGAGCATCTGCGAAGCGCTGCAGAAGCGCGGAAGCGCCCCCCCCCCCCACTACAGCGCGCAAACCTGCGGGCTTTATGTAAGCCAAATATTTGTTCTAGACGAGAATCAATGCCGCGATATCCGAGAATACCTATGTTATTTACATAGCTTTGAACGTAGAACTTAAATGTGCTATGAAGTTCCTCGTTTACTTTTGGTTAAGACTAAGAACTAACCTACTCGTGTAAACTAGCACCCAATTACATAGGTACACTATCAATCATAATCGGAATGTTTTTGAAGTATATTGCTAATCCATTGCTTCATATGTTCGAAAAATTTGTTTGCTCGACAACGTAAATAATGCAATGAATGTTGTTGAACTGTGTAAATGAAACCCTTTGCTACTGTAAAGTGTGTTTCGCAATTACTCAGCTGATTGCGTTTTTTTTTTATGTGGGTAATTATCAAATTACTTTGGTCTGCGCCGCTCTGGGCGGAGCGGGAGGGTGTCAGACTTTTACTGACTAAAACCCACCCGTGTTCCTTCAGATGCCTGTGTGCTAAGGTCCCGATATCCTTTTCGGACAAACTCGCAACCCTGGCAGGCATTGGCCCTTTCAGACCCCGTCAATTGGTGTTGACATCTCTTTGAGGCGCGCGTGGAACATAACGCGCCGTCGACCCGGTCATCGGACGGCGAGAGTCAATATATCAGTACTAGGGATGCAAGAAGTGCCAAAAAGTATCGATAACGTTTTGATATCTAAAAAAATATTGATATCGATTTCGATATATCGAAAAAAACATCGTTCTATTGATATAACAGTGAAATTAAAAACAAAAAAAAATCTACTTTATGAAATTATATTGTGTTTGTGTTTTACTCATATAAATATAAAACAAAGAACATAATTTCTGATGTTCAATCATAAATTAATAACACACTGATAAAAATAAGTCAACTTTTTTACGGCTCTGAATTCCAGTTGGTTTTCGTCAGTGGCTACAATGCGGTGTTGCTATTGGAAATTTGGTAATTTTCGATACTTGATATTTTACATCGATGTATCGAAATAATAGACACGGCCAAATAATATCGGTATATCGATACGTCGATATTTTTTCTACAAACCTAATCAATAGCCTGTGGACCAACTTCACTAGCGGGCGTACAACGCTCTACGTGTCCAGTACAACAACGCGTTTAGGATCCTGATCGGGCAGCCACGGTTTTGTAGCGCGTCTGCAATGTTCGCTGAGGCAAGAACGGATGATTTCCACTGTATAATCAGGAAAAGGAGTTGATTCACTTCTGCGCCGTGGCCGTGGCAGCTCGAACGGACTCCTGAGTGTGTTGTCCGAGCGGTGGGACTCGCCTTTTTTGCGGAGGTGGCTGCAGCTGCATGCCAGCGTCTGCGTTTATTATTTATTGTAATGTGTATTCATTTTTAATTTTGTTTTGAATTTTTATGATAATTTTGTTTTTAAATTTTTGTTTAATTAATTTTTATTTTTATTTATGATCTTAATTTTGTTTTTAATTTTGACCTTAATTCTGAATTTAATTTTGTTTTTAATTATGATTTTAATTCTATGTTTGCGATTTTAATTTATTTTATTTTGTATTATGACATAAACATTTTTACTATGGATTTATCTGAAATAAATGATTTGATTTGATTTGAATCAATACTCTTGATATTTATAAGTACTGTTTTGTATCTACTTAGGTAAGACAAAGGAACGTAAAGATAAGAAATTAATGGGAAACGGCGATTCGCTAATACCGACTTGACGGAGTAAAATATTTTGTCCTCCAGTAAAATACCAACATTATAAAAAAAAAAAAAAAATGTCAAATGTAATTAAAATAAACGCATGAGTAGGTACAAAATATAAGGTCACAGAATTGAAATTAAAATAAAATTATAAAAAAAAAATCATATAAAACAATCAGATTAAGTGCCCTGGCCACCATGGCCACCTGGCCCAGCCATTTCTGTTCCAGCATTGTCGAATGTAGGGGTAGTCAAAGTACTCAGCGATCATTACCAGGACAGTATTGGAGCTGGGCCTGAATTTTTGACATAAATAGCGATCGCTTTACGACCGAATTCTGTCGCAAAGTCCTAATCGCAGACAGCCAAAATTGCTTGACAAGCACGAAAAATCACAATCCTGTCAAGAAATTTCGACCGTCTAGAGACCCCATTAGGACTTTGCGACCGAATTCGATCGTACAGTGATCGCTATAGTATCTATGTCGAGACTGCAGCCCCTGGCGAGCACTCTGCGCACTAAGGATGCGCACCGCTTGCGCGCATTATGTTTGTATACCTACAAACCCTCAATCACACTAATATTATAATTTATAAAGGCGAAAGTTTGTGAGTGAGTGTGTGTGTTTGTTACTTCTTCACGCTGGCTGGACCAATTTTGATAAAATTTTGTATGGAGGTAGCGGATACCCTGGATTAACATATAGGCTACTTTTTATCCTGATATTCCCACGGGATCGAGACTTACGCGGGTGAAACCGCGGGGCGCAGCTAGTAATATTCTAAATGCGAAAGTGAATCTGTTTCTTACGCTTTCACGCTAAAACGGCTGAACGGATTTGGATGATATTTAACACATGGGTAGACCACGACTTGGATTAAGTCATGGTATACTTTTTATGCCGATATTTCCACATGTTCGAGACTTATGTGGGTGAAACCACGGGCTGTAGCCAGTCATTTATATTAATATTATAAAAAAAATTAAACCCGTCTGCGTAAAAAGTGAACTTAAAAAAGATAGAAACAAGATTTATATAAATTATAATTATAAACAATCTCATGCAGTCGGAGGCATCTTCAACGATCTCCAGCCTCCAACTGCATGAGATTGTTTATAATTTATAAAAATCTTGTTTCTATCTTTTTTAAGTTCACTTTTTACGCAGACGGGTTTTAATTTTTTTAATTATCTTTTTTTAGTCTTTTTAGTTAGGATTATAAGACGGTAAATTAGGTTATTAACTCATTTATAGTCAGGTGATAACGGCCTCTTACTCACTCACTCCAAAAGTTTGGGATAGTTTTTTTATCATTTCTCATTTACATAACTTACATATATTTTTGTAATCACATTTTAAAACCCATCATTTTGATACCCCCCACTCGATAGGATTGGGAGACATTTTTTTCCAAAACACACGTTTTGACGCCAATAATCCGCCATTTTGATTTTTAATCATTTTAATATGGGCCAGTGACACTCGCGCAATAAAGACGAATCTAACGACATATCATTCATTAAAATTGGTTTAGTAGTTACAAGGAAACATAGGGATGGGCATACATACATACAGGTCAAACACATAACCCTCCTTTTTTGGCTTTGCCGCAGTCGGGTAAAAGGGTAAAATTTGTGAGTTTCTATGTAGGGGAATCTTAGGAACTACTGATCCGATTCCAAAAATTCTTTCAGTAATGGGAAGTTACTACATGCCACGTGAGGTGTTACAGGATATATTTTTATATTTATATTTAATAACAAGAAATTTCACGTGAACGAAGTCGCGGGCATAAGCTAGTCACAGTTACCGTTTGCGAAGTATTTCCATTAGCTAATGGTGGAGATCCGCATAATAAAGGCTCGTGCGGACGGGCGCGATATCGCGGGCACGACAGGTAGCGCGATACTTTCCATACAAATTATGCCACTTAAGTGTTGTGTCGCGCTATCGCGCGCGACTGTCTGCGGGAGCCTTAATATGCTTGTACGGTCCCAGCAAATAAATTATAAGTAGTATCGTATATGTAATTCTGCTAAACTTGGACCCCAATCTTTCAATTAGTAATGTTCTATAAGTGGGACTGATGTTTTAACTACAGACGCGATTCATCTTATTAGTTACAGGAAGATATTCATCAGTTACAGGAAGTGTTAATTCCGAGTGAAATTCGACCTTAAAAATGGGTTTTAATGATGTGATGTTAGATAACAATTTCTGTGAATTATGTACCTAACTATAGTTACCTACCACAGACAAGATACATTGACGGCCGAAGTGTATACAATACGGAGAAGTGTATACGGGGAATTGTATATACGGGTAGGTATACGGGGAAGTGTATACAGGTATACGGGGAAGTGTATACGGGTATACGGGGAAGTATATATGGGTATACGGGGAAGTATATACGGGTATACGGGGAAGTGTATACGGGTATACGGGGAAGTATATACGGGTATACGGGGAAGTGTATACGGGTATACGGGGAAGTATATACGGGTATACGGGGAAGTGTATACGGGTGTCTACAAAACCATGATTTTACAGGAGAGCGTTTTGAACGCAAAACTGTGAGAATTCATAGAAGAGCAAAGTTTTAAGTTGGTCGAGTATTACTCGTTAACTTGTAAAGCCTACTTAGCTGTGATAGTTTTCCTTATAATTTCGTTATATACGAGTATATACTACTGCCATGAATCTTTTCACATATCCAAAAACAACCATTTACCTGGCAGGGTACTTGAATCTAACAAAAAATAGCACTTTAAAGCTTAATATTACGCAAACGGATACCTGAATAGAAAAATGGTTTTGACAAATAGTTTAAAAAAATATCACCCTATTTTACGTGCAAGGTACCCTAAAAACAAAATGTTTTTCATGGTTTTATTTTACGACTTTCTCGCCGTGATTAATATGTATACCCATACCAAATTACAGCTTACTAGTACTAAGTGTCTCTGAGCTAAGCCGGGGACAGACGGACGGACGGACGGACAGACATACAAGCAGACAGACGGACATGGCGAAACTATAAAGGTTCCTTGTTGACTACGGAACCCTAAAAATTAAGCTAAAATCGTAAACAGAACTTAATACCTAAGTAAAAGCCTCCAGGCATAAAGGGCGTGCCCGCTTACATAAAGCTATAACTGTAACTCAAAGTCACAAATGATAAACTAGCACCATAGAAGTAAAATATATAAACAGTTATTAACAATAATAAAACCATGGTCAGCAAGACGACCAGTCACCACAAGCAGCACCCGTTCACGAGCATAACGCAAAGATCAGCCATCACCCCTTTCGCCATATTTGAGGGAAGGAGGCAACCCGACCCCCGACGCTACCGCAGTCCGCAAGCAGTGACATCTAAGGGAGTACGACGAACTTGCCGCCGGTTGCTCAGGCAAGAATAATATGATCAATTGTCGAGGTCGCTAGATAACTACTTATAGCAATACACCTCTTAAAAAAACAAAAAACATTGTAAGTAGACATTGTACAAGTAAACATTGTAATGAATAATTGTTGATGAATTATGTTTACTAGCTGTGCTAATTAATTTTATATTATTAACCCGGCTAGAGGCCCTTCAGCCCCGCCAAGCCCCCGCCCGGTGAAGCAGTCAAGGCCACTCAAGGCTCTCCGGAGCCAACTGTATAGACCTGTATAAATAAAATAAAATGTTTACTTTTTGTACTAAGTAGATAAAGACATCTACCGTTTTTTGGTAAAAAAATATATACAACAGTAAGTGGCCTTAACCATTTCCTTGGTAATGCCCTATTAAGAGCGGCCAACCCGACATACTTTTCATACAAACGCTCGTACGTTATTATAGCGTTGTAACACATCTTTCTTTGAAAGTTTTGAACCAATAGGTATTTTGTGCACTATATCTAGGTTTCTATGCAAGCAAAATACAAAAAAATTTAACAACAAAGTCAGAATAAGCCTACAAAAATCTGGTTTTTGCACAAATACCTGAACTTTGGCCATTCATAATGTACTCATAAATTGTAAATGTTAAGAAAACATTAATATAGAAACCTTGCAAATGTAATGAAGATTCTAAATGACAAACACTTATTTCACAAACTGGTAAGGCTTACTCAAAAACACGTATTTTCTGGAACAAGTTTTATGAAAATTCCGCACATTATTTTTCGTTCAATGCTATCGTGTTCTCACTCGTTTGTTAATAGTTTTCACTTGCGCTGGATGAAACAACAAACTTTTCGACCATGCTCGCGTTAACGATAAACGGACCGGGAAGGGCCCTCTTAACTAAATGCTGTAAAAAAGAAGAAATATTTCGTCTGTAAGTGATTTAATGTAATCGTTTGAGATTTGAGTAGGTACTTAAATTTGCAGTTGAAGAATTGACCGTAACGTATATGGATGTATGGGAGAGCATGCTTTTAAACTACAACGTCAAGTTTGTTTTTGGGATAAAGTCATACCGACTACGGAACCCTTTTTTATTCCCTCAGATGTGTTGGAAAATAAAAAATCGTACGCGTGTGAAATACATTGCATTGTGAAGCTAATCAATCGTAGTACAATATGAACCAGATTTCGAGGAAGTATATTGAAAAATGACTTTTGATTTTGATTTTAGCGAATCGATTGTAGCGGGAATTTGTACTTTGTAGCATACTATCGCGAAGCACTAATCAAATCTTCCGAATTTCAATAGACCTCATTCTCCGCATGATCAGAGGCAAATATCGCTAGAATCTATTCAGTAATCCAACATTGAATCATAAATATGTCGAACACAAATATTTTATCATAATTATAATAAATTTATCAGATCATAATAGGAAGAAAATGGTAAACAACAAAAATTTAAATTTACAGGAGAGGTATTTTATTGATTATAGAATTTTAGAATAGACTGTAGTTTTCTAAACCATCTTCTATTTTGTTAAGTACTTGGTACTTGTTGACGGTCGCCTACACCGTCCTCCCATACCTATTAACACTGTAACTTGAAAACATTGTAAAAGCCCACTTAACCTGGAGTTTCTTGCCGGCTCTTCTCCATAGGAAACGACCAATTGGAACTGTGCACCTACCTCCTGACGTTTCATAAGTGCCCATGTAGGTTTATGTGAAATAAAATATTTTGATTTCTTTATTCAATTTTTTTTTTTTGAAAAAGTGATATTCCTTCATTATGTCGCTTACGATGTTCCTCCATATCAGGCTCGATAAACGTCATACTTCATCAAGATGGATAACGATTTAGCCTCAGAACTTTCATTGTTCTGAGGATTTAGCCGTGTTTTCCGTTGCTATGAGTGCAATTTTATTAATTGCTTTAAAAAAGAAAATAAAAGCGGTTAATTAAAAAAAAAAAACTTATTTTCCTCGTAAAGGTTTATTGATATTTTTGTTGTTTCAATATTCCAGTCGAAATTCTCGCATTTTGACGCCATTTTTGAGGTTAGACGGATAAATGATCATATTTGTACGCTTGTTATCAAATCCCTTCACTATGATCAAAATGATCATAGACAAATTGAATCATAATTAGATAATAAACCGTCATAGGTTTTTCATACAAAAATGACTCTTACATCTCTCATCATATTTCTATGATAGTCTAATCTATACTTGTCAAAAAATAATAGGAATTTTACATCAGAATTATCTCTGTAGCAGCTAAGAGCCTAGATTTGTGCCCGGTTGATGGCAATAGGCTCGCAGCCTATAACATATGGGACTTAAACATAACTGGCGAAATGTGTGTGTACTATAGGTACACCACTGCCTAATCCTTCGGGGATTTACAGGCGTGATGATGTTTTGTAAGATAGAAGCAGCCGACTTAAAACTATCAAATACGCGGAGGTTGTTCGGTTGCTCAAACTATTTTTGACAGTTCGTTGATTGGTACTTCAAACTTGA
Source organism: Tiliacea citrago (assembly GCA_963921375.1). Classification (NCBI taxonomy): domain Eukaryota; kingdom Metazoa; phylum Arthropoda; class Insecta; order Lepidoptera; family Noctuidae; genus Tiliacea; species Tiliacea citrago. Next base: position 18,334,035 of record OY992796.1, read on the forward strand.
ACTACACTCCATTGGTTTAGGTAGTTAAATAAAGGTAAACAAATCATAAAATGGGTTTTTGTTGACGACATTTTTTGTTTAAAAATACGTTGTATCATAACCAAATTAAATTAATTTTAGATTTTTACGATAGTTTCCTCTTACTCTTATAGTACTGTATGTTAAACTTTATCATATATTCTTAAACTACTCTTCGCAGATGTAACTGCGTGAGCACAACTTTTTTGTTAGATTTATAACAATACTTTAATATGTTGTAAAGAGCCCAAAAATATAGTTTCTCGAAACGTCAACGAAATAAAACGTTGCTAAATTGAAGATTACAACTGTGATGTAGCATGACAACTGAAGTGTCAAAAAAGTCGGTTAATTGACAGCTCTCTTGTCACGTGTTTTTTTTGTTTACCTTTATTTAACTACTTTAACTAACGGAGTATAGTTCATTATGAATGGCACAATGTGCCAGTTTTTGGCTGCTACGTATCCTAACTATCCTAATCCTAATACTAACTATCCTAACTTTAATATAAATGCGAAAGTGAGTTTGTTTATTTGTTGGTTTATTATGCTTTCACGCTAAAATGGTTTAAAGGATTTTAATGAAATTTGACACATAGGTAGACCATGACCTGGATTAAGACATCGACTTCTTTGTATCCCGATACTCCTACGGGATCGAGCTTATGCGTGTAACCGCGGGGCGCAGCTAGTTCTAAATATTTTTAGTTTATACCTACTACGTACCTACAGAATTTAAAACTTACGATAATTATGTAGGGTACGTCACTGCCGATGTCGATGCAGATAAATCGTCTTCGCAGCACAATTAGATTATCCAGTTGCTTTTAACATTTGATTCCGTGTTGCTGCAAAGGCTTTCCGTCGAAGCAAATTAAAGGGAGCTTCGTTTGCTTGTTAACTAATTACTGCCAGCTGTAGTATGACTTCTATTGAGTCAAACGCTAGTTAGTATTTATTAGAAACTAGCTGAGGCCCGCGGCTTTGCCTGTGTAGCTTTTTAAATAATATATGGTTGCTACTAAGTTACTCCTTATAACATCAGCTTTCTGCCAGTGAAAGTCCCGTCGAAATAGGTCCAGCCGTTTCGGAGATTAGCCGGAACAAACAGACAGAAAAAGACAAAAAAAAAACTTTTTTGTTATAAGTACCGTTTATGCTTTCATAATTATTCATTTCCTTCTTAGTCTGAAATAAAGTTTTACTTAAAAAAAAAAAATTAAAGTCAGACACGCGCCGTCCCGCTCCGCCCAGAGCGGGATAAGTTATTTGATTATTTTCCACCGAAAAAAAAGAGGATAGCAAGCTAGCGAAGCAAATCGTCTTGAAGACCTAGACAAGAAGCGCCAAGTACGCAAAAGTCACCCAAAGCCTTCTTCTACACATACAACGATGCTGATCAACTCTTCTTTACACGGTGTGACCGGGTTTTCAAGACCTGATTTGGTTTTGCTAGTCATCAGAGAGCTCACGAAAGAAAAGAAAAATAGTCTGGATCGTTGTCACCGGATACGATGACGAGGACCATAGCTTTCTTACTGGCTTAGAAGCCTAGAAATGAAGATAGTTCTGTATACACGAAGCCAGACTACTTACTAGCTTGCTAGCTACTAACACTAGCTTACTATCCTGGCTTCATAAACTATCCTCGTGTCTCTCGGGCATTACTGTGAACAATGGTTGCCCACGAATTGTAGGTGTATTTTAGATTAGTCCATAATTATAACACCCCATTTCATCCCTGTATGGGTTGGCCTATAAATCTTTCTTCATAGTTCAAGTATCTATACAACCCTGGCCGGCGAAATGACGTCTATACCTAGGTAAAATTTGGATGCCTTTTATTGCGGGGTATTCGAAATCTGAATCACCCCCATGTATCCGCGACTATTAGTAGTTTAGGAAATAGAAAAAAAAGAAGTGTTTTTACGGTTTTTATTGACGAAGTTTGTCCGAAACGAAAAGCAAACATTTGGCGACTTCCGTGATTTTAAAGATATCTAAAAAATCCCCATTTCTTTGCGATCTCATGACTTGTCCTTTATCACAGGAAAACTACTGGTTAAGTTATGAATTAAAACTTATAATAGTCTCCAAGAGGGACGCAATAGATGACCTAATAGATGTACCTACTTCGAACGAAGTCCTTGGCCTTTCAGCTCAGATAATAGAATAACTAGATAACTTTAAAACTTTCCTAGATTTTTATTATCTAACTAGAATCTAGAATGACATTTCCTTTAGAATAAGAATCTTTATTCAATTCATTTGCTATCAAGAAATACGTACCTATTGTTTAAATATCAAAGGTAGTTCAGAACTCTGTATCAATTCAAAGATGACTTTCTCAACTCGATTGTTCAATCCGAGATACTACGAACTAAATTATATCTCTTTGCGTTGTTAACGTTGTTTGTTAGCTAGTTTTATTTCAGTAACTTAATCTTTATTAGCTGACTTCAAAAAAACGAGGAAGTTCTCAGTTCACCGGAATCTTTTTTTTTCCATGTATTTTCTCCGATTACTCGAAGACGGACCGATTTGGATTTTTTTTTAGGTTTTTAAGGGTATAACTATTTTCTAGGTGGTCCTACATAAATTTTCTTAACTTTGCTTTAGGAGTTTTTGAGTTAGCTTCAATAATACATATTTACGGCTTAGTCTATGTCGATGATGTTATAATAACTTTTCAATACACTTCCTCGAAAACTGGTTCACATCGCACTACGATTAGGTTCACAATGCAATGTATTTCACACGCGTGCGATTTTTTATTTTCCAACACGTGTGCGGGAATAAAAATTGCCACGGATAACTTATACCTATAATTAGTCCAAATTGGTTCAATGCTTCTATTCACACCGTCTCGCGCCAGAGACGGTCCTCTCTATTCAGAGGTAATTTAAAAAAAAAAATCTCGGCAAAGATGCGACTTTACGGCGTTAATATTTTTGGAATATTTAAATAATGTTTATAAGTAAATAGAATACCATGATTATTACAATAAAAAAACGTTTATGAACAAATTAACATTTAATTGTGTTTTAAACTCAAAAATATTTGAATTTACTACATAGTTTCCTAATAATCCATGACAAAAATATTTTTCGTTATTTTGTTTTATTTCTTCAAAAGTGTACAGAAAAACGTCGTTTAATACGTGGACATTTGTTATTGCAGTTCTCGGCTCAAAAACAACCTCGCCTACGACTCGGGTAGGACTCGCATTCCGCGTCGAATGCAATAACAAACATTCTCCACTTGTATCAAAATGTACTATTCTGTCACTGTTAGCACGACACATAGCAGGTAGTGGTATTTGAATTTATGTGGAGTAGGTACCATAACCAAAAAGAGAGAAAAAAAAAACACCCGATTGCAAAAAAAACGAGCAGAAAAGATGGAAATAAGATGACAAGAAAAACGAGTATCCTTTAAGTACCAAAAATAAATGAAGTTGGAGTGATTTTCCTCCGACTGCATTCATTTATTTCCCTCCTTCTGGGGCAGTCAGGTAAAAAAAGTGTATTTTTTTTGAAGTTGGTTATTTTTTTTTTACAGGAAACGGAGTGTCCTAAGAAATCTGCCTCTTTTATTTTTATATCTGCCAATACATAAACTAGCAGTGTACCGTGGCTTCATCCTCCTGCAGTTTTTAAATTATGTTGACCCCAAGACCAAGACTGTCCCGTTGGTCTAGTCGTCGCAAGAGCTACTGCTGACCACGAGGACCTGGGTTCGATTCCCGGGTCGATCAGAGTATCATTGGGTTTTTCCATCAGGAATTTCTCAGTAATAGCCCGGAGTCTGAATTTGTGCCCGGTTGATGGCAATAGGCTCGTCCCATATTGGCCCTATATGGGACTTGATAACTGGCTAAATGTGGGTGTACTATTACATATCTGCCTAAACCTCCGGGGATTACACGCGTGTTATGTTATGTTAAACACCAAGCTACTTCTCTGCCAAAAATCAAAACCCATCTGGTTGATTTGACGTGAAAATGTATTAAGGAATTACATAGATACTATTTGCTTAATACATTTTCAAGGCCTTATTTACATTATCATATATTTTACAACACATTTGTTCAAACAATGCATTTACGAAACCTGTACATTGTTCGAAAGTTAAAAATTACGCACGATACAACGGAATCAGATATTAATATGGAATCTTAATCGTTTGTAAGAACCAACTTACAGCACTAGTATCATAAATAACTATTTACTACAAATATGATTTCTTATCTGTCAAATTCTGTGTCATAGTAAAATGATGCTGTTCTTATTTTTTACATATTTCACATAGGATCATGTAGACGTCATACTTAATCAAGATGGATAAAGATTTAGCCGTGTTTTCCGTTGCTATGAGTGCAATTTTATTATTTGCATTAAAAAGATGACAAAAACGGTTAAACATAATTATGTAAAAAAATACTCGATTTCCTCATAAAGGTTTATTAATATTTATGTTGTGCCGATATTCCCGTCGAAATTCTTGCATTTTCTCGCTATTTTTGATGTTAGACGGATATGATCATATTTGTACGCTTGCTGTCAAATAGGATCCTTAACTATGATCATAGACAATTTAAATCACAGTAGATATTATATCGTCATCTAATAGGTTCTTCATATAAAAATGACTCATACATCTTCATATTTCTATGATAGTCTATTATGGCTCTAAGATAAGTTTATGGATATCAAATAAACCTTGGATACCTAAAGGTGCCTACAGATTAGCTCGATTTTTGACGATCGACACGTGTGTTCGAACCAAATTGAGTATATGTGTAAGCAACAGTTGATCGAATATAGTATATTTTTGGACTGTTTTTGTCGATTGATAAATCAATAACTGATGTCTACTTCTGTTTCTTTGATATTTATCGATTGAGCAAGCGTGGTGATCAATGTTTTGCCTTCTCTGTATGAGAAGCGGCCTTTGCCCTGCCGTGGCACAATATAAGCTGGGGTCTACTCCGAACAAAAATCCGAAGTATCAGCCGTTTCTTGACTACGTCTTACTACGGCGAAAGAACAAAAAAACGACAGTCAAAGAGATAAGTAAGCCAAAGTCAAAAATCTGACTTGAAGTCGGGTAAGGACTCAAAGTCAAAAAAGAAAACTTTGGAAGTTATAAAACGGCTGAATATTCGGCCGATACTTCGGATTATCGCTTCGAAGACCCCCTGGTATCATTTATCGAACGTTAACACGCGACAGTAACGATCGATGAAATCGAGCAAATCTGTAGGCCCCTTAATGTATCACCAAAACTTGTTTGGTATTATTAGAAGGACTGTCACCTGCGTATCAACATTGTACCTATATATAATATATTCGATGATCAAATTAATGAATGCAAACTCGTGTGACAGGTGATTTTTCTAAGAACATGAGATGAGTTACGTGACCAGCCGACTATTTGGGCTTATGTCAGTAGAACATATTATTTTATCTAAATACTTCCTGGTTAACACATACTATGTCTCGTCACTATGTCTCGTAAGTATTTTGTGTTTTCCCTATACCTATATTATTTGTTTTAAGACCTGACAACGTGCGGCTTAGCTGACAATATTTCAATTAATTTTCCGACAAATCTATTAATTAAGTAATTGATAGATTTGTCATTTTATCACAATTAAGGCGAACGCTTCAGGGTAGCCCGCAAGATTATAATTTTCTTATGTTATTTTGCAATTTGTAGATCAGTCATCAGGCTCTATGTTGGTCTAAATATGAATTGCCGTATCAAATGTTTATTTATAGTATTGTAATCATAAAAATCATCACAGCTCTCTAAGTTCATATTACCATATTGAATTACTATTTCATGAAATCATGACATTTGAAGCCAATTCTAACTTATGGAGTTGTAACGATCATAATTCTGTAAAGCCATATCTGTTACGTTCCCAAATTATATTTTAATCAACGTAAAACGTAACACTGACCTGGAAATTGCAAAAAATGTAAGACAATTTGAATTTCCCGGGCTACCTTTACGCATCTCCCTTATATGAATCATGTGAAATTACAAAGTTACGTAATATGCTCTGCTCCAAAAGTATGTGATGAAAATGTAAACTGTACTCCATTTGAAATAAGATGAGACATTTAAATAAACCTTTTTTACAGTCCGTTCAACCGATTTTGACTTCTATTGCATTAGTAGCATGAAAAATAGTAGCTGTAATAAACAGTTGGTATTGTAACCACGTTTTTGCTTTTAATGCCATCCATAGTTTGCCGTCTCTTCTTGAAACCACCCGTATTCTTTAAATTTTCTACCATTCTTTTCAATACGAACCGAGTTGGTGCCTGTCGGTCTTGATATCTCTCTCCATACCACCGCAGAGCTAGATTCACGTTTTTGTTATTTAAAAAATAAGCTTCCATTAAATCAAACTGTTCTTGATAAGCCATTTTCACCGTGAGACAAAATGTGAAATGAGTTGTAAAAACAATCAAATGTGAATAACAACTATGACAATCTAATTTTCAAATTTTAATCTAACATTCCATATTTAAATTACCTCATACACGCAGCTACGAGTATGTCGCAAAGGAGTCTGCATTACAAAAGATGGATGTTAGTTAAAGAGCTTTAACTTGACTCATTGAATTTGTAACTTCAGATTTCCTGGTTTTCCTTTCATTTAATTTATCATGTTTGTTAGAGAGATTTCATCCTTATAATTGACCCTAACGATCGATGCAATAAAAGTACAGGGTATAATTTTTTCAGATTTTAGCCGGTTCGATTCCCGGGTGTGGGAGAAAAGAATTTTCGAAAATCTTTGAATGCAGTTTGCTTTCTATTCAAAAATAAAGGAATGTTTCCTTTGAGTAAAACTTTCTATCTGCAGTATTAAGAGTACTTTCCCTCCAGGTGGCATTACAAAATTCCACCCTGTATATGTCTGTTACACAATAATTACCCTGCTGTACGACTTACTGAAAATGAATTTACCGAATGAGAAGTATTTATTTGCGTGAAAAAAAAAACAATAAGAGAAATCGTGCATCAATTCGGACGTTATCAAACATTTTCCACTTTGTAGTGTACATGTTCCATTGTAAATAAAATCGTTGTTAAAGAGTTAATACAATTTAATAATATCGGTTGAGCACGAGTGTTCTTTATCACATTTCGTGTCTAAAGTAACTCAATCGCAACTATATTGCCAGAGGTAACATAAAAAACATACATTGAACAATTTGTTTGTCGGTCAGAAGCAATAAAATAAACTTCTTTTGTGACTTAAAACTACTTACTACATTTTATTTCAAGTATAGAATACCGCACGGAAAAAAAGGTTATCTCTAGTTAAGATAATGGCCTTTTCGTCAAGATAATGATTGATTCATATATGGGGAATAGTAGATTGTTATACAAGGGTCGAAAGGAATTGGTGACTTTCACCCGTGTTAAACACTCTACTTTTCATTTCGAATATAAGGAAAGTAAAAAAATATAGCTTTTCTTAAATATTCTGGTTTGCGCACCACTTCATAAAATCATTGTAAGTATTCAAATATCTTTCCTTTGAAATTTCTGGCAAAAGATTTTGAATTACTGCATTTGCCTCGTCTATAACCGAATCTGGGGTCCACATTTCAGAATCGCTTGAACTCATTTTTAATCAAATATTAGTCAAAACTCAGATTTTGAATTTCGGTGCAGCTTACAGAGTTAGTATTCCGTCAAATTATAAAAATCAAAATCAAAATCAAAAAAAAATATTTCACCTAAACCTACATGGGCACTTATGAAACGTCAGAAGCTAGGTGCACGGTTCCAATTGGTCGTTTCCTATGGAGAAGAGCCGGCAAGAAACTCCACGGTTACTCTTTTAATTATAATAGTCTTTTTACATTTTAAATATGGAACACACCGCTTCACCGCTGCGGGTCGTCTCGCTTAATAGGTATTTTTTTTAATTCACACTGGCTGTTACACTCACAAGACCCTAACCAAATTTAGTTATATATTTAAAATTCATTCCCGCCCTCGGGAGGGAAGCAATCACTATGAATCTTTCCCGCCCAAGGGTGGGAACCAGCGTTTTCCACCCGTTACTCAGATCAAACAAAAAACTACTTTCCGAGTATGACAAATGAAAAACAATATTTTTTTGAATGAAGAAAAATATTGTTTCACTTTTATTGTTTAGATCTAAGCATATTATATTTTATCCAATCGAGAATTATATTTGTATTCGACTAAGAACTTAAAATTTTCTTGAATTAAAAATATGGATAGCACAACAATTAATTGTTTTTATACAAGAATATATGATTCTTGGCACTAGTATTAATTATTAATTACAATCATAATTATCTTCAATTAAGAGATATTTGTTTTCCATTCTAAATGATGTGTTGAATGAGTTGAAAAAATACCATATTCTTTTCGTTTAATAATATAAAATGTCAATAATTAAGAATCATTTTTCTTGTATTAATAATTGTTTGTTTTATAATACGAATGTATAGGATCTTGACACAAAACAATGTAGTTTCTCATCACATAATAATTTTGTTGCTTTTATGAAGAATCTGATACACTAGTCACAAGAATATGATTGTTTCAATCAAGATAAACCAGTATTCTTCATCAAGTATTTATTTCAATTAAAATCAAAATACCTAATGGCAGGAAATTAAAAATTTTGAGCCAAGTAAACTAAATTCTTAAAACAAGATATACAATTTTTGTAAGACGTATTTTGTCTTTACTCAAAAAACTGTTAAAAACTTTAATTAAAGCATATTATGTACTTGTCACAAAAATACCATATTCTTCACTTAAGAATAATATTATTCTTGTCTTAAAAATTAAAAAAAAGGCTATTAAGAAGAATATTTGTTTTCAAACCAATAAAAATTTAGTTATGATAAGAATATAAAAGTCATGGAATTAAATAATTTTGTATCTCAAATATAAAATAATTTTATACTTTGTACCAATAAATTAAGATTCTAGTTACAATAACATAGTTACTTTATTCTTCGTGCATCAATACTATATATTTTCTTGAAGTAAGAATAATTAAATACATTAAAATATTGAAATTAACAAATGAACAATATTGTTCTCTTGGGAACAATATTTATATTATACGAGATTAGAATCTGCATTTAATGGACAACTTTTTTCAATAATGGGCACCGACAGTGTAGTAAATTACTTTTAAACCATTCGCGCCCAAAGTTTTATGATTCTCTGAAGATTATAGTTAAAATTTGAAATAAACACATTTTTTCTTTAATATCTGTAAGTTTACAGTAAAACATTTATTTGCATAAGATAGCACATGTGTTCAGCAGTTATAAACCAAAAACAAAATAGGAAAATAATGTTTTTTGTTGAAATTAGAGCCAAATTAGTAACGGGAGGTTTAAATTTAAAAAAAAAAAAAATGTTTTATTCTGAGACCCATGGTAAAAAAAAATCTAATTGTGGTATGTGGTATAGCTGAATATATCGCGTGTCGACCCCTTAACGTGGGAATCGCTTGGTCGCTTTATCAAGAATATTATTTTCTTGGTCTAAGTATTACCTACGTCTTTCTCAATCCAAGAATATCCTTTTTATTCTGTGCGGTTAACGCTTTTAATATTTTGTTATTTCTTCATTTATCTTTTTCGATGTACAAACTGGCACCAACAGTGAGTAGAAACGCATTGTTCATAGCGTATTATGGACTTGTTGAATCGGTGCTTAGATACGGTCTAATATTTTGGGGTAAGTCGACAAACTCCGACATGGTGTTTAAAATGCAAAAGCGTTGTATTCGGGCTATGTGGTTGACAGCTGTCGGTATTTTTGATTGAGATCAGAAATACCAGCTGTCAACTACTGTTTATAAAACTTTTTACAATAAAAAAACAACCGACTTCCAAAAAAACACTACAAAGCGAAAAATAATTTTAATTTCGGAAGTCGGTGTCTTTGGATCTGTATTTTAGTTGTTTGCCACCGACTTCCGAAATTAAAATTATTTTTCGCTTTGTAGTGTTTTTTTGGAAGTCGGTTGTTTTTTTTTTGTAAAAAGTTTTTTATTTTTCACTTTTTAGTGGGTCAGTTTGTTATTTATCTAATTTACAATAGCCTAATGTCAAATTCTCATCCCCTTTTACAAAATATTGCTTTTCCCGATGCAGGGGCGTTAATTGTTGAGGAGTTCTCCTGGTAAGAACCTGATGGTGACTTCACCATATGCATTTTGACGAAATTGCTTAGCAACCATATTAAAGTGCCTAATCGAATCGCAACGGTGTAATACTTATTATTAAGTAGTTCCGGTGGCCATCTGTGGTCTTCATCATCACTTCACCAAATGGTGCTTTTCGAGTGCAAATACACGAGTTACTATAAAAAATACTCAAATCGCTAGGTATGCCTATAAAATTTGAGGATTTCCATGGGATCCCCTCATCAGATTCTGACTTGGTGGCAATGGGACCACCTCGGGAGCATCCAAACAAAAAAAGAATTTTCAAAATCCGTCCACAATTGACTGAGTAATCGGTGAACATACATAAAAAAAAAAAAACAAACATACAGCCGAACATATAACCTCCTCCTTTTTGGAAGTCGGTAAAAAATACCATATACTGACACTTCCGTCACTATACATCTTGGAAATAGCTTTATTTGTTAGAAGCAATCCTCACTGGTTTCCTATTTTGTCAGACAATAGTCACTAGAAATAGACGTACTATACTCGTATATAAGAACTTCTTACAGCCTCACTCTGCGAAAACAGCACTCCTTCATAAAAGCGTATTTTGTATGGCACCATTAATATATAATATTATTCCAGAGGTTATTAAAAATATAAACCAGCCAAACTTATTCAAAAGAGAACTTAAGAAGTTACTTACTGAAAAATGTTACTATTATGTTAAAGATTTGTTAAATGATAGTTTCTAATCTATTTGTGTTATATTATATTTTAATTTTGTTATATTTTTTTTCTTCTTTCTTAATTGTGTTATATTTCAGGTGGCTATAATTAATTTTGTACGCCAATGGTGCCACCAAACATGTTGAAATCACAGATTTTCATTATTACATCCACATTTGAATTTATATGTATAATGTTACACATGTTTACAAATAAATTTATCTTTATCTTCATCTCATCTTCACATACTTATCACAAAATTACTATGTAAATAAGTATTAAAAATTCTCACACCTCGCACAGTGGGCCCATACTGAAAATTAGTGGACTTAGGCAACAAAGTTCCTATATCGATGCGATTTTTTTTATATGACGTGTTATATTATTCCTGACAACTTTTATTCTAATAAAATTTCTTCTAAAGTTGATAGTTTGTCTTGAAAAAAATTAATTAGATTTTTTTGTATGGAGCGAATCACGTTTAATTTTTTTTCTTCAATTGTACTAATATGTTGAGTGTGTGGCGTGAGTATATGATAGCTAGGGTCATTCTCTATCCATGAAAAAAAAATCAGCGCCGGCCATCTGCGGCAGCGCGAGTAATCATTCGGTAAAAAAAAAATGATTTGGAAGAATTTTTTTGTCATTTAAAATAAATTCAAAGCATATTTTTTGTCTCATTTGGCTGTTTTCACCTTCTTTTTAGTTAAATAAATAGTTTTAATAGCGCATACGTACTTATAACTAGTAATTCTGGTAGAGATTTAGTTATTATTGCATGTTATCGGTAGCACCTGCATTGTGATTGATGACTCATTTGTTTGTGCACTCGGCTAAGCGCATAACTAATGAGTCATCGAAAAATGCTCGTCTCTGATTGGCTGAATAATTTTCACTCACTGTTATGTCCACTACTTGAGTAATTAACACTAACTATAAATATAAAGACATTCATTAAGTCCATCTAGTTTCGCTCTTGTCGCTTGTTTGTGAACACAGTGAAATACTTGTATTTTTATATTTACATTAGAACTATGGCTGGATTTTGTACCAACCTAGATCTTTTTGTGAAATTAAGAAGTGGCGGTGATCTGAAAAATCATATGTTTCTGTATGAAAGTATCATTTCTGTCTTGACTACCGAAGTTTCTGAAGAAGACAAGAACCGAATCAAGGAGTTCTGTCGACTTTTTTGTGTAAATTTAAATAAAAAGTGGATAGAGTCAAGTAGAAATCAAAAAACTTTTATGAATCGTGTAATTAATCGCAAGTGGTTGGAAAAAAACATCAACTGGCCTGTTTGTGACAGTGTTGATCTGAGAAGTGTGATGGGCTTTTCGGACGCAGCCTTATCTGAGCTTGTGGATATAGATTGCCATGTTCCTACTCTTGCAGTATGTACTGCGGAAGCGGGAACATCTACAGAAAAGGAGCACAGAAAACCGTTCCAAGAGTTAAGTAATAAGCAAAAGAAAAGACGTTCTACTTCCATAGTAGAAGAAAATTCCGAGGAAGAGTTGCAGCACTGGTACATAACAAAATTGAAAGACAACGGCAAAACGAATCTGGCAAAAGTGGTCGAATACCTTTCCAGTAATCCAGATGCGCTATCCGAAGTAGAAGAGAGACTATTCAAAAAGCAGAGCTTAAGTACTGTCTCTGAAGATAAGTGTTTAGCTCTTGATACATCAGTTGCGCTCTCGAAATGGAAGTTCTTAGCTCTTCGACAATTTCTGAAAGAAGAAAACTGTGCTGCCTTTCCATCTTATCCAAAGCTTGTAAATGCCAAGAAAAGATGTTACCCACCACAAGAGAGTATGGAGATTACCGAAAACGGAGCTCACATTAAATTGCAAGCGCTATTGGACCACACTGTGGAGAGGATATTACTTGATATAAATACTGTTGATAGGTCTCAAAATGAAGAACTCAAGTTGACCTGGAAATGGAGACTTGATGGTTCTTCGTCGCAGAGTAACTATAAACAGAAAACGTCAAACACAGCTACAGAGTTCGATGATTCATCAGTAGTCATGATAAGCATCGTCCCTCTTCGGCTAGTGTCTACTAGGCCATCATCTGGGAATGAAAATCTAGTTTGGGAGAACCCCACACCTTGCTCAACTCTGTACTGTCGACCAGTGAAGTTCACTTTCACTTCGGAGACAGCTGACTTTATAAAGTCTGAAGAGTCTGAGATGAAAAAACAAATTGATGAACGAATATCTACACAGTGCGGAAATATTATTGTATCACATGAATTGCATATGACCATGATTGATGGAAAAGTGGCCAATATTATTGCTGGAGTACCATCATATGCAACGTGTCCCATTTGCTTGGCAAAACCGAGTGAGATGAATAATTTAGACGCTTTGACTTCTAAACCACTTCGTGAAGAAATTTACAAACAAGGAATTTCTTCACTGCATATGAAGATTCGGTGTATGGAATGTCTTCTCCATATATCTTATAATCTGGATTTTCAACGATGGACTGCTCGCGGCGAACATAAGGCTTTGAAACAAGCTAAAAAAAATACCACACAGCAAGAGTTTCGTGAGCAAACTGGAATGCTGATTGATATAGTCAAACAGGTATGTATTTAATTTTCGCTCTCTTTATGTTGTTTGTGAATTATATCTCTATGTATTGTATATTACAGTATTGTTTTCCCATTTTAGGGTTTTGGAACTACAAACGACGGGAATACAGCGAGGCGCTTTTTCCAAGATTACAAAAGATCTTCCAGAATAACGGGAATTGACGAAAATCTGATTTTCCGTTATTCTACAAGCCATATCATCAGGCAAAAACATTGACTGTGAAAAATTTAGAAGATACTGTAGAGAAACAGCTGATGTGTACGTGCAACACTATTCGTGGTACTACATGCCAGTTAGTGTACATAAACTTCTAATGCACGGTGCAGACATCTGTAACCACTTTGGTGTTTTGCCAATCGGTAAGTAAAACATAAATATAGTTTGATGTATTATTTGACTCGATTGCGTTTTGAAATTAAAATGTATGTACTTATTCGTTTTAGGTACCTTATCTGAAGAAGCTTCGGAAGCCCGTAATAAGGACTTCAGAAACGTCAGGGAGAGGCACACTCGGAAAACGGGGAGAATAGCAACAAACGAAGACATCCTCCATGGACTTCTAATAAGCTCTGATCCCCACATATCCTACATAAGGCCTAAAATAATGAAACAGGTTCATAATGAGTTGTTGCCTGAAGCAACTCAGTTGTTACAGACTACTGAGCCTCCCTGTGACAGTGAAATTATGGAGGAAGAAGAATGCCTCATAGCAGAGTCCGAAAATTTGCCGGACCCACTAGCACTTCTGGAACAAGAAATAATGTGATCCGGCTCTAAATTATTCCCACAAAAGCCCATCAGGGTTAGGAATATGACAAACAGCCCTTTTCAGGGCTACAATTACTTCACAGTTTCATATTGATCATACGTACGATAACTTATACTATAATAATATACATACAGTTGATTATGTAGATAATTATCAACGACTTGCCCGTACAAATTTAAATTATTTCACCTATCATTAACAAAATTAGTATAACCTGAAACATTACGATATATTTATTCAACAATAGATAACGTGCAGTTAAAAAATAACACAGCCAATCAGAGACGAGCATTTTTCGATGACTCATTAGTTATGCGCGCACAAACAAATAAGTCATCAATCACAATGCAGAGCACCTGCATTGTGATTGATGACTCATTTGTACCGATAACATGCAATAATAACTAAATCTCTACCAGAATTACTAGTTCTAAGTACGTATGCGCTATTAAAACTATTTATTTAACTAAAAAGAAGGTGAAAACAGCCAAATGAGACAAAAAATATGCTTTGAATTTATTTTAAATGACAAAAAAATTCTTCCAAATTATTATTTTTTTACCGAATGATTACTCGCGCTGCCGCAGATGGCCGGCGCTGATTTTTTTTTCGTGGATAGAGAATGACCCTAGCTATCATACACTCACGCCACACACTCAACATATTAGTACAATTGAAGAAAAAAAATTAAACGTGATTCGCTCCATACAAAAAAATCTAATTAATTTTTTTCAAGACAAACTATCAACTTTAGAAGAAATTTTATAAGAATAAAAGTTGTCAGGAATAATATAACACGTCATATAAAAAAAAATCGCATCGATATAGGAACTTTGTTGCCTAAGTCCACTAATTTTCAGTATGGGCCCACTGTGCCTCGTGTACACTGTGCGGATAATTTAAATAAAGCCAATCATACACACCTGTGCGGTGAAATCCACTAGCCCGTATTATTTTATATCACATACGCCACTCAAGTCGGAACCAATCTAATTATTTTGTAACCGTGAAGGCCAAACCAAGTATTTATCACATCCAATAAAATTTCACTCGAATCAGCATTGATCGAACCGGTACACAGCACCGTACGCGACTAAACGAAACGATTCACTTATCAGAAAACGCGGAAAGTAATGAAAAATAATGGTCCATACAGAATCTGAGCGTGCTATTTTATTTGTTAATTAATTTTGCGAAGAAATGGTTAGTTTAAGGCTACGTAAGAAGCGCGCGCGCTGCGCTGACTGCGCGTGCGATCAGTCGGAACGGCTCGGGAACACGTCACTATAAAGCCGTAGTTTAAACCTTTTTTGTGCGTACTCATCCTTTTTAGGGTTCAACGGGATGCGAGAACCGGATTTTAGTAACAAGTTTATGAGACGTGCCGACGATGTTGATCGATGTCAAGCGCTTGTGAAGAATTTTATATTATTATGAAAAATTTCGCTTTGTGGTCAAAATAAAATATAGTTTCTTACTTCTGGAAGATTTTAGCCTACCTGGGCTTCGTCTGGGGTTCACACAAAGTACATTAGCAGCTAGGTATATTCAATAATTCTGCATAATCCGAGCTAACACAGATTTTAGATACGCTCTTCAGTTTCGCGTTTATGTAAGTAAATTCCGATTGGCAATAATTCTACAGAAACTACAAAATTCGCTATGATCTAATTTACCTGCCTATTGATAAACACATGAAACCGCAATTATCTAAGGTATGTTTTAGAATCGTATTTAAGATAGGAATAATAATATTGACTAAGAAAATGAAATAAAGAACATAAACGGCTTGCTTGGCCTTTCGGCTTGGTAGTGAACAGCGTCAAATTGATTCAATCAATAACAAGAGACATTTTATTATTGATTGAATCAATTGTCGTTAGATATTTAGGTTCGTTTGTGGTCATAATAAATATTTAAAACAAATTATTTCCTCTTAAAATATACTAAAAGGAAAAGTTTTTTTTTAAACTTAAAAAAGGAGGAAATTTAGAATTACACTATGATTAAAAAAAAAAACAGAATAACGGTTGATTTGTATATGAAAGTGTTTTAAATAAATAGATTGACTTGGCAATCGCACTAACCAATGTATTACTTTTGAGTTGTGTGATACATTGTGTTTTCATGCGATGGCAAAGTCAATCTGTTTATTTAAAACATAAAAGATTTTTAATATTGATATTCATATGGTCACTATAAGATGTTGTTAGGTTAGTTAATTACGTAATAATTTAAGACAGAAGGATCTATAAGTAGGGACTGAATAAATTGACTAACTTGGTATTGGATCTCACAACTTTTTACGATAGAAAAACGGAGTTGCGAGAATTGTTTCTTTTACAATTTATGTTTTTGATGGCATATTTTTGTTACCCTCAGCCTTGACAAAACTGTAAGATATAGATACCTATTGCAAGCAACGATGCAGTTAGAAAAATATGAATTATTATCAAAAAAAATGCAAATAAATCTAACAAACAAATAATTAAACTCTGATCTACAGAACCCACATTGAATAAATAATAGATTTATGTAAACAGGTAAAGTAATATGATAATAATAACGAAATTCCACGTTGTTGTCAAATAGCCTTGTCTTTATTTTATTTTAGACGTACAAAAATATCATTATTTAAGATATTAAAATTATTTTAATTTCGTAAATGACATCATAAAGTTCACATTTATTTTTCTGATGATTTCAAAATCCCTTATGCCGTATTATTTTTGCGTGCAGCGACAAATATTGATAGTTATCAAATGTGGGTATCAAAATGTATTTTGATAGTTTCCGTCTTAATTGATCGTGCTTATTATTCACTGGCATCATTGACTTCCGAGTGATTTTGGGGACCTTGTAACACTAAAATGTACATTTTGAATACTTCAAAATAAATCCTCGATTGCTTCATGACCTTATCGGTCTACTGGACGCAAGTGCTACTACTAAGCATGAGGTTCTGAGTCGATTCCCAGGTCGGTCAAAGTGTTATTGGGTTTTTCCACAAGAATATCTCACAGTAGCAGCCCTTTTTATTGGGTGCGAAATTATCAAATAACGTCTCCCGCTCTAGGCGGAGCGGGAGGGCCATGTCAGACTTTTACTGACTAAAACCCACCCGTGCTCCTTCCGTTGCCTGTGTTCCAGGGCCACGATATCCCTTTCGGACAAACTCGAAACCCTGGCAGGCATTGGCCCTCACGGACCCCGTCAGTTGGTGCTGACATCTCTTTGAGGCGCGCGTGGAACACAACGCGCCGTCGACCCGGGCTTGGTCCTTATCGGACGGCGAGCTACCCATCGCTTACCGTCCGCAATCCCGCGCCTACGGTGGCCGGGAATCGGCCTGCGACTCCCGACCACAGTAGCAGCCCGGAGTCTGGATTTGTGCCATCAGCAAGTGGGCCATCGTATGACAGTGACAGTATTCAATTTCGAGCTTGTCAAGCAATTATGACCGCTATGTCCAATCACAAAGTACTTACGACGGATTGCTCTTGGCTCAGGAACTCGTTTGTTTGGTTTAACATCGCCCATTGTGTGGTGGTATTGTGAGAAATTGACCGATTGTTATAGATCCGTTCTCTGATATTGTGAACGTGTATAAACCATGGCCCCATGGATTAACATCGTATTCAATTTTGTGACTCGAATTTACGCTTTTATATCTTCTAACGTGACGAATTGACGATATTATTATCGTGGAGGGCTCGTCTACGTCCATAAAATGTATCAAAGTACGTGCACGTTATAACTTATAACGTAATCCTGGACAAAAATTCAAAAGCGTCTTCATAAATTTCCATACATTTGACCAGTGATACGCTGACTCGTTACCGCGGACGTCCAAGATACTATCGTTACGATAGAAATCATAAAAATGCCCAAACTGTAGCTCATTTAAGCTAAATTATGACCTGGATTAATGACCTATTATTACTTGATAAGTATGGGCAGGCATTATAATTATTTTTAACCGACTTTCAAAAAGGAGGAGGTTATTATGTTCGTCTGTATGTTTGTTTTTTTTAAGAGGAGGCTCCCTATTTTTATGTTAATTTGCATGAATATTCTGAAACAGTCACACATACTCTCTTCTCTAGATCTTTATCTATGTTGAAGACAGTTACGTAATTGTAATATTTTCGCTCGATAAATTTTTTATTCGAAAATCATTTCTTTTTTAAGGATAATTATAAACAACAAACAAGATTGTTTGGCTTTTATGTTATAATAAATATTCACAGCAAGAAAATATACAGGGTGGCATCGACGCGAAGCCTGTTACCATGGATTCAGTACATCATACTTGACCCCCGTGCGTTGAAATTTCTCGTCGGTAATTTAAAAAAAAAACAGCTGTTTCCTACAGAAGTGCAATACCTTTTCGGTCAGAATGTAAAGAATGATGTACTGAATCCATGGTAACAGGATGCGCGTCGATGTCCCTTCCACCCTGTAGTTTATTATCCAGCCACCAGATATTTTTTCACTAGATTTTTTTTAGTTATAAACTTTAGTTTAAAACGGAATAAGAATTGAGACTTACGATATTTAGTTTCGTGCTCGAACACGATCAAAGAACGCACGCGATATTCAACTTTATACTGACGTGTTAAGCACATAATTATGTCATAACGGAGTGGCGGGGGGAGCAAGGGGGCGGAGCTTGCGTGGTAATTTGATTTAGACTGCGTGGTCTTAATGTATTTTCATTGATTTTTCTGTCAATTGTGGACCGATTTTGAAAATACTATTTTTAATTACTTATTATTTACTTAGTACTTAGTTATTGGGCTATTTGCAGTAGGAATTTCTCAGTAGCAGCTCAAAGTCTGGATTTGTGTCCGGTACGACAATAGACTCGTTATTACATAGGACATTTAAACATAACTGACGAAATCTGGGTGTTTGTGCTGTCTGCCTCTGCCTCACCCGTCGGGGAATACAAGCGCGATGTTATGTGATGTGTAAAAGATGAATGTGGCCCCGTTCACTGTCACGCTACCTAATAAGAAGATTAAAATTTCCCCTATGATAAATTCTGTGAGGAACGGAAATGTTATGTAAAGTAGAAAACTAAAAGTTTGTCGGTATGCATCTGAGCTTATGAGAACTTGATCTAGCAGAAAGTTATCCCACTTTATAAATCCTCTACTAAAATCGATTATGTAGTACCCACCTATAATATATTATCCTTGCTACCCATACTTACGTTGTGTGGAATAACTAGAGCCTTGTATGACAATGAAGTTAGTATAGGACATTGTATTGAGAAATTAATTAACTAAGATTTCTACTTAATGATTTATCACGCCTTTTGTTTTAAGATTTTTTTATTTTGGTTTTGAGAAAAAAAAATGTGTACTTTTGATTTGTTTTGTAGAGAACGAAATTTTTAAATTATGGAATAAAAAATCAGACAGCATCCACAGGTACGTTTTCTGATTCATTCGTTTACATTTTTCATAAGATACAGGAACAGACTATGCAGCACGATGCAATGCCACACTTGTGCAAACTGCTACTATGCAAATTCTAATAATTATTACACAAATACAAAGGTACTACTTATTTTTTTAAGAAATTTCTTCCAGCAGAAGAAGAAATCTACAATTACGGTGCCAATAATTGGCCATTCGGACACAACTGCGTTAGCAGACTTGGCCCCGAAACTAGTGAAGGCTTTTGAAAAGGGTTTGTTTCCTCTTTTGTCAGATAATTTTGGAACAGACTTTAGTGAGGGCAAAGCGTTAACTTCACTCTTACATATTTTCTTTTTTTCGTGATAAATAGAGCGTGTTGTTCTTTGGTCACTGACATGATATATGGTGTATCTGTTTGTCTCACTATTTGCATGGGAAGCTGAACATCTGATACAAAGAGTGTGCTCAGTTTATGATTAAACCACAAATAAATGGTTA
This sequence comes from Tiliacea citrago, assembly GCA_963921375.1. Lineage (NCBI taxonomy): Eukaryota > Metazoa > Arthropoda > Insecta > Lepidoptera > Noctuidae > Tiliacea > Tiliacea citrago. The sequence goes on from OY992796.1 coordinate 18,354,285, forward strand.
TTTAATGGTAATTCAGGCGCCAGACATGATGTTTTTGCTGTTATTATACAGGATGATAAGTCAAGTTTGAAATAGCGTAAGTTGTTTGCAGTTACAGCACTCAACAACTAAGAAACTTAATCATCTTTAGGAAATCGTAATTGGAAGTTCGCAAATCACGTTTCCTTATACCTATATCTCATTTACCAGCCAATAGCCAATAGCTCAATACCAGCGCTGCGACACTTATCTTTTAAGTGCCGCAGCTCATGCTGAGATATGCCTTTGAGATGCCTTTTGGCCTCGTACAGGTCTTTCTGTTTTTATTGTTTTTTTACTTTGTTTTCTTTTTGTTTTTGTTACTTATGTTTCTATGAGTGTGTTTTAGTTTAGTTTTTTTGTGATCTGTGCCAGTCCCAATAACTGCGTTTGTTGCCCGTGGTACTCGTACTACCAATATTACTACTAGTAGTAACACGTGTAAAAAAAAATCCCGTAGAACTACCAAGCGATCCAGTCGTACCACGGGAAGTTTTTTTTTACCCGTGTTACACTCCTAATCGATATTTCATAGTTTGACACCTGTCACTTTGACACCTGTCACTTTGACACCTGTCACTTTGACACCTGTCCCTTTGACACTTCTCACTTTGACTTTTGATAGTTAGAAATTTCCCTACCGTATCACTGGTGTGAAGGCTCAGGCTGAAGGTGGGTCAACCACGAACATTTTTAATAATAACTTTAGGCCTTTTAAGTACATTAAATGTTTTATTTATAACAATGTCATAGAAGTCGAAGTAAAACTACCGTACTACTGGATAGCTTGGTAGTTCTACGGGTTTTTTTTTTACCAGTGATAGGTACTACTAGTAGTAATACTGTTAGTACCACGGGCAACAAACGAATAAATGCTTTTTCTTTCCTTCTTTTCTTTATTTATGAATTTAATAAGATGTAAAATTAAGATAATATCCTAATTGTACCAACTAGGTTAATAATTAAGGTATCAAGCATGTCGCATTAACCGCAAAATCGCATACCTTTGCTAAATAGTACATTCATTGTTGACAGGTGGTGACTTATCTACATAGTACGCTAACAATTTTTATCTCACTGCTTCATTTTATTTTATTATCTTCTACCTACGTGTAACAAGTTTTTGCTCGGCTGACGGCATCTCGTAAAAACTCAAGGATGAGATTCATTGTATAAATATAATTGTTTGACACATAAACTTTTATACCTAAGTATAAAGATGATTGAATAATAATATAATCTTTTGTTAGATCCTCTGGAGCGAAAACAATCTAGGTTTGAAGTTAGTTTGTTGCAAAGAGATATAAGATACTTACTATATGCGAAGAAATGTCATAGAAAAAACTGGCCAAGTGCATGTCGGACCACGCACAATGAAGGGTTCCGTATTTATCCCAAAAACAAACTTAACATTGTAGTTGATAAACATGCTCTCCCATACATCGATATACGTTACGGTCAATTCTCCAACTGCAAATTTAAGTTGACTATTACTCGTTAACTTGTAAAGCCTACTTAGCTGTGATAGTTTTCCTTTTAATTGCGTTATATATACTACTGCCATGAATTTTTTCACATATCCAAAACCAACCATTTAACTGGCGGGGGGGGGGGGGGGGGGGGGGGGGTAAAAAATAGCACTTTATAGCTTAATTTTACGCAAACGGATCTCTGAATTGAAAGATGGTTTTCACAGATCGACAATATTTTTAAACGGCCTATCCAAAGATACCCCATACTATGGGATAGACGAGAAAAAAAATATCATCCCCACTTTACGTGCAAGGCAACTCTAAAAAAATTTTTTTTTCAAGTTTTTTTGGCGACTTTGTCGGCGTGATTAATATCTATACCCATGCCAAATTACAGCTTTCTAGTACTAAGTCTCTGAGCTAAGCTGGGGACAGACGGACGGACGGACAGACATACAGACAGAGACGGACATGGCAAAACTGTAAGGGTCCCTTGTTGACTACGGAACCCTAAAAACTGTGATGCCTTTTCTCAATGACGCCATCTAGCTTATATCGAAAATAAACCGAAGTTAGGTCCAGTCGTTTTACCATAACGAGATTTGCAACATCGAAATGGCAACTTTTCTTATTTTCTTCAATATTTTCTTGGAAAATATTTTTCTTTTGTGGACACGAATGCGACTTGACATGCAGTCGTACCACACTAAGCGACTTTTGCCCACTAGGACAAATGTATCGGATTACGATTTTGTTCGCTATATCCCGTCTGTTGTTAAGTAAATAATTTAATGTCTTTGGTTTGTTGAAATAACATTAAGAAAAGACGGCATTTGTTTTTTTAGTGCCGCCAATAGGCGCTTAGTTTATTCTAGTTATTTTAGTTCTTTTTTTTCTAATTCCAACATTTATTGATGTGTAACATCTTTCCTCACGCATTCAAGAGGTACGTTAATCAACGTACCTCTTGTGTTTGTTATATTTTGCTTCAATATTTTGTCACACGATGCATTGTTTTTGTTTTGTTTTTCATTTCAAGAAGTCACGGTAACATAGCCATTCCAACTGCAGTATGCTCCTAAAATTCTCTTAAAGATTGTTATGAGAATTTAAAGAGCATAATGCATGTAGAATGGCTATGTTAGCTTAACTTCTTGAAATGAAAACAAAACAAACAAAAAAAAAAAAAAAAAAATGCTCTCATGCAGCTGGAGGCAATAGGTCTTTATTGTTAAATTAAAGAAGATGCCTCCGACTGATTGATTATATTATTGATTTATATAAGTCTTGTTTTTGTCTTTTTTGAAGTTCACTTTTTACGCAGTCGGTTTTTTCATTTTTTTTATTAGGTACCTACTTTTTTTATTTTACACCTTTTAGTTAGGATTATAAGACGGTAAATTAGGTTATTTACTGAATTATAATCGGGTGACAACGGCCTCTTACTCACTCACTCCAAAAGTACGGGATAGTTTTTTATCATTTCTCATTTCAATTACATTTAAACATACAATTTGTATATATTTTTGTAATCAATTTTTAAAACCCTTCATTTTGATACACCACTCGATTGGCTTGGGATATTTTCTTTTTCAAAACACTCCTTTGGCGCCAAAAATCCGCCATTTTGTTTTTAATCATTTTAATAAATACCCAGTGACTTTCGCGCAATAAAGAACAATCTAACAACATATCATTCATCAAAACCGGTTCAGCCGTTTAGTAATTACGAGGGAACATAGAGGCAGACATACATACATACAGGTCAAACACAAAACCCTCCTTTTTTGGCTTCACCGCAGTCGGGTAAAAACAATGCATCGTGTGACAAAAGATTGAAACAAAACACAAAACTAATGAACATCAATATTATAGAAGCCATGGAATCAAAACACAAAATCTCTCACCAATAAACGATGAATAATTATAGACTTTAACTTAACAGCAATTAGAAAGACGTTCATCAACAAATGAATGTAATTAAAGCACCCACTGTACACAGATCTCAAATTACAGAGTATGAGAGTATCCTAAATTCTTCCGCATACCTGAACCAATATTAATTGAAATTAAAGCGTCTGACGGACTCCTTTAATCAATTGGTCCACAAATTACAGACTGGTTGCTAATAGTCACAAGTAGGTTGCTTAGTAACCTGTTGTACGAGGTTGTGTAACCAATTATAATGACTTACCTACCTATTATGTAAATGCTAAATACTGTGGGGCAAGCTTGTCCCGTGCCATTATGAGTTTATATCAACCAATTGCGATGCGACTATCAAGTGGTTCGTAACTTTTAAACTGTTGAATGATTACCTATCTACTAAGGATAACAAACTTAACATCACGCCTGTAATCCCCAAAGGGTTAGGCAGGGGTGTACCTATAGTACTTCTACATTTCGCTAGTTATATTCACCTTTTGAGAGTTCCGTGGTACAATTCATTTAAAAATGCGCGCAGTGAGGCTCCGTCTACCTGCTGACGGAAACGCTAACCCTAGACTGTCGACATCAGGGGCACCCCGAGGTTCGGTTGGTTAGGTTCCTTTAAAGTCAAAGTCAAAGTCAAAGTCAAACCATTTATTTCAAATAGGCACATAAGAGGCACTTTTGAACGTCAAAATTTACAAACCCCTTTTGCCCCTTCCAAAAGGTAGTTTCGTATGGAGAAGAATGGGTAAGAAACTCCACCGGTACTCTTTTAAAAATGTTTTACAATATTTTGTTTGATTACATTAATTATATGATTATATGTGAAGACGATGCACCTAGAATAAAATAACTATACCATAATAGGTAAAACAAATTAAAAACTAAGCAATGAAAAATAACTTAATTATTAGACAGATACATGGTGTTCACATATTTACAAACATCATAAAAGTATGTTTTTCTAAAAAAAGTTAAAAAATAAGTCAGTGTGTGAGTATAGGTTATCACAGAATGTAAAATCAATATCATAAAAATAACAGATTTTACCATAAAAATAGCAATCAGTTTGATTTTGTCTAGACTCTAGGTTGTCCTATGGGGCTGGACCAGCACGTTTCCAAGCATTCCTGTCCTGGAAATAATCCTCTAACTTGTAATATGCTTGTTTACAAAGTGTACTTTTAATATGTGTTTTAAATTTTCTCTCATTTAATTTCAATATATCACAAGGTATTTTGTTGTAACATTTAACACAGTACCCCATAAAAGATGTATGTACTTTAGATAATCTGAAAAATGATTGATCTATTTTATCTTTATTTCTAGTATTAAAATTATGTCTATCGCTTATCTTGTTAAAAATATGCAGATTTTTCCTTACATACATAATATTTTCATAAATGAATTGGCAAGGTACCGTCATAATATTAATCCTTTTAAATAGTTCCCTAAGAGATTCGCGGCGACGGAGATTATAAATTGCTCTGACAGCTCTCTTTTGCAAAATAAAGATGGACTCGACATAATGCTGTGGAAGTAACTAAAATAAACCAAACACGCGGTTTCTATATCTGTTAGCTGTCTTATCTTTCTAACAGCATAAGCGGCTGAGCTTAGCCGCTCCGCCAGAGAGGTTATATGTGGTCCCCATTGCAGTTTCTCGTCTATAGTGATTCCTAGGAAAACCGTTTGATTAATAAATTCCAGTTTTTCTCCGTTCAATATGATATCACATTCGCTACTTCTAACATTAGGTAATTTAAATCTAATACATTTGGTTTTTTTTTCATTTGGTACCAAATTATTTACCGTAAACCAATCTTGGACCTGAAGAATACAGTTATTCACTTCGTCAAGATTTTGTGATCGTCGATCTATTTTAAAGATTAATGATGTGTCATCAGCAAATAACACCATCTTCGGTTGATTTTGAAGTAATTGGGGTAAATCATTAATGTAAACTAAAAAGTGGAATGGACCCAATATCGAACCTTGAGGAACGCCCATTGCCATTTCAGACCCTAATGAGTTAACGCCGTTTATCTGAACTTTAACCTTTCTATCTTTTAGGTACGATCTTAGTAAATCAAGAGCTGCATTCCTAATCCCATAGTGCTCTAGTTTCAGCAAAAGTGTCTCATGGTTCACGCAATCGAACGCTTTAGAGAGGTCGCAAAAGATTCCAATGGCATCTTGTGCTTCCTCCCAGGCGTTAAAAATGTTCTTTATTAGGGTAACACCGGCGTCAGTGGTACAACGCCCTTTAGTGAAACCGTACTGCTGTTCATGAAAGATGGAATTTTTATTAAAGTGACGTAACATTTGATTGAGCATCAACTTTTCAAACACCTTACTGAGAACTGGCAGAATTGACACAGGCCTATAATTATTGGGTTCTTTACTATCTCCGGATTTGAACAAAGGAACTACTTTACTGTGTTTCATGAGATCCGGAAAGACTCCTTGATCCACACTGGTGTTAAATATAAAAGCTAAATAGGGCGCAATGGTTTCGATTATAGATCTACAGACTTTTACAGACATGCCCCAGAGATCTTCTGTTAATTTAATTTTAAGATCTTCAAAAGTTTTTATAACAGCCTGGGGGTTTGTATGTTGGAACCTAAATTCCAAAGGGCATACTTTTACATTCTTTCTAAGTAAGGCAGCAGAGAGCGCGGGTGAGGAATTTAAAGTTTCAGTAGTTTTAAGGGAAATATTAGCAAAAAAGTTTTCAAATTCCTGAGCTATTTCTACGTCTGAAATGATGGGCCCATGTGCAGTTTCTAAATTTAATTCAGTATTACGCTGTTTTTTCCTACCTGTTTCATTATTTATTATTTGCCAGGTAGTTTTTATTTTATCATCAGCTGATTTTATTTTATTGCTAATATAAAGAGCTTTAGCTATTTTGCACACACTTTTAAAAGTTTTAGAATATTTTGCAACATATTGATGAAAGCTTGTATTATTCATATGTTGCTTTAGGCAATAAAATTCAAAAAGATTTTCCCTGCTTTTACGAATACCTGGAGTCGCCCAATCACTAAATACGAACTTTGTGTAAATACTTTTAGTCTTTAGTGGAAAAGTGTCATTAAATTGTGTGTTTAATAGTGAAAAGAACTCGGCGTAGAACTCATTTGGGTCAGAAATATTATTAAAACTCTGAACACATAATTTACTGGCCAAAGAATTATTTAATTTCTCTAAATTTTTACTTGTAATTGGCCTAAACCTTATTTGAGTTTTTTGTACAGGCATATAGGAGCAAAATGTTATTGTTTGTCCACTGTGATCAGATGGCAACTTATTTACAATTTGTTTGTGTAAGTAATCACAATTACAAAAAATATTATCTATACAGGTGGCAGAAGAAGCTGTCACTCGGGTTGGTTCAATAAAAACATTTGACAAATCAAATGACCTAAAAAGACTTAATAATCTGACAGTGTTCGAGTTATTTTCTAATAAGTTAATATTAAAATCACCACATATGATTATTGACTTATTATTAGTACTAAGTTTTTTTAACACATCTTCCAGTACAGAATCAAACAAAGATAGATTCTGGTAACTTGGAGGTCTGTATACGCATACTATAACATGCTTATCAAGCTCAACACAGAATAATTCAATGGTGTGTTCAACAGACAGTCCGATGATGTCTTTCCGTTCTTTCGAATTTTCGAAAATTTTATAGAATTTTTAATTAATATTAATGATCCGCCATGTATCATACGTTTTCGGCTAAAATGGCTAACTACACAATAATTTTCATAATTAATTGACATCACTTGATGATCTTTTAACCAATGTTCTGTTAAACAAATGACATCAAACTTGGTATTTTCTAAAAACACCTTTAAACCCTTTAAACCCTGCAGACAGAAATAGGAGCCCCGGCCCGCGGTGCTCCGTCGACCTGCTGACGGAAGCGCTAATCCTAGACGGTCGACGTCACAGGGAGTTAGGTTCGGTTGGCAAGTTAGATTTAAATGAATTGGACCCCGGAACTCTCCATGATTTTTGTTCACCCAAACGGTTCTCACTTCAAAACATATTTTTTTACTATTTTCTGAGCAGCTCTACCGCCTAATACATCATAGCTGCATAAAAGCTTTTACCAGCGACGTGTACTCGTCATTCACACGTCGATTCCACTCCACTGCAATTCGGTCATCCTTTACGACGGCCTTTTCGGTCATTCGAATACGCTCAATTACACACAATTACTGATGTAGATACCGCAAGGCTAGTCTATTTTAGTTACTTTCATAGTATCATGTCTTACGGTATTTTACTTTGGGGACGGGCTGCAGACATCGAGTCTATTTTTATTCTGCAGAAAAGAGCCATCAGAGCCATATATAATCTACGCAGGCGCGATTCTCTTAGGGAACTGTTTAAGAATATTAACATCATGACGGTGTCTTGTCAATATATCTATGAAAACATCATGTACGTAAGAAAAAATTTACATCTTTTTAGTAAAAGAGGCGAAAGACATAATTATAGTACTAGAAGTAGGGATCTATTAGCTCAACCAGGTTTCAGACTGGCTAAAGTAGACTCATCTTTCATGGGGTACTGTTTAAAATGTTATAATAAAATTCCTCCCCACATACTTCAACTGAATGAGACGAAATTCAAATCTTTTATAAAACGCACACTATGCAAGCAGGCATATTATAGGCTGGGGGATTACATCGCTGATAGAAATGCTTGGCTCAGTGCTGGTCCTGCTCCACAACGTCAACTAATTGATTAACATTTGAAAATACTGTTGGAGCTGCTGAAGATTGTAAGACTATCTTTTCATTGTATAAACTCTAATCACCTTTGTATTATATAATTGCATAACACAGGTGTGAGTACTATGTACAATAGAGCTACCATTTACCGGGTAATATGTCTTTCATTGACTTGAATATGTCCTGGCAGCTGAGAGTATGTCATGCTCACTCAGATGTCTCGCTGATGGTGGCGTGTGTGTTGGATCATTTAGCTCCCTTCAAAATGGTTGAGCTGAATGGTGCTGATCCATGCGTCATGTTCGTGAACGGGCGCTGTCAGTTGGGACTGGTCATCTCTTAGCTGCCACGGCTTATTTTTAATTATTTTAGTTTTGAATTGTTTTTTTTTTTATCACGGACGCTTCTGTCGTTTTGCATCGTTCTCACATGTATATTTTCAATAAGAATGATGTAACCAATACTTTGTATCAAATATTTTATTTTAAAAGAGTGTCTGTGGAGTTTCTTGCCCGTTCTTCTCCATAGGAACCTACTATTTGGAATGGGCAACTAGCTTCATATTTGTAACTGACCGACTTGTTGACAATTCAAAAGTGCCTGTAAATGGTTTAATTGAAATAAATGCTTTGAGTTTGAGTTTGAGTTTGAGTTTTGACACAAGTGATAAGCAGGGCTAACATGACACACGCGACAATTACTCACTCTCACGCGAGTAATTCTTGTCTATTTCTGTAACTATCTCGTTTTCTGACAGCGGGAGCGCTGTCAGAAAACGAAAACAAAATCCTCGACTCGTTCTGTCAAACTTGATGTTTTCTCGACAAACCCTAACATGGCACGTATTTTATCTCGAATTTTGACATTTCAACACGAGATATCTCTGATTTTTCTGTCGTTTACTCGTCCTCGATTTTGACGACGAGAAGAGTAGACAAAATTATGATACAAAAAAAAGGCATTCACTGGCGACAGACGTGAAAAATTAAAACTTTGGAATAACATAATAAATACGTATACATATACACAGGCCGCTGTGGGACGCCAGTAGAGAATACAATCCCGAGCATGTTTTTCAATCCCGGGCAAGAAATTAAAAAACAGCACAAAATAACTATTTAGAATTTCGAAAATATAATCGCAGAAATATCAAAGCATCCAATGTTTGACTTCCGAGCCTGCTTCGTAGTTTATTGCCAACATAAGCAGCAGCTGAAAACGCTCGTTCAGCTTCTACGCTGGTTGGAGGAATAGACAATAGATACTTATATGCTGTTTCTAAGTGATATCCACGAACACCTCCATTTTCGAACAGGCTCATTTCACGTCTAATACTATTTGCCAACCCCAATTTATTTTGTACTTGTACTTCAGGATCTGGGGATTTCATACTCTTGTTAATTTCCAGCTGTAACTTTTCCTTTAATGTCAATTGGGGTTGGGAGGTTTCTGACCTTAGCTCATCATCTGTTTGTGATACTGACCTTGCTTCTTCTTCCGTGTAATCTCGACTATTAAGTCGTTTAACAATACTCTTTATTTACTTCCTCACTAAAGCCTGTGTACTAATAATTTTAAACGCCAGTTAAATCATCACTTCGTCGTTGCTTTATACGTTCCACTAAGGATGTTTTAATTTTTTTGGCAAGTGCTGAGTTTTTGCTAGACAGTTGTTTTATAAGAAATTTCAAAGCGACATCAGCTGTGCATAAATTAGCATTTCGCCGACAGATTGCTTCTACTGTCAATTTAATTGGGGTCAGCACATCAACAATTTTATTTACCAATTCAAAATCAACATCTTCTAAACGAATTGGATGATTGAGATCTATAAGAGCTTTTTGAATGCATGCTTTTAAAAGATAAAATCGCTCCAGCATTGTTAAAAGACTATTCCACCTGGTTTTACAGTCCAAAAGAAGTGACAACTCTTTTCCATGTTCAATTTTCACATATTTTTGAAGTACTGTTTCATTTTTCAATGGAGATCTTTTGAAATACACTACAACTTTGCGGATTTTCTTTATCAGCTCATTAATATTTTCATATTGTGTTAACTCTGGTACATGTTCTGGCGCAAGATCATTTTGTGACATTACGATTAAACCTGATTCTGGACAGTCTAAGTCTTCTAAATGGTGTTCATCATCGCTGTCGTCCATATAATCAACAGTCACAGCTGGTTCATTTATAGTATCATCTGAGGTAGGGCTATCTTGCAAATTATTATGTTTTTCATAAAGCACATCACAGACCGCCAAATTAATACCATGTGCGAGACACAGTTGTTGTTCAGTGCAAATAAGCCGCCCCACCTTTATATAACATTCGGTCCATCGGTTACAATAGCCACGATGTCAGTTTCTAGGGAAATGTCAAATTTACTTAGACGCTCTTGCAATATACGAAGACAATTTTCAGCTGTCATACTATCGTAAATAGGAACAAGTCCTAAGTTCCAAAATTTTTTATATGAATGAACGTTGACCGCCATGTATCGTTTATTGGAAGTTGAAGTCCACTCGTCGAAAGAAAGACTAAATCTTTCACCTGCACTTTTCAAATGTTTTAATTCTGCAGTTACTTGCTTTCTGATTTTTTCACTGTAATTCATAACACGTTTTCGAACAGTGACGGCTGACTTTGGTAAATCCGTGTATTTTGCTAAGAGCAACTTTCTCAATCAATTTGATTTGAGAAAATTATTCACACTGAATGGAAATCCATCTAATGCAATCATTCCTGCCAAAATATCATCCAGGCTATCGTCGGCACTTTTAGTAAAATAATTATCTAACTTTCGCTTGGCTGGCGGCGGTGCTGTGTTCAGATTTTCAGAATCTTGACTTGTTGAAGCTGATATAACCTTGATGTTATGTTTTGATAACAAATGTGTACGTAATCCTTTAGTTGATCCACCCAAAGTCTTGAGGATGGCTGGGCATCGCTTACATTTACCACTATTCCCGTCCTTCTCAACTAAATAATAACTCCACACTCGTATCACTGTCTTTTTTATGTCTAACACAGTCTCCCGCCATTTGAAATACTTAATTTCAGATAATTGACTTTTAAATTTTAATGACGTAGCCTACGTAACCCGTCGTCACTGACGTAGCCTACGTAACCCGTCACTGACAGAACAATAAATGAAAAAAATAAAACCTGATTTGCATATTTATACTTTCGTACAGGGACTCCCCGACCGACGGGAAATACCCGCAACAATATTATGACATGAGATGATCGGGTGATTCCCCTGTTGGTTCGTTGGGGAATTACCTTAAGAGTATTGTATTAAAGTATTCCGAGTGGGGAAGTCCCTTCTAAGTTCTACGACAAACATATTATTAGGACTGTACCTGTGTAGTAAATAGTGGGTACCTACGTATTGTAGGAGTTGCTTTTTGTCGTAATGTATTAAAATAATCTAGGCAAGGTTATTTTCAAGGCGCAACGGACTACGGAATACAAACTAGACTTGTTTGTGGCAATCCCGAAAATCCCGAGATTAGCCAAGTACAGTCCCGGGATTTTCGGGGCCAGAAAATTTAAATTGTATTCTCTAGACGCCAGTCTGCTGCAACACGTCACATTAGCATTTCGGTAACGTGGCTAACATGTTGACGAATCGGTAATCATGTAGGTGACGCAAGTAGCATGTCGGGGACGCTGTTAGCATCTGGGAGATTAGGTTAGCGAGTTGGGGACGCAATTAGTATGTCGGGACGCGGTTCGAATTGCTGTGACTCAGTTAGCATGTCGGTGACACAGATACTATGATGGGGACGCTGATAGCATGTCGGGACTCAGTGAGCACGTTGGTGACGCAGTTCGCATGTCGGCATGTTTTTAACATGTCGGGATTCTTTTAGCATGTCGGTGACGCAGACGACGCATGATGGGGACGCTGATAGCATGTCGGGACTCTGTGAGCAAAAACGTGATGCAGTTAGCATGTCGGGACGCTTTTAGCATGTCGATGACGCAGTTGGCAAGTCGTGAATTGGTTTACATGTCAGACACACACTGACGGCATTTCGGTGACGCTATTGACATGTCAGTGACGCGTTTAGCATGCTGAAGACTCGGTTAGCACGTCGGTGACACGAACCCACAAGTTTTGCCCCTACCAAAAATGTCTCACTCATTTTCATTTGCGTGATTTTGTTTTGTATTATGCCAAAGACAAACATTTATTTTTAATCAAAAAAGTCTGTTACACAAAAAAAGTAAACATAAATTAAAAGAGGAGAATGAAAATCAATATAGTACAAACTAATTCCATGCGTAAAATCGAATGAATGAGCCGATGTTACTATCATAAAATTGTTTTCTTTTTTTATAATTTGCTACATCGGTCTCTCGTCACGAGATGAAGAACTGTCAAAGTGCCTTTCTCAAGTTTAGTCGAGCATAAGGGTCATGTTAGTGTTTAGAATGACGTCATAATTGTCGACAAATTTCGACAAATCGAGAATGAGAGCGTTCTCGCGCATGTCATGTTAGCCCTGCAGGGTTCACTTGTTCGATTATTTTGTCGTGTTGACAGCTACATCTGGGTTTGTCGTGATCTTCGATTTCTGCAGTTCGTTGGGATCGTCGGGGAATATCCCTTCATTGGATCTGAGGAAAGTTATCATTATTTATTAATACGTGAAGCGAAAACTTTGTACCTCTTTTTACGAAACTTACGCGGACGGAGGATTATGGGCACAGTTAAAGTTTATACGAAGGAGGAGTAATATTTTTATATAATATATATAATATGCACTAGAAATAAATTAATAAAAAAAAAAACATTACACACACACTACTATGCGTTTGACACACACACATAGTACCAGAACCTCATGACAAGCTCATGACGTTGAAGGTGTCAGAAGTGACAGCTTGAGCATGAATAAGTAAGTACTTTTTAATAGCATGGAATTAGTGTACTCATGGAATTAGTAAGTACAATATATATTTAAAGTAGGGGGAGGTCTAATTTCGACCAGTTGCATGATACATTTGTGTAAACAGCCACAAAAAAAAGGTAGGAATCATCATGTTGATGCATTCAAGGAAGTGTGTAGTTAACTGCCTTTGTGATACTGTAGGTCAAATCTCGTTAGAGACAAAACAATTTTGCATTAAGTATTTGAATGTCAGTAGTTGTGGAAGGATTACCTACCAAATAGAATTACAGATGAGGTTATTGCATTTTTATTAACTGACTTCCAAAAATAAGGAGGTCATATTATAATATTATGTCCATCTGTATGTTTTTTTTAAAAATGTATTTTCACAGATTTCTCCGTCATTTCTGTACCGATTTTGAACATTCTTTTTTTGTTTGAAAGGGAGAGATGATCATCCATCTCCCGAGATGGTCCTATTGTCACCCAGTCAGAATCTGATGAGGGGATCCCATGGAAATCGAGGGAAGCCTCAAATTTTATAGGCACAGCTATAGCGATTTGGGTATTTTTTATATTTACTCGTTATTAGACAAGACTTAAGAGGAGGCTCCCTATGTTTATGTTAATTTGCATGAATATACTTAAACAGTCACAAATATACAACCAAAATGAAACTTTAGTATATGATTTATTGGATCTTTTTCTTTCCATGTTTAAGACAGTACGTAATTGTAATAGTTTCTCTCAATACATTTTTTGTTCGAAAATCATGTCTTTTTTAAGGATAATAATTATTAAAAAAAACAAACAAGATTTTTTGGCTTTTATGTCAAAAATAAATATTCACAGCTAGAAAATATAGTTTATTATCCACCCACAAGATATTTTTTCGCTAGATCAATTATTACTTTAGTTATAAACGAAATAAGAATTGAGACTTACGCTATTATAGTTTCGTGCTCAAACACGATCAGAGGGCGCACGCGATTTTCAACTTTATTACTGATGTATTAACGTTTAGCACGTAACGGAGTGGCGGGGAGCAAGGGGCGGAGCTTGCGTTCGAATTTTGATTTAGACTGCCTGGTCTTAACTACCACGATGGAGTTATGCGCCTGAACTAACCAAACATAGCTCAAATTATAGTGAACGTAGGAGAGGGCCATACACCGTCTAGATTTTAAACTAATGCTACGTAAGGTCGAAGTCACACAGCTTTACAGGAGGTAAAAAATCACAAAGCCATTATCACGCATTCTGTACATCGACCTAAGTAAAATTGAATAAATAAATGAATGAAATGCACCGACCCCAGCGTGGTTGACCAGACTCGATTGCTCGCAACCCCAAGATTCACCCTAGCCCCTGAAGCCTCATGTTTCATGGGACTACAGAGCCCATTGAATATCAAAGAGTAGACCAGGGGGCGCGATAATGGTAGGTAACACGTGCCCTTGGGGTATGGAAGGATTATTAGAGCCGTACCGGATATGCAGCCATGTACATCGAACTAAGTATCATTGAGCAAAAATTATTGTGGAGAAACGACTTTTAATTTTAGTGTGTATAACCGCTGTTTACGGCAGCGTACAATGTAACAAAAAAAACCGGCCAAGTGCGAGTCGGACTCGCACACGAAGGGTTCCGTACCATTGTCTATAAAAATGGCAAAAAAATCACGGTTGTTGTATGGGAGCCCCCCTTAAATATTTGTTTTATTTTAATTTAATTATTTATTTTTAAATTGAATATATAACTAAATATTCTGTGAATATTTCAAGCGTCTACCTGCTGCCGTTATCAATATCAGACAGACAGACAGACAGACAGGCAGACGGCGGAGCCTTAGTAATAGGGTTCCCGTTTTACCCTTTGGGTACGGAACCCTAAAACATTGCGCTGATGAGTATATACATGTACGGGTACAAGAGTTGTGAATTTATATCGTACGCCATTCGTGTTTGTTTAACTTTTTATTATATTATGTGGAAAATGTTGTTGGTAATACATTTATACTCCTATTTTAGTTTTAAGTTCTTTAGCATAACATTGTAATGTGTATCCGTTTATTTTCTCAAATAAAAAAAAAATAAGAGTTGTGGGGCTATTTAAAGTTAAGTCATCATCTGCCAAGCCTTTTCCCAGCTATGTTGTGGTCGGCTTCCAGTTTAACCGGATACAGCTGAATACCAGTATTTTACATGGAGTGACTGCCTATCTGACCTCCACAACCTATCTTCTTTCTTTCTTTATTTCTTACCGGGTAACACGATACCCCTTGGTAAGACTGGTTGTCAGACTTTTTGGCTTCTGACGACCCGTAACGACAGCTAAAGATCCACAAATGACAGCCAGGACCAACGGCTTAACGTGCTTTCCGGGGTACGGAGGGGTCTTGGTATGTAGAGATGGTCACCTATCCGCGGACCTACCGCGGCAAGCGTAGCTTATCCTGATCGATCGACCGGTGTGGCTGTACAGTAGTACTTAGCCACAACCCTCTAATGTTAAACAACCTTTAAAATTTGTTTTAGTAAAAAAGTAAAAAACAATTGGGAACTTAAGGGCACAAACCTGACATACTTTTCATACAAACGCTCGTACGTGATTATGGCGTTGTAACACATCTTTCTTTGATTTTTTTGAACTAATAGGTATCTTGTGCACTATATCTAGGTTTCTATGCAAGCAGAAAATATTTTTTTTGCAAAAATCTGCTTTTTTGCACAAATTTTACCTGAACTTTGGCCATTCATAATGTACTCATAAATTGTAAATGTTAAGAAAACATTAGAATAGAAACCTTGCAAATGTAATGGAGATTCTAAGTGACCAACATTTATTACACAAACTGTTAAGGCTTACTCAAAAACATGTATTTCCTGGTACAAGTTTTATGAAATTTTCGCACATTATTTTTCGTTCAATGTTATCGCGTTCTCACACGTTTGTTAATAGTTTTCACTTGCGCTGGATGAAACAACAAACTTTTCGACCATGCTCGCGTTGACGATAGACGGACCGGGAAGGCCCCTCTTAACCTTTGAAAGAAAGAAACAATAAGGTTTATTTGGACACAGTTCGTGACAAACTACAAATAACAAAATAAAACAGTGAAAATAATGTTTTAACAAATAATGTGTGCCTCACGGCTGCGGCAAAAAGGTTAATTTCAGCATTAATGCCAGACAGATGCTGTCGGACCCTGGTTTTCTAATAACCGTTTAGGGACAGGTGACGGGACAAACAATTTCAACATACCTAATACATATTTTTATACTTATAAATAAATAAATTAACTAGTAATCAAACAAATATAATTACAAAAACAAAAACAACAAGAACTGTCTCGGCGAAACCTTTAGTGTGAGATGACCGAGTGTTGCCGCTCTGCGTCCAGTGCCAGGCCCAATCTGCCCAGTATTTTCCCAACTATGTTGGGTTCGGCTTCCAGTCTAACCGGATGCAGCTGAATACCAGTATGCTGGCTTGCGCTCAGGCTCCAATCTAACACTCGGTGCAACAAGTAGTCACTTTCTGCTCGATGCAGTAATCTACTATTATTGTTACTCGCACAGGAAGATCAGAAACTAAACATAACACAATGATCAAAGTATAAAAAAAACTAGTTTATCAGGGTCAAATTAAATTACCTAGTGAGTGTCATTATAACGCTACGATATCTAAACATGATAAAACAAAAACAGCCAAGTGCGAGTCGGACTCGCGCACTCACTTTTGTTGTATGGGAGCCCCCCTTAAATATTTGTTTTATTTTAATTGAATTATTTATTTTTAAGGGAATATATAACTAGATATTCTGTGAATATTTCAAGCGTCTATCTGTTGCCGTTATCAATATCAAGCAAAAAAAAATCACGTTTGTTGTATGGGAGCCCCCTTAAATATTTATTTTATTCTGTTTTTTAGTATTTGTTATTATAGCGGCAACAGAAATACATCATCTGTGAAAATTTCAACTGTCTAACTATCACGGTTCATGAGTTACAGCCAGGTGACAGACGGACAGACAGACAGACGGCGGAGCCTTAGTAATAGGGTTCCAGCACACACACACACACACACACACACAGTTTTTTCCTGTAAATTTCACAGACGTGATGGCTACCAACTAAACACGAGAAAACAAAAATAAACAGATTTTCACGAGAAAATCTGTTTATTTTTATTTAAGTATGGGTTGACCCATACTTCCAGTAACAACACTTCACTACCAGCGGTCGCCGAACCCATAAAATATCATTAAATCGTTTTCATTTTTAAGTTTTCGTATTTAGATGTGTAGCGAAACTCCGCAGACGTGATGGGTATGGATACCCATCACGTCTGCGGAGTTTCGCTACATTATTTAATTTGATCATTTCATTTTATTTCATTTATTCTTTGTGTTGAATATACCTCTAAACATGCAATTTATATACAAATACGAAAAAACATAATACAATAACAAAATACTATGATTTATTAATTATCATTCCAAGTGAAATTCAAATAGTGATCCAGTTTATTTATAAAGAAATTAAAAAAAAACGGATGGCCCTGTACGAGGCCAAAAGGCTCCTATCACAGCATGATGTTGTAAGATTTAAAAATAAGTGTCGCAGCCACAGATTTAGAGTAGGCTAGATAGTATGAAAACCGCGCATGTCATCTGTTTATACCTACGATGACGTCACCCCAGCCATTTAGTGATGTGCTCAACGTAAAAAGAATTGTTTCAATCGCTAAGCGCGTCTGTGAGCTAATAGACTTCATCAGGACTGGATGGGCGTTGACATTTTTCATTTGACATGCAATAGGAATAATGCCCGAAGTTTGTGCACGGCACAAACTTGGTCAGACGCCTTGTGGTATCTAAAATAAATAAATAATTTCCCTTTATTTCTTCCATATCTTACATAGTAAATGAAACTGATAATATAAATGTTTGTATGTGGTTTAGTAGTTTGCTTACATCTAGTTGTTAGTAATATTAGTTTAACGCTCACAATTTGGGTTTAAGATATGGCCCCATCTAGGTGAAGGCCTCCTTGAGGTTTTTCCATTTAGTTCAGTCTTTTCCTATTGCCATCCATCCTTTGCCTGCTATTTGGGTGATATCGTCGATCCATCGTTTGTTAGGTCTACCAACGTTCCTCTTTCCTACTGGTCCTTTCCATTTTGTGTTTTTTATGGTCTATCTATTGTCTGTTAGACGGCCAACATGAGCAGCCCACAGCCACTTCATTTTTAGTGCATGTTTTAACGCATCAGTTACCTTCGTCTTGTTTCTAATAATTTCGCATCTAATTTATGGACTTTCCTTATTACAAATAAGGAAAGTCCATAAATTAGATGCATAAACAAGATATTGTGGTATCTAGCCTATTTTAAATCTGTGGTCGCAGCGCTGGTATTTTGATAGAACCGGATAGGGTTTAGCGAACCAACGCATGGTTTTACCAATGGCCACACTAGCGCGTGCGCGTAACTATGTTTGGGCTACTCTTCTCACCAAGCCAAGTAATGCTTCTAGCTGTATGGCTTCGGCCTAAATAGGTGCACTAGTGTATGAAATGGATTAAAGTGATGTCATCCGATTTGTCGCACATCCTGAGATGCGCGTGTGACGTCCTGTTGGTTAGTGAACTGCAGTTTAGTTGAGTTAACTCCGCGTTGTTAATAGAATAACACTTATAAATGGCTATTCATGAATAATAACCCATTATTATAAAACAGCATGAGGAAAAAAAAAAAATTAACCTATATGGGAGAGGGGGTAAATTCATGAGAATTATGTGAATGACCTAACGCATTCTAACGGGAATACCATCACTAAATAAGTTAGTCCGCTGTTATTACCATCTTTCATGGAGGGCACAGGAAAAAAACAAATTGTCTTAGTAGTATTTACCTCATTGTGATTCAATTAATGACAGAATGGTGACCTTCGATCTTCTGGCTGTCTACAATATACAATGTGTACTTAACTGAATGAATGGACATGAAAATAGTTTGTTCAGAATCGTTTGATGAATCGATTTCCGTCATCTATAATTATATAATATAATATATTACTTCTAAAGAGGTAAAGTTTGTGAGTTTGTAGGGGGAAATCTCTGGATCTACGGAACCGATTTTGAAAATTCTTTTACCCATAGAAAGCCACGTTATTGGTGAGTGCCATATAATATATTTTAATCCGAAAAATGAAAAGACTCCGCCCAACGAAGTGGGCATTTGTCAGCTAGTTTTTATAATATGTAATTTTTTATCAAAAAAAAAAACTAAAACTGCGTAAAACTGCAGTCACACTTCCACTGTACAGTCAAAACAAACCAAAATGGACGAAGTACCTACTACGCTAGACCCCTTTAAGTGTGCTAATGTGTGCATGCGTAGATTTGTAATCTGACCACAATTTTCTCCTACAATCAGTATGCATTTAAGATATAAACAATGTTTTATACATAACTAGCTTTTGCCCGCGGCTTTGCCCGTGTGGAGGAAATTTATCCCACAAAAGTATTCTTTATCCTCACCCATTATTCACAAAAATTGAGTACAAATGTAATATCATATTAACGTAACATGCATTGTATTTCTTCTTTTTGCTAAAATAAATTATTCATAATTATTCTTATCGTAACCCTGGTCATGGTCTACCCATGTCCCAAATTTCATCCAAATTCGTTAAGCCGTTTTAGCGTGAAAGCCTAACAAGCAAACAAACTGGCTTTCGTGTTTATAATACTAGTTAGGAATTTAGGATAGGATAATAAAAAATCTGTGTATGTATTATGATTACAATATAATATTCTAATTGGGGTGTTTGGTCACTAGGTAACGACGCAGCTGACGAACTAGTTAGGAGAGCATCCTGCGCGTGAGTCTGTGGACCTGAACCTATCATACCCATCCTCTTCAACCAAGTTACGCAGTTGACTACAGGAGTACACCCACACACAAGCGGAGTACTGGTGGATCGCGACACCGGGCTGCAGGCAGTCCAGGGAAGCTAAGCCATCCCTAGATGGCAAGCTAACCAGGCGTCTACTACGCCTGGACGGTCTGCGTCTGGTGACGGGGACCATCACGGGACACTGCTCACTAAACAAACACTTCCACACAATAGGCAACGCATTAAATACACACATATTCTGATACACGTTTCATAATTAAATTCTATTCAATAACTGTTTAGATCTTTTGAATCATATAGTGAAAACAATTTACTGCATCACTGTACAATAACGTCATCAGTTGGAGCACGGGACCTAGGTCCAGAAACAGCAGAAACCGTTGCGCATGTGGTGTTTGAATGCACAGGTGTCACACAAATCAGAACGGAATCCCTCGGGTCACCCAGATCCTTCACAGATATACTAAACAGACCAGGAGACAATTAACTTCTGGAGGGTGGGTGGGCTGGTTGAAATAACCAACGACGGCCGCCATGGCCCACGCACAATGGTCCACATGAAGGACTAAGTGCGGAAACGAAACCCGCTAACATAGAACATGGGGTGTTTGGTGTGCGGACATGTTGTCATAGTTACTGCATAGCGTTTTAAGAGACACTTCTAAATCTGAAGATATCATCTGGACTGGTATCAACACCATGCAATAAACATTGTGGTTATTTATTGTTTATTCATGTTTCAAAATCGCAAGAAAACATAACAAAGCTTTCGTAAATTCCACATAGTGGAATTCATTATAATTAGTTCACTTCACACTTATAATTAATTCACTTTCATTATAATTAGAAACTAACACATTTCTTTGAACTTCACAGCATCCATAAGCAAAAATATTTCCCTTGAGATTTATTTCGTTTCGATAAGGTTTCATTGTCATCGTGCTCGTTACTTTTCTTCGTAATATTCCTTTAGATAAACAGGATTTATTTAAAATTTCATATTTTTTTTCTTGCTTTCTTCGAACATTATTTATTACCAGACTTGCTATAAGTAATCACAACATATTAAATAAAATATTATGTGACGTAGACTTAGGCTCACACCAGACTGATACTAAAACACACCGACAGCATGCTCTACGTCTACTAGGATCTAAGATTTATTTTCATGGAGGAGAAATTCACACAGTAAAACAAAAGATTTGGACTTAAAATTTTTACTAGTTCAAATCATACATGCAATGCCTCTAATACTCGTAGGAGTAGCAGCTAGCAATGTAGGAGACAGTGACAAAAAATATGTCAAGAATTTTGTCGAATTAGTGTTCACCTCGACAAAATGCCAGACATTTTGTCTCGTCACGTAATTCAGAGCATTACATGTAACATTTCAGGTAGAGTGTCATTGGAACAAGGCGGAAGGGCCAGGTCCTCAGTGATAAGATCCTGACCAAAGTTCAGGAGCTTAGTTATTAATACGTTAGATAATGCACCGTTTATCGTCCTGTTGCTGTTTTTCTTCATGTACTCTGCGCTGTCAATGATTGCTGGCAGCTGCATGATTTCGAAGTGCATCGAGTGCGTCATGTTGCCTGTGGAAAGAAAAAAAGTGTTTCTATCACACCTATTCATTTGTATTGTTTAAAATAGCTATTTAATCCCTAAGGACTAAAAGAGATTTGAATTTGAAATATGGATATTGTTAATAAAAGTTTCAATCACCAAAGAGATCAGAATCGCGTACATTGTATGAACAAGTAACAGGTTTTATGATAAAGAAAAACGCGCGGGAGCCAAATAATAAAAAAAATAAAGTTTGTTAAAAAATAAAAACACGTGAAATGCATTCCGCCTTTACTTATTTTATCATAAAAGGTGATAAAAAGAAGGGTGTCAACCTCGGGAGCAACACTTTAAGCTCGACTGAATCTCGCCTTTAAATAGTTGCTTGCTCCCTGGGCAAACAATCTACTATTTTTTTTAAACCCACACAAACAATGCAGTTTCGTTTGTTATCTGCCCCTTTTCTCGGCATAGAACTAAGGTATTGGGCTTAGTTCTAAGATGATAGAGGCTGACAGTAAGCAGAACTCAGGTGCTGATCATCCCATACAAATATTAATAGTACACGTAAACGATTTTTGAATACATGGCAGCTGCACGAAGTCGATAGTCCAACTTCACTTGAGTACATTTTTAACAGACTTCCAAAAAGGACGAGGTTATAATTATGTTCATATTAAAGTTTCAATTTCTCCGTCAGTTGTAGACCGATTTCGAAAATTATGTTTTTTGTTTGAAAGGGAATGCTCTCGAGGTGGTTCCATTGTCACCAAGTCAGAATCTAATAAGGGGATCTCATGGAAATCGAGGTAAATCCTCAAATTTTATAGGCACACTTAAAGCGATTTGGGTATTTTTTTTTTATAGTAAGTCGTGCATTTGGTCTCGAAAAGCACCATTTGGTGGAGTGGAACTGACGATGAAGACCACAAATCGCCACCGAAACTACTTAATAATAAGTATTTCACGGGATTTGATTCGATTAGGTACTACTTTGATATGGTTGCTAAGCAATTTGTACTCGTCACAATGTATATATGGTGGAGTAAAGCAATATTTTGTAAAAGGTGATGAACAGTTGACATTAGGTTATTGTTACTTAGATAAATTACAAACACTGACCGACCCACTAAAATATGAAGAAAAAAAAACATTTCTGAGCCTGCCGGATAGACTACTGCAATGACTGGTCGCGAAGCATTGCTATTCGTAATCTTCGCGCATTCACCAGCTGTGTGCGGATTAGTGATCGTATGCTGTGTCAGTCATGTAAAGACATTCCATAGACATTTCAGTTAATAACTCTTGTCGCAAGAAAATATCTTCTTGGAAATATAACGAAGATCTCATCTGTTCTGTGAAATAAAGTACAACAATAACAAAAACAACAGCAACAACATAAATAATAATATGATAACGTTTCATGAAAAATATCGTTGTTCTTGGAAGACTAGTGAATTACGTACAGACTAATAAAGCTATCCTGTGAAAGCTTATTACAAATTTTATTTAATAATCCGAGATCTTTCGACAGTGAGAAGAAAAACAAAACTTTGCTTTCTCTAGTGCAATACTTAAGTAGAATGGAAAACAATTCCATAAGTAATTTCCCCTTTACTCGCATCTTTCCGTTCCATTTGCGGTTAGCTCTTTCATCAGGGCGTAATAAGTTTGTTGGAAAGTATATTACTTCCGCCCATATACTCCTGTAATGCTTAAAGCCTAGGGCATTTCTTAACAAAGGAGGACATTGTCATGTTCATGTAATTTAATTTAGTCTTTCGGACTGGTGACTCGTGGTAAAGTAATAACAGCCGCATGGGTCGATTCGTCAGGTTAAGCTATGCTTGCCGGGGTTGGTCCATGGATGGGTGACCTACTTTAAATACTGAGACTCTTCCGTGCCTCGGAAAGCACGTTAAGCCGTTGGTCCCGGCTGTCGTTCGTGGGTCTTAGACAGTCGTTACGGGGTGTCAGAAGCCCTAAAGTCTGACAACCAGTCTTACCAAGCAGTATCGTACTACCCAGTTACTAGGTTGTGGTGTGTGGTCCACGCGTCATGTTCGTGAACGGGCGCCGTCAGTTGAGGCTGGTCATCTCTTAACTGCCAGGGCTTATTTTGTAATCTTTTAATCTTATATTTTGAATTGTTTTTCATAAATATATATATTTTTTTGTTTTTTACATTGTTCTCACATATAGAAGCGACAAGAATAATGTACCCAGGATTTTGTAATATCTTGATTTAAAAGAGTGTCCTTGAAGTTTCTTGCCTGTTTTTCTCCATAGAGATCTACGTTTTGGAATGGGCAAATAGCTTCTACTTTCTGACTAACTGACCGACTCTTTGACAATTCAAAAGTGCCTGTATTTACAGGCACTTTTGAATCATTTGGTTTAATTGAAATAAATGCTTTGAGTTTTAGTTTGAGTGTAGGTCAGATAGGTAGTCGCTCCATGTAAAATACTGGTATTCAGCTGCATCCGGTTAGACTGGAAGCTGACCTCAACATAGCCTATTTCACACAAACAGGGCCTTAAATAAACATGTTTCCTTGTTTTCTTCTAGCCTTCCGTCATCGGAAAACGAAGTAAGAAGACCAGTTTTGACTTGTCACTGGAAAAAAGCAGTTTAAGACTAAGAACGGTTACTAGTCCTGACCTGCCATAGACCGGTGTTCAATGTAGCAGTATGTGTAGCCAATGAAGGCACCCACTGCCACCGCAGTTGCAGTGATGGAAATCATGGCAGCTGCAATCGCAGCACAGGTCACCCAGCGAGGCTTACTGGAAAATGAAAATGGCAAACTAAGACCTGCCCTTTAAAGGGCACATTTTCGAATTGAGGGGAAAGCTGTTTTTTTCTGTTGAGCTGTACGTAAATAGCTCATACCTTCATTCTTATGGCTCATACCGACATCGTGGCCATATTAGCCATGCAATAATATTGCTAATGGGACCGACTGCCAAATGTACATATTTGACTTTTGTATCAGCCGATGTAAAGGTTTGATGTAATGAGATTTTTCAACAAAAAGTGCGGTAAGCCTTCCGCCCCAGAAAATAATTCTTCTAATATATACACAGTCTAAAAATCTATTTATGTATCCATCACTTGAGACTCTATCATTTTAGACTGTGTTATTATCTTCTATATAAATCAAAATCAAGGTACTGGGATTCAGAAAGAAAATCACGCTATCCTTGCCAAGTTGTTTTTAATTTATATTTTTTATTCTTAATTTTTTTTAGGGTTCTGTACCTCAAAGGAAAAAACGGAACCCTTATAGGATCACTTCGATGTCCGTCTGTCTGTCAGTCTGTCAAGACCATTTTTCTCAGGAACGCGTAGAGGTATCAAGTTGAAATTAATATCAAATACGTAAGTCTATGGTCCCTTAAAGCTCTAAAAAAATGAAGCTTCCAAGTCAACGCAATAAAAAAATACGGCGATATAAGCGACATTCTATAGGGTACTTCCCGTTGACCTAGAATCATGAAATTTGGGCAGAAGCAAGGTCTCACTGCACAAGTAAGGGAAAATGTCCGAAAATTGTAAATTTGTAGTTTTATCACATAAAAAAAACATTTTTTTGCGATTACAAACTTAAATTTTTAGTTGGAAAATTGACCGTGGCGTATATCGATGTATGGGAGAACATGTTTTTCAACTACAATGTTAGGTTTGTTTTAGGGATAAATACATCCTAACTACGTAACCCTTCATTGTGCGTGGTCCGACATGCACTTGGCCGGTATCTTTTTTGTTACCCGTCTTATTTACGTTAGTCTGTTTTTGTTTAGTATAAAGGCAGCAAGATATTGTAAACAATACTATGTACGCCGTAGTTGTCATGTACATTAGTCCTTTAGTTATTAAATAATTTCTAGCATAAGTTTAATGTATGTGATGTGGCTGTTCTTTCGTTAGTTTGCTTGCCCATAAGGTGGATCAATGCCATCCATGGTCGTGATAATCCGCTACATACGAGTACGAGAAGCACAGGATAGGTGCCTGTGGCGATGCTTGTGGAAGGGAGAGGCTTTTGCACATCAGTGGACGATAGCGATTTATAACGTCTTTCGTCTGATTGGTGATAATGAATTCTTTGATAAATATTTATATAATTTTACTAACTTTTTAAGTACTTCTGGCATATTGTCCATCTCCAATATAGTGTAGCCCATCATAACGACTAGTGGTGTATATAATTATGTAAAAATATTATAAAAATATAAATAATGTAACACGGGACAATGACATCAAGGATTTGTTGACGTGTGTTTCTTTCAAGTTAGCAAAATTTAAAGTGGCCAGTGTCTTGACAAAAATAATATTTTATGACCCCCAAAAATTTATTTAAAAAAACGAATATTTTTGTTATAATACCAACTTGTATATTTTTTATATTAAATTAAACAATAATGACGTCACGAAGTATTTGTATTCAGTCATTGATGTAATTAATAACTTCTTTGTTCAAAAACTCTTTATCATTATGTCTATTATTACTTTTATACTCTGTCCTTTTTAACTTTTCTTATTGACGTATACATTTTTGGATTTTATATATTTTATATTTTTTTATTGAATCAATTTTTACTGCTGTTCAATATGTGTTGCGGTTGCGAAGGAAGCATAGGAACCTGCTCGAGCAACTTAGCATATGTTTTGGAAAAGTAAGTAACTCCTACTTATTGAATTTTTCTCTGATCTTCACGTTTACGGCTTTTTTTGATATTAGCTTCAAATACTGCTTCATCACATTAAGTTCAGCACTGATTTTGTAACAAAGTATTAAATAATTAATGAAATATTTTCGAAAATCTTTATATTAACGGTTAAGGTTACATAGAAAATTAACCGGCGGTGTACCAAGCAACGATATCAATCCAGATAGGTCATCACCATGGTCCATCAAAGTTCTATATTAATTTAGAGTCTCTCCTATCTCCATTTCTGTAAAGCAAGGCGTTCTAGTTTTGTAGTCAACCGAGTCTTAATTCACGATCGTTTCGTCAGCCTTTCCTACGTGCTTGCCTTAGTCTACCGTCAAACAACGCGTCGCGAATTGGCGATAGGAACGGAATTTTTTCCTTCTTGCTTGTCCATAGGTCTTATCTACATTACTCGCAAGTAATGTAGGTAAGGCCTAGGGACATTATGGCTTCGATCAAAAAGAAACACTGGCTGGCAAGGTCGGACGGCCAGTCATCCGGCCAAAGTTTCTTCTTGGTCGGAGTTTCTGCGGCCAAGATTGCGGCCGATGGTCGTAAGACCCAAGAGTGCGCGAAGTACCTAATTGCAGCTTTACTTCAAGTTATCTATACCAATAATGCTCATATTATTCATCATTAGCTTGATTTGGAGCTTGTGGCTAAATAATAACTGCCGCACGGTTGGTCCGTGGATGGGTGACCATCTTTTCATACCAAGATTCCTCCGTGCCTCGGAAAGCACGTTAAGCTGTTAGTCCCGGCTGTTATTTGTAGATCTTTGACAGTTGTTACGGGTCGTCAGAAGCCCAAAAGTCTGACAACCAGTCTTACCAAGGGATATCGTGTTACCCAGTAACTGGGTTGTGGAGGTCAGATAGGCCACTTCGCTCCATGTAAAATACTGGTATTCAGCTGCATCCGGTTAGACTGGAAGCCGACCCCAAGATAGTTGGGAAAAGGCTAGGCAGAGGATGATGATTAGTTTGATTGACTCTGCCTTGCAGTTGGGTCCAGCACGATGAAAACAGCAGTCAAATTGTGCATTCCAATAAAAGGGTTAGAATGAAAAAGATCTACATTATGTTCAAATGTAATTTCAGATTGGCGTCGTTTGTCGCCATGACAGCTGTGATTTTATGCATGGTAATCACACTGACTATCTGTCTAGGGATTGGCGTCGGTCTAGGCTACAATTACTGCTTCGTTGATATGAAAATCATGACAGGTATGGCTAAAATACTGTTTTATTAGGATGTTAAACTGGCTCACGGCCTCAGGTTCCGTGTGTTGCCGGACGGAAAGAATAGCATGATCCTATTTCTTCCTATGGGTCGTAAAAAGCGACTAAGGAACTTACTAGAGAATGAGCAGCAGCGTTCTCCATGCATTTTAATACGATACTGCGATCGCCAACCCGCCTGCCAAGCGTGGCGATTATGGGACACCCCCCCCCCCCAATGTTGAGGAAGGCCTATGTTCAGCAGTGGACTTCTTTCGGCTGAAATAATGTTGATGGCCTCAGGGACCTCGCCCACTACGCGGCAGAATTGCAATTGCATTGCAGAATTTTACAATCAACAGTCGGTGCGGCAACTGGCTGTGACCGGCCAGTTGCCGCACCGACTGTTGATTGTAAAATTCTCCTTGACAACGTTAAATAACGCGAACTGAAGGCCTCGTGGCTGACTGTAATTCGTAGGTCTTTGACAGTCGTTACGGGTAGTCGAGACGCCTAAAAGTCTGACAACCAGTCTTACCAAGGGGTATCGTATAAGCAATCAGGCAGCTGGGTAAACTAAAGAAACCGACTGCGTATCGCGTACTTGGCCACAACGATCAAGAGTCGCACGATCGGCCCTCCGACCAGGTGCGGTCAAACTTAACAAAAGCAAGCTCCGACCAGCACCTTGGTCGGAGCTTCTGTGGCCAAGATTGCGACTTAAGCCAGTGTAGCCTGTCGAGATGCGTGCACATACGAGTATACGATGAACCTGTTTCTTTTTCCCTGGCAGCGAGTCAACAAGACTTGACAATGTTAAGCCTGGTCAAAGCAAAGGTCTGCCCTTAAACTTAACCAAATATAAACAATATTCTACATTCCAAAGTCAGTAAACAGTGTTTTTTTTTCAGAGGAACCCGACACTTCATCTCCTGGTTTTTTGCGAACAGGCTATACGGATGTGCCGAGCTTCAGACGAAGTATGCCCACATCAACACAACCACGGCGGATGGGTCCCATGCCTGCTATCAAGCATACGATGACTATCCCATTAAACGGAGACATTGATTTCCCCTCTTTGCTGTCAAAACTGAGAGCTCGCAACCGAAATGTCACATTAGAACTGATCACGTGATCTTTTGATCGTGTAATTTATACAGCGATTTTATTTTTATGGTTTTTTATTTTTGATACAGTATCTGGATTTTTACTTTTGTTAAAGAATATACATATGATTTACATTATAAGACACTTCTCAATGATTTCTAGGTTCGTTAGCAAGGCTAGATATAGATATAAAATTTAAGGTCCTTTTACAGCTGCCAGGGTTGCGAGTTTGTCCGAAAGGGATATCGTGGCCCTGGCACACAGGCAACGGAAGGAACACGGGTGGGTTTTAGTCAGTAAAAGTCTGACACGCCCTCCCGCTCCGCCCAGAGCAGGAGAAGTTATTTGACAATTTCCAACCCAAAGAAAAAAAAAAACTTTTACAGAAGTGTTTCCAAATGCGTATGAAGGTTAACTAAAGGGAACTTTTTGGATTTTTTCTTGATTATTAACAAGTTTTTTTTTATTCTTCTTCTTCTATTTAGTTTTGGCATAATCATAATTATATATTTAATTTCAAATAAATCAAACTAACAATGAACACACACTGTATTATAAACAATCTACGAATGAATCATTGGAAGTACAACAATTCAGCTGACGATTATGGCCAGTCGTGGTCGTGGCAGCAGCCTTGGTCGCACAAGCTCCAGCCAAGATGCAGCAATACATGCGACCAGCGGCCTAATTGCGTAACACACATACAATTGATCGCAATGGGTTTCATTTTGACAGTTCACTCACATTGCGTGACTGGCGCTTTACTTCGAGTAAATTATTTCATCACCACTGCTCTCAAAACGCTGAACGGAAACATCGTGAAGAAACCGGCATGTCCAAAAAATTTCAAGACATGTGAGATCTACCAACCCGTACTGGTCCGCGTGTTACCGAGAGGAGGTCTGTGTCCAAGCAGTGGGAACATTATAGGCTGATTGTGATACGGTTTTAAATATACACATATTTTAACCGACTTCCAAAAAGGATGATGTTAGTCTGTATGTTCATCGATTTCTCCGTCAATTGTGAACCGATATTGAAAATTATTTTTTGTTTGAAAGGGTATACTCCCGAGGTGGTCCAATTGTCACCAAGTCAGAATCTGATGACGGGGATCCCATTAAAATCGAGGGAAATCGTCAAATTCGATTTGGATATTTTTAATAGTAACTTGTGAACACACTCTTAGAAACATAAAAAACAAAAACAATAGAAAAACTTAGTAAATTAAAATAAAAACTAAGTCCTGTACGAGGCCAAAAGGCAAATCTCAGCAAAAGAAAAAAAAAGTAGCAAAAAAGGGAAAAGATTATAGAGGTCCCGTGTAAGTAAAAGAGATCAATCAATCAATCTGCCTGGCCTCCCGTAACGACTGTCAAAGATGAACGAATGACAGCCGGGACCTGTTGGTCCCGGCTGTCATTCTCTTCACGTGCTTTCCGAGACACGGAGGATGCGGCTGTTATTACTTAGCCACAAGCTCCAACACAAAAAAAAAAAAAACAAAAAATAAGATACTAAATATATTAACTAATTATTTGCTGACTGTTCACACTGGCGGCGAGAAGTCTCGCTCCACTAGTTTGTTGCGACAAGAGAGGCTATCAAAGAGAGTATTCGCTTAGCGAAGCTCGCTTGGCGGACAGAACACTCGCTGAGAGACGCACGCTTGGTACATTCACATATTAGCGTGTAATCGATCGTCACCGTCGCGAACTCGCTGCTCCTTGCTCGCCAACTCGTTTTAGGGTTTTGTGGTCAACAAGAAACCCTTATAGTTTCACCATGTCCGTCTGTATGTCTGTCACCAGCTTAGCTCAGATTATCGTAGTACTAGAAAGCTGTAATTTGGCATGGACAAAGTGGTAACATAACATCACGAAAAAAAAACAACAATGTTAACTCCCTTGCACGTAAAGTGGGGATGTTATGTTTTTTTTCGCGTCTAGCCCGTGGTGTGCAACGTCGTTGGATAGGCCGTCCAAAAATATTGCGGGTCTGCGAAAACCATTTTTCGATCCAGGGCTTCGTTTACGTTATATTAAGCTTTAAAGTGCAGTTTTTTGTTAGAATCAAGCCCCCTCCCCTGTCAACTAAATGGTTGTTTTTGGAAATGTGAAAAAATTCATGGCAGTAGTATATAAGTTCCAAATGAAAAGGAAAACTATCACAGCTAAGTAGGCTTTACAATTTAACGAGTAATAGTCGACCAACTTAAATTTGCAGTTGGAGAATTGACCGTGACATATCGATAAATAAGTTTGTTTTTGGGATAAATTCTTCCCAACAACGAAACCCTTCAGTGAGCGTGGTCCGACACGCACTTGGCTTGGTTTTAGTTGCTAGCTCTACTCGCTTTCCGTTAATCGCTAGCGATGGGACGGGTGTCTAATGAGTGGACGGAAACCTTTGCTAATTCCAT
The DNA here is from genome assembly GCA_963921375.1 of Tiliacea citrago. Taxonomy (NCBI): domain Eukaryota; kingdom Metazoa; phylum Arthropoda; class Insecta; order Lepidoptera; family Noctuidae; genus Tiliacea; species Tiliacea citrago. The sequence continues at coordinate 18,385,320 of OY992796.1, forward strand.
AATGGAACCATACAAAAACAACAGCCTGCATCTTTTAGCAATCAATCATTTTTGTTTACATGCTCTCAATTCTTGTCTTTGATTCTGTCATTAACATCACTGTCAATTTTAAATTTTAATTCATTTTATAATATCGTGAGCTTACCGACAGGTTTTCTCAATTTTTTTTAGCTTATTTAGCTTTTTTCACACTTAAACGTTAAACTACAATCTCTTCAAGATGGGGAGTATATTGAGTTGTCTTTCCAATCTCATGTACTTATCTGAAAAGTAAGTAATCACGCCGACAAAGCGGTAAAATAAAATCTTGAATTTTTTTTTTTTTTTGTAGGATACCTACCTCTCTTGCACGTAAAGTGGGGATGATGTTTTATTCACGTCCATCCCGTCTATCCCATGGTGTGGGGTTTAGTTGGAAAAGCCGTTCAAAAATATTGCGGGTCTGTGAAAATCATTTTTGATTCAGGGATCCGTTTGCATAATATTAAGCTTTAAAGTGCAAATTGTTGTTGCTGGCAGGGAGGGGGGAGCTGCCAGCTTAATTGTTGTTTTTGGATAAGTGAAAAAAATCACGGCACTAGTAATTATACTTAACGAAGTTAAAAGGGAAACTATCAAAGCTAAGTAGGCTTTACAAGTTAACGAGTAATAGTCGACCAACTTACATTTGCAGTTGCAATGTATGGGCGAACATGTTATTGAACTACAATGTTAAATTTATTCTTGGGATAAATTTATCCCAACTACGGAACCTTTCATTGTGCGTGGTCCGACATGCACTTGGCCGGTATTATTAATAACGGCATTCATAGTGAGTGGCAGCTGCTATTGTAAAGCCGGGTCCGCTGCGCCAATTTACTTAACAAAACATGTTAGTTAAACATGTTAGATAAGCATGTTAGGTAAACAGTCAGTTCGCTGCAAGAGTCGTATATTATTTGGTCCACTGCGACTAAAGAGTGTTTTTGTTTGAAGACATGTTTTTGTTTTCAAAAATGAGTTCAGACGAGGTAGGCATGTCTGCTGTTCAATAGTAGATTTAGTTCTACAAAGAAGAAATAAATTCCACGTCCAGACACGTTCGTTCAATATTTAATTTTTATCAAGAACTGAAAATTGATGATAAGTTCGGTATAAAAAAAAATAACGATGTTCAGAAAGCTATTTTGTAGAGCTGTTATCATACTTATCATGCACTTAAAACTAATAAACGTCACGAAACGTCTTCGTCTGGAGAGCACTAACACGAAATGAGTCACTTCAACCCCCTCTATTAAATGTTTGTGTTTTTTATTTAGGCCGCGCCCCCAAATTATTTAGCTAACAATGTTAGGTGTTCATGTTTCTAAAATACAAAATCATGGCGCAGCGGACCCGGCTTTACATATCCTACATGAAGTTTTTTTTTTCATTTTCAGGATAACACTGTATTTAACGTGTACTGGTTTGATTTGTTGTTTGGTGCTCACCATTACTTTGACTTTGGGAATGGGCATCGGTCTCGGATACAACTACTGCTTCGTCGATATGAAGACTAAATTCAAATATAGTATGGCTTTGTTATTATGTTCTAGTCTAAGATGAGCGCATTTGTATGGCACTAAGAAATCGTGCCCAGGTGTTTCTACAGGCTGTTATGTGACTGGGCTGTTTCTTTATTCATAAAAGTTCCAAGCAGTCTTATAATTAAAGAATGCCCAACAAAACCGTTTAAACGGTTTTGCCTGTGGGTACAGATAATACTAATTTTATAAAGTTAATTTCATAACGTAGTGCGGATGGATACTTAAATTATATTGCTTGCTTATTTATTTATTTAATACTTTAAGCACATAAATATACAGAGGCGGACTTAATGGCATAGGTATTTTCTACCAGTCAACCTGGCGATACAGAGACAAACAGTAGTAGGTGCAATAGCGAGAATTGAGGAATAAATATTATTTAAATATAAAGATATACATATACCTATTAAAACTAGAGACTGAAGAATATAGACTGAACGAAGAAGGCAGAGTGAATGAAGTCTGTGCGGTGAGTGGGACATTGAAGAAGACGATTGTGAGATGAACGTAAATTTTTATTATGGTTGGCGCAAATGTACTGAAAGTAAGGGGGCTAGATAACTAGGGGAAGAGGGAGAGTCGACGTTTGTACCTACTATCACTGCTACTTTAATTCTTATTTAATTTGCTCTTCAATCTTTCCTCATTCGCCAAATAGAAACTGTCGAACAATGACCTCATTCCCGAGTATTTTGATCGAACCGTTTATGTGTTTACAGTAAAGGGCCATTATATTTATCCTGGCAGTCCTCGCTGGCCTTACAGTAAAAGACAAGGAAATGCCGCGGAAGAGCCAGTATTTGATGAAACCGATGAAGACGACGCACTAAGAAGGTCACCACAACAACCCGACATAATAACTTCCATACCTGATGACATGGATCCGAGAGTACTTCGCGAGTATCTGCGTTTTAATAATACTGACAATGGAACTACAATCTATTATCATCCAACTTTCCCTGATTCAGAATCATTCAACGGAACAGGAACAGAATCTTCAGTAAAAACAACTGTAGATGCACCTACAAATGATGAAGTTACTAAAATTATAGACAATAGCCCTGAAACTAACAGTAGTTCTAGTACCACTGCCAGTACCGGTGAAGACGAGACTGAGATTACAGATGAAACTATTGAACCAACTCCAGTGCCATCTATTGGCAATGAAGAGCAGCCTAAGAGTACCCCCAGCAGCAGAAGAGTAAAAAAACTGGTCATACCGATAAGCGGCTTGGACTTAATAAGTCTTTTATCGAAACTAAAGGCTGAAAATAGGAATTATTCACTCCAGATTGTAACAACCTGAGTTACTTTAAGTTTTATACAAGTATTTTTGACTTTAAATATTACTTTATTCGTATTTTATTTAAGATGTTTTGAACAAACTTTTGTAGTTACTTTTAAACATACTTTAAGTTTTGTAGTTACTTTTAGACATACTTTTAATTTGTTGTACTTTTTTTATTTCTGTTTTTTTTGTAGTTTGCGAGGCTTACTAGCCTGCAGTGCATTATAGCTTCTATTAATAAAACGATTGTAATAGAAAGCTCCCTATTCATTGTCTTTTTATTATATTTCTACTTTTAAGCGATGTGTTGAGGTTGGTGTTTTTAAGGCTAGTAACCGCACTTTAGGCCACAGAGTACATTTGTATATAGCTTTAGGCTATGTGCCAATGAATTACTGACCTCCATATATTTCACACTGGACCGGCTGCTGTCATAATATTTTTGTGCCTACTTGAGTTTCGCCATTTTGGCGCTGTAGGCAGATACGATTGTCCATGGAACTAAAATTAGTGATGTTCATAAGTCGACTGTGGTACTGATAATACTAAGCGATGATATGACTAAGTTACCTTTTCTTAATAACTTCCGATTTTAAGAATCTTTTTAAACCATAGATGATGTGTTACTAGAGAATGGGCAGCAGCGTTCTCTATACATTTTAACACCATACTGCGATCGCCAACCCGCCTGCCAAGCGTGGCGATTATGGCAAACACCCACCCTTAAGGGAAGGCCTATGTCCAGCAGTGGACGTCTTTTGGCTGAAATGATGATGATGATAGATGATGTGTGTACATTTGCATAATGCTTCGGAAAAAGTATTACTAAATCCTGCACACATTCACACATGATCGGGAACACTATCGTAATGCCGCGTTCGACGCTGAATGCGGCGGAACAGCGCTGAACGCGGCAGAACAGCGCTGAACTCTATCGCATTCGCATGTTATTAACACATTTGTCCTCATTTTATACTTGTTTGCCGCGAAAGCTGAATAGACGCGGACAGCTGAACGGATGCGTACGCGTCTCCGTAGAAAATCGTTGTTTTCTATGGGCATAAGCTAAATAGAGCTGATTAAGTGTGAGTAGTCTCTAAGTCGACCTCGCATGGCATATGGGACTGACCCAGCTGGTTTTTTTAATTCTACCCATATTTATTGAAATAAGTAGTTAGTTTTAAGATTAGATAATACTACCACACTGCCGAAAAACAACTACTGAATCAGCTTGAGCTGTATCAACTTTTCCTTAAGAATTTGTCAATCACAATTTGCAGTGTACCTACGTCAAAACTAGTTCTCGGGACAATCGTAGTGGCGCTTCATGGGGCAGATAATGCTTTGCTCGAATCCCAACTGGAAAATAAAGGTGACCATGCACAAGTCTGAGTCAGATCGGTCTAACCTATGCACACCATGCATGCATGATAGGGGTCTGACCGGTCTGACCCACGTATGGCTGTGTTTTGCGTCTAGTTTTAAGCACAGCCAATTACTTACTAAATCCATGGGCACAGGAAAGTATTGTCAATGGTTTCATATTTTTTTCTTGTAATGTTACCGGCAATATGTTCTGTAAGGAAATCTGAAAAAAATCTAGATTGTAAACTTAGTAACTGTAAGTACTGCTTTCAAACAGATACTTAATAAGTAACAGTCAAATTAGATATCAGTCATTATAATTTGCAATTTGCTCCAATTTCATGATAATCAAAAACAATATAATTATATTTAAAAAAAAAGTGTTTGTATGTTCTGCCTATACTTAGTTAATTGCAGTTTCCGAATTTTATCATACCTATAATATCTTGAATCCATGTAATACAAAGATATTTGGGTTCCGTACCTCAAAAGGAAAAAATGGAACCCATAAAGGTTCACTCGTGTGTTTGTCGGTCTGTTTGTTTGAATCTACTGGACCGATTAAGTTGAAACTTGGTACACATATGAATTTCTGTGACCCGAACACGGACGTTTAACGTAAACAAATTAATTTTGAATATGGGGGTAACTTTTGAGGGTAAATTTGAAAATTAAAAAAAAAGTATTGCAAAAAAATTACCGTGTGTGTGACATATCAAATGAAAGGGCTAGTTTATAAGGATTTCAGATATATTTTATTATTAAATGACTTTAAAATAAATACTTACTTATTTAAGAAAATAGATGAAAATTGACCATTCTCCCTTATCTCCGAAACTGAGCATAAAATTTTGTAAAAAAATACAGAAAGTAGTTCTTTACTTTAGATTACAGGAAAACCTATAAGAAGTCTATGGCCTTAAAATAACATGGTAAATCACTCAAACGTATTGTGCATATCCTTCAAAACTCTCGGATTGTGATTGAAACTGTGTAACGGAATGAGCGTGCAGCACCGCAATTGCTTCCCACTCACATAATCCGAAGGATTTTGAAAGAAATTCTTAATCCATTGCTTTGTGGCGGCATCTACATCGCCACATGCGAACTACGCATGACACTGACGTCACGCCTTGTGTTATTTTGCTATTCAAAGCCACATCTTTATTATATTTATACCTATATTTACCTTTTAAAGGGCTACTATGTCCATCAAATCTTGTTAAATCTATTCTTTGTTTTCGAACATGAATTCTTACACATATGTTATCGTCCCCTTTACAAATTACTCCTGGAACACTATTAACGCACAAAACAAAATCTTTTAGTCTCTTTTAAACTGTTTTTGAATACAAATAATGTATTTAATAGTATTAAATCTTCTACTGTAAACAATCTTAAAATATTTGTGACCTACGACTGACCCTCCGGCCAACTGTAACGTTACAGCCTCCTGCATCGCGCAAGCAGAGTTTACCGCGCAACTAGCATATATACAACGTCCCGACAACAATCGTCGGGTAGTTGCCCACCAGAGACAACACCCGTCTGGTCGGAGGATCCTCCCTTTTCTATGGCGGATGAGTGAACCTTACACCCTGTTCCACATACCTCTATAGCTTCTTATCAGTGGGAAATATGGCCTTCAAATTCATATTGTTTATGAACACTGTAAGTATAAGTTAGCTGTAAATATCCCGAATAGAATGAAAAAAATAAAATATGTATAAAAAATTCGTCTGCTCGACAACGTAAATAACGCAAAGAATGTTGTTGAATTTTCGAAATGAAAGACATTGCTATTGTTAGCGTGTTACGCAATTACCATGCAAAAGAGCTATTCACAACCATTGAACAGGCTGTCGTATCGAAAATAACACATATTAAATTACCTACTGATTTGCCTTGCCGGGAGCAGCTTTAAAAGCAAATAGCTTTCGGAAAAAGGGCGGTCGTCTATTTGATTTATACTTAATTACAAAATTTTCGAGTTTTGAATTTGTCAAAAGCCACCAGAGGACTCCTTTGATAATTTATTTTATTTATTTATTTATTTATAGTTAATTAAAACGGCACAGATCCAATCACATTAATTAACTAGAAATTTTAAAAATTACAATAAAATAAGCATTCAAATAACATACAATACAAAAATTAAATTCAAATTCAAAGATATACAATTCGTGGATAAAATTATTTATAATTATTTGGGTAAATGGTTAAATGGTTAAATAAATTAAATACATCATAGTCAAAGTCAAATTATTTATTTAAAATAATTTATTTATTATAGATGGCACTTTTGAACTTCAAAATTTACAAATAAAATAGAATTGATTCTAGTCGCCCCTTCCAAAAGGTAGCTTCGTATGGAGAAGAATGGGCAAGAAACTCCACCGTTACTTTTTAAAAATGTTTTACAATATTTTGTATCGGTACACCAATTATATAATTATATGTGAAGACGATGCACCTAGAATAAAATTACTATACCACAATAGGTAAAAATAATTAATAATGAAGCAATGACAGATAAATTAATTATGTGATGCTAACGTGCTAACGTTTTCCTAAAATAATTAATATCAGAGTGTGAGTTAAGGTAATCACAGAGTGTAAAATAAATGTAATAAAAATAATAAAATATACAATTAAAATAGCAATCAGTTAGATTTTGTCTAGAAATAGCAATCAGTTAGATTTTGTCATAACTAACATGTTACAGTGGACACCCTCGCATATTGTCTCTCACAAAACACTAGACAAGCACGCATTATTTTCTTCCATTCATCAGCTAACACATCACATTCAGGGTCGGCAGTCAGGAGGGCGTTTAGCATCCTTAGGGTTCGACATACTGGGGATTCGGCCCTAGCAACAGATCTAGATAGCAGTAGTGCGAACAGGTTATGACGGCGGCTTTGACGGTGCCCAAGGTATTTGTCGGGCACAAATAGGCGGCAGAAAAGTCTGTGGAGCTCAGGGCAGTCAATACGACCGCTTAGGGTTTTACAGGCAATCGTGGCTTGATCAAAGCCCCTTCTTACTTCCAATGAATTAAAGCGCAACACCCCTAGAAGGTAATTCGTTGGGTACATGAATGGAAAGTAATGGTACAGCCTTTGATACAAAAATCTCAGGAAGGTTTTCTGAACTTTCTCAAGCATCAGTGTCTGAGACGCAGTATGTGGATGCCAGACACAGGCGCTGGACTCAAGTTTACTCTGAACCAAAGTGATGTATAAAAGTTTAATAATACTGGGACTGCGAAAGTCACGAGCGTTCCTCAAGAAAAATCCCAGACGCCTGAAGGATTCCTTTGCAAGGGCAGACACGTGGTCTCTAAATGTCAGACTGCGGTCGAAAGTCACTCCTAAGTCCTTAACGCTGGTGACATGAGTGATCACTATACCCCCCAAATTATAATCGTATTTTATTAGTCTCAACCCTCGACCATAAGTCATAACGCTGCATTTACTAATATTAAACAACAACTTGTTCGCAATGCTCACTCATTGGCGGTATCGATATCTTTTTGTAGGAGTTCGCAATCTACCTCTGTTCTGATTTGCGCAGCTAGTTTTAGATCGTCGGCATATAGTAAACATTTTGCGAATCGAATCTTACAAATAAGGTCATTGATTATGATCAGAAACAGAGGCGGCCCCAATACGGATCTCTGACTCACGCCCGAGCGAGTGTAATAAGACTTCGACTCAAAGCAGCCATTCTGGACGAACTGTATGCGATCCCGTAGGTAGTCGGCGAAGAAGTTAAGAAGGCCGGATGAGAAGCCCGTAGCCCCTAACTTTGCCAAAAGCACATCGTTGTCCACTTTGTCGCCTTTGACGCCTTCCGGAAATCAAAATACAGAGTGTCGACCTGCCTACCAGATTCCAGGCTACTGGATATGAAGAATCAGCAGATTTAAGTTCACGGAGCGACCAGGTCGAAAACCATGTTGAGCATCAGAAAGAAGCATATTGGTTTGTTTACAGATAACAGTGTGAAGTATATGTTCAAATACCTTTGCAATGGTTGATAAAATAGCGATGCGTCTGTGTTCCTCGACCGATGTCTTGTCACTGGTTTTAGGCATGGGAGTAACACGTGAAGTCTTCCACAGCTCCGGATACACGCCCGACTGGAGAGCTAGATTAAAAACATGACATAAAGGGGTTGCTAATATATTGCTACATCCTTTAACGATATATGCAGGGATGTTATCTGGGCCAACCGAACTGCAGGATAACATTGATTAATATTTGATTCGGCACGGAAGCGTATCGAACGGTTGTGAATAGCTATGCAGGCTTCCTCACGATATTTTCCTTCACCTATGTTAGTGATGAAGTACATATGAATTGAAGAAAGTCACGTTGTTACTGCTCATATTTGAAACCATAACCTCGTGCAGTAGTTAAGGCCTCTAAGCCTTAACTACTGAGCTATCACGACATATAAAATATTTAACTTTAAAATATTTACATAAATAAATATTTATCTTTAATTAGAATCAATCAACTCAGCCTATCGCAGTCTACTGCTGGACATAGGACTCTTCCAGGCTACGTCACAACACCTTGTCCTCCGCCTTGCGCATCCAGTCAGTCCCAGATACTTTTTTATAGTTGTCGGTCCATATAGCTGGAGAGCGTCCCACACTACGCTTGCCTGGACAACTGGAGAACTAGACTCGTCTGCTCGTCTTAATTTGAATATAGGTTCGACGGATAACCTAGACATTTAAAAAAAATCCTGAACATTCCAATACACTGTGTTCTTACTATTTGACAATTAACTCAATGGATAAAAAGCAAAAAATGTCAAAAGTTTCCTAATATTTCATTAATTTATAGTTTTTTTTACAGTTTCTTAAGCTTATGATGGTTTTTTCTCAATCAACAATCAGTGCCACGTATATTTGCGTTAGATAGTATGGGACTGCTGCCTCGTTTAACATTATATTTGCTTAGAAGAAGCTGTAGACGAAGATGTGGTTTGTATATTTACTATTTATTTTATTTTTTTCGTTTACACGCTGTTTGGTTTTCTGAAAGAAAGTAGCTTTTTCTTCTCTACCGCGAGATGTCTGAAGGTTTTGGCTGTGTGTCTATTTTCCTCCGTCTGGTGCACCAATCATTAAATCAATAAGACCATGACCGTAACGCCTGTTCGCTTTAATTGGTTGTTCCCAGTTCAAGCCCATGTTCTCTGCAATCCTGTTTTGTTTTTTTTTTGGTACGGGCATTTTTGCAGTTGCCTCCGGATTGCCTTTGCTGCTTCACCGGACTTTGGCGGAGCCTGAAGGGCCTCTCGCCGGGTTAATATAGAAATTTAAGTAGCAGGCCTAAGGGCGCCCCCTACTGGGACTCGAACTTTGGCTTAGGGCGCTACTGATTACTGAGCAAGAGGGGACTTGCAGCGTCTGGTTGTTATTATTATTAGGGATTATATTTATAGCTACTTGCTCCGTGCGGGCGGGCGGGGTCAAGGGACGGGGTGAGTCATTATCTACTCTAATCCGCGGTGGTACTGGCCGTGGAGTACGGAATCTGTGTTTAGTGATGTGAGTTTTTCGAATTGAACTCTGCAATCCGGATCCTGCTTTATATTTCTAGTTATGCCTCATCATCCTCCTTCGAAAATGAAAATGAAAATGAAATCTTTATTTGTAAACATAGGTTTTTAAATGGTGTTACAATTAAATATAAGAGTCTTCGTTCCGTTTTTTCTTCTATATATCTCCATAAGCGTCGCCCCTCAGTTCACTTCATTGTTAGCCGCACACAAACCGTCCGTCTTTTCTTTAGTGTGCCTCTTTTCTTCTAACCATTCGTATTCATATACCTTTCTTGTGACATACTCTTCATTCTTTATGTTTAAAGATATTTATTTCTCATAAGAACTTATGAATAGTTCACTTGTAATGAGATACAAAGTTATTTCTTCATAATAATTACAATATTTACCTCTGGGGCGATGGTGACGTTATAGGGTACATACGTGTTTTTTGAGTCTACTCTTGTACAATGTTATGACACTTCTTTATGTCTTCCGGTAAATCATTGAACAGCTCAATACTCAATATCTTTATTGCTTTACCATAATGTGTACTTAGGTGGTAACTATATAAATTAGATTATTATGGACCCTGTAGGGCACAGCAAAATGGTACAAAAGAGGAAGCCCTGTTTTAGGAGATCATTAAGTTGTTGTTGTTGCTGTGCTTTATTGTAAATTTTTGTAACACCATGTATACCATGTTTTATGCAAATAAATACTTACTTACTTACTTACTTACTTACTGTGCTCCCTCCTGCTGTACTAATACTGTTTTTTTGCCGTAATTAGTCCGTGCACGTGCACTCATTCTTTCACATCCCATCGCGGGATGCGGAAGAATGAAGAGCACACGTTCATACTACACAACCACCGGTTACTTCTCAGCCTTTTATGTCACAGGCGCTACTTTTTACAACGGCATAATATCTATACAAATATTATAAAAAGGTATTTGTTAGTTAGCATGTAGGGGCTAATCTTTAGAACTACTGATCCGATTCTGAAAGCTCTTGCACTAATGGGAAGCAGTATTGCGGAATGGAATAGGATATATTTTATATTAAAACAAGAAATTTCACGCAGGCGCGGCCAGAAGCTTGACTAAATAATTGAATAATTCCTGACGGTTATAAGAGGAAGTGAGAAAGTAACGCTTGTGCCTCAACGCCGATGTTCTACTTTTTCGCTTAGGGACCATTACCTTCCATAGGTGCTTCGTGTAATCGTTTTACGAGGAATCTCAGATGATAAAAATAACACTTAGTTGCTGAAGGCTTTCAGGAAGGCTGTTAAGCTCAGTGGCGCATCATGGAGCGACCGATAAAATAACAATTTTTATAGCAAGCTTCTTAACGACTTTTTAGCTGGTGATTTTAAGGATACTCTTGCAATGTTTCTAGATCAATTAATGGCTTATTCAAAAGATTATATTTATTATCAGCATCTCTTTTTAAATATGGTGGAGTAAACCATACTTAGATGTGGCTACTGGCCAGATCATCACAGCCCAGACCATCGCAGCCTCACTGACTGCAAGAATGCCCCCTTAGAGCAGGGGTCGGCAACCTTTTGAAAGGGTGGAGCCAAAAGTTACAATTTACAAGAAAAGTTACAAGTTTTTAAAGAGCCACAAAAAATTGTTTCAATATCATTATATATATATATATATATATATTTATTTATATATATCATTGTATATTATTTGCTTATATATTTTTGATTTAAAATTAACGACTTTAAATACGAAATAATATTTATTCATATAAAACCTACAATTAATGTCTTTAGCAAAAAACATATTAAAAGTATTTCAGTTAGCTGCTAGAATAATAAAATAATTTATTCTATAATATAACTACAGTTATTGAATAAGAATTATTTTTTGCGTATGGAACTGGAGAGCCACCCACAACTTTACATCGAAGGTTGCCGACCCCTGTCTTATAGTGATAATTAAATTTTGTACCGTAGACAAAATACAACCAAAATCACCTAGGGTTAGGTTGACACGCCGTATTCAGATTGCAAGACTAAGTGGTGGAACCATTTTCTACAATAATGTGTATTTTTCTTTACAAGATCGGTAAAGCATCCAGATGTTGAAGATGCTCATAGGCAGCAAAATCAACACTATCCACAAAAAATATACTCAAATGTTTAGCATAAGAATGGAGATCGTATAGTTATATTTAAGCACAAAAGCGCTTTACTTCAAAGGACACGGTTACACGGAGGTACAACTCGGTTGCTCACTGAAAGCCGACGAAATGCATCCACAACAAAGGAAAACATTGAGCTGAATATATACATAAAGTTTGAGATGTTACATGCAGGGGGTCTTATTTCCTTTGTTGCGAGTTCCGTAAGAGATGTGAATCTACAGAATTTTATGTTTCATTTACCGAGGTTTCATGATAGCCACGCGGGAGTTAGCTCTTTAGTTTTTATGAACAAAGTTGCCCAACAGCGGTACTGCCGATCGTTTAAACTTCGTCGCGCATACACAATATAAACTTCAACTAAATTAATAAGGAATTGTCGTTGTTTATTTTTTTTGATTTTGTTTGCAATGATGTTGCAGTGAGAGCAGTGGTGGCCCAGTTGTAACGGGTTCGAAACCAGCCAGGAGCTTTACGGTGTGTAAATAATTTCATCACCCTGCTCTCAAAACGGTGAAGGAAAACATCGCGAGGAATGTCCTAGAACCAAAAATTCGAAGACATGTGACATCTAATAACCCGCACTGGACCCGCGTGGTGGATAACAGCCCACTCCCTCTCACAGAGAGCAGCCTTGTGTCCCAGTAGTGGGGGAACATTATATGCTGATTATGTAATGTTATGTGAATGTTGCATCATTGGATTTTTTAAGTTTCTCTACATTGTAATTAACCCGACCTGATATACCTGTCTAGCATTAAGAAATGTCTACTTTATTTTGATCTCCACAGTTATTAACCGACTTCCAAAAGAAGGAGCGTTTTTTTTTATAATTCCGTCAGACGGATTTGTAAAAAAAAAATCTGTTCGGAAGGGTATGCTCTCGAGGTTGTCCCATTATCACAAAGTCAGATTCTGATGAGGGGATCCCATGAAAATCGAGGGACTTCCTCAAATTTTATAGGCACACATATAGCGATTTGGGTATTTTTAGGGTTCTGTACCCAAGGGTAAAACGGGTACCCTATTACTAAGGCTCCGCCGTCTGTCTGTCTGTCCGTCTGTCACCAGGCTGTATCTCATGAACCGTGGTAGTTAGATAGTTGAAATTTTCACAGATAATGTATTTCTGTTGCCGCTATAACAGCAAATACTAAAAAACAGAATAAAATAAATATTTAAGGGGGCTCCCATACAACAAACGTGATTTTTTTGCTCGTTTTTGCTCGATATTGATAACGGCAACAGATAGACGCTTGAAATATGCACAGAATATTTAGTTATATATTCACTTTTAAAATAAATAATTAAATAAAAATTAAACAAATATTTAAGGGGGCTTCCATACAACAAACGTGATTTTTATGCCATTTTTATAGATCATTGGTACGGAACACTTCGTGCGCGAGTCCGACTCGCACTTGGCCGGTTTATTGCTCGTTTTTGCTCGATATTGATAACGGCAACAGGTAGACGCTTGAAATATTCACAGAATATTTAGTTATATATTCACTTTTAAAATAAATAATTAAATTAAAATTAAACAAATATTTAAGGGGGCTGCCATACAACAAACGTGTTTTTTTTGCCATTTTTATAGAAATGCATCTAAAAAAGCAATATTTTGTAAAAAATTATGAGAATCTGTCATTAGGTTATTGTAATTTAAATAAATTATAAACTGACCCACTAAAACGTGAAAAATAAAAAGCTTTTTTACATTATATTTTTTTTTTAATAATGGGGCAGAAACAAGAAATATAGATAAAATATATTATAAATATATTATTTGAAAGGAAGAAAACACGTATTTGACATAATATACTCATGGAAGGCAAAGTCCCATATAAGTTAGGATAAGAACAAAAAGGTATAATTGCGCAGTTAGGTTCCTCATTTTTTATGTGGTTCCCATCAGTTTCCGCAACATAATAATCGGCGGTGGCGGCGGCGATGACTGCTGCTGCATCCCCATCCCGAACCCTTGTGCTTGCTGCAGCCGCTGCTGCGCCAACATGCTCTGCAAGTGTCTATGCTATGGAATCATGCTTGGATCCATCGCTTTCGGACTTTTCCTGCTTTTTGATACATTATTCTGTGAGTAACAGTTAATTTTCAGTCGGCTATCCATAGAATACCTAGAGAATAACATGTCCTCTTTCTTAAATTACGTGTCTTTTCTATTATAGTGAATTTGTTTGAACCGTGTTATGTTCGCATTATTACGGACTAACTTTTGCCCGCGGTTTCGCCCACGTGGATATCGGAAAATATCCCACGGGAACGTACTACCGGAAAACTTTTAAGTACACTGTGTTAATTCAGGTAATAAACTATATGTTGCCAAAATTTCATCCAAATTAGTTGAACCGTTTTTGCGCCAATCCGTAATATACATCCAGACAAACACACATCCGGATAAAATTTTAAAAATATTTTTTCCTCTTGTTCCCACACCTCGTAGTAATTCTTATTTTTTTTTAATATTCAGTGTACAGTTTTGACTTCATTACTTGTATTTTATACTACCTATCCCGATTTACCCGCTCCCGTGCAAATGTCGAGATTTTTTAAAATTTCGACTTTTCCTTTTTTTCCATAAGAACCTAATTTGGACCTACATTAAAAAAATAACCCGGGTTTAACAAAAAAATATTTAACATAAAATAGTTTGCTGATCGCACGGTATACGTTTGTAAGTACTAGCAACCGTGCGACTAGTCAATGATCAACGGACGGACAGTTAATGATAGTCGACCAACTTAAATTTGCAGTTGGAGAATTGACCATGACGTATATCGATGTATGGAAGAACATGTTTTTCAACTACAATGTTAAATTTGTTTTTGGGATAAATTCATCCCAACTACGGAACCCTTCATTGTGCGTGGCCCGACACCTACTTGGCCGGTTTTTATTTGTATAGATAGATTATGTATAGCTAATATGTTGTTCAACAGTTCCATCAGCTGATAAGAATGACGTCAGCACAAATGCAACGACGCCGACATCAAAAGAGTTGAGGTTCAACGATTACTAATTAACAGATTTACAGGTGAGCTGAAGGCTAAGTTCAGATGAACGCGCGACGACGCGCGCTTACACCGTGCGAACATTCAGTGAGAATGGACGTGGAGTAGGCAATTTGCTTGTGGGTTTTATACCGTAAACTGCGACGTCGCCGCGGAAAGCAAAGACGATACTGGGTGCACCCTATTTTAAGTCAAAGACTTTCTTTAAGCCTGTTTGTGACTTTATATCCCACACTAAGACTACACGAAGATCGATTTGTCAAGTATTTTAGGATGTCGATTGCATCCTTTGACTTTTTGTATGATTGCGTTGAAAAGGATTTGCAACCTACAGATGGTGCTGTAAGATATTGCATATCACCAAAAGTAACATTGAGTATTAGTAAATTTAGTAAATCCATTGATATGTCGTCCTCCATTTTTTTCGTCGCTCCTTGCGTCCGTCCGCCTCCAACCGCGCGGGTCAACTGAACAGGTCGATTTTTTTTTTTTTTTTTTAGGTATGGCATCTCGCAGTTGACCTTGAGAGGCCGTGACTGCTTAACCGGTCTTTCCTGTGGCTGCCCTAAGGTATTAGCTTAAAGCCTCCAGCCAGGAGCGTAAATATAAGTATTAAAAACTAAACTACAGCGCTCTAAGGACACCCCCTGTGGGGTACGAACCTCGGCTTAGGGCGTCGTTGGGGAAAAACAGCAAATTGGGGACAGGCTGGATCGAAAGTTTAAATTCATGATTATTAACGGGGATTACTATTAAATGCTACGGCTCACTCAGCCTCGGGGCTGGCGGTTCGACGTGCAAGGGACGGGGGGATCAATTTATTCTTGAACTTCGCGTGGTACCTCGGTGGCGAGGACGGAATGACGGTTTGTGTTTGTGCACTGTACTTGTGGCCCTATTGCTTTCCTGAAGGAGAGTAATGGGGTCATCCGGGTCTGAGAGAGTATGCCTAGGTCGGCGAGTCTGACTAATTTGAGTTGGCCTATAGCTAGCTGCCTGCACAACCCAGGGGTTGCGATGTCTATCTGGAACAGGTCGATACAGGAGTGTAGATCTTAAACCAACCTCTTGCGCGCGGTGCATGTCAGTGCGCGCGGGCACGCGCGGTGACGCGCGGTCATGTACACAACAACATTGATTTGTTACAATCTTAAACCGCGCGCCGAGCCAACCGCGCGTCGTCGCACGTTCATCTGAACTTAGCCTAATGTTACTATAAAATGTAATCTGTGAATGTTACTCTAAGGAGTAAAAAAACTTCAGAAAAATAAAAAAAATAACTGTCAAAAATTGACAAAGCAATTTGACAACAAACATGACCTGTTGCAAATTTTTTGAAAATGTTTGAAATGGTTTCAGTATTTGGTGATGTGGTACGTGAAATGATGTTGTGTTTGCGTTATATTTGTAGTACTTAATAATTCGCATAATAGTTTAAAAACCTTACGGCGAGAGTCGTTTTTCATAACCTTAATTTGAAAACACGTCCTATAATAATCAAATTTCCGTGTAAATGGTAGCGCAGAATAATAAAGTAATAACAATTATAAAGTGTACCTACCTCATCATCATCATCATCATCATTCTCCTGCCCCTATCCCAATTGATTTGGGGTCGGCGCAACATGTGCCTTTCATCCAAACTTCTCTATTAGTCGTCATCTCGGTAGTCACTCCCTTTCTGGCCATATCATCTTTCACACAGTCCATCCATCGTTTCTTTGGTCTTCCCCTACTCTTATAGCCATCGACATGCATACTCAAAACTTTCCTCACGACATTTTCCTCATTCCTCCGCATCACATGCCCATACCATGACAACCGATTTCCGCACAACTTTTCAGTCACCGGTGCCACTTTCAGGCTTTATCTTATGTACTAATTTCTTATTCTATCCATTCGTGTCACACCACACATTCCTCTTAGCATTCTCATCTCAGCTACATGCAATTGCCTTTCATTCATCCCATTTCAAAGTGTACCTAACTATTCATCAAAAAGTAACAGTAGAATGTGACATATTCAGTGAGACACACACTAAGCATAGCTTGTATCTTGTGGCTCAAGAGTGCGAGTATTACAAAGTTATAAAGGTTATAAATTGGTGAGCAGCCCATAACCGTTTATGTTGCCTATAGTTGCTGACAATGCAGCATTACCGTAAAAACTGTGTATTATCATTAACTATCGCCTCCGCAAACCTCCGATGACCTATGAAAATAGTTGTCGTACACATGGTCTGCTAACACTCGATGAAAGGCGAAAAGTTATGGATATGTGTTTGCTTTATGACATACTTAATGGACGCCTCGATTGCCCGGAGTTGGTCGCGCAGGTAACGTTTAACACTCCCCTACGGCGCACTCGTCATACTACGATGCTGCACGTGCCTCGGCACTCGACTAATTTTGCCCAAAATTGTGTATTGACTCGTATTGCTCGAATTTATAACGCGGATTTCTCTCAAGCGGATATATTTAACTGTAATAAACGTAAATTCAAAAAACAAATAATAAAAACCATAAGTGAAGGCAAATGACAAACATCTAATATCTTATCGTTCAAACTTTTTTTTTTTTTGGTCTTATCTATCAAACTATTTTTTTAAATCTTTAAAATTTAAACTTATGCAATACTTAAACTTGTACCTTTTGTAGTAGTTAGTTTCTTAGTAGGTAGTCCGTTCGCATGTTTTATATTTATCCTAGTTATACAGGGAAACCTAGTATTAGCCATACAATACTGTAATACATCTCTGTAACATACTATATGTATCGCTGTTGATTGCCTAAATAAATAAATAAATCATGTAGATAGCCTCCAATTTGTTTAGCTTTTGTTGTATTTTGTATTAATTTGGTGTCGTCTTCCTCAGCTGGGATAATATTTATGTGAGTTCAGACGCGTTAAACAGCGCAGTGCAAGTTATCCTTGGGATCGTCTGTCTCATCTTAGGCATCATAACTTTACTGTTCTTCTTCACTTACAACATGCTACGTAAGTATAAAACATTTTGTCTTAGGAGTCACAGACAGTCCGATGTGCAGGGCCTGCATGGAGGACTACGAGACAGCATCTCATGTGCTGCTAAACTGCCCGGTGGTCGCTACATATAGGGCAAAGTATTTCGATAACCCAGGTATCCTACGTGAGATTGTCTGTAACACCAAGGCGTTGCTGGCCATCCTTGAGGAGCTGGGGTGGATCAGACAACCGATTTTCCCACTCGTACGCAAAATACGCGCATTGACGTGGAGTTGCGGACACCAGCCCATATTACCTAAGTATAAAACATTTATGAACACTCTTTAAAATATTTCACATTATTAATTTTTAAACGCATTATATATTTTTAGTGTTTAGTTTAGTGTGCCTCGGAAAGCACGTTAAGCCGTTAGTCCTGGCTGTCATTTGTGGATCTTTAACAGTCGTTAGGGGTCGACAGAAGCCCGAAAGTCTGACAACCAGTCTTACCAAGGGGTATGGTACCAGTTACTAGGTTGAGGAGGTCAGATATACCCTATGACACTCGGCAATACTGTAGCATCCCATTAGTGAAAGAATTCCTCTTGCAACCTCACAAACTTAACCTTATAATATTTATATATATATACATAGTATAGATGGATAAGGAAACTTTGATGTTTTGTCAAGCCTTTAAAACCGTACCAAACAGTGGCTAGTCACTGGTATTAGAACAAGTTTAAAAGCTTCAGCTTCGTGGGGCAGAACAAATTATCGGAGTAAAGTTAATTAGGAACAAGTTCTATTAAGAAGAACACAAAGGTACGGTGCACGTAAGTGAGTTTGTAATTGAAAAAGATAATTAGCTGGGTGTACTCAGTCTAATTATTGGTTACGCAATGCGACAGGTGTACGGTTAGGTATCTACAGCAGCAGCACAGGCGCACAGTAATTGTGATAGTATTCTCATTTATGTGAGCATTACTAAATGTATTTCTAAAATAAGATATATGTAGTAATGGAGAAAAACGGAGTAAGAGACAATGTAGCTTTTTTTAACGAACATATAACTTTTCCTTGGTCAGTATAATTATATATAGTCTTCTAGACCGAATTTCGGCCATGGCGGCCAATCACAGCGGAGACTGCCATCTACACGGGAGATATTATCGTGCACAAGTGTGTGTGCGCAGACACAGGTGTACTCACCCTTCCCTCACTCTCATAGTCCGATGGGACGGCATTTCGACACGACCGGAGAGAGATCAAACGCAGGACCAACGTGGCGGCGGTGTAATATCCCCCGTGCCTCGGAAAGCACGTTGTTCAATATAGCCAGTGTTATTAATAGTTAGTATTGACACTATTCCACTAGTAAAGTCTCACCCTAGATTTCTGAAAGCTTATTAGTTGTTGCTACAGATTTACTTATCAGATATACTGGATTGGGATCCAGGGTTCCAGAATTCTATTACCATATACCTACATCTGGACATATGTAAACAAGTGCCTCGTAGGAAAGGTTATCTGTTAAAGTCCGTTTATTAAAACGTATGTTTGCATTTTCCACAGAATGAAAATCATTGGCAGAGAACTAAAGAATATAAATTTTAATAAAGATCATCGAACTATGGAGAAATTGAAAGAAGATGAAATGAAGAATACGTTTTGTGAATTGTGTAATAGTCTCAACAAATGTGCTGTAAACAGTTTTAGTTTAGTGACATATCGTGACTTGTTTGATCTTAGTGGTCTATTTACAATATTAAAACAATTTTTGCAACAGAGTTCTCAAAGTGTTTTTCATTTTGAAATAATTTATCAACACGCGACATAATATAGTCAGTTCTTGAAATCGCTTCAGCTACTATAAATTATGATTCTGGTCGTATAAGAAAATAATATATAATACGAAAAATGTGTGGTTGCTCCGGATGCTCCGAAGAAATCTCTTTAACTCGAGGGTTGGCCAATGAGAAGGCCGCGCAGCGTCGCGTCGCATCGTCGTCAGA
The DNA here is from genome assembly GCA_963921375.1 of Tiliacea citrago. Taxonomy (NCBI): domain Eukaryota; kingdom Metazoa; phylum Arthropoda; class Insecta; order Lepidoptera; family Noctuidae; genus Tiliacea; species Tiliacea citrago. Next base: position 18,405,269 of record OY992796.1, read on the forward strand.
TAAGTTATTGCAAAATGAGGATTGAGGATCTAGTAAATAGCCAATTCCAAATATATATATTTTATAACACTTTTAACCTACTATTTTGACATAAACTACAAAAAAGTACTTAAGAACTTTAATAACAAAATCTAAGCGAAGTTAAAATTGTACATTGAATATTTTTGAAAAAAAATAATTGGTTTGAGGTCTGAGATCGTTCTAATGCCGAAAATATAGTTGTCGTATTTAGCTTTGGAATAGTGCCTAAAAATTAGTTATCAATTGCTTATATTTGCTTACCATGGTGAGAGAATTGCTTATTTCATAAGTTAAAAGAATTAAAACATTTAAGATTGACCGACCATTCTGATGTTAGAACGGCTGGTCAATCTCTGTAGAGAAGTAACTATGTGGAATTACTGAAATTTTCAAGGGCTAAAAATTGCTTATTAATTGCTTATTTCACAATTTATAACCCTAGACCCTGTTATTCCTGTTATTCTTTCTTTAAGCTAGCCATGAGTTTAAAAAGCCTCTGCGCCTGATAAATATATGAGACCAAAGTGACGAATGTGAAAATTGCGTTTATATATCAAAAGGTATTATTACTCGTTTCTTTGTTTTCTGAAATAACTAAATGGCGCCTATATTATTTTTAATCATGGCTGTATTTATTAACTATGTAGGATATATCTTACTGACACGGAATCGGATCGGATTTAATAGTGGCTTAGCCGACAGTTTTTTTTAGGGGAAGCCAACTGTCAAGATGGCGCTGTCGTAGATAGTTCCCAAAACAAGCTAATAATACAAGGCGTGAGGTGGTTTTATTTTATTTTTGCGAGAAAATGACGCTTTGTTGTGTTCCTAAATACTCTGAAATCGAAGTTCACGATTTCCCGATAGACCTTTTTAGTAATTAATTTTAAAAAAATGTGTAGTAAGTGGCGTTCTATAGTTTCTGCCTACCCCCATGGGAAGAAGGCGTGAGTTTATGAATGTTTAATAATGAATGTGTTTTTATGTTTAATGTTTGGGTGAAATGCCCAAGCAAAAATAATACACGGCAAACCTGAGAACGGTAGTGCAATGTGCTGATTTTTAATTTTATATATTTTTTCTCAACAACGTAAGTACTTCTCTACCTTGACAAAAAGAATCATTGATTTCTTACCCTCTAATATACCAAAAAAAAAATTACAGTGTTATTTTATCATCACGGTGGCCTGTCTTGAACCCAATTCTGCTCATAAAATACCTTCCCCTGCAAATACATTCGTAATATGGATTTAAATCGATTTTGTTATCATTAAATTATAATATATTCGATGAAATAAAACTATTTTTGTTTGTTTATCTTCTTTCTCATGGATTTGACAGGCAATCAACTTTTGTCTGGAAAAAAGTTATCATTTCAGAGGACAGTAAGTTTTAGTAGAATAGCCATGTCAACATTGCGTTGTTACGCCCCTCTCACCTTTCCTCACTTCGGATCAGTCCGGCTAAAGCTCTCTGCGCGAACGCACCGGTCCCAACGTCTTGAGGTTTCCCACCAAAAAAGTAAGTTTATCATTTCAGTAATATGGGGACAAAAATAGTTTCATTTCGGTGGCTGTTATAACTCGTGCTAGATTCGTTTAATTTATTTCAAAATTATGTATTAAATTCGCCGTAAGTACTGTTTTGTTCGAGTAGTGTTCATATTTTTTTAATAATTTTATTTCGGAGTTAAATGTAGAACTAACCTCTATTATCTCATTGTTATCATTTCAGTGGATTCGGTGGACTTTTATACTTAATTACAGTCCACCGAAATGAAATGTATCTCCGAAATGATAAAACCATAAAGTTTTAGAGATCCTTGTGTCAAACACAAAGTCATAGTTTTGTAATGTACTTTTACCTAGATTATAGATTAGATTATTCGGGTGTATTTGTTGTGTAATATTTGTGTTTAAGATATATAATATATACATATATCTATGTAGTTAGTACATGCATATAATTTAGATACACATTTGTTCGGCTCAGCGATAATGTGATGAGTGTGTGAGTCATCACAGTGTAGATTATTATACCTACTAATGGTCAACAAAATAATTATTTCGAGGTTTTTTTTTTATAAGTCACTTGCCTTTATTTTTATATCATTTATTATGAGTAAATAATATTTGATATAATTACAAAATTTCTAAATTTTACAAGATATAACAAATAAATCTATAATTTTATTTGATATAATGATCAGTTAATATAATAAACAGTTGATATAATTTTATATTAACTAATTTTTAAAAGCATAACATCAAATCAAATCATTTTATTTGTAGATCATAGGTGAAAAAAATGTAAAGGTACAGATGTCAAAGTTTCTAAAAATGATCGTTATGTCTTGCCGGCAGCGGCGTACAAATATTCTAATTATAATTCTGAAATATTCAAATTAAAATTACTAATTGTATTATTATGTCAATTTATAGATTTACAGGGTGGAATTTTGTAATGCCACCTGGAGGGAAAGTACTCTTAATACTGCAGATAGAAAGTTTTACTCAAAGAAAGCATTCCTTTATTTTTGAATAGAAAGCAAACTGCATTCAAAGATTTTCGAAAATTCTCTTCTCCCACACGCGGGAATCGAACCGGCTAAAATCTGAAAAAATTATACCCTGCACTTTTATTGCATCGATCGTTAGGGTCAATTATAAGGATGAAATCTCTCTAACAAACATGAAAAATTAAATGAAAGGAAAACCAGGAAATCTTAAATTAATTTAATTATTTACAAAAAATGGTAAACTAACTAATTAGTTGCTCGAAATGGGCTCCATTCTCTTGGATACACAAATTTATTCTTTTAACGAATTCATTTCTAGTAACCTTTAATAAAGTGTTGTGGTGAATATTATAAATCGTATTCTGAACTTCAACTCTCAACTCGTTGTCATTCGCATAAGATTTCATGTAAATTTGATTTTTTACATTTTTTTACTTTTAGATTTTTTACACAAAAAAAAATCTAATGGGGTGAGATCTGGCGATCTCGCAGGCCATCTGATTGTGCCGTTTGTACCAATCCAGGTATTAAAATGGTTATTAATGTAGGCAGTAGTGATTCTGCTGTTATGTGCTGGAGCACCATCTTGCTGTAGAATTATTTGGTTTCGCTCTTCCTCGGGGAAACCATTTAACTCGTTTCTTAAGAGATCCAGTATTTCAATATACTTGACAGTGTTTAAATGACCTTCGTACACGTGGACTAACACTACATTATTTTTCATAATTCCGCACCAAACGTTGAAAGAAAATCTTACTTGATTGTTAGTTTCATGAACACGAACAGGATTCACTCGAGACCAATAATGGTTATTGCGGCGATTGTACATGCCATTATTGCTGAAGTTGGTTTCGTCAGACCATACAATGTTACTCAAAAAATTAGGGTTTCGGTCAATTTCTCCAAGCATGTTTTCACAAAATTGTAATCGTCTGTCACGATCCCCAATATGCAATTTTTGCACCAACCGACCTTCACGATAGCATTTATACTTATACTTTTTCAGCACTTTAAGTACGCGAGTGTGGGTTGTTCCTAATTCATCGGCAGCATCTCTACTTGAAGCCTTTGGAAATGATTCAAAGTATGTTAAAACATCTAGTTCAAAATCGAAATAGTTTTGCTGAATAGTTTGCCATCTCTTCTTGAAACCACCGTATTCTTTAAATTTTCTACCATTCTTTTCAATACGAACCGAGCAGAGCTAGATTCACGTTTTTGTTATTTAAAAAATAAGCTTCCATTAAATCAAACTGTTCTTGATAAGCCATTTTCACCGTGAGACAAAATGTGAAATGAGTTGTAAAAACAATCAAATGTGAATAACAACTATGACAATCTAATTTTCAAATTTTAATCTAACATTCCATATTTAAATGACTTAATTATTACTTAATTATATATATAATATTACTTAATTACACGCAGCTACGAGTATGTCGCAAAGGAGTCTGCATTACAAAAGATGGATGTTAGTTAAAGAGCTTTAACTTGACTCATTGAATTTGTAACTTCAGATTTCCTGGTTTTCCTTTCATTTAATTTATCATGTTTGTTAGAGAGATTTCATCCTTATAATTGACCCTAACGATCGATGCAATAAAAGTACAGGGTATAATTTTTTCAGATTTTAGCCGGTTCGATTCCCGGGTGTGGGAGAAGAGAATTTTCGAAAATCTTTGAATGCAGTTTGCTTTCTATTCAAAAATAAAGGAATGTTTCCTTTGAGTAAAACTTTTTATCTGCAGTATTAAGAGTACTTTCCCTCCAGGTGGCATTACAAAATTCCATCCTGTATATTAATACGAGTATGTCAATTTCCAATTATATTATTACGTCAATTTCAATTAATTACATATAAATGGATTAAAGTTATAATAAAACTAAAGTCAAAAAAATTAAAATACATCTTGACTGTATAATATATTTTTGCGGCTAATAAGTTTAGAAGAGCCTTTTTTAAATTTTGTATGCTGCCAACATCTTTTATTGCAATGGGCAGCTTATTGTATAATTTAGGACCCATTCCTAAAAAGCTTTTTGAATAGAGCTCAGTTTTGTGTGGAATAGCACATATATCATTGCGCCGCGCCGCTTTGATCTGAGAGTTTGAAACAAATGCAAGTTCAATCTAACGAATACTGCTGTCTCGTATATACTGTCCTGTCTCAGTGTTTATCTAAAATTTGTGGAAATCAAACCTAACAAAGTACGGAACCCTGGCTGCCCGGCACGGCTGTTCTTAGCTGTATCATTTCGGAGGATTTATTTCATTTCAGTGGACTCTTAAAAATTCATCCTTAAATATTTATGTAAGTTTTGATGAAATTTGATGTCCACTTACGCACAATGTTATAAAATAGGCTAAAGTTTTATTTGTCACTAAAAATATGTAGATAGCATTGAAATAAAAAAAATCCCACCGAAATGACACATAATTATCTCTTGTTGAAATTCACCCGTTTACGCAATGTTCAACATTCGACACTTTGCTCTCATATATTTAACAGGCGCAGGGGCTTTGAAACTGATGGCTAGCTTAAAGAAAGAATAACATGAATAACAGGGTCTAGGGTTATAAATTGTGAAATAAGCAATTTTTAGCCCTTGAAAATTTCAGTAATTCCACATAGTTACTTCTCTACAGATAAGTGAAATGTTTTAATTCTTTTAACTTATGAAATAAGCAATTCTCCATGGTAAGCAAATATAAGCAATTGATAACTAATTTTTAGGCACTATTCCAAAGCTAAATACGACTGTTGACCGGCGATTCTGACGTTGACTGCATATAATATATTCCCGATAAGTCTGGTCAACCAATAAGTTATATATTATCACGCTATTACTATGGGCGATGAGCAATATTGCATTATGTTTGTATGCCTCTAAGGTTTACAGAAAATTCTAAAAAGACGAGCCAAACAGTTACAGATTTGACATTTTAAATGATTACCATCACGCTATATGGAGCTAAGAAATCAATTATCATGGCATACCTATGCAGGGTGGATTTTTAAGATGGGAAGTAAGGATATCTTACCGTTGTAGCTACAAAAATTCGGTCTTAGAAGACTGTCCTAAAAATCTGAGACATATTGATCTGCATTAGCAGATTTAAAAAAAAATGTACAGCCAGCAAGAAAATGAGCAATTTTCACTTTTTTATGCCAATAGATCCTAGCTATTTCATATGAGAGAGTTAGACCAACTGACATTTGATGCTTCGGATCTGGTTCATTTGCGCGAATGACATTTCTGCAAAAGACACTTGCGCGAACCCACCTGCGCGAAAAGATGATTGTCGTGATTTTGTGATGATTTTTCGTCATAGGTGTCGTAGTTATCGTTTTCGAGGTCTCTGGTAACAATAATGGAGACACAATCAAAATTTGAAATGGCGTTACCGAAAATTTGCAAATTATTTATCATGGGTGTCGTTTTCATGGTTTTCGAGGGCGCTAACAACGATAATGGAGTCAAAATAAAAACTCAAGATGGTGCCAAATAAAAAAACGGAACCCTTTAAGGATCACTTCATTGTCTGTCCTTCCGTCTTTCATTCATTTTTTCTTTCTTCATCTTTTCATTCATTCATTTCATAATCTTAAAATAAAACAAATTATTAAAAAAAAACAAAAAACCCGACTGCAAAAATATGAACTGAAAGGATGGAAACAAGATGAAAAGTAAACCATCATCTTGTCAAACTGGTCAATTGCGTGTCAGAAAACGCACAATGAAGGGTTACGTAGTTAGGATGAATTTGTCCCATCAAAATATGTCGCATGAATGGCCGTATTTTTTTATTGCGTTAACTTTGAAGCTTGATTTTTTATAGAGCTCTAACGCTACATTCTACGTAGGCGGTTCAAAGCGAACGCGATTATGAAGCGATTCTATGCGGTGACACGCGAATTCAATGCGATGCGGTGCGACGTGCAACGTTTAGAAACTGTCACTCGATTAAATGTTTTTCTTGGTAATAAGTTTGATATTAACTAAGCAATATGAGGATAGAGAATATTTGATTGGTTATTCTATGATATGCATATTAAAACATAAAATTTTATTTGTAACAAAAATCATTAATTTAAGTTTCTTCAAAGTAAGTATTCTGCGTATTGATTATTCTATGAAATGATAATAATTACGAGAAAATTTTTATGTGGAACGAAATTCTATGAAACAATTTTCTATAAAACAACGTACAACCGATTTTTTACCCTATATGATGTCCCTCTGGACAAAGATCAAATGCATCCTATTATTTCGTCGATTCCTTTGTGGTTAGTATGCCAGAAAAAAACAATTCTAATCTGTCATGTTGACAGAAATTATTTATCTCTCGTAGAAGAGTAGGCAGTATATTCTTTGATCTCTCGGTGTAAGAGAAGTACTGTATTATATTCTTTGTTAATTATAAAAACACTGTGGAGATCAGGTGCAGAACAAATAAAAGATGATGATTATTAAAATAATTTAATCCTGTAATCATTGATGTATAAATCATCTGAGCTTGCAATGTGGTAAATCTTGTCTATTCACAATAATTATTAGAAATAAATAGATCATTACAGTTGAGTTATTTATAGATCGTTACGGTGAACACATTCATCAATGGCATATCGTTTTGCTGGTAAAAAAGTGAAAGCCCCACACTGAACTCAAACTGAAACCGTTTAATTCGATTAAAAGCTCGCAGGAGTGGGCCCCTTTTTCTCAATCTCATTTCTTACTTGTGAGTGAAGTTTGGAAAGAAAATTGTTTGGCTTGGTGGGGTGGAGGAGGGAGGAAACGCATGTGAGTAAAAGAGTCAAGAATATAAATGTTGACGGGTGGTTCTCCACCCGTCAACATTTAAAAAAGATGGATGGATTGTGTGAGGAATGATAGGAAAGAGAAGGGAGTGAATGGTAGCGTAACGGCAGATGAATGGAAGAAGAAAACGTTGATGCCGACCCCAAGAAACATGGGACTAGGGCAGCAAGATGATGATGGTGATACGAATAGTGCGCTAGTGCAAAATCAATCCCACGATTGTTGTATGTGTAGCGGCATTAAGATCGCCACATGCGAACTACGCGTCACACTGACGTCACGCAAAATCCTGCATCGCGCAAGTAGAGTTTACCGCGCAACTAACATATATAAAACATCCTGATATCAACCGTTGGGCAGTTGCCTACCAGACACAACACCCGTCTGGTCGAAGGAACCTCCATTTTCTATAGAATAGAATAGAATAAAACTTTATTTTTAGGTTATAGGTAGGTATAGGTAGCTTTAGGTTAGTACAATGACAATATTGTTTTTTTTTTTAAACTGCATAAATCACTGATTATTACCTCCGACACCCAAGCTAAGATTAAACTTGTGTTATGGGCGCCAGGGCTCTCTCTATAACTATGGAGGATGAGTGAATTTTACACCCTGTTCCTCATGCCTCTATATAATTATGTTCCGTGTGGTGCCGGACGTAAAGAATAGCACCATCATATTTCTTTCCGTGGGTGTCGTAAATGGCGACTAAGGGACTTACTAGAGAATGGACAGCAGCGTCTTCTATGTAATTTAACACCATACTGCGATCGCCAACCCGCCTGCCAAGCGTGGCGATTATCGCAAACCCCCTCTTTGGGGGAGGCCTATGTCCAGCAGTGGACGTCTTTCGGCTGAAATGATGATGAATGATGATTGTTGTTTGAGGGATTAGAGAACTCTTAGAAGAAGCGGGAACTTCATTTTCTTAAACAACCATCAGACGAAGCCTGCACGATCGGGTCGATAAGGGGCGAAGATTTGATTTTCATTTAAAGTAAGTCATAAATCACAACATTTTTGGATGAGAGAATTTACGGTATTTGAAAATCGATGTTGGCAAACTGTAGGTATGGCGCCGTAGCAGCTGTAATTCTTCAGTGACAAATACTTTTTAGCAAAATCAAATCTGCGCCTCTTTTTAAGTTTCCATACCTCAAAAGGAAGAAAAGGAACCCTTATAGGATCACTCGTGTGTAATTTTTTTTTCTTATAGTTACAGGAAAACCTATAAGAAGTCTATGGTCTTAAAGTTACATGGTAAATCACTCAATATTGTCCGTACAAACTAACATTTACGGTTTAATACATTTTTTTATTCACTATTTAATACATTTGCAGTTGGAATGTATGAGGAACAATATCTTTCAACTACAATGTTGAGTTTGTTCTTGGGATAAATTCATCCCAACTACGGAACCCTTCATTGTCAGTGGTCTGACATGCACGGTTTTTTTGCTTCTTCCAAGATGCTAAAGAAACCGCGAGCAACAGTATAAAATTATAAGTTCACCTAAACTATAAGTTCATCTAAATTATAAGTTCACCTAAATTATAAGTTCACCTAAATTATAAGTTCACCTAAATTATAAGTTCACCTAAATTATAAGTTCACCTAAATTATAAGTTCCCTAAATTATAAGTTCATTTACATTTTTGGTTGCAGTTGTTGCGTAGCACAAACCTGCTGCGTTTGCCTCATATTATTGGTACCTGGCATACTAGCTGTGATGACGGGCATGTTTATATACAATTTGTATGTTGCAGAGGAATAATTAATGATTGCATTTAAGAAGTAAGACGATTTTGTTCTGGTTGGTTGATTCATCATCAACCGGCGGTTACTGTAAGCACCATAATATAAATTATATTAATTTAATTATTGTTGACGTAACGGCCCCGTATAAGGCTGCCTGTCCACCGGAGCGGAGCGAGGCTGCGGAGCGGAGAAACGGATAAATATTAACCAATAGGATTGCAAATCCCTGTCCACTTGCAATCCTATTGGTTAATATTTCTCCGTTTCTCCGCTCCGCAGCCTCGCTCCGCTCCGGTAGACAGGCAACCTAGCGAGAACCTCGTGAAAGCCGAGAAAGATAAGCAAATCAAGGATCTTGACTTGGCTCACGAGGTTGTCGACATGTGGGATGTGGAATCAGCGACAATTGTGCCGATAGTCATGCCGACCAATGGCTTAATAGCTAAGAGCCTCGATCAACACCTCAGGAAGCTCTCGTTAGACAGCTGGATTAAGGGCTTGATTCAGAGAGCGGTACTTCTGGACACAGCTCGTGTTGTTAGCAGGTTCCTCTCTTTGAAGCCCTGACCGCAGGTAGGTTTTTTCCTGATACCGGTGGGCTACAATTTATTTTTAAGTGTTTCCTTTATTTTCTTAAAAATGTAATTTACACTTGTTTTTGAATTAATAAAGAATATAATAATATTAATTTGAAATACCTATGTAATGTAAAATCCCGTGTCAGGTGACTCTTGTTATTTCCCAAACTATTTTATCCATTATGGCGACGTTTAATAAAGACCCGAAAAGTATGTAGCACCTGGGGGTCTACTCTCTAAGTCCGTCAACGAAGATACGGGCCCGTCCAAAAATAATTGATCCGTCAAAACAAGTGACAAATTCAATTTTCTAATGTATTTACTTGGATGCATGTATATTACTTGTATGTATGTATTTTCCTAATGTATTTACCATACACATCGGGATTAGGGAACACTATCAAATCATGTTGTCATTCAGTTTTAATTCGGGCTCTGAACTAATCTTTTGTCCGTAAGTGATACGGAGTAGGAAACGCCCAAAACTTCGGCCGAAATTACGGATTTCGTGGTTAGGGAGTAGACGTCCCCTGCACCGTAGCACGCCTTACTGTCAAAGTAAAAAAAAAAAAAAAAAAACTTTTTCGTTGCAGTAAACATTGAAGAAACTTATTCAAGCATACGATGACTAAAATACATATCAGATTTTAAGTGCAGAAGATTTAATATGAGACATTTTTCTTTAAGACGCCTATCCGACATTGCTAAGGAAATCAGACACTTGACTTGTAGAGTAATTTTGTTAGTACAGTAGTTTTGTGCTAGTTTTTTTTTGTAATGATTAAGTTGAATTTAGTGATTAAATAAAAATTAGCATTGATGTTGTCGTAATTATTTATTAAGTAAAGGATGTAATGCATTCAGCAGGACTGCTAGATAGACCACCTTAAAGAGCCAGATCTCACCGGGACGCCATAGCGACTTGCCAGGTCGCGCTGCCATCTAAATTTATACCTAAAGATATACAGGGTGACTTGTAATTTGACGTATTCCTTCCAAGACGTGATAGTGTGACCTATTTGCAACAACTAAGCCCCCATAAAGTACCCCAGTAATTTAAAAACACGCGAACGAAGTGATCAGTGATTAGCTCTTTGACTGCGAATATTAAACTACTAACCACTCAAAAGTGGCGTCTAACTTGAGACTGGCTAAATAAACGTCGTCACAACCCAGCAATCCTTCCTGGTTGCTGGGTTGTGAGAAGGTAAAGGGATAAACCAGTTAATTAATTCGATTATCACAAAATTTTAAAATATTAAAACAATAACAACAACAGCACTTTTCGTACCTCGTTAGATCAACTGATTAAATGAAGATGTCTTCTCCGTAATTTGTACGCTTAATACCATAGTAAAATTATTTAATAACTGGTGGCAAACATGAACGTAGATGAATTTTGAAAATGGTTAATAAAACTTCTTAAAACTATTAATTGTTTGATGTTTTAGAAGTTTGGTTACATGGAAAGGTTTGTTGGTTTGTTTGTTGAATTTGAGAGTTTTGAAAAAAATGATGTTTAGTGACTAATTCTGGGAAGTTTTATAAAAAAATGTCGATTCCCATGAATTTTCGCCTAGGCTTTTTGGGATGCTTAATTGTTGCAAATGGGTCACACTATCACGTCCTGGAAGGAATACGTCAAATCATAGGTCACCCTGTATAATGGGTGGCTCATCCAGCGTCCGCTTGGTTACGCAGCCAACCATACATTTTGTTGGTGACGCAACGACGTCGTTGCGCCGCCATGGCGATGACGTCCCGGTGAGGTATGGCTCTAAAAGGCAAAGGAGACGGACTAGATGTTGTAGCCGCTGTAGGCGAAGAACCATATTGTGTTGTGGCGCAATTTGGGAGCGGCCTAGTATCAGCAGTGGACTGATACAGGTTGAGTTGATTGTAGGTAGTGCAATTAACCAGCACTGGTAACTGTTTAGGGTTATAACACGGTATGTGCTATGTTTATTGGTATAACGCGTTACAAAAGGAGATATTGTAACACGTTTCAAAAGCAGATATAACGCGTTTCAAACCCAGATGAAGATCCTAATCTACTTTTCGTCTTTTTTGCCATATTCACACACATTTTTCCAATAAGTCTGTTCATTAGCTATTTATAAAGATATTCTTTTCTATTTTTTATTACTTTTTTTTACAAATCCAGTTTTGCTTTGATGAACAATTCATTTCTATCACAATGACTACTTACTCGTACTGATATACGAGTATTGTACCTAAACCAATTTATTTCAAGAAGCTAATGGCCAATAGACGGAGTAGATAAACCATAAAACATATAGCCAATGCGGGTGGGTTGTCATGTATCATGACATTAGATATAAAATTACATAATGGATGCTTCGACATTCGCTATAAAATGCCGAAGGGCGCGCAGCTCTAAACTGCCTAATAAAATAGGCAGAGTGTATCATTTCGGATAATCGATACTCGATGCACGAAGGTAATGTTACGTGTCACCACTCTAGTATGGCAGGTAGAAGGTCCTCCCGGATTTATTGTTGGAATACAGCTTTTTTACGGTTGTAAGATTTTTCCATATTTTCATCTATTTTATGTAGTTTTTAGGGTATATCGATGAATTATTTTGATGTTGATGAGCTAGTATTAAAAATTGATATATGTGAAGCCCAAACAGGAATTTGTTGGGTTCTTGATTATTACTTTAGTCATGCACAACTTTAGTAGAATCTTAATTTCTTGGTATTTAGTATAAAATTATTTAATTCCAAGATTTCATAACACGCATTACTGTGATACCAAAATGCGGTAATTTATGCCAATTTTTGTATAATTTCTAAGGTGTAAACCAACTGGTGGTAGGGGGCTTGTGGCTAAGTAATAATGGCCGCACGGGTCGATCGATCAGGTTAAGCTACGCTTGCCGCGGTTGGTGCGCGGATGGGTAACCATCTTTATACACCGTGCCTCGGAAAGCACGTTAAGGCGTTGGTCCCAGCTGTCATTCGTGGATCTTACTTGATAAGACTGGTTGTCAGACTTTCGGGCTTCTGACGACCCGTAATGACTGTCAAAGATCCACGAATGACAGCCGGGACCAACGGCTTATCGTGCTTTCCGAGACACGCGGGAGTCACACAATGACTGTAAAATATGCATAAAAAATCGACTGTTGTAACATTGCTATGAGATTAAATAACAAATCTATGAATAAATTGTGATAAAAATGTATATAAAAACAACGTAAAGTATTTAAATGTTGAAATTACATTGCCATTTCCTAAATCACATAGAAGTGTCTAAAGTAATTACCTACTTTCGAAATTAAAGGAGTTACGTAAAGGGGAAGTTTGCGAAAACGGTTCCTCAAAGTACGAAATTGGAATTTTCTTAACTCTTTTGACTTTTAAGAATTATGTAGAAGCTATTAAATTGTTCAGAATTCATTCGTTCACTGCATGTTTAAGATTTGATCATGATTACAAAGTGATAGCCATTGTGATAGCAGCGTTCTACAATATGTATTTTAACACCAAAGTCAAATTATTTATTTCAAATATGCACTTTAGAACCTCAAACTTTACAAAAAAATTGAATTGATTCTAGTTGCCACTTCCAAAAGGTAGTTTCGTATGGAGGACAATGGGCAAAAAACTCCACCGTGGCTCCTTAAAAAAAAAGAAAAAAAAAAGTTTTATAATATTTTGTTTAAGATAAATAATTATATGTAAGGACGATGCATCTATAGGATAAAATTACTATACCACAAAAGGTACAAAAAATGAAGCAATGACACATAATTTACACTCACATATTTACAAACAACATACTGCGACCGCCAACCCGCCTGTCAAGTGTGTAGACGATTATGGCAACCCTCCCTTTTGGGGAGGCCTGTATATGATGATGATTATTTCACTGAGTGGAAGGGAATCTTTCCTTGTGCACCTATGATGATGTTGAACTAAGTGAAGAGTTTTGAATCTTTTACAAACTAAAACCTTCAGTACGTCGACATCCAAATTGCTGAACATGGAGCATGGCTTCCATGTTCAGCAATTACTACAGAATAGACAATACTTAGAGTAATTACTACTCTTGCATCTACCGGTTACTTTAAGTCAAAGTCAAAGATTTATTTGCTGACAAATATGGTTACAAAAGTTCTTACAGTGGTAGTATTATAGTAGCTTAACATATTTAATCAACACATAATGACATGCAAATTTATGGTATCTATGTACAATTAGGTCATTTAAATTTAAACTGAAGGATGCATGCAAAAGTATTGAAAGTTAAATTGAACTACAGATTGATGCTCAAAAAAATTATGAAACTCCAACAATTTTCTACTACAGTTCAAACATCCGTTTCTGTCGCGGTCATGATGTGACGTCATTGTTCACGAAACTGCTTTGTTTACATCTGTTTTTTAGCCCCAAATCTTATATATTAAATAATTGTTTATGCTTTATTCAAGTAGAAATCGCGCTTAGATATTTACCTTAGTGAGATTTCAAGCATTTAGCAAAGAATAGATTTTATTCACATGTTTTGTTTCGTCACTTCCGGCATTTTCGAAGAGGACGCGTTTTGAGTTTGCGTTCCGTTCCACCAAAAAACGCAATATAAATTAATTAATTGTAAAATAAGATATGCATTCAAAAATGTAAAAAATATTGGAATTTGTTTCTTGACTCCCCTACACAATGTATATTAAAATGATGGATACGTTTTGAATTACGTGCATATTCCCTATTCTCAATTAACAAACTGCGTAAAGCCCTTCTGAAGCGGACCATTCGAAGTTGTTTCATTTGATTAGGGATCTTGTTAGAGATCTATATACATAAGGGTCTAATGACCTAATTATCTGGACTTACGCCACTATCTTCATTCTTTAGATTTAAAAAATATTTACGGTCTATAACTGGCTATCTGTGTGCGCCTCACCGAGCCGTAAACAATTAATACAAACATTCAAATTCCTACGTTGCATAGATTTCGCGAAAAACCTCTGTGACAAACGGACAGAAAAGTGATGTTACAAAGGTTCTGTTTATAGGGTTCCGTATATCTGAATGACAAAACGGAATCCATATAGGATAACTCGTGTGTCTGTCTGTCACAGCCAATTTTAATACACATGTTATTTACCTATATCGAATTATTGTAAACATATTTTTGTCAGACCAAATCGTTTATTTTTAATCACACTTACACCACTATAATTACAATAAGATTGTTCACATACAATGTACACATATAACTTTATAAATAATCAAAACACAATTAACACATTAACGAACACGAAAGTTTCCCAATGCAAAACTACTGTAAAATACTTAATTTAAGTTGCGGGTATACCTACTCAATTTCACTCCGCGCATAATACTTTGTCACAACACCAATTTTATCTCGTCTGCTCAACGTCCCTACGTCACTGCCGATCAGAGATCCAGCAGAATATCAGCGTCAGGTATATTTGCCTGACACATGCTGAGCTGGACTCCCACTTGGTGCAACCTTGAGACGCACACCGCACCTAATACTATTGATTAATTTTTATTAAGTCATAGTGCCACTATTTCTAGTATGTTCTTCTTTTTTTGCCTATTGTTTTTTATATAAATTCTTTTAAGTTGATATCTATTATTTTATTGTGCTATTGTGTGTTGTGTTAGACTTTTGTGTGCACTGAATAAATGTTTTATCTATCTATGTATCTATACCCATCACATCTGCGGAGTTTTGCTAGCTAATTTAATTTGAACCTGTATAATATTATAAATTGTTGGATTTTCTATTAAAGGAAGAAATTAAGTACCTACTTTTTCGTAATTAGGAAAAGTAAGTAAGTAGGTATCTGATAAGTAAAAGGGACTATTTAATTTTGATTTTCGGGTAAGTACGTAGTTAAGCAGACATCAAAGAATTAAATTAATTGAATATTGTACAAATTAATTTTCTTGTACCAGCCGTGTGCCCGGTGGGATTTGTCATTGGCAATAATGACTTGGTTGGTTAAAAGTCCACCAGTTCATGTTCAGCTTTAACAACCACCAGATTGCCAGCTCATTCAGCAGAGTTAATATGATACGTGGTGGCTCTTTAATAATTGTTCGTAATAATATGAAATTTAAAGAACGTAAGGATATTGTGAGCCTCTCTGTTGAGCGAGTTATTGAAATAGCGTGCATTGAGCTTGAGCAGTTCATTGTAGTGAGTGTATACAGGCCCCCATGTGCTTCATATAATATTTTTGAGAAATATATGGAAGAAATATTGCATTAATAATGCATAGAGAATGCTGCTGGCCATTCTCGCCCATAGTCGCCTTTTACGACACCCACGAGAAGAAATAGGATGGTGCTATTCTTTACGTCCGGCACCACACGGTTTTTTTTTGGGTGTTTGTTCTCATAACTCGTCAAAATGTAGGGAACAGCTAATTTTGTTTTCTTCGAGTATATACTTATATTCCCCATTTTTGTGTACTGGATCATACCTAGATATTGAAAGTCGAAATTCTAACATTTTTTTAATTTTTTCACGAAAACAAGTTTTAAATGTTACCTCTAAAACTCCTGTACCACGTGCATGCACGTATTTTAAGCAAAATGATTT
This sequence comes from Tiliacea citrago, assembly GCA_963921375.1. Classification (NCBI taxonomy): domain Eukaryota; kingdom Metazoa; phylum Arthropoda; class Insecta; order Lepidoptera; family Noctuidae; genus Tiliacea; species Tiliacea citrago. The sequence continues at coordinate 18,421,572 of OY992796.1, forward strand.
GCGAGCGTTGGGTACATTGAACGCTGCTGTAAACAGCGATTTTTCACACCAATAAAAGTCGTTTCTCACCAATGATATTTGCTCCATATTACTATATAGAATACGTGGATAACGGCTATGTGCTAGGTATTTTTACACCTTATATTTTGTTTCAAAAGTCAAAAGGCAAAACTCATATTGAGGTTTTCACGGGTTTGTATAGAAAGAGGCTGTGATTAATAGTACCTACATTACTGCAGCGGCCATGGCTTGTATAGTGCTTTTCTCAAATGATGCGCGCAAATTCAAACTAAGTAAATTATTTATCAGATTCAATGACGAACAACGATCATTTTTCACGCGCCAATAATTATGTTCGTTTGTTTTTTTTTTTCGATAAACAGCTTTTTTGCAAGCCAGTTCGAAATTTAAATAAAACCTTTGATAAGTTACCTCCTTGGTTACCATGTTTCGGAGTAAAAGATCGTTCCATTTTTAAATTACACGATAGATATGAATGTAATTAATTTGGCCTCTAAAGGTAAACCACGACAGATATGGATTTTCACACAACTTTTGGTGGCCGCTGCATGCGTCGCATGTATTTGGCCAGTACAGCAATTTCGATTAATTTCGAAGAAGGTTGTACAAATAATGCTCAAATTTCCAAGCATGTTTGAGAAACATCAATTTTAGCTACAGGTCTTACGCAAAATACGGGCTTTGATCTGCAGTTGCGGACAGCAGCCTTTATTACCTATTACCTACCCTTACCTATTAAGGCTCGTACAGACTGTTGCGATATCGCGGGCACGACAGGCAGCGACAAAGAAATTGTGCTACTAGTGTCGCGTCGCGCCTGCGATATCGCGTCAGTCTGCACGAGCCTTTACCCAATATGGAATGCAAATAAATATATTAATATAAATACCTAGCTACCGATCCACACCGAGTAAGTAGAGAATAGTCTGTCGAATAAATTCCAGTTATAAATAAAATAAATATTAAATTGAATATAATATAATAAATATTAAATTGAATTTAACTGAAATGTCCTACGAAGCCGAAACTTTTCCACATCTCCCAAATACATAATTTCGTTTCATCCTTGATAAATCTGGAAGGTTCCCAAGCTAAGCTCATAAGAGAGCTGAAAATTGGATTTTCTTGTTGCGGTGGCCGACCGTGCGCCATTACGGCGATACAGTGACGTACTAGCCCGGATGAACCCGGTCCAGTGATGGAATCGAGTGGAACGTTACGTCTTCATTGGTATACACAATAGTTAGTAGTTGGCAAAAAACCCAAATCAAGGTTCACTGTAAATTGGAGCATCTAAATCCCAAGCCGTTTTGTCCTCAATATAGTCTTTAACAGTATAAAATACTTTCTGTCACTGTTTCCGCTTTATAAAACATTTGAATTTATTAAGGCTTCATTCGGACTTCTTGGCGGGAAAGTGAAGCGTCATGTTAGCAGTTTTGTTTTATTTTATAAAATTTGTTTAGCCGAATATTAATGTGTAATAGTGGTGGATTATTAACCATTAAGTGTTCGTGAACCTGCATTAGTGTAGGCAAATGAAACAAAACAGTGCAACATCACTTTAAGTTCTCTCAAGAAGTCCGCGCGAGGTTTCAGTAGGAGGTCAGGAGTGGGGCGGGATACGAGTATCATCAATCATCTTTATCATGCATTGAGTGGAGTTCATTTCATAATTATTTAAATAACTTTGTACTTGCTACCTAATTTGACATGACACTGGCTAAATGCACAAACCGTGCGAAGCCAAAAAGAAAAAAAAAAAAAAAAAGGCTTCATTCTTGAATATGGCTAGGAAGTTTATTATAAAAACGTATAAACTAGGATCTGAACGAGCCACCTATCTTTTTAAGCCAGGTTTTAGGAACAACAAATTTGTGCTTGTTCCTAGTATTTACATTATGGATATCACTGTATTTTTTAAACTTATTAATATTTTAATATGCATACAAAAGATTGCCCCCATAATCGCCACGCTTGGCATGGGTTGGCGATCGCAGTATGGTGTTAAAATGCAAAGAGAACATGCTGCTCATTCTCTAGTAAATCCCTTAGTCGCCTTTTACGACACCCACGGGAAGAAATAGGATGGTGCTGTTCTATACGTCCGGCACCACACGGCCACACCAAAACTATCTGGCGAAAATCAAGTCAAAATATATGATGTTGCACCAGCTTCAAAAATATGTGGCAATGTAATACTTACAGACATGTCTTGCGTCATAAATATCTGCCTACTCAGTTACATTCGGAAGAATGTGATACCTCGTCGTGATCGAAAATATCAAACACCACTTTGACTACATAACCAAAGGTTTGGTTAGTGGCAGACTGCCTAATATTTTGACCACTGCGAAAGAATAGAAGGTGTACCAGCTAACCTGCAAGCAAGCATCAACGACCTCACGCGGAGAGCGCGCATCGAACACTGAGGCGCGCCTACGCCGCTTGCGCGTTATATTTACGTGTGGCCAATTCTCGACCGAGCGAGTGACGTAGCCAGTTACAACACCACCAGCTCGCTCGTGATTGGTCCATTGGTTTTTACATAGGTAGTAAGTCCACTATTTAAACATTAAATTTGTATATATATAAGTTAGGCCATGTAAGACAAAATACACACATATACTGCGTTCGGATCTCGCTGCGGACGGTCGTGTTGTGTGCTGCTATCGGTGTGCTCCCGCCCTCCTGCCGCTCTCTCGTGCCCGGTATTGTTACGCTTGCGTAACGCTCTCGTAGTCGCCCCGACTACATCCGATCGTCGATTGATTGGGTCGATTAATTTATTAATCAATTCAATCGAAAGACCTGGATCACAAAAATTGTCTTTTTCAAGACAGGTGTTTCTATAACAGGAAAACGTTATTAAATTCACTAGGCCCCTTCTGGGTAAAACCACAGTTTCGTGGTCCTCGGTGGATACCTTACGGTGCCAACGAAGCCGAGTGGGGTGCTGACCCAAACGCACCCGCCGAACCCCCTCAGGGAGAGGCAATAATTTGGACGGGTCCCAGAGTTAACCGGCCTTGGGGGATCTCCTAGTCGGCTCTGGTGACAGTTTTCCTCCCACAGCGACTCACCTAGTGTCTTTAGGGTGTGTCTACACCCTTCGCGCTAGACCAAATAGGGCCCCCTTGCACAATAAGATTGGCAACGGGATCACAAGCTCAGGGCTCACCATAGGTACTCATCCTCCCTGTCTACACCCGACAGGGAGCGAAACTCATCCCCGGGCCAATCCACCCGGGGAGTTAGGCGTAGGGCCACGATAGGCTTCATTTTCTAGTAGTGGAGTCCGGCTCCAAAATTCCTCCGATAGGATCCCCCCTCTCGGTAGTATGGAGGACGACCTCTTACTGACGTTCGTCAGAGAGGTCCTCCTCAAGGACCAGGACTTCCTCAGGAAGTACGCTTCCCAAATTAGTGGGTTGAGGGCTACGCCATCAGCGAGCCTCTCACAGTTCAGCGATGCGCTCGCTTCTAACTCAGACGACTCTGACTCACAGAGTCGGTCGGATAGTCCGATAGTGTCGATGGACACCACCGCCCCCGCGGACAATAACGCGGCGGCGGCGAACTTAAACTCAGACTCCTCGGATGCGGAGTCAGGTTCTTGTTCTTCCTCCTCTGGACCAGAGGAAGGGGGCATCACCTCAGGCCCTGGCAAGAGGAAGAAGAACAAGAGCAACCTAGTAAAATGGTTGCGATCGAGGCTCCCTCGACCTCCGCTCCCTCTACCCCCGCGGTAGTCGCCACTAGGGCCCCTACCCCGGCTCCGTCCGAGCCGTCGCAAGCTACCACTTCCGGTACTGCGACCGCGTCCGCCAAGACTCCTTCTGCCTCCAAGAAGGCATCCCGTCCCCCACCCATTATCATTCAAGATAAGGGCAGGTGGACGGAAGTTTCACAAAGGTGCAGTGATCTTAGGATCAATTTCACCAGTGCCATCAGCACACAGCCAGGCATCAAAGTTTCCGTTCCTACGTCGAACGACTACAGGGAACTTACAAAACTTCTTCGGGCGAGAGGAATCTCATTCCACTCGTACACCCTCCCCGAGGATCGTCAGATACGCGTGGTGATCCGTAGGATCCCCAGTGAGATCGCCACGGACGACATAAAGGCAGACCTAGAGAGACAGGGGATCCCTGTCCTCGAAGTGCACAGGATGCACCGATCCAGAGGTGGATCCGCATACGACATGGTTCTTGTCGTGTGCCCACAAACTGAAGGGCATCACCCAATCTTCAAGGTCAGCTCTATATGCTACCTTAAGGGCTTCGACGTCCAGAAGCCCCACAAATCAAGCATCATAGGCCAATGCCACAGATGCCAATTATACGGTCACGCGCAAAAGAACTGCTTTGCGAAACCCAGGTGCGTCAAGTGCCTGGGCGAGCACGGCACTTCTGAGTGCACCCGTCCAAAGGACCGTGCCCTCTGCACCGAGCCTCCCAGCTGCGTCCTATGCGGCCAACAGGGTCACCCAGCCAATTACCGTGGCTGTCCTAAAGCCCCGAAGTCATCTTCCTCGAAGCTGACCAAGCGTTTCGACGCGAGGCAGCAACGAGAGCACCCCGGGTACCCCGCTACCCTGTCTCAACCTCCGCAGCGTCTGAGCCCTCAAAGGTCCAGTCCGTGGAATTATTTCAACCACCAGCAGGCCTTCCCTGCCTTCGGCCAATATATGGCCCCTCCTCTCCATCCTCAACCTCTGATGATGGACCCCAATATTCGCGCTCAACGCGCTCAACTGGCACCCGCCGCTAATACCGCGCTTCCCGCGGCTCGCGCGCCTCTCGCACCCCGCGCGGCTCCCGCGCCCGCCGCGCCCCGCGCGCCTCTCGCGCCCCGTGTACCTGAGCCAGCTCTTAAAGCCGCTCCCGTCGCCACCACTCGCGCGCCCCCTAAACCCGCGACTTCTTCAGTTGGCGCCGTCGCTAACGCTCTAGACGCGTTTAATGTGATCACGAGCACATTTAACGTTTTTATGACGCCTCGCGCCATTCAAATGGCCGGGGAAATTGTCAAGGCTACATCTTCCTGCGATCTTTCCCAGATCCAGAGAATTTTCAATGCGTACCCAGAGATTACGCAAGTCCTCAACACCTTCGCGAAACGGCCCTAATATGTATAATACGGCCCCCGCAAGAACTAAACTCAGATCCCTCAAGTTAGGCTTTTTCAATGCCAACGGCATTAGGGGACAACGCGACGAAGTCGCCGAGTTCCTCCGCGTCCACAAGTTAGATATTCTCCTAGTACAGGAAACCTTCCTCAAGCCGAGTCATCGAAACCCGTCAATTGCGAACTATCGCATAGTTCGCAACGACAGGTCTCGATGCCACAAGGGCGGCACCTTGATCTATTATAGAACCCCTCTATACTGTATTCCTCTCGATCCTCCAACTCTCTCGTGTCTTGAAGTGTCTGCATGTAGACTAGGCATGTCAGGTCATAGACCGATTACGATAGTTTCGGCTTACATGCCGCCCACCGCGACCTCGTCAGCAGACGGTCTCAAACTGCTCTCTGACGATCTTTCAATTCTTTTTGGCCTGAGCGAATCCGTTATCATAGCGGGTGACCTCAACGCCAAACACCCGGCCTGGAATAGTACCAGTACCACGTTCCGAGGCAGACACTTGTTTGACCTCTGCCCCGTCCTAAACTTTGACGTCATCGCCCCGATGACGCCCACCCACTACCCTCACGACCCCAACCATACCCCTGACGTATTGGACATAGCGCTCCTAAAGAATATCAACCTCCGGTTGGATTCGATAGAGGCGATGGACGAACTGACTTCCGACCACCGGCCAGTCGTCATGAGACTGGTCCCTCGCGACGGACTCCCTGACCCGGACGTACCCTCTCGTAACAAAGTAGTCACGGACTGGAGGAAAGTAAGCGATCGCTTGAAATCCACCACTTCGCCTCTACTAGACTCTATACCAGATCAGTTTACCTCAATCGCTGACACGACGGCCGCGATCGGCTCACTCACGGAACACGTACAATCGATCCTGAACGATTGTTCAAGGCAAGCTCCGGCGATGGACGAACATCGCTTGAGGCTGCCGGACGATGTGCGTGAACTGCTGACTGAGAAGAACGCGGCTACTCGTGCCTACGACGTCTTTCCCTGTGACGCCAACAAAGCTCACATGCGCTATTTGCAGAGATCTGTAAAGACACGCATGGCCGAGCTGCGTGACGGTAACTGGGACAAGATGTTGAGCGAGCTAGAGCCCACTCATCTGGCATTCTGGGAACTTCAGAGGAAACTCAAGTCCCAGCAAGTAGTCTCTATGCCTCCCCTGACACGACCCGACAGGACGATAGCATTCGACGACATCGACAGGGCTGAATGCCTAGCTGACAGCCTCGAGACCCAGTGCTCGCCCAGCTCTCAACCAGTAGACCAGGCTCACCTCGCCGAGGTGGATGCCGAAGTCGAGCGTAGAGCCTCACTCCCTCCGGTCGAAGACCCTGATTGTCCTCTAGACCCCGTCTCCCCGGACGAGGTTCACGATATAATCAAGGGTCTGAAACCCCGTAAAGCCCCTGGATCAGACGGTATCACCAATAGGGTGGTCCAGTTGTTCCCGGCTCACCTGATCATGCTAATGACCACCATCTTCAATGGTGCTCTTAGTAATAACATTTTTCCACAATCGTGGAAAAATGCCACCGTCATCGGTATCCCGAAGCCCGGCAAGCCTAAGACCGAGCCTTCCAGTTACCGTCCCATCAGTTTGCTCGACGTTTTCGGCAAGGTCTATGAGAGGCTTATTTATAAGCGTCTCAGAGACTACGCCGAGACGAAGGGGCTCATCCCCAACGAACAGTTTGGTTTTAGAACCCATCGAACCTATCGCATCGAGGGTGCGCTCTCTTCCCCTCATCCGATCCGCGCAGGCGTCCCTCAGGGGTCTGTGCTGGCTCCGCTCATTTTTACGCTGTTCTCCAGTGACATCCCGAAAAGTAGAAAGGCGCAGTTAGCTCTGTTCGCAGACGACACGGCCATCTACTACACCGGCCGCAGTCAAGACCAGATCTCCCGCATCCTACAGACCGAAGTCAACAGACTCGGTGACTGGTTCAGGAAGTGGAGGATCGAGGTCAATCCTGATAAGAGCTAAGCGGTCCTCTTTTCTAGGCCCCGGCGTAGACCGGACCTACCACGACAGATCAAGATGTTCGGCAAGCCTATCCCTTGGGAGAAGCGAGCCAAATATCTCGGTGTGATCTTAGATCACCACATTTCGTTCGCTGAGCACATAAAGCAAGTGCGTTCGCGCGCTGCTTTCGCTCTCGGTAGGCTTCATTGCGTCCTGAATTCACGCAGCAAGTTGTCCCTTAAGGGCAAATTGCGTATTTACACAGCGTGCATCCGGCCGATTATGACGTACGCGTGTGCCGCTTTCGCACACGCCCGTCCCCATCTCATTCACAGAATGCAGGCACTTCAAAACCGATTTCTCCGTAAAATTACGGACGCTCCATGGTTCGTTCGGAACGAAACCCTACACGTAGATCTTAGAATCCCCACCATTAAGCAGTTTTTGAAACGCGCGACAAAGCGATTCTTCAAGTCCGCAGATAGACATCGCAACCCCTTGGTTGTGCAGGCAGCTAGCTATAGGCCATCTCAAATTAGTAAGACTCGCCGACCTAGGCATACTCTTTTAGACCCGGATGACCCCATTACTCTCCTTCAGGAAAGCAATAGGGCCACAAGTACAGTGCACAAACACAAACCGTCATTCCGTCCTCGCCGCCGAGGTACCACGCGAAGATCAAGAATAAATTGTTCCCCCCGTCCCTTGCACGTCGAACCGCCAGCCCCGAGGCTGAGTGAGCCGTAGCATTTAATAGTAATCCCCGTTAATAATCATGAATTTAAACTTTTGATCCAGCCCGTCCCCAATTTGCTTTGTTTTTCCCCAACGACGCCCTAAGCCGAGGTTCGTACCCCACAGGGGGTGCCCTTAGAGCGCTGTCGTTTAGTTTTTAATACTTTTATTTACGCTCCTGGCTGGAGGCTTTAAGCTAATACCTTAGGGCAGCCACAGGAAAGACCGGTTAAGCAGTCACGGCCTCTCAAGGTCAACTGCGAGATGCCATATACAAAAAAAAAAAAAAAAAAGACAAAATATATATTTTCTATTCTAAAATCCTACTTGCTTTTTACTTACCAATACTCACGGTAAAAAGGTAAACCAACACATACATATATACATAAACTCACGCCATCTTCCCATGAGGGTATGCAGAAACTATAGAACGCCACCTGCTACGCTCCTTACATACTCATTTTGCTTCGCCTACGTTCATATATCTGGTCATACACGCACGCCGATTGCGAGTACTACGCACCTGACCTTTCTGAAAAACATCACCAATTTGGTCACTATATGTCCTCCTGGGGCGTCCCCTCCCGACGTTTCCACTCACCTCTGCTCTATAAATACCTTTTGTTAGTCGCGTTTCACTCATCCTCTCAACATGACCAAACCATCTAAGCATACTCTTTTCAATTTTTGTTACTACATCTTCTTTTAAACTGCACCGTTGCCAAACCAAATGTTGGAATTTTCGTCAGATGGCAAACCAGTCAGTTATAGCTTGTCGATGTTTATCAAATTACCTCGTAAGGATAGCCTGCTCGTGTTCCACATAAGTACAAAAGTTAATTTAAAAAAATACAAGTTGTACCTAATAAAATACTTAACAACCATTGAAGCGAATATTTCCAACAATTGACCTTTATTGGAAAATAACCCCTAAAAACAAAACCAATAAATAAATACCAGAATTGTTTTTTAAGCATGCTTACAAAACTAAAGGTTATATTAATGTTTCTTAAGGTGCTCCTAAACGGGCTACACTTTCACGGCAATTTGTAGCTGTACTATTGGCAACTATTGCTCGGCCATCACAAAAACATTTTATTACAGCTTATGGCTAAGTAGTCTATGGCTGGGCCATAAATATATTGTGCAATATATCTGCAAGGACCCAGCCCATGTTTCAATCTCATAGACGGGCTACACAATCGAGCAACAATGGCTGTTGAAGCCAGACTCGTCGCAGCAATATTGTTATACGAAAAACTAAAACAAAAAAAGGAGCTAATGTGGATTAGACCTTACTTCAACAGGCTCTTACCTTACTTCTAAAATATTTATCACGTATTAATTATTATTCTTGAATTAAGTCACTTGATAAATATTTGTTTGAAAACTTTACAAGAATCTCTACGAGTGATTTCGAATTCCTTGTAAATAAAACTGTACCAAAATAATATAAAAACCGGCCAAGTGCGAGTCGGACTCGCGGACGAAGGGTTCCGTACCATTATCTATAAAAAACGGCCAAGTGCGAGTCGGACTCGCGAACGAAGGGTTCCGTACATACTATAAAAATGGCAAAAAAAACACGTTTGTTAAATATTTGTTTTATTTTAATTAAAATATTTATTTTTAAAGTGAATATTTAACTAAATATTCTGTGAATATTTCAGGCGTCTACCTGTTGCCGTTATGAATATCGAGCAAACACGAGCAAAAAATCACGTTTGTAATATGGGAGCCCCCTTAAATATTTATTTTATTCTATTTTTTTGTATTTTTTGTTATAGCGGCAACAGAAATACATCATCTGTGGAAATTTCAACTGTCTTACTATCACGGTTCATGAGATACAGCCTGGTGACAGACGGACAGACAGACGGCGGAGCCTTAGTAATAGGGTTCCCGTTTTACCCTTTAAGTACGTAACCCTAAAAATAAAGTTTATCTAAATTGAAAACAAACAAGAAACAAAGCACAGAATAATAGCAAATAATTGCGATGTCGCATGGCAAACTTCACGTTGCGTCAGAAAGGGATGCAGTTATACCGGAAAATGAAACAACAATATAGCTGACCCGGCCATATTATCGAATGTAAAGCGATCGTTCCGCAACATGAAACGTCCGGCTACACATGAAAATGCTTTGAACATACCAAAAATTTGTGACTATAATGGCCAGGCTACATAAAATATTGTCGTGTATTGCACAGTATGGCTGGAATTGTTGCCAGCGACAGTATTACAGCCGTGGTAGTATAGCCCGTTTAGGAGCACCTTTATAGAAACATACTCAACGGGAGCAAAATCAGGGAGCGAAATACTTGAAGTTGTAATTTCTCATGAGAACAAACCAGTTTATCCTTAGGGAGAGTTTCCGCTCCGATTGACTCGCTATTACCTACAACTATAAAAATGTAAGGTACTGTGTTGGTAATAAGGACCGTTTTAACTTGAAACTTTTTGATTTATTGTGCGTTTAGTTAGGGATGTGACAGGTCAACTCGTAGCTAACCTAGATCATTATCATCAAAAGGATACAAATCAGCTAAAAATACGCATTTGATGATAGATATTATTATTATTAATCGTTTATTTCAGGCATTAGCACCCATAAAATGAAAATTGAAAACTTATCATAAAACAAAAGTTATACTTTGAAAACCGGAACGCGCTCAGAGACCGCTAAGTCGTGCCCTTAATAATTCTGTTTCAAAAATATTTATCAGATGTTATCTACTACTTTAACTTGTTGTGCTAAAAACAAGTCTAGTATAGTGTAAATCCACAAATAACTGTTTTCGGCCCTTCACGAAGTGAAATTCAAGCTATAATAAATAGTGAAAAAATTGTTAAAAGTGCCGTATCATCAGTGACTAGCCCGCGAGTGCACAGAATCCTGACGCTTGTAGGAACGCTTTAAAAGTGAAAGTCCTGCGTACGCGCAATCAACACCGCGCTGTCAGTACTACCAGCCTCCCGGCCGGCGGCGAAGTTTGCGGTGCGTTCCATTGACGAATATAAGCAAACTTGTTGCATCAGTCTATAAATGCGACTGGTGGCGCCACCCCGACCATAAACAGTACTAATTATACTCACTACGTTCGCGGTGCGTCACATCTTGATATTTCTTCCTTCATGGAGGAGATACGCGAGCTGCAAAGAAATTATATTTCAAAACGAGGAAATCAAAAAATCCTTAAATTTTACCTCAAAGCAGTATGATGACGTGGTATTAAGATTGAACAAATTGAGTCCGAGCGTAAAGCTGACCGAAACTATATAAGCCTACTAGAGGACAAAGTTGAAAATATGGAGCGGTTATTATTTTTATCCAAGTTGGAAGTTAGAAATATACCAAAACTGGAGGGTGAAAGTAAAGAAGATCTCTGTAAATTAATTACGAAGACCACCAGCGTCTTAGATATTCCCTTGCAACGCCAGGAAATCAAAGATATTTACCGCATCAATAAGAAAAATGGCACATCCCCAATCATTGTCGACTTTGTCAGTGTCACTATAAAAGATAATATTCTGCAAAATCTGAGGAACTTCAACCAAAAGAATAATCAAAATAAGTTAAATACAAATCATATGAAACTAACAGGTGCTGTTACACCAATCTACCTCTCAGAGAGCCTCACTCCAAAAACGCAACGGCTATTTTATTTGGCACGAAAATTTGCCACAGAAAATGATTTTAAGTTTTGCTGGACTTCACTGGGTATTTCTTCGTCAAGCTTTGGGAAAAAAACATCTTTTGATCAAAACCGAAGCAGATCTTAACAAAACTCAGCTAGGAATATGACTAGATTTTAAAGGGCATAGATTTCTATTCATTCCAATATTAATTTTAGTTTTAATTTTCACATTATTTTTACTGTTTTTAAAATTAACTGATTTCTTTAGAATATATTTGTATTACACTACTGAGGTAATCAGACATACAGACACAACAAACACAACTCTCACACACTCCACTCAGGATTTAAAAACACACAAACAAACCCCGGGGAACATAACAATTTACAATCTTCATACAAAATCAATCTCAAAACCACACGCACATTCACATCATTTCAATATTTAAATAAGCACCATATCTACTTATACCGACAGCTTGTAAACTTTCGTTGCCGCCTTCTTAACTATAAAATACCTTACAAATGGCTAATAACGCAATTCACCTAATCAATAACATCGATGAACTCTCTGTATATGTACATGCACCCCGGAACAAACTCAATCGTTTTTGATAAACCCACATAAATACCTAAAAGTCTTCTCACAAAACATTCGATCAATAAATTGTAACTTCATAAACTAACAAACTCTAATGCATCGTATCTCACTTGACTGTGACGTAATAGTCCTGACCGAATGTTGGCTGCCATGCTCCAGTAACTCAATTCTTCCAATTCTGCCAAATTATACAGTATTTAAATAAACCAAGCACATAAACCAAAGTGATGGCGTCGTGGTCTATATTAAGTCAGAAATTGTAGCGGTATGTGAGGAACCAGAAATGTGCCAATCTGCCTCGGGATTAACAATAAAAATTAACCCTGACGTGGCCTTACTCTGTATCTATCGCTCACCGTCAACAGACAACATACAGAACTTCCTCTCAGCCCTTAATAACATACTTCCATCTCTCCGTAGCCTCGGAACAGTTGTGATAGCGGTTGACCTAAATCTCGACACCAAACCTTCTTCTCTTGATATACGGTCTCACGAGTATTTGAATTGCCTCGCTTTTCATGGTTTTCTCCCAGCGTATACCCTCCCAACCGGGGGCAAAAATTGCCTGGACCATTATTATTCTGAGAACAACGACGCCTGCACTCACATTTGTCTATGAGTCTACGGTTACCGACCCATGGTTCTTCACTACTTTGTCTGGATAGCAAACGTATCTCTGTCACCACTACGTCTATCATAACAAAAATTAATTATGAGGCACTTGGTGCATCAATTGCAAACATAGACTTTGCCCCTATTCTCACTACAACAGACGCAAATGCCGCTACCGACAAATTAATTGAAATACTGACTTTAGCCATAGCAGAACACACTGTAATTAAAAAAGTGGCAGCAAAACGGAAGATTCTTAAACCCTGGATAACTCCCGGCTTGTTACGGTGCATGAGAAACAGAGATGCCATGCACAGAAAACTCAAGCAGTCTCCAGATAATATAGCATTAAATGTAACCTACAAACGATACAGAAACTTCTGTACAAAAGTTCTTAAAAAGGCGAAGAGGCTTTTCGATGCGGTGGAACTCAGCAAAGCAAGCAAAAACCCAAAATCCCTCTGGGACACCATAAAACGAATAACAAACACCACAAAAACTACACACTCATCAATTGCTATCCACATCACTCACACCCACACAGTCATGTAACAACGTGAATTCTTTTTTTGTCAATATAGGCAAGAAACTTGCAGATGACGTTATAAAAACAAGGCACTCACAACAACCACATATCCCACAAAACAGTTCTGTACCAACCTCATCCTTTGTCTTGGAGAAAACTGACCCAGAAGAAATTATATCCACTATAAATTCACTACGACCAAACGCTGCTACTGGTTGGGATGGTATCTCACCTACAATATTAAATAAATTTTCCACCACTCTGGCGCCTATTTTATGCCATATATTCAATATTTGTTTTGAAACAGCTGTTTTTCCAACTTCTTTTAAAAAGGCAATAATTTATTTAATCTTCAAGAGGGGTGACGGAACTCTGCCGAATAACTATCGTCCTATAGCTGTTTTAAGTGCTTTATCCAAAGTTCTTGAACGCTTGATAAACAAAAGATTGGTTGGTTACCTGGAGCATTGCAAGATAATCTCACAGCAACAATATGGCTTTCGCAAAAATAAGTCAACCTGTGACGCTATTCATGACCTAACCAGTTTTGTCATAGAACATATAAATAAAAATAAAAAAGTCCTTACAATATTCCCTGATCTCGCTAAACCGTTCGACACTGTTCCCGTTTCCACACTCTTAATCAAACTTGATAAAATGGTCGTCAGGGGAATACAACTGGATCTTTTCCAAAGTTACCTCTCCAATCGTTCGCAAAAAGTCAGGATCGATGGCAAGGAAGCATTTTGAGCCCCACTCTTTTCTTAATCTTTATTAATGACCTGTGTGATCTCAATATCGATAATGCAAGGGTAATATATTTTGCATATGACACCGCAATAACCTTCATCGCGGATTCCTGGTCACAACTCGAGCATCTAGCTCAGCTTGGCTTTGACGTTGCGTTAAATTGGCTTAATTCCCACACTCTCACCCTAAATACCTTCAAAACCAAATTCCTGACTTATTCTAACAGCTCGGTCTCTCAACCAAAGACTTAATTTTAATCAAAGCTCACACGAGTCATCCGCAAATACAGGGTTCAAATTGTCAATGTCCTCTTGTTAACCTCTGTTGAAAGTATCAGATACCTGGGAATAGTCTTGGACAGGAATCTCAATTTTAAATGCCATATCGGTCTGTTAACTGGATAAGTTCGCGAACTGATATACATCTTTAAAACTCTTCGGTATATTGCCAATACCACTATAATACGCAATGCCTATTTTGCACTTTGCCTATCCATCGTAACTTATTGTATTTCCTGTTGGGGCGGCACAGCAAAAACCACCCTCAAGCCGCTTGAAGTAGGGCCATTTTAAAAGTGGCCACTTTTCGTCCTATTCTTTTTCCAACCGACCAACTATACAATCTCTGCAAAGTTCTAAATGTTCGACAACACTTCATACTACAGACCGTCATTCTGCTACATCGTAAAGCCCCATACCGAATTATAGAAAATAAAAAACTTAGTAAACGTTGAAAAGATGGGATATGCACCCTGCCGCGAGTACGCTCAACCTTTGTAAAGAGATTTTTTCATTTTCTTGGTCCGTTCCTATATAATAAAATAAACGAAGACTATCAACGCTACGGGCTACCGTATTACAAATGCAAAAAGATTGTGCAATCGTACCTCCAAAATAAGTCATATGACGAAACAGAAAAAATCTTAACATAAACAACATGGACAAGCAAACACAGCACACACACACACACCCACACACACATTCACACCCTCACACACACCCACACACACACACACTATAGATAGTAACATTAGGTTTTCTATTGAATAGGTACTAAAAACCCTGCCTACTTAAAGATATAGCTGTTATTGAAAATATAGGATGGTTGGTTATTCAAAATAGTTCAGTATTTCTGTAATATTAAGTACCCTATTTTATTCTGGTGTCGTTTGAAATTCTTTTTAAAGCTCAAATTGTTTGCTAGCTTCCTAGCACTATGTTCATATCATAACATCACGCCTGTATTCCCCAAAGGGTTAGGCAGAGGTGTACCTATAGTACACCCACATTTTGCCAGGTATGTGTAAGTCCCATGTAATAGGAGGCGAGCCTATTGCCATCAAATGGGCACAAATCTAGACTATACTGGTGGTACTGAGAAATTCCTGATGAAAAATCCAATAACACTGCCCGACCTGGGAATTGAATCCTGGACCCCATGCTCAACAGTAAGCGTTTGCCTTATCAAATGTGACCAAAACTTTTCTATTTTCAATAAACGCAGCATCTCATCCTTCCTTCCTTCCTTAATTCCTTGTATTTTCAAAAGAACTGACAACAGTGCAAATTTCAATAAATTCACATCATCTGCCTAGCCTTTTCCCACTTATGTTGGGGTCGGCTTCCAGTCTAACCGCAGCAGCTGAATACCAGTATTTTACATGGAGCGACTGCCAATCTGACCTCCACAACCCAGTTACTGGGTAATACGATACCCCTTGGTAAGACTGGTGGTCAAACTTTCAGGCGTTTGACGAGCCGTAGGAACTGTCAAAGATCTACAAATGACAGCCGGGTGCTTTCCGAGACACAGAGAGGTCTTGGTATGCAAAGATGGTCACCCATTCACGGACCAACCGTGGCAAGCGTAGCTTACTTAACCTAATCGACCGACCCGCGCGGCTGTTATTACTTAGCCACAAGGCCCTTAAACCCCCTGAACCCCCTAAGCCCCCTAAACGTAGCATCTATAGGTACATACTTTATTACGAAGGAGGAAGGGTCAGTCTACCCTCAACTTTGCACATACATCATTTCACAATAGGTTCTAAGTACGTACAGCCTAAATCTTTTTAGGGTTCCGTACCCAAAGGGTAAAACGGGAACCCTATTATTAAGGCTCCGCCGTCTGTCTGTCTGTCTGTCCGTCTGCCACCAGGCTGTATCACATGAACCGTGATAGTTAGACAGTTGAAATTTTCACAGATGATGTATTTCTGTTGCCGCTATAACAACAAATACTAAAAAATAGAATAAAATAAATATTTAAGGGGCTCCCATACAACAAACGTGATTTTTTTGCTCGTTTTTGCTCGATATTGATAACGGCAACAGGTAGACGCTTGAAATATTCACAGAATATTTAGTTATATATTCACTTAAAAATAAATAATTAAATTAAAATAAAACAAGTATTAAAGGGGGGCTCCCATACAACAAACGAGATTTTTTGCCATTTTTATAGATAATGATGACGTAACCCTTCGTGCGCGAGTCCGACTCGCACTTGGCCGGTTTTTTTATAACCCATTACATTTCTCTTTAATCCGTTACCCTTACTTACTCCATAGTAAAAAGGTTTTTCCTCTTTAAGTAGGTATAGGTACTTCGTGGAACAATAAAAAGCTTGAAATATAAGATACCTCTATGGCGTGATTTCCTGCAATTTCATGACAATTTTATTTCACTATTTATGAATTTACTTCCTGGATTATTAAGATTTGTGACATTCATTACATTGATCTATTCGTACTTTACTGTTCGGTAAATAAATAGGGCAATAACTGATGATTCAGGCATTTTTTTTAAACAAATCACAATCTATAAAAATATACAAACGGTGGTCAATTGCCAAATAAATGTTAGTTGACTGACGGGAAAAGAGATGAAAACACTCTCTGACATTTTTTTTTTACTTTTGATTATCTTTTAAAATCTCTAAACCTCATGTGTCTGGTCATTTCCCAATTGAATGTTAATTTAAACATTTTTAGCTCCACTTAATATACACAGACCACCCAACTTCAGAAAAACATTATCAAACCTCGAAATAAAACAATAACATTGTGTTTAAAACATTCTCTTTGTAAATGTTTTATTTGGCAAAGTTTTATTGTGAATTTAACGAAATATTCCAAGTTCGCAATTCGTTTGTTGATCTCGCGAATTTTTTTTTTTTACGAAGTTTTGATATTCTGACAATTAATTATTGTTTGGAACGAGTTAGTCTGATTTTTTTCACTGGCCCAAGGTAATTGGTAATCCAATCACCATACATTCAATAATAATATTACATTGTGATATTTTATAGGTCATTTACAAATAATTTTACGATAGCGACAATAGGTCTTATCACCCTCAGATACCCATTACATATAATTTACATTAAAAATGCATTACACAGCGCATTAGTTGGAGCGTATCAGGTGGCGTTCTATAGTTTCTGCCTACCCATGGGAAGAAGGCGTGAGTTTATGTATGTATGTGTATGCATTACATGTCATGCACGAACGTATAGGGATACGTCTTCAGTGCAATAATGTATGGACAATGGAAATTGTTAAGAAATCTTGCTGCAGAAAGATGTCTTTTTGTTCTAGTGATCAAAAGCGCGGCTTTCGGGCGGAAAATACGAAACAGGTAAAAAGAAAAAAATGTTTATTCTGCACATACAAAACGCGAAAATAACATAAATAAAATACACACATACAAAGTAGCTAAAAGCCTCGTATTCAATAGACTAAATATTTTGACAATCTTGTCCATTGGTTGATGTCCCAAACAGGGGGCCGATCGCGCTATTTCTCAACGTAATTACCGTTCGAACGGAACATTTTTGGTTTTGGTTTAGTTTTGGTTTAGCTGATGTAAGAAACGGTACGATCGATCGATCGTTCCTCCAACGTAACTTCCAAAGTAAAGCTAAATCGTTTTCGTTGAAATGATTAGCGCGATACGAAATGTGTATAACGTAACGATTTTGGTTTTTTTTTTTTGGGTGGGAAATTATCAAATAACTTCTCCCGCTCTGGGCGGAACGGGAGGGCGTGTCAGACTTTTACTGACTAAAACCCACCCGTGTTCCTTCCGTTGCCTGTGTGCCAGGGCCACGATATCACGATATCCCTTTCGGACAAACTCGCAACCCCGGCAGGCAACGTTTTTGGTTGTGGTTTAGTTTTGGTAAATTAGCGCGATCGGCCCCCTGGTATGATACGACCAGGATAGCGATTCACAAACATTCAATACTTACGATTCCGTGCCAAATTGAATATCAATCCATGTTATCAAAGGAGTCTTCTAAACGCTGTTCACAAATCCGAAACCCGATTTTTTTTTACAGTTATAAATAATTTTCAAGTTATTTAAGAAAATAGATGAAGTTTTACCATTCCCTCCCCCTTACAGAAAATAGTTCTTTACATAAGTAAAGAACTTTTTTTTTTTGTTTTTTTATTTATTTATAATGATTACGTGAAAACCTATAAAAGAAATAAGTTAAAATAATATTGTGCGTACAAACTTAGATTTGTGGTTGGAATGTATGAGAGAACATGCTTTTCAACTAAAATGTAAGGTTTGTCCTTAGGATAAGTTAAACTCGACTACGGAACCCTTCGTTTTGCGTGGTCCGACACGTACTTGACCGGTTTTTATTATTCACACAAGTATGCGGTGCAACATATTATATATTTGAAGTTTTTCACTGCAAACGATGACCTCTACTTCTATTTGGGATACGAGATTGAATACAGACAGCTATGTCACGTGGGTCTTAAACTCACTTGAAGCTAATCTTTCAGTCCAACAGACGTTAAATATATAGACCAGCTACTATATTCTCTCCATAGCGGTTAAGAAGTGGATCTTACTCGAGTGGAGTGTATACAGTTTTGAAGAGGAGTACCCTTCAGTGGAGTGGAAAGCTTAGAAACGTCGAGTGGAGAAATCCGTCGTGATGGGGGAGATACGATCTGCAGTGAATGAATGACTTTGGTGAGGTTAAACTTTTAAATTTAGATTTTAAAATACATACATAACATCACGTCTGTAATCCCCGAAGGGTTAGGCAGAGGTGTACCTATAGTACACCCACGTTTCGCCAGTGATATTTAAGTCCCACGTAATAACGAGCTTATTGCCATCAACCGGGCACAAATCCAGACTCCGAACTTGCTATGGAGAAACTCCTAAAGAAAAAACCCAATAGCACTTTGCCCGACCTGGGAATCAAACCCAGGATCTCATGCTCAGCCCTTGGGACCTCAGACCAACGAGGCTCTCAAATGATAAAGCTACAAATGAACGATTTTCACACTTTTTCCTATACTTGTGCTGTGAGACCTTCATGATTCTAGGTCAACGGGAAGTTATTTGCGAGTATCAAAATATGTCGCATAAATGGCCGTATTTTTTTATTGCGTTGACTTAGAATCTTTATTTCCTCTTGAGCTCCAAGGTACCGTAGACCTTGTACTTGTTATTAATTTCAACTTGATACCTCCACGCGTTCCTGAAAGAAGGGTATTGACAGACAAACAGACAGACGGACGGACGGACGGACGGACAACGAAGTGATCCTATAAGGGTTCCGTTTTTTTCCTTTTGAGGTACATAACCATAAAAAACAAGAACGAGGTAATACAAATCCACAATGACACTTATCCATTAATAAAAATACCAAGTAGGTATTTTGTCGCCTGTTTTAATAAAAATTAAGGCTTTTCGGTGTAATTACTTCACCCCTCGTTAGTAGGTGCTAAGACGGACTTCATTATCACAGACTTTCCTTTGAACACTATCGGCTCTTAAAAGAACTTCGCAATAAAGGCTCATGTTTCCTTTTTGCTTTTTGCCTCTCAACACACCTGCATTATTTAGGCTTCAGTCCTTCTTTCTCGAATTTCATGAATAAATTTCGCTCGAAAAGGTATTCCCGGTATAATTTAATGTATTGTCCGTCTTTGTTTTGTTATAACAACATTATATAACGTAGTAGCAACAAATGTATTATTATTATTCTACCTTGGTAGAGGTAATACTATTTTATAACATGTAATGCAACTTATATCGATATCTTGTACGTAGTTTTAATTTCTGAGCTAGTGCTGTGCACTTCTATAAGTGACGGATTCACAATTCCTAAAACTGTATGTGATTTTTGTTTGTGTATGTCTTGGTGATCTTAGTAGTCGTTAAAGTGCCATAAAAATAAATAAATGCTACGTTTGGTTACGTTCCGCAGCATAACATTGGGTTAACTCTCGTAGCAATAGTCGTATATTTGGTTCCACGGCGTAGCACTATTGCTTTTGGTTACACCACTTAGCACCGCTATTGGTTACACACTGCGTTGCATCACTGGCTACACTGCGTAGCAGTGCAACTGCGGGGCAATTTGACGGCACGGTTGGCGCAGTGGTTAAGCGATTGACTGCTGCGCTGCGTGTCGCGGGTTCGATTCCCGCACGGATCAAATATTTGTATGACCTACAAGTAGTTGTTCCGGGTCTGGCTGTTTGTGTATGTGAGTTTAAATTTTAGAAAGAAAGAAGAAAAGAAAGGAAATCCGTTTATTTGAGGTAAACATAACGCAAAGAAATAAAAACACAAACACGAAAGAACAAATTGAGGGAAAATATGCGTCACATTCACGCAAAACGGCAATCGCTCAGCATAATGCTGCGACCCTATGAGAGACAGAGCCCCAGCGCTGGATGTCTGTAAACGCACCCACGATACAGGAGCAATTCCTTGAGTGGGACAACGTTTTTTTTAAAAAAAATCCCGTTTGCATTCAAATCTCAGTCTGACAAAAAACCTACAATGTAAATACATTTTTGATAAATTTTTGACATTGATTTTCACTTAGATGAGATTGCTACTAGATTTTGAACGTTGTTTTTAATTACCGGAATATTGACCTGCTGGTTACACCGCGTAGCCCAACCTGGGTACACCGCGTAGCACCACATTTGGCTACACCGCGTAGCACAAATTTTACACCAACATGTCCCTAATAAATAATAAAGATATTGAAACCAGAAAAAAAATTGGAAGATAAACTAAAAATACAGCCAAGATAGATGTAAATTGATACGGAGTTGTATGTCAACGGTCCCGTGAGTGTGTCATCCGAGCCATTGGGGCCTCCCTGCGCCGCTTCGTGTACTACTTGACACTGAAAATATTGCATTGGGCATTGACTAGGATTATGCTTATCATTCTATACCGTGCATTTTACTTCGGGAAATAAAATTTTAAACCCAGGTTTTTATGTATGTTCCTGAAAATTATAAAAAAAAATTTGGTTAATGAAACTGCATATCATTTCCAATTTAAAACGGCCGTAAAATCACTGCCGTAAAGCTGAACGACGTATCTTCATCCAATGACAGTATTTCTGCTTAAGCCTTGAAAGCATAATAATTAGAATCACTTCTAAATTTTATGTAGAAAATCAGTAAAAAATTCCGTAGTCTAAGTTAGAACTCGACAGAAGAAAATGTGATTTTATTTGCTACATATGGTTAGTGTAGGTAGTTTTTGCTATCAATTCAACCCTAACTTTTAATGGCTATACGACACCCTGGGGAAGAGGTCTATATTAAGCCGAAAATCGACAAGGCCAACCCGCTTTTTACAAGAAACCGTACAAGACAATATAATTTAAAGGCTTAGCGAGAATAAAAGTTGGTAATATTATTTAACGTTTTTTGCCTTTTTATTGTTTTTATGGTGTTAATTCTGATGGCCGTAAGACATAATCGTAACACCCGCCCGCCACCTGCTTCTGGGGAAAAGCTTTTAGTGGTTTAAAGTGGTTTTATATATATATATTTTTTTTGTATTAATTAAAAAAATTAATGAGGCATCTTTTGAGAAACGATTTTTTTTTTCAGGTGCCATTTATTAAAAAAAACTAGTGACACGCACCTGATTCGCACGTGTGTAGTTTAGTAGATCTAAGCAGTCACACAGCCAGACACGAAAAGTGACTTTGTTTTATGCATGTACAGATTCTAAATAAAGAAAAAGTTTCTGCAGGTTCTCTAACGTGAGTAGGTAATGTGTGTTGTTTTGTTGACACAGTAACAATATTGTGTAGCATCAGAGATTTTTACAATACTTTTCACGAGTACAATTATAATTATTGTATAATTAAATAACTCGCATATCAATCTGTGGCAAACCTACAGCTCACCTGTGACGTAATCTCCAATATTTTCGGAAATACAGTCAAGCGTTAAACTTAACCGTCGCGATTAGCTTCACATAAACGATTTAGTCAGGGAGGCTTTATAAATCCTATTTAATTAAATCGTATCGTAAGTTAATCCTCTACATCTGCCATACTCAAAGTGTGTTCCGCGGAACCCTAGGGTTCCGCAAAGCCTCTGTGGGGGTACCGCAAAAATACTGGTCAGAATAAAAAAATAATACTAAAGGAGTGTCTACCTACTATATTTTATTTAACTCTGGTACCTGAGTAACATAATATCAATCTAAATATTTCAACAAAAGTAAAAAAATATGTAAATTTTAATGTCAAGTAATATGATTATTAATTAAGAATACACATAAAACCATTTTTGATTACTTTAGGGCTCCGTCAAATATTTCGTTTTCGAAAAGGGTTCCGTCTCCAAAAAAGTTTGAGAACCACTGCTCTACATAATACTTGGTTGACTGGATTATTCAAAATCCCTATAAATGAGCTCATGTTGATAAAATATTCTGACTCAGATTTATTGTTTGGTTGTCGTACTGTGATTGCGTAAGCTCTCCTTTTGTGTCAAGGTAAGACTGGTTGTCAGACTTTTGGGTTTCTGACTACTCGTGACGACTGTCAAAGATCTACGAATAACAGCCGGATTTAACCATGAGCCAACCTCCTAACTTAAGTACCTACTTCAATAAAGACAGAAATTCATATTCCTGAATTCAAACATCAATGCATAATTTTTGTAGCTTCCATTCGGTAGCTACCATTTTATACATTATTCTGGTGTCTATGACACAGAACAATATCGGGGTGAGGGTGATGGCGATACTGTCAGCGTCGCTTCCGATCGCTGCGATACCAACGGTCACAATAAAGTTAATTAAACGTTGTTATTTCACCAAACGACCCGCCGACACCGCCGTCTTCAGAGCACTGACCTCCCTATTTATTATTATACTCTTTGTGACTGGCTGATCCATATATTTATGTTTCGAACATTAAATTTAAACTAACCGGTTGCAATAAAGCATTACGAGTTTTCCGTATTCAGTTGTGGGGTTAATTTTGTATAGGATTATTATCAATGCCTATTATTATTTCCCGAAACCACACACAGCCTTTGTTTTGGTTTCAGGAAATAATCATAAATCATTTTTAGGGTTCCGTACCCAAAGTTTAAAATGGGAACCCTATCACTAAGGCTCCGCCGTCTGTCTGTCTGTCTGTCCGTCTGTCACCAGGCTGTATCTCATGAAAGTTAGACAGTTGAAATTTTCACAGATGATGTATTTCTGTTGCGCTATAACAACAAATACTAAAAAACAGAATAAAATAAATATTTAAGGAGGCTCCCATACAACAAACGTGTTTTTTTGGTAGTTTTTGCTCGGTATTGACAACGGCAACAGGTAGACGCTTGAATTATTCACAGAATATTTAGTTATATATGCACCTTAAAAACAAATAATTAAAATAAAACAAATATTTATTTTTTTTCCCATACAACAAACTTGATTTTTTTGCCATTCTTATAGATAATGGTACGGAACCCTTCGTGCGCGAATCGAACTCGCACTTGGCCGGTTTTTTATAATCCATAATTTGGAAGTAAAAACGGAAATTGCCCAAAATTCAAGTAAGCGAAGTGTAAATTGCTGGTTTCGACTTGGTACAAGTAAAGCGCGAGTCACTAGATAATAAGAGATAATGAGATGATAAGATGAGATGAGGGCTTTAAAGTCACCCATACAAAAGTTTTTACCAAAAGTCCCTTATAGCTTTGCATGTCCGTAAAAGCAGACTTTGATAAAATAATCACGAAAATCCAAAAATAACGCTTGTGAATTTCCGCTATCACTTGCCTAATGTGCGCTCCTATAATTTCTAACGTGACGATATTATCGTGTCCGTCCGCGGCATCAGATAACACTGGGAAGTAAAATGTATGGAAATATATGAAGATGCTTTTAAATCTCCGGCCAGGATAACGTTATAACGTGCACGTATTCATTATCATCTACCTAGCCTTTTTTCAGCTATCTAGGGTCAGCTTCCAGTCTAACCGGATGCAGCTGAATACTAGTATTTTAAATGGAGCGAATGCCTATCTGACCTCCACAACCCAGTTACTAGGTAATACGATACCTTTTGGTAATACTGGTTGTCAGACTTTCGGGCTTCGTAAAAATAATAACGTGCACGTATTTCCATACATTTTACTTCCCTGACGTGGACGTCCAGGACAATATCGTCATTATTAGAAATGATTATGCATCAACATTTGCCATTTGAAAATACGGTGCCCCGCACTAATCATAAAATTCACAATGCAAATTCTATTTCCCAGCCATAAATGCTCTAACACTTTCCTGTGTTTGCCCATTTGCCGTGTTTATATTTGCCACACATAGTTTCCCATTCGTAGGCTTTTTAGGTCATCGTCGAGCGACACGGTCGGAAATTGTTCCTATTTCGACGCATTGACATTTTTCACCTGGAAAAGCTACGTGGAATGAATTTAGCTCGATTGAATGTGGGACAACACATGTATCTAATCTAAAGTGATACAATTATGGAATTGTGGAAGCATAATTAAGTGGGCGTCCAAGCAAAAAGGGTCCAGTAGTGGGGTATTTAGTTAAGACTAGATTCGGTATCTGGAATAGTCAATTGATAATAAGGATTAAAAGAATGTTAAAAAACTAGCACATTTTTTTTTAAACAGTCCTTGCCACCCTTTGGCGAGAAAGATTCATAGTAATTGCTTCCCTCCCTAGGGCGGGAATGAATTATAAATATAGAACTAAATTTGGTTAGGTAGTCTGCGGTCTTAAGAGTGTAACAGCCAGTGTAAATTTAAAAA
Organism: Tiliacea citrago; assembly: GCA_963921375.1. Classification (NCBI taxonomy): domain Eukaryota; kingdom Metazoa; phylum Arthropoda; class Insecta; order Lepidoptera; family Noctuidae; genus Tiliacea; species Tiliacea citrago. The sequence continues at coordinate 18,446,669 of OY992796.1, forward strand.
AAAAACCTATTAAGCGAGACGGCCCGCGGCGGTGAAGCGGTGTGCTCCGTATTTAAAACTTTAAATGATAAATGATTTTTATTTCTGTAAGCTTACTTACGTAAGTTACTTAAGTTTTGTACAAACACTTTTACACGTCAGTCATATTTTTAAAACTAGATGAGGTCGGCGTTTCCTATCTGACTACTCTGAGAAGAAAGGCCGAAACAAACTCAGAGGTCACAGTCTCTTTTAAAGTCCAGACATAATCTTGGTCAGATCATGTTTAAAAAGACTATAATGATTTGACGGAATACTAACTCTGATACCGATTACCTAAAATACCGATTCTGAAATTTAGACCCTAGATTCGGTTAAAGACGAGGCAAATACAGTAACCTAAAATCTTTTGCCAGAAATTTCAAAGGAAAGATATTTGAATACATACAACGATTTTATGAAGTGGCGAGCAATCAAGAAAATAAAATATTTATTTTATATAAATATTATTTTTTTACTTTACTTATATTCGAAATGAAAACTAGAGAAACTAAACCCCTTTGGGTTTAACACGGGTGAAAGGCACCAATTCGTACTCAGACTATAGCCGCCCTTCCTACCTCGTATGGGAATTGATTGAACATCTTATAAAGTAATTTACTATACGAACATGTAGCTAATTGAGCATTAATTAAAATCGCAAAATGATTTTTTTTCACCCAACTTTACAAAACTGCGTATATCTCGGAAACTAAATGCCGAGAACCTTTTTGCTAGGACAGCCACATAAATTATGTCACCGTACAATTATGAATTTCGTTAGTTTATAATCTATAGGTATTATTTCCGTTAGATTATAAACTGTCGAAAAATTGTAAACTGTAGCAAACTATTTACACTTTTACGCATTATTTTTCGTTTAGTTTACAATCTACCCATGGGAAACCGACAAATTGTGAATGTATCAAACTTGCTTGCGACGTAACGCAACTTGCGCAAATACTATAATTTGTCTGCCTAGCTGCGAGCAACTTGAAAGTTGCACTCGTCGGTCGCTGCCGCGGCACCGCTCACTTCGCTCGCTCGGCTCGCGCACGGTTTGTCACAGTTCTAACCTAACCCATTTCACCAAGTTCACAGTTTTTCGACAGTTTATGATCTTACGGAAATAAAACCGGCAGATTATAAACTAACCGATTCTCACAATCTTACGGTCACGTATACATAGTTTACAAAAGTACTTACTAAACAAAAACAACACGCTTAGTAAATACTTTAGTACTAGTAAAGCGTGGGCCAGTGGTAATTTTTACGTCGAATAGAGAACCCCTTTTTAAACTCTTTTTAAGAACACTTTGACTCTTCAAATCTACTTTTGTGTTAATAAACTATTATACGGAGACAGCACTGATTTTGACGTTTGACACTGACAGCTTGCACTCAACTTACGTCTTAAAGCTGTCAACCGAGGTTATACGGACATCACGTCGCACATTGTGCGGCCACTTTTGCTCGAGCACGTTCATATCACTGCGGTATCGTTATATTCAGCTATCTCTTGTTCATATTTTTAAATTATTGTGTTCTGTTGTAATCAGGAATCAACCAATGTGTTTGTAAAAAGCTTTGGTCATTAAAATCAATTTTTTTTAAAGTAAAATTTGTGTTATTTGCTATAACTATATATCATCAGAGTCTGAGATTTTTTGCTAAAATTAATTCTAATATCCTAGATTTCTGTTCCTCGGAGAATAAAATAAGTATGAACCAGTCACAAGATACTGGGATTCTTCCATCGGACCCACGAAGATAACACATTGAAAAATATTACACTTTATTCCAGAAAAAAATAATAAGATCGTGCTAAAATGTGATTATTATTTTATTTGCTCCTCACATTATGTAGTATACCTAGTAGGATTAATATCTTATTTTATTATTTATGTACACACAGAAAAATAGATACAGATACAATATACTTATAAGTTTTGAGTACAAAGGTACTGCTTGTTTCTTAAGAAATTTCTGCCAGCAGACCTGCGAATTGAGAAATGAAAAATATTGGAAAAATAAAACTAGTTAATTTCTGTAACAAATTTAACATTATTAATATCGATCAATACGGCTTTCAAAAAAGCAAATCCACTACACTATCCATCTTCTCTCTGATAAAAACAATACTATCTAATATTAATAAAAACTATCTGACTACAGGACTATTCTTTGATTTGTGTAAGCTTTTGACCTAGTGTCACATGACTTATTACTACAAAAGGTAAGGTAAGCGGGATAAGGGGACATGCACTTCGGTGGATATCATCATATCTAAAGTACCGACAGCAATGTTATTAATTTTAATTAAGTTTAATTATTACAAAATTAGATAAAAACAACGTCATGGTGCAATACTCATCCGAGTATAAATGCAACAATTTTGGCGTCCTACAGGGAAGTGCCTTGGGCCCAATATTGCTCCTACTCTATCTAAATCTCAATCACAGATATAACAAATCATAAATGTATACTATTCCCCGACGATATTTCCATTATAGTGACGTCCGATAAAAATACTAATACAATTTACGACCATGAAACAGAAATTAACAATACGATTGACAAATTAATCGAATGGCTTGACATGAATAATTTACAAATTAATTTAGATAAGTCTGTATATATATTTTTTAATAAATCTAATAATAATAAATACAATTTTAAACTTGACATACCAAAACTTAATTAAGTGACACAAACGAAATTTCTTGGAGTAAAAATAGATCAAGACCTAAATTGGAAAGCACAAGTAGATGATATAGCTAAAAGAATAAATAAATTCGTATACGCACTCAGAAAGGTTAAAAATATAACAAACATTAAAACTGTTATCACTACCTATCATGCATCATAATCTAGGGTAATAGTACCGACATAAATAGGGTATTTGTTGCGCAAAAAAAGTGTATTCGTGCAATACATGTGCTTCAACCAGATGAATCTTGCAGGCCAATATTTAAAGAACTTGTTTTATTACCGCTCTATATATTTATGAAGTATGCATGTTTGTTAAGAAGCATATATACTTATTTAAAAAGGCAGAGGATGTATATCCTCGAAACCAGCGAGATCCTCACAGGCTTATATTAAATGACTTACCAAGACCCACCATGTGTGTTCGAATTTATAATAAAATTCCAAGTGATTTAAAAACTTTAGATATTAGATTGATTAAAAAGATATTACTGAAATGGTTAAACAACAATAATTTTGACAGCATGAAAGAATTTATTGACGGGACCCTCTTTGTAATGTGACCAATAATATTTGCAAGCTATGAAAAACTTAAGCAAAACATGTATGCTCTTTAATGTAATGCAAATATATTATTTCTATTTCAAAGAAATGGAGACAATAGTGTGAAGAGACACGAGAACAAGACGTCTTAAACTAAAATATTAAATTCAAATATAATGCATAACTCTTAATGAATAACTCCTGACATAAATGCGAATATTCAGCTGCATGCAAATTTTTCGACTTTTCATGAACTTTTGACTTTTTATGTCGTTGTCGTTGGTTTGCTAAAGTGTCAGCAGTTTATTCCAGGTAAAGCATTTGCATTTCACAGAATAAAATCATGACAATGGTTGCTTGTTATTGTAATTTGGTGAAATTGTGCTTTTTAGGGTTCCGTACCCGAAGTGTGCCAAACGTAACTCTATTAATAAGCCTCCGCTGCCTGTCGTCCGTCCGTCGGGCTATCTCTCATGAACCGTAATAGGTTGGAATTTTCCCAGATTATGTATTTCTTTAGATTCAGATTCATATTCATTTATTTACAAAAACATGTGAAGGTAATATACATGGTATGATACTTATTATAGGTGTAACAAGGTATTTTTTGGCTTCACATGTTGGCATGGTGTTGATATAACAACAAATAATATATCAGTAAACTTTGAAAAAGACTTAAAAATTTGAAAAAGAAAAAAATCATACCCATACATAATCATGTGGGGTATCATTGTCTAGAACTCATCGAATAGAGTACAAATACAATTTTCATTATCTTCAAAAATGAAGAAATAGGCGGCCGTAAATGTTGTCAGTTTTAGACCATTTTTGTACGAGCTCTATCGCAACAACTAAACAAGTTAGGAATTTGAAACCTCTGTATATCATGTACATACATCGTGTGTTACATTGTATTTAAAAAATAAAAAACGCCAATTCATAAGGTATTAATATGGGTGATTTTCAGCAAGTGAAAAAAATAATATCGTAATTCACACACATTATGAAATTTATATCTTTGCGATTTATTTTAAGATGAACAAACAATATTCTTCGTTTAAATATAACGATATGGTACGGAACCCTTCGTGGCCGGTTTTTTTTTCATTATTTATGATCCACTAACCACGAGACCTTTTTAAAGAAAGACAAGTTTAAGATATTGTTTAGCATAAGCATATCATAATCAGCCTTTAAATGTTCCCACAGCTGGGACACAGGCACAAGCCTCCTCTCTTCGAGAGAGAGTGGGCTGTTATACACCACGCGGGCTCAGTGCGGGTTGGTGGATGTTGGTAGATATTGTTTATCTGAAAATAACCCGGTAGATATCTCTCAAACAGATAATAATTTAATATTATATTTTGGATACAATAAAAACAAATGTTTTTCTTTTATTAATTTAAATACAGTTTTACACCATTTGTTGTACCTTTACTCATATAGCACAAACTATCGAGGGTTTAACAGCGGTATGGCCAGACACGGCAACTCGGTGTCACTACATATTAATTATTAATGAATGTACAATTAGGTAGGTTCATAGATATAATATATATTTTTACTAGATTGCACTAATGTAATCTAGAAAGTATCTATTTAAGAGCAGGCATTCTAAATCAAATTTCCAATGCAAGCTCCGGCCACTCCGTTACGTGCTAAACGCTAACACATCAGTAATAAAGTTGAATATCGCGTGCGCTCTTTGATCGTGTTCGAGCACGAAACTAAATAGCGTAAGTCTAAATCCTTATTTCATTTATAACTACAGTAATAATTGATCTAGAGAAAATTTTCTAGTAGGTGGATAATAAACAAAATTTTCTTGCTGTGAATATTTATTTTAGACATAAAAGGGAAACTATCTTGTTTATTTCAGGGTTCCGTACCCGCAGAGTAAAACAGGAACCCTATTACTAAGACTCCGCCGTCTGTCTGTAACCAGGCTGTATCTCATGAACCGTGATAGTTAGACAATGTTCACAGATGATGTATTTCTGTTGCCGCTATAACAACAAATACTAAAATATAGTTTTTGCTCGATATTGATAATGGCAACAGGTAGACGCTTGAAATATTCACAGAATATTTAGTTATGTATTCAATTTAAAAATAAATAATTAAATTAAAATAAAACAAATATTTAATATAAATATTCCCGTACAAAAAACGTGATTTTCTTTCCGTTTTTATAGATAATGGTACGGAACCCTTCGTGCGCGAGTCCGACTCGTTTATATTTATCCTTAAAAAATAAATGATTTTCGAATAAAAAATGTATTGAGAGAAAATATTACAATTACGTAACTGTCTTCAACATGGAAAGAAAAAGATTAAATCTTATACTAAAGTTTAATTTTGCTTGTATATGTGACTGTTTCAGAATATTCATGCAAATTAACATAAAAAGAGGGAGCCTCCTCATAGTACGGCGTACAAATTTAAATATCTTGGCCTCATACTTACCCCTGATCTCAGGGATGATGACGTTGAACAGGCGCGGAGGGCATGCTGGCTCGCAGGTTTGCTCGTTGTTCAGTAAGCGTTAAAATTACTCTTTTCAGAGCATACTGCACTACGTTTTACATGAGTAGCGTGTGGGCTAGATATACTCAAAAGTCGTACAATGCCCTTCGCGTGCAATACAATAACGCGTTCAGGGTGCTGTTGAGGCTGCCCCGCTACAGCAGCGCATCAGGGATGTTCGCGGACGCACATGTGGATTGTTTCTTTGCCACGATGCGTAAGCGCTGTGCGTCCCTGGTGCGTGGGGTGTGGGGCAGCAACAACAGCATCCTGTCTCTAATTTTGAGTAGGCTGGACTGTCCGTACGTGAATCGCTGCTGCGCCATTTCCCATGGAATGGTGTGGCTGCGGTGAAGCGTCGGACAGTCCTGCCGCTGTCAATAGTAGGTGTACTTTTACTTTTATATTTATTTTTATATGTGAATAAATTTTATCTTAATTACTAACGTAGGATAAGTTTTTTTACTAACAAATGAGTCTTGGTTACTTGAAATAAATGAATTGAATTAAATTGATAGTACCTTTGAGCAGTTCTTCGCATTTATTAGATCGCAGATTTCCATAGGTAAATCCATAGAAATATTTTATATCTATGGGTAAATCATTCATATACCCACTTTCCTACTATTGTTTAGTGTTATGTTGTTATTTAAAATACCAGCAGTACCTACCTAATAACTTTCCACATGTCATCGTTTTCGTAACCCTATCCCGAATCTGCTCGATCGGTACTAATCGAATCTGACATGAGCGTATGTACATTGCTTCCTATCCATGTATTTACAGTCAATACTGGCACTAATTTACATGTTAGCTCTTCGAAACGACCCAGTTCTCGAGTAGGAATGTACTAGAAGTAATTCTTAATACACTGTATTTACGTCTGCCAGACTGTTTGGCATATCGTCCTGGCAGAGGTATGAAATAGTAGTGCCTACTTATTGACTGTTATATAAATTGTATTTAATATGCACGAGTATGTTTTTTTTTTATATAATATAGCATCACGCCTTGTTTCCCCGGGGTACCTGTAGAATACCCATATTTCGCCAGTTATGTTTTAGTCCCATGTAATAGGGGGCGAGCCTATTGCCATCAACTGGGCACAAATCCAGACTCCGGGCTGCTACTGAGAAATTCCAGATTAAAAAAAAATATCGGTTTGCCCGACCCGGGAATCGAATCCAGGACCTCATGCTCAGCAATAGCGATTGCGACCACTTGACCAACGAGGCAGTCATGACGTCAGTATGATTTTTATTTATTTTTAATAAATATCCTAACTTAGGAATAAATTCGAAGTAATCCAGATTCCTTGCACAGCATATGTGGTACGCTGAGGAATGGTGGGATGTTTGGTCATGTTGAGAGGATGAATGAAACTAACAAAAGGTATTTCCAAGGCAGAAGTGAGTGGAAACGCCGAGAGGAGACAAGAACATATAGCGACCTTACTGGTGATGTTCTTCAGTAAGGTCAGGTGAGTAGTACTCGCAACTGACATTCGTGTATGACCACATGAATGAACGTAAACGAAGCTAAAGGAGTATGTAAGGAGCATAGCAGGTGGCGTACCGTAGTTTCTGCCTTCCCCCGTGGGAAAAAGGCGTGAGTTTATGAATGTATAATGTGTTTTAAAAATAAATACTTTCCCATTACGTAAACCAAACAAAAAAATCTTTGCTCGGTTTTTTCTGAAACCATAAGACGCGCCGTAGTTCCGTAGCAGGTTGCTACAAAAACTTGCACCCTGCTACGAGCTGAGCTACGGCGTAGCTCTCGTTCTGCGGACGCCTGATAAGCTAATCACCGATCACGTGAACTGACACAAAGCCTAAGCCCAGCTATGGTTTACTATAAAACCGGTGCGTCCGCAATTTACCGGCGAGTGACATCACTGAAACGTTATTTATGAAATTAAGGCCATTTCTCATAGAGGAAACCGCAGCTTAACTCCTTAGGACATTAGATCAAAACAACAATGTTGTAATAGGTACCTATAATGTGTTGGTTTAGGTAGTTAAACAAAAAAAACTGGCCAAGTGCGTTTCGGACCCACAATAAAGGGTTCCGTAGTTAGGATGAATTTATCCTAAAAACAAACATCATAGTATTTAAAAAACACGTTCTCCCATGAATTGATATACGCCACGGTAAATTTTCCAACTGAAAATGTAAGTTTGTAATTGCAAAAAAATATTTTTAGTAAGTGTTAAAACTACAAATTATCGATTTTCGGACTTTTTTCTTTTACTTGTGCTGTGAGACCTTGCTTCTTACCAAATTTCATGATTCTAGGTCAACGGGAAGTACCCCTTTTTTTTTTTTTTTTTTGGTGGGAAATCATCAAATAACTTCTCCCGCTCTGGGCGGAGCGGGAGGGCGTGTCAGACTTTTACTGACTAAAACCCACCCGTGTTCCTTCCGTTGCCTGTGTGCCAGGGCCACGATATCCCTTTCGGAGTACCCCTAGGTTTTGATTTATTTGCGAGTATCAAAATATGTCGCATAAATCACCGTATTTTTTTATTGCTTTGACTTAGAAGCTTGATTTTTTTAGAGTTCCAAGAGACCGTAGATCGACGTATTTGATATTAATGTCAACTTGATACCTTCACGTTATCCTGAGAAAAAGGGTCTTGACGGACTGACAGTCAGATAGATAGACAGACGGACAATTAAGTGATCCCTGTGTATGAGCCACTGCTACTTGCCGGATGATTTTATGAAAACCGTGGTAGTGCCGGTAGTTAAAAATAAGACGGGTGACTTATCTGATACCAATAACTACAGGCCTATCTCTCTCGCTACCACAACGGCTAAAGTCTTTGATGGTCTGCTTAATGTACATTTGAATAATAACGTAACTCTCCACGACAACCAGTTTGGGTTTCGTCCGCAGCTATCAACGGAGAGCGCGATACTGTGCCTTAAGCACACTGTTAACTATTATACGAAGAGGAACACGCCGGTGTACGCATGCTTCCTGGACCTCTCCAAGGCTTTTGATTTAGTCCAATATGATGTCCTGTGGAACAAGTTAGACCAGATTAACTTACCGAATGAAATTACCGGTCTATTTCGGTTCTGGTATGGGCATCAAAAGAATTCTGTGAGGTGGGAGGGGGCGATGTCAGAGCAATATGAACTTGAATGTGGTGTCAGGCAGGGCGGGTTGACATCTCCTACGCTTTTCAACGTGTACATGAATGACCTGATCGTCGCGCTCAGCAACTGCCATGTCGGCTGCCATATTGATGGAGTGTCTGTGAATAATCTCAGTTACGTGGACGACATGGTGTTGCTGAGTGCGTCGGTATGTGGTCTGAGGAGGTTGTTAAAGGTATGTGAAGACTATGCTCGTGATCATGGTTTGCGATATAATGTGGCAAAAAGCCAGTTCATGGTTTTTGAAGTCGGTGCAGTGAGTCCCCAGAATGTTCCGTCAGTTAAACTGAACGGGACACCTCTGGAGAGGGTGAATAAATTTAAATATTTGGGACATATTCTTACGCCTGACCTGAATGATAATGAGGATATAGAGAGAGAGTGGAGGTCGCTCTCGATACGAGCCAACATGATAGCCCGCAGGTTTGCTAGGTGTTCAGGGAGGGTGAAGGTGACACTATTTAGAGCGTATTGTACATCCCTGTACACCTGCAGCCTGTGGGCTCGTTACACAAAGAAGTGCTATAGCGACCTACGCATTCTCTACAATAATGCGTTTAGGATTGTGATGGGGCTGCCTCGGTTCTGCAGCGCCTCGGGTATGTTCGCGGAGGAGCGTACCGCCTGTTTTTACGCGACTATGCGCAGGCGGAGCATCTCTCTGGTGCGCAGAGTACGGGCCAGCTCCAACTCAGTCCTGGCGATGATTGCTGATAGGCTGGACTGCCCCTACATGCTGCATTGCTGCAGCAGGCACGTTCCGGTTAGGCCGTTTGTCAGGCATTATTAATTCTTGTGTGTGTCTTTATATGTATTATTTTTAATTGTATAATATTTTAATTGTAATGGTATCTTATTTTATTTTATTTTGAATTTTTGACATTTATTATGAATTTTATTCAATTGTATTATATTATTAGTGTGATATGCTTTGTAAATTGACTTCTATGGGCCCAGTTACCCGAAATAAATGAATTTTATTTTTTATTTTTTTTATAAGGGTTCCGTTTTTTCCTTTTGAGGTACGGAACCCTAAACACAACGTGACGAGAGAGTTGTCAAGTAACCGACTAAACGTAATACCTGTGACTTCAGTTGTCATGCTACGTCACAGTTGTACTCTTCAATTTAGCAACGTTTTATTTCGTTGACGTTTAGAGAACCCGTCTTTTTGGGCTCTTTACAATAGACAGATTGCAAATTATTATTGTATTATTATAAATCTAACTAAAAAGTTGTGCTCAAGCAATTACATCTACGAAGAGATTATAAAGTTTAACATACAGTTATAAAAGAAGAAACTATCGTAAAAAATTAATTTAATTTGGTTATAAGTTAGGTACAACATAATTTTAAACAAGAAAGTGTCATTTACAAAGACCCTTTTAATGTTTTGTTTACCTTTATTTATCTACATATACTTGGTTTGCAATTATATATACATATATGTATGTGATAAATTGCTTTTTACTATAATTAAGGCGATAAGTTTTTTGTTTTTTTGCTCACACCATACATTATTATTATAAGTCTATACGTGAGGATTTGTATTTGGCTTTCTGGTGACTATTTTTTCATTTGTTTTTTTGTCTATTTTTATTAGTTGTAAGTCCTACATGTTCTAAATAAATAAATTAATGTGTTTTTTTAATTTTACTGAACAGTAAAACGGTAACAGAATTTCGCGTGAGTGTAAAAATTTCAAATTAAAATTCTTTATTGCGAACTAAGTGTACAGGATTGTGTGTTACTAACATGTAGTTTATACCTGATCCTGTTTAATTTTTACAATAAGAGCTCTTTAATTATTTATTTGGCTTGTTATTTCATCATTCCCCGATAAACGCGAATTTCGCTTAACGCGATATTTCGTACTATAGATTTCTATTATACTTCCCGAGCATAAACCAGAAATATCGCTTAAGCCTCTTACAGCGGCTTTGCTGCATCATACTACCAATTTAATGAGCTTCGTTATATTGCATCCACTTGATCCGTTTAGATCGAGTTTTTGCTAGAGTGGTTGTTTATTTTGTGTGTTGTGGGTGTTTGTTTTGTTTCTAATAAAAATAATAATTTGATGCCCATCGTCCTGATCATAGTCCTTATTCCAATAATAAGCTAATTACTAATAATTTACGATCATTTTTAGGGTTCCGTACCCCAAAAGGAAAAAACAGAACCCTTATAGGATCACTTCGTTGTCCGTCTGTCTTTCTGTCTGTCTGTCAGTTTGTCAAGACCCTTTTTCTCAGGAACGCGTGAAGGGATCAGGGCTCTTGGAGCTCCAAAAAAATCAAGCTGTCAATGCAATAAAAAATTACGGTGATTTATGCGACATATTTTGATACTCGCAAATAAATCAAAACTTATAGGGTACTTCCCGTTGACCTAGAATCATGAAATTTGGCAAGAAGCACAGATAAACAAAGGAAAAGTCCAAAAATCGTTTTACGAATACAAACTTACATTTTCATTTGGAAATTTGACCGTGGCGTATATTGATGTATTGGGGGAACATGTTTTTCAACTAGAATGATAAGTTTGTTTTTGGGACAAATTCATCCCAACTACGGAACCCTTCACTGTTAGTGGTCCGACACGCACTTGGCCGGTTTTTACCTAATCGTATCGGCACGATTGTGTAGATATTTATGTATTTATGACATAACTAGCTTCTGCTCGCAACTTCCCGTTAATTTATTTTAAGATGTATTCTAGGACACTCATACTCGGCAATACTGTAGCTTCTCATTATTGAAAGAATTTTCGGAATCGGATTAGTAGTTCCGAAGATTATCCCGTACATAGAATCTCGCAAAACCTCTTTATAATATGTAAGCTCTTTAAATTATTATCTTTATACATAGATAGATGTATAACATAATAAAATCGTAGCCTTAGGGCGGATTCCAACAACGAAAATAAACGTGATCAATTCACGCTGAACTCAGTTTAAGCGTTTAACTGAGTTCAGAACTCCACTTTTGATTTCACCAACATAAAGTGAACGAAGTTCAAGCTTAAACCACTTTAAATTCAGTAAGCCCAATTTTCGGCGTTCAAGTCTCTAAACGAGTTCAAGAGCTGTCAGGTCGTGTTGTTTAGGAAATATTGTTTGTTGTAAAATACAATTATTAATATTGATTTTATTGGTATTTGGCTAATAACAATGACAAGATTGTTAAGAATATGACGAAACTTGGAATTAGGATGAGTTCATTGTTCGTCGTCCAAGATGGATATGCAAGATAGAAGAAGACTTTGACACCCTGGATGACCAAGACTTTGTGAAAAGATTTCGTCTCACAAAACCAGCAGGCCAGTCTGTATTGGAGGCTATTGAAGGTAATATAGAGTTTCCTACAAACATGTAAGCACCAAAAGATGTTTTTGTTTTAAATTAATTTACCTTGTGCATAAAACATTACCGAAAAATACGAAATTGACGCAACCAAAGAGACGAGAACAGTTTTGATCAAAGAGAAACTAAATACTCAATATTTTAATGCATTCCACAATGTAAAGCTAATAATAAGCTTCTATTCATCATTTCAGCCGAAAGACGTCCACTGCTGGACGTAGGCCTCCCCCAAAAGGGGATGCCATAATTGCCACGCTTGGCAGGCGGGTTGGCGATTGCAAGATGGTGTTAAAATGCATAGATAACGCTGCTGCTCATTCTCTAGTAAGTCCCTTAGTCGCTTTTTACGACACCCACGGGAAGAAATAGGATGGTGCTATTCTTTACGTCCGGCACCTGACCACACGGCACCAAATAATAATATGCTTAGGTGGTAAACATTGGCTTTAGAACAATCGTGTCGGGCACAGCAAAAGAAAGATAGAAGATAGAGATGAGGACTTATCGTATAACGTATATCTAACTTATTTAAAAAAAAAACCTTTTTGTGTATTTTATTATATTATATAAGTTTTGAAATTTATCATTTAAATATTCGTTTACCCTGTAAAAACATTTACTTATTAGTATTTTAGTATTTCATTAATAAGTTACCCGAATCAATAATGATTCGGGTAACTTATTATTATATTTTTATTGATATAACCTTCGAGGATTTAAATCCGCTTTGGTTTTGACAACACAGTTTGACAACTCGGTACCCGCGTTTAGTAGTTTAATGATATATTTTGTTAAGGGGTCCCCTATGTTGTTTCGAACGCCGCTGTTGCGACACACGCTGTTGCGAATTATTTTTCCACTGCCTCACAGGTTCGAAAGCTCATGGACTCGAATGAAGTAGTCGCGAAAGACGCTGTTTCGAAAAACATTTTCACTGCCTCATACGCTCGAATGCTTGTGATTTCGATTTATTTAGTCATAAAGTGTACAGAAAAGTATTTAAGCAGTAATTAAATAAAATCAACAAATTCGGTGTCAACATCATCATTTAATATAACGTATAGTAATTTAGTTAAATTGGATATTGATGAAGAGTTTTTGTTTTGGTAACTGAATTTACCAACAATAGAGGGGACCTGGCGCTCGGCGGCCGCTACCGCGGCACGCTCGCTTCGCTCGCTCGCCTTCGCGCGTTAATGGTCACTGTTCTAACCTAACCTAACCCAAATGATTAAATACTTTTCTGTACACTTTATGACTAAATAAATCGAAATCACAAGCATTCGAGCGTATGAGGCAGTGAAAATGTTTTTCGAAACAGCGTCTTTCGCGACTACTTCATTCGAGTCCGTGAGCTTTCGAACCTGTGAGGCAGTGGAAAAATAATTCGCAACAGCGTGTGTCGCAACAGCGGCGTTCGAAACAACATAGGGACCCCTTTGTTAAGCGCAGTAGGTCGCTATCACATGCTGCAAATGCTAAGCGCATTACGTTCATGTGACAATATTTACATTCTATGCCATAGAAACATGAAAAATTTTGTTTTCGTGAACGCGATCAAAATGTAGCTGGCGAAATCAGTTCGACGTAAATCAAGATCAATATTATTAGAACTCGATTATGCAGAACTTAGTTTTATTAAACGCGTTTTGTAATTTTTTTTTTTTTTTAAAACGTTGCCCCACACTAGGAATTTCTCCTGTATCGTGGGTGCGTTTACAAACATTTAAACTCGCATACACAAACAGCCAGACCCGGAACAACTACTTGTAGGTCATACAAATATTTGTTCCGCGCTGCTGCTCATTCTCTAGTAAGTCCCTTAGTCGCTTTTTACGACACCCACGGGAAGAAATAGGATGGTGCTATTCTTTACGTCCGGCACCTGACCACACGGCACCAAATAATAATATGCTTAGGTGGTAAACATTGGCTTTAGAACAATCGTGTCGGGCACAGCAAAAGAAATATAGAAGATAGAGATGAGGACTTATCGTATAACGTATATCTAACTTATTTAAAAAAAAAACCTTTTTGTGTATTTTATTATATTATATAAGTTTTGAAATTTATCATTTAAATATTCGTTTACCCTGTAAAAACATTTACTTATTAGTATTTTAGTATTTCATTAATAAGTTACCCGAATCAATAATGATTCGGGTAACTTATTATTATATTTTTATTGATATAACCTTCGAGGATTTAAATCCGCTTTGGTTTTGACAACACAGTTTGACAACTCGGTACCCGCGTTTAGTAGTTTAATGATATATTTTGTTAAGGGGTCCCCTATGTTGTTTCGAACGCCGCTGTTGCGACACACGCTGTTGCGAATTATTTTTCCACTGCCTCACAGGTTCGAAAGCTCATGGACTCGAATGAAGTAGTCGCGAAAGACGCTGTTTCGAAAAACATTTTCACTGCCTCATACGCTCGAATGCTTGTGATTTCGATTTATTTAGTCATAAAGTGTACAGAAAAGTATTTAAGCAGTAATTAAATAAAATCAACAAATTCGGTGTCAACATCATCATTTAATATAACGTATAGTAATTTAGTTAAATTGGATATTGATGAAGAGTTTTTGTTTTGGTAACTGAATTTACCAACAATAGAGGGGACCTGGCGCTCGGCGGCCGCTACCGCGGCACGCTCGCTTCGCTCGCTCGCCTTCGCGCGTTAATGGTCACTGTTCTAACCTAACCTAACCCAAATGATTAAATACTTTTCTGTACACTTTATGACTAAATAAATCGAAATCACAAGCATTCGAGCGTATGAGGCAGTGAAAATGTTTTTCGAAACAGCGTCTTTCGCGACTACTTCATTCGAGTCCGTGAGCTTTCGAACCTGTGAGGCAGTGGAAAAATAATTCGCAACAGCGTGTGTCGCAACAGCGGCGTTCGAAACAACATAGGGACCCCTTTGTTAAGCGCAGTAGGTCGCTATCACATGCTGCAAATTCTAAGCGCATTACGTTCATGTGACAATATTTACATTCTATGCCATAGAAACATGAAAAATTTTGTTTTCGTGAACGCGATCAAAATGTAGCTGGCGAAATCAGTTCGACGTAAATCAAGATCAATATTATTAGAACTCGATTATGCAGAACTTAGTTTTATTAAACGCGTTTTGTAATTTTTTTTTTTTTTTAAAACGTTGCCCCACACTAGGAATTTCTCCTGTATCGTGGGTGCGTTTACAAACATTTAAACTCGCATACACAAACAGCCAGACCCGGAACAACTACTTGTAGGTCATACAAATATTTGTTCCGTGCGGGAATCGAACCCGCGACACGCAGCGCAGCAGTCAATCGCTTAACCACTGCGCCAACCGTGCCGTCGCAATTAATAAAAAATAAAATATGAACGGTGAAATACTCAAATACTGGTGAAAATTACAGATTTTCATGATGGCCGTTATAATAATTACGACGGAACCGCTTTCTTAGGAAACAAAGCTTTATAGCACTTGAAATGTCAGTTATTTAGAAACCCTTTATTAGCACACACTGTACAAAACTAAATAAAAAAAAAACTACACATAGTCGTTATTCTGAAAAGAGATGCATAATTTACTTTCCATTGTAATGGCACCGCAAACTGCCATGAATGTTTCATGAAAAAACCTTTATTTGAATACAAAATACGAACTTGAAAGCTTTACGTTTTTAACAAACAAACAAAAGTTTGTTTCTGTAATGTGTTGTTGTGAGTTTTATGCATTTTAGTTTATAATGTTTATTTGTAAGGACAGTATTGTTTTTGTGCATTTGTTAAGCTTTATTAGCATAATCAGCCCATAATGTTCCCACTGCTAGGACACAGGCCTCTTCGAGAGGGAGTGGGCTGTTATCTACCACGCGGGCCCAGTGCGGTTGGTAGATGTCACATATCTTAGAATTTTTGGTTCTAGGACATACCGGTTACCTCACGATGTTTTTCTTAACCGTTGTAAGAGCTGTGGTGATGAAATTGTAAAAAAAAATACAAATACCTTGTGATAGGTATATTGCAATTAAATGAAAGACAATTTAAAACACATATTAAAAGTACACTTTGTAAACAAGCATATTACAAGTTGGAGGATTATAATCAAGATAGGAATGCTTAGAAACATGCTGGTCCAGCTCCATAGGACAATCTAGAGTCTAGACAAAATCAAACTGGTTGCTATAATAATTGTATAATTTGTTGTTTTTATGACATTGATTTTACATTCTGTGATTACCTAAACTCATACATTGACTTATTAATTTTAAATTTTTAGGAAAATATATAGGTACTTTTACGATGTTTGTAAATATGTGAGCACCATGTATCTATCTCATTAAGTTATTTTTCATTGCTTAATTTTAAATTCTTTTTACCTATTATGGTATAGTCATTTTATTCTAGGTGCATCGTCTTCACATAAAATCATATAATTAATGTACTTAAACAAAATATTGTAAAACATTTTTAAACGAGTAACGG
Organism: Tiliacea citrago; assembly: GCA_963921375.1. Classification (NCBI taxonomy): domain Eukaryota; kingdom Metazoa; phylum Arthropoda; class Insecta; order Lepidoptera; family Noctuidae; genus Tiliacea; species Tiliacea citrago. The sequence goes on from OY992796.1 coordinate 18,463,481, forward strand.
TGGAGTTTCTTGCCCATTCTTCTCCATACGAAACTACCTTTTGGAAAGGGCAACTAGAATCAGTTCTATTTTTTTGTAAATTTTGACCTTCAAAAGTACCTCTTATGTGCCGATTTGAAATAAATAATTTGACTTTGACTTTGTAGTGTATTCACTCTATCACTATGTTGGTTTGGTTGTCTTGAGGATAGTTCCTAATATTCAACTCTCCCTTGAATTATCCAGAATCACAGTACCTAAGTACATAGTTAAACACAATATTGCTTCGGTGGTGGATTGGGTTAGACATTCAGTTATTAAGCTCACACAAAGTTAGTCGGCACTCAAGGTAAGTACAACGGGCTGGTGTCCGCTACTCCAAGCCCAAGCTTGAATTTTGCTCACAAATATGATAAATAATAGAAATAAAGAAAAATGATTTATTAAGACTCACACAGAAAATCACAAATTGAACAATCACACAATCTTAGAAACATAAAAGAAAAAAAAATAGAAAATAAAGTTAAATGAAAGTCACTCCACAACAACAGGAATTGTGATTACCACCCAATTTTCATTAATGGCCAACAAGTGCCATACGTAAATACAGCCAGATACCTTGGCATAACGCTTGACGCGAAACTGCACTTGAAAGCGCACGTTAAAAAGAAAACACCTAGACATGCGTCTTAAAAACATGTATTGGTTGATTGGACGGGATTCCTGCCTATCGATACATAACAAAATTTTATCATATACCGTGGCATTTTAACCGTCTTACAACGGCAGCCCACTTCATGTATCCAATGACTACTAATCATTCATATTTATTTTTTATTTATTAATATTTGGATAATAAAAAATATTATTCATTATGAATTTATGATGCATGACGTAGTTTGAAACACCCTGTTACGAGCGCGATGCGAGCCAAAATTACTTGTTAGATTGTTATTAATTATTAAGAACCTCGTTCTTTTTAATAAAGGATACAAAAAAACAATTTGAGAGTTGTTTCAAACAATATGAGCATTTAATTTTTATACAACGAGCTCGTCCTCTATGTCGCTCTGCAACGCTGCCAGTGATGCCGTGACGTGTCCAAAGACGACTTATTTAACACTCTGCGTAGTGCCCAGAACGATTGCCACAGCACGTTGCCGAGAACCAGCTTCCAACATTCCCACGGCTCTAATCATTTCCTCTCGGCTCAAATGACGTCTTACACCAATCTCTCAATAGAACAGTACACCACACACTACCTGCAGTAAGTATTGTCTCTACTTCCCCCTAAATCCACCCAAAGATTGTCTTTCAAAGAGCGCTTTAAACGATAAGACCGCCCATTGTGTCACCCTATGTAAGATTTCTACATTTATATCTGTAATTTTTATGGTGTACATAATAAAGAGTATTCTATTGTATTATATTCTCTCCATAATAGGTAACGTTCTTTTGTATTGATTCCACTCAGAAGTTACGCACAAATTTTATTGATTTGGCCTCAAATCCGTTGCAGGATTCTAAAGGAATACGATTTGACTGAAGATTTTTATCTTTGACCAAAATTCAAAAAACTATTCCTATTGAAGTATAAAAACGTGCATGATCATTTTTATGGTGTACATAATAAAGATTATTCTATTGTATTATATTCTCTCCATAATACGTAACGTTCTTTTGTATTGATTCCACTCAGAAGTTACGCAGAAATTTTATTGATTTGGCCTCAAACCCGTTGCAGGATTCTAAAGGAATACGATTTGACTGAAGATTTTTATCTTTGACCAAAATTCAAAAAACTATTCATATCGAAGTATAAAAACGTGCATGATCATTTTTATGGTGTACATAATAAAGAGTATTCTATTGTATTATATTCTCTCCATAATACGTAACGTTCTTTTGTATTGATTCCACTCAGAAGTTACGCAGAAATTTTATTGATTTGGCCTCAAATCCGTTTCAGGATTTCTAAAGGAATACGATTTGACTGAAGATTTTTATCTTTGACCAAAATTCAAAAAACTATTCCTATTGAAGTATAAAAACGTGCATGATCATTTTTATGGTGTACATAATAAAGATTATTCTATTGTATTATATTCTCTCCATAATACGTAACGTTCTTTTGTATTGATTCCACTCAGAAGTTACGCAGAAATTTTATTGATTTGGCCTCAAATCCGTTTCAGGATTTCTAAAGGAATACGATTTGACTGAAGATTTTTATCTTTGACCAAAATTCAAAAAACTATTCCTATTGAAGTATAAAAACGTGCATGATCATTTTTATGGTGTACATAATAAAGATTATTCTATTGTATTATATTCTCTCCATAATACGTAACGTTCTTTTGTATTGATTCCACTCAGAAGTTACGCAGAAATTTTATTGATTTGGCCTCAAACCCGTTGCAGGATTCTAAAGGAATACGATTTGACTGAAGATTTTTATCTTTGACCAAAATCCAAAAACCTATTCCTATTGACGAAATTTACTAAAAAGTATAAAAAAAACGTGCATGATCCCTAGCCTAACCCTTTTGACGTGTGTATCGTGTGTATTTTCAACTCTACTTAAAAATGGGAGAAGGTTCTCAATTCGACTGATCCGTAATCGAATATTGAAATAATGACAGATATGAATAACATGTCAATTGAGTTTGACAGCGCGCCATAACTTTACGCGGGAAAAGTCACGGATCGTCTGCCGCCATTTTCATACAACGTCGAGATGTAAGGCTGTAATAAAACGTAATTTTACGATGCTATCGTAGGGACCCAGCCAACTGAGCTACAATTGGGATAATATACCGGCAAGAATGTTAGTTTATTATTAGCTAATTTATTCGATGAATAATCAGCGATTTTCGGTTTATAGTTCGAGCTAATTGTTGATTGAAGTTATTCTGAAGCAGTTAGTTTGTTTTGTCGTACGGATTTATTATGGCAGTTGACTAAATTAATGTTGTGTGATTGTTTGATGCTGTTTTATATCTTTCCTTTCTTGTTGATGGAGTATATGAAAATACTTAAGGGGGATGCGCTAAGGTAGCCCGCGAAATTCAAATTTTATTACTTTTTTTGCAATTTGCAAGTCAGTAACAGGTTGTATGTTGATCTAAATATGATTCGCGGCCGTAACAAATATGGCTTTACAGAATTATAATCATTAGAATCAGCATTACAACTCTCTAAGTTCATTTAAATCCTACTGAAAGATTTTTTCAGAAATAGTCATTCAATAGGATTTTACGAAGAGAGTTAGTTGTACTGCCGATTCTAATGATTATAATTCTGTAAAGCCATATTTGTTACGGCCGCGAATCATATTTAGATCAACATACAACTTGTTACTGACCTGCAAATTGCAAAAAACGTAATAAAATTAGAATTTCGCGGGCTACCTTAGCGCATCCCCCTTAAGCCGGAACTACATTACGAAACTAGTTGCGCAAACTTAATTATTCATCGATAGTTTCACGTGCAAATAGGTCGCAGATTATAAAAGTTGAGCAATAATAGTCTCTCAATTGATTATTTGTAGTACACTAAGGTGAGGGTATACGCCGTGACGTGCCCGCTAGAGGGGGGCGGCACGTGCGCAGAGCCGTCACGTGGTAAGGGAAGTGACTGAAAGACTAGTCAGTCTCGGGAGGGCAACGAACGGATGCAGACCTCCACTTCTCCATTTTGAAACTGTCAGTTTGTCCGAACTTAGAATAGTATTGTACTGTATTAATTATTGTGAACATGGAACATGTTAATGTGTCATGTTGTTACATGGGACTTAAACATGACTGGCGAAATGTGGGTGTACTATAAGTGCGCCTCTGCCTACCCCTTCGGGGATTACAGGCGTGAAATTATGTTTATGTTGTAATTATTGTGAAAGTATAAATACTAATTGATTTGCTGTATTATCGTGTTTTGATTGTAAACCTGCACTATGGATTCCATACCACCGAATCGACATGATGACGGCACCATCGCTCAGCCATTGTTGACGCCGTCATAACTATTTACCGACATGTGAAACTAAAATTAGATAATCACACTAATATTATAACGGCGAAAGTTTTGAGTGTGTGTGTGTGTATGTTTGTTACTTCTTCACGCTCAAATGGCTGGACCAATTTTGATAAAATTTTGTATGGAGTTAGCTGACACCCTGGATTGAGACATAGGCTACGTTTTATCCCGATACGTTCGATCCCACGATATCGAGACTTACGCGGGTGAAACCGCGGGGCGCAACTAGTCATTAATAAACAGATACTTAGTAACACGTGAACCTATTAATGAATAACTAAATTTGTACGACTAGTTTCGTAATTTAAATAAATGTATTTATTTTCAGATTAATACTATGGACGATCGGAATTTTATGTAAGTTATATAACGAGATGAGTCAAGGATTGGAGGATTTACTTGAGAAATTATATTTTGCACAATAAAATGTTTATTTTTAAACTCGGTCGGTGTTTTCTATCTGACAACTCGAGAAGAAACTCCAAATCACACTCGGAGGTCTCAGTTTCTAGACATTGTCTTGGTCAGATCATATGAGGACCATGTAGATTAACGTCTGAGATGGTCTTTTGAGGATTTGTTCGTTTTACCTGTGTAATATTATTTACTTCGTGGCTTTGAAAAACGATTGCAGGTATCATCGCAGAATAACCATGACATGTTGATTTATCTGTAAAGGTAATGGATTAAAAATGAAACCACAAGATGTCTTACATGTGTTATTTAATTAATCACTAATACATCATTTAAATTAACACAGACATAAAACAACAGCTCATTGACTAGAATAACAATTCGTATTTATTTTATTTTAAACATATATCATCGAACAACGACATTTAAATCTTTTGTTTATTTATATATAATTAATCTTTACAATCTATGTCTACATCACGTCTCTAAAACATCGCGAAAACAATATGCTGTCACCATTCACTAACTAAAATATCTCATTAAATAGAAATTGGAGGAGTTCTTAGAATCGCACAATTATGTCTTCAGAAAAATATATTTTATAAAAAGTTTTTGCAATTCCGTTGAAAATAAGGAAACTTAGACCTCTATAATAAAGCAATTAATAAAGAATTTTTGGAAAAAGGACAGTTATTAATACCTTAAAAAGTTTGGAAAGTAAATAATTTAAATGCCATCCGAAGCATTTTGAAGAGTATTTGGTTTATTTTCCGATTGAACTTCAAAAAGTATTAAATAAACATTCAAGAATTTTAATTTTTAGTCATCATGCTTTCAGCAGGCGTTTTACATTGTCACAATAATTTCTGTAACTTTGCTGTTAATCTTTTTTGTAATTCAATTTATGTGCCGATATTTCGACCTATTGGGACCAATTTTGGTTTATTGATTGTTTCTTCCCTCATACTTATTATTATTGTAAAGTATAAATACATAATATATAAATACTTGTTTAGTTCTCTGAGAACAACGTTATTACACATCCATATAAATGTACCTATTGTAGATAAATAAAAAAATTCTTACGAGTAGGTACAACAGTGGATTCTCATATTATACATACATTTCAAAAATACATAATATATAATTTCTATTTCTTAGCTCAATAATAACACTTTATTTATTGGCCTCAACTTTCAATAAGCGTAGTACATATTACAAGGACTAGTAGAATTATTATGTAGGTATAAATATTAACCGACTTAAAATAAATAATGACAAAGGGTCGACGTTCGACAAAAGTTAAAAACCTCCTTTCTTTAGGAAAGTACGTAAATATCTTATCAGTTTTTTTTTTTATTGAGAAACATTTATTTTCATAAAATAAAATACAAAGTTTTTAATAAAAATTCTATAAAATAGCGCAAACTATAGTTTTTTTATTAGGCCTTAGTATTTAAGGGTGGGTTTACAAACTGATTTGGTATAAAACAATGGTAGGTACCAAGTGTCCGTGAATAGGCTTATACATATTTTGTTCAGAAATGCCTTTCATACGTCCTCTGCGGCAGAAACGAATATTGACTGAAATAATATTGAAAATAACATAACTGGCGAACCAACTAATTGAGATCTACCTCTGCCCAAACAAGGCGTGATGTTATTTAAGTTACCTACTATTGAAAATTATTATGAAACGTTGGCGGAGAAAAAAGTATTTGTTTATAGGCTTGATTACACCAAGCTTAAATAAAAAGATTTAACATAATTTCAGGGAGCTAAGCGTAGCTATGTTTCCATAGTTCAATGCTGTTGTCGCAAAGTAACATAAAAATATTTTAAGATCGTCTTTTGAGACCTCAACTTTTTTATTTTTTATAGAATTAACTTAACTTAAGTTCGGTGTAATTTTAGAAAGCGTGTTGCGCTACAGAAGTCCCAGGAGCTTCCAATTTGGACGGCTGCGATGCGTAAAAGCGTTGCATTTGTAAACTATCACTTAGCAAAATGTGCACTCAACTCAAACAACCTGCAGTGCTATTCTGTAACTATCTCAACGTGAAAACTTAGGTGAAGTGAGCGTGGAGTGAGCTGTCAGTGTGGGATTGATACTGTTAACAAATCACTTCACGTTGACTTCACCTACGTTTTCACGGTGAATTTTTTTCAGAATAGATCGGCTGGGCCTAAACTGCAGCAGCCAGGTCTTCACACACGAGACTTTCATCAACCTATGTCATTTATACACAGTCGCCTCTCATTTGACAAGCGTCTGCATTTCTATACATCTACCAACAAGCCTCTGACCTTGGTCTTCATTTACCGCATCTGAACCTAATAATCATTATAATATCACTAGTTATATAAATATAATAATCTTGTAATCTACATTTATATTGGCAGAAACGCAACAATGAACCTGGTTCATCGATGAAAAAAATAAATGCTGCCAAAGTTATATTTATGAATATAAGGCGCGGATCATTCCACTGCAATCAATCATGGTAGGTAAGCAGACTATATCAAAATATATTTGGCTTCGTTTGTACGTATTTAACGAAATTTCTATTATTTCTTACTTAAAAACTTTACAAATAAATTAATTTAAAAGTAAACAATTCATAAAAAAATAAGACAACAAAATCTCATATCACACTAAACCTATGGAATATTTCGGAAATTATCTTTAGGATACACTAAAGTAATACTTCAGTAGGTAAAGCTAACGATATGGAGTAACCCTGTAGGAAAAATCGTACGCCTACGATACAGTTGTAAATAGTTATAGGAAACTTCATACATATATTTGGTCACCGTCCGGGGAGGTCGACAAAGGTGGACGAAGCGATTCAAAAATAACATCTCAAAACACCGAGGCAACTCGACTTCGAACCGCACACACAGTTATTGTCTTTATACGCACATAAATCAGCGACTACTCTAAGCTAATACCCGTTTTATAAAGCGTCGTGTTTGTCGTAAGTGCCGTTCTGCGGCCACGTGAGCAGCAGCTGCTCGTCGGCGTGGCTGTCTAGGTGCACGTGCTCGGAGATGGCGGGCGAGTAGGGCACGCCACCCAGCAGCGCGCCGGACGAGCGCGACTGCTGTCGGCACAGCGGGCGCCGCGTGGGCGACTCGCTCTCATCCGACATAGCGCGCGTCACCGTGATGCGCGGTGACTGGCGCCGGCGCCGGTCTCGTGTGGTCCCCCCTATCTCTTCCAACCCCAGCGCACGGCCCAGAACCACGTGCGGCGGCGCGCGGATGATGGGGATGGCGGACGTCCTCACCGGCCGCGGCACGTCCTCCACCTGCGAGTCCTGCAGCATGTTGCAGGACGCGGCCCGCTGCGCCGGCCGCTCCGACCCCCGCGTCCCCATTGCCGCCGCATCAGATAACCTCCTAGTGGTCGTCGGTCGTATGCACCCCGAGCCCGCAGATAACGAGGGTCGCCGTGACCCGCACGCGCTAGGCGTCCTCGCTTGTATCTCCTGCGTCACTTCGCTTTTCGTCATTCTTTTCCTTCTATAATTACGAAGTGAGTCCCGTAGTGCTCGACTCCTTATACCGTACAAAATACCATTCACTGGTGGTGCAGCCGCCAGCAAAGCCGCCGAAAGAGCGGCTAGCGGCTGCGGCGGCGCCGCTACAGCGGGCCATATCAACACGCAGTAATACGGGAAATACAAAATGGCGAGTGAACCAAGAGGCTGGAGTACTGCCGATAAAGCTCGTCGGCGAGGTGGCGGTGGAGGAGAGAAAGGATTTCTTTGGTGGGTGACAGTCACTTGTGCTGAGAGGGTCACTTCGTAAATGGCCGCCGCGATCCTGTGTCGGTGGTATCGAGCGATGCGAAGGATCTTGAGGCTGCAGAGGAGAATGAGTGCTGCTGGCAGGAGTAGCGTGAGGGCTGCATACACGAGGCAGAAGCCGAGTGCGGCGGAGCCGGCACCGCAGTCGGGCGCGCAGCTGCCGAGCCCAGCGTTGTACGCTAGCGGCGGCTGCGCGGCTGCCAACGGAGCCAGCAGAGCCGCCATCGCCACCCAGCCACCTACCACGCAAATCATTACCTGAAAATAAATATGTTTGTTTAACGATGCAGCATAGTAAACCTGCTTACAAGTTTTTCTTGGTTATTCGGTTTACGCCGTAACAAATAATACACACTATTCTAATTATTTCCAGATAGCGATAAGCTAATAAAGATTCCTTCATTAGAGCTTCACTTAAATTGGCTGACCTACCTTCTTAGCGGAAACAATGGCAGCATAATGCAGCGGTGCAGCGATGGCAGCTGCGCGGTCAGCGTGCAGGCCGCATACGGTCCACAGCTGCAGCGGATGCAGCGCATGCAGCAGAGCGCTGCAAGCACACGCGGCGCCACTGCCGCAGAGCGCTGCACCGCTCGCAAGAGCACCCACCGCACCCAGGTGCACCAACAACACTGATGACGCTGATGCTGGCTGTGAACAAAACTGAACTTCAACGTATGGAAGAGAGGGTATACTGTAAAGGAGAATAGTGGTGAAGAACAGGTCTTCTACTTATTCATTATCATCATTATCTTGACAGTCATAAGCTGCATTGCCCTGTAGCGGCATCAACATCGCCACATGCGAACTATGCGTCACACTGACGTCACGCAAATACTGCATCGTACAATCAGAGTTTACCGCGCAACTAGCATATATACAACGTCCCGACATCAACCGTTGGGCAGTTGCCCACCAGACACGACACTTGTCTGGTCGGAGGATCCTCCCTTTTCTACGGTGGATGAGTGAACTTTACACCCAGTTCCTCATACCACCAAAGCCCTAAGGTTGACTGGTAGAAAATGCCTCAGGCATAAGTCCGCCTTTGTACAGTATTTTTACTTGTGCTTATAGCTTTAACACATAAAAAAGATGTCTGCTTCTGGACATACGCCTCCCCTAAAAATCACCAAACTGACTAGTCCAGCGCTAGAGGAAGTTTCCGGAGCCCCCTGAATTTTCAATTTCCAGATTTAAAAAAATATGAACACAATGCGGCAAGTTAGTATACTTTTGACCACGGCTTGAAACCGGTTATTTTTTTATTTCTGAAGGTACAAATTAGTTTTGATACAATTGATATTAGCTTCAATGATTGCTTCATCATCATCACATTATGTTCAGCATTGATTTGGTAATAAAATATTAAATAATTAACGAAATATGATTAACGGTTAGGTTACATAGAAAATTAACCGGTTTCCGAGGCCTGCTTTTGACATCAATAGGCTAGTTGGTAGGCTAGTAGTAGGGTAGAGAGGTTCAATATTCCCAAGATTTATATGTTATAACTAGCTTCTGCCTGCGACTTCGTTCGCATGAAAGTTGTAAGACACAACAATAAACTAAAATAAAAGCCACATTTTTATAGAAGTTCCCCGTGAACTACGTTTGTAGTGTTGGTCTCACCAGCCAAAATATATAAAGAGAGTCAGGATTGGTGATACCGGAGCAAGCGACGTACAATTGTCCGTGTGAGACTGAGGTTGACACCTGCAGCTATCGGTAGCAATTTCCCATTGCTTGTGAAGTTTTTGTTTATGGCAAATATTTTTTTTTTCACTTTTTATTTAGGTATAGCGGGATCATAATCATTTAAAAGGTTAAATTTCCTATATTCACTTCGTAATCAGCCCAGTGAAGTAGGTAATGATATATTATTCGAATGTTAAACCTACTTGCTACCAAGCTAGATGGGACCGATGACGTTAAAAAGGTGGCTGCGAGAGACTGGATGCGGATGGCGGAGGACAGGGTGTTGTGGCGCAGCCTAGGAGCGGCCCATGTCTAGCAGTGGACTGCTATAGACTGAGTTAATTCGACTGTTGCCATACACTGGTATATTTTTGTGTTCTCTAATGTCAGTCTCCTTTCCTACGAAATTTATGGAAAGATTTTTTTGCGATTACTGACTTTTCTAGTAGGTACTCAAAAACCTCAATTGGTCCATTTGAGTTTATTATTCCATATGAAACAGGATCGAATGACAAATATTTTTTTTGTTTGTGAAATGTTCCCCTTTTCTTGTTGACTTTTCTTTCAAAATTTAAGAATGCAGATCAAAATGTTTCACAAAGTTAAGAACAGTCTCCTAAGGTACCTGCAGTTATTGCCTTTTTTTTACCGTTGTAATGACAATGTTGTCATTTGGTTTAAATATGTAGGTTTTTATTTTTATTATTTTAGTAATATTTTATATAGATTCTTTTTTAATTTGTGAATGAGAGAACGTTGTAGGCTTAATAGACTGTAGCTTTGTAAACTATCTTTTATTTTGTTAAGTACTTGGTACTTGTTGACGGGCATACACTGTCCTCCCATACCTATTAACACTGTAACTTGGAAACATTGTTAAAGCCCACTTTTTTTAAAAGAGTAACCGTGGAGTTTCTTGCCGGCTCTTCTCCATAGGAAACGACTAATTGGAACCGTGCACCTAGCTTCTGACGTTTCATAAGTGCCCATGTAGGTTTATGGGAAATAAAAAAAAATGATTTTGATATTGCCCAATCTCAAAAAAAAAATCCAACCTGTATAAATTTTATGATTGACTGCTTAGCTCCATAAAGGTATAACGTGATTGATAATCATTTAAAAGGTTACATCTGTAACGATCTGCAATATTCTAACCTTTGGCTCGTCTTTTTACAATTTGCGGTAAACTGCAGAAGAATACGAACAAATTGCAATATCGCTCAAATATCGAATATTGTGGTACTCGTAATTTATAGGCTACAGACTGACTAGACTTATAAGGAATATCTATCCGGTAGTAGGTATTTGTGGGATGCTGGAACATACCTTCAGACAAACAGACAAAAATTCTAAAATTATATATTCGGCTTTAGAATCGTTCCCAGACCTAGCAAATATCACTTAAAAACCGGCCACCACGCACAATAAAGGGTTCCGTAGTTGGGATGAATTTTATTTATCCTAAGAACAAACTGAACATTGTAGTCGAAAAACATGTTTTCTCATACGCAAATGTAAGTTTGTACGCATAATATTAAGATATTTACCATGTTATTTTAATACTATACGATTTCCTATAGGTTTCGAAATCACTACAACAAGCGATACATTGGCATTTGATATGTCACACTACAGTTTGCATTTTTTTTTTATTGTCTAATTTGCCCCCCTAAAGTGACCCTATTTAATATTTAAAATTCATTTATTTACGTTACACTTCCGTATTTAGGTCACAGAAGTTCATAACTATGTGTACCAAATTTCAACTTAATCTGTCCAGCAGATTCGGAGCAAATCAGCTGTGACAGACGGACAGACAGACAGACACGAGTGATGCTATATGTGTTCCGTTTTTCCTTTTGAGTTGTTATTATATGTTTTCGAGTTATATTCAATGTACAGTTTTTTTTTTAAACATTGGGGCAACGTTTAAAAAAAAAAACTAGGACACTAGAAACTCCTGTATCGTGGGTGCGTTTACAAACATTTAAACTCACATATACAAACCTCGCTACGATCTTATTATATGTATAGGATATCTAGGATTCCTACAGCCTAGGTATTTTCTTCCACATTTTTGGAATAAACCAGATAATTCCCCGCTAAGGTACCTAACCGGCGTGCGTGAATGACTAGATGTATGAACGTAAACGAAGCAAAAGGAGTATGTAAGAAGCGTTGCAGGGGGCGTTACCTATGAAGTTTCTTACTTTCTGCCTACTTCCATGGGAAGAAGGCGTGGCGTATGTATGTATGTATGTAAGTGATTTTTTTCCTAGGTTATTTAAATAAATTATTTGCTTCTCCTTTCCTAGTTACTTGGCAGGGGCGATTAATAAAGTAGCGTTCACATCACAACACTTATATATCCTGTAGTAGATAATGACACGACGTCATGTTTTATTTATATTATTTTCAAGCGGGTAAGCGTATAATTAGTGGACTTTAAAGGGTTTAAAAGACAAAATATTTTTGATGAAACAGTCGTTTGATTTGCTTCAAAACAAACTGATATTTGTGAAGAGAATAGTCGACATTTTTCACCGCTGCATATTGCACGTTGTTACAAAGCTGATTCGCGTTCACAGGAGTTCTTTGTTTATTTTGTGAACCTCCCCCCCCCCCCCCCCTCCCATCCATATTTTGTGTTTGAGCATAAATGCACTGTTATACAAATAATATTCTTGCATAGTAGTTTTGGTGGTAATCTGGACCGTGTATTCCCGTTATCCCCGTAGGCCATGTCCCCGTTAAAGGGGACAAAGGGGACGGTCTGTCTAATGTTCACAAATAAAATAAATACTTTACAGTCAAGTTAAACATTAGAATTTCTATTGCCTGCATTTATTTGAAACATTTGAAATAATTATAAAAGGACTTGAATAATTTTAAAATCCTTGAAATATCTACATAAGTATGTAAGTATTTATTTTGTTGAATATTATTAAGCTTACATTCCACATCAAACAATTTCGTTAAAACAAAATTGAATGAGATTATTTGTACATACGTAGCTATAAAAAAACCTTAGTTTTTAATCTGCGTAGCTTATTTCAAACCTAGAATAATTTTGGTATGTCTAAAGTAGGTACTACAAGTATTTTTTGGACTTCTTGGCGGGAAAGTGAAGCGTCATGTTAGCAGTTTTGTTTTATTTTCTAAAATTTATGTTTAGCCGAATATTAATGTGTAATAGTGGTGGATTATTAACCATTAAGTGTTCGTGAACCTGCACTAGTGTAGACAAATGAAACAAAACAGTGCAACATCACTTTAAGTTCTCTCAAGAAGACCGCGCGAGGTTTTAGTAAAGTGCCACGTCTTTACTGATACTCAAGGGGAGCGGGGCGGGATATCATCTATCATCTTTATCATGCATCATTGAATGGAGTTCATTTCATAATTATACATTATTAATATTAGTTACAGCTTTTGTACTAGTTACCTAATTTTACATGACACTGGCTAAATGCACAAACCGTGCGAAGCCAAAAAGAAAAAAAAAAAAAAAAAAATATTTTTTTGGCTCTTGAGTGACAGTGACAGTGACATTGTTACTAAAAATTTGTGAAATTGTAAATCAAGATGGCGGCGTTAGTTCAGATTTTCACCACGCGCCAAATAATTCTTGTACAGGTACAGTCGGTGACCAGCATTACTCGACCCCTTTTACAAAGAAGAATAATGGAAGAGGGGTCAGGTAATACTGGTCATCAGTATTACAGCATTTGTATCAAAAAGATGTGGTCAAATTTAAGGGTGGTGGTACAGACCATCAAACCGAACTACTTTCTCCATCCTAATCGCTAAAAAATTATCAATTGCCCTATACAAAACTTCAATACCTACACGACCCAAATATACGGGACGGCTGATTAATTATTTTTCTAGATTACGATGCTGGACCTATTAGTTGTAATCTTGGACGTGGAGATGCGGACGTTAGCCAATCAATATTTCATTTGGAAGTGATTTACTGTTAGACTAAGCTCGTGTTTGTTTGCATTGGATAAGCTAATCTATCATCAGATTATTGTGTAGGTAGCTGCATACTCTGAGGGTATGTAGGTGGCAGAGTTGATCATGTGCGAAAATGGGATTTGTATATTAAGTTCAATGTTATCCAAATTCTACATTGTATTTCAACAGTACTAAAAAAGCATACAAAACATAAGTACCTTAAAGAGAAAAATAACGTAAATGCCAAACCAACGGCTGAATTTTAAATCCTCCTTTTTCACAGGCACAGACACGTCATGTATAAATTAATACGAAGGTTTCGTTAAGTACGCGTTTCTATATTTAGAAAGGGTTCAAAAAGCAAACGTTACGTAAGGATCAGGAATAGGCACGCTCGTCTATTAATGAAGGCATGTTAGTACAGTCAGTGACTTGCATAACCTGACCCCTCATCCATTATTCTTCTTTCTAAGAGGGGTCAAGTAATGTAGGTCACTGACTGTACTACGGTTGAAAGGTGACTTACATCTTCATAATAAAAATATTTTTCAAGCTATACAGCTATATAATTTAATTTGACCCTGTATAAGCTATACTCCATTTGAAATAAGATTAGAAACTTAAATAAACTTTTATACGGACCGTTCAACCGATTTTGACTTCTATTCCGTACGTATAAAGATGGCATTAAAAGCAAAAACGTGGTTACAATACCAACTGTTTATTACAGCTGCCATTTGTCATGCAACCAACGCAATAGAAGTCAAAATCGGTTGGACGGACTGTAAAAAGGGTTTATTTAAATTTATAATCTTATTTCAAATGGAGTATAGGTACAACAAGGGATCATGAAGTTTGGTTTATGATCGCAAGTTAGTGGTAAACTCCTCAAAATTATCTGAATATTGTAATATTTGATCTACTTTAGCTACCCAGAAACTTTCTTTTCATAATTTATTTGTAAAATACACAAATATATACGCTTTGTTTTAGTATCCAAAACTGAAAAGTAATTTCAATACGTAGCGCGTCGACTAAAGGCCAACGTAGGTAGCAGCTCTAGCGGTCAGCCCCAGAATATCAAATATTAACAGTCTGCCCTTCTATTATACTCGTAGTAACGTGCTCCTGAATTAATATTAAAGCTAATACTATAAATATATGTACCTATACGCTGTTTGTCTGTACCTCATCTCATCATCTGCCTAGCCTTTTCCCAACATGTTGTCCAGTCTAGCCGGATGCAGCTGAATACCAGTATTTTACATGGAGCGACTGCCTATCTGACCTCGAAAGCCCATCGAATTGGGTCCTTGCCGAATTGCCGGGCTACCACATTTGGGAGTGGCGTGAGGAGGCGAAACGCAGCGGCGTAACTCCGCTGCCGCGACAGATCACGGCACAGCGGACAGAGCTCCGGCGGGATCTCATGGCGTCATGGAGAGTGCGATTGTCGTAACCCAGCGCTGGGTACGGCACAATTATGGCGATAAGTCTCCTCTTTGAGGAGTGGCTAGAGAGGCGCCACGGCGTCTTCACCTTCCGCCTGACGCAGGTCCTCACCGGACACGGTTGTTTCAGGAGGTTCCTGTTCAGGATAAAGCGGGAGGAAACGCCCGGGTGTTCCTACTGTGTGGATCGCCCGGAGGACACGGTGCACGCCGGGAGCATACTTCATAGGCTCAGGTCATGTTTCGGAGCGAGAGTGCATGGGAGGCCGTCACCTCCTCTTGCGAAGCAGAAATGCTCGCCAAGAAAGAGGCGGAACGCGTGAGGGAGAGGCAAAATTCGCGCTCTCACGCCCCTAGTCCTTGCGAGAGACGCCCCGGGCGTCGCGCGTCGGAGGCCAATTCCCGGTCACCGTAGACGCGGGTTTGCGGATGGTGAGTGATGGGTAGCTCACCGTCCGATAAGGACCAGGCCCGGGTCGACGGCGCGTTGTGTTCCACGCACGCCTCAGAGATGTCAGCATCAACTGACGGGGTCCTGTAGGCCCAAATGCCTGCCAGGGTTTCGAGTTTGTCCGAAATAGATATCGTGGCCCTGGCACACAGGTATCTGAAGGAACACGGGTAGGTTTTAGCCAGTAAAAGTCTGACACGCCCTCCCGCTCTGCCCAGAGCAGGAGAAGTTATTTTATAAGAAGACCCTTGGTAAGAAGACTGGTTGTCAGACTTTCAGGCTTCTGACGACCCGTAACGACTGTCAAAGATTTACGTAATAGCCAGGAGCAACGGCTTTACGTGCTATCCGAGACACGGAGGGGTCTTGGTATGTAAAGATGGTCATCCATCCACGGACCAACCGCGGCAAGCGCAGCTTAACCTGATCGATCGACCCGTGCGGCTGTTATTATAGACTTAGCGACAAGTCGTAGCCGTTGTTGCTGTACCTACTTATTAGGCGACAGTACTGTAATTTAAAACACGTATACGGTTTCGCCTTTGCGTTTTATGAAGTAAAAAAAAAACCATCACCACCACACCAAAACCATCAAGCACCATCACCATCATCATTAAAATTTATTATTTATTGATTTATTTTAAATTTTCTAAAGTAGCATCTTGGAGCAACCTGTACTTAAAGAACTGTAGCGCAGAGGTCATTTGCCGGGGTCACGGATCATAAAATCGCATCAATGAAATTAAAAAGAATAACGTGCAAGGAGTAGGCGAATTGAAGGAAGGAGAGAGCTTTATTATTTAACTTATTAAAAAAAAAGCTATTTATAATGATTTTATCTTATTAAAGGTAATTTTAATGATTACTGGCCACTAGCCCTCCCGTGTGTTAAATTAATGTCCTGTGTTGCCCCACTGCCAGCAAAAGGTCTGTCTTCCCTCTTTCTACTTTTCCCGGTCTACTGCGATTGCGGGACAATCCTTTAAGGGCGAATATGGCTTTACAGAATTATAATCAATTGAATCAGCATTACATTTCTTTAAGTTCAAAAAATCCTACTGAATGATTATTTCAGAAATAATCTTTCAGTAGGATTTTTTGAACTGATGATGATGCTTTTTTGATTCTAATGATTATAATTCTGTAAAGCCAAATATGTTATGGCCGCGAATCATATTTAGATCAACAAACAACCTGTTACTGACCTGCAAATTGCAAAAAAACATAATAATATTTGAATTTCGCGGGCTACCTTAGCGCATCCCCCCTAAGGAGTCCAGCTCAACCCGCCATCTCTTTCTGGGCCTGCTGCGTAGTTTCCAGCTATTTGGAATCCACTGAGTGGGATTTTTGGCCATTGCTCCTCTGACACACGTCCGTAAAAAAAATAGATTAAAATAAAATAAATGCTGCGGTCTTGTGTGTGTATAAACAGCCAGTGTGAATTAAAAAAAAATACCTATTAAGCGGGATGGCCAGCGGCGGTGACGCGGTGTGTTCCATGTTTAAAATTTAAAAAAAAGACTACATAATTTGGCGGAATACTAACTCTGTAAGCTGCGCCGAAATTCAAAATTTCGGTTTTATAGTATTTGATTAATTTATAAAATGAGTTCAAGCGATTCTGAAATGTTGACCCCAGATTCGGTTAAAGACGAGGCAAATATAGTAATCGAAAATCTTTTGCTAGAAATTTCAATGGAAAGATATTTAAATACATACAGTGATTTTATGAACTGGCAAGCAAACAAGAAAATAAAATATTTTAGCAAAACTACAATTTTTTACTTTCTTTGAAATCGAAATGAAAAGTAGAGTGTGTAACACGGGTGAAAGTCATCAACTTTCGTGAAATTGATTCCTTTCGACCCTTGTATAACAATCTACTATTTCGCGGGTAATTATGACCTAGTTTATTTTGCAGTGATTTTCTTATTGATGCATCCTTCCCTTAACGAAATACCGAAATACTTGATCTTTGTGGGTAGGTAATATATTATGTGGCATTCTTCGTTATTTATTGTATATTTTTTTATAGTTATCAGGTGTGTACTAATAAAGTTTTACTACTCCGACCGGAAGACTCCGTTAGTCAAACAGCTATTAATTATAAATGTGACCGAATGGAGCCCCGTCGGATATGGCGTGGGTATATTCCGGTGGCGCCCCCTGGTGGGACTTCCGGGCGTGGCAACAAGTGGTGGTAATGAAAGAAACAACTTCCTTGAATAATACGCCGAGAGGCTTATTGAACTTGCAGGATACTAAGCAGCTGTTTTTTTAGGTAGGTATTATTTAAAACTAGTTTATAAATTAAGATTGACGTCTAAAAGTTTGTGTACAAACCTGTTTACTAAAATAAAATCATTTATTTTATCATTGAAACGGAATGATTTAGATTGAAATGTCACAGTAGCTAAACTCCAATTTAAAAAATACAAAGTAAAACAAAAACATGTTTTACTTTGTATTTTTTTAATTGGGGTTTCTCTCTGTTTGCAATAAAGATTTGTATTATTATTTATTTTATTCACTGTATTAATAACAGTATAAAAAAATTGTTTAAAAATTATAAAAAAATTGTTTAAAAATTATAAAAACATTATTTATCAGTATTATAATAATAAAAGAATTTTATAAAAGTCTAACCAGTAGTGATTAACTGAGAAAGTCCAATGATGAACGAAATAAAGAGTTCAGCTGTGTCTAACTAAAAATAGTACATAAATAAAACTATTGCGAAAGTTAAAGTTACCAAAGTAAAACATCCCGAAATCTACAAAAACCTTTTCACTTCTAACAAAATATTTTGTTACTTCCTCATGTTTAACCCTTTGTGCGAAGGTTGGCGTATCACTGCGGGGACCATTTATTAATTAATTTAAAAAATCACAGCCACATCACATCCATTACAATGAAGCTAGAAACAATCTTCATAATTAGAGGACACCTTACAATTAAGGCGTACATAGCGTTCACCACAATATATTGCAGCATTGGGTGAAAAAGGCAATGGTGAGGGATATCATATGATTGGAGTTTCCCTACGTGATTGAATCTGAAATGAAGAGATCCGCAGGCGAACCAAGGTAAGCCAAACTTAAGTGGCAGTGGGCACTGTGGGCAGGCCACATTGCTCACAGAACAGATGGCCGATAAGGCCGAAAGGTTCTGGAGTAGCGACCCGATGACTTTGTGAAGGCCGCAGGAATTCGCTGCGGATGCGGGAAGCACACAACCGGTTGAAGTGGCGGTGCTTGGGGGAGGCCTATGTCCAGCAGTAGACGTCTTTCGGCTGAAATGATGATGAGATAGTCTGGAACCGAACTTCACACTATCCTCGTAGTATGTGTGTATTTTGGCATTTTCGCGACATGGTAACTTTTTTTGTTAAACTCCGTTTAAGAAATTCCTGTGATGTCCAAAATTGAATAGTGATCAAGTTGTTTGTTTCTAGGGCGTGTTGAAAATTGTGCTGGTTTTTTTTTATTTTTCTTTTCTGTTTTGTTTACTTTTTTATACTTTGCCCCACACTGGGATTCTTCAGTTTAATCAGGAATAGGTCAATAGAGGTAGGTCTAGGTTAATTAATTTTGTTCATTTAAACTAAAACTTGTTAGAACATCTTCGGCTTTAAGAACGAAAGAAAATAGTAGAGTTCGTTTTTTAAATCTCAGACAGTAATTTGACAGGTGCAAATGTCAAACTCCAATTGAAAAAACAAACAACAAACATTTGAAATGTCAAATTACTATCTGGGAATTAAAAAACGAACTTGTGTGGTCAGTACACGATTCTGAACCCCCCTGAGTTGACCATGTATTAGATTACTTCATACCTAGCCGATATGTTATTCATTTCGTATTCATTCTTCATGAAACATTTTCACACTTTTATTTTCGTGTCAAAATGTTATACCTAAGTGTCATGATTTCCAAATAACTAATAAGATTTGTATGAAGTTTAAAAGTATCTTATTTGACAGTTACGGTAAAAGTACTGGTTTTTTAACAGAATGGAATGAAATACATGACATTTGCGGTTCTATAATGCACACTTGCTTTTCCAATTCACTTTAGACATTGGCAGAATAGTCGACATCGGCTTTGCTTGCCATAATTAAAAATAGAATAGAATAGACATTTGGGACGTCACGTAGTTGATTCTCTTCGAGCCTCGGAACCAAAAGATTGTCTTTAAAAAGTCTAAAGTCTATACTGAATTGAGTACCTAATTAAATAGTTCGTTAAATATGACTTTATACCAAGTTTGTATGATGTGTGCAAGAAGATAAATACAGAAATATTCGTACTGAAAAGGTGTTTCATTACTTATGCATGTTTTACGTAAATATTAATGTACTGTGTGTGTATTTCAATACCATAATCTAATATTCTGTTTAGACGTCGTAGTAAAAAGATACTTGGAATTTGAAGTAAAAAATAAAGGTATTTTTAATTTCGGAAATTATAGTAAATCTTTGGAACCGTGAACAAAATAGAATAACGACATAGACAAGGTTAAAAGAAGTTTATTAAAACCAAAAAGTACTCCCTAATTCCATGATTAAAACGTTTTATTCTTTCAGCTTTGACATACCTATAAACTCCATTTTTTAACGAATTTGAAATCAGTCTGTCTTACTTGTCACGCAACTTTGATGTGCTTTGATGGAAGGACAACACAAATTGCTCTGTACAAGAAATTAGAAATTGATCAGTAATATGTCCAAGAGGGATAAAATAAATGGCATGAGGAAGGAGTCGACATAGTAACTATAGACTCTTTCCAACATAAATACCTAATCTAAATTGTAAGTACCTATGGCAGAAGTGAACACATCAATCCACAGCATAATTGGAACAACCGATTTTTGGTTTATAAGAGTGTCCATGGAGTTTCTCTGATAGACTCCTTGACAATTGGTTTAATTGAAATAAATGCTTTGAGTTTCGAGTTTTCGAAGACAAACGTGGGAAACGTGCTAAAGGCAAAGGGTGTGGGAGTCTTACTGCACTGAAAACCACTACTATCATAGATCTATGCTAAACCCCGGTGCAGGGAAACTCCAGGCCCTCTGAAGAGACTAGATCCAGCTTTCCTTAAGCAACGCCTGTTAGGGCAAAACCACCTGGGAATCTGTAAGAGTTTCCAGAGCCATAACAGAAAGGCATTGTGACTATAGTGCCACCTGCCGTCTACTCACTTGGTCTCTCGGTAGACGGACACGAGTTTTCCCCTTGACTTTAAAGATCCGCCTTCTTCAAAAGACATGACGCAGGTGGGGTTGCGGCCGAGAGTTTTTCGTCTCTAACCCTATGGATACATTGTCGCGATAACGCGAAATACACTTCGCGCGCTCTCTCTCGCACGCTATTCGAAGTAGCGCGCGAAGTGTAGTTCGCGTCGTGACAAGAATGTAGCCGGAGCATTATAGTTGCGGAAGTTTCATGATGATGATAGAGTTGTGTTTTTAGATTAGTATTATAAATATTTTACAGTTTTAGTGCACCAATATTCAACTGGGATGTGAAGTAAGCCATCACAATGTGTTGCATATTCACGTGTTGCGGGTGGATGATAGATGTCCTCCAGAGGTAAAATTTGTCAATAAATTACCATCTACGTATGGTATTCCGAAATACCGCTCACCGAAAGGACGGTTTTCCGATAACACTCTACTCCGACGGTTTGTTGAACGGAAAAATGATTGGCCGATGAAACGTTTCGCCGAAAATGAGAGATTTCGATTGGGTTAATTTCTTCTTTAAAAAAAATGGGTAGGTTAGGTTAGGTTAAAACTACGACCTCCTACGCACGAGCCGAGCGAGCGAAAGAGCGGTGCCGCGGCAGCGGCCGGCGAGTGCCAGAATCTACCCACCGTCGATGAATAATATTTTCGGCGAAACGTTTCATCGGCCAATCATTTTTTCGTTCAACAAACCGTCGGAGTAGAGTGTTATCGGAAAACCGTCCTTTCGGTGAGCGGTATTTCGGAATACCATACGTAGAGCATAAATTACATACTTAGGGTTTGTTAAGAACCAAATTATTAAGGAAGTGAAGGAAAAATGGACGCAACAAGACAAGGTTTATCTTCAGACCCAGGTTTAACACATGGAGCCATTATGGACTTCGAACTTTATTCCGACTATGGTAAAGTTCCTAAATACAAAACTGACAACTTAGTACCGAACTAAGTTTTCAGGTTTGTATAAAGAACGGTATTTCAATCACAGTTACGTTCTTATTACAAAAACTGGCTGCATGGTTTAAGCCATGTCAAAATATAAATCTTGTTTTGTAATAAGGCGGCATGTGTTTAATAATGTGCTACTAATAACTTGTGCTTGGCAAAAAAAAATAACTAATCGCTTGAATCAAGGGCATTGGATAATTAAATTAAATAAAACTTAGTCATTGAGTATTTTCATTAGAAGTTTCTTTCACATGATTATCGTTCTATTATCATCAATTTTGCACAGAGCATGGACATTCTCAATGTCGTGCATCATAATGTCGGCCGTGACCGCCGTACTGGCGACGACCTCCATGGCCGGCATCGCACTGGGATACAACTACTCACTGGCTGAGTACATCGACTTGAAAGGTAACTCCATGTTTCTAGTTTAAGCCACCTGTTCCTCGTAGGCTGGTGGGACAGGCCTTAGGTCAATAAAAAAACAATAGGTAACCTAATTCACGAATTGCTAGAAGGCGTCGCGGGGCAGCCAACGCAGATGATGGTAGAATGAGCTACACAAAATTAAAAGCTAACGTCTACACCAGCCTTAGACCGAAACAGGTGGAAGTTACGTCGCAAGCGTTAATGCCGAGGTCCTGGTTTCAATTCCCGGGTCGGGCAAAGTGTTATTGGGTTTTTCCATTTGGAATTTCTCAATATTAGCCTGGATTCTGGATTTGTGCCACGTTGATGGCAATTGGCTCGCCCCCTATTACATGAGACTTAAACATAATGAATAGAATTGTATTCAATTTTAATTTTATTATTCGCTTTGTAATCTAAATTTAAATTATGAAATTGTTATTAGTATTTTTACGTTATCGCTAATTATTAAATGTGTACTGGATGCTATAAATATAACCAAGATATAAAATCTAAATATATGCACGGCTGAAATGCCGATTATAGTGAAATCCATAGATCATAAGAACTTATGTTAGCTACCTATATAATTGAAAATAAATATATCATTCATACATAACTAGCGAAATGTGGGTGTACAGGTACACCTCTGCCTAACGCTTCGGGGATTACTGGCGTGATATTATGTTATGTCTATATAAAATGAATTTATTATTTTCAGAGACAAACGTGTCGGTGTACTTGAAGCGAGGTGTGTTCGACGACGAGATTGCCGACGACATGGATTGGCGAAGAGCTGGACATCTACCGGTCGCCGGACAAATCAGGGAGGATAACCGTATGATCTGAAACATATTTTGTTAGCGTGATAGTCATTTTAATACCTTAAAATAATTGTTCGAGATTCGAGATCAGTTAGTAAAATTTCGCTTCTCTAAATAATAAGGTCGACCAGCCGCTGTAGCCGCGAATTTAAAATTTTCTTATTTTTTTTACAGAATTATAATCGTTAAAATCAGAAATACAAATAACTCTCTTCGTAGAATCCGAACGAACGTTCGTTCGTTCGTTCTACGAACTTAGAGATTTGTATTGCTGATTCTAATGATAATAATTCTGTAAAGCCATGTTTGTTACATCCGCGAATCATATTTAGATCAACATACAACCTGTTACTGACCTGCAAATTGCAAAAAAACGTAAGAAAATTTGTATTTCGCGGGCTACCTTAAGAGGTCCTTTTCCTAGATTATATTACAAACTGTAACGCTGATTCTAAAATAAAAATTACTAACAGCAAAGGTTACGATTTCATTTCAATCAACCATAGTTTTATCTTAAGCATAGATACACGAATAAAGTGCCGACGAGTCGGGGCTTTTTATGAACTAGTTGCCGAATAATCGCCGACTAAAAATATGGCCGGCTATTCGGCTTTCCCGATTAGTCGGTACATCTCTAATTATAACCGAGAAATTGGAGCATTCTGTAAAATTCTAGTGAGAACTGGAGCGCCAGAGGACGATGACTCCACCACGCTACGCTCTGGTCGCAGACTCGACGACTCCGTGTTCGAAGCCGACGACCAGCACAAATACGAGGGTTCCTTGATGAAGCTTACCGCGAAACCAGTCTATCAGGATACCCCCGGACCCCAAATCACCGACGATTTGGAGATGGCTGAAGTAAGAAATATCTGGAACTTGCTTCTCTAGTAGAGTGGAGTGAGCCGTTTCTCACAACAAAGTAATATAGCCACCGTTAATGTCAAGTACGAGTATCTAAAATAATTGTTAGAAGCATGGAATTTGATTCCATGCTTCTAATAATTATTTTATTTTTTTAGGCAAGTAAAGCAAGCGTATCATACGAATGGGAACTTTATTTGTATAAGCTTAATGTTCATAATCGTATAAAACACCTACTTGGCAAAGTCAAAGTGCTGTCTGAAGATTTGCACTTAAAATGTGATATTTTTCCGTTAAAAACAATAAATTAACCAATTAAATGTCCTTTCAGGCTATTACGAAGTATCCTTTGGGCTCCTTGAATCAATTGAAGGCAATACAAAGTCTGATCGACTCAAGAAGGGCGATGGCCGCCGGTGGAACAACGCTCTCACCATTGGTAAGAAATGTCAATTATTTAAGCATTATGGTAGTAGGTACATACGAGTATACCAGGATGTCCCAGAAATCAACGTCAAGCCGGAAATGGGTGATAGATAGGAGTCGTGACAATTATCAGAAAAATATAAAAAATAATCGTGGTCTTTATGTTGATCTTGGTTTTGGCTTTTATTTCTTATTTATAATCTCACTGCATGCTGCACCAGTCGACGTCATGACGTCAACGCCGGCTGTTGCTGAAAACCAGTGCTGGGGCTCTGTCTCGCATAGGGCCGCAGCATTATGCTGAGCGGTGGCCGTTTTACGTGGATGTGACGTGTAATTAATATGATCCCCCAACTTGTTCTTTTTTGTATTTTTCTTCTTTCTTTGCGTCATGTTTAGCGCAAATAAACGTATTGTGTTCTTTTTTTTTCTTTTGGTCATTTATTTTCAAATTATAAGTATACAATTTATCAAAAAATAAATCGGAAAAACTGACACCCTGTGATGATAATTATTTCAAGTCCTGTGACTACAACTTTAAATTTTAAGGTACATTACAGAAAAAAATCGAAGAAAAGTTAATATTTGTAGTCACAGGACTTGAAATATCATCACAGGGTGTCAGTTTTTCCGATTTATTTTTTGTTACTTATAATTTGAAAAGTACAAGACCAAGATTAAAAAAAAAAAAAAGATAACTTGAAACGAACATGGCCGTCCCAATGTATGCAATGTAACACACGTTGAAATAAATTCGCCTAGTTGTTGTGTTATATGTATATCACATATTATGTGTTTAATTACAGTGCAGTTCTGACATTTAAAGGGAACTTTTCAATCTATAATTAAATTACAAAATAAATTTAATATATAAAATATTTTCTAATTACAGGCTACCTACGCATCAGTGGGGCCTCTCTTACCATATCTTCCCGCGAATAATAACCCTAACATACCCATGCACCCCGAGGTTCAATACAGGCGTATGATGGCACCCGACCCTAATTTCAGGCGTAATAATATGGAACCTGGTCCGGCCCGGAGCCAGCCTATAGTGCTTAACCCCGCAAGATCAGCTGTGCCTGATCCAGCAAACTTGAATTCCAATATTAACTGGCTAGGTCCAAAAGCTGCTGGTATTTACGTTCAAAGTATAATGCCTGAATTTTATATTTCATCACTTACATATCCACCACCAATCACTGTGCGTCCCTTGACGGTAAGACCTACAGCACCGCCTGATAGCCGCCGCTATCCGGGCAGCGTTAACTTTCCATACGGGTTTAGCTCTAAAAGACCGTCTCCTACATATCCGCCTCCTACGCTGCCTCCTATGCGAACTGATCAGGAACAGATGGACAGACAACCTGATTTTAACAATGAGAAGAATTTACTAGAAGGTGAAGAAATGAGGTAAATATTTAATGAAGTAAGCAAAAAGAAATGAGGTTAATATTTAATGTAGTAAACAGAAACAAATGAGGTAAATATTTTAATGAAGTTAAAAGAAAGAAATGAGGTAAATATTTAATGAAGTAAATATAAAGAAATGAGGTAAATATTTAATGTAGTAAACAGAAAGAAATGAGGTAAATATTTAATGAAGTAAACAGAAAGAAATGAGGTAAATATTTAATGAAGTAAACAGAAAGAAATGAGGTAAATATTTAATGAAGTAAACAGAAAGAAATGAGGTAAATATTTAATTAAGTAAATATAAAGAAATGAGGTAAATATTTAATGAAGTAAACAGAAAGAAATGAGGTAAATATTTAATGTAGTAAACAGAAAGAAATGAGGTAAATATTTAATGAAGTAAACAGAAAGAAATGAGGTAAATATTTAATGAAGTAAACAGAAAGAAATGAGGTAAATATTTAATGAAGTAAACAGAAAGAAATGAGGTAAATATTTAATGAAGTAAATATAAAGAAATGAGGTAAATATTTAATGAAGTAAACAGAAAGATAGAGGTAACTATTTAAGGAAGTAAACAGAAAGAAATGAGGTAAATATTTAATGAAGTAAGCAGAAAGAAATGAGGTAACGGACCCAAAAAACGTCTGTAAAGAGAAGTTTAAGAACTAAAACTGTTGTCACATAATATCACAAGCCATAAAATTGAAATCCCTAAATACCTTATGCCCTAAATTTGTTTGTCATAAATATTACAATCAATAATATACAAAAGACTTAAAACCGTTTTCAATTAAAGTTATAAGTCCTAAATTCAAATTATTTAATGTTTATTTAACAACAATGTTTATTTAATGCTTTGAGCAATCTGATAATACACAGGTATTTTGCACGGGGTGCAGTTCTAGATTTTTCATATTTACAACCTCATCTACCCCCAAATGATTCACCAAGAATAGAAGGTAATCTGGCGCTCGGCGGTCGCCACCGCGGCACGCTGGCTTCGATCGCTAGCCTTCACGCGTTAATGGTCTCTGTTAAACCTAACCTAACCCAAATGATTCAATAACAGAAGATGGTATCTGCATGACACATTCCCATTGATTTTAAATATTGATTCTACGTTTGAAATAAATTTAATCAAATTGCCCGGGCATTTTTTATAATGTCCTAATAATCACTTGATCCATAAAATATAATAAGGAGAAGAAGGAAACACAAAAAATAATAAATTTCGATATTTATGACATTCGATACTCTGTACTTTGATATTGAGGTCTTTCAATGTCACTTTTGTAGATAATTCGATTTTTGATTTTATTTTAATTTCATTCGGAATAATACACATTATATAATACAATACTTAGGATACATGACTTTAATTCATGCAAAATTATGAGCTTCAAATATTATAGTACTCGATATTATGACAGAATAGTTTTAGAAGTACCTAAAGACAATGATGTTAAACAAAATTTCGAATTTTTCAACATTATGGTTACTGAAGTTTATAGCAAACGTGTTATGGATTATGATTTTCGGACAAACAACTTTTGGAAAAGAAAGGGAGTACCGTTTTAACCGTGGGTGGGTGCGTTTACAAATATTTAAACTCACCTAAACAAACAGCAATTAAATTATACACCTGGCCCAGTGCGTGTCGAACCACGCACAGTGAAGGGTTCCGTAGTTGGGATGAATTTATCTCAAGAACAAACTACATTGGAGTTGAAAAACATGTTCTCCCATACATTCCAACTGCAAATGTAAGTTGGTCGGCTATTACTCGTTAACTTGTAATTCCTACTTAACTGTGATAGTTTTCCTTTTAATTTCAGTATACAACATGTCCCAGAAATAACGCACAGCCTCTTAAGGGGTCATTGTACTCATCATTATGAACAACTTTTACTATGGGACCAAACCTGAAATCGCGAAAAAAAATCAGCTGTTCCCTATATTTTCACGAGTTATGAGAACATCAATGTACAGCAAAATTTTTTTTCAGCTGAGTTTCTTGCCCGTTCTTTTCCATAAACAACAAACAAACCGAACAAAAAAACAAAGCGTGGTAGGTTCGTAAACCTACTACGCTTTGGAATGGGCAACTAGCTTCATCTCTCTGTCTGACCGACCCCTTGACAGTTCAAAAGTGCCTGTAATTGGTTTGTTTGAAATAAATGCTTTGAGTTTCAGTTGAGTTTATTTAGTTTTTTTTCCAGTAGTCACTAATTGTTTGTTAGCACGTCATGGCCACATTCAATATTAATTAGGAAAAAAATTGCACTTGGATGTATACACAAGACAATGGTGAAAACATTTCTCAATCTTACTGGAACTAGATAGGGTTTTTGTAGTTTATAGGTGCTCTATTAATATTGGGAAACGAAACGTTAGCTATTATGAAATTAGAAAGCTGATAGCCGGTCGGAGCGCCCTTTTTTTGTGCTCGAGGCCGACTCCCAGCCACACGAATTCGTGTACTCGGTGCATAGTTACGTACTTACAATGCGTACATTACATTTTCTATAGCGCCGTCTATACGCAGCAGCGTATGCACTTTCCGCAAGAAAAATAGAGTAAAAACTTAAAAAAGTGTATCGTACCATATTAATATTTTTGATTTATTATTTACAGCAAAAACGAAATCATGGGTATGCCAGGGATGGGGATGAAGTCGCCTGAGGAGGAATACGAGGACGAAATAAAAGGTCTCCCAGTTCGTAAGCGTAGGAGTATCATAGTCAGTACACTAGTTGGAGAGGGAAGAAATCCTATAAAAAGGAATATTATCCAACCAGTTGGCAATAAAAGTACAAGAAACAATGATAATTTAAGTTCAGTCACAAATATATTTACGACTACCATTCGAACAACTGGAAACGCTATGGATACTAACTGCGAGAATAACTTAACAATTGACAAACACAGAAGTGTGGTTCAAGAAATTAACGATTCACAGATCGGTACTAAAATATCCAACAAAAATAATACTAATCAGCAGATGGATATTAATGAAAAAGAAAAATCAAATCTGGTGAAACAAGTTGAAATCGTCTGTATTCATGACCCAAGTGAGGACAAAAAAGAGAAATCGTTGCTCGACCATTTGGTTACGTTAATAGAAAGCAAAGAAGCAATTGTAGCGGCAGATACAACGCCAGCAGACAATGTAATTAAATGTACTGCTAAAAAGATCAGAATTAAGACAAGAAGAAAGTCGTTTGAAAGTAAAATAGTCTCTAATAAATATGTACCAAATAATGCAGCCATAAAATTAGAAAAGAAGCAGCCGTTAAGTAACCAAGAAATATTAAATAGTATCAGCGTAGGCTTAAATGAAGCAGGATTGTTGAGAAACCCAAGTTCTTCAACATTCGTTAAACTTTTGCAGGCTACCCTCACCGCGTGAATTTGGCATGTTGCTTTAATGTTTTGTTTTGTGACTGTTTTTATGTCTAATGTAACAATGTCGCATCTTGTGTTATTAAAATGTAATTAATCCCTTCAGCCTCTTTCTCGGAACGCCCGGATGAACGATAATTTTTGATTGCGAGCCTAGTACTAACCTAGCTTACCTCTCTTTCAAAAATCTAGCTTTATCTCCAAAATAAACCAAGGCTAGTTTTTAGGGTCCCGTACCCAAACGGTAAAACGGGAACCCTATTACTAAGTCTGTCTGTCTGTCCGCCTGTCACCAAGCTGTATCTCATGAACCGTGATAGTTAGACAGTTGAAATTTTCACAGATGATGTATTTCTATTGCCGCTATAGCAAAAAATACTAAAAAGAATAAAATAAATATTTAAGGGGGCTCTCAGACAACAAACGTGATTTTTTGCTCGTTTTTGCTCGATATTGATATCGGCAACAGGTAGACGCTTGAAATATTCACAGAATATTTAGTTATGTATTCACTTTAAAAATAAATAATTAAATTAAAATAAAATAAATATTTAAGGTGGGCTCCCATACAACAAACGTGATTTTTTTGCCATTTTTATAGATAATGGTACGGAACCCTTCGTGCGCGAGTCCGACTCGCACTTGGCCGGTTTTTTTTATAATACCAGGTACGATTTTAAAAAGATTTATAAAGAAGATTTTCTTTACGCCGAGAGCAATAAACGATCAAATTATCACGTCGATCATAAAAATGCGGATGCCACCATGATATGTAACTATGCACTCTAGCGACCATTTAACTCTAAAAACTGATAGTCTATTATCCTATCATTGAGAGCATTAGAAAATGTTGAATAACATAAACTTTAAAATAGAAACTCTAAAGTAAACACCCGATGGGCAACGCTATCACGAACATACTACCATAAAATTCAAATACGCAACCTGAATTGGCAAAATGAAACATTCCGACACTGACGCTGCTGACGTAGCATCAAAGCCATATTCCTGCATATTTTCGTTTGTTTCACAGTGTCCATTAAGGCGGAGATTCCTTGAAAATGTTTAAAAACGTGGGTTTTTAAAGCAGTGTATCTCTTAAACCGTAAATATTTTCTCCAAAACAAAAACAGTATGATATTTTCAAGTCTTTTCTGCATACGGTGATGGAACTCAAAACATAATTAAACATAATTTAATACATCAAAAAAATCTTTAAAGACAACTTTTAATTATTTTTAAAAGCATCCCTTCGTTAACAGTTATAATTATAATTAAAAGAATACCATGAAATTACAAACTGCATCCGGTGATGGATTAATTTTTATTAATTAGTTAATATCTAATTTTATACGATTTAGTTGCATTTTTACGCCATACGTTGTGTCGCGAATCTCTTTCTTTTGTATGCAATCTGACAGTGACAGCGGTTTACCTGTTATCAGCCCC
The DNA here is from genome assembly GCA_963921375.1 of Tiliacea citrago. Taxonomy (NCBI): domain Eukaryota; kingdom Metazoa; phylum Arthropoda; class Insecta; order Lepidoptera; family Noctuidae; genus Tiliacea; species Tiliacea citrago. The sequence goes on from OY992796.1 coordinate 18,494,272, forward strand.
TTAAACGCTTTGTATTGTCACTTCAACAACGTGTATTAATGCATTTCTGTTAGCACGATGCTACATGCTATTGTTTGTCATCGTACACAGTGGGTAAATAAACTCCGCTCAACACTTTGGATAGCTCTATTAGTGCAGTAGTGTTGGTATCTTTCGCGGTTGATGAAACACAAACGATAATGTTTGTGAACGTTCAACGAGGTAACAATTAAAACAAATGGAAAACGAATGTTTATCTAGCATTCTTGCATACACAAACTGTGTGCATAAATTTCGTAGTACGAAGTTACGTTGGATCTTAATTACTTTGTTTCTCCAAGATCAAATGGCGCTGTTTCAGTTAAACATCAAGGGAAAGCACCTACAGTTTCATAGGCTGTATTTTCACAAACTCATAAAGCCGTTTTATGTTATTAACATGCGTGGATATCCTAAAATTTATTTGCGTAAACGCAGAATGTTAGGCGATCCCATAGCGCAGTTTAGAAGGGCGATAAATTATGACCCCTAAAGGTTTAACCAAGAAAATCTTATTTCACGACGAAATTCCTGATACTACCTTGGATCTTGGAGAGATACCGCGCGGGAATATCTTTATGTCCCAAACTTAGTGCGCGCCCAACCGAGAAACTTTCTCTCCGAGAATTTGCGAATTCAAGGAGCAGGAATTTCACGAAAAAGGGACTGTACCTAATTATTATCTCCACCTGATTACTATGATGGCATTATGTTTAATTCATCTGGATTCAACCGCTTATGTTTGAAATATTGAAACAAAATTGATGGCTCGATCTCAGAATACCAGATTCTCAAAATACCAGATTCTCATAACACCAGATTCTCTAAATACCAGATTCTCAATATATAAGATTTCGAACAGTCGAAATCAAAATATTTATTATAATAATATGAAAAAACCTAGCTACTTTTTAACCCCTTGGAAGAGAAATGTTCGCAGATGAGGAAGTGAAAGGTTAATTAATATTTTCTACAAATATTCATTGATTCACTATAATTGGCAATAAAGGATATTTTTTTAATGCTTTTCCTTGATCGGTTACAGAGCTCAGCTATCAGACCCATAGATACGAGTATATGATTAGGTCAGTCATAGACCTGTTGGGATCAACAGGTCAGGTTGTTGGTCATAACTCAGTAACTATTTGCAAATAGCGCCACATACCTCACCGCTATACCGCTTAGTCGACACATACAATACGTGTTTTGGTGCAATAGACACATTATTCCTAAGCAGATAAAAATTTAAAAGTGATATAATTACAATTCTAAAGGATCGGCAGTTGGCTCCATAGGTTTTACACAATGTAGGTATTATTATTAATAGGCTAGGGACATGTATGATACATCACGCATGAATATTTTTGAATTTATTTGTTTGAATTTAGTTTTTTTTTTTTTTTCCTTTTTTGTTTGTTACATCTTTTATAGAATATAGTTTAACCTTTTTTATTTTTTCTCTTTTAATTGGTTTTTTATTAAGTTAGCCCTGCTACAGTTAACGCTTGCTAACGGCTTGTTTTTATTATATAATGTGGTAATCTGTGGAAAATGTTGTGGGTAGTATATTAGTTAAGTTTAATTTTAAGACAACACTGTTTATGCTAAATATACTACTGTTTGTTTTCCCAAATGTAATAAATAAATAAATAAATACCTAATCAGACTATAATGATCCCGCTGCTGGAACACAGGCCTCCTCTCTACGAGAGGGAGTGGGCCGTAATCCACTACGCGGGCCCTGTGCGGGTTGGTAGATGTCACATGTTTTCGAATTTTTATTTCTAAGACATCCGCCGGTTTCCTCATCACGATTTTTCTAAGTACATAACACATCACGCCTATAATCCCCGAAGGGTTAGGCAGAGGTGTACCTATAGTACACCCACATTTCGCTAGTTATGTGTCCCATGTAATAGGGGGCGAGCCTATTGCCATCAACCGGGCATAAATCCAGACTCCGGGCTGCCACTGAGAAATTCGTAATGGAAAATCCACTTTTTCTTTTTTATCATTTTTCTAAGTAATAGCGTAGTAATTGTAAACTATAATTAAATTAGACGTTTCCTTTCTTCGTTTATGACTCAAAAAGTTACAAAAATATACACTTATTAATTAAGAAAAATATCTCAATTAAGCTGAAACTGGATATATAAACTAAGTAAAAGGAGCTATTTGCTTGGAAGTGCAAACGACCGTAATTACCGGTTTAAAGCAGCTTATCTACCGACAGCGATGAGACACGCCTCCGTTATCAACGTCGTGCCAAACACTGAAGAAAGGTAAGCTCCTTGTCAAAACAACAAGTACGACAAAATTCACGGAAATCTACCGGATTATCACGGGAACTCATCAGCTGACACAGTACATTGATAAGTCAGTTATAGATTTTGACTCGATTGGATCAAGGAAAATACCATTGAAAGTTTATGCATAGCTAATGCGTAGCACACTCGTTACACACTCATAATACACACACACAAGAACACACACTTCATACACAATAATACACACCTCACTCACACTTACTTTCCACAGAACGCAGTGTTAATTAAAGCTTTTTTTTTTTCTTGTATATGTAAACCTACCTGTCCGTGCATGCCATAACTGTAATTTATTTCATTTTTGTCTATTGCACTGCAATAACATACTTCCTGTAAATTGAGAGGTCTGGCTCTTGTGATACAGGATACACCCCTGGCTTTTGTACTCCTAGTACAAGAGCCAGGGCTACACAGATGTTTGTGAGTTTGAAGTCATTATTTCAGCCGAAAGACGTCCACTGCTGGACATAGGCCTCCCCGAAGCACCACCATTTCGACCGGTTCTGTGTTTCCCGCATCCAACGGATACCTGCAGCCTTGACAAGGGGTCATCGGTCCACCTTGTAGGAGGCCTTCCAACGCTACGTCTTCCGGTACGTGACTCGACTTTGAAGTGTAAATGTATAAATAAGTTATTATTAAAGAATATGTCCAGGCAAAAAGTCCGGTCAATTAAGTTATTAATACACTTGTAGCACTCGCGTAGCGCTCATGCAGCACTCGCGTAGCAATCGCGTAGTGCTCGCGTAGCACACGCGTAGTACTCGCGTAGCAAACGCGTAGTACTCGCGTAGCACACGCGAAGCACTCGCGTAGCACAAGCGTATCATACGTAGCATAGTAATTGAACTATGCTACGTTTGATTTAAAGTATAGAAATTTAAATTTAAATCCAACTTTTTGTTCGAACTATAAGTTTTTAAACTTCAAAGTAAAAAGCAGAAGTATGAGTAAGATATAAAAAAAAAAGTTTATTTCGTATATCTTATTTGGCTTACACTGCATGTCGAGGAGTCTCCATTTCGGTATAGAAAATGCCTGTAGTTGAAGGCTTCCCTCTTCCTTTATATTATAAACATAAGAGTACCAACAGGTATACAAAAAAAAAAAAAAAATTCATTAAATTTTTATGAGTGTGTGTGTTAATTAATACACAAACCTAGCACTAAAAAATGAGGCTCTAAAGTAGTACTATTATTAACTATCTTATAAACAATCTATACTGTTTATTCCCTATAAGCACTTAAAGAGTGTTTAAATAGAGGATCCACGTTGTGAAGCACTTAAAACTTGTACAAGTTTCTAAAACGTGAGCCAAGTGTTACCTACATGTATACATCTGTTGCTAGACATGTATATAATTGAGGCCGAAAGATTAGAGATCCCTGGAAAAGGGACCCAACATGTAAGCAGCACTATATTTTGGAAATATTAATTTATTATGTTGGTTATAATAGCTAAAATATGAATACTCACCTCTGCCTAACCCTTTTGGGGAATACAGGCGTCATGTTATGTTATGTGATGTTATTTATTATTGTTGTTGTATAACGTATTAAGATGTACAGCTTTGGCGGTTTATTGTTTTTGTTGCCAGTACTGTGGTGTTCACAGATTTCTTTGGCGGTTTATTGTTTTTGTTGCCAGTACTGTGGTGTTCACAGATTTGTTATTTATTATGTGAAGACTTGTAATTCGCTGTCAGTCACATCTTCAATTTCTTAGTCTGTTTTGTTTAACTGTCAGTCTTCCAAAGTGAATAAATAAATAATTGAATAATTAGCCCTTTGAAAAATAATATAGGTAGATACTTTTAGAATATTAAAAAAATCGTACCTGAAAAATACATCCTAGCTATTCTATCTAATGTTATAAATGCGAAAGTGAGTTTGTTTGTTTGTTACGGTTTTACGCTAAAATGGCTAAACGGATTTGGATGAAATTTGGCACATAGGTTGAGCATGACCTGTATTAGGACATATATTATTATACTTTTTATCCCAATATTCTTACGAGATCGAGACTTACGTGGGTGAAACCGCGGGGCGCAGCTAGTAATCTATAAAGATAAAAATTAAATGCCGCTTGTTAGTAAGCGCATCACTTGACAACGGTTGGACCGATTAGGTTTTTTGTATTTTTTTTAACGTTCATAAACACCGAATAAGGTTTTTATGAAAAGAAAAATTTGAATAAGTTACCCTAATTTGAAGAACTGATAGTGCTTTTTTCTATGGATTTAAAGGAGATGTTTCAAAATGGGCCAGGTCTATGTACACTACCTGAAAAAAAAGAGAAAGATCCGTAGAATTCAGGAAAAATACAGATAATCCATTCAAATGTATAATGTTGTGATAGTGAATTGATATTTATCAATTATTTTTATCGACTTTGAACATGGCGTCTCACCGATTTAGTTACTCTGTACTTTAAAAACAATGACAGTAAACCATAAATCGATCATTGATCATAGAAAGAGAACTGTCAGCTGTCACAACAGTGTCAGTTCAGTCAATCAACCTTCAACCTCCGTATAAATAAATATGGAGGACTTCTTGGCGGGAAAGTGAAGCATCATGTTAGCAGTTTTGTTTTATTTTCTATTAGCCGAATATTAATGTGTAATAGTGGTGGATTATTAACCATTAATTGTTCGTGAACCTGCATTAATGTAGGCAAATGAAACAAAACAGTGCAACATCACTTTAAGTTCTCTCAAGAAATCCGCGCGAGGTTTCAGTAAAGTGCCACGTCTTTACTTAAACTCAAGGGGAGCGGGGCGGGATATCATCTATCATCTTTATCACGCATTGAATGGAGTTCATTTCATAATTTGTACTTGTTACATAATTCTACATGACACTGGCTAAATGCACAAAACGTGTGATGCCAAAAAAAAAAAAAATCATGTCAAACGTCATTACAAGTCAAATGACAGCTTACCGCCATGACGGATTTGTGTCGCGTATTGCAATTTCAAGTGTAATTTATTGTATTTTACCAGCAAACCAAGCCAACTTAGTTGGGAAAAGGCTAGACAGGTGATGAGTTAGTTAGTCATTTAATTTAGTAACTAGTTTAAATAGTTAGTTGTGTTATGTATTGTTTATAAACATTTTAAAAGCTAACGCTAGCGGTTTTCAAGCTATTAGATTTAAAAAATAAAGAATAAACTTTCAATAAACATTCTTACATGCATGCGAAACACACTTTTCTAACATAAGTGCATAAAGCATAATTCAGCATAAAGTTATACGTACTTATACATAAAGTTATAATTGAATGTAAACTATTGTGTGTTCATAGCTTAATGTGTGTAGTGAGAGCAAACAGACTGGCTTTTAGTATTTAACTCTTGTTTATACTGCCTTTATAACGACTTTTTAAGATGCTGTTCGCTACACATAAAGTATACCTACCAGTGTTAAGGCTATTTAGACTAGACCCTAAAAGAATTCTGAGGAGCAATCGAAAGAGCATATTGCCAATTGTGACGATAATTTGTAATCGTCTCTAATCGTCATCGAACGTGTCTAAATTGGGGTTAAGTAGTTTATTTAAAAATCTTGATTTATTACACACATAACAATAACATCACGCCTTTTATCCCCAAAGGTTTGGGCCAATAGTACACCCACATTTCGCCAGGTCCCATGTAATAGAGGGCAAGCCTATTGCCATCAACCGGGCACAGATCCAGACTCCAGGCTGATACTGAGAAATTACAGATAGAAAAACTCAATAACACTTTGCCCGACCTGGGAATTGAACCCAGGACCTGATCATGCTCAGTAGTAGCGCGTGCGAACACTAGACCAATGAGGCAGTTTTTTTTATTAATCTGCCTAAAGTGTTCCCCCCACAATGACAGTCTGCAACTGTAAGGAAACAAAGAAATTAATTAAAAGGTTCAAAACCCTTGTATCTTCCCACTCCGCGAACTCAAAATTTTCCGCCACCAACGCTTTTTCTTTTGTTCAAACAAATCAGAATTATCATCTGAGATTCAAAGTCCGAATGCAAGGGTTTCTATAAACATTAATATTATAAATGTAATAATACTTGCTTGGCCCGCAGCTCCACCCACATATAAAACTTGAAAGGACGTGGGTGAATTTCCAGGAAGAAAAGTAGCTCCTGCTCTTTTTCAGACACAAAGATATCACTACCAAATATTTAAACGTACAGAAAGCGATTACAAAATAAGTAAAAAAAACATCTTTAATTACGACATTTATATCTGTAACTTTTATGGTGTACATAATAAAGAGTATTCTATTCTATTCTACGACTGCCCCATTGGTCTAGTGGTTCGCAAAAGAAACTGCTGAGGTCGTAAGTTCGACTCCCCGGTTGAGATAATAGAAAGTGATAATAGATTTTTTTTCACATTTGAAAATGTAGCCATATCGCCGCCATTTTTTTTTATATTTAATAGTTTTGGCATGTGCTCATCATTGATACCCAGAGCCTTACAGGAGTTGGTTATGATGTGTAACATCTGACATCTCACCTTGGTAATAAGTAACTGAGCAGCGTCAGAAATTAACCTAAATTTTTTATATTTATTCGAATTATTTATTAATTATTAGTAGTCGCCCACTGGTCGAAATACGACTCCCTCTACTGGCTCTACTTACAATCTATATAGTGAGTATAATATATATATACCAAACCAATTCCATGAGTACACTAATTCCATGCTATTAAAAAGTACTTACTTATTCCATGCTCAAGCTGCCACTTCCAGTTACACGTCCGTCCCTTTTCACGAAATCACTCCCACAGAAACTGATAGGAAAGATGCCACATAAATAAAAAACTGTTACATAATATACAGAACCCGAGCCACTTTGTCAGTAACTCCGCTGGTACGGGGCCAGGACAAGTGGCACCTGAGTGGCTAGATCCACCAGGTAAGAACCGAGATGTCGCAGATACGGCACGAGCGCGACTTACTTATCCATGCTTGCTTCAATATCTAGCCCACTATCTCTTCGAACATCTGTGTGACTCACATCAAAGTAGGTCTCATCATTCACACTTATGCTGGCTTCACACTTATACGGGTCAGGGCTTTACCATATATTTGAGATTGATTGGGATAGCCCTATAACGGATAGCCTCGTGTTCAAATACAATTTAGTAAGATACGATTTTACCCAACCTTAAGGCTTAAGGCGCTTACAAGAGGCAAATGATAAAAGTAGGCTTGTCTTACACAAAAAAAAATGCCAAATCTATATAATGTAGTTTGTGGTAGCGGAAAAAATATATGTTATTCTTGAACATATTTCTCAGAAGTTGGTTGTTACCAAAACACGTTCAGAAAAAAAAATCTCGATACAAATTAACGGTAAACTAAACCTTTACTTTGAGTTTCAATCCAAAATATCTGTATTAACTGTCAACGTACGGTTGATATTTAATTAATAACAAGAACGTCTCATTTGTATGCAGAACTTGGTTGTTTTTAGGGTTCCGTACCCAAAGGGTAAAACGGGAACCCTATTACTAAGGCTCCGCCGTCTGTCTGTCTGTCTGTCTGTCCGTCTGTCACCAGGCTGTATCTCATGAACCGTGATAGTTAGACAGTTGAAATTTTCACAGATGATGTATTTATATTGCCGCTATAACAACAAATACTAAAAAACATAATAAAATAAATATTTAAGGGGCTCCCATACAACAAACGTGATTTTTTTGCTCCTTTTTGCTCTATATTGATAACGGCAAGAGGTAGACGCTTGAAATATTCACAGAATATTTAGTTCTATATTCACTTTAAAAAATAAATAATTAAATTAAAATAAAACCAATATTTAAGGGGATACATACAAAAAACATGATTTTTTTGCCGTTTTTATAGATAATGGTACGGAATCCTTCGTGCGCGTGTCCGACTCACACTTGGCCGGTTTTTATTTTCGATTACTCAACTCATTTTTGAGTAAATAGTTATTTGCTTCATATTTTGCTTTAAATTACAAGCGTTGTGTTATCGTGCTTTTCTTTCTTTTGTATGCAGTCTGACAGGGACTGCGGTTTAGCCGTTGTCAGCGTCTTAAGGTAGATAGGTATCCTGCCAGGGTTGCGAGTTTATCCGAAAGGGATATCGTGGCCCTGTCACACAGGCAACGGCAGAGACACGGGTGGGTTTTAGTCAGTAAAAGTCTGGCACGCCCGCTCCGCCAAAAGCGGGAGAAGTTATAATATGATAATGTCTAACCCAAAAAAAAGGTAGATAGGTATCAAACACAGATCAGGTATCAAAGGTGAGTCCTAACAAATCTCACTCATAAACGCACTAGCTTCTGTCCGCGACTTCGCCCACGTGAAATATCTTGTTGCCCTGACCCACTGCGTCACATTGCATTGCCCGCCCGCACTATTACTTCGTTTTCCCTAAACGTTCTTTTTTTTTTTCTTTTTCTTTTTCTTCCTGACTTGTTTTCTTTATGCTCGGCTACTAAGGGTCGTAGCGTGTGGTTAAGTAGACATAAACTTCCTCAAGAATTGGGTTATCAAATGCAAAAAGAATTTATCAAATCCGACTGGAAGTTCCAGAGATTACCCCCTACATACCTACAAACTCACAAAGGACATGGATAAAGTTTGGCCTGACACAAAGAGAAAATTATATCAAAGTATGTAATGGCAGCACCTTCTGTATCTTTCATAATCATTATCAGCGCCCGTGGTATGTCGTTGTAGAAGTTTTACGACTTACACAATTATACAGGGCTATAAAGCACTAATATAGGTTCATAATACTTTTTGTTTTATCTGTGTTCATTTCTGGGCCAAGCTTGTATGGAACCGTTTTCCATCTCATTTGACCTCTTTATAATATAAGTGTACGATAACATTGATTAACAACAAGATCTTGTAGGTCATGAAAATGTTTTTGATTAATTTGTGTTGTACTCACTGTCTGTGAAAGCATTAGTTATCGTCAAACAAAAATGTGCGTATAAATATGAATAAATAGTAGACACGCTACTGTAGCTTTTTAACTAACTTCAAGTTCACAAATAAAATGTTTGAAAAACATCACGTTTTAACCCGGAAAATCAAGATTTTTTCTCACGGCCATAAGCAGAGCGAATGTAATGACAAAACGGAATCCAAAGATTTTTGAAACAAACCATTGATGTTGATTAGAATTTTTCACCAAATTATGTCAAGGATGTGATAAAAAAAAATATAAAAACAAAGTGTTTTGTTGTTCTCTGTTGATTGGAATGTTTATAAGAAATTATACTTACTTAACTACTTAGACTATAGTTTGACTGCTTCCTGTTGAATTTGTAACTAATTTTATTTCTGACAAAGTTGAAATACTTTTATGAATTATTTATTATTCAAAATCATTTAAAAAGTGTAAAAAAGAAAGTTCATGTGAATAATCTTTAAATATAATATAATTTTGTGAGATTTTGCATGGTAGTATTTAATGAATAGCACATCTTTAACACTACTAAAATAGATAAGCAACAATGTTTTTTAAGGGTGTTTCTATACGATTTAGAAACACCAGTGCAGTGGTAAGCTTCTTTGTATACCTACCGCATTCAACTCTAGAATGTCCGTAGCAAAACGTAAAAGCAACAGCAGATTACCTGTCGAAGAAGTAAGAAACTTCCATTTAACTTTTTTTTTTCAACTTCCATGGAACTCCGAATCTCGTAAAGAGGTGCTACCTTGACGAGATGGCAGGAGGATGTGGATGTGAGAGCTGTGTCGCTAACTATGTTCCATCTGTCATGTCCTTTGTGCTCCAACACAAGCAAGCAGTCAAAAGACCTCTGAACTGCCAATGACAACTTCGTGGAAGTGGCAAAGTGTTGGGCCAAACAAAATTTAAAATACGGTATTGCCAGCAACACGAAGAACTACTACAGGATATAAAAAAAAAACCCCGGACACAACAAAAAACCTCTAAAAGTAAAATATATGTATTGCCCCTTTAAGTTTGATATAAGTTGTAGGTAATATTTTGATCCAAGCGTCGTCGTCGCGTCGCGGGACGGCTAATGAAAACGGCTTAACGCACCTCTTTTTCGGCGGGGGTTACAAAGATAAAACTTTTTAGCTAAGACAGTACTGCGTGTGTATGTCGCCGTCTTCGAGAACAAAATGATAACAGCTATTATTAACTAATTATATTTATGCCATATTTGAGATCTGTGGACCCCAATATATTATTATCTACCCAATTTATTCAGGCTCTTTTGCTTTAGTTGACGAAGTTATAAAACAATGTCATTGTTTTGAAGTTTTATCCTCCGTATACACTATGGCATTGTAATCATCTTACAACGGCAGCCCACTTCATGTATCAAATCATTCATGAAAATAAATTAAAAAATTATTAACTGTTGATATTTTTAAAAATATTATTCGTTATGACGCATGGTGTAGTTTGAAACACCCTTTTATGAGCGCGGTGCGAGCCTTTTGAACGCTCTTGGAACGCAAGGCTCGCACCGACCTCGTAACAGGGTGTTAAAAACTACGTCATGCGTCACAATTTATTTTTTATTATGACTTTCATGAATGACGACTAAAATTGTTAGAAAATGTTGATAAAATATTTACATCACTCATGAAATCATAAAAAGCATAGAAATAATGTTCTCGTATTTGCGAGTTCGCAAAATAATAGGTCCTACGGATATTGTCATTTTATTCTCGTTAGATGCTGACACTCGTCGATTAACATTGGTTGCATGCATGGAAAACGTTTGACTTAACATTGAGCGGCAAAAGATTATAGCTCTGTAAGGGTCGATTTATACTAGAGCAGAGTCAAAACGCAGCGAAAAGTCAATCAAAAAGATAACATAGCAAATTCAACCTTATCTCTACAACGTAATGCACATATTTTTACAAAACGCGTGTCTGTTAGCGACCAGCGCTGACTTATGATAAGGGTGAATTTGCTATGTTATCAAAAGATTGACGATTTTTTACGCTTCGACTCTGCGCTAGCATGAATCGACCCTATCACTGACAAAGTTTACGAGACTAAAATGATAAGCTAGGTACCCTTTTATTTTTGCTATTTGACCCGTAATTTTCCGTAGAATAGTATTCTAAAAAAATGTTGAAATATATCCTTACTTGGACGAAACGAGCATCATTTAAGCTCTCGCTTCTACATAAATATATTTATGTAAGTATATATTATTTCTACTTACTTCTACTTATATATTTTCCTGAAAAGTTGAGTTTTTGCGATTGCTATTATATTCTCCGGGGACGGCGATGTGTGTTTATGTTATGATTATATTTTATATCATAGAATCTACAATACTTTTTGTAACTAAGTAAGTCCCGAGGTACAACCGCGTTCGTTCCAGGTCGATCACTTTTCGCCCTTATGCCCATAGTAAAAAGGTTGAAAAGTGATCGACCGGGAACTTTCGCCTAGGTACAACCTACTTCGCTTTTATTATACCTATCAATAGGTTGGTTCATCGCAATGTAATGACGTGTTCTTAATTAAACTGTTGGGTTATTTTTCAGAGGTTTTAAATAAAGGTGATAGTTTCATTTTGTATTACCTTCATGGTATTTTTATCGTACAACGTTGTCAAGAGCGTATACGACGTACGGCATTTCACACAAACTTTCAAGCTCTTGTTTTTGAAATGACTGGACCGATTTTAATGAAACTTCATACGCATAAGCAGGATACAAAAAATGTTCGAAATATTCTTAACTAACTTTTTAGACCTTTGTATCTGCTTATGCGTATGCAGTTTCATTAAAATCGGTTCAGTCATTTCGAAAAACAAAGGCTTGAAAGTTTGTATGAAATGCCGTAGGTACGTCGTATACGCTGTTAACTTAATGAACTTCTTATAAGATTACCTAACAATTCTCATTTTAAGATTTTATCTACGTGATTTTTTGTCAAGGTTTGCAAAATACTATTCTGTAAAAGGAACGTTTTATTAAAAACGTGTAGCTTTACCGAAATTTGCTCGAGATAACTGATAGCACAGTGCGACGATAAAGCTCCTAATTTACGAACGTGATTACGTGACTCGAAACAGTGTTTCAGACTCATACTTGTAATAAATACTGAACTGCGACTCGCACAATATCGCACCTTTATTAAAAAAAAAAAATAATTCAAAAAATACTTTTTGCGAGATTTTACCACAAAGTGAATTAACTTTGCACGGAGAATAAGTCCAGTTTAAAAGCTGACTCGATACGACGAAAATTACAGTGTTAGATGTCTGTCGTTCTCTTTTTGATTTACGCGCGCGATCAAGTTGGTACTAGTAAAGTGATCGAATTCAGTGATACGCCGTCTTTGCTCAACTTAAGATCCCGGAAGAATGTTAAGAAAGTGGAATAAAACGAAATAAGCTCGGTGTTTTACTATCAGGTGATTATTTTACATGCTCTTATTTATTCAAAAAGTGCAATTGTATTACTTATTTCACTTTATTAGAAAAGTAGAAGTAATTTATTCCGATAATATTGTGACTTAATTCAGTTTTGTGTAAATTGTTTCGTATCGATTACGAAGCCATTTCAAGTTGATGCAGTGTTATAATAAAATTCCTAAGCAAACGTAAAGTGAATAGGTATTATTTCAGTATTGTACTATCCATTTATCAGAAACGTAGTATTTTTTTTGGTTTGTTGCTGTTTAAAGTTTAATTTGTTAGGTATGACTTTCGTTTTATTTATAGTCAAAAAGATTGTAAAAATGAAGAAGGATGAAAAGGAAGAAAATTATAACAGGAAGTTCTCTGATAACTTCAGGGCCAATGATAAGCTGTTCTGGAAACAAGTAAGATTGGCTCGCGGAGTGACAGGAACATCGAGTACGAACGTTATAAGAGCAGAAGATGGATTTTATTAAGCAAAGAATGTAAGGTCTTGGAACGCTGGAAGGGATACTTTGAAAGTTTATTTAGTTGTCAGGATAGTGTGCAAGGAGTGGGCAACTGGGCAGAAGCCAGTTTTGATGACCCAAGCTCACATGCAGATGAGTGGAATGAAATAGAAAAGATGAGATTGTAAGAGCGTTGAAAGGGATGAAAATTGGGAAAGCTGCAGAGTATGACAGAGTGTCTGCTGAAATGCTGAAGGGTAGTGACGGGGTGGTAGCAAGCCTGTTGTGCCGGATCTTTAATATGTGCTGGAGATATGGCCGTGTGCCAGATGACTGGTGCAAGGCTGTAATCGTACTATTATATAAGGGAAAAGGCTCTCAGCAGGAGTGTAAAAACTACCGCAGCATTAGTCTTTTGAGTGTTGTCGGCAAACTGTATGCGAAGGTTTTAATATATAGAGTGGTAAGAATGACAGATGAGAAAATATGGGATGTGCATTTAGAGAGGGAATGGGATGTATGGATCAGATCTTCTCCTTAAGGTGCATAGCCGAAAAACATCTGGCAAAGCTCAAGAAAGTCTACTGTGCTTTCGTTGACTTGGAGAAGGCCTATGACAGTATGTACAGGGAAGAACTGTGGTCAATACTATCAGTGTACGGTGTGGACTGGAGCTTGGTACGAGCACTGAAATCTTTATAGAAGGATTCCAGTGCTTGTGTTAGGTTACATGGGGCTTACACGGACTGGTTCTGCATTTCAAGGGGTGTTAGACAGGGTTGTGTAGCGTCACCGTGGATGTTCAACTTGTACATGGATAGTAGTAGTAGTAGTAGTAGTCTGATAGGTTTGAAAGAGAGTGAGTGCGGATTGAGAATGAATGAGTTGCCTGTCAAATGCCTTCTCTACGCAGATGATCAAGTTCTACTTGCTTCGTCTGCAGAACAGTTGCAAGACATGGTGACTGTGATGGATGAAGCATATAAGAGGAAAGGGATGAATATAAATGTGAATAAGACGAAGGTCATGGTGTTTGAAACAGAAGAGGATGTATCGGTGTGTGATGTGAAAATAAGTGATAAGAATGTGGAGCCAGTAAGTGGGTTTATATATTTGGGGAGTCAGTTTACAAGGGATGGAAAGATTGATGAAGATGTGGAAAGAAAGGAAGGAAATAAAGTGAAAGGTGCTATACATGCGATTGTGACTAATCAGTCATTGCCCAAAAAGGCTTGACTGGCTGTTCACAATGGTGTGCTGGTGCCTACGCTTATGTATGGAAGTGAGTGTTGGGTGTGGCAAAAGAAGCATGAAATTAGAATAAATGCAGTGGAAATGCGTTCCTTGCGAAGCATTTCTGGCGTGACTATGAATGATAGGCTGAAAAATGAGGTGATAAGGCAACGGTGCAGTTTAAAAGAAGATGTAGTAACAAAAATTGAAAAGAGTATGCTTAGATGGTTTGGTCATGTTGAGAGGGTGAGTGAAAGGCGACTAACAAAAGGTATTTATAAAGCAGAGGTGAGAGGAAACGCCGGGAGGGGACGCCCTAGGAGGACATTATAGTGACCAAATTGGTGATTTTCTTCAGAAAGGTCAGGTGCGTAGTACTCGCAATCGGCGTGCGTGTATGACCAGATGTATGAACGTAGGCTAAGCAAAAGGAGTCTGTAAGGAGCGTAGCAGGTGGCGTTCTATAGTCTCTGCCTAACCCCATGGGAAGAAGGCGTGAGTTTATGTATGTATGTGTGTTAATTGTGTAATTTTTGTGATAATAAAATCAAAATGTTGTGTTGTGTAACCAAATGGTCGGTTTAGGGCTAGTCTCAAACAATTTTTTTGTTGATAATAAGTATTTTATATTTTGTGCATTTCACAAAAAGCTTTAAAAGAAGAAGATTTTAGAAAGATTTTTGCATTGTTTTAATTTATAATTGCCTTTGATACACATATAATATTGTTATTTGAGTTTTTATAAGATTCTACATTCAAATTGAACCATTTTTGATAATAAATACGGATAAAACGAAGTAATACATCCTTTTTATGAGAAAAAATACGTTCCCATAATCGCCATGCTTGGCAGTCGGGTTGCTGATCGCAGTATGGTGTTAAAATGCATAGAGAACGCTGCTGCTCATTCTCTAGTAAGTCCCTTAGTCGCCTTTTACGACACTCACGGGAAAAAATTGGGTGGTGCTATTCTTTACGTCCGGCACCTACCAATTAGTTATTTGAGCGCAGTGAACCTACAACTAAAGCATTAGAAGAAATCAGTAACTAAAAATTTATTAATTAAGTGGGTAATACACACTTTTTTTTTTGGGTTGGGAAATTGTCAAATAACTTCTCCCGCTCTGGGCGGAGCGGGAGGGCGTGTCAGACTTTTACTGCCTGTGCGCCAGTGCCACGATATCTCTTTCGGATAAACTCGCAACCCTGGCAGGAAAACCCACTGAGATTGGCTTGAGAGAGGGGCTTGTGGCTAACAAGGGCGTGAGTCATAACAGCTGCACGGTTTGATCGATCAGGTTAAGCTACGCTTGCCGCGTTTGGTCCATGGATGGGTGACCATCTTTACATACCAAGACCGCTCCGTGCCTCGGAAAGCACGTTAAGCCGTTGGTCCCAGCTATCATTTGTGGATATTTGACAATCGTTGCGTATCGTCAGAAGCCCAAAAGTCTGACAACCAGTCGTACCAAGGGGTATTGTATTACCAGGCTGCTATTTTCAATAGGTAGCCTGCGCCGTGTTCATAACAGCGTTTCATTTCATTATTCATAATGAATTAAAAAAACAGTGAATGAAACCTTTCAAAGTCTATGAAAATAAATCAGAATCCGGATGAACCCAGCTTCTCAAAGTACTTTTGGTATTTTGTCAAACTAATTTAACTTTATACCGGTATTCTTTTAATTAAAAGACTTGTTGCGGGAATATTTACATAAGAAAATTTTGTTTTGTAACTTTATTTTCACAGTATTTTTTTTTTTGTAAACTAGTGGGGTATTTGCTTAACACAGTCATCATCATTCATCATTTCAGCCGAAAGACGTCCACTGCTGCACATAGGGCTCCCCCAAACGGAGAGAGGGGGTTGCCATAATCGCCACGCTTGGTAGGCGGGTTGGCGATCGCAGTATGGTGTTAAAAATGCATAGAGAACGCTGCTTCCCATTCTCTAGTAAGTCCCTTAGTCACCTTTTACGACACCCACGGGAAGAAATTGGATGGTGCTATTCTTTACGTCCAGCACCACACTACTACGGCAATTGTTCGCGGTTCCTTTCATTTTGGCAGTTCAGCCACGTTCATTGTGTTATTATGTTGTTGAGCAGACAAGTCTAACATATGAAGCAATGGATTAGCAATATACTTCAAAATCATTCCGAACGATATTCAAACTGTGTTTCGCAATTAGGGTGCAGTTAAATTACAAACTACATAGTTAAGGCAAACCGTCTTTTGATCATGCAATTATGTAAAGTCCCAAAAAAGAGAGTTAAAAGATCATGAGACAGTAAAAATTTCACACGACTGCCCAAAAAACGAATGATATTTTCTCTAGTTTAAATTGAGATTCGTTACTGCAACCATAAATAAATTTTCCTCCATAAAAAAAACAAGTACCAGGTCACCTGTAACATTTTTCATAAAATTTTGTGCTAAAAACTAAATTAGAGAAGTTTTAGCGAAGACTGCTAATGCGTAATAAGACAGATTTTTTATTTTAACTCTACGCTGCTTATGTTTAGTCAGATTTTAAACCTTAAAATGTTTAAGGTTAAGTTCAAAATTGAATGAGAAAAGTTGACAGTTTGTGGTAATTTGATGTGCTGGCAACTGTACCAAAAACTTGATGAAAAAGCCTAATGAAGAGCAATAGTAAAACGTTTTATCAAGTTTTTCTAACTGAACAGTGAGCTGTGCTGCTGGGGAGTTTGTTTCTTCTTCCCAGCTAAAGCACTAGGAAGTGGTGAAGGACGAGCGTTTTGGGGAGCTGTCTTATGTCATTTTGACGTTCGCAAAGTGCTGATTTTCAACCTAGTTTAAATCATGAAGGTAGGAAAACTATGGAGATGGCATATTCTACTATAAATAGTTATACAAAGTCTGTCATAACGACACAGACATGTCATAAAGCGTTTTGTTTCTGTTTAACTAATCAAGAGCTGCATACGAAAAGAGAAACATCTACAACGTGTCGTTTTGCATTCTCGTCAAATTTCAGGAGGCTGTTAAGGGAGACATAACTAATCAAATAAAATTACGACACCTGCTCAATAATTAATACGTACTTGTTTTTTTTGTTATTTAAGTTTGACAGTATTGCAGAATACATCACGTGTCGACGACACGACGTATTCAAAATAATTATGTTATCGAATAAACGGCTGCGTTTTTATGTGTGAGGGAAGTTATAGTGCGGTATCACACAAGCTGCGTTTTAAAACTCGTGTCCCACACATGCACCTCCGAAAATTTGAAAAGAAAACGACTTTTTTTTATTATTGATTCGTGTCGAGAATCATTAGCATAGTTACCTCCTGGAGTTTGACGAGGATGCAAAACGACACCTTGTATAATGTTTGTCAAGGACTAAATTTGGCAACACTTTTGTGTGACGACAAAATCATGTCTATGCGTGTCCGGTCGCCATGTTTAGTGTCAAGTTTTGTGGTACAAAACTCGGCAATGTGCTGTCAAACGGTTGCTTGCTTTCTCTCTTGCACTCGCAGTAATAACCCTACGAAAGGCGGCCATTTTAAGTGCTCGATTTCCGTAGGTAGTCACGCTAATTTTGTAGATATGGCAAGTCCATGTGTTTATAAGTCAATGGTTTGAATAAATAACTTTTGATTTTGTTTTGGAGATAAAAATACTCAAGTCTACTAGTTTAAACCAGTAGATATAGTCCACCTCGTAATTACTTTTTTGTTGAATGGTTAATAAGGCTGGATGTCACTTGCACGGCATAAAACGTTAAGGTCTAGTTTTGTTCCTGAACTTAAGTGACAGTTAGATAGTTTGAACCTTAGTGAAGTTTCAATTTACTGGGAGTTTTGTAGTTGTTTAGTAAACTGGCCCACTTTACTAACACAATTCAGTTTCATCTTCAGACACAAAGTTCAACTAACATTTCATTTTTTCAGGAATAAGAAAACAGGAATTGAAAATTAATTTCACAGGTCAAAAGTCAAAGTTGGAAGATAATGTGGAGTTGTGAAACAAATAAAAGAAAGACGGATCCCTTAATCTTTTATTTCGTGACCTTTTCAGTGCCCCATATTATTGTAGTACAGATGTTCTATGTCACGAAGTCCGTTTGGCTATGAATGTTGTCAAGCGTGCACATGCACATTGTTTTTGTGTGCGTAACCTCGAGAGCGCTCAGTGTCGATCGGGACACGGTCCGGATCAGTAGTGGTTTTTAGTTCGCGCCAAATTGTTTCACGGAGTAAGGTCAGCATGGCAACAAAACGAAGAAGAGTTGTCGATAGTGTGGTAATATTTATTTATACGTTTTCAATTAAAATGTTATACAAAGATACTTAATATAGCAATAGAAGTATTTATAAAATGAATGTTTTTTTGTGTTATAAAATGTTTATATTACTTAATTATTTTGATTACATTTTGTTTTAGGGTCGAAACATGATAGCTAGTGTTTATCATTTTCTGCGAGAAGAATATGAATTTACAAAATCATTAATGGAACTCAACTGTGATTTGTCTCATTTACGAGACATTACACGCCGTACAGCTGAAGCTACGGGTGTGAGCCAAAAAACAGTTCAAAGAATATTAAAAGAAGAGAAGGAATTCCCATCCACTTCATCAAAATTCACTTCACCTATGAAGAAAAGGAGAAAGCGAGATAATAAAGTGGATATAGATAATTTTACAGCCGATGTGGTTCGCAGTACTGTACAAGATTTTCATATTGTCCATAAAGAAATTCCAACATTAGCTAAGTTAAGAACAGCATTGAATGAAAAAATCGGATTCGAAGGTTGTTTAGAAACTGTTCGCAAGTTACTGTTGAAATTAGGTTACAAGTGGCGCAAAACAGAGAACAACCGTAAAGTCTTGACGGAGCGTCATGATATACAAATGTGGCGTTTAAAATATTTTAAAAAAATAACAGAGTACCGCTCTCAAAGTCGGCCCATTGTCTACACCGATGAGAGCTACGTCCTTTCGACACACGTGCGAAACAACACCTGGGCAAAAAAAAAGGGAAGAACTCCGTTTTTAAAAAAAATTAGCACAGGCACTCGCTTTATTTTAGTGCACGCGGGAACCAAGGATGGTTTTATTGAAAATGCTTCCTTGGTTTATAAGGCCAACTCAACAGCTGGTGATTATCATTCAAATATGAGCTATGATAACTATGTAAAATGGCTAAATGAAAAGTTGCTACCCAATTTACTTTCAATTTTCTTCTGTCATTGTCTTAGACAATGCATCTTATCACAACACACGGGCTGAACGACTACCGACGCAATCTACAAAGAAAGCCGATATGCAGCAATGGCTCAGGGATAAGGGTATAGCATTTGATGAATCTCTTCTTAAATTGGAATTGTACGATACAATAAAGAAGTACAAAGCCCAACACGTAATCTACAAGATTGACGATTTTATAAAAAGCAAGGGTTTTGATGTCTTACGCCTTCCCCCTTATCACCCAGAATTAAATGCGATTGAAAATATTTGGGGATCGTTAAAAATTATGTCGCATCTAAAAATATCGAGCAAAACATGACGAATACGGAAAGACTGATCAATGAAAGTTGGGCCAAGTTAGCAGTGAAACGTGGCAAAAAACTTGTGCTCATGTTGAAAAAATTGAAAAAGACTACTTGAAATATTTTGATCTCGATTTTGAATTTATAATCAATGTACAAGATGATTCTGACGACAGCAAAACGGAATCGGAAATCGAAAATTTATCTGATAGTGATTGAAAATACTGAATAGTCCTACTTGTTTCGTTTCCATTCTGTAACACCAATGCTTAATTAAATGCCTACATATTCTTAATATTTTTGTATTTATTGCAACCTAATCTAATTTATTTACAAAATGTATATACTTTTAAAACCAAAAATTTATTTAGATTATTAAATCTCGACTTGAATATATATCAGATTTTTTTGCTAACGTTACCTACTTTTACACACACAAGCGCGCTTGTCGGGATACGTCACTACTACAATCAAAGCCGAACGGACTTCGTGAAATAGAATATCTGTAACAGAAATTATAATATGTAGCACAGGTTCGAAACATTGTCGAATAAAACAATAAGGGTGAATTTTACCAATGAAACTAAACGTAATCAGCATATTTAAACCACTATAGAGGTGTGAGGAATAGGGTGTAAAGTTTCTCATCCTCCTTAAAAAAGGGAGAATCCTCCGACAAGACGGGTGTCGTGTCTGGTAGGCAATTGCCTGACGATAGATGTCGGGACGTTGTATATGCTAGTCACGCATTCAACTTTGCTTGCGCGATGCAGGATTTTGCGTGACGTCACTATGATGCGTAATGAGGAACGGGGTGTAAAGTTTCTCATCTTCCATAGAAAAGGGAGGATCCTCCAACCGGACCGGTGTTGCGTCTCGTGAGCTACTTCCCGACGATGGATGTCGGTAATTTTTTTTTGTGTATATTGTTAGTTTTAAATGCTATTTTGTATTTCTCGTGCGTGTCCCAAATAAATATTTTTCTTCTTTCTTTCTTTGTATACAAGTCGTGCGTCAAACTTTTTTTGCGCGATGCAAGATTTTGCGTGACGTCAGTGTGATGCGTAGTTTGTAGGTGGTGTTGTAGATGCCGCCATACCACATTCAAGAGCTGTCAGTTTCATCATTGTTGTGGAATATTGACACTGACAGCTGTAAAACGCAGTGATCGCATTCAGTTTAATTAGTGAAATTCGTCCTTACTCTAATACTCTGTAAACTTCCGCGTTATCAAACGATACTTATCTATATGCGTAAATAAATTATAGAACATTAGCTGTTGCCTGCGACTTCGTTAGCGATCCAGGATAATACCCAGGTCATGATCTACCTATGTGCCAAATTTCATCCAAATCCGTTCAGCCATTTTAGCGTGAAAGTGTAACAAACAAATAAACTCACTTTCGCACTTTTATTATAACTAGCTGCACCCCGCGGTTTCACCCGCGTAAGTCTCGATCCCGTGGGAATATCGGGATAAAAAGTAGTTGGTCCAGCCGTTTGAGCGTGAAGAAGTAACAAACATACACACACACACACTCACAAACTTTCGCCTCTATAATATTAGTGTGATATTAGTTAGGATGTCCATTAAGTTCGTATCTACCGAACTTTTTCGAGACTTGCATAGTTTTATCCGAACGGATTGATAAGAATAGTTATATTTTTATTTCCTTACAAGCCGTGCGCCTGATCGGATTTCCCATCGGAAAAAATTACGAACTTCGATACAAACTTGAATCCCCTATTTAGCTACTTTAGGGTTTGAACTTTCAAAAAGCCTGCTCACTTTCCTTATTTAAGAAACTCTTGCGCATTACACGCTTCTAGATTCAGCGGTTAAGGCTGTGCGTTGTCTTAATTTGAGTGAATGAATTTAATATTTTTGTTAAGTAGATAGCCGTGGGTGTTTAGGGATTACAACATCTAATTTAAATTTATAAACATCCACTCCTCTCGTAAGAAAATGAATATTGTATTATTACCTCACTGTCAACTACTAGGACATATTATCAAAAGACCGAACGAAAAAGAAACGGTTAAAGTGTTGCAACATTTTTAATATTCGTCTCTGCAGCGCGTCTCCTCGTCTAGACGAACTCTTTTAATCGATTTTTTACCACTCTCCCGGGAAAAAAGCAAATGATAAATTGCTTTCTCGGAACCACATGATGTTACGACACACTAAAATATCCAGAAAATATTTATGTAGTTTATATAATAGAAAACTTACACCTATAGGTCGCGAAAACTTACGCCTATAGGTCCCCCCACCTATGAAATCAGCGTTTTGTATGGAGAATTTTAAAGAAGTTGCATTTTTCATACTAACATTTTCTTAATTTATCTAACAACCATGAACACTAATGTTTTAAAACTTTTATGCACTAATGTTTCAAAACTAAGATAACGATATGCCACTTATATTAAGCACTAGCGCATGCGATTTTGGCTAAGTTAAATCAAATAGTGGTAATTTCTGCAAAAAAAATGAAGTCATTTTTAAGGTATTTTTTATTTTTAGAAAACTACAAGTAATAAGGTTTTTTTACTACTGGTAGTTGTCTATGATGGTCAGTATTCGATATAATACCAAGCAATTGATGAATATTTTAAATCATAGAAGTGACGGGTTCTCTATTTGTGAGAAAAAAACGCCAATTTCATATCTAATCGCACCTCAACTCAACTCAACTCAAAGCATTTATTTCAAATAAACCATTTACAGGCACTTTTGAATTGTCAAAGAGTCGGTCAGTTAGTCAGAAAGTGGAAGCTATTTGCCCATTCCAAAACGTAGAGAGATCTCTCTCTACGGAGAAGAACAGGCAAGAAACTCCAAGGACACTCTTTTAAATCAAGATATTACAAAATCCTGGGTAGGTACATTATTCTTGTCGCTTCTATATGTGAGAACAATGTAAAAAACAAAAATAAATATATTAACAAAAAAAAACAATTCAAAATATAAGATTAAAAGATTACAAAATAAGAGGAAGGAACCGAATGATCCAACACACGCGCCACCATCAGCGAGACATTTAAGTGAGCATGACATACTCTCAACTGCCAGGCTTTTTTTAAGTCAACATACATCATAACATAATAAACGGCTCCATGGTACTCACATTTACAAAAATGAAAAAATGCTTTTAAATTATACAAAACTATAGCTTGCAATGTATTTCAATGATTAATAAAAATTTACTAGCAAAAAGAAAATCGTTGTTACCTATTGAAGTATTCAACAACTAAAACTTGATTAAGTACATAAAAATAAACGATAGTTACGAATGTAATGTCAAAACAAAAAATAAAAAAGGGGGGAAGCATCACTTCCAAATATTAAAATTCTAACAAGTGAGCCCAAGTTGTTGTGGAGCAGGACCAGCATTAAGCCAAGCATCTTTATCTACGATATAATCATCCAACTTATAATATGCTTGTCTACATAGTGTGCGTTTAATGCATGTTTTAAATTTCTTCTCATTTAGTTGAAGAATATCTAATAGTATTTTATTATAACATTTAACACGGTACCCCATAAAAGAAGTGTGTACTTTTGACAATCTGAAACGTGGTTGATCTAATTTGTTCCTATTTCTAGTGTTAAAATTATGCCTGTCACTAATCTTACTGAAAAGATGTAGGTTTTTTCTAACATACATTATATTTTCATATATATATTGGCAAGGTACCGTCATGATGTTAATTTTTTTAAACAGGTCCCTTAGAGAATCGCGTCTGCTGAGGTTGTAAATGGCTCTGATAGCCCTCTTTTGCAGAATAAAGATAGAAACAATATCTGCAGCCCGTCCCCACAGCAAAATACCGTAAGACATGATGCTATGAAAGTAACTAAAATAGACCAGTCTCGCTGTATCCACGTCTGTTAATTGGCGGATTTTCCAAACAGCGTAGGCTGCTGAACTTAGCCGCCCTGCAAGAGATGTTACGTGAGCACTCCACTGTAGCTTTGAGTCAAGCGTGATTCCCAAGAAAACTGTCTTTTCGACGAATTCTAGTATCTCTTTGTTCAATACAACGTGACATTCACTACTTCTAACATTCGGTAACGCAAATCTTATGCATTTAGTTTTCTTCTCATTTAATACCAAATTATTTACAGTAAACCAATTATGGACCTTAAGCATAGCGTTATTTACGTCGTCAAGCTCCTGTGCATGTCTATTTACTTTAAAAATCAGAGATGTGTCATCAGCAAATAACACCATTTGTGGTCGGTTTTCCAGTAAATGAGGTAAATCATTTATATATACTAAAAAGAGGAACGGACCCAAAATTGAGCCCTGCGGTACACCCATTTTGACTATTAAACCCAATGAATTCACACCGTTTATTTGAACTTGCTGCAGTCTATCATTCAAATATGATTTTACTAAGTTAAGCGCAAGTTTACCCAGTCCGTAATGCTCAAGTTTCAAGAGCAGCGTTTCGTGATTCACGCAATCAAATGCCTTGGATAGGTCACAAAAGATGCCTATTGCATCTTGTGGCTCTTCCCATGTGTTAAAAATGTATTTCAATAATGTGACACCGGTGTCAGTTGTACAACGTCCTTTGGTGAAACCATACTGTTGATCGTGTAGGATGTTATTACGATTAAAATGATTGAGCATTTGATTCAACATTACTTTTTCAAAAACCTTGCTAAAAACTGGCAAAACCGATACGGGTCTATAATTATTAGTGTCTTTGCTGTCACCGGATTTGAAAAGTGGAATAACTTTACTATACTTCATTAAATTTGGGAATATCCCTTGATCTACACACAAATTAAATATTAAAGCTAGATAGGGTGCAATTGTCTCAATAATGGATTGACAAACCTTAGTAGACATGCCCCACAGATCTTCGGTAATTTTAATCTTAAGTTGCTTAAAAGTCTTTACAACGACCACAGGGTTTATATGTTTGAATTTAAATTCCACAGGGCAAGCTGAAACATTCGCTCTTAATAGATCAATAGCAAGTGAGGGCGAGGAATTTAAAGTTTCTGTAGTTTTAATTGGAATATTTGTAAAAAAAGTTGCAAATTCCTGAGCAACATTGATGTTATCGCTAACGAGACCGCGGGAAGTTTCCAGTGTATAATCAGTATTATGTCTTTTGTTCCTGTTCGTTTCATTGTTAATAATTTTCCAAACTGTCTTTATTTTATTGTCTGCTGATTTAACCTTATTGCTAATGTATGAAGCTTTAGCCGCTTTGCAGACATTTTTAAAAGTTTTAGAATAAGTAGCAACATACTTATTAAAAGTTTCCGTATTTATATACGGCTTAAGGCCATACAGTTCAAATAATTTTTCCCTACTCTTCCTGATACCTTTAGTTGCCCAGTCACTGAATAAACCAAAAGACCTTTAAAGACAAACCGTTATCTACTAAACAAAATACAAAATTTTACACAGCGGTTAAATAAAAAAAATGTAGATGGTGCTTTGAGCCATGTGGCTCAAAGCACATGATCTTAAATTCTATTGTGAAAAAGCCGTGCATTTTTTTTATTTAAGCTGCTGTGTAAAAAAAAAATTTGTAAAGTAACGGTTTGTCTTTAAAGGTGCGGTATGTTCTTAAATAGTTATTTATTTAAAAAAAAAACTGAAAATTTATTTTCCTTAAGACGGGTTAAGTTAAAGAAAAACTAAACGATAAATTATATCACACAATATCACAAACTGCGCAATGTTTTTAACTGTTTCGAGTCTTATTGAAGATTGCGCAAGAATGATTGAAGAAAATTTTGAGCGAGTTTAATTTTTATGAAATGAAATGAAATTTATTTGCAAGAATTGTAGTACATTACAGGTGCTCGGGTTTTTTACTTAAGTTTCTAAATAATTCGCTAAAACTAGCATGCAAAATAATTGATTACATAATAATTGATACAAATATAATTAAACCCATGACAACATTGTAACATAAATCCTAGATACTTAATAGTCTCGCCTCATTCACAGAGTAAAATGAGTTTTCTATAAGCCATTTGAATAGCACTGTTTTAAACCGATTGATTGGTAGTTCTCTATATGATTTTGGTAATTTATTATATATTCTTATAACCACTGGAAAGCAACTTCTGTGATATAAATGGCTTTTCATTGGAGGAATAATTAGCCTATCAGGATATCTTGTATTAAACGTAACAGTGTCTCCAAGACGTTGAAATTTATTGCACAATATTTGAGATGCACTGCCATGTGTAGGATAAGTTTTGCGCAGATCTTGCAAGCGCGAATACATTGAAGCTTATAGGCCGTCAATGTGACTGTGAGAAAATAATGGATCGCTTGAGTGCTAGGGGCTAATTCAATCATATTGCTCATTTTTTTTTTTTTTTTATTGTTTAGTGGAAGGTATTTTTCTAAGTCCATTTGGCTAGCTACCACCATCTTATCTAAGTGTGTCCCCATAATAACAATGTTAACAGCATGGTTGTGTTTCGGCAGTTAGAGGTAAGATAGCCAGTTCCTCTGTGGTTGAGGATTCGTGATGAAGCTTCCACCTTCGGCCTTATCATCACTTACCATCAGGTGAGATGATGGCCAAGAGCTTCCCCGTTGTGTAAAAAATTAAATTAAATTAATTTATATAAATATTGCCCAAACTTATTGTAGGTGTAGAGGCCTCCTTACAAAGAAACTCTTCGGTATTTTAGAACTCACGAATAACGCAAAATGTTACCTACCCAATGAAAATATTTCTCTGTGTTAGTTATTTTACTTTCCCGTCTAAAAATAGCCAAAGTAATTAACTTAGAACCACTAATTGTTAATTATTCGTGTGTTATACATATAGTAAAGGTCAACTAGACTTACTTCGCTTGACTTGATACGAGCATTTATTTAGTCATATTAAATTTACGACTTAATCAAAGTACTAGTAGCCTTGGGCAGTATTAAGTCGGTGAAAGTTTTATTTTTTAATTACCTAGTGTAAATACCCTTTGCACTAAGGAACCTAAACATTAAGGCGTTTTTTTAATCGACTTCTAAACAGGAGGAGGTTATATGTTCGTCTGTGTGTTTAATGTATGTTCACCGATTTCTGCGTCAATTGTGGACCGATTTTGATTTTATTTTTAAAGGGTATGCTCACGAGGTGGTCCCATTGTCACCAAGTCAGAATCTGGAGGGGAACCCATGGAAATCGAGGGAAATCCTCAAATTTTTTTAGACACACGTATAACAATTTGGGTATTTTTTTCAATTATTGCAGTCAATAAAAAAACAACCGTCTTCAAAAAAAAAAAACACTACAACGTGAAAAATAACTTTAATTTCGGAAGTCGGTGGCAAAAAACTAAAATACAGATCCAAAACCACCGACTTCCGAAATTAAAGTTATTCTTCACTATGTAGTGTTTTTTTTTGTTTTTACTAGCCAAAATATAAATATGAACAGAAACACTCACACAGACGCGATCATTGACGAGGCCACAAAGCGGTTCTCGCGGTGCTGTCAGTTGCAGTTGCCGTGTTGAGAAGAGTGGTCGGCGCGACTCGCTCCAATTGAGCGTAGGTAATTATATCAACAATTAGGCCTAGTTTCCATACTGTCCATATTTAAGGACATTTTTGTAAGTTAAAACCCATAAGAGGATGTACCTTAACCAGTGAGCTTCATTAGGATCATAATTAATTATAATACTGAAGAATTTACTGAACACCTATCTAAGAAAAAACAATTCAGAAAAGTACCTATCTCGAAGCAATAACAATTGAAACAAGGTAAAAGCGAGTCTGCACTGAATTTATTTGCCTTCGATACTTCAGTCTTATCTTGCAACGACGCGACGATAGAACGGCATCTCTGCAGGTTCAACACCCAGGTGCAGAATTGCACACAGCAACAGAATAAATAATAGACCAATACCGCTGTGAGTCTATTACCAGTGAGACAAGCCAGACGCCCTAAATGAGCGCAGTCGGTGTCTGCAGTTCGAATCGATACGAAATACGATGCCTTTGTAGAGATCAGATTGAATTATACATGAACTGTTAGCCAACCCTTCGTATTGTGAACCTAATAAGAAGGTTTCACTTAAATATTTTAGTTGGTACCACCTTTGTTGCAAATGACAGACAGTTTGTGCTTGTTTTATTGCAAATAAGCTGTTTGCTGTTCATATCGGACCTACGGACCTACATGGTCCTCGCATGATCTGACCAAGATTATGTCTGGACTTTAAAAGAGACTTTGACCCCTGAGTTTGTGTCGCCATTTATTCTCAGTCGACATTTCCTATTTTTTAGGGTTCCGTACCTACCTCAAAAGGAAAAAACGCGACGCTTATAGGATCACTTCGTTGTTCGTCTGTCTGTTTGTCTGTCAGTTTGTCAAGAGCCTTTTTCTCAAGAACGCGTTAGGTATCAAGTTGAATTTATATCAAATACGTAAGTCTACGGTCCGTTGGTGCTCTATACGGCTATTTAGGCGACCAAGGAATTTGGCAAGAAGCATGGTCTCATTCATCAATCGTTAATTTGTAGTTTTACCGCATATTTTTTTGTTTTGTTACACTTTTTTACTTTACATATTACATTTGCAGTTGGAAAATTTACCGTGGTGTATATCGACGTATGGGATCAGAACATGTTTTTCAACTACAATGTTATGTTTGTTTTTGGGTTAAAATCATCCCAACTACGGAACCCTTCATTGTGCGTGGTCCATCCGAAACGCGCTTGGCCGGTTTTTTTATTTATGACGTGTAAAAATGATTCCGATATCCTATTTACAGAATAAACAATTTGATTTCATTTCATATCCAAATCGCCATACTTTTCCTAGTTGGGCAGTATTTCTATGCGAAACTATGTATGTAATATAATTACCACCTAAGTAGGTAAACATTGTAGAATAGTTTGTTATCCGTGGTCCCTTCGAGAAATACAATGCTGCCAAATTAAAACAATCGACTGTTAATTAATCATTTGGGTTAGGTTACGTTAGAACAGTGACCATTAACGCGCGACGGCGACCGAGCGTAGCGAGCGTGCCGCGGTAGCGGGCGCCGAGCGCCAGATTCCTTCTATTTTTACCCGACTGCTCCAGAAGGAGGGTTATATTTTTGGTGAATCATTTTGAATGTTTCATGTAACTAAGAGCTAAAACTAACGGTCTACCATTTTAATTTGGCAGCATTGTATTTCTCGAAGGGACCACGGGTAAAAAAAATACCCGTGGTCCCTCCAGGGACTACGGGAGGGGACCACGGGTAACAAATGTGTGGAATGCAATAGATGATTGATTATTGAGTATTGAGATTATATAAGTCTTGACATAACCACGTTTCGGAGCAGAAGGGTAAAGGGCATGGATGAAATGGCGGCAGGTTACAGGAACAATCTGCGACAGCCGCATTGGAAATATTTATGAAACAACGGTGAGACCTGCAGTTTTGTATGGATCAAAATGTTGGCCCACAAAAAGTATGAATGTAAGGCGATTTCATGCAGCTCAGATGAGAATGTTAAGTGGGATGTGTAGTGTTACGAAAGGATAGAATAATAAATGAGTGTTTATGAGGAAGTTTGAAAGTGGCACCGGTGATTGCAAATTGTGTGGAAATCGGTTGTCATGGTATGGGCATGTGATGCCGAGGAATGAAGAAAGTGTCGTGAGGAAAATTTTGAGTGCGAATTGTTTTGTTTTGTGAATTTATAATAGAAGTGAATGAAAATGGTACGGTTTAAATAAAGATGGAATACCTATAGAAGAACGGAAGTGAAGATTAAATTAAAGAGAGGTTATTTCAAGGTCCGTCCCAACATTTCAAATTCACACCGGAACGAAGTAGAGTAAAACTAGAAGGTAATTTTGATTATTTTAGCAGAAAAACCAGCGGTTCTGGCATATATTATTAGTGACCCATTAAACTGTTCACAAGATCGCAAATAAGTAGTGAATAGTGACGGCCAAGTGCGAGTACAATTGTGGCGATTTGAGGCGATTCGACACTCTTTGAGGAGTGGCTAGAGAGTCGCCACGGTGTCCTCACCTTCCGCCTGTCGCAGGTCCTCACCGGACACGGTTGTTTCAGGAGGTTGCTACGAGTATACACGATAAAGCGGGAGGAAACGCCCGGCTGTTTCCACTGTGTGGATCGCCCGGAGGACGTGGTGGATCATACATACGATGGAGGTCTTCCCGGCTTGGGTGGAGCACTGCCGTGTCCTCACGGAGGCGATTGGCGGCGGCGATCTCTTGCGTCCGGCCCTGGTTCTGGTCATGGTTCGGAGCGAGAGTGCATGGGAGGCCATCACCTCCTTTTGCGAAACAGTAAACCTCGCGAAGGAGGAGGCTGAACGCGTGAGGGAGAGGCAAAATTCGCGCCCTCATGCCCCTAGTCGCTGCGAGAGACGCCCCGAGCGTCGGGAGTCACAGGCCGATTCCCGGCCACCGTAGGCGCGTGCTTGCGGACGGTGAGGGTTGTATCTTAATCAAAATATGATTGCGACCATAACAAATATGTATTTAAAGAATATTGTAATTCTGTAAAAACATATTTTTTACGGTCGCGAATCATATTTTGTTCAAAATACAATGTTTTCCTATACAACATTTTAATTTCGAGGGCTACCGTTACGCATCCTCAGCAAGATTTTTGAGTTTGGTGTTTGTATCTTCGGAACGTCTGATCCGATTCTGAAAATTATTTTATTTCACTAAGGTCACTGGGAAGCTACAGTATTGCCGCGTATTATATTACTACATTATATATTTTATGTTAAAACAAGAAATTTCACGCTGATGATGTCGCGGACAGAACAAAAGATCACACCGTGAAAGTTGGCGACTTTGACGAACAAAGCTAATTTTCTTGTATTACCACATTCATCAAACTGGGCTCAAGATACGCCTACGCGCATGCTTTAATGAATACTCAGAAATTAATTAAAACTTACAGAGATTGGCTCTGTGAATCGTGTGAGAGATAATTCGAATAATATTATCTTGTAGCAGTTTCTTCCTTCTGTCCTGCATTAGGAAGATTTCCCTGTGGTGTACACGTCCTTAGGGCTTTTGGCTTTCGAAATAACATGCTCAAGACTTGGAGATGCAATTATGAAACAGCGGAATGTTATTTCTAAAATAACACATGTGCACACCGCCCTGGGATTACTAGCTTGTTGATTGCTACTAGAAGTTTCTAGAAATTATTTTTATACCACTTAAAGGTTCTTAAGTAATTAAGAGCAGTAGTGGCCCAGTGATAATGGCTGTGACTTACAAGTTGTAGGTCGTAGGTTCAAACCTTGACAAGAGCTTTACTTTGTGTAAATTATTTCATCACCATACTGCTCTCAAAACGGTGAAGGAAAACATCGTGAGAAAACCGGCATATCCTAGAACCAAAAATTCGAAGACATGTGACATCTACCAACCCGCACTGAGCCCGCGTGGTGCATGACGGTCCACTCCCTCTCCCTCTCACAGAGAGGAGGCGTGTGTCCCATCAGTGGGAACATTAAAGGCTGATTATGTAAGTAATTAAGATTTAAAACTGTATGTGTAGGATATCTTTTAGATGACATAATAAGCTTGCAGTTTTGAGCCGTTTGGGGTCGAAACGTTCGGGTCATGGACCCCGAGATTGTGTCTCCTTCTTGTGTGTGTATACATGCCCGGTTCATGACAATAGGCTCACCCAATGTAACATAAAAGAAAGAAAAAGTATTTGTTGGAACTCGCACAGGAGATCAAAAATTAAATTAGAACACTTATAGAAACATAAAAAACAAAAACATTAAACAAATAAAGTAAAATGCGAACAAATACAGAAAGTCCTGTACGAGGCCAAAAGGCTCCTATCTCAGCATGATGCGGCGACACTTAGAAAATAAGTGTCGCAGCGCTGGTAATCTGATAGCGTCCGGTTCATACTACTGTGGAGACATAGGACTTAAACATAATTGGTGAAATGTGGGTGACACCTCTGACTTCGAAGAATACAGGGGTGATATTATGTATCCTCGTCTCAAAATATATATTCTCAGAATACCTACCATGTTGTTAGGGGCAGAAATTGGTACTACTGCAAACAGAAATCCTATTTGTTTCAGCATTCCTGTGAGAGCAATGTAGACCTACCTAATTTCTTCATCAAACGATTTACCAACAGTAGTGCTAATTAATGAAACTGAATGATTATTAGTAGCTTGTTTAATAAGAAGTTAAATGAGAACATAAATTGATCCTCCTAACTGATTATTATTTTACTACTAGCTGCGCCCCGCAGTTTCACCCGCGTAAATCTCGATCCCGTGGGAATATCGGAATAAAAAGTAGCCTAGGTATGTCTTATTCCAACGTGTCAGCTTTTATACCATAGCCATACAAAATTTTATCAAAATTGGTCCAGCCGTTTGAGAGTGAAGAAGTAACAAACATACACACACACACACTCACAAACTTTCGCCTTTATAATATTAGTGAGTTGAGATAGTGTGATAGTGTGATGATCTACTTATGTTTGACTTGAAAGAGCACGGCAGTCGATAGTAGGTATGTCATGCTCACTTAAATGCTGATGGTGGCGCGTGTGTTGGATCATTCGGTTCCCTACAAAGTGGTTGAGCTCCACCAGTCATGTCCGTGAACGAACGCTGTCAGTTCAGACTGGTCTTCAATTAAGACCAGGCAGTCTAAATCAAATTTCGACGTAAGCTCCGCCCCATGCTCCCCGCCACTCCGTTAGGTGCTAAACGTTAACGCATCACTACATAGTATAAAACACAGTCGCTTCTCGCTGTCTGTCTGTCGCTATGTATGCTTAGATCTTTAAAACTAGGCAAAGGATTTTGATGCGGTTTTTTTTAATAAATAGAGTGATTCAAAAGGAAGGTTTATATGTATAATACATGCATAATATAGTAGAGAAATTCAGCATTGCACCCGTGCAAAGCCGGTGCGGGTCGCTAGTCAGTGTAATAAAGTTGAATATCGCGAGCGCTCTTTGATCGTGTTCGAGCACGAAACTAAATAGCGTAAGTCTCAATTCTTATTTCGTTTATAACTAAAGTAATAATTGATCTAGAGAAAAAATATCTTGTATAGGGATAATAAACTATATTTTCTTGCTGTTATAAATTATATATATATATATTATATGACGCATGCGGCATTTAATGTTCACAACAAGACAAGGCGCGCCACCTAGCGGCAACTATCAAGACTAGAATTGGCGGGCTTTGACAGAGCCGGAGCGTTTCCGGTCGGTTACGAGGTTGAGGAGAACGCGCCAAGTCGGCGCAATTCCTTATCTGGGGATCGAGCTGTGAGGACGTTTCGTAACTGTCCTACGTTTTGTTGTACACACGGCTACACATCAAGCTATACATTTCCAGTTTACGCTGATCTCGCACTGAACGGAAACCCTATACAATGCGAGATCAGCTTATACTGGAAATGTATAGCTTGATGTGTAGCCGTGTGTACGTAGTGATTGTGTGAATTTGTGATTTTAATAAACGCTGTGTATCGTACATTCGTACCCAGTGTGTTTTAATTGCACAAAACCCACCTTATGCCCACATGATGTCTGAATATAACAGAGTAAATCCTCACGATCCGACATATAAAAATATTTATTTTAGACATAAAAGCCGAGATAATTATCCTTAAAAAAACACATGATTTTCGAACAAAAAATGTATCGAGCGAAAATACTGTCTTCAATATGAAAAGAAAAACATCCAATAAATCATAATTACTAAAGTTTCATTTTGATTGATGTGTGACTGTTTTAGAATCTTTATGCAAATTAACATAAAAATAGGAAGCCTTCTCTTAACGCTTATTTTTACAAACTTTATACTAACTTGCTTCGTTCGTTTATGTTTCCGGTTACTCTCTTTGCCATTTTTTTTAAATCTTATATTTATGATTTATTTTTTATACATTGTTCTCTCATATAGACGCAACAAAAATAATGTAGGATTTTGTAATATTATCTCGATTTGAAAGAGTGCCCTTGGAGTTTCTTACCCGTTCTTCTCCATAGAGATCTTTGTTTTGGAATAGGCAACTAACTTCAACTTTCTGACTAACTGACGGACTTCTTCACATTCCTTTGCTAGTAAAAGGTTTAATAATTGAAAAAAGTATTTGAGTTTGAGTTTGATCCTACTAAAAACACATTCCAAATTTGCTTGTAAAGGGTTTAATAATTGAAAAAAGTGCTTTGGGTTTGAGTTTGATCCTACTAAAAACAAACTGCGAAAAGTAGGTCCTAACTTTGTTATGTGCCGCATGCG
Source organism: Tiliacea citrago (assembly GCA_963921375.1). Classification (NCBI taxonomy): domain Eukaryota; kingdom Metazoa; phylum Arthropoda; class Insecta; order Lepidoptera; family Noctuidae; genus Tiliacea; species Tiliacea citrago. The sequence continues at coordinate 18,528,512 of OY992796.1, forward strand.
CAAAATCGAATAAATAAAGGTACTGATTGAATTTATTATTTCTTATATTAAGAACGTATAAAAACAAAACTCATTACATCAGAATTACCGTACACTATATTACTGGTACGCATTTCTTATTAAAAATACATGTTTATCGAGTACTCGATCGAGCCGTATCGAGAAACGAGAAATATGCAAAGAATTTAATATCTTTACTTCTCATCTTGAGGGTTACAGCCATTTCCAGGAATACTTTATATGCTTCAAGGAAACTGAAAATCAGCTTGTGACGCGTTTCATCCATGCATATTATTGTTCTTAGAACTCGGGAAATAGATGGAAGTTTGCTTGGTAACTCAGAATAAATAATATTAAGTAGTAGGTAGGTATATAGTGTATCGTGAATCTTAAAAACAACTAGGTATTTTTATTTTGTTTTTAATAGCGACGATCACGTGTCATATAACTTAATAGTAACTGTACCCACACACATAACATACATCAGTTAATCAATCATTAACACACACACACACCCCTACTCACCCGTACACCCCGCAAATCCACCCCCCCACACTCACTTAGGCTTCGGTCTCCTATTAAATGCTATATGCGGCGTCCGACTTCAGCGTTTACGTTCCGATCGACGTCTGAACGCCAGGGACAGCGTCAATACATCTCATAGCGAACGACGACGTCTCGTTCACAACAGTAGTCGACAAACAGGCGCTTTTAAAGCGCAAAAGCGATCCATGAGAGCCATGTTTGGACTACAAATAATGGACAATTGTGAACCATACTTCAAAATATACAAAATTCTGACACTCCCGGCCTGTATATTTATGAAACTGCCTTATTTGTTAAGTTGAATGCACACCTGTTTCCCCATCTATCAGATACTGTTAAACGTAACAGGCGGAATGATATGTTACGCGGACGTAGAGCAAAAACAGCCTTAATGTGGAAAAGCATATTCTGCATAGCTCCGCAAGTTTATAACAAAATTCCTAAATTAATCAAAGAGTTAAACTTAAATGGATTTAAAAATAAACTTAAAGACTTGCTACGTAATAAATGTTATTATAATTTAAACGACTATTTGAATGATACTTTGACATCCTAATTGAATTGTAATATTTTAAACTTTGACATCTAACTCTTTGATATTCTGACATTAAAATTATACTTTGACATCCTAAATAGATTGTGTGTGTATATGATATTATTTTGAACTGACAAATCTCAAATTGTAATTATAGTAAGTAACCTAATAATTGTATGTACCTAATATTTGCACGTCACACTTGGCAGAATGTGATGATACCATAGACTAATTCTTAAGACTATAAAATGTACCATATTCTGACAAATAAATGATTATGATTATGAGTGCTCGCGTGTAGTCGTGTGATATAAAATGGATATAAATTCGACACTATTGGCGGCGCTTGTGTTACTTGAATAGGAGGCTATAACATTTGACTGATTCAATCAATATTATTCGTCTTTTTCTTTATCAAATTTCGACATTTTGTACTGACGCCAAATATGACATTCACGCTCCAATGCTTCGAAACAACTAGAGACGCGGCGTTTGAATTCCGCCTACGGCGTCCACGAGCCTTCAGCATGTGGAAGAGACCACAACAGTACATTTTTATAGTAAGCATCGTGACGCGGCGTACGGCGCGGCGTGACGCTGTACGCGGCCGACGCTGCGACGACGTTTATAGGAGACCGTAGCCTTACACACACACAAACACTACACATGCCTGAATATGCTACAACAATTTTGTAACATCCTAGAATCAAAACTTTTTCTTTTCTTTTTTAATTACGTCTCCACATATTATACATAGTACCCATGGGCAGTTGCGACGTAACCCTATCACAAGTATCCTTATAACTTACCGAGGCTGCCTCAATTTTGTGCTGTAGAACAATTGTATGAAAAACAATAAAAACTTTTTTTATTTTTATTGTAGTTTACTGATATCCAGTATCTGGGTTGTGGAGATCAGATAGGGAGTCGCGCCTTGTAAAATACAGGTATTCAGCTGCATCCGGTCAACTCCATTATATCTAAGAAAATGCTTTTGCAGATGACGATATAAAATCTGCAGAATTCCAATAATAACTACACCGCAAAAAAATCCAAAATGCGTCTTTAAAAACCTAAATACAAAATTCGTATTGATTCCGCGGTTGTTATTTTGTCAAATCTTGAATCGGAGCGAGTAAAGCCGCGTAGAGTGTACTTACGGTACCTACTTGACAGTAATTGCTTAGAATATAAACGTAAGGCGCCGCAAATCGTCCTAAAATGGCTCAAAATTGAGTTCCTATTTACGCCCCTCTATACAAAGTTACTAATGGCTTGGGCTTTAATTTTCTGTGTGAATTACTTTTGCTCAACAAGTCCCTTGAGATGGGCAGCATAGAATCTAATTTGAATCAATTTTGTGTTTGAACAAAATAATTGCACAACAGGGCCAAAAGCGTCATTTATTTATTTATTTATAAAAGTAGATACTACACCAACAGTTTCTATCATACTACAGATAACAAGTGGAGGAGCTCGTGGCTAAGTAATAACAGCCGCACGGGTCGATCCATCAGGTTAAGCTACGCTTGCCGGGGTTGGTTCGTGGATGGGTGAACATCTTTACATACCGAGACTCCTCCGTGCCTCGGAAAACACGTTAGTCCCGGCTGTCATTCGTGGATCTTTGACAGTCGTTACGGGTCGTCAAAACCCCGAAAGTCTGACAACCAGTCTTACCAAGGGGTATCGTATTACCCAGTTACTAAGTTGTGGAGGTCAGATAGGCAGTCGCTCCATGTAAAATACTGGTTTTCAGCTGCATCCGGTCAGACTGGAAGCCGCTCCCAACATAGTTGGGAAAAGGCTGGGCAGATAGATAGATAACAATAGCCTAGGACTTACACAGTCGCCAATTACAGAATAACAATATTATAACAACAATAATAGGTTAAAATTAATAACATAAAGGTAATTTAGTTGTCTTCTTCTAGTACGCACTCTGCAATGAAACTTGTTTGCTAACTAACTGCTCCTACACACGAGCGGCACACGTCAACGGCAGAGGCAACTGCAGCCGACGACAGTCCTCGACAGCCGCCGCCGACAACGTGCCGCTCGTGTATTTAAGCACGTACTCAAATACACGAGTGGCACGTTTCGACGGCAGCTGCCGATGCGTGTCAACGGGTGCAACTGCCTCTGCCGTTGACGCGTGCTGCTCGTGTGTATGAGCACTAAATGGTTAACTCTGACGATAAAGGTCATGGCAGGAACACTCTTTCACCTATCTTCTGATGAAATATAGAATATATAATAGAAAGGTTAAAGTTCAAATAAACGGCGTTAACTCATTAGGGTCTGAAATGGCAATGGGCGTTCCTCAAGGTTCGATATTGGGTCCATTCCTCTTTTTAGTTTACATTAATGATTTACCCCAATTACTTCAAAATCAACCGAAGATGGTGTTATTTGCTGATGACACATCATTGATCTTTAAAATAGATCGACGATCACAAAATCTTGACGAAGTGAATAACTCTATTCTTCAGGTCCAAGATTGGTTTACGGTAAATAATTTGGTATTAAATGAAAAAAAAACCAAATGTATTAGATTTAAATTACCTAATGTTAGAAGTAGCGAATGTGATATCATATTGAACGGAGAAAAACTGGAATTTATTAATCAAACGGTTTTCCTAGGAATCACTATAGACGAGAAACTGCAATGGGGACCACATATAACCTCTCTGGCGGGGCGGCTAAGCTCGGCCGCTTATGCTGTTAGAAAGATAAGACAGCTAACAGATATAGAAACCGCGCGTTTGGTTTATTTTAGTTACTTCCACAGCATTATGTCGTATGGCATTTTACTGTGGTGTCGGGCTGCTGACATTGAGTCCATCTTTATTTTGCAAAAGAGAGCTGTCAGAGCAATTTATAATCTCCGTCGCCGCGAATCTCTTAGGGAACTATTTAAAAGTATTAATATTATGACGGTACCTTGCCAATTCATTTATGAAAATATTATGTATGTTAGGAAAAATCTACATATTTTTAACAAGATAAGCGATAGACATCATTTTAATACTAGAAATAAAGATAAAATAGATCAACCATTTTTCAGATTATCTAAAGTACATACATCTTTTATGGGGTACTGTGTTAAATGTTACAACAAAATACCTTGTGATATATTGAAATTAAATGAGAGAAAATTTAAAACACATATTAAAAGTACACTTTGTAAACAAGCATATTACAAGTTAGAGGATTATATCCAGGACAGGAATGCTTGGAAACATGTTGGTCCAGCTCCATAGGACAATCTAGAGTCTAGACAAAATCAAACTGGTTGCTATTTTTATGGTAAAATCTGTTATTTTTATGATATTCATTTTACATTCTGTGATAACCTATACTCACACACTGACTTATTTTTTTAGAAAAACATACTTGTATGATGTTTGTAAATATGTGAACACCACGTATCTATCTAATAATTAAGTTATTTTTCATTGCTTAGTTTTTAATTCGTTTTACCTATTATGGTATAGTAATTTTATTCTAGGTGCATCGTCTTCACATATAATCATATAATTAATGTAATCAAACAAAATTAATATTGTAAAACATTTTTAAAAGAGTACCGGTGGAGTTTCTTGCCCATTCTTCTCCATACGAAACTACCTTTTGGAAGGGCCAACTAGAATCAATTCTATTTTTTTTTGTAAATTTTGACGTTCAAAAGTGCCTCTTATGTGCCTATTTGAAATAAATGGTTTGACTTTGACTTTGACTTTGACTTTGATGTGGGTCTTGAAATCTCTAGAACATCACGACAGTTAGGTAGGTAGTCACTGTAGGCAGAATACGTTTACGGTGGAGGTTTGCCCGGCTTGGGCGGAGGACCGCTGTGTCATCGTGGAGGCGATCGGCGGCGGCGATCTCTCGAGTCCAGCCCTGGTCCAGGCCATGGTTTGGAGCGAGATTGCATGGGAAGCCGTTATCTCCATCTGCGACGCAGTAATGCTTGCGAAGGAGGAGGCGGAACGCGTGAGGGAGAGGCAAATCTCGCGCTCTCACGCTCCTAGCCACGGCAGGAGACGGGGCGTCGGGAATCGCAGGCCGATTTGCGGCCACCGTAGGCGCGTTGTGTTCCACGCGCGCCTCAAAGAGATGTCAGCACAAACTGACGGGGTCCGTTAGGACCAATGCTTGCCAGGGTTGCGGGTTTGTCCGAAACGGGATACCGTGGCCTGGGAACACGGGTAGGTTTTAGTCAGTAAAAGTCTGACACCCGTCCAGAGCGGGAACAGTTATTGAATAATAACCCACCCAAAAAAAAAAAAGATGGATATTTTAGACAGGCAAAAAACCATAAATAGCTAGAACTACGAAGGTTTTTTTTGAAGCAATTATAAAGAACTAGCTTTCCGCTGTGGCTTCGCCTGCGTGAAGGTCCGAAATCATCCCGCGGCAACGTACTATCGGGATAAAAAGTATCCTAGGCTTAAGGTCTACCTATGTGCCGAATTTCATCGAAATAAATTAGGCCTAAGCGTGAAAAGGTGACACAGATTGACAGAGTTACTTTCCCATGTATAATATGTATTAGTATGTATGTTGCCCACCAAACTGGTTTTGAATACACAATCGTTTTATAAGCTGTAGGCATTTTTTGCGCGCCATCGCAATATGTATTCCGCTTTCGTATGCGAATAAAACACGAATGGAATGACTAATCGAACACGGAAGTGACATTCTAGAAATACTCTTTTTGGTACATTACAGTTATGTTCTCATTGCATGTCCATTATAATGCTTTCTGTGTATTAATTGTTTGAGCTTTTATTAAAGTAGGTTTATTGGATAGCATGTGTAGTGTAGGAGCACTGATATTTTACATGGAGAAACTATTACAAGTCCTGGCAACTTCGCCAAAAATGGGGGGTTCCAATAGTTAGTACAGAGCTTCGTGAAGGCTGACTTCTCTCATCGATTGTGGTATTCCTCTGACAAGGCTTAACACGGTATCTGACAAAAGAAGTTTTAAAATATTTGAGACAGTCACATGGCCAACAATTGACCGAAATAACTTCAAAGTCTCTAATGCCTTTCCACAATCAACAAAACAATTATTTTTAAATAACACTCATAAATTAAAAGTATTCTAAGCATAAAAGAGAAAACTAAACGAACACAAACATATAACAGCTAATTTGGAAACTAAGAAACATTCGAAGTATTCCAAAGTTATCGCCGCAGCAGAGTAAACTAAGCTACCTGACTCCATCGAAGCAATATTGTAGTTTACTCTGTTAAGTTTACCTGTAGGTACTCTAGTTCCTAATTATTGCGCTATAGTCTAAACCAGTGGTTCTCAAACTTTTTTGGCGACTGAACCCTTTTGGAAAACGAAATATGTCAAATATTTCGTTTGGGGTCCTAAAATAATCAGAAATGGTTTTATGTGTAGGTATTATAATAATCATATAACTTGACATTAACATTTGCATATTTTTTTACTCTATGTTGGAATATTTAGATAGATTTTATTTTACTCGGGTTATAGAGTAAAATAAAATATATTAAGTAAGTATATGTGTGTAAGTGTGTGTGTATTTTTTTTTAAATCTGATCAGTATTTTCGTGGAGCCCCCACAGAGGCTTTGCGGAGCCTTAGGGTTCCGCGGAACACACTGTGAGTATGGCTGGTCTAGACTAATGTAACTATGAATATGATCAACTACTTAAGACGCTGACAACAGCTAAACCGCGATCACTGTCAGACTGCATACAAAAGAAAGAGAAGCGCGAACAGCATGCGTACTCCACAGGCAAATCAACAAAATCCGCGCTTCACAGCGTACCTAGTCTCTAAGATTGAGTGCGCAGTGGACCAAAAATGCTCATCACCTCATGCTCATTGCTTTCATTGATATGGAGGGCGCCTTTGACAAAACCATGTTCAACAGCATTAACATGGCTCTAGAGAGACACAACATAGACTCGACCCTGAGCGGCTGGATCACCGCTCAAAATGAGAGCTGTACATGTCACGATAAATGACACTACCACGGCGTCCTCTCGCCGCTTCTATGGAACCTGGTTATAGACAGCCTCATCAAAACACTCAATAACAAATGTTATTTTACCGTAGGCTACGCCTAAGACATAACTATAATAATATAATAAATGGCATCCACGAAAACACCATGAAACCGCCGAGTGCCGAAGTTACAAGGTAAAAAATGGTAAACTAACATGTCCCAGAATTAACGCACAACCTCTTAAGGGGTTATTGTAGGTACTCATCATTATGAACAACTACTATGGGACAAAACTTGAAATCGCGAAAAAAATCAGCTCTTCCCTACATTTATGTTCGAATAACTCGTCAAAATGTTGGGAACAGCTGATTTTGTTTTTCGCGATTTAAGGTTTGGTACAATGACCCTTTAAATAAATAAATAATTATTTTATACACACTCAGTCACATTACATAATCAAATACCATTGATACAGAACGACATATAGAAATTAGGAAATTATACAACAAAATAACAAATAGGTACCTACTCGTACTAGACTTGTCGCAGTGTTGCCACATTACCTGCGTTCAATGTGTAACATACAGCAATGATTAATGTAGGCGCAATCGACCCTTTCCGCGAGCGCGGCCAACATGCTGTTGGAGCGGGCCCACACTCGCCGAACCGGCGAGGTGCCTCTCTTGCGCATTGTTGTATAAAAACAATTTACGCGCGCATCTTTAAGATCCGCCGATAGTCATCGCAACCCCTTGGTTGTGCAGGCCGCTAGTTACAGGCCTTCTCAGATTAGTTAGACTCGCTGACATAGGCATACTGTGACCGACCCAGATGACCACATTACTCTCCTCCAGGAAAGCAATAGGGCCACAAGTACAGTGCATAAATTACACAAACCGACATTCTGTCCTCGCCGCCGAGGTACCACGCGAAGTCCCAGACTAAATTGTCCCCACCGTCCCTTGCACGTCGAACCACCAGCCGCCCGCGCCGAGGCTGAGTGCGCTGTAGCATTAATAGTAACCCCAGATAATAATCATGATTTAAACTTTGATCCAGCCTGTCCGCAACTTGCTGTTCCCCAACGACGTCCTAAGCCGAGGTCCGTACCCCACAGTAAAAAAGTATTCACACTTCAGTTAGCTTAGGCTGTAATATTGCTTTTCACTCCACCCGATAGATGGCGTGTAAATTATGCAGATTCGTTGCATATTAGTCAGCAAGCCCTTGGGTATGTAAATGATTGCAAATTCCGATGTCTGCATCAGATGGACGGTGCGTTCCGAGTTGCGTTGTAATCGATTTGAGCGCGCTTACACCCGTTCCTAATTAACGTGAGCGCGAAAACGATGTCGCGTGAATCTTCATAGATGACGTCATGACATGCGCCATCTTACGATAACGCAGACCATGCCCTAAAGTAATATCATCGTGAGCGCAGTCAAAAATGACAATTGCGCTGTTTTGTTTTCAGTCGCATCATATTATCTAATTAGCGTGGCATTTTCGAAATTGTGCTTCTGGCTACAGTTGCCATTTAGATGGCATCTGGCGTCTGGCTTCTTTGGTTAGCCAAAGAAGCGGAAGTGTACAAATATGTGTGAGTGGTGTATACACAAAGAAATATTGTAATCTAACCGTGAGCGCGTTCACGAGCGTTCCGAATTGATGACAGCTCTCAGCTGTCATAATCGTGATAACTAAATCGGAACGGAAATTATTGATGTGGGCGCCGTCAGCGATTATGGTCTAATTCGGAAAGCAGCCTGAGTCTGGCTGCGACAGCTGACTAATAGCAGTCGTAAGCTTAGGTTCAAAATTTGATTGGCAATCTAGGTTGTCTTGTCTTGCTCTACCTCGAAATTTCTCTAAATGTTCCTGTTTTGTTTTGTTTGGAGCATGGATGGAGGTGTATTTTGTATGGATTTTCTTGTTGTAGATTTATTTTTTAAGTACCATTGTCTATTTAAAAATTAAAATTAAAATATGGAGAAAGAGTTTATCCCCTAGGCACAGCCTGTATCTTGGGCAGCATTAAAACTATTTTAAGTTTTTTTCGTATGAGCTAATTTAAGACTTCAAAAATACATGCAACACATAATATGTTATTTTTTTATTTTTACAATTAAGTACTAGGTATTCTAAGCTTTCATGTGCCGATGACTTCAGCCATTTTAAACATAACTAGCTGCGCCCCGCGGTTTCACGCGCGTAATTCTCGATCCCGTGGGAATATCGGGATAAAAAGTAGCCTATGTCTTAATCCAGGGTGTTAGCTACCTTCATAAAAAATATTATCAAAACTGTTGCTGTCGTTAGAGCGTGAAGAAGTAACAAACATACACACACACAACACGCTTACAAACTTTCGCCTTTATAATTTTAGTGTGATAACAAATGAGCAACAACTGTATCTGAAACGTCGATTATAGACTATTATCTACGTAGATTATTCATGCGTAAAAATATCGTATGTACTCGTATCATTATCATAAAACGCCATAGACACCTACTATATTAACTGAAAAGTGGATAAGTATAGTTGTTTGTCAACATTTTGAATTTAAGAGCAGGCAACCCATCATACTTTTCATACAAACGCACGTACGTAATTATGGCGTTGTAACACATCAGTCTTTGAAATGTTTTAACGGAAAGGTAAGGTAATCTATATCTAGGTTTCTATGCAAAGAAAAAATAAAAACTTGGAGAAACGAATTCAGTATAAGCCTGCATAAATCTGCTTTTTTGCATAAATTTTACATGAACTTTGGCAGTTCATAAGGTACTCATAAATTGTAAAAGTAAAGAAAACATCGTAATGGAGATTCTAAATGAAAAACATTTATTTCACAAACTTGTAACGCTTATAAAAAAACACGTTTTTCCTGGAACAAGTTTTATGAAATTTCCGCACACAATTTTTCGTTCAATGTTATCTCGTTCTCACTTACTTGTTAGTAGTTCTCACTTGTACTGGATGAAACAACAAGCTTTAGACCATGCTCACGTTGACGATAAATGGACCCAATCCTGGGCAAAGATGTTTTCTCATTCACAGAAAGACTCTTTGCTCTCTCGTTGCGCGTTGGCAATTTCAGACGTTTCAGTTTCCTACTATTGTTTTGCTTCACCGCAGATTTTGGCTGGCCGCTCCGCAACGTAAAACGCCTCCTACATCACTTTATAACCGACTTCTAAAAAGGAGGAGGTTCTATGTTCGTCTCTATGTATTTTAGTTTTTTTAAGAAAACTTAAATTTAAAAAAAACTATACTTTCCTCAATTTTATTGTGAACCGATTTTGGAAATTCTTTTTTCATTTGGTAGTGGAAGCTTGCGCGGTGGTCCCTGCCATAAGTATAAATTTTATTAAGTTGGCTTGGGTAGTTTTTGAGTTAGCTTCAATAATACATATTTTCTCCACTTAGTCTATGGAGGTTGTTATAATAACTACCATTTCAGACACCAATCTACATGGTCCTCAAATGATCTGCCCAAGATTATTTCCGGATTTGTACACACATTGACTTTGATGAATTTTATATACATACAATTGACTATAATCTGTAATGGAAAAGTATTATAGTAGTAGTATTATACTTGGAAAGTATTATATTATTTTAATTATTGTGAAAGTGAAGATTATGTGGGTCATTGGTTTATTTTCTCAGTTAGTTTTAATCATTGTTCCGGCAGTTTGAGTAATTTACGCAGCCTTTATACCCAAATGACTTTGGTATTGTTCGACGCACCGTTGAGCTCCTTAAGTTCTGAGTTAAGCTGCACGTCAATTTATTTTTATAATTTTCATTTATTAGTGACATAATCTACTCATCACAGTGTTTTTTTTTATGATCTGTATTGCAATAAGTGGTTAGCTAGCGACCTCGACAATTAATCATATCAACCGGCAGCAAATTTGTCATGCTCCCTTAGATGTCACTGCTTGCGGTAGCGTCGGGGGTCGGGTTGCCTCCTTCCCTCAAATATGGCGAGGGGTTTGATAGCTGATCTTTGTGTTATGCTCGTGAACGGGTGCTGCTTGTGGTGACTGGTCGTCTTGCTGACCATGGTTTTGTTATTAGTAATTAAGTGTATATTTATTTTACTTCGATGGTGCAAGTTTATTATTAATTGTAACTTCGAGTTACAGCTATAGCTTTATGTAAGCGGGCACGCCGTTTATGCCTGGAGGCTTTTATTTAGGTATTAAGTTCTGTTTACGTTTTTATTTTTAATTTCTTGTCTCTTACTCTCTTGAACTCATATTTATGTCACAATGTGTCTTACGAGATAATTCAGAGAGAAATTCTGTTTTATCCCGAGAGAACCCTTCGATATATGTATTAATCGAGATTACTTATTGCATGTCTTGGAACTGCTTTCGGGTCACACAACGATCCACGTGTTACAGTAGGTAGGGACAATCTATTATAATAAAATCATACCGAAGTCAAAATTGTAGGCAGAGTACCGACCTACCTATAGTACACCCATATTTAGCACACACACAAACTCACTTTTGAATGGTTTTAGTTTTCTTTTTCTTGTTTATGATCATTCAATGATACATCTTTTTGCATGTCTTTTGGGCTAATATTTATTATTGTCTGTTTTGAGGGGTCTGGCGCTGTATGCCGAGATACAGGACTCGTCCTAGTTCGGCTACAGATGCTCCCATGTTATGTACGGGTACTAGCCTATAAGTTTGTGAAACTCGTTGTATTATTTTTTGGTGAAATAAATTAAATTATTAGGTATATTAAATTATTAATATTCAGCTTAACACAAATTTCAGAAAATAAATCATAACTGCAAAAAAAAAAAAAAATCGCCTCAGTTATATTTAGGTTACATGTATATAATAGGGGGCAAGCCTATTGCCATTAACCGGGCACAAATTCAGACTTCGGACCTGTAACCTGTAACTGAGAAATTCCAGATGGAAAACCCAATTATATTTTGCCTGACCCGGGAATCGAACCCAGGACCTCATGCTCAACAGTAGCGCTTGCGACCAATAGACCAATGAGGCAGTTTTTAGGGTTCCGTACCAAAATGATAAAAAGGAACCCTTATGGTGAGACCAACTATTTTGCAAACATGAAAGAAATTAAGAAAAATATATATTTTTTGCAAAAGGGACTGAAAGGGAGTCTTAAAAATTTGAAGTGGGGCTACTAGGGCATGTGGGGTATCATATGAAAGAGCGCTGCTTGCACATTGTCAAAAAATTTTTTTTAGGCAGCATAGTTTCCGACTTTTGATGAAAAATTTAAAAACAATACCGTTCCCCTCCCCCTTATCTCCGAAGTTTGCATAGAGAAAAATCTGAAATTATTGTGAAGTGATAGAAGTTTATGTAAATATTACAGGAAAAATGAAACGATGTCTCTAAATAGCACTGTTTTTCAGAAATCATCAACATCATATATACGTACGGAATCCTCGGTGCGCGAGTCCGACTCGCTTTTGTTTATAAAAAATTAGGCTGATATTTTTATATTGTGGTGTCATACGACTTACACGCAAACGCAGTCGCGGGCAGAAGCTACTTTATAAATAAGCTAATGATTGACGTGCTCTATTGGTTGTACTCATATCCTTCATATCCTATTCAGAATACGTAGTGACTATAATATTCTCGTATAGGTACAAATGTATTTGGGTTGTAATTAGATCGACGCGTTCCTTTGTAGTTATTTCACGGCCTTCGCTGACGATGGTGATGTAAAATTCATTCGAGATACAATAATAACTGTTTGTATCAAATATAACCTTCATATCGTCATTATGATTGTATTGTGGAACAATATCTCTGTGTTAAGGTTTATAGTTTCATTTTTTATTGTGATCTCTATCCTGGAGTGTCACATAAACTGACGATGGCCTTACATTCAGCAGTTTACAATAGCGCTTGGGTCTGATTTTTCTATTTTATGCCAGATTATATTGACATGTGATTTGTGTATGGCACGCATTATGTTAAAAGATATATACAATATGTAACAAAAACCCTGTTGTTCCTTCTACCTACGTTTTAAGAATCGGTATACATACGTAATAAAGCAAGTCATTTCTAAAAACTGTTCAACGAAAATTATTAAAATAAATATTTAATTATTAATATTTGTAATGTTTAACTGATTTCTTACCTCTGCAATTCGTTGATTTTGACTTCTCGACTAGCCAATGTTTTTTTTTTTTAATTATAATTCCATCAATGTTGTGCTTGTAGGTAAATGTATACGTCCCTAAAAGGAACAACAGGGTTTTTGTTACATACTGTATAAGATACCATTGACCTAAAAACACGCATCCATACATTCGTGATGTCCTTAAAAATTTAGTTTATACTTAATGGTCGTTACAGCATTGGGACAAATATCTAAATACTTAAGTCCTGTTGTTGTTAAGAGTTGTTGGAATAAGCTGAAATATGTAGTTTCTTCTTAGATATTTCTTCTTCTTCACCCTAAACACTATAATTAAAGTGATTTGTACAGTGATCCAGAATATCACTTGTATAGTTACCTGTTTAGTTATAACTATGATGAACAGTATATAGGCGTTGAGCAGCAGTCCGATGGCGGAGATGACGGTGACGGCAACGCTAAGCGCGAGCGCCACTGCCGCCTCCTCGGCCCGCGCTTCCGTCCCGTTCACCTCCATGGGGCAGGGCTATGTCTGTCTCTGTCTCGCTTCACCCTAGCCGTTCCATGCTGGGCCGTCGAACGTGCGCTGCTCCATTCTGCTTCGTGACGTCACCTCACTGCTGCCGCCGCGTTCCATAGCATCGCACTTGGGATGATCTGCGAAAGAAAGAAAAAAGCCATTAAGTATGTACAATATGGTTATCAGTTCTTTTTAGTGTTCCGTACCTCAAAAGGGAAAAACGGAACCCGTATAGTATTACTCGTGTGTCTGTTCGTGTGTCACAGCCGATTTGCTTTGAACCTACTGGACCGATTAAGTTAAAATTTGATATTAATAGGCCCAAACACAATCGTGTAACGTAAATAAATGCATTTCGAATTTGGGAAAAAAATCGAAAATTAAAAAAAAAGTTTTACATCATGATATCATTGACCATTCCCCTTGTCTCCAAAACTGCTGAGCCACAATTTTGAAAAAAAAAATACAGCTAATAGAGATATTTCTTATAGATTAAGTACAGGAAAACCTATAAGAAGTCTATGGTCTTAAAATAGCATGATAAACCACTCAATATTGTGCGTATAAACTTACATTTGCAGTTGGAATGTATGGGGGAATATGTTTTTCAACCACAAAGTTAAATTTGTTCTTGAGGTGAATTTATCCCAACTACGGAACCCTTCGTTGAGCGTTGTCCGACACGCACTTGGCCGGTTTTTTTAATTCCATGCTGTACCTATTTTAACACGTATACCTAAATAACTTATAAATACTATTTAAATTAATGCTAAACTCATTGGTAAGTTCTAGGCCGAATATATTGGATTGCCACATTATGAAGAATAATGTATCTAGTAATGATACTGCTGAAGCCATGCTGATACTGACGCTACCTGAAAAGGATGACATTAATATTACTGAATAATTGTATTAAATTCATTATTACTGAAATTTAATTTTGACATAATTATTATTTCTCAATTTCATTGTGCTAATATAAAAAAAAAGTAATAATAATGTTTAATGCATGCTAATTTAGTATGATAAGGGCACGCGCGCCTCAAAGAGACGTCAGCACGAATTGACGGGGTCCATTAGGGCCAATGCCTGCCAGGGTTGCGAGTTTGTCCGAAAGGGATATCGTGGCCCTGGCACACAGGCAAATGAAGGAACACGGGTCAGTTTTAGTCAGTAAAATTCTGACACGCCCTCCCGCTCCGCTCAGAACGGGAGAAGTTATTTGATAATTCCCCACCCAAAAAAAAAGGCGATGATAATTGCAATGCTTGTAAAAGGCTGCTAAGTCATAAGTTCTAACATAACCATTGTATTTGGTTCGGAACATTTGAACGAAATAAATGTTTTGAATTTGAATTTTTGAGATCTTTAGAAACGAAATTGCAACTGTATCCAAAAAGAGACTTACATTAGACGAATTTATTACTCTTCCCAACCTTTATAAAGAGGTTCTGTAGCAGAACCTTAATGGCAGAAAGGCAACAGATGCTCATTTAAAAGCCGTAAAAGTGATTTATGAGAATAATAAGTACTAAAGATACGAACATCTCAAAATGTTTTGAACAAATGTAATGTAAAGGCTCGTACAGGCTAGTGCGATATCGCGGGCGCGATGCGACACTAGTAGCACAATTTCTTTGTCGGTGCCTGTCGCGCCCGCGACAACGCGCGAGTCTGTACGAGCCTTTAGTAACTTAAAGCTGTGTTAAATTTAAATGCGACACATGTTTCTCCAAGTACATTGTATTTGTATTCTAGTAACGTTCGTAGATTTGAAATAATATATACGTTTATTAGTAAATACTAGACTTGTAATGAAACAAATATATACACTATTAATTGAGTTGTTGTAGAATCTTTGATGATTACACTGTACGTGTTTTCACTACAGTCTGTGACTAATTCAATATTTTATCTATTCTATTAACATAATTTGATTTCACTAACAAACATATAACATATATTATGTGCCTCGTGGTGCCGGACGTAAAGAATAACACCACCCTATTTCTTCCCGTGGGTGACTAAAAGGCCCGTATTACAGAAGGAAACTCAAGCATTGATCTCTGTTTAAAACTAGTTTTAAGTCAAGTTTTAATTTTAGAACGTTCCTCAAGCATAGATTCATTGATCATAGTTCAGCTGAGTTTGGCTTTATTTTAGAACGTTACTCAGTTCGTAAAGCGAACCCAAGCAGTGATTTGATCTGTAATCGCCCAAGTGTGGTCGAAACCACGCTTGAGCATAGAAATGTTATGTCAATTTTTGTTTCAAGCGTAATTTGTCGAGTTTTTAAATATTGTTGTTTTTTTTTCAATTAAGTATTATTTATCAAAATGGATATATTTGAAGAAGTAGATCATTACAATAATTTATTCAATGATGATACAAATAGAAGGTTGAACTTTAGCGTTCCTCTGAGATATTTAAGAGATACACAGGACCCTTATAATTGTGAAAACTTCAAAAAGAGGTACAGGTTTTCACAAGAAGTGGTAAAATATTTAATTCTACCTATGATAGACCACGATTTAAGAAAACGACACAACCGTGGGCATCCCATAGCCCCAGAATTGCAAATTCTCGTGTGTTTACGTTTTTATGCGACGGCTTCATTTCAGGTGAGTGTTTTATTTTCACCCTCACATTAAAATGCTATTAATTGGATTCTTTAAACAATATGAATCAATAATTTAATCATTTTTACCTTTTGCAGATTGTGTGTGGTGATCTCTTAAATGTTTCCCAACCAGCTGCTTCAAACATAGTTGCAACTATCTCTCGCCTTATAGCTCTTCAACACAGACAATATATTAAGTATCCGCAAGTTATGGTCTCACAAAGAGCGCAGTTTCAGCAGCTGGGCCAGTACGAAGGATATCCTGGTTTCAGAAATGTAGATGGTGCCATTGACTGCACACACATTAAAATAGTCAATACTCCAGGTGTGGAACACCATGAAGCATATAGAAACAGAAAATCTTATTTTTCTATAAATGTCCAGGTTAGCTAAATATTGATTACTTACCTACATAATTATTATTCTTTTCAAATAGAGAGAGATAATGATAAGAGATTTTGTTTGGTATTGTTCGTTGAATCGTTGAGCTCCTTAAGTTCTTAGTTGAGCTGCACGACTACTGACAAATACGTGCACTGACTGGACAGGTCCCTTTAATCTGTGTGGTTCTTTCAACAAAAGATCATTTCAGGCACCAAATCTACATGGTCTTGACATGATCTGACCAAGACTTCGTCTGGACTTTAAAAGAGACTGTGACCTCTGAGTTTGTTTCGGACTTTCTTCACAGAGTAGTCGGATACGAAACGCCGACCTCATCTAGTTTTTTTTTTTTTTAAATATGATTGACGTGTAAAAGTGTTTGTACATACCTACTTACAGAAATAAATCATTTATCATTTACTAGAGAATGGGCAGCAGCGTTCTCTATGCATTTTAACACCATACTGCGATCGCCAACCCGCCTGCCAAGCGTGGCGATTATGGCAAACCCCCCTTGGGGGAGGCCTATGTCCAGCAGTGGACGTCTTTTGGCTGAAATGATGATGATGATGATGAACAAACATATAAGGTAGGTACATTATCTATAAGCAAAGGGTAAGTAACTTTGTGTACCCAAAGCGAATACATTTAATGTAAATTCAATCTTTCCCTTCGAAGATGGTAAAAATCATGTCCATTTTATTATGCTAACGTGAACGTACGAGTATGAGGATTGGTATTTAATACTGATACAACGCTTTTTGTTTGTTACGCTTTGACGCTAAAACGGCTAAACGGATGTTGATGAAATTTTACACATGGGTACACCATGGTCTTGGTTAGGGCAAAGGATACTTTTTATTCCAGTAGTACGTTTCCGTGGGTTAATTTTCGACCTAAAAGCGGGCAGAAGCTTGTCTAAAATAAAGTTAAAATGTTACTTCATATTCATTTTATGTAATCTCTAATTCACCTTTGAACACACGGCCCTTTGTCCGACCATCACAGAGAAAATACCTCTACCTACAATAAAACTATCCGCCTACAGAACCTTGGGAAAATCACAAATGCCAACCCTACATTCTGTTCCGTGACATTGAGTAACACACACCGATTGTAAAGGTAACATGTCTAGGCGGTATTCGTGATGTGAAATTGTAGAATACAAAGAATATTCACAAAAGCAGGGGTCACTAATTTTTACACGAGTCGATTTTTGCCATAGGTCTAGATGCCTCCCTTATTCACACTAAAACAACCTACTGTCTACCTACTTATTACTTAATCTTAAATCATTAATTAACAGACGACGCACAACCTTAACCACTGAGTCAAGAAGCATAAAATTTTACATACTACCTAGTTCGTTTTATAACAAAAGTTCATAACTCAAATTCTTCCTTAGTAATCAACCAAGTAAAATTTTTGAAAATGTATATCGCTGGGTTAGTCAAAGTCAAAGTATTTATTAGTGTGATTTTTGGTGATATAAAAGTTCGTATAGATAGGTTATGGTAACTCAAAAAACTACCCATACACTATTTAATAATATAAGAATTTAAAATCCGTATTACATAAAAATTACCAAAAATTTCCATATTTCGCATACAAACAATTTTTAATAAACATTTAGAATACAATGAATTATTATAATAAATATTCAGAACACAATTAATAAGCCAAGTTTTTGAATTTTCAAGCATAAGAGTTTTGGGTCAGCTGGACCCGCTCGCTACTGAACCCACGGGTCCACTTAACCACATAAGTTATTTTCTGTATTTTTATTGGTTAACTGGACCCACATTCAAACTTTAAAAAAAACATCTCTTGTTTAAAGCTACCAGTGAGTGGATACAGTTGAGCACAAAATTGGTTAGTCAAAATATAATAAAACGCAATTCAATTAGGTTTAAACGTTTATTCTCAATCAAACTCTAAAATCTTTTTAAATTAGGTAAACGTAATTAAAATCAAGATAAACCTTTTTATTATGAGAATATTAACTAAAAGTAATACTCAAATATAATAATACTATTTAAAAAACACAGACAGATTTTAAGTCATAAAAATAAAACTAATAGATTCGGCTTTACTCAATGACTGTACTAATAATGAAATTGGGCATTGGGTCCGGTCGACCTATTGAAAATTTGATTGGGTTGAGTGATCCCGCGGGTCCATTTAAGTGGGTCCAGTGGACCAAAGAGAGTTAGAGTTTATTACATTTTGTCAAAATAAATTCCTCAATGATATGTATAGTAGCATTTTTCAATTGAAAAATTATTTAGTCTCCGTTTAAATTGTGTCAAGTTTAAATCTTTAATTTTATTGAATATTTCGGGTTGTTTTTGGGTTAAATTGTTTTATGAAAGTTCGTCATTTTTGCTGATGGGAAATCTCATTGGGGGCTCGGCTTGTCTTTCCTTAAAATATTTTTTTTTCTTTAAAGTACTGAGCAACAGCTACTTTAAATTCTTCCTGTGGTGAGCGATTACTTGAGTCCGACCATTAGCACGCTCAAATTTAATCACCCCCGCATGCGACTACGCTACCGCACATAAAATTTGTAAACAACCTACTTCGGTGCATGGTAGATTTCTGTGTGACTTAAAATCCGCTAGAAAAGCCATCCGTGTAAAGCCAATATAACATTTTCCAATATTGCATGTCACAGAAAACGCGAAACACCCCTAAATGCAATGTCATTGACAAATGACTACCAAAAATATGATCGGAAGACACGACAGTAGGAGAAAGCTCTGTCTACATGTACTAAACGAAGGTTTGAACCTGTTTTACAATTTAAATTAAAAGTTCGACTTAGCATTGTTTCGTGAAAAGTTTATTTAAAGTCGTATAGAATATGGCGGTCGCCTTTATCAAGGATCTGTTTTCACTAAATGCAAATCTTTCTTAATATATCTTGCATTCATTTAAGAGAAGTCAAAACAATTATAATAAAATCATTATCACTAGAAGAATGGATTACAGTAAATCTCCTAAAAACAAATTTGGTCTTATGTAATGTGCACATAAGTGTCAAAGAGGTGCTTTGGCACTCGTACTAGGCTTACAGTGTATCACGAATGCCAACAATGCCTTGTCTACGAATGCTGCGAGCTACGAAGCTACGCAATCGAGACTACGCCATATTAGTAGTAGCAATTTTTTCTTTTTTTTTTTTTTCTTTTTGGCTTCGCACGGTTTGTGCATTTAGCCAGTGTCATGTAAAATTAGGTAACAAGTACAAAGTTATAATAATTATGAAATGAACTCCACTCAATGCATGATAAAGATGATTGATGATATCCCGCCCCGCTCCCCTTGAGTTTAAGTAAAGACGCGGCACTTTACTGAAACCTCGCGCGGACTTCTTGAGAGAACTTAAAGTGATGTTGCACTGTTTTATTTCATTTGCCTACATTAATGCAGGTTCACGAACACTTAATGGTTAATAATCCACCACTATTACACATTAATATTCGGCTAAACACAAATTTTAGAAAATAAAACAAAACTGCTAACATGACGCTTCACTTTCCCGCCAAGAAGTCTAGTAGCAATTTATAAGCTTGAGTTATTACTACGAACAACGGCGAACAGTAATAATATATACAGCATGAATAAAAAATGTGTGGTCATATTTAAGGGTGTGGTACAGACCATCAAACTGAACAACTTTTTCCATGTGAGTAACATCGTAATCTAAAAAAAAAATATCAAAGTCCCATAAAAAACTTCAACCCCCCACAACAACAACAACTAGACCCAAATATATGGGACAGCTGATTTTTTTTCGCGATTACGGTCTTTATTTATTTATTTTATTACTAGCTGTACCCAGCGGTTTCACCCGCGTAAGTCTCAATCCCGTGGCAATATCGGGATAAAAAGTTAATCCAGGGTGTCAGCTACTTCCATACAAAATTTTATCAAAATTGGTCCAGCCGTTTGAGCGTGAAGAAGTAACAAACACACACACTCACAAACTTTCGCCTTTATAATATTAGTGTGATGTGATTACCACTTATTTTTGTTTCTGGGAACCCAATGCAACAATGTAGTCATAATTTCCACACTCAGAGCCGTCACCCAAAAACCAATTAGACACCACCACCAAGAAAAACGAAATCTTTTTAAAATGTCTTATTTTGACTAACAGGGTTCAAATTAACTAACAAGTCCCAAGTAACGACTCTGAGTACAAGCCACCCAGAGGACAGTATTATGTTAAATGTTACCCTCTGGAATTCCGCCAAAGAGCAAGTAAAGATATCCAATCGCAGATAAACTTTTTCCGTGGGACCAACATAAAAATACTCAACAGGAGTATTTTTATGTTGGTCCCACGGAAAAAGTTGTTCATGTTGATGGTCTGGAATACACGCTGTATAGGAATCCAACATAGTACAGTTACAGAAATTCAACATCGACACGCCGTTACCATTAAGCGCTTACAAAAACTAATTACGATAAATTATTCAGCTTCACACAACATACCATAGCGTGCCTTTAATACCGATACACCTATTTTTAAACCCATTACTGTTATAGTAGCCATTGAAAAATAAATCAACGGCCTTCGATCGGTTTCCCATAACAATCGGTTTTGTAATGTCATCTATTTACGATCCGTTTGTACTTCGCAAGGTCAAGGAATGAGCTCAATCAATTATCATAAAATAAGAGGTCGATAAAACGTTGGATGCTCTTTAGCTCTCTTTAAGACTCTTGTCAATTTTTTGTTTTCTTTTTTTATACGTGGTTTTAGATCCACTTAGGATGTTGGTTGTTGGATAAAGGTTGTAGGTAGGGTTGCCAACCTTGCTATAAATGGTATTTCAGAGCATATTTTGGCCATGGCGACCAATCTCAGCGGAGACCAGTCTTCGGCGCGGTTGATATAAAGTGCACAAGTGTGTGCGCAAACACAGGTGAACTCTCTCTTCCCTCACTCTCATTGTCCGATAGGACGGCAATCCGACACGACCGGAGAGAGATCAGGTGCAGGACCGACGGCTTAACGTGCTTTCCGAGAAACGGGGGTATCACACCGCTAACTTCCAAACTCCGAGCTGTTAGGTACTAAGAAATTCCTAATGGAAAAACCTGATAACACTTTGTCCGACCCGGGAATCGGAACCAGGACCCCACGCTTAGCAGTCGCGCTTGTATCCTGTTATATTAGAGGCCTACACACAATATTAACTACTATATTTTCATTTCAATACAAAACGGCAAGATAACCGCAATAGTTCCAGTATTAATCTCATACCAGCTGAATGGAATTTGTAACCCTAATTTAGAGGGTAATAATTATTCGTTATAAGACATTTATAAAAAAAATATGGAACCTATAAAGGCTGCATAAAGGAAAGTATAAAGGCTCAATGTAGCAAAAAATATGCATTTAAAAAATAAAATATTTTTGGTTATGGATAATATTTTTATTATCTACTTTTTTTGGCTGTCTCCTATATTTTTCAGGCAATGGCTTCGAAAATACTATAATATTTGTTTATTTATACTTATAAAATGGTCCGCAACCCTACGAGTATTCGCAGGTATTATCGCCTCTTGGGTCTTACCACCTCGCTACGTGTACTATTTTTATTAAAATAAATAAAATAAAATTCGTTAATTTCAGTCTATTTTTGTCCATAACTTGTTACATTACATTATCTTAGAATATAATAGAATAGATTACTCTTTATTATGTACACCATAAAAATTACAGATATAATTGTTGAAATTTTACACAGGGTGACGGCGCGGCGGTCTTATCGCTAAAAGCGTTATTTTACAGACAACCTTTGGATGGATTAAAGGGAGAAGGAGAGACAATACTGCAGGTAGTTAGTGGTGTACCATTTACATATACAATAAATACATACATACATAAATCAATACACTTATCTATATAAATATATGTATACAATAATACACATGCAACAAGAGCAAGGAACTGTATTATTTAATGATGATGTTTAAAGACTGAGGAAGTGTTTATTACCTGAATTTTAAAAATGGACAAATATTGAGCACGCCTTATCGACACGGCAAGGTATTCCATAATCGTACTGCTTGAACTGTAAAAGATTTGTCATAAAAGCTGGAGGATTGCATCTCTAGTCTCAAGTTTTCCGATGGCCTTAGATATCTATTATGTGTGTCATGAAGGAACTTGTAACGTTTTTTAATTAAGATAAGAGGGGGTTGTTTTATTGAACCCAAATCCTTAAAACTATGATCAACATAACGAGATCAATATTAATGTATTTAGGTAACATTAAAACGAAATAAATTAAAATGAAGTAAGTTTAAGCATTATTTTGTAATTATTTATAAAATATGCACAAAAATATGAAAAAAAAAATACTGAGAATAAAAACATATTCCTAGATAAAGGATTAAAAAACTTTAGAGAACGAGCAATGCCTTCTGTGTGGCAATAAAAACATGCTGTGGCTACCAATCTGTTTGCCAAACGACCTCACGCGACCTTTTTTTAAAAAGGCCTCTGTTCAGTAATGGACATTCAGAAAGAAAGAATAAAGTTCATTTGGACACAGTTCGTGAAACACAAAATACATTATTATACTAGGAAATAAAGACTTTATACAAGGACGTGCTCTAGACAATTTTAAATATACAGAGTCAAATTAAATTAACTAGCGGAACTCCGAAGACGTGATGGGTATAGATATCTGAACATGATAAAAAAAAAAAAAATTTGACGAGTTATTATGGGCTCATCAACAACAATTTTTTTTTGTATAAACTTCATAGACGTGATATGAATATAAGAAATATGAATATAACAAAAAAGCAACAAACGGTCATTGACCCCAAAAAAAACATTTTTCGTTTGGAGTTAACGACTGCTTATTTTATCTTGCCATCTCGTCTGCGGAGTTTTGCTAGCTAATTTAATTTGACCCTGTATATCTACCAAGAAAAAATGTCTTAAATCCTTATAAGTTAGTATTTTTAAACGTGGAATTTGAATTGTTTGTTACTCAATCACGCTTAACGGCGCTACCTACGGATTTGAATTAAAAGCATACAAGTCGATGACCTGGATTAAAACATAGTGTAGATGAAGTATATTCCTAAAATGCGAGTGTAACGGGCAACAGTAAGTATAAAAAAAAACTACCTACCCTAAATGAACTCCAAAAGAAAATCACATAGCCAACGAAACCTCTTTAAATATAGCACGATTCTACGTTACTAAAATAACATTTCCACAGCTCCATTCCTGAAATAATAAAATTCAGAGTTTCAAAATTAATTCATCCACTTGTAACGCTTTTAAATTAGTTAAGTGTTACATACAGGGGCCAAATAAAGTCGGAGCTGGACTCGAATAGGTTCCTTTGGACTCCCGAATGGGGAATAAAAAGTATTCAGTCTTATTCAACCGGAATAAAATCAGGAATCTACTCAGGAAATATATTTTTGTAAGTGTCAGGATTTAATAGGAAAATAATATCACCCGCGTGGTTATTCCCCGAAGCGTTGAACACAGGTGTACGTACCACTACAATTGGGTATTTGAATGCTACCAAAACTATATATGAATTAATGCTTATAAGTGTTACTTAAAAAGAGGATTAGTAAAAAAAAAAATTGATGGACAAATGGAAAAGTTACACGCTTTTAAAATTATTCTACTGTCCTTGTCACGCAAAACGATAATTGTAACTGACTGGCGCGAAGTTACTATGGCATTGGAGTGTTGTAACGTCAGATCGCAGCCGTGCTGTCTCTGTCTACTATTATATAATAGACTTTAAAAGTCATACAACTTCTGCATTTTTTTAGATATTTAAAACATTTTTTTTTTACTGTGGCTTAATTTTTTTCTTTGATTGGAAAAATCTAAATTTAAAAAGTTGTCAAATACCCTATTAGTACACCCCCATTTCACCAATGATGTAATAGAGCCAGTCTATTGTTATCAACCGGGCTCCAATCCGTACTCCAGGCTGTTTTTGAGAAACTCATAACGGGAAATAATAACACCCTGGACCTGGGTCTTGAACCCAGGACCTCACGCTGCCAACGAGGCAGTCAATATTAATTATCATTCAATCAATATTTCAATTTAATCTTTTTTATAAACTTTTGGCCTTAAATTAAAATTTTATTTGTATTTTATCTCGCATGAAGATATGTACGAACGATAGATCCGTCTGTAACTGTTTATTTATATTCTCATACCTATATTTCGTATACAATTAAGACACAATACAATACAATACTGTATTGTATTCTCTCAATCAATCAATCAATCCAGCGTATCGGAGTTCAATGCTGGTCAAAGGCCATTCCAGATTTGCCCGTCTACTTCAAAAATATGTCAGTTGAGTAGATTGCTACTTAATTACGAGTCAAAAGTATCAGCAATTAAGCATTTGTAATTATTTCAAGATAGATTGCTATTCTGTAACCATCTCACCGTGGAAACTTAGATGAAGTGAGCGTGGAGTGAACTGTCAGTGTCATCCCACCTGATGCGAGGGATGGACCAAAGATTACAATTAACAATCATAATCGAGGTTTTGAACAGAAACTCAATTTAGTTTTTTTTTTTACATTAAATTGAGTTTGACTAAATTTCTGTTTTATTATTTTATTTGAAATCCCCCTAAATAGTAATCTTTGAAATAATATAAAATTATCAATGGAATTAGCATAAAAATATTATTAAAATAAATAATAATATATAAAATTTAATGATTGTAAATGTAATCCTTAGTCAATCCCTAGCATCAGAGGAATGACACTGACACCTCACTCCACGTAAGAATTCACGTTTAGATTTCTACAGAATCGACATGGAGATGTGGAGGTAATGGACACTTCGATAAGGTATTTGCATACAGCGTGTTTGAGATTTCAAACTTATACTCAAAGCATTTATTTCAATTTAATCATTTACAGACACTTTTGAATTGTCGAGGAGTCTGCCAGTCAGAAAGATGAAGCTAGTTGCCCATTTAAAAACAAATTGGTAAAATAAAGTACCTTAATATCTAAAAATAATGTTAGTATCACAATGTATAGTAGGTTCTTATGGAAAAGAACGGGCAGGAAACTCGTATGGACATGGACACTAAGGGCGAATTTCACCAATGAAACTGAACGCGATCAGTACATCTAAACCGAGTTCAAGAGCTGTCAGTGTCAATATTCCAAATAAAATAATGAAACTGACAGCTCCTAAACGTGGTTTATGTGTTGATCGCGTTCAGTTTTATTGGTGAAATTAGCACTGAGTTACATAACTCATTCAGTGGTGGTGACTTATTCAGTGGTGAATAGAATTCAGTGGTATTAGTTTTACTTTATCGGTGGTTTAAAACGTGCTAATACTATTATCATGCCAAGAATAATGACCCCGGAATTATAACCGAACAATTCCAAACATGTCGGTGTCATTCTCTAACTCCCTAATCACATTAGTAAAGTCAAAAGTTGCCTGTCATGTTCTGTTTTTCCGTCATTTGCTCTTGGGACCAAAGTCTTTGATTTCTGTAAATACACACACCGGCAAAAGCGGAACATAAAAAAATGTCGAAAAGCTAGTTTGTGTAACATTCCTGGCTGGTTGTTAATTCGATTTACATTAGAAATAATTATTTCAAATTGAGAAAACAATTGATCGTCACCATATAAGAGGTTGTTTTAATTTTATTTGTACTTACATCATTTCGAGCGAATTTTCCATATTCATCTTTTTATGGTTTTGGCCCAATTTTTTTTTTTAAACTTTTCATTCTTTTTAAAAGTCAAGGACTTCATTATGCCTGACTTCAGCTTAACTGAGATTGCCAGGGCACTTGAGATGAGGAGAAATGATCAAACCTACAGAGTGATCTCAAGAATTTATTTATTTAATACTTTAAGCACACAAATGTACAGAGGCGCACTTAATGCCATAGGCAAGTAAGAATGACAGGTAAGAATTCTTCGCCGACCTGTTTCAACAATTTATTGCAGTATCCAACGATTCAGGGAGCCTAATGCTTTTGTGAGAAGACCGGGACAAGGCAGAAAAAGACATACTTTGAGGAGGGATGATCGTTTCATTCAGCTTCGCGTACGTAGGAACCCACGTCTAACGGCCGCTCAAGCCAGAAAGGCTGGCTGGTTTTGGTTCGTACGTGCCCGCCAAGGCTCCAAAACTTGAGATACATCATTGTAGAAACAGACTAACTTTTGCTCGGGAACATCGACTTGAGTGATGAGTGCAGAATTCTTGTAAATCAAGTTGGCGGAAGGCAAAGAATATATAGGCGCAAAGGAGATCGATATAATCAGACAAATTTTAAAACTACAGTGGTAATCCTTAGAGAGATCAATAATGGTTTGGGGGGGATATGTTTGGGAGCTCGTATGGACCTGCTGGTGATCGATGGAGGAAGTCTGACTGCAGCTCATCATATAAGAGAAATTTTAGAAGAAAATGTGGTACCGTTTGACCCCTTTATCGGTGACGCCGGATCGTTGATGCAGGATAATGCTCGGCCGCATACTGCTCGTTCAACTCAAGCATATCTTAATAATGTGAATATTACAGTTATCTCGCTGGCCACCCCGGCCAGCGAGATCACCGGATATGAATCCGATAGAACACGTCTGCGACCTGCTGAAACGAAGAGTAAAATCCAGAATCCCAGCTCCTGTCAATGTGGGTGAACTGCGAATCGCCGTAGTTGAAGAATGGCAGTGACTCACAGGCAACAACACTACAGATAACAATCATTCTCAGCATGTCTAAGCGGGTGGAAACTTTACTAAGAGCACGTCCTCCACGTGCTCTTAGTAAACACGCGATATTGTATTATTTTTATTTTTAAAATTGTTTTATAATTAGCTTTTTCAACTTTTCTTGGATACCTTAAAAAATCAAGAAAGTACATTTTTTCACAAAATTAGTATTAATTGTGATCTCATTTTAATTTTAAAAGGTCTAATTTTAAATAAGAAAAGAAGATTAAATATAATAAGGTACTAGATTTTACTATTAGACGGTATTTTTAAAAATTTTAACTTTTTTTTATGTTCCACTAAATGTCCCTGTGTAGGTATCAATTTGAGGTCACCAAAACCTTATAAGGTTAAATCAGAGATATGCAGTTGATAGTAGGGAAGTTGCCCGCGTGCACCACACAAATTACTAAATACGTTCAGCGCTAAACATAATTATTTAAAACATAATTCCTGACATCGTCAAATTTAATGATAGAGAAGAGACGGAATAATGTTTTCAAAACGTGGGCATACTCAAAGTGACTGGAACTGGCCACTTAACAAAAAACACAATTACGGTATTTGAAAATGGAACTCTCTGGGTTACTTTTTAATTTGCGAGATTGTCATTTGTTTTCTTCATTGTGGCGTCCTTTAGAAAATTGTGTGTCGCTATTACAATGAATTTAACTCGTGAAAAATTTCACTCAATGATTTTTTACAATTTTCTCTGTGGCTTAAGTCAACAAGAGAGTTGCCAGAGACTTCAATTGGCATTTGTTAATGAAACCCCATGTTACAGCTCTGTGTATTTGTGGTTCGGAGAACTTAGACGTGGACGTGATCATCTCCATGACGATGTACATGACGGTCGGTTACAGAATCCAATATTCATACCGTACGACAACTGATTAAAACTGACAAAAAAAATACTTGTCAGCAAATTCGTACTGTATGACATTGGAATGAGCCAAGTGCAAAACATTTTGCATGTGCATCTGAAGGTTCGGAAGCTTTGCACTCGATGGATACCACATGATTTAAGAGAAGACCAGAAACGACTGCGTGTCGAGTGGTGTCATAAAATTATAAAAAAGTTTAATGGAGAACAGCCATTGGCTGTCTATAGTATCATGACAGGTGACGAAACCTGGGTGTACTGCTTTGAACATGAAAGAAAAAGCCAGTCAGCAGAATGGGTCTTTCCTTTTGAAGACTTGCCGACGAAAGTTAGGAAAAGTCGAAGCATTGGTCAACCGACGCGTCGACGGCTGCAGTTACCTCTGCCGTTGGCTACGTGCCGTCCGCGTGTATTCGAGCACGCACTTAAATACACAAGCGGCACGTTGTCGTCGGCAGCCGCCGATGCGTCGACGGCTGCAGTTTCCTCTGCCGTTGGCAACAAGCCGCTCGTGTATATGAGCACTTATGTATCAAACTGTCATAATTATATCTTTAAAACTACTACGAAGTGTCCCAGGATTAATGAACTAAACTTTAAATTAAAATTGAAACGGTTAACTGAAGTCGGACGGCTTTTCAAACAAAAATCATAGATCATTTACAAACGGAGTTACAGCGTCAACAAAAGAAAGTCGTCGCCGAGGGCGGCCATGTTGTGATTTAATTACTACAAAATTGTTTTATAATTCTGTTAAGTCTGTTCTCACTTGCCAGTGTTTTTGCAGAGAACCGTTTCGGTCGCTTAATTTATTGTGAAAATGAGTTTATGAAATGAAATTGTCTTTGATTGCTTGTATCTCTTCAAGTTTGTTCGGTTATTATCAGGTTATGGTTTAATTATTATTTTATTTTTAGACTAGCGACCGGGCACATGCATCGCACGGTTCTGACGACTCCTTTGTGGCAAAACGTCAAGATTTCTTTATGGGCGTCCAAGCAAAAGGGTCCAGTAGTGGGGTATTGATTTAAGACTAGATTCGGTATCTAGAATAGTCAATTGATAATAAGGATTTAAAAAAAAATCAAAAACGTGGACATTTTTTTTTTCAGACATTTGAAGTTTATACTCTGAAAAAGCTTGATTTTAGACAAAACATTTTCAAATTTTGATTGAAAAAAAAACACACTTCTACTTGCTTGTTAGATAGATTTTGATTTATTATTGTAGATTGAGATTTTCTCCATAAAGTCAACTTATAATTATATTAATTTGTAACATTACAAAATAAACAATTACAATCGAAATAAAGGATTGATACATAGTTTAGTAAAAAGGTCCACTTGTCGGTATTTAGTAAAAAGTGAGTAAATTCGACACAATATAAAGCATTCTTACTCTCTATTTAGGAACTAAAAAATAACAAGATCGGATTTTTTTATTATTATTTGAACAGAACAATGATTATTTTGGCTACCTTTTATGAAATTACATAACCAGTAGCCAAAATAAAACACAAAAACTGTTCTAGCTCATCCTACTCTAGCAACTCCTCAATTGGTATTAGAGTCATTGGTGTAGTCATAAAGAATATGTACTATTGCATTCGTACAGTGACCACGTCCATCTTTTTGGATTATACAAAAGGCTCGACTAACTATCCTAGCAAAATCGTAACACTCATGTACTTCATCTCCATTGATTGCTTCAGTATTAGTGCTCTTTTCACAATGCTGTTCCGTTTCATCCGTGACTAACGTAAATACTGAAATTATTTTCAAAGTTTTAAGTACCTGAATGAGGTTCAACGATCTCTTCTTCATAAATCTAGTAGTTGTAGTCGAGGCAAAAACAGTAAGTGTGTTTACTTCCACCTCCATATAAAAAGGCACAGACCCATCAGAATGCTTAGATTCATCACTAGAGCTGGAAGTATCTGTTGAGTCTTCAATAGTTTTGTTACCTAAAAAAAAATGTGGAGTTAGGATAATGATGACTCATTACGACTCATTAGCCTAGCCTTTTCCCAATTTTGTTGGGGTCGGCTTTCAGTCTAAGTGGTTACAGCCAAATTATTACGATTAAAGCGGCTTCCCCTAAAAATATTATAAATAAATAAATAGGAACGCCAAGAATAGCCGAAACCATTTTTATCGACGACTTGAAAAGACCCGGAATCAATTCATGTTATAACTTATTAACACGTTTATATAAAATGTGAAAACTATGATCCTCGTACTGACATTTGCCATTGCCAGACACACGCGATCAACAATGTCACCGAGCGATCGGCAAAATGCGATGCGAGAGTCCTGTAAATTACACGCACTTCGTTTTGTGTGACCGATCCTGCCTCTCTCACACTCCAGTATCTTGGCAAGTACTGGCTGAGCATGCAAGGCAAACAGACTATGGGGCAGATTTGGAACAAGACCCATGGCGTACAATGTAAGGCATAGGATTGGCGAAAGAGACGATTATGACAAGTAGGTAAGAGCAAGAGATCTCCGTAGCATTACGACACCGCTGTATATAAAATAACCTATAGTCTTACCTTTATTCATTTTTATGCGCACTTTTCACCCACTGAAGTTATTACGACGCAAAACACTGCTATGTTTATGTTTACAAACAAACAGATTATCGGATATTGTTTCGTTTCCGGTGTCAAGTGACAAATAAGGGTTGGTTTCCAGTCTAACCAGATGCAGCTGAAAACCAGTATTTTACATGGAGCTACTGCTTATCTGTCTCCACAACCCAGTAACTGGGTAATACGATAAAAGATACAAACATAAAGATAATAATAAAACGCGTTAGTGAAAATATTTATACCCACGCCATAAAATTTTCGATAAAAATATTATTTTTATAATCCTAACAGTTTAAATACAGGATTCCGTTATAAAGGTACGTATCTAGACATACGTACTTGAATAAAACCGATCGCTTCACAGCGGATATTGAATGCTAATCCAATGAGATTAAATGCTGGATTAAAATTCTATATTTGGGGCTGAGATACTGAGGTAAAGTTACTTTTCAGAAGGGATATTGGAAGTTATATATACATAGGTATCTACGAAAGTGAGTTTGTTTTTGTTACGCTTTCACTGCCGCTGAACTGCTGAACTGAATTTGATGACATTTTTTACATGGGTAGAATAGGTTTAGGCAAGAGCATAGGATACATTTAATCCCGGTAGTACGTTCCCGTGACATAATTTCCGACCTCCATGCGGGTAAAGCCGCGGGCAAAAGCTAGTAATTTAATACGAGTAAATGTACATGTACACTCTTACGTAGGTTCGTTGTTTTGTAAGTAATTTCAGTTTGGTGAAATGTGGGTACACCCTCCGCGTAACCCTTCTGAGAAAATACGCGTAATTTTATATGATATTTATGTTTCATTTTGTAGGTTGATATAGCCAATGATATAATTAGGCAGGCTTAGGTAATGCAAAAAGCTTGATTCAGACTTGAAAGCGAATTCAAGAAAATATCGCGAGATCTCCAGGTCCTGACGTTTATTTATACGTCAGGACATCTCTCTGGAGCTCTCTCTGGCTGTTTTATTAATATCTTACTATTAAATAAAAATCCTGTTTATAAACTGAATGCAAGATTCCCACAAACAGAACCCTAACAATATGAATTTAATACGTTCAGGGACACTAAACGCCCATAAATGAAAAATGATTTTATTTCTGTAAGAAGCTTTGTTGAAACACAACAAATAAGATCGACGTGTAAAACACGTCGATCTTATTTTAAAAACTTGATGATGTCGGCGTTTCTTAGCTGACTACTCTGAGAAGAAAGGCCGAAACAAACTCAGAGGTCTGAGTCTCTTTTACAGTCCAGACATAATC
The DNA here is from genome assembly GCA_963921375.1 of Tiliacea citrago. NCBI lineage: Eukaryota > Metazoa > Arthropoda > Insecta > Lepidoptera > Noctuidae > Tiliacea > Tiliacea citrago. Next base: position 18,560,801 of record OY992796.1, read on the forward strand.
TTCGTCAGACCATGTAGATTAGTGTCTGAAATGGTCTTTTGAGGAAAGAAGCACACAGATTGAGTGGACCTATCCAATCAGTGCACGCATTTGTCAGTAATCGTGCAGCTCAACTCAGATTAACTTAAGGAGCCCAACGATTCGACGAACAATACCAAATAAAGGACATTTGGGTAGGCCGCATAAATTACTCAAATATTAAAACCCATTAAAACTAACTGAAATACAAAAATAAAATAAACAATGACGCACATAGTCTTCACATTCACAATAATTAAAATAATATAAAAATTTACAAAGTAAATATTCATGTCGTTGTATATATGCGTCATAAATTACAATAAAACTTCTAATGTGTCTCGATCAGTGTCCTTAAAAGCGTTAAATAATATCATGTTCCATAGCCCACGATTACGGAATTGGATTTAAAACGGATATCATGCAATCCGAACATACCGTTTACTGCCGGCTCCTCTCAAAAATTTATCAAATATGTTCTATTTCTGCCATCCTCGTCCGCGTCCATCCGCATCCGTCCGTTCTAATGAGCGAGTATTCGCATAAATTACATTTTGGTCATCGCTCGTCATATTCACTCTAATTCAATGTTTAAATTAAAAATTCGGGAATATTTCCCGACGGATATTCTAGTTTTATGACAGTTTAAATTGGGATATTTTCGTTTTAAAAGCTCTTTGTGAAACGAAACAGCAATATTGATATTAGCAGAGTTTTGATAGACTGTGTAATAACTTTGTTAATGATCTACCACTTCATTAAAACGCTGTTAATTATTGGAAATATAGGATTTCCAACCGCGGCCAAGTTTGGCTCAACATCGTCTTCAACGAAAAGAAAATTGCTGTCATGGGGACTACAGACAGAAGTGAAAACTTTTTTTTTTTTTTTTTTTTTCTTTTCGGCTTCGCACGGTTTGTGCATTTAGCCAGTGTCATGTCAAATTAGGTAGCAAGTACAAAGTTATTGAAATAATTATGAAATGAACTCCACTCAATGCATGATAAAGATGATTGATGATATCCCGCCCCACTCCCCTTGAGTTTAAGTAAAGACGCGGCACTTTACTGAAACCTCGCGCGGACTTCTTGAGAGAACTTAAAGTGATGTTGCACTGTTTTGTTTCATTTGCCTACATTAATGCAGGTTCACGAACACTTAATGGTTAATAATCCACCACTATTACACATTAATATTCGGCTAAACACAAATTTTAGAAAATAAAACAAAACTGCTAACATGACGCTTCACTTTCCCGCCAAGAAGTCGAAGTGAAAACTTAAAACTACACCGGATGTTTTTTTTTTACCGTCTTGAAAAAAATAGGGTGTATTAGGTGAACGGAGTACAAGCCTATGGTATAGTCCTTTTTTTTTATAATCGCGCGCGGATTAATTTATCAATGAACTCGTAAATATTTGAAACCGACCGATAATTACTCGCCGCGCATTTAGTAGGGTGCGTAAGATTTGAATTTCGATATTATTTTTATCGTTTTTCTTTTTCAAAATTTATTTTTTTATCGTTCTAATATGAAAAGTTTAATTCAAATGTGTGGTATATGTTATTCACTTTCACTGATAGCCAAGCGCAACACGCCATTCAGATAGCTACAGCAGTGCTGTAGCCATCCCACCGTAAAAACTTAGATGAAGTGAGCGTGGAGTGAACTATCAGTGTCATCCCACCTGATGCTAGGGATGCATCAAGGATTACATTTACAGAGATTTTGAACAGAAACTCAATTTTGTTTTTTTACATTAAATTGAGTTTGACAAAATTTCTGTTTTGCTATATTATTTAAAAACCACTTCTATAGTAGGTAATGTTAAGACACATAAATACTAGCTTTAAATAATATTTAAAATGACCAATAGAATTAGCATAAAAATATTATTGAAATCTCGATTATGATTGTAAATGCAATCCTTGGTCAATCCCTAGCATCAGTGGAATGACACAGGTAACTCCATGCAAGAATTCACGGTGAGATTTTTACAGAATCGACATGCTGGTATACTGTTAACATTAGCATATCGGTGACGCGAACCCATAAGCTGTTTCCCTACCAGAAATTGCTCAACGCGCCTTAAGAAGTTTTCCTCTAAAAAATACCATCTACTAGATAGAACCAACTTGGCATATAGGAACAATACTTTTTCTCAAAAATGTTTTAAAACCAATTTTCTACAAGGTATTTGAATTCCTTACACGAGTAATTCCTTTCTACCCAATATTTCCATAATATTTAATATTTTCATGGTAAGCATCGACCACAAAAGCCAATTCCGAACGTCGTAAAAATTTCAAATAATTTGTTTCCTCATTTAGGCTGAATGAATACGTGACTTTCAGAGGTTTCCGAATAATGATGAATGATAAATGATTTTATTTCTGTAAGTAGGTTTGATCAAAGATGTTTACACGTCAATCATATTTTTAAATCTTTTAAAGTATATGGCCTCTTTTGTTTCCTTTATTTAATTTTTTTTGCGTTGTCATAAAACAACAAAATTTGCGTCTTTTTACTATGGGAGGATACTGGCTCCTGCAATACAGTTATAACTAGTGCAGGAGTCAGAAAATTCCATAATTTGTTGTATGTCAACTTGTTATAAGTCAATAAATATTTTTGTATTTGTATTTTAAAAACTAGATAAGTTGCCGCGGCATTTCCTATCTGACTACTCTGAGAAGAATGGCTGAAACAATCCCAGCGGTAACAGTATCTTTTAAAGTACAGACATAATCTTGGTCAGATCATGTGAAGACCATGTAGATTGGTATCTGAAATGGTCTTTTGATGAAAGAATCACACAGATTGAGTGGATTGGTCCAGTCAGTGCATGCATTTGTCAGTTATCGTGCAGCTTAACTCAGAACTTAAGGAAGTCATCGATTTGACGAACAATACCAAGGAAAGAACTTTTGGGTAGGCCGCATAAAGTACACAAACTGCAAGACCATCATAAAACAAACTGAGAGAAAAAAATAAAAACACAATGATCCACATAATATTCCTGACATTCACAATAATTTAAATAATAATTATAGTACTTTACAAAGTAAATATTCATGTCATAGTATTTCATTGTGTAAAATGGTTAATAAAAAAGAAAATTTAAAAAATCAGAAAAAAAAAAACCATTAAAATTATATTATTGGAGCAGCTCAATCCCAAACCCTTTTCCTCAATAAAGTCTTTATCAGTATAAAAGGCTTTCTGGCACAGTTTCCGCTTTATAACATTTTAATTTGTTAAGGCTTTTTTTTGTGTTGGAATTTATCAAATAATTTCTCTCGCTCTGGGTGGAACGGGAGGGCGTGTCAGACTTTTACTGACTAAAACCCACCCGTGTTCCTTCCGTTTCCTGTGTACCAGGGCCACGATATCCCTTTCGGACAAACTCGCAACGCCAACAGGCATTGGCCTTAACGAACCCCGTCAGTTGGTGCTGACATCTCTTTGAGGCGCGCGTGGAACACAATGCGCCGTTGACCCGAGCCTGGTACTTATCGGACAGTGAGCTACCCATCGATCACCGTGCGAAAACCCGCGCCTACGGTGGCTTGAAATCGGCCTGCGACTCCCAACGCCCGGGGCGTCCCTTGCGGCGACTAGGGGCGCGACGGCGCGAACCTTGCCTCTCCCTCACGCGTTCCGCCTCCTCCTTCGCAAGCATTACTGCTTCGCAGAAGGAGGTGTCGGCCTCCCATGCACTCTTGCTCTGAACCATATGACCAGAACCAGGGCCGGACGCGAGAGATCGCCGCCGTGAGGACACGGCGGTGCTCCGCCCAAGCCGGACAGAACTCCACTGTATGCTCCACCGTGTCATCTGGGCGATCCACATAGTGGTGAGACCCGGGCGTTTCCTCCCGCTTTATCCTGAACAGGAACCTCCCGAAACAACCGTGTCCGGTGAGGACCTGCGTCAGGCGGAAGGTGAGGACGCCGTGGCGTTTCTCTAGCCACTGCTCAAAGAGGGGACTTATCACCACAATTGTGGCGTGCCCAGCGCTGGATGGTGACAATCGCACTCTCCATGATTGTCGCCTTGAGATCCCGCCGGAGCTCTGTCCGCTGTGCCGTGATTTCTGGCGGCAGCGGAGTTTCACCCCAGCGTTACGCCTCCTCGCGCCACTCCCAGATGTGCGCGAGGACTATTGCCTCCAGATCTCATGGCGGTAGTCCGGCAAGGAGGCTTGCCGCCTCCCGGAAGGCCCTGCAGTAACCAATTTATTAAGGCCTAGTTCTTGAGCGTGGCTAGGAATTTATTACAAAAATGTATACATTGGCATATAAACGAGCCACCATTTTTTTGAGCCTGGTTGTAGGAACAACAGATTTGTGTTTGTTGCTACTTTGGAGGAGTATTGTAGGTAGGTAGGTAGGTATAAATAATACTCGGACTCCAGACTGTATGAATATTGAATTCTTTATTTAAAATGTTCCTACTTAAATACTATTTACTATTATTAGTTAAACAGTGTAACTACTGTATATTTAGGTAGCTTTGACCAATCAGATCACAGCACACTGTGGTCCGCTTGTTCCGCACGGTGTCGCTGCAGACGCGCGCTCACGCTCATCGCCGCGCGGGACACCGCGGTTATAAATATGGGTGATGCACGTTGTGCGGCATTCCTAGTGGCGGCAGCAGCCAGTGAAGATATGTGTTGTGCTCGTGCGCGCGGCTGATGATTGGGCGAAGACCGACAGCGTCATGTGGCGTCGGCAGTTCCTGTACTGCTGGACTTCTTCTTTAGCAGAAGGAGTTCTTTTCAGAACTGTTTGTGTCTGTGTTTCTTGTGCAGATCGTCAAAACGTGCCATGATAAAAGTTCTTTTGAGAACTGTTGTTTTCCATGTTTCTTGGAACAGAGAGTCAAAACGTGGTAGCTACACTACTAATTACATCATGGATATCAATTAATTAACATAACAAATTAACATAACATAACATGACGCCTGTAAAACCCCGAAGGGTTAGGCAGAGGTGTACCTATAGTACACCCAAATTTCCAGTTATGTTTAAGTCCCATGTAATAGGGGGCGAGCCTATTGCCATCAACCGGGAACAAATCCAGACTCCGGGCTGCTACTGAGAAATTCCTGTTGGAAAACCTCAATAACACTTTGGCTGAACTGGGAATCAAACCCAGGACCTCATGCTCAGCAGTAGCGAACCACTAGACCAGCGCGCAGCGAGGCGAGGACGAATTATGACATTATAAATGTAGAAATGTGACTTGATTGATCGCGTGAGTATGTCATCACGAACGTTACAGTCGGTTTGGGTTAGAACCAGGAACCGCACAACCCGGTTAAGAGTTAAGCTTATAAGAGGTTACCTTTATCATGAAGTATCTCTTTGAATGGGTTTTTGCTTGAAACCCAGTAAAAGGGTAACCCAGTAAAACCCCATATAGCCATATATGGTTTTTGATTAACCGCTTCGAAAAACCCTATCAAAAACCCTTTCAATGGGTTTAGCGAAAATAAAATAAATAAAAAATAGTATTTTATCCTTAAAGTATTGTTGTTTTTTTTTTTTACATAAATTCATGTTGGCATGGTGCTTGCACGGGAGTAACACGGGGGATTAAATTTTCTGTAATTTTTTGCCTAGGACGCACCGTTTTCGAGATATTTGAATTTCAATTGTTTTTTATTAGTTAAAAAAAACAACTATGATCATTATTGCATGTAGTATAGAGTTCATTTTAGCTTGGCTACTTAGTAGCCACACCATATGGGCTTTTGATTCATCATTACAGCCGAAAGAAGTCCACTGCTTGACATAGGCCTGCCCCAAAGCGGGGTTGCCATAATCGCCACACTTGGCAGGCGGGTTGTCGGTCGCAGTATGGTGTTAAAATACATAGAGAACGCTGCTGCCCATTCTCTAGTAAGGTAAGACTAGTTATCGGACTTTTGGGCTTCTGACTACCCGTAACAACTGTCAAAGATCTACAAATAACAGCAGGGACCAACGGATGAATGTGCTTTCCGAGGCACTGAGGGGTCTTAGTATATGAAGATGGTCACCCATCCACGGACCAACCGCGGCAAGCGTAGCTTAACCTGATCGATCGACCCGTGCGGCTGTTATTTTTTTTTTATTAAAAAAAAGTTTGCCCCACATTATGAATTTCTACTGTATCGTGGGTGCGTTCACAAAAATTTAAACTCACATACACAAACAGCCAAACCCGGAACAACTACTTATAGGTCATACAAATATTTGTTCCGTGCGGGAATCGAACCCGCGACACGCAGCACAGCAGTCAATCGCTTAACCACTGCGCCAACCGTGCTGTCAAAACGTTATAACTTAGCCACAAGCCCCTCGTAGAAGAAGAGATGCTATCATAAATGTCTAAGTATATTATGGGTGTCTTATTATTTATTGTACTTAGACAACAACTCGCATCTTAGGCTGGTTGTATAGGTTACGCGTTTCGGCAGCGCCGTTGGATCGCGCGCGTTCGGGTATGTATGGGGTAGTAGTCGCGCGCTTCAGCAGCGCCGTTCAGTAAACGCGCACCGCTCGTGCTCTTCTACAGCCAGTACGCGTTTTAGTGTGACGCCGTTGAGACGCACCGTATTACTCTATTGTACAGACGGCTACACATCAAGCTATACATTTCCAGTATAAGCTGATCTCGCATTATATAGGATATCCGTACAATGACAGGTCAGCGTATACTGGAAATGTATAGCTTGATGTGTAGCCGTGTGTACATGACTGTCTCACAGCAGCGGAACGTGTGGTACTAATCTCGTTTCACAGTGCACCGCTGTTCAAGCGCGCGCTGTTAGCAGCGCGCTGCCCAGCGGCGCGTCTAGCGGCGTGACTATAAAACCAGCCTTAGAAACCTCCCTAGTAGATCTCGTTCCCGTTCCACCGACTTATACTCCTACTTCTTCACTGTGCACGCGGTTCCGTTGTGGAGTTCACTTCCACCTGACATTAGGAACTGCTAAACTGTTGCAGTATTTAAAAGAAGAGGGAAAGCCTACTTATGTTTTTTTTTTTTTATTGTATTTTTTTACTCTTACACACGGTGGTGTTTACATCTCTTTTTATCCTCCGTCCTATCGCAGGTATGCTGGAAGAGATTTCTTTAGAAATAAGCATCACCTTTGTACAGTCGGTGACCAGCATTACCTAACCAAAAAAAAAACCCCCTAAACCTACCTAATAAAATTATTTTTCTTTTTTCTTTCTTAACCCCTCTTCCATTATTCATCCTTGTAAGAGGGGTCAGATAATGCTGGTCAGCGACTGTACTTATTTACTGGTTCGCGTCATGTTCCGCTACTCGAGTCGGATGCGAGTAGCGAAACATGACGCGAACCAGTACAATTTACCTACTGCGGTTTCGCTGCTATGGTTTCGCGGCGGAGATGTGCTACCAGCGTTACTGTTTACGGTAGCGCGAAATGTAACGCTAGCAAAACACTGCGCTCATGGATGTTTGCAGTGAGTGTAACGGGAGCTATCGGGGTATTTAAAGTTGAGTTATAACATTTTATTCTTGTTTTCGTGTAAAAAAGAAAAAGTAGTTTAAACTTTGACCATATTGAATATCTCCGTAACTAAAAGGTTTTCAGCAGTAGCGTAACTAGCGGGGGGGGGGGGCGTGGTTGCTACCTGATTGGGGGCGACACACGACCGTGAAAAAAAAATTAAACATATTATCACGTTTTACAACGATACACCACTTAGGCTTGAAGTCATTGTAACCATGTTATCCAAACTAAATAATTTAAAATATCACGGCAGTAGTATAAAACGAGTAATAGTCGACCAACTTACATTTGCAGTTGGAATAACATATTATGGGAAAACATGTTTTTCAACTACAATGTTAAATTTGTTCCTGGAATAAATTCATTCCAAGTACGGAACCCTTCATTGTGCGTGGTTCGACACGCAATTGTCCGGTTTTTATTCTTGGGTGACACAATTATGCGCACCCCCCAACACCCGGAGCAGTATTCTCAGTAAAAAAAAAATCACAATAACGGGGAGTATATGTGAGTCATGAAATACGGTAGGTACCGAAACCACAGTCCACTAATTCATTGTCACCCAGCGCGCTGCTGGGCTATGCTCGGTGTCTCTGAAGGATAAAATCAAAATGAAATTATCCGGAAAATAACCGGAATAACGACATAGCTTGCACAGTAAGCAAACTGAAGTGGCAGTGGGCTGGCCATGTTTGTCGAAGGACCGATGGCCGATGGAGCAGAGTCCTGAAGTGGAGACCACGTATCAGCAAGCGTAGTGTGGGACGCCCCATCTAGCTGGTCTAGATGGACCGAAGACCTTAAGAAGGTCGCTGGGTCAGACTGGATGCGGAAGGCGGAGGACAGGGCTTTGTGGCGCAGCCGTACGATAAGCTGAGTTGATTAATTGATAAGAGAGTCTCGGCTTCGTTACGCGTCTTTTTACAACAACTGGTGATCATTTTTTCGTACCGTACCATACCTGGGAACTTTCCGGTTACAGAGATATTGAAGGTTCCAACTGTTTTTCACATAGGCAGTAAAAACAAACAATACTTTGTTAAGTCCTATCGAAACAGCGTAAAAACCTGCTATATTTTCTAAACAGCGTGAAACTTTAACTCGACCTAACAAGATTATACTTCTCGTCGAGTAAGCAGGCACCTTTATTAGAGCCACTAAAAGTAAGTAAGCCAGGATTTTATTGCCCTACTTGTTTGAATATACTTTTATTCAAAACGATACTTTTACAATAAAATTCCAATTCACAGAACAACACTCCTGAAACTTCACTTTGTAAGCAAAATCTTTTAAAGAAAGTCTAGGTTACAGTATAAAGTTCTTATATTTAATTCAAATTTTAAGAATAAGAATAAGAATAATTTATTTGCAGAAAATATAGTTATTACCAGTTGTAAGAGGTTGGTGGTTTAGGTACAGTCCATATTTTTCCTGTTTAGGGCATGCAAATTAACTTTACATTAATACCTAATAGGTACTTATTTTACTAAGATATTACACGGAATATACAATAAAATATCTATTAGGATTTTTAAATAATGGTTTTTTAGTTACAATAAAATATACACACAAGCTCAAGTCTAGAAAGAAAATCCGACTTTTATTTAAGCTAAAAATGAGATTAACCAATTCTTACCTAAATAAGATACGTGCACTCACCACACGTTTCTAGACGCACAGAAATAATTTCCTTAAATCGACTTTTCTTTGGTGAAACTCATTTAGATATTCAAATAAGGTTCAGACACCTCTGTGTTGCCAGTTACCCTTGTATAATCCGACCATATTGCCCTGTTAAAAATACACCGAAAAATGTGGAGATAGTCGACAAATAGTTTGCGAAGGGCAACTCCCCTCTAGAGGTGTTCATAAAATTTCATGACTCCCCCTGTATTATGCTAGGGTTGTCGAAGTCAAGTGTCCAGACATTCACAATGGCATGTCGAGAGCTTGAAATATGTTACGAGACTCCGAAGTGGCTTGTTCAGACCGTAGTTACGTCGAGTAAGACCGACATTATTGTTGTTTTAAAAATTAAATTCTTTGTTTGTTTATTGTAAGTGTATTGAAACCGAGGCCGTGGAGTTTCTTGTCCATAGGTACCAACTACGCTATGAAATGGGCAACTACCTTCATCTTTCTGACAGACCGACCCCTTGTCAATTCAAAAGTGCCTGTAATTGGTTTATTTGAAATAAATGCTTTGAGTTTGAAAACGAATGATTATATAAAAAAAAACGAGTGTACTTTAGACCACACGACTGAAATAAAACTTACAAATAGTAATACTAATTATACTTACTTACAACAATAGCAACTGGTTATGAGAGAAAGAGAGAAAGAAAATGTGTGCTCGCACCTCTCTCTCTTGCCCCTACAGTAATATACGATACGTAACTCTCTCTCTTTCTATCTTCACTAACTTATATCTCCCTCTCAACTTCCGTTCGCTCGCTTCCGTACCGCTCTCGTCACGCATTCACCAGCTTACTTCCCAAGTCAAGCGTGCGTGAAGAACTTCAAAAATGCTAGAATACCATTACCGATATCAGACATAAAAGATTTCCGATAAGGACCAGGCCCGGGTCGACGGCGCGTTGTGATTCACGCGCGCTTCAAAGAGATGTCAGCACGAATTGATGGGGTCCATTAGGGCCAATGCCTGCCAGGGTTGCGAGTTTGTCCGAAAGGGATATCGTGGCCTTGGCACACAGGCAAATGAAGGAACACGGGTGGGTTTTAGTCAGTAAAAGTCTGACACGCCCTCCCGTTCCGCCCAGAGCCGGAGAAGTTGATAATTTCCCACCCAAAAAAATAAAGACATAAAGGATTAGGCACAACATATCATTATAATTTAATACGTTGTTCAATATTGAATACATACTACTTCTAATCCGCTGGCATCATTACATAATTGCCTTCTGCTCCATAAAATAAACTCGAGACAATACGACATATTCATAGTCACACCGCCACGTATATCTTGTTACGAATTTTATGTTATGAGGTCTCGCGTTTCCCTTTAATATTATATCACAGGGAATATTTTCTGTCTTCGCCGGTAACGTATGCCCTGACATCGCAATAAATTGGAAATTGTGTTCCAATCAGACACGAGGCAGCCCTACCGATATAGCTTTTAATATTTGACGGCTGAACATCTCGCAATACTTTTTATTGCCTTTTGATTTACTCGTACTTCTGCCTTTTATGTTTGTTAGAGCTGATATTAAAATAATATACTGTGTAAAAAGGTCGGGTTAAGCTGTGAAAACATTCTGGATTTGCATACAGTGATGAGGGTGATCTAGTTCGAAGTTTTTTTTTTTCAATGGGAGTACATGTGTATTTTATTGGTATTTTTTTTTCTACAAAAGGAGTATGTAAGGATCGCAAGTGGCGTTCTGCATTTTCTGCCAACCCCCATGCGTATCTATGTATGATTAAGGCGCTGACAAGAGACAAATGATAAAAGTAGACTTGTCTTAAACAAAAAAATTGCCAAATCTAAATAGTTTGTGGTAGCGGAAAAAATATATGTTATTCTTGAACATATTTCTCAGAACTTGGTTGTTACCAAAACACGTTTAGAAAAAGAAATCTCGATACAAATTAACGGTAAACTAACCATTTACTTTGAGTTTCAATACAACATATCTGTATTAAATATCAACGTACGGTTGGTATTTAATTAATAACAAGAACGTCTTATTTGTATGCGGAACTTGGTTGTTTTTTATTTTCGATTACTTAACAAATTTTTGATTAAATAGATAATTACTTCATATTTTGCAATAAATTACAAGCGTTGTGTCATCGCGCTTCTCTTTCTTTTGTATGCAGCCTGACAGTGATCGTGGTTTAGCTGTTGTCAGCGTCTTAATATTAAACCCGTTTATAACATAGCCATACTGCATTATTATATCAATGCACTAGGCTAACACAAAGGAACTCGCCTGAATGCTACGCCAATAAGCTACGTATTGTGTAACATTCTTAGGCTTTGGCGTAGCGGCGTAGGCAACTGTGCTACGAAGATTACTAGACGGCGCGTAGAAGTGTAGTTGGCAGCTTAAAGAAATATAAGAAAATGTTTTTGCTTGATACATAGTTTGAACGTTTTTCGACTATGTATCAATTCATACACGAAATCTCTTAAGAGGTCATTGTACTCAACATTATGAACAACTTTTACTATGGGACCAAAGTTGAAATAGCGAAAAAAACCAGCTGTTCCCTACATTTATGTTCGCATAACTCGTCAAAATGTAGGGAACAGCAGATTTTTTTTTGAGATTTCGTACGTACACACGTACACGTATATACTACCACGTTATCCAGAATGCTTTGTCAAAACTTTTACATATTTTTTATGAATCAGGCGTTATTAATTTAGCATCAAAGCAACTACGTACACAGTAGAAACACATACTCAGTACACCAGCAACAATAACCGTTAACTCACCACACTAACATACTACAGTTTAGATACTACCATAGTAACTACCTGCCGTCTTAAAAAAAGAACAGATTACAGCAAAAAAAAAATACTTGACGTTTTAAATTGCTGAGTCTATCTGATATTTTCCAAACACATTTGATGATTGATCGGCATAATTATATTTTCTGGAGATTAATAACTGACCTCTAGGCTGTTTTTGTTAAATTACGTAACACAAATTAACCCAATACGAAAATGATTCATTGTCATCTTCCTGAGCGAGCCCAAATTAATATTTTTTTCTTTTTTCTTTTCTTTTATTGAATTATCTGAAAGAATACATACCAACGCCGCAGAAACGTCCTTAATTACTTCCTTAGCAGCATTTAAAGCATTATTTGCGACCTACTTCAGTAAATTATTATGCAGAGTAGCGCAAACTATTTTTTAATTTATTTTTTACTGCCACTTATCACACGTTTTCACCAAGGTATAACACTTATTCTACATGTTGTTCCCACTGTTTTCGTTTATTGTTTACACCCAAAATAAATTGTAATGACTAGTTGTTTATGAAACTTGTAGAAAACTTGTCTAAAAGGTGAACACATTTGTCTACAATACCTTGTGTGAAACAACGTCATATACGCCATTTTTTAGGGTTCTGTACCCAAAGGGTAAAACGGGAACCCTATTACTAAGGCCCCGCCGTCTGTCTGTCTGTCTGTCCGTCTGTCACCAGGCTGTATCTCATGAACCGTGATAGTTAGACAGTTGGAATTTTCACAGATGATGTATATCTGTTGCCGCTATAGCAACAAATAGGTAAGGGGATATAAGTTGGTGATACAAGTAATTTGGTGATAGTTTTTTAACAGAATATCACACAGTTCCCTATTCAAGCACATGTATGAGACAGCGCTAGCGAGTTGTCGCGAGTGCGAGAAGGATAAATATACATCACTTGCTAGCGGAGCGCGTTCGTGAGTTTAGTAAACAAACTTTTTTGACAGTCGCGCTTCAGAACCGCCATTGTTTGTTGATTTTGGTTGCGATCACGTATTGGCATAAAGTTAAGTCGATTAATTGCGGTGTTTTAAAACTATATGCAACCAATAAATAAACTAACTAACTGTTGAAAAAAGCTGTATTGAAGTCGTGATTCAGTGAAAGTAAGTTAGTATTCCTTAAATTGCGACCGTGGTTTCTTAGTGTTTTGCCAACATTTTACAACGCTTTTTTTAGAGGTTAACTTGAGATCTAATTTGCTCTTATATTTAAAATAAACTAGAGAAGTCAAAAATAGTGTGTAAAAGGTTATGTTTTGAGGTATTCGTGAATGTATTTTATTTTTCAAAATTTCGTTCTTTTTTTTTATTGCCAAATTACCTATACAAGTTTTTTGATATCACCAAATAACCTATTTCATTTTTTTATTTTAAATTAGCAATGGAGAAAGAGAGTAAATATAGAAAATACAGTCATCAGCAACTTCAAAAAGCTGTCAGGTTAGTTAGAGTTGAAGGAAAAACAATATATAAAGCTGCTAAAGAATCAGAAGTCCCTTGGAGCACTTTGAAACGTTACCTGAGGAATGAAGAGGATTCTGCAAGAAAAATGGGGAGGCCTTTTGCATTGCCTTGTGATATAGAGTTAAGGCTTTTTAATCATATAATAGAAATGCAAGAATTGGGTTTCGGGCTGACAGTTTATCAAACTAGAAAATATGCGTATGATCTTGCTGAAGTGGCTGGTCGCGAGAATTCTTTGCCATCAACTAATCGCATTGCAAGCAAATGGTGGTGGAATAGCTTTAAGGGCAGGTACCACTTATGCCTTCGCGTGCCGGAGAATCTTTCGGCCTACAGAGCTTCAATGGCTAATGAATCGATGATCAAAGATTTCTTTTCAAAACTAGACGAAACTCTTACGAAACTTAAGACTAAAAATAAACCAAATTTAATTTGGAATTGCGATGAAACTGGATTGTATATATGTGGTGAAACCGTCCAAAGTTGTAACTGGCATTGGTAAAAAGTATGTTTATAAAAGAGCGTATGCTGAACGAGGTCAAACTCAAACAATGCTGGCGTGCATTTGTGCAGATGGAACATGGATTCCTCCTATGATTATATTTAAAGGTGTCAGGTGGAACGACACACTCAAAAATGACGCTCTTCCCAACACCTTAATTAAATTGTCTCCCAAAGGATGGATCAATTCTGACTTATTTTTAGAATGATTAAATTTTTTTATCAATGCCATACCGCCTGAACATCCTGTGGTCCTACTGATGGACTCTCATTCCGCACATATTGGAGCAGAAGTTCTAAAAGTAGCTAAAGACAACCAAATTTATTTATTTCCTTTCCCAGCTCATTGCACGCATTTATTACAGCCACTTGACGTGGGTCTTTTCAAGCCACTTAAGAGTTACTGGCGCGATAGCATGAATCGATATATGAACAACAACCCTTACGATGCTCCAAATCGCAGCCACTTCCACTCCATTTAGAATCCAGCATTTGTAAGCGCCTTTACTAAAAATAATATTGAGAATGCTTTTCGTAAAACTGGCATATGTCCTTTTAACGGAGATGCTATTTCAGAAGAAGCTTTACGGCCTTCAGCTTTAACTGACACTGCTCCTACTTCTTCAGCTTCAACTAACACAGCACCTGAAAATTCTACTACAAATCCAAAACACACAGTTGATAACGTTTTAGTTACACCCAAAGCTTTCAAACGCCCAGAGAGATCAAGAAAAAGAGATTCCAGCGTGAAATGTTTGACACTTATAAATAATAATAAAAAACAAGAAGACCTCCAGTCACAGCCTTCAACTTCGGGCACTCAAAAAACAAAAAAAAGTAAAATTGAAGATGATTGGGAGTGTGGCTTATGTGAAGTTTTGTACTCAAGAGATGTTATAAAAAGGAATGGAGCTTAATGGATCCAGTGTTCATACTGTTTGACGCCATACCACGAGATTTGCGTTTCTATCGATGATACTGACGTTGAGGAACAACTGTATTACAGATGTGATCGTTGTTTAGAATAATATTTTGATTTACCTGATTATATTGGCTACACCAAAATACCGGACTCTGTCGCCAACTTACCTTTGATTACTTTGATTATTAATTTGATATTTATTGGCATTTATGTTAGTTTTTTGTCAATTTATCTTTTCTATTATTTACTTCAATAAATAAGTAACATAATAAAATAAAACTGAATTTTTGTTTACTTGTCGAATTCCTAAGTAATTAGTTTTATAATTTTTTATCGCCAATATACCTTTCCTTAAACTGTTTTCGTTTATTGTTTACACCCAAAATAAATTGTAATGACTAGTTGTTTATGAAACTTGTAGAAACCTTGTCTAAAAGGTGAACACATTTGTCTACAATACCTTGTGTGAAACAACGTCATATACGCCATTTTTTAGGGTTCTGTACCCAAAGGGTAAAACGGGAACCCTATTACTAAGGCTCCGCCGTCTGTCTGTCTGTCTGTCGGTCTGTCACCAGGCTGTATCTCATGAACCGTGATAGTTCGACAGTTGGAATTTTCACAGATGATGTATATCTGTTGCCGCTATAGCAACAAATACTAAAAACCAGAATAACATAAGTATTTAAGGGGGCTCCCATACAACAAACGTGATTTTTTTGGTCGTTTTTATAGATAATGGTACGGAACCCTTCGTTCGCGAGTCCGACTCGCACTTGGCCGGTTTTTATAGATAATGGTACGGAACCCTTCGTGCGCGAGTCTGACTCGCACTTGGCCGGTTTTTATAGATAATGGTACGGAACCCTTCGTGCGCGAGTCCAACTCGCACTTGGCCGGCTTTTACACGATCTGTCGAAAACACGTATATACCAGTATTCCTCATGGAGTGACTGCCTATCTGACCTCCACAACCCAGCTACTGGGTAACACGATACCGCTTGGTAAGACTGGTTGTCACACTTTCGGGCTTCTCACGACCCGTAACAACTGTCAAAAATCTACAAATAACAGCCGGGACCAACGGCTTAACGTGCTTTCCGAGGCACGGAGGGGTGGTATGTAAAGATGGTCAGTATGGTCACCCATCCATGGACCAACCGCAATAAGCGTAGCTTAACCTACGAGTAATCGATCGACCCCTGCAGCTGTATTAGTTATTTAGCCAGACCATCGAACTGAAAACGTCAAAATTATAGGTATGACGTTATCTTTTTCTTTGTATAGTGTCGTTCGGTCTGCTAAATAGATAATACGTTATGTTATGTTAAGTCCCTTTGACCATTCAATGTAGCGGTCGTTGATCCCTTATCCAGTGGTAGCCTTGTCCCAAATATGCACCTTGTCCCAAAAGTTAAAAGTTGCGAGCTGGCATAAGTTGAGATGTTCAGCTGTGCACATTTGCTAGATCGGATGGGTAGAGGTGGTGTTGGACGAGAACAATAGTTTAGGCCATTATTGTAAGTTAAAGTTCTGTAGAATTTTCCCCCGGTTACTCAAACGATAGCTACTAACCCAACGCAACTCTGTACTAGTTTGTATAAATTGGAAAATTTTATTAATAGAGAGAGCATATTATTTAAACAAATCGAATTCGATCTGCAAAGTAACTGCAATAATGTTAGCTCGATCCTCTTCTATTTTATTTCCATTGACAGGTGTAAACAAACATATTCCAGCTTAGATTGGACGATCACGTCCAATCTAAGCTGGAATATGTTTGTTTTAAATGTCGTCTCGGAAATCCGAGATTGTCTCGAGATTAAAAAAAAAAAGCTCTCTGATCCTACCATACAGCTCATGGAGGAGAGGCGTGAGATGATCCGGCAGTCTTCACACGATGCGCTCAAGTACCGCCAGCTCAACAGACGGATTTCTAAGTCCTAGAAAAGCGACCTTCGCCGCTTTAATGCAGACCGCATTAAGGACGCGATAGAGCGAAATAAGGGCTCCAAGGTCTTTGCAAGGGATCTGTCTATTGGACAGAGCCAGCTTACAAAACTGAAGACCGATGATGGCAGGATCGTATCCGCCAAACCTGAGCTGTTGAGAGAGATCGAGAGTTTAAATAACCCCGGTACTAATCTGGCAAACGACCCAAGAGCTAGATTGACCCGACACTACACTGAAGACATCCCGGACGTCAGCTTGTACGTTTTACGATTAGGATGGCTCTGAAGCAGCTCAAAAACAACAAGGCGCCGGGTGATGACGGAATTACGGCCGAACTCCTGAAGGCCGGCGGAAAACCCGTTCTCAAGGTCCTCCAGAAGCTGTTTGATTCCGTCATACTCGAGGGCAAAACGTCACAGGCATGGAACAGAGGTGTGGTGATCCTTTTCTTTAAGAACGGTGATAATACCCTCCTTAAGAATTATAGGCCCATCTCATTGAGTGGCGTTCTGGAGTGGCGACCGCGTACCGGAAGACGTAGTGTTGGAAGGCCTCGTACTCGGTGGACCAATGACATTGTGAAGGCTGCAGGTATCCGCTGGATGCGGAAAGCACAGAACGGTGCTTGGGGGAGGCCTATGTCCAGCAGTGGACGTCTTTCGGCTGCTTGATTGAACCTTTGTCCGCGGCCTTGCCCGTGTGGAGATCGAAAATTATCCCACGGTAACGTACTACTTGGACAAAATTTACAAAAAAAAATGATAAAAATCTCATGTACTATCGGCCCAAGTTAAGCATGCTCACTTAAGAAAATATTCCTGCGAGAGCGCAGCTAGTGACAAACCACACCCCTTCCTAGTTTCCCCCAATTAGAGACAATATGCATTTGTGTGAGTAATGAGCGAGTAACATAAAATAACAAACATTAGCTAGAGCGCGGCAGTGCCAATTTGCTCTCGCTAATTGTTGACGCTTCCCTTAAATTCCTATCGCCATTTCATTTTACGACCTGTTTATTTCTATCGGACTGATTGCCTGCCTAACTGTGACCTCTGCTTGTATACCGGACTGTGATCGAAAGCCTCTTCTTGACCCTAGCTTGTATCCTGGACTGTGTGTGTATTGTGTGTGGGCTGTGACTAACGTGGTGCAACCATGACGACCCGAAACCTGATTCAGGAAGAAAGGAATCAAATTATTGATTAGAGATAGACAAGGGTTAAATATATCACAAATAGCAGTGGAGTTGAACATGCAAGTAAGTTATGTTTTTGTATTCAGATAGAGGGAGAGATATAGAAATAAATAAAGTGATAGTAATATTATTATTTCATAGTTTGCATTTTTCCTTATATTGCAATTTAAAAACAAATTCCATGAAAAATATTGGTATTCAGCTGCATCCGGTTAGACTGGAAGCCGACCCCAACATAGTTGGGAAAAGGCTAGGCAGATTTATATATAAAAATAATAAAATTATTATAACTTTCAGATGGATTCTTTTTAAAAGTCTCATAAGATATTACCTACTTATAGTAATGCATTCAAATAAGATTGTTCTTTTTATTTATTTTTGCTTTCAAAGACGTTGTTGGAGCCTTTTATGACCCGATAATAAATCCTAAACCAAAACAACCTAAACAATGGTGCCTTATCTCACAGCGTCGTTGCCGCATTTTAATTAGAAAAACCAGAGCGCATTCGTCGCATTTCTAGAGGCTTGATCATTATATTTCAAACTACAATTTTTTTTCGCCCAAGCACAAGATAATTGTTTTTTATAATTATTTTTAACATTTATTTTATCATAATACTGCAGATGGAAAGTAATTGACAATAATGTAAATTTTTGTTAGTAGTGCTCGTAAATACGTACCAAAAAAACTTAAAAAAAATTGCACACATAGTTTTAAATACTAACGATTTAGTGCTTGGCTGGCCGATAAAATAGCAAGTACTTACTATTTTTTCGGCCAAGCACTAGATCGTTGGTATTTAACCACGAAAAACCTTTAGAAATGCCACGTTGCCAGCCCGCACGGGATAAACACTTTTAAATAGTAGAGATAAAGCACAAATTAGCTTGGGACAGTTTCATACAATGTTGGAATTTACGCTATGCCATTTTTCTTACTCATAGGTATACGAGGTGTAAATTGCAATATCTGAAAACCTCTTAAGGGGTCATTGTACTAATCATTATGAACAACTTTTACTACGGGACCAAACCTGAAATCGCGAAAAAAAAACAGCTGTTCCCTACATTTATGTTCGCGTAACTCGTCAAAATGTATGGACCAGCTGCTTTTTTATCGCGATTTCAGGTTTGGTTCTCATAGTAAAAGTTGTTTATAATGATGAGTAAAGACCCCTTAAGAGATTTTCAGTTATTGTATTTACAACTTGTATTTTAAAATATAGTTATGAATGTTATAACTACTTAAATTAGTTATAGAAAAGTTAAGAGTTTATTTATCATGAAGTCAACCAAAATGCACACCTTAAGTATTTCAATACTTATAATTTTTATTTATAGTGTACTAGTTGTGCCCTTTGAATAAGACTTTTGTAGTGTACTCGTATTATTATACTTAGTTCCTATATTATGTAAAAAATCGATGCTGATTGTTTTTTTTTTTTTTTTTTCGTTAGAGAACAACGGTGCGCCGCTGGGTGCAAAGATATGAAGAAGGAGAAATTACAGAACGCGTTCGTGCACCTCGACCCCGGGCTATAAACGAAAACGAGTTAAATAATATGATAGCCACGTATGAAGAGAACCCGTTCACACCCACTCGCAGTTTCGCACAAGAATACGAAGTTTCGATGCAAACTATTAGAAACGAGTTGCATCGAGCTGGAGTCCATCACAGACGTCCCGCAAAAAAAAATATTTTGACGCAGGAGCAGAAAGCTGCTCGCGTGCGATTCGCTCGTGACTACAGGGACTTCGATTTCTCTTACGCCATATTTTCTGATGAAAAGTGCTTTAGATCTAGCCAACAAGGTCGTCGGAATTTATGGCGTGTAGATAACACAAGATACGAACCTCGAAATGTGAACCCAAATGCAGAATCGTGAAGAATTGTAGTGAACATGTGGGGCTGGATGAGTGCTGCTGGACCAGGCGAGCTCGCTTTTATACCAGGGAGGGCAAACGGCCAAACGTATTTAGAGGTGCTACAAACCATCATGGTACCCACAGTGCGCACGGTGTATCCACAACTGGACGTGCCAGAATTTTATTTTTTCCAGGACAATTGCCCGATACACCGTGCGCGGGTTGTTCAAGAGTGGTTGCGAGGGCAACCACAAATTAAAACAGTGCCATGGCCCTCCCGATCGCCAGACTTAAACCCCATTGAAAATTTGTGGGGTTTAATGGTCCAGAGATGGGATAGTAGAGCAGAAAGAACGAAGGAAGCACTTGTCACACATTGCGAACAAGTTTGGGACACATTCAGAGGTTCGAATTTGTGCGAAGTCCTGGCTAGGTCCATGCGTAGCCGTTGCGATGCTGTGATAGATGCGGGAGGAGCAGCGACGAAATATTAAGTTAATATAATTTTTAACATGCACTATGTTAATTAACGAAAGGCGTTCCCGTTAACCCGCAATAGTCCAAACATGCTACAATTAATATTACCATTTAAAAATTCGCGAAAAAAAATCAGCTGCTCCCTACATTTTGTTAAGCTAGGTATGCGAACATAAATGTAATGAACAGCAGATTTTTTTTTCGTGAATTTTCGAATGGTCATATTTTGGTAGCATGTGGACGCTATACTATTGCGGGTTAACGGGAACGCCTTTCGTTAATTAACATACTGTATAATTACATTATACAGGGTTATTTTTCTAACACCTGGTAGGACTATATTAGTACAACCACTTTTGATCTATGACTTTTTAGAATACCAAAAGTAAACTTTCAAGTTTTTGTTGTAATATTTGTAATAACACTTTTTAGATCTGTATTTTGTAGTAAGTACCGCTGCGACCCTGCATTCGCAACGCACTGTTTGTTTATTTAACTACTTACATATTTTGGTACCGCGTAGAGTTGTTCAAATTTAGAGCGATCAAAATAAATATTTTTAATTGTATTATGAAATTATTTTTTTATGAATTATTAAAAGTCATACAACAAAAGTTGTTATTTATGATGTTAGTATTATAGTCCTACGAGCTTATTAGTGTTTTATCATCAAATGACTTCTCCCGCTCTGGGCGGAGCGGAAGGTCGTGTCAAACTTTTACTGACTAAAACCCACCCGTGTTCCTTCAGTTGCCTGTGCCAGGGCCATGGTATCTCTTTCGAACAACCCGCGACTCCGGCGGCTTGCAAATAACCCTGTATAGCTATTTTTATTAGGTTTATTTTTATTATTCCAATTTGTATTATATTACTTCGTTGATTAATGTCACAGGGTAGACTGTAGACCGTAATCATAGTTTAAAATATTGCCAACGATTTTGAAGTCTTCTTGTAAAATTATTGATGTCAATTTAGTGTCATGTTGCCTTTATTGGTGGATTTGTTGTTTTATTTACAATCAATGTTGTCGTAAGCCCCGATCTCGTTAGTTTGTTATTTTACATATTCAGTAGTGTCATCATATCCGTCCACCTCATAAATAATTGATCTCATTTGCTTGATAAACCTAGTCTGTAGTGTAATGTAATTATTGCAAATTATAAAAATTATTAAGATTCTTAAATTGTACTAATCTTAAAACTTTTCAATTTCATTAGAACTGCACGAGCAATATTCTCCTAATCTTATTTACTGACAGGCTTTTTGCCTGTTGTTGTTGTGTTGTCTGTTTGTCATTGTTGTGTTGATTTCATATTTTGAACTTTACGATATAAGTGTAGATAAATACAGTTTATAAATGATATTATGAGTAAGAATCTTTTCACTTATAATATTTTGCATTTTGATGATAATTTCTGTGTAATTTTTTGTTATAATATGTTAATTTCTGGATGAATCTTTAATGTTTTGAAAAAGTCTATTAAAAATAAATTAAGTTACTTATATTGTTTTTTTTTCTACAACAGCAAATCCTTAAAATTGTTCTCAAGTAGATTTTAACTAACTGTTTATTTTTTCACACTGAGATTACAGCCGATAGTTTCATACAAAAAGCACTTACTATACATCTTTTATTATACAGATAAGATTTAAATATGAACCTAAATAAATCTTTAATCCTGCATAATGTTAAATGAACACAAACTAAAAATATATATTTCACTAGTACCCAACATTTTATTTCAATCTTTCACTCTCACTGCTGCCAAGGCACAAATTATAGTTTAGTTTAATTACTTGATAAGCTTCTGAATTTTAAAGTGGCGTAGGAACTGAATCATTGTTAGATTTGTCAAAAAAAAACTTGACATGCAATGCCGGTAACGCGCCTGTAGCGTTGATTTCGCTTAAAATCATGAATTGTCAAACTTTGACTAGAGCATGAATTATAAAAGAGTAAAGTGTTGGTTTGATTATAATCCAGTCTTAAAGTGCTCATCCTCCACGGCATGCCTGGGCATTTTAATTGCAACGATACCTTGTTCGTTATACGTGAAATCGCGAAAAAAAAATCAGCTGTTCCCTACATTTATGTTTGCATAACTCGACAAAATGTAGGGAACAGCAATTTTTTTTCTCGATTTCATATTTGTTCCCATAGTCAAAGTTGTTCATAATGACGAGTACAATGACCCCTTAAGAGGATACCCATGAATTAAATTTCACCCTGTATTATTTTAATGAATAAAAGGTAATATTACAATTACCTACTGTTAAAAGTATTAAACCAAATACAAGGAACAACTGCAAAACATTTGAGATAATTCTAAGGTAATAAAAAAACGTATGGCCCTTGTATTAAGCCGTCCTCTATTGTTTAACCGAATTTCCAGACATTCCCACTAAATAACAATGGGTCTTAGATAATGAACTTATTTTTATTTCAGTTGCAAGAGTTGTGCGGCTTGCGGCCTTGCGTTAGCTACAAACAAAAAGCTCTGATAACATTGTATGAACTGCGCAGAGTATTGGTTCAAATATTACTGTAATTTTCAAGTATTCCCAAATTGCCCAAGTATAAACAAACACATAGAAATTTAGATAGTTATTTACTTTTAATAAAGTCGATTAAACACAAAAAATTTCAATATAAACATTTGATACCTTCATGCAGTGCCGGTCAACGCACCTATACCTAACGTATTCAGGGAGCCGTGAGATAAAAGGTAAACAAACCATAAATGTCCGTTCAATCGATTTTGAATGCTATTGTGTTGGTGGCATGACAAATGGCAGCTGCAGTAAACAGTTGGTATTGTAACCACTTTTTTGCCTTTAATGCCATCCATAAGCCTACGGAATAGAAGTCAAAATCGGTGGAACGGACTGTAATAAAACGGTTCGTTTCAATGTCTCATCTTATTGTGAAGGGAATATGGTGCGGTTGCTGCGGCATGCGGCATCACATAGGATATGGTGAAAATTGGAGAGGCAGTAAAAGTGTTCATAAATAACCTATATCTATAGACCCGATAGAGAGAGGAAAATATTAAAGTGGATTAATACATATAAATTGTAGTTTATTAGTTATTACAAATTATTTTTGTAAATACTGCAATATCAATAATACATTTTCTAAACCAAACAAACAGAAGATATGAGTACTAAAATTAATTCTTGTCAATAATAAAATAACAATTCAATTCAATAACAAAGAGCTCACGCCGCCGCCGCGCCGCGCTGGCCGTGCCCATTAAAAACTCGTCTCTTAGCAGAAACAAGTGAGCATAGTACGCTCCTAGTGTGAGTGTCACACATTCTATACATGATTATACTAATACGAACACCACTAAAATACGCTTTGTGCATCCTATTGGTCAAAACTCGTGCATTGTGCGATCGAGTCGTGAGTCGTGCTATGCGATTATCGCCTTTAAGGTGAGCATGCGGAACTTTGGCCGATTGTACCTAATCTCCAGGTTATAAACTATCTGCGTACGGTCAGTGCTCTGCATTATCTGACCCCTCTTACAAAGAAGAAGAGGGGCAGAGGGGTCGGGTTATGTAGGTCACCGTATCCTTACCCGCTCAGCCGTTTATGCGTAATTGTTTACAAACATCCAAACATTCAAACTTTTATAATTATTTTATATTAATATTAATCACACACACATACATAAACTCACGCCTTCTTCCCATGAGGGTAGGCAGAAACTATAGAACGCCACCTGCTACGCTCCTTACATACTACTTTTGCTTCGCCTACGTTCATACATCTGGTCATACACGCACGCCGATTGCGAGTACTACGCACCTGACCTTTCTGAAGAACATCACCAATTTGGTCACTATATGTCCTCCTAGGGCCTCCCGCTCCCGGTGTTTCCACTCACTTCTGCTTTATAAATACCTTTTGTTAGTCGCGTTCTACTCACCCTCTCAACATGACCAAACCATCTAAGCATACTCTTTTCAATTCTTGTTCCTACATATTCTATTAATATTATTTTAATATTTATATATAATATTTAAAAATAAAGTAGGATCTCCAACAAAAGATAAACACAACACATGACACATAAATAATGGGCGGCTTATTGGTTGATTCACACTAATTATCTCACCCGAAACGGGCGAATCGACACTTCAAAAATTTTCTGTATACGATTCGCACGAAGATAACTTATTCGTGTGCGAATCGACAACTCCATGAAATACGTATTACGTAATGTCTCCATTAAAATAATTTAAAAAATGTGGTTGTTAGAGTAACCAAAAGGTCTACAGTCCTTTATAAATAATACAAAACATCGTGGCGCACCACTGAGTATTCTGTTTTATTAAGATGAGAAATTAGGATAGATCTATATTATGTACATAAAATAAATACCTATGAAAACATTTCGTTACGTTTAGACTGCCTCATTGGTCTAGTGGTTCCATAAGGAATTTCTCAGTAACAGCCCGGAGTCTGGGTTTGTGCCCGGTTGATGGCAATAGGCTCGACCTCTATTATTTGTTTATTTATTTATTTGGGACAAACAAACAGTAACACATTATATCTACGCAAATAATAAAAACAAAGATATTATATAAATGTGAAACTTATACCGTTATCCACAGCATATATTACATGGGACTTAAACATAACTGGCGAAATGTGGGTGTGCTATAGGTACACCTCTGCCTAACCCTTCGGGGATTACAGGCGTGATGTTATGTTAAGAAAACATTGTAGACACTGAAAATATTTTTTTTATATACCGTTCCTTTTTCAACCCTCGCAAATATGAACCAAACATCATACAAAATGCCCCGTAATTTAGTGCTCTAACAACGTAATGTTTAATTCCCAACATTCCCCAGGGTACCCCTTTGTTAAGCACAAAGTAAATATCTTCTGGTGGGGCCCGAATGTTCCTCACATATTAAACTGTGGATGTTTTGTTCAACTTTTCATACTTTTTATGGTTCCGTACCTCAAAAGGAAAAAACGGAACCCTTATAGCATCACTTCGTTGTCCGTCTGTCTGTCAGTCTGTCAAGACCTTTTTCTCAGGAATGCGTGGAGGTATCAAGTTGAAATTAATACCAAATACGTAGGTCCATGGTCTCTTGGTGCTCTAAGAAAAATCAAGCTTCTATGTCAACGCAATGAAAAAATACGGCAATTTATGCGATATGTTTTAATACTCCCAAATAAATCAAAACCTACCTACTTCCCGTTGACGTAGAATCATGATATTTGGCAAGAAGCAAGGTCTCACATCACAAGTAAAGGAAAAAGTCCGAAAATTGTTCATTTGTAGTTCTATCACAAAAAAAATACTTTTTTGCTATTACAATCTTACGTTTGCAATTGAAAAATTGAACGTGGCGTATATCGATGTATGGGAGAGCATGTTTTTCAACTACAATGTTAAGTTTGTTTATTGGATAAATTCATCCTAACTACGGAACCCTTCATTGTGCGTGGTCCGACACGCACTTGGCCGGTTTTTACGACCCATGCGTGTGACGCGCGACTCGCTACGACTACAAAAGAATTGGATTACCGCTTTCATTTTAAAAACTTTGTGTGACTTTTTTCTCTCTTGTAGCATTTATTAAACGCTTTTTCATTAGCTTGCAATTCTCGATATTATTGAAACTGCAGAAACTAAGTTATATTTAGTATGTTGTGAATCTATCTGTTCCTTTGAATATATAGTAATGAGCTTATAGTGAAGTTGAATGTAGACAAGATGATGAAAATTTAATGAAGGGTGGGCGCAGCGACGTGTCTTTAGAAATTCGTAAATAATTTTGCAGCGATGAATAAGATCTAGTTATTTTAAATTAGATTGATATTCTTATTTTAAATGGGACAAGAATTATGTTTTTATTAGGTACTTACCTAATTAAACAAGGAACATCTCTAGCTTACGAACTGATGATAAAATTATATAATTAATAAAGGAGATCACTCGAACTTGAGTCCAGCGTGTTACAGAAAACGGCGGGAGGGGTTCACATCGGCGTCAAGCCGACGATGAAGTACCTATGACTCGTCCTTGACAGCCGGTGGAACTTCGTCGAGCACTTCCGACGTTTGGCTCCCAGACTGGAGCGGGCCGGGGCTGCCTTGAAGCAGCTCCTGCCCAATCTGGGGGGTCCAAACGCCTCCTGCCGGAGGCTCTACGCGGGGATCGTGCGGTCCATGGCCCTTTACGGGGCACCAGTGTGGGCGCGTTCTCTGAGGCTGCGACCAGCCGAGCGGTTGAACGCGTCCCAAAGGGTCATGGCCATCAGGCTGGTACGGGGTTACCGCACGGTCTCCTGTGAGGCAGCGAGCCTCCTTGCCGGACTACCGCCATGGGATCTGGAGGCAAAAGTCCTCGCGCACATCTGGCAGTGTCGCGAGGAAGCGAAACGCCGGGGCGAAACTCCACTGCCGCGAGAAATCACGGCACAGCGGAGAGAGCTACGGCGGGATCTCATGGCGACATGGAGAGTGCGATTGCCACAACCCAGCGCTGGGCACGCCAATATTGCGGCGATAAGTCCCCTCTTTGAGGAGTGGCTAGAGAGGCGCCACGGCGTCCTCACCTTCCGCCTGACGCAGGTCCTCACCGGACACGGATGTTTCAGGAGGTTCCTGTTCAGGATAAAGCGGGAGGAAACGCCCGGGTGTCACCACTGTGTGGATCGCCCGGAAGACACGGTGGAGCATACGGTGGAGGTCTGCCCTGCTTGGGCGGAGCACCGCCGTGTCCTCACGGAGGCGATCGGTGGCGGCGATCTCTCGCGTCCGGCCCTGGTTCAGGCCATGGTTCGAAGCGAGAGTGCATGGGAGGCCGTCACCTCCTTCTGCGAAGCAGTAATGCTCGCGAAGGAGGAGGCGGAACGCGTGAGGGAGAGGCAGGGTTCGCGCCCTCACGCCCCTAGTCGCCGCAGGAGACGCCCTGGGCGTCGGGAGTTGCAAGCCGATTTCCGGCCACCGTAGGCGCGGGACTGCGGGCGGTGAGCGACGGGTAGCTCCTCCTCCCTCGCGAGCATTACTGCTTCGCAGAAGGAGGTGATGGCCTCCCATGCACTCTCGCTTCGAACCATGGCCTGAACCAGGGCCGGACGCGAGAGATCGCCGCCACCGATCGCCTCCGTGAGGACACGGTGGTGCTCCGCCCAAGCAGGGCAGACCTCCACCGTATGCTCCACCGTGTCTTCCGGGCGATCCACACAGTGGTGACACCCGGGCGTTTCCTCCCGCTTTATCCTGAACAGGAACCTCCCGAAACATCCGTGTCCGGTGAGGACCTGCGTCAGGCGGAAGGTGAGGACGCCGTGGCGCCTCTCTAGCCACTCCTCAAAGAGGGGACTTATCGCCGCAATATTGGCGTGCCTAGCGCTGGGTTGTGGCAATCGCACTCTCCATGTCGCCATGAGATCCCGCCGGAGCTCTGTCCGCTGTGCCGTGATTTCTCGCGGCAGTGGAGTTTCGCCCCGGCGTTTCGCTTCCTCACGACACTGCCAGATGTGCGCGAGGACTTTTGCCTCCAGATCCCATGGCGGTAGTCCGGCAAGGAGGCTCGCTACCTCACGGGAGACCGTGCGGTAACCCCGTACCAGCCTGATGGCCATGACCCTTTGGGACGCGTTCAACCGCTCGGCTGGTCGCAGCCTCAGAGAACGCGCCCACACCGGTGCCCCGTAAAGGGCCATAGACCGCACGATCCCCGCGTAGAGCCTCCGGCAGGAGGCGTTTGGACCCCCCAGATTGGGCAGGAGCTGCTTCAAGGCAGCCCCGGCCCGCTCCAGTCTGGGAGCCAAACGTCGAAAGTGCTCGACGAAGTCCACCGGCTGTCGAGGACGAGTCCCAGGTACTTCATCGTCGACTCGACGCCGATGTGAACCCCTCCCGCCGTTTTCTGTAACACGCTGGACTCAAGTTCGGGTGATCTCCTTTATTAATTATATAATTTTATCATCAGTTCGTAAGCTAGAGATGTTCCTTGTTTAATTAGGTAAGTACCTAATAAAAACATAATTCTTGTCCCATTTAAAATAAGAAAATCAATCTAATTTCAAATAACTAGATCTTATTCATCGCTGCAAAATTATTTACGAATTTCTAAAAACACGTCGCTGCGCCCACCCTTTATTAAATTTTCATCATCTTGTCTACATTCAACTTCACTATAAGCTCATTACTATCTATTCAAAGGAACAGATAGATTCACAACACACTAAATATAACTTAGTTTCTGCAGTTTCAATAATATCGAGAATTGCAAGCTAATGAAAAAGCGTTTAATAAATGCTACAAGAGAGAAAAAAGTCACACAAAGTTTTTAAAATGAAAGCGGTAATCCAATTCTTTTGTAGTCGTAGCGAGTCGCGCGTCACACGCATGGGTCGTAAAAACCGGCCAAGTGCGTGTCGGACCACGCACAATGAAGGGTTCCGTAGTTAAGATGAATTTATCCAATAAACAAACTTAACATTGTAGTTGAAAAACATGCTCTCCCATACATCGATATACGCCACGTTCAATTTTTCAATTGCAAACGTAAGATTGTAATAGCAAAAAAGTATTTTTTTTGTGATAGAACTACAAATGAACAATTTTCGGACTTTTTCCTTTACTTGTGATGTGCGACCTTGCTTCTTGTCAAATATCATGATTCTACGAGTACGTCAACGGGAAGTAGGTAGGTTTTGATTTATTTGGGAGTATTAAAACATATCGCATAAATTGCCGTATTTTTTCATTGCGTTGACATAGAAGCTTGATTTTTCTTAGAGCACCAAGAGACCATGGACCTACGTATTTGGTATTAATTTCAACTTGATACCTCCACGCATTCCTGAGAAAAAGGGTCTTGACATACTGACAGACAGACGGACAACGAAGTGATGCTATAAGGGTTCCGTTTTTTCCTTTTGAGGTACGGAACCATAAAAAGTATGAAAAGTTGAACAAAACATCCACTGTTTAATGTTTAATATGTGAGGAACATTCAGGAACCACCAGAAGATATTTACTTTGTGCTTAACAAAGGGGTACCCTGGGGAATGTTGGGAATTAAACATTACGTTGTTAGAGCACTAAATTACGGGGCACTTTGTATGATGTTTGGTTCATATTTGCGAGGGTTGAAAAAGGAACAGAACGCCCTCCCGCTCCGCCCAGAGCGGGAGAAGTTATTTGATAATTACCTACCCAAAAAAAATTTAAATGGAAACAATACTCTATTTTATGATAGACCAAAATCATTATAAATAATTTTTATTTACAGTTGCTAAATATAGAAAAATATTTTTTGATAACTTTGTGTTTTTTTGTTGAGATCATACATTCCGTCGTGAAATGGCTAAAAAGGCAATGAGTCAAGTCTTTAAGCAAATGCCACTGTCTTAAAATAAAAAATATATTAAATGAAAAAAACTGGTCAAGAGCGTGTTGGACTCGCACACGAAGGGTTCCGTACCACTAATAACTTCTACTTGCTTGTTTTCTGAACATTTTCAATTTTCACGGCGACTGTTGTGCACTGGGCGACACATGTTTGTATTTACCTATCACGTGAACAGAGCTAAGGCTCATTTCACATTAAATACTTCTGTATCTTCTCTAAATATTATAAAACAAAGTGGCTTATATATTAGTCTGTGTGACCGCGATGTTCTTCTAAAAAACGCAACGCATTTTGATGCGGTTTTCAACATCATTTTAATAATATATTACGGAAGGTTTGTGTGTATCATCATCTGCGTAGCTTTTTCCCAACTATATTGGGGTCAGCTTCCAGTCTAACCGGATGCAGCTGAATACCTGTTTTTTACATGGAGCGACTGCCTATCTGACCTCCACCACACTGTTACTGGATAATAAGATACCCCTTGGCAAGACTGGTTGTCAGACTTTCGGGCTTCTGACGACCCATAACGACTGCCAAAGATCCACGAGGCTTATGTGTTTAATATTTAAATTAATATTAACAAATTCATTAATATTTAACTTTTTTTTTATTGACATATTATTATTATATACAATAGATCACGCAACTTATATTTAATATTATATTATATAATAATACATATAATAATATTATTTTATGTTACATTATATTTAATATTTAATACTTATTTAAATTTAACTTAGATATAAGAAATCTTGGAAGTTGTGCGAAAATCGGTTGTCATGGTATGTGATGCAGAAAAACGAGGAAAATGTCGTGAGGAAAGTTTTGAGTATGAATTTCGATGGCTATAAGAGTTGGGGAAGACCAAAGAAACGATGGATGGACTGTTTGAAAGATAATATGGCTAGAAAGGCGACTAATGGAAAAGTATGGAAGAAAGGGACATGATGCATCGTCATCCTCCTGCCCTTATCCCAATTGATTTGGGGTCGGCGCAACATTACCCTGTCTTCCATACTTCTCTATTAGTCGTCATCTCGGTAGTCACTCCCTTTCTAACGATATCATCTTTCACTCAGTCCGTCCATCGTTTCTTTGGTCAACCCCTACTCTTATAGCCATCGACATGCATACTCAAAACTTTCCTCACGACATTTTCCTCATTCCTCCGCATCACATGCCCATACCATGACAACTGATTTCCGCACAACTTTTCAGTCACCGGTGCAACTTTCAAACTTCCTCTTATGTACTCATTTCTTATTCTATCCATTCGTGTCACACCACACATTCCTCTTAGCATTCTCATCTGAGCTACATGCAATTGCTTTTCATTCATCCCTTTTGTGGCCCAACATTCTGATCCATACAAGACAGCAGGTCTAACCATTGTTTTATATATCTTCCTCTTAGGTTTAAGAGGAATCCCCAAATAAATTGGCTTATGGGCAGGAGAATGATAGGGATGATAATAAAGAAAATCTCGTTGTTTTGAGAAGTCTTAAACACCGTGGGAAGTAGGGGTGGGTCGCTAATACATTTATAAGTACAGAAGCCTGTATTTGTCCCATTGCCGGATCAAGACCTGAGGCTTCTCAAACAGTGAAGGCAAGAGTATTGATACTTATAGCTTTTGGAAAATTTTAGATAGGGAAATAATTTGTTTAAAGAAAATTGACAGACACCCTACGTCAATGAATCACAGCTGTGATCTGAATATACAGACAATTTAAGTAGGTAGTCAATTTGCATAACACCCTGATTTTATCTTTACCGTATGCCAGTCGAGTCTCTGATCGACCTTGAGACATGCTTGAAAAGTGGGACTTCATCACGATTCCACAGTCCTTCACATTATAACTCGGGTATATCGGTAGCACATCAAGTAGATTTTGCTCTACTTACTTCTGTACATGGAATAGTGTAAAAACGACCTCACAGTGCTACGAGTACAACGTCCACCGATGTTTACTTTTGAAATTGAATCTGGCCCGTACAGTGAGTGTTAGCTCTTTTGAACAATTCCAGTAGTATGTACTTGCTCTCCATCAAAATAAAATGAGAGGACGATGCGAACAATACAAATAAAATCTCACACAGTGTGAACGATCTGTAGTGACCGTTTGATTACAATTGGATTAAATGTTTAAATATTGTTATTATTCTTTTTTAACCCCTACTGTATTTTTACTCTGGAATCCGGAACGCTGTTGTCTCCCTCTTGGAGGTGGGCGTTAATAGCTGCGACACAGTTTTGTAACTATTGTAGCTATTTACGTACGCAATCAATTTGTTAAATGTGTTTTTGTTCCAATAAAGATTATATTATATTAACTGTGAACATCATTTGGTTTTATTCGATTTAATTGATTTCTGTTCGGCCGTTTTGTGCAAACAAGAAGGCGCCTTAAAATTCAATTCAATTTATTTATTCAGTAACAATTCACATTGCGTTCGAATATTATCCAGCATGAAAGATAAGTATTAGATGCTTAAAATAACTCAATTTAAATTAGAAAATATTACTTGGATAAAAAAAAATCATTCAAACATAAAATATAAAACCAGATTATGTCAATAAATTAATAGCAATTTAAATTAAACAATAAACAAAATAATAATTAAAGTGTTATGAACACAATATAACACCATAGACAAATAATGACATGTCACTGTTTTAAGAGCACATTACAAAATCGTCTAATGAGTAGAGACCTCTTTCCAACAGGAATGCCTTGAGCCATGTCTTGAATGAGCCTGTATACAGTATTATATGATTTTTAATGCTAGCGGTAATTTGCTAAATATTAAAAAATATATATTTTAGCAAATTACCGCATTCCTGTTGGAAAGATGTCTCTACTCATAGTCAAAATACACAAGTAGGAACTATATTTTCATATTAATATAAATACTCACTCATTCTTATGGAAATAAATAAAGATATTGAACTCCAAAGTTCATCAATATTGACGAAACTTTTGACGTAGGATTTTTCGGAACATTTCTTAAGTATTTATGATATAATTAGTGCAAATAAATATTATCTACAACGATGTAATAAGTACCTATTTATGATTATTTATCTATTTTCAGTCGATAAAACACAAAATTACGCGCGTGGGGAAAAAAGGAACGAACGCCGCCATCTTGTTTTTAATACGCTTTTATTAGTTTCTCTTGTAACTAACGATGTAATAAAATCTTGGAAGTCAATTTTCATCTACTTCTAATCATTGTATCTCAATAAAACTTTGCGTAGGTATGTAGTTCACATGACAATACTATAATTTGGTATATTGGAGCTGATCTGATGATGGAGCCAGGAGGTGGATAGTAGAACTCTTCAAAGGCTACTAGTAAACCCTTCGAGTTTCGTGTCATATAATACGTTTTTATCAGTCCGCCAGATTGCACTTGGTGTTGAGGGTCTTATGATTGAACCAAGAGGTGGATAGTGGAACTCTTTAGTGGCTACTAGTAAATCGGTCACGTCATACCTTCGTTGACTTTTGACTAAATAACTAACTGAAGAATACTTATACTACATTTAAAAAAAAAACGATGTCTACTTTAAAAAAAAAGCCAAATACACGCTTAGGTAATTATATCGTAACTAATACAAGTCAATGTAATCCTAACCAAAATTATAAATCCTAAAGTTAGTTTGTTACGCTTTCACGCTAAAACGGCTGAACAGATCGTTATGGAATTTGACAGATAGGTAGCCTAGGAACTCGAAAAGGATAAAGGCTACTTTTTATCCTGGATCGCAAGCGAAGTAACGGACAATAGCAAATTATTTTATAATTAAAAAAAACACTATCTCTCTCCTTAAACGTTTTTTTTTGTTCTTTGCACTTGTTTCATGACTATTATTAAATATATTTATATAAATAAGTTTAATATGTTTTATGTATGTATGTATTTATTGTATAACCTTTATTTAAATGGACTACCTGCAGTATTGTGTCTCCCTTCTCCTTAATCCATCTAAAGATCGCTTTTAGCGATAAGACCGCCCATTGTATCACCATAGGTAAAATTTCTACATTTATATCTGTAATCTTTATGGTGTACTACATATTATAGAGTATTCTATTTATCTCATTTTTGTGCGTGATAAAAGATAGTTGTTTTTTTTTTTGGAGTTACTTCTTTTACAATGAATACAGTTACCCAGTTACTGGGTTGTGGAGGTCAGTTAGGCAGTCGCTTCCTGTAAAATACTGGTATTCAGCTGCATCCGGTTAGACTGGAAGCCGACCACAACATAGTTAGGAAAAGGCTAGGCAGATGATAATGATGACTCCTTATGATCCGATTTTCATATTTCGAAAATTTTAGGAGCAGTAAAATTAATACAAGCGCAGGCACCCTATCTTTTGCTTTCCATGTTGAAGACAGTTACGTAATTGTAATATTTTCTCTAGATACATTTTTTTATTCGAAAATCATGTCTTTTTTAAGGATAATTATAAAAACAAACAAGATTATTTGGCTTTTATGTCTAAAATAAATATTCACAGCAAGAAATTATAGTTTATTATCCACCCAGCAGTTTTTTTTTCGCTAGATCAATTATCACTTTAGATAGAAACGAAATATGAACTGAGACTTATATTTAGTTTCGTGCAGGAACACGATCAAAGAGCGCACGCGATATTCAACTTTATTACTGACTAGCTTTTGCCCGCGGCTTCGCCCGCGTGGATGTCGGAAAAAATGTCACGAGAACGTACTACCGGAATTAAAGTACACTGTGTTAATGCCGATTATAAACTATAAACTATGTTACCAAATTTTATCTAAATCCGTTCAGCCATTTTTGCGCCAATCCGAAACATAAAACCATCCCCTTTAAAATTGACTACCCCTTTCCACCCCGTAAGGGGTAGATTTTTTGACAACCCTGATACTCGTACACCTTTTCGTTTATTTCGGATCTTAAATATAAATACCGAGTTTCAAGTTAATCGAACCGCGCGATACATCCATCCATACAATTATTTTCCCCCACAAAATTCAACACCCCCTTTAAAAGGTAGTTTTCGAAAATTTATGCTTATGGTCGTTTTATTTATTAAGAAAATATCCGGGTCAATTTTCAAGTTTATTGATCAAACGAAACGTAATTTTGATATAAACTGTGTCCCCCTTTTCACCCCAAAAGAAGTTTATTTTTGAAAAATATTCAATCATGTGTTATTTAATTACTTTGGAGTTTATCAAGACGCACAGTAAAGTCCTTCCCTAAAACTTAAAAACCCCCTTTTGCCCCGTAAGGGTTACATTTGAATAGATCCAAAAATATTATATGTAACGCTTTATATTCTGTAATTATGAGGTATATATAAAATACCTATATTGTTCTTAAAACTTTAAAATCTCCCAATCCCCTTCAAAAAAAAAAAATATTAACTAACTAAAAATATTAACTCCATAGGTTTAGGTAGTTAAATAAAGGTAAACAAATCATAAAAAGGGTTTTTATAGATGACACTTTTTGTTTAAAAATACGTTGTAACTTATAACCAGTTTTTTTATTTTTTATTATTATTACGAAAGCTGCTTC
Organism: Tiliacea citrago; assembly: GCA_963921375.1. NCBI lineage: Eukaryota > Metazoa > Arthropoda > Insecta > Lepidoptera > Noctuidae > Tiliacea > Tiliacea citrago. The sequence continues at coordinate 18,596,224 of OY992796.1, forward strand.
TTTTACTACTGTATGTTAAACTTTATCATTCATTCTTATACTACTCTTCGTAGATGTAATTGCTTGAGCACAATTATTTAGTTAGATTTATATATTACTATATTATTTTGTAATCTGTCTATTGTAAAGAGCCCAAAAAGACATGTTCTCTAAACGTGAACGAAATAAAACGTTGCTAAATTGAAGAGTACAACTGTGACGTAGCATGCCAACTGAAGTGCCAGGTATTACGTCTAGTCGGTTACTTGACAGCTCTCTCGTCACGTGGGTTTTTTGTTTACCTTTATTTTACTACCTAAACCAACGGAATATAGGTTAGTATTCGTGCCAAGTTTCAGATTTATTAACTCAAGGAATAAGATTTTTCATTCAAACGAAATCCCCCCCTTTTCACCCCTTTAAATGTCAAATTCCCAAAAACCCCTTCTTAGCAGATGCCTACGTCATAATTTAGAGTTAATCAAGCCACGCAGTAAAATCCTCCCTTGTCAAATTGACTACCCCTTTTCACCACGTCAGGGGTCAATTTTCGAAAACTCTGATACATGTTATTCTTAATTTTTGTTGCTAAGTATTAATACCAATTTTCAAGTTCATCAAGCCACGCAGTAAAAGCCTCCCTTGTAAAATTGACAACCCCTTGTCATCCCGTTAGGGAACGGTTAAAAGTAAAGCTGATATATTTTATTCTTTATTTTTGGTTTTAAGTATAAATACTGAGTTTCGAGTGATCGGACCGCGCGTTAAAATTCTAATATATACAAACTTTGACATCCCCCAATCCCCCTACGGGGGGAACTTTGAGAAAACTAAAAATGGCAGTTAAAAAAAAACAAAAATGACATCTTTATAATTTACTTCAGTAAGTATTCGTGCCAAGTTTCAGGTTTATTAACTCAAAGAATAAGATTTTTCATACAAACAAAATCCCTCCATGCACCCCCTTAAAGGTCGAATTTTCAAAAACCTTCCTTCTTAGCGGATGCCTATGTCATAATAAGTATCTATGTACCAAATTTCAACCCAATCCGTTCAGTGGTTTGAGCTGTGTTACCAGTCAGTCATGGTTTCCTTTTTGACTACCCCTTTTCACCCCGTTAGCAGTAGATTTTTGAAAAACCTTGATACACGTTATTCTATATTTTTGCTTTTAAGTATAAATACTGAGTTTCGAGTTAATCGGACTGCGTGTTAAAATTCTTCTATACAAACTTTGACATCCCCCAATCCCCCTACGGTGGAAAGTTTTCCATTTTTAGTTTTCTCAAAGTTCCCCACTTTGAGAAAACTAAAAATGGAAAACTTTATGATTTACTTAGGTAAGTATTCGTACCAAGTTTCAAGTTTATCAACTTTATTATTTTTACTTGAATACAAAATTTTGCGAATGGACAACTTCAATACAAAACTTTATCCCCCGTTTCACCCCCTTGTGGGTTGAAATTAAAAAAAAAAAACAACGATTTACGTTGTATCAGCCAACCATAAGCCGAACTATTAGTGAATTAAACTCAAGGGTTGAAATTATAACTACACCGTTGCGTTAGCTTCCGACCATAAGCCGAGATAGTAAATTTAGTGATTTTTACATTCTAAAATGAAGGACTTTCCATACATAACTTCATCCCTCTTTTTAATCCTTCGGGGGTGGAATTATCAAAAACACTGAAACACGTGTATATTAATTTTCATTCGTCAGCCTAAACACAAAATTTAAAGATCCTAACTTCAAAACTGACGGACTTTCATATAAACTTCCATCCCTATTTTACCCCTTTAGGGGTGGAATTCCCAAAAATCATTTCTTATTCCTTGTCTACATTATAAAGAGACCCTCTGTACAAAATTTCAGCTTTCTAGGTCCAAGGGTTTAGGCTGGACGTTGATGAGTCAGTCAATCAGTCAGTCAGTCAGGACTTGTCTTTTTATTTATACCTATAGATGTGTTAGCGTTTAGCACATAACGGAGTGGCGGGGAGCAAGGGGTGGAATTTGCGTGGAAAGATGCCTGGTCTTAACTCAAAACCGTTACGTGTTTCTGCGCATCGTACCTTGCGTACCTTGCCCACGAGGGATTTCTCGGCGATTTTTGTCAGAATGTATAACATCTGACAAAAATGGCCGAGAAAAACGCTCCACCGTCAAGGAGTAAACTCCAGACGTGCGTCGGAGCTGATACATACAATTTTTTTTTCATTACATTACATATTACAATAATTGCACAAATGTTTAACAATAGCGCCCCCTATCGACGTCATTCGAGCGCCAACAGATCGCCTTATTTGTGGACACACAGCTACTTATCAAGCAAGATAATGAGAGGTCAGCTCGTGGGTACCAACCAATAGTGGTTAGTTTAGGTTTTTCCTATACATTCTCATCAATTCTCACGTTAAAAATATTTTTTTTTTTTATTTATAAGTAGTTTGTACATGGCATACAGAGTTGTCTTAAACTAAAATGTTAAAGAAAAAACCAGTACAACAATTACAGAGGTCATACAGGACTCCCTTTTCCTAAACTAGGCAGGAAAACCTGTCTGTATCTTAGGAAAGAGTATCCTTTTATAATGGGTCTTAGTGGCGGTTACAAAATAATTGGTACGTGCAGTGGGCGAACAAAGAAATTATATTTAAGGACAAAAATAAAATAAAATAAAATAAAAATAAAAATGCGCGTGTGTGAGGGTGTGTGGGTATGTGTATCTGGTAGTGTATGTGAGGGTGTGTGTGTGTGCGTGCGCGTGAGCCTGACGCTGTGTGTTAGTTTTTAGAGGCCCATAGTGTGGATGTAAACCTATCTCACTTTACTGTACAGTGGTTAAAAGCTCCTCGGTATCACCATATGTTAACGTCTGTAGCCAAGAATTAAGCTTGTGTTTTACCTCATACTTAGTCAGGGCGTAGGTATTTAATTGTTTGTGGGCTTTATTATAGAGCCTAGCACTTAGGCCATTAAACTGTCGTCTTGCGAAAGCAGTCCTACAAGAGACTGTTGGACATAAAGGAAAGCCACAACGCCGCTGACTGACTAGCTGCTTATTGAACGAGATCATAGAGTGCTTTCGGAGAATGGATCTTACGATGTACAACTTTCTAACAGTTAGGACATTGCATTCTGAATATAACATATATGTAGGGTAGTCGCGTGGTTTAAAGTGAATTACTTTTAGCACAGCCCTTTGAGCTCGTTCAAGCTTTAATAGCTCAGTTTTATGAGTTCCTCCCCACACCGGGATACAGTACGCCAGGATTGATTGGCACAAGGCCAAGTAAACCATTCGGAGAGTATCTTTATCCGCTGAAAATCTTAGGTTTTTAAATATGTATATAAGTCTTCTGGTGCGAGCAGTCAATGACTCCAAGTGAGTGGTCCAGTCCAGTTTTTCGTCGACGAATACACCGAGATATTTTATGGATTCTACCATCGTCAAAGACAGACAAGTACAAGCTTCAGTGTTTTGCGGACAGTTGTGGGCTTTTAGATATCCGGTTTCTTCTGCTGGTTTTGATGTATGCGGTAGAATAAAACGTTACTTTGAACTTGTTTTTTTTATAGTACTTGTGGCACAATTATTACGCTTATGGGGCATGCGGTGCTGACTTATAAGAAATTGTTACACTCAGCTTAGATTTAAGTAAATTATTATTTTAAAATTGTAGCGGTGTAATAATTATTGGTTGGCCATTGAAGCAAAATAAATAAATAAATACATCCATCAGCAAAAACTTTGCTCGAAAATAATTCCAACAAAAGGTTTATTTTAAAACTTTCATTGAATACCAATATTATTTACAGAATTAGCCCTTAACAATTACTTTCCAGATTGTAATTCAACGGAAACCCTCACTAAACACGCCCGAAACAAATTTAATTTACTTTCCGAAACCCGTATTTGAAACAATACAATAACCAGGTAATAAAAATAAACCGAAAGCCGAAAGGCAATTGAATTCAATTTCAAAAATAAAATGAAAACTGTTTGTATGAATTTGTTATTTTTATTTTATATTCTTCGTACGACCAGCACAATTGCTTTTTGGCGTATATACCTGTGTTTAAAAGGTCAAGTACCTACAGATGAAAAACCTATAGAGTTAACTGTTTAGTTTAGATACTGTGAATAAACCTAGTTTATTAAAGAAGTTACATGTAAAATCACTTTGCATGGCCACATATACATTGTGATACATATTACATACAAAAACAATTAAATTGCATACATACCATGATGGCCTAGGGCATCATGATATGTATGCAATTTAATTGTTACACAAGAATCTATCACTAGTAAGAAATAAGAACTTTATAGATAAAAACATAAAAACTAGAGAACTATTATATTATATTTCTCTTTTATTTAAAATTCTTTAATAGTAAATGTTCACTGCAATATTTAAAAACAAACAAAATTCAACAATTTGGAACTGAAGCTAAATAAAACGTCAAGAATAATTCCTATTTTCAGAATAAAACCTTCGCTGTCATAAAAATTATGCCTAGCAATAAGAATTACTTACTGGCCGAAATATATGAAAAAATAGCTAAAACCATTTTAAAAGGCATATTTATTTTTAGTTTTTTAAATATTATTGCCAGTTTGATGGTCTTAAAATGATAAAAACTTCTTCTTTATTGTAAGTAATTTCCTTAGGTGTCATTGTTGTCATCTAAAAAATAACAACATCAATTGAAAGGTAAACACTTAAAGAAACACCAGCAGGGCTAACATGACACACGCGACAATTACTCACTCTCGCGCGAGTAATTCTTGTCTATTTCTGTAACCTATCTCGTTTTCTGACAGCGCTCCCATACAAAATACTCGACTCGTTCTGTCAAACTTGATGTTTTCTCGACAAACCCTAACATGGCACGTATTTTATCTCGAATTTTGACATTTCAACACGAGATATCTCTGATTTTTCTGTCATTTACTCGTCCTCGATTTTGACGACGAGAAGAGTAGACAAAATTATGATACAAAAAAAAGGCATAACTGGCGACAGACGTGAAAAATTAAAACTTTGGAATAACATAATAAATACGTACACATGTACACAGGCCGCTGTGGGACGGCAGTCTGCAGCAACACGTCACATTAGCATTTCGGTAACGCGACTAACATGTTGGCGAATCGGTAAGCATGTCGGTAAAGCAGTTAGCATGTTGGTGACGCGGTTAGTCAGTCAGTCTCGATTAGCATGTCGGTGACGCAGTTAGCATGTTGGTGACGCGGTTAGTCAGTCAGGCTCGGTTAGCATGTAGGCAGATAGCACGTTGATAGCACGTTGGTGACGCAGTTATCATGTCGGCACGTTTTAATATGTCGGTGACGCGGTCGGAACGTCGTGCATTATTTTACGTGTCGGGGACGCTGATAGCATGTCGGTGACGCTACTGACATGTCGGTGACGCTACTGACATGTCGGCGACGCTACTGACATGTCGTTGACAAAGTTGACATCCTAACCAAGTCAGACTTGGTTAGGATGTCGGTGACGCAGTTAGCAAGTCAGACTTGGTTAGCATGTCGGTAACGCAGGTAGTATGACGGGAACGCAGTTAGCATATCGGCACGTTTTTAACATGTCGGGATGCTATTAGCATGTCGGTGACGCAGGTAGTATGACGGGGACGGTTTTAGCATGTCGATGACGTGGTTGGCAAGTCGTGAATTTGTTTACATGTCGCGGACACTGATAGCATGTCGGTGACGCTGTTGACATGTCAGTGACGCGTTTAGCATGTTGATGACTGGGCTGCTACAGTCAAGACCCATAAATATGGGTAATTGATTGACAGCAAATAGTTAATATCGGCACCTACTCCATATATTTTACATGATTACGGTCTGGAGCTCTACAGCATTTATGATCAGTGATGTGTATAATGCAATGGCCTGTTGGTCCCAGTCAAGACTCCAGACAATAAGTAAGTCCAGTAAGTCTTCAATAAGTTATTATCTAATCTCTCTAAGTTGCCTAGTGACCTTCTAATGTTTTACCCATTACCTTTGTACGGGTGATTGGGACATCAATGCTTCACAAGCATTATCTCAAGATACTAGGCATAAAATAATAAATGGTATCTCAAGATGGTGTCTTGAGCTAAGTATCTCAAGACGGTATCTTGAGCTAAGTATCTCAAGACGGTGTCTTGAGCTAAGTATCTCAAGACGGTGTCTTGAGCTAAGTATCTCAAGACGGTGTCTTGAGCTAAGTATCTCAAGACGGTGTCTTGAGCTAAGTATCTCAAGACGGTGTCTTGAGCTAAGTATCTCAAGACGGTGTCTTGAGCTAAGTATCTCAAGACGGTGCATGTCTTGAGCTAAGTATCTCAAGACGGTGTCTTGAGCTAAGTATCTCAAGACGGTGTCTTGAGCTAAGTATCTCAAGACGGTGTCTTGAGCTAAGTATCTCAAGATGGTATCTCAAGACCCATAAATATGGGTAATTGATTGACAGCAAATAGTTAATATCGGCACCTACTCCATATATTTTACATGATTATGGTCTGGAGCTCTACAGCATTTATGATCAGTGATGTTTATAATGCAATGGCCTGTTGGTCCCAGTTAAAACTCCAGACAATAAGTAAGTCCAGTAAGTCTTCAATAAGTTATTATCTAATCTCTCTAAGTTGCCTAGTGACCTTCTAATGTCAATGACGGTGTCTTGAGCTAAGTATCTCAAGACGGTGTCTTGAGCTAAGTATCTCAAGACGGTGTCTTGAGCTAAGTATCTCAAGACGGTGTCTTGAGCTAAGTATCTCAAGACGGTGTCTTGAGCTAAGTATCTCAAGACGGTGTCTTGAGCTAAGTATCTCAAGACGGTGTCTTGAGCTAAGTATCTCAAGACGGTGTCTTGAGCTAAGTATCTCAAGACGGTGTCTTGAGCTAAGTATCTCAAGACGGTGTCTTGAGCTAAGTATCTCAAGATGGTATCTCAAGACCCATAAATATGGGTAATTGATTGACAGCAAATAGTTAATATCGGCACCTACTCCATATATTTTAACGTATTGAAGACGTAAGTCTTCAATAAGTTATTATCTAATCTCTCTAAGTTGCCTAGTGACCTTCTAATGTCACAGTTTTACCCATTACCTTTGTACGGGTGATTGGGACATCAAGGCTTCACAAGCATTATCTCAAGATACTAGGCATAAAATAATAAATGGTATCTCAAGATGGTGTCTTGAGCTAAGTATCTCAAGACGGTGTCTTGAGCTAAGTATCTCAAGATGGTGTCTTGAGCTAAGTATCTCAAGACGGTGTCTTGAGCTAAGTATCTCAAGACAGTGTCTTGAGCTAAGTATCTCAAGACGGTGTCTTGAGCTAAGTATCTCAAGACGGTGTCTTGAGCTAAGTATCTCAAGATGGTGTCTTGAGCTAAGTATCTCAAGATGGTATCTTGAGCTACGTATCTCAAGATGGTATCTTGAGCTAAGTATCTAAATGTAGGGATCGTTGTAAATAAAAAGCAAACTTTGTAAAATCTTCTGTATTTTAATTTAAATAATTTATTCCTATCATCTTACGTCTTTCACTGTCGTCCGTCTTTCTTCTGTCTCCTATTACCATACTTATCTTCTAACATCCCTCATATCTTGAGTGTTGCCACTTTATTACCCATTCCCACATTCGGCCATTCTGACATTCATGACTGTCCTCAGGCATGCACTCACCAGCTGCTCACATACCTTCACACAATCATCAGTCTCTCCGAAATTTGATAACAACTTAAATTCTAGGTTCACTTTAACAAATTAAACTCGAATTACTATACCAATACACAAACACAAATGCGTAAAAAAAAACTTACTACAATTATAACACTATACATGTAAAATTTGAACACATCGTGTATTTATTTATTTCACATAAATAAAAACTGATTGCATCATATTGTATGCCATAAGAAATAAAAAAAAACATCAAACGTAAACGTGTTTTCTTTTGTACCCAACAAATAAAATAGTTTATTTTTCTAAAAATCTTACTCATTCATTCTTCTCTTTCATTTAGTCTTATTTACCCACCACAAACAACCGTCTCATAGTCTTACTCATACGTCGTTGGGCCAATTCTTCATACCATCGGCTGAACATGAAGTTTTTAATGGACCTTCAGCAGTGATGTCATCTTTCTCTACATCATAGCGGTCGTTTCGTTTGACTTTAGTGATCCTATAGGGTCCTAAGAATTTCGGTTTCAGTTTGAGTCCTGGACCGAACTGTGTTCTCCGTATCGCTACCTGAACGCCGTCTTCATATTTGGTACTTTCCTTTCTTTTCTTGTTATATGTTTTCCTGTTTTCTTCCTGAATTTTAATTATTTGTTTCTTTGCCCTATTTCTTAGTTCTTCTCTTTCTACATTGAACTGCTCTAAATTTGCCTGCTGCAATAATTCAATTAGAGGAGTATCTTCTTTGGATTTCATCTTAACACCTGTAAGTAACTCAAATGGACTGGTATTTATACTTCTCTGAAAAGTACTATTAATTGCCCGTTGCAATCTGCTTATGTGTTTGTACCATACTGACGTGTCTTCTGCACATAGCTTTGTAAGGGTTGGCTTAATAATACCATTAATCCTTTCCACCTGCCCATTGCCACGGGGAACTCCTGTTGTTATCAGCAAATCTTGTATATTCTCACTCTCGCAGTATTCTTTAAACTCATGACTGGTATAGGCAGTACCTCTGTCTGTAATAATCCTTTGTGGGTTTCCAAACGTCTGCTGTTGTATCTTGAGTTTCTCCAGCGTTTCACTGCTCGTGGTACTTTTCGTGGGGAAAAGTCACACAAATTTGGTAAATGCATCTACAATGGCAAGTATGTGGTTATACTTCTTCTTTGTTTCAGTCATTGGACCAACATGGTCAAGATGTATGGTATGCATTGGTTCACTTTCTTTTTCGATAGGGTTTAGGAAACCTTCTTGCTTTCCTTGCTTCTTAGTTGCTAGTAAACAGGGTATACAGGTTACTAAAAAATCTTCAACTTTTTTACTCACATTTTTTATAAAATAATCTTTGCTGATCAATTCCAACATCTTCTTCTTGGAGAAATGACCATTAAGGTGAACTCTTCTTATGATTTCGTCTTCCATACTTCTTGGTATCACCAACTTCTTGTCACCTCCTTTATAAACAAGACCATTGTCTAACAAGTAATCATCATATGGTTCTGTCTGTAAAATATTTATAATTGCTTTCAAACATTCATCTGCTTGCTGAGCCTTTCGTAAGCTGTCAAATAAGTCATCAACCACTGCAACATATGGGTTTCGGCTTAGAGCATCAGAATGCCTCATTCTAGAACCTTCTCTATGTTCTATGGTAAAATCAAAATCCTGCAGAAATAATATCCACCTGGCTACTCTAGTTGACATTCCTAAGTCTTTCTTATTTAATGTCATCTGGAAAGCTCTACAATCAGTTATAATCTTAAAATGTCTACCAAATAAATAGTGTCTAAACTTTTTAATACTTTCAATGATTGCCAATGCCTCAAGCTCATAGCTTGTGTACCTACTTTCTGCATCTGTTGTCTTTCGACTCATATAATACACAGGGTGTAGCTGCTGATCATCAACACTGCGCTGCATAAGGATGGCTGCATAACCAACGCAAGAAGCATCTGTGTGTAACTCTGTATAAAGTTTCGGATTAAATATTTTTAATACTGGGTCACTTGATAACCTTTTCTTAACTTCGTTAAACGCATTTCTCTCTTGTTTATTAAATTTAAAGTCGGAATCTTTCTGCAACAAATTAGTTAGAGGACTAACTATCAATGCAAAGCCTTGAATGTATTTTCTAAAGTACGATGCTAAACCAACAAAACTATGTAACTGTTTTACCGTCTTCGGCTCTGGAAACCTCACTACCGCTTCAGTCTTTTCATTGGAAGGTCTCACCTTCCCATCTTCAATCACGTGTCCGAGGTAAGTGATGCTTCGGCACACCAGATAAGCCTTTTTCCAGCTAAATTGCATTCCATACTGTGATGCTACTTCCAGTACTTCTTTAAGTCTTTCTACAGCTTGGTGTTCATCTTCTGCTGGTATTAAAATATCGTCGATAAAAATCATAACTTTTCCTTCTGCTATCAAATCTCTAAAAGCATAACTGATATAACGCATAAAATATTTTGGACATATCGACAGACCAAAAGGAGCTCTTAAAAATTCGTATTGACCACTGTGAGTTACAAAAGATGTGTACTTCACACTGTCTGTGCTGACTTTCAAATGAAAAAATCCGTTTTTCATGTCTAACACACTGAAAACTTTTGCTTCTGACAATCTATCAATGTAATCTTCTATCAGTGGTAGAGGAAACTCATCTTTTACCATTTTCTTATTGAGCTGTCTATAATCTACGCAGATACGGGTGGATCCATCCTTCTTACGTACCAGGACCAGAGGACTAGCATAATCTGAATAACTTACCCTGATTATTCCACTTGCTAACCACTCCGCTACCTGTCTATCCACTTCATCGCGCTCTGCAAACGAGATCCGCCGTGGACGCTGAGCTATAAGAGTCTCATCCCGCAGCACTATCTTCATTTCAATGGGAACTTCTTTTATTTGTCTTGGTTGGTAACCTTCAATGTAAGAAATAATTTGACCCTTGAGTTGTTCGCTACCAATATAACCCACACAATCTGAAACACACGGAAAACAGTTTAAGCTACCTAACCATTCTTCATCAATTGGCCTCATCCATACTAAACTTCCATTTAACACACATAACACATTCTTTAAAAAATTCTTGACCAATGATTACTTTAAAAGGCATACACGTCTGCGGCACTATATGAAATCCTACGTTAAAATATCTATGGTTATCAATATCAATTAACGTTTTAAAGTATCCCTTCGAAAACACTTTAGATGATCCTAAACCTGACATCGTAATTTTATTATTTACCTCACATTTCGGCAATCCTAATTGCACATAACACTCATTAGAAATTAAATTCACATCACTCCCACTGTCAATTAATGCCGTGACGAGTAGTCCATTTTGTAACTTAATTTCTTTCATAGGTTTTTTCGATAATTTATTTAGTTCGTTGTTGTTTACATTACAAACGTCCCGTTGACATCTTTGACCTATAATTTCTTCATATCCGCCATGACGTCCGCCAATACTCGATGAACCAATCAGCGCCTGCGTAGAAATGTCGTTTTGCATGTGGCCAGCTTCATCATGTTGCAAACCTTCATGCACAATGCTGCCGTCTGCGGCACTATTGAAAAACGTTTCCGTCGGTTGGCTCTGCTTGATGTTTTTAGGCTTTGTTGATGATAATGGCGTCAATGACTTTTCTTTCTTACAGTCCGTGGCTACGTGTCCAAACTCATTGCATCTAAAACACTTTCTGCCTTGTGTTTTATTAGGGCACTCTGACGACACATGATTGAGTTCCCCACAGTTGTAACATCGCGATCGTGTTGATTTTTTGAATGATGTCGGCTGCCTATTTTCACGTTTTTCTTGGTCAATTTTCCCTCTGATAGTCTCGTAAATCTTTAACTTTTCTTTGAGTTCGGGGTACGTTTTTACGCCGTATAGCATCGTTTTGTACACTTCGGAGTCCACTATACCATCGACTATGTATTGGATTGCGACGTAATTCTTCCCCCGTTTTCCCATTTCCTTCATCACTAGTAGGTAATCCATGCAAGATTCATTTTTTTGTTTTTTACGGGTGCTCATCATTTCATGGATCGCTTTCACGTCTACTGTGTCCGGAAATTCCTTACTTATTGCTATTTTTAAATCGTCCCAGCTTTTGTACGGTCGTTCCGCTCGCAGCCATAACCCTGCTGTGCTGGTGAGCGACCGTTGTTACCCATAAATATGGGTAATTGCTAACTTAAAGTTTAAACTTTAAAGGGGATTTGATAAGGCTTTTCAAACTGAATAAAAATAATATTTAATAAAATAATAGCAGAGCAACAATAGTTTCATCAATTATCCTCAAAGATTAACTTGAAGCCCATCTCCCATGCTCTTTGAAAGACTGGTGATTTTCATTTATTACACAAAATTAAAACTCGAAAAGCAGGCTTAGCATGATGCTTTCTATTTCTACTCTATTGTAGAATAGAAATCGCTTGTCTATCTTTCTTCGTAGAAAACTGTCAGCTGTCTACACAGAAGCGTAATTTTTATCTACTTTAAAACACTTCTCTACGGTTCTCATGCTAAGCCTATGGAACCAGGAATGGTTGGTTAAGTTTCTTTTAGTACTAACCTAATAAGCAATGTGGAGATATGAATAAGCAGTTTTTTATACATGTATAAGATTTTGCAATATCAGGTGGCGATGACAAAGATAGGGTCAAAGTAGGTCTAACAAAGTCTCCCGCCATTTGAAATACTTAATTTCAGATAATTGACTTTTAAATTTTAATGACGTAGCCTACGTAACCAGTCGTCACTGACGTAGCCTACATAATCCGTCACTGACAGAACAATAAAGGAAAAAAATAAAACCTGATTTGCATATTTATACTTTCGTACAGGGAATCCCCGACCAACGGGAAATACCCGCAACAATATTATGATATGAGATGATCGGGTGATTCCCCTGTTGGTTCGTTGGGGAATTACCTTAAGAGTATTGTATTAAAGTATTCCGAGTGGGGAAGTCCCTTCTAAGTTCTACGACAAACATATTATTAGGACTGTACCTGTGTAGTAAATAGTGGGTACCTACGTATTGTACGAGTTGCTTTTTGTCGTAATGTATTAAAATAATCTAGGCAAGGTTATTTTCAAGGCGCAACGGACTACGGAATACAAACTAGACTTGTTTGTGGCAATCCCGAAAATCCCGAGATTAGCCAAGTACAGTCCCGGGATTTTCGGGGCCAGAAATCGGTCGGGATCCCGGGATCCCGAGATTCGGGATCCAGGGATTGTATTCTCTAGCTGCTACCAAAAATTTCTCACTCATTTTCATTTGCGTGATTTTGTTTTGCATTTTAATTTCGGCATACCAAAGAAAAACATTTAATTTTAATCAAAAAGTCTAAAAAATACAAAAAAACTAAACTGAAAATCATTATAGTACAAACTAATTCCATGCGTAAAATCGAATGAATGAGCTGATGTGGCTATCATAAAAATTATTTGTTTTTAATCATTTGCTACATCGGTCTCTCGTTGCGAGATAAAGAACTGTCAAAGTGCCTTTTTCGAGATATCTCGAGCTTAGCGGTCATGTTAGTGTTTAGAATGGCGTCAGAATCGTCGACAAATTTCGACAAATCGAGAACGGGAGCGTTCTCGCGCATGTCATGTTAGCCCTGCTGGGATAAATTCAACATATTATTATGATACTCATCATCTGCCTAGTCTTTTCCCAACTATGTTGGGGTCGGCTTTCAGTCTAACCGGATGCAGCTAAATACTAGTATTTTACAAGGAGCGACTGCCTATCTGACCTCCACAACCCAGTTACTGGGTAACACGAAATCCCTTGGTAAGACTGGTTGGTCTGACAACCAGTGTCTTTTGGGCTTCTGACGACCCGTAACAACTGTCAAAGATCTACAAATGACAGCCGGGAACCAACGGCTTAACGTGCTTTCCGAGGCACGGATAAATCTTGGTATGAAAAGATGGTCACCCATCCACGGACCAACCGCGGCAAGCGTAGCTTAACCTGATCGATCGACCCGTGCGGCAGTTATTACTTAGCCATAAGCTATTATGCTACTACGAGTATTATCTATTATTAGGTAGTATATCTTAGTCTGTCTGCGCACTTCCGTTTGTATTTATGTACCGACTATCCTGTGACTAAAACTGATAATAAATATTTCTATTTCTTCCCGGGGGTGTCGTAAAAGGCGACTAAGGGAACTAGAGAATGAGCAGCAGCGTTCTCTAAACATTTTAAAACCATACTGCAATCGTCAACCCGCCTTCCAAGCGTGACGATTATGGTAACCCCCCCCCCCCCCCCCTTGTGGGAGACCTATGTCTACTGCTGGACATAGGCCTCCCACAAAGGTAAGGATGAATCATATCTTTTGTATTAACATTAAGTGAATGCTGATTTGTTTAATGTGTTTCTTTACAGCATATATATCTGTCTTACATTCCCTGCTTTCAGACAAATATATTACTTACTAAACAAAGTATGTATAAAGCTCAGTTTTACGAAGGTTTAAACCTCCACGTTTAATCAAAGAGATGGGCCGCATACGAGGTACAGTGAGGTACAGTTACGTACAAAGTGCTTGTAAATAACTCATAACGTCGACCTTACTCCGGACAAATCTAAATTTCCACTCGCTACCGCTAGACCGCTAGGTACGTATCTACATTTGTGGTGACTAGCAGTAGACGTACCTACGTCGCGAAAAAGCAGCCACAAAAATATGGCACATATTTAATGTTCAAACAGGGTTCCGTAGCCATCATGATAATTATTTATTTTAAAACACTTATGTTTACCTGTGCGTTTAAACACATTAATCTAAGATACACAAACGGCCACACTCGTCACATCTATCTGTAAACCATAATTATAAGGACTCCCGCAGACAGGTGCGACGCGATTCTGGTGGAACAATTTCCATGCAGTTTTCATAGATATATTGGTTTTGATATTTGTTTCGTGCGATACCTAACTAACCCGCGACACGCTACACAGCAGCCAATCGCACAACCACTGCGTCAACCGTACCGTAAACACAGTGACGCAGTTAGCATGGGTGACAGCCGGTGCGCATAATTGTGTCACCCAAGAATAAGAACCGGCCAAGTGCGTGTCGAGCCGCGCACAATGAAGTGTTTAAAACTAACTTAACATTGGGAGTTGAAATACATGTCCTCCCATACATTCCAACAGCAAATGTAAGTTGGTCGACTTTTCTTTTTAACTTCGTTATACACCGTGGCATTTTAATCGTCTTAAAACACCTTTTTATGAGCGCGGTGCGAGCCTTGCGCTCCAATCCGCGCTGCCCTTGGAGCGCAAAGCTCGCACCACGCTTATAACAGGGTGTTTCAAACTACATCATGCGTAATAATTAATAATATATTTTTTTAAATTATTCAAATGTTAATAAATGTTTTTTTTTACTTTTATGAATGTTTAGTATTCATTGGATACATAAAGTGGGCTGCCGTTGTAAGACGATTAAATGCCACGGTGTTTATACTACTGATTTGATTTTTTCCTTCTCTTTTTTGCTTTATTTAAATGATTTAGTTTGGATATTACAACGGCTTCAAGCCTTTTCTTTTATTTTTGGATGGGCAATTATCAAATTACTTCTCCCGGACAGACTCGTAATCGTGGCAGGCATTGGCCATTTCGGACCCCGTCAATTGGTGCTGACATCTGTTTGAGGCGTGCGTGGAGCACAGCGCCGTCGACCCAGGCCTGGTCCTTATCGGACGCTCACCGTCCGCAAGCCCACGCCTACGGTGGCCGGGAACCGGCCTGCGACTCCCAACGCCCGGGGCGTCTCCTGCGGCGACTAAGGGCGTGAGGGCGCGGATTTTTCCTCTCCCACACGCGTTCCGCCTCCTCCTTCGCGAGCATTACTGTTTGAAACACGTGATAGTATATTTTTTCAGGTGCCACTCGGAGCCGGCTGCCCCTCACGCCCCCCCCCCGCCCCCAAGAAGAATTTATTCATTGTAAAACCATCTAACTGGAATAATAAATAAAAAGATGCCTTTTAAAATTAAAAACATGTTAACTTTCTTTTCAATTTTTAAACGGCATTAGCTTTTTTCAACTATTTTGGCCAGTACCTACTTAGTATTGCAATTGCAAGGCATATTTTATGACAACGAAGGTTTTATTCAAACGAAAATAAATTATGCTTGATGTTTAAAAAAATATAAATAGTTTTATTGAAAGCTCATAGTCTGAAGCACAATGAGAAAAAGAGTGAGTTCATGGATAATAGAGGTAAGAATAATTCACCGGAGCATGTACCCCCAGTCTATTTAGACGGAGTATCTCTACCAAATTGGTGATGTTCTTCAGAAAGGTCAGGTGCGTAGTACTCGCAATCGGCGTGCGTGTATGACCAGATGTATGAACGTAGGCGAAGCAAAAGGAGTATGTAAGGAGCGTAGCAGGTGGCGTTCTATAGTTTCTGCCTACCCCCATGGGAAGAAGGCGTGAGTTTATGTATGTGTATGTATATCTCTACAACTTTTAAATACCTAGGACACATAGTGACTGAGACCCATAGTGATAATACAGATTTGCAAGGTGTACAGTAGACGTAAAAGTGACACTGTTCAGGGCCTACTGCCAAAGCTTTTACAGGAGCGCTCTATGGACCAGCTACACGCAGCGGGCCTACAACGCTCTTCGCGTACAATATAACAACGCCTTCAGAGTTCTGGTGGGGCTCTCACGTTTCTGCAGCGCTTCAGGCATGTTTGCTGACGCAAGGGTAGACGATTTTTATGCCATAATGCGTAAAAAAGCAGCAAATCTGATGTGTAGGATCCGGGGGAGCGCCAACGGAATTCTGAAGATGATATCAGAAAGGCTGGAGACTGCAGTGCTGGGGAGGCTTATTCGGATTCACGTGACGAGATGACGCAATGTTTTATGTTATTTTTGTTTTATTTGATTTTTTTCGAGAATGCTACAATACTTAAAATATAGTTTTTTAAGAATTTTGTTACTAAAATATGAACAATTTTTAATGATGTTGAAATAAATGTTTTTTTTTATTTTATAAATCTAACAAGTCATTTTGGCCTTGTACTACGGAACCCTGGATGTAAAAAGTATTAATGAATGAGTTCTGTCCGCAGTCCGCACCCTAGACTTGCTAATGAGCAGTCGTGTGATAAATCATCGCGTTGTAAGTATCGCTGTGTTGTTTTACAGTAAGACAAACTTTCCGGTCACGTCCGTGTCCCTCGGGTTTATAACGAGCTTTGACAGGTCAGGACGTCCATTATGGTCCCGATACAGTCGTGTTAACGAAGTTCTGAACGCGTCTGGTGGGGCCACAGTAATTCAGGTAGTAACATTAATTTATGAAGTAATTATCCGGTTTCCAAAACCTTATCGGACCAATCACAAGAGCTTAAGAGATAGATAACAGATTAAAAACTGTTTATAGACATGACAAAGCTTCCAGAGACCGTTAAGGCCTGGGGGTCTACTCCGAAGCGCTAAACGACGTTCGGCCGTTTTATAACTTCCAAAGTTTCCTTTTTTGACTTTGAGTCCTTACCCGACTTCAAGTCACAGTTTTGACTTTGGCTTATCTCTTCGACTGTCTTTATGTTTTTTTTTTTCGCCGTAATCAGCGATTGTTAGCCGTAGTAAAGAAACGACCGAACATTCGGCCGATACTTCGGATTTATATTCGGAATAGACCTCCTTGTTCAGATATAAGCGATATTGCCGTCGCGCTCGTCAGCGATACCGTCTCGGTACGCGATATCTCTGTCGCGCTCATTAGCGATGGTCCGCCTTCTGGTTAGTCAGTTTTATGCCACCCATTAGTAAACATGACTACACCGTAACTATGAGTGCGCCACAATTTCAAACGAACTCGTCCATCCAAACACAATGGTTCAACGACTAGCGGGGACGATAGGGGAGTGAAGGCTTGTGCAGACTGGCGCGATATCGCGGCCACGACGCGACTTTAGTAGCACAATTTCTTTGTCGCTGTCTGTCACGTCCGCGGTATCGCACCAGTCTGTACGAGCCTTAATGCGTTTGCCACACGCCGTCTTTCCGCGCCGCCGCCGCCGCCGCCTCGCTCGCAGGCGATATGGCCTACCGAACGCGACGGCGATATCGCTTACCGAATCGGTATCGCAACCGAGCGCGACAGCGATATCGCTTACATCTGAACAGGCCTTTATTCCGACTTTTAACCGACTTAAATAAAGAGGTTTTCTATGTTCGTCTGTATGTACGTATTTTTTTTAATGTATGTTCATCGTTATTTTAGTAAATTGTGGACCGATTTTGGAAATTCTTTATTCATTTGATAGAGTAAACTATACTTATTTTTAAAACTTACTCTATGTGGATGATGTTATAATAACTTTCTGTCACTGTTACTCGAATTTGTTTGGGGTAGGTACATACCACAACTAAAAACTGGAAAATAAAACCTTTTATTGAAGTCGGTTGTTTTCTGTTTTGTAAGTAGTTTAAAAATAAAAAAACCGGTCAAGAGCGAGCCGAACTCACGCACCGAGGGTTCCGTACGTATATATTTAGGATGTCGATGATTTCTCAAAAACTGTGCTATTTAGAGACATCGTTTTATTTTCCTGTAATCTTCACATAAACGTCTATCACATAGAATAATTTCAGATTTTTCTCTAAGCAAACTTCGGAGATAAGGGGGCGGTAAATGTATTTTTTTTTACATTTTACATCAAAAGTCGAAAACTATGATGCCTAAAAAAAATGTTTGAGAATGCGCAAACAGCGCTCTTTCATATGATAGTAGACTCCATTCGAATTTTTAAGACCCCCTTTCAGGCCTTGTTGCAAAAAAGGTATATTTTTTTAAATTTCTATCTTGTTTGCATAATAGTTGGTTAAACGTCATCTAAAACTATTCCAAATTTCAAGTTGATAGCATTAGGAGTTCTTGAGATATCCAGCTGTGACAGACAGACAGACAGACTTAGTCTCACCATAAGGGTTCCTTTTTACCATTTTGGTACGGAACCCTAATACGGTACAACACAATACAAAAACTCAGTCCCGTACGGTATATAGAATTACCCTTGAACGATATAACTGTCTACAGAAAGCATGGTTCACCGACGAACGGTAATACGAGAAAACTATTAGTCGATACCATTATTTAGCGACAGCACGTTTCGCCGAATAACGCTACATAGAATGAATGGTTGGCCGATACCAAGATTTGCCGATGTCATGGTTCGCCGGAACACGCTTGAACTAAATAATCCTTTATCGATAGCAGTTGCATGACAATGGCATGACAATGGGATCGTGTTGGAATGACTGCATTTATAAAAATAGCAGACTTGGGCCCCAGAGCGTATATACATTCTTTGCCAGATTGAATCATTTGGGTTAGGTTAGGTTAGAACAGTGACCATTAACGCGCGAAGGCGAGCGAGCGAAGCGAGCGTGCCGCGGCAGCGGCCGCCGAGCGCCAGGTCCCCTCTATTGTTGGCTAGCAAACTGCTATCGATAAAGGATTATTTAGTTCAAGCGTGTTCCGGCGAACCATGACATCGGCAAATCTTGGTATCGGCCAACCATTCATTCTATGTAGCGTTATTCGGCGAAACGTGCTGTCGCTAAATAATGGTATCGACTAATAGTTTTCTCGTATTACCGTTCGTCGGTCAACCATGCTTTCTGTAGACAGTTATATCGTTCAAGGATAATTCGATATACCGTACGGGACTCACAAAAGCTAGTGTTTTTGGTTTCAATTAGTGCCGTAAAAATACTAAACGATAAAAATACTAAACATAACTGTAACAGTTTCGTTTTTACTGACTTTCACAATATCTTGAAGGTTACATACGTTCCTCAATGTACGTTTCACTGTTAATAGTCTTCATAACAACCAAAATATAGTTTTCTCATAAAATCCGTAAGCACCGTGGCTTGTTACAAAAATAGCAATAATTACTCGTTAGTCAGTATTAATACCGCCACAAGCATGTATATCACATCCGTTGACATGATCGGTTTCCTGAAGACTACAGTAATAATATACCCGTGGCGCACTTCCTCTCGTTGAGCCATGTTGTGACTTATTCTTAAGACAAAGTTGCTGTTGAATAAGATACGTATTTTGAAATGTTATTTTCACACACAAAGTTATCGGACTGATAGCAACTCTGATATGGAGGGCGGTAGGACACTTGTGTACAGGGCGGAGAGCAAAACTTCTGCCGTCTCTCGGCAATCATTCTGTTCGGGCTCGGAAGTGTAGGCAGATTACAAACGGATGACTTATACAAATGTGGGGGTAAGACCTATAAAAAACTCGCACAGATTAGTATCTACCCTAATTTTCGTATCATTTCGTTACGATTTTTCGCTAGCATAGGAAACCAAGTCAAAATGGTCGATTTTACGGGACTCGTTTTAGTTGAAATTCGTAAAGACTGCTTATGTATTCTGACGTCATTTCTATTCGAGATAGTTTCACCCGTTCCATGCAATATTATTTGGAGACTCGTTACGACTACGAATATTAGAGTTACCTTCGAGAATTCAATCAAAATAATACTCTTTATGCGACACTGGTTCTATGCCCTAAGAACAAAAGTTTCGTAAGATATTGATATCAAAATCTTATCGAAAACTGATAGAGATTACATTTTTTTTTTAATTTATTTAGTTAAGCGATTATCCCTTTTATTTATAAACGTTGCTTAAAATTAAGTAATGATTAACGAGAGTTTATCCATACATTTTTGACGTTTAAGCGTCTCTTATCTTTAATCAACGTTTATAACTAAACTCCTTTATCGCGTTGTTAATTTTTCAGAATAATCACGTTTAAAACTTACATTGACTTTAATTGTTCATGTTTATTTGATTACTTAAATGAGTATAGTTGAATGTTGCAACGACCCCAAATAAATTGGGATAAGGGCAAGAGATTGATATTATGGCTTATTGGTTGATTCGCACGAATTTACTCGCCCAAAACGGGCGAATCGACACTTTTTAGGGTTCCGTACCCAAAGGGTAAAAAGGGAACCTTATTACTAAGGCTCCGCCGTCTGTCTGTCTGTCCGTCTGTCACCAGGCTATCTCATGATCCGTGATAGCTCGACAGTTGAAATTTTCACAGATGATGTGTTTCTGTTGCCGCTATAGCAACAAATACTAAAAACCAGAATAACATAAATATTTAAGGGAAAAAAAAAATATTTAAATGTCCCATACAACAAACGTGATTTTTTTGCCGTTTTTATAGATAATGGTACGGAACCCTTCGTGCGCGAGTCCGACTCGCACTTGGCCGGTTTTTTTAAATAATATGTTTTTTCTGTAGGCGATATGCATGAAGTTAATGTATTAGAGCGCACCCTCGATGTGATAGCGGAAGGTACGGTCCGACAAAAGGTCCCGTAAGATGAGCACGAGACGATCTGGCACACCGAGTTTGTGTAGCTTATACAATAAGCCGTTGTGCTAGACACCTGTCATGAACCCGCGCTGGAAACCGGCGCTTATATGTTCTATGATACGGTGAACCTGTTGTACGCAAGAATGTTAGGTTCTAAAACCGAACTGTTCATTGGGGATGAGGCCCTTCGTCTCGGCATAGTCTCTGAGACACTTATAAATAAGCCTCTCATAGATTTTGCCGAATACGTTGAGCAAACTGATGGGACGGTAACTGGAAGGCTCGGTCTTAGGCTTGCCGGGCTTCGGGATACCGATGACGGTGGCACTTTTCCACGTTTGAGGAAAAACGTTATTACTAAGAGCACCATTGAAGATGGTGGTCATTAGCATAATAAGGTGGGCTGGGAACACCTGGACCACCCTATTGGTGATACCGTCTGGTCCCGGGCTTTACGGGGTTTCAGACTCTTGATTATATCGTGCACCTCGTCTGGGGAGACGGGATATAGAGGACAATCAGGGTCTTCGACCGGAGGGAACAGACCAATCAGTCATGGTGTCCTTTTATATATAAGGCTAGTTATTATATTGATAACCTCCTACTTTTTTGAAGTCGGTTAAAAATTGCCAGAGTGCATCTCATGACAATTCCAATAAGACCAAACACGGGTATGATACATTGTTTTATTACGGAGTTCCAGTGCCTACCTTCCGGCTTCATCATCACATCAGTTTGATGGTACTATTTTGATCAGAACTATTTATTTAAATTTGCTTCGCTTAACTATCTTAATTCAGATATCTTATCGCCACCCGTGAAATACTTATCATCGAGTAGTTCCGGTGGCCATCTCTGGCCTTCTTCATCAGTTCCACTTCACCAAATTATACTTTCTGAATGCAAATAATTGACTTGTTGATGAAAATATAAAAATCGCTATATGTATGCCTATAATGTTTGAGGAGTTCCTTCAGTTACTCATGGATCCCAACATCAGAACTGGATTTTGATAAAAATGGGACCAATCTGGAAGTATATCCTTTCAAATAAAAAATAATTTTCCAAATCGGTTCATAAAGGACGGAGTTCTGAGGTAACAAAAATTTTAAAAAAAATTTAAAAAACATACAGACGACTTGAGAACCTCCTCCTTTTTGTGAAGTCGGTTAAAAAAGCATGGTGGCAGCAAACTCTAGGCTGGGGCAGGTCTGCCCGGCTTGGGCGGAGCACCGCCGTGTCCTCACGGAGGCGATCGGCGGCGGCGATCTCTTGCGTCCGGGCCTGGTTCAGGCCATGGTTCGGAGCGAGAGCGCATGGGAGGCCGTCACCTCCTTCTGCGAAGCAGTAATGCTCGCGAAGGAGGAGGCGGAGCGCGTGAGGGAGAGGCAGGGTTCGCGCCCTCACGCCCCTAGTCGCCGCAGGAGACGCCCTGGGCGTCGGGAGTCGCAAGCCGATTTCCGGCCAGCGTAGGCGCGGGCTTGCGCCCTTATAAAAAATATGGTGGCAGCAAACTTGAAGTTAGTTTTGCCATTGGCAAAAAGTACCCACGTACTTTTTTTGGGATTTAAAACGTCTTGTCACTTGTCACCCTTTTAACTTTAACTTTTACATTTGACATGACGGTGCAACAGCACGTAATACGATTATAAATTAGGGTTAATGATACTGTTATAATTAACTTTGAATTTCCTTTGCCTTGCCTTTGCCTTGCCTTTGCCTTGCCTTTGCCTTGCCTTTGCCTTACCTTTGCCTTGCCTTTGCCTTGCCTTTGCCTTGCCTTTGCCTTGCCTTTGCCTTGCCTTTGCCTTGCCTTTGCCTTGCCTTTGCCTTGCCTTTGCCTTGCCTTTGCCTTGCCTTTGCCTTGCCTTTGCCTTGCCTTTGCCTTGCCTTTGCCTTGCCTTTGCCTTGCCTTTGCCTTGCCTTTGCCTTGCCTTTGCCTTGCCTTTGCCTTGCCTTTGCCTTGCCTTTGCCTTGCCTTTGCCTTGCCTTTGCCTTGCCTTTGCCTTGCCTTTGCCTTGCCTTTGCCTTGCCTTTGCCTTGCCTTTGCCTTGCCTTTGCCTTGCCTTTGCCTTGCCTTTGCCTTGCCTTTGCCTTGCCTTTGCCTTGCCTTTGCCTTGCCTTTGCCTTGCCTTTGCCTTGCCTTTGCCTTGCCTTTGCCTTGCCTTTGCCTTGCCTTTGCCTTGCCTTTGCCTTGCCTTTGCCTTTGCCTTGCCTTTGCCTTGCCTTTGCCTTGCCTTTGCCTTGCCTTTGCCTTGCCTTTGCCTTGCCTTTGCCTTGCCTTTGCCTTGCCTTTGCCTTGCCTTTGCCTTGCTTTTGCCTTGCCTTTGCCTTGCCTTTGCCTTGCCTTTGCCTTGCCTTTGCCTTGCCTTTGCCTTGCCTTTGCCTTGCCTTTGCCTTGCCTTTGCCTTGCCTTTGCCTTGCCTTTGCCTTGCCTTTGCCTTGCCTTTGCCTTGCCTTTGCCTTGCCTTTGCCTTGCCTTTGCCTTGCCTTTGCCTTGCCTTTGCCTTGCCTTTGCCTTGCCTTTGCCTTGCCTTTGCCTTGCCTTTGCCTTGCCTTTGCCTTGCCTTTGCCTTGCCTTTGCCTTGCCTTTGCCTTGCCTTTGCCTTGCCTTTGCCTTGCCTTTGCCTTGCCTTTGCCTTGCCTTTGCCTTGCCTTTGCCTTGCCTTTGCCTTGCCTTTGCCTTGCCTTTGCCTTGCCTTTGCCTTGCCTTTGCCTTGCCTTTGCCTTGCCTTTGCCTTGCCTTGCCTTTGCCTTTGCCTTGCCTTTGCCTTGCCTTTGCCTTGCCTTTGCCTTGACTTTGCCTTGCCTTTGCCTTGCCTTTGCCTTGCCTTTGCCTTGCCTTTGCCTTGCCTTTGCCTTGCCTTTGCCTTTGCCTTGCCTTTATTTTTGATTGCCTTGTTGGTCTAGTGGTCGCAAGCACTACTGCTGAGCATGAGGTTCAATTCCCAGGTCCAGCAAAGTCTTATAATTGGGTTTTCTAACTGGAATTTTTCAGTAGCAGCCCGGAGTCTGGACTTGTGCCCAGTTGATTCAACATTGGCAACATTGCCTGAGTGACATGTCAAAATTTATTTTCTTCATATAATTGTTTTATTTTTATTTTTATTTTCATGCACACTTGTTTTCTCAACTCACTTTAGACATTGGCAGAATAGTCGACACCGGCTTTGCTTGCCATACAACAAAAATAGAATAGAATAGACATGTCAAAATTTTGTTCCGTATTTTAAATTTAGTTTTAATTATTTTTAAGTGAAATTAAGGTCAAATAATACATCTAAATATAAAAGCAGTACATAAGTATTCAGGATTATTGTTTTCCTGCAAATATTCATAGTAAAACACAGTGTTTGGTTGCCCACCGTTACCGGTAACATATCACGAACAACTGATGTTCAACCTGCGGATTTAAACGGGTATTGTTACTTTTATTTATTAATTAGTAATTATCACACAGTCGTCCCTTAAACTCTGTAACAAGGCATCGTTTAGTTCTAGAATCACTTTTCTTGGTTGATTTGGCAGTAGGCAGTGGGTCTAAGTCGCTTTGTTTACCTTTGTGTTAACGAAACTTACGTAGTGAATTTTCGTAATACTTTTAATCTATAGTAAAGTAATATAAGTATAGTAAAGTAATAGTAGAATACACAACAACAGGAATGTTGTTTATCGATTTTTGCATTGTTATCTTAAAGTAATACAATAAATAAAATCTCTAGGCATCCTACCCACTTAAAGAAAAGTAAAATCATGAGACAATAGAATCAATGTACTTTATCAAATCTAGTTACATTTCAATTACATTCTGCAGCCTACCTCATTTCTCTTTAAAGCAACACTTACTTCTCTCACTTTTCCTTTCATTTCTAGCTTTCACTTTTTTGTTGTTTGTCTAACTAGTTCTCACCGTTCTTTTAATTCTACTTTCAGTACTAATTCCTGAAACCATGCCTGTGATGACCCGTAAGGCTGCTGCTCAGGAGTTAGAGCGTAAATTGAGAATAGCCGTTCAAGATCTTGATGCTTCAAACAGTAAATGTCAACAGCTGTTACAGGAGATGGATGAAAGCGAGAAGGAAGGCGAGAAGGTTGTTCTCAAAAACACATGCTTAAAACGGGAGCTGGTAGACCTACATCAGAAAAATAGAATATACTCAGGCTAAGGAAACCAATAACTTGTATAATGAATTATTAAACACTAATTGCAACCCTCATTCCTTAATAACAATAGACCTTACTGAGGATTCTTTATTGAAACATAATAATAGTAGTTATAGGGTAAGTCAAAATTAAATTTAAGAAATATGCAAAACTAAATAAAATTATAAATAAATGCAATAAATTTAGGAAACAACAAAAACACAGTTCCAATAATATTAAACTAAGGAAAGAACGTGGTTTTGCTCATGTCATGCTCACTCAGATGTCTCGCTGATGGTGGCGTGTGTGTTGGATCATTTAGCTCCCTTCAAAATGGTTGAGCTGAATGGTGCTAATCCATGCGTCATATTCGTGAACGGGCGCTGTCTGTTGGGACTGGTCATCTCTTAGCTGTCACGGCTTATTTTTAATTATTTTAGTTTTGAATTGTTTTTTTTTATCACGGAGGCTTCTTACGTTTTGCATCGTTCTCACATGTATATTTTCAATAAGAATGATGTAACCAATACTTTGTATCAAATATTTTATTTTAAAAGAGTGTCCGTGGAGTTTCTTGCCCGTTCTTCTCCATAGGAACCTACTATTTGGAATGGGCAACTAGCTTCACATTTGTAACTGACCGACTTGTTGACAATTCAAAAGTGCCTGTAAATGGTTTAATTGAAATAAATGCTTTGAGCTTGAGTTGATGGCTCGCCCCCTATTACATGAGACTTAAACATAACCGGCGAAATGTGGGCGTACTATAGGTACACCTCTGCCCAACCCTTCGGACAAACAAGGCGTGATGTTATGTCATATTTATTCTTAAACTGTATAACATGTGCGACTTTGGTTCCTTATTATTTCAAAACCTTATGTAAACATTAGGTACAATGTTACATACATACATAAACTCATTGCACGCCTTCTTCCCATGGGGGTAGACAGAAACTATAGAACGCCACTTGCTACGCTTGTTGATGAAAATATAAAAATCGCTATATGTATGCCTATAATATTTGAGGAGTTCCTTCAGTTACTCATGGATCCCAACATCAGAACTGGATTTTGATAAAAATGGGACCAATCTGGAAGTATATCCTTTCAAATTTTGATAGACGCTGTATATACCGAACAGACCCATCGCAAATACAAGAAAATTTTCCACCCATTTTCAAATTCAGCAAAGCAAAATCGTTCCAGCTTTTCTATTGAAAAGTCCGCCTATATCTCATTTGCTATTCCCGCTTCATTTACCGCGACAATTTCGTCGGGCGGT
Organism: Tiliacea citrago; assembly: GCA_963921375.1. Taxonomy (NCBI): domain Eukaryota; kingdom Metazoa; phylum Arthropoda; class Insecta; order Lepidoptera; family Noctuidae; genus Tiliacea; species Tiliacea citrago. Next base: position 18,622,771 of record OY992796.1, read on the forward strand.
GCGCAATAAGGTGAAGTTTAGTTAGATTCAGTTATGTTCAGCTCAACGTTCAATTCGATAACTGAAGTTGGACGTACTTTGTATTTGCACAAACGCTACATTTCATCGTATTATTCAGTGAATGCTACTGTTGAATATGGGCTTTATAAACGACTTGTGTGGAAATTCATTCAAAGTTTTTGCATAATCACTGTGTTTGGCTTAATAAGAGGAGGCTCCCTATTTTTATGTCAATTTGCATGAATATTCTGAAACTGTAACACATACAAGCAAAACGAAACTTAAGTATATGATTTATTAGATCTTTTTCTTTCCATGTTGAAGACAGACCTTAGGTAATTGTAATATTTTCTCTACATACGTTTTTTATTCGAAAATCATGTTTTTTTTTTTTAAAAAAAACAAACAAGATTGTTTGGCTTTTAAGATTTTATGTCTAAAATAAATATTCACAGCAAGAAAATATAGTTCTACCCACCAGATATTTTTTCTCTAGATCAACACTACTTTACTTATAAACGTAATAAGAATTGTGTCTTACGCTATTTAGTTTCGTGCTCGAACACGATCAAAGAGCGCACGCGATATTCAACTTTATTACTGATGTGTTAGCGTTTAGCACATAACGTAGTGGCGGGGAGCGAAGGGCGGAGCTTGCGTGGAAATTCGATTTAGACTGCCTGGTCTTAAAGGTTTGTCATCACTGTATCTATGGTTCACACACAAGACCAAAAGAGTTCATATTGTGGAATGCACTACAATAAAGGTACTTATGAAATTTTCGCACGGGCTCCTGGCTTAATATAACAAGTCGCATGGGTCCTCGCTCGACCCGTGCGACTTTTAATATTTAGCCAAGCTAAGCTACGCTTACCGAGGGCAGTCCGTGGATGGGTGAGCATTCTTAACATGTCGAGACCCCTCCGTGCCTCGGAAAGCACGTTAAGCCGTTGGTCCCGGTTGTCACTTATAGATCTTTGACAGTAGTTATGGGTAGTCAGAAGCCCGAAAGTCTGATAACCAGTCTTACCAAGGGGTATTGTGTTACCCGTTAGGTAACTGGGTTGTGGAGGTCAGACAGGCAATCGGGCCATGTAAAATACTGGTATTCACCTGCATTCGGTTACACTGGAATCCAACCACAACACAGTTGGGTAAGGCTAGGTAGATTGAGTTTTCGCACTCCCTGGTCATCACCTTGTAGTTTTCGTTATAGGTAAGTTCAGTATAAAAGAGTTTAGAGAATTAAAAAGGACTCTCCGGTAAGTGGGAGAGCAGTGCTGGCCCAGTGGTTTACGAATTTAAACTTACGAATTTGTAGGTCGTGGGTACGAACCCAGACAGGCGCTTTACTTTTTGTCAATATGTTCATCACCACTGCTCTAAAAACGGTAAAAAAAACCGTTTAGTCCACTCTCGGTCCCTCGACCCCCAATAATTAATGTGTCCACTGGACCCCTAACTATAGTTTATTCTTTGAAGTTAGTTGATTCTTTCTTTAAATTAGGTATTTTTAATTACTATAAATCTAAATGTAAACTTATATTGACTAAATGGCTAATAAAATTGAACTACATAAAAACAGAAGAGACACACACACACACAGAGACAAACACGTCACACCCACACCCCACATGCACCTTGAACTCCACTACACTTCATACAAATTTAAGATATTATTATTATTCTCTTCCAACAAGAGTTTGCCCTATTAACGTAAAATGTAACTTTCGTTAAGCATTTCTTTGTTAATGTTTTTGATGATATTTTTTCCTCTAGGGGGGAGTCCCTGGTGTCCTGAAATACAAGTCACGGCTTAGTTTAGGCACCAGTCTCCCACAAATGAGAGTGGATTTTATTTTCCAGCCAAGTTTTAGTTTTTTCTCGACCTCCAAAGTACAGTTATCAGGTGCCGTATTATGACGTTTTAATGCCATCATGATTCCAGTGCAAGAGAGAGATGGATCTATACTTAACCGCTAGCACCATCCCTTTTTCGGTCTGGAATCATAATGGCATTTATACTTCATAATACGGCCCCAGTACCCTATAGTTGCATACTATTTAACTTCTTGTTTTTACTTTCTTGTTGTTGCTTTCTTTCTTGTTTATTTAACTTTCTTGTTTTTACCTTGTGGAACGCAAATAAATGAATATGAATATGAACTAAAATACACTCAATATATTTTTTATAATACTACAACTTTATAATTACTTAAATCATTTGCGTTTTATTAGTTATCAATTGATTGGTGCACGCACATGTTCTATTTGCAAACATGTCTGATATACCGACTAAAAGTGATAGCATTTAAAATTTATAACTTCCCAGAGAGGAGGACGTCTACTGCTTCTGGAAGGTCATCAATACCAAGAAAAAGTTTTAAAACGGAACATCATATTGGCGGTGTATTAATAGACCTACACGCCACGGAACTGTGACAATATTAGAAGTAGACTATAAGTATTCTCTAAAATTTCTCGTTTATTTTGTTTGTATATCAGTACCTGAATTTTCCCTTAAGTCTGTGCCTTACTGTTTGTTACTTACTTACCGAGCTAGGGGTTGAAAGTGGACGAGGTATGCCTGTCCTTTGTATGAAAGTTCAGTCTCAACCCCTGGGGGTCGAGTGTGAACTTTGTTTAAGGGTTGAGAGGAAACAATTATGACCAAATCTTTGTTTAGGGGTCGAGGGGCCGAGAGTGGACTAAACGAAAAAACATCGTGAGGAATCCGGCATGTCCTAGAACCAAATTTTAAGACATGTGACATCTACCAACCCGCACTAGACCCGCGTGGTAGATTACAGCCCACTCCCTATCGAAGAGAGGAGGCCTGTGTCCCAGCAGTGGGAACATTATAGGCTGATTATGCTGTTATGCTCCGGTAAGTAACAGCTGTCCAGGGAACATCACGGTAAAGGATCTGTCATGTTCCTAAGCTTAAGGCGCTGACAAGAGGCAAATGATAAAATTAAGTTTGTCTTTAACAAAAAAATTGTCAAATCTATATAGATTGTGGTAGCAGAAAAAATATATGTTATTCTTGAAAATATTTCTCAGAACTTGATTGTTACCAAAACACGTTTAGAAAAAGAAATCTCGATACAAATTAACGGTAAACTAACCATTTACTTTGAGTTTCAATACAACATATCTGTATTAAATATCAACGTACGGTTGGTATTTAATTAATAACAAGAACGTCTTATTTGTATGCAGAACTTGTTTTTTATTTTCGATTACTCAACTTATTTCTGAGTAAATAGATAATTACTCAATAAATTAAAAGCGTTGTGTCATCGCGCTTCTCTTTCTTTTGTATGCAGTCTGACAGTGATCGCGGTTTAGCTGTTGTCAGCGTCTTAATATTAAACCCGTTTATAACATAGCCATACTGCATTATTATATCAATGCACTAGGCTAACACAAAGGAACTCGCCTGAATGCTACGCCGATAAGCTACGTATTGTGTAACATTCTTAGGCTTTGGCGTAGCGGCGTAGGCAACTGTGCTACGAAGATTACTAGACGGCGCGTAGAAGTGTAGTTGGCAGCTTAAAGAAATATAAGAAAATGTTTTTGCTTGATACATAGTTTGAACGTTTTTCGACTATGTATCAATTCATACACGAAATCTCTTAAGGGGTCAAGGGGTTTAGAAAAAAAATCTCTATACAAATTAATGGTAAACTAACCCTTTACTTTGAGTTTCAATCCAAAATATCTGTATTAAATATCAACGTACGGTTGGTATTTAATTAATAACAAGAACGTCTTATTTGTATGCAGAACTTGGTTGTTTTATTTTCGATTACTCAACTCATTTTTGATCAAATAGATATTTGCTTCATATTTTGCAATATATTACAAGCGTTGTGTCATCGCGCTTCTCTTTCTTTTGTATGCAGTCTGACAGCGACCGCGGTTTATCTGTTGTCAGCGTCTTAAGAGCAGGCAGTCTAAATCAAATATCGAACGCAAGCTCCGTCCCTCGCTCCCCGCCACTCCGTCATGTGCTAAACGCTACTACACCAGTACTAAAGTTGAATATCGCGTGCGCCGAGCACGAAACTAAATAGCGTAAGTCTCAATTCTTATTTCGTTTATAACTAAAGTAATAATTGATCTAGAGAAAAAATATCTTGTGTCGGGATAATAAACTATATTTTCTTGCTGTGAATATTTATTTCAGACATAAAAGCTAAACTATCTTGTTTGTTTTTTTTTGAATTATCCTTAAAAAGACATGATTTTCAAATAAAAAAAATATTGGGAGAAAATATTACAATTACGTAACTGTCTTCAACATTGAAAGAAAAAGATCCAATAGACCGTATAATAAAGGTTCATTTTGCTTGTTGTGTGCTTGTGTCAGAATATTGATGGAAATTAACATAAAAGTAGGGAGCCTCCTCTTAATTTATGTGTAACGAACAACGAGAACAAATGAGCTTAGTAAACTTTGTATTACAACAAACTTAACAATCTTGAAATATGTTTTTTTTTTTGTAACAAAACTTAGATTGTCATCTATAAAATTAAAACTTTGCTTTCTTCAGTTAAAGTAATCACACTAAAGGCGAGTCAAACAAAATTTATTAACATTTAAGATCCTCCATCTTGTTCTTCACATTGAATAATGTAGGAGGTACCAAACATTCTCACTTAATCACTGTGTAGTCAAAAATTCAGGAGAATTAAAGATTAATTTTTCATTCTGCTGTCTGTTGTAGGATTTTCAATTAATAACAAGTTAAAATAATTGCAGCGATTGCTTATATAGGAAGGCAATATTTGCACTTTGTTATTAACGCGGGAGTCAGGTGATGTAGGCGGGGGTGATGATGTTCCCTTGACGAGGGAATTTAATTGAAACCACTTTCAGCACTTTTTAAAACGTTATATTTGCTATTTACACACACAATAGTTTAACACGAATTTAAATCACATACGTAAGGTTAGTTAATTGTACACAACACGGAAATACAGTCAAATAAGCATAAAGGATCATTAAAGAGTACACGGAAATACACAATAATAGAGAAGTAAAATAATCCTAAGCTATGATAACTTGACTGCCCTGAGCTATTTATAGAAAATTCGCGACTTGTAAAGCTAACAGTTATGAGGAGCTGTTACTTCACCGGAGACTTGTCGAAGACTGCACTTGCTGACACAATAAGAACTTTTAGAACTGTAAGAACTTTTAAGCGTTTAGAACTTGATGTTAATTTAATTTCTCTGGTATATATGGCTTTGGTCATTAGCGCAAGTAGCGTGTGGGCCCTGAAGGGTTTTAAATTTTCTTCCATACAATAATGCAGGTTACCAAAGCGTGGCTGGGTTTGGCCTTGAGTCAGGTCGCCACCTCAGAATCGTGTTGCAACTTGATTAATCTTACGCAATTGACAATATTATTGCGTAAGATTGATCATGCATGTTTCAACCCGAGTTTTTACCTCGCATTATTACGATCATTATCCAAATGATAATGTTATCAAAATACATGTTATGTTACAATGTTGTTATCATGTAAAGTGATACGTAACACAATCTGTTACAGCATATCTGACTATGGCATGCTATAGGTAAATAAAACATAGTTACAACTCATGTTGTTGTATTATCAAATCATGGTGCTTCGCCTACATTCCACCCCCTGTAACAGGGTTCAACCGTATTACATTTCTTGGTCTGTGGGAAGCACGATGATCTTAGCTACAGGCCGACGCAGGACCCCGTTTGTAGTTTTAATGTCTACTACACGGATGATGCCGTCACTCCCGTGGTACACTGTTTTTATAACTCCTTTAGTGCGCACTACGTTGTTTGTTATTGTCGGCACATTATCTGCCCACTTTTCGCGACGTTGCAGCGTTGGGAGATATTCCCGCAGCCAGCGCCGCCAGAACATGTCGGCGAGCGCGTTTACACGCCGCCATTGCCGGCGCGAGTCGACGTCGTCGACGTCGCCTGGTGCCATTGGAGTACTCCCGGACGCCATGCCCAGGAGCAATATGGTTCGCTGTCAGGACCACGGGCTGGTTGTGGTCGTCGTGCACGTAGCTCAGCTGTCGACTGCTCACGATCAGCTTGGCCTCTGTGAGGAGGGTGTAAAGGACCTCCTCACGAGGCGGTCGCTCCTTGAGCGTACTTCGGAGCACGTTGAGGCGGGTGAGTACACGCGCCATAGCGCGTTGTATGCGCGCCTTGGCGCATTGTATGCACACCACGGCGCGTCGCGTGCGCACCTTAGCGCGTTGTATGAGCGCCTTAGTGCGTTGTAAGCGCCCCATAGCGCATTGTATGCGCGCCACAGCTTGTCGCATGCGCACCATAGCACGTTGTATGCGCGCCATAGCGCGTTGTAAGCGCACCTTAGCGCGTTGTATGCGCGCCATAGCTCGCCGTGTGTGCGCCTTAGCGCGTTGTATGCGCGCCACAGCTCGACGCATGCGCACCACAGCGCGTTGTATGCGCGCCATAGCTCGCTGAATGCGTGCCTTAGAGCGTTGCATGCATGCCACAGCGCGTTGTATGCGCACCATAGCGTGTTGTACGCGCGCCCACGATGAATAGCGCTTGTAGTTCAGGGGTGGCGCCACAGGCGCTGTCGTTGCACAGACTGGCTGGCTGCACTCGGGGTCTGCGTTCATCGCCTTGGACTCGCGACACGCCAGCTGCTGCTCCTGTGGACCACGTGGAAAAGAGGGGCCCGAGAGCCAACCTGCATGGCTATCGGGCCAACACAACCTGGTCGCTCGGACAGCTGGGTCGTTCCCCCAGGGTACCCAGCGCCAGTTGCCTCTAGGCGGTGCTACTCGCGCTTTCCCTAGCTTCATGACAATCTCCCTCTGTCTTACGGAGTTATTGCCTACTGGGTGTATGAGCGCAGGGTAACCTAACTTCTTATTGGTCAGTGACCTTATCGAACCTAGGGTCGCCTCTATTGTGCCTATTCCCTGTTTAAGGGCCACTATGTTAGGCACGTTAATTGCTGTGCTAGGTGATGAGGCTGCACCTAGTTTTACGGAACTTGTTTTATATTTATATGGTTCCCTGTGGGGCTTCGCGCCTCGCCACAAAAATAATCGAGCACCTTGACCTTTTGCCCTAATTCGTACCTTTAGGGACTTGTCAGCGATGCCGCCTGAAAAGGCTATAGGGCCTATTCTAGATTTTATTAAAATACTAGATTTTGTTAATAAGTCAGGTCCGGTCGGCAGGTTGTAACTGAGGCACGTTCTATCGGTACCGTACAACCTCTGCCGGGCCTGATTGTAATTGTTAGGTAATTGTGTGTCATTTTGTTTCCACAATATACCTACTTCACATTGCGACTTATCTGTGGTGTGATGGCTAGTGCTGTCCGACACTTGTACCGCCTTTTCAACATCCCTACGTTTGCGCTTATTTTCTGAAATACCTATTGACTCTAGCTCAAACTGTGACCTAACTGAGTTATGTAAGTCAGGGAGGGAGACTGTCATGCAATTGACTATTTCATCAGAACTAGAATTATTGAATGGTCCATGTATGACCCAACCTAATCTAGTAAGTGAGGCAACTGGCTTACCGGATCGTCCCTGGCGGATGTCCTGGCTGACGAGTAGCTCCCAGTTGTCCTGCCCGAGGAGCAGCAGCGGCTTCGCGCCCCTCATCTCCACGCAACCCAAGTCGCTGAGATGGGCATTGTCGCCTATCACTGAGGCGGACACTGTCTGCGTTGGTAGGTTTATGTCTACCATTGTGTGACACTTTATTTTGTGGCACTGACCATTGGGCCCCTTTACGCGCACTTGTACCATTCGCGAGGTTAGGTCCGTCACTCCGTGGCCGCCCGCGGTGTTCAGCGAAAGAGGTACACACGGACCCTCTAGGTCGGTAGCGAGAGAACTGTCTATCAACGATACCGTCGCACCATCGTCTAATAATGCGTAACATTGTTTATTGTCGCTGATTGATACCGGCACTATTTTTAATAACGCGGTTGCTCGCCACTCTCCTATGTTCGTGATGCTTTCTGTTTTCTCGGTTTTCGGCTGTTTATCCTCCTTCGGCTGCTTGTCCGCGTGCAACAACAGGTGATGCCCGTAGCCGCACTTTTCGCATCTACTTGCGCGGCAAAACCTCTTAGGGTGTTTTCTCACCAGGCACTTGAAACACGTGTTTTTATCTTTGATTGTGTCCCAACGCTGTTGCACTGTCAGCTTTTTAAACTGTTCACACTCTTCAATGGTGTGTTTCTTTTGGCATATTATGCACTCTTTCGGTGCGAGGGATTCGTCACTTTGCGTGTTCACCTTTTGAACCCACGGTGGCCTGCTGGCAGCGGGGCGTGCATTGGTCACTGGTCGGGTTTGACCGGCGCCATGCTTTTGTTGCTTCGCAAGTTGTTTGGGTGGACTCGACTCGAACATGTTAGCTTGCGCGTAGTATGATGCCGAGCGTGTCAGGTGTGTCAGGAATTCCGAGAACATTTCTAAGTTCGGTGACACTCTTAAATCCACCCCCTGCGCGTTATCTAGGCCCATCGCAAAGTCACCGTACTTCGTACGTTGTACCGGTGTTAACTTGCTCAGCAGGTCACTCACTAATTGTGGGTTATTTATGTAGCCCTCTGCGTGTATGTTTTTTAATAATGATACACAATTTCTTACTGTAGAAGAGAATTTACCTAGCTCCCGGCAACTCTCCGTCACTCTAGGTAAATCTCGTACTTTCTTCAGTACGCACTGTAGCACTAAGGTCGGGTGACCAAACTCGTCCTCTAACGCACGCATTATATCAGTGGGATCCGTCGACGTCCTTAATAAATCCTCCACTGATATCTTTGCCTCGCCTTGTAATGAGGTTTTTAACCGTGCTAAGTTTTCATGCGCTTTAAATTCGTATTGCCGGGTCGTATCCCAATACATATTTCTATAAGATATCCAGTCGGATGGGTCCCCATTAAAATATGGCAATTCGTAAGCTTGTCTTGGTACCGGCCGTGGTCGTGCCATGCTTGAGATTGCCTCTGCCAGTCTGTCGATTTTGCTGTCTCTGTCTCCCGACGATTCTCGCCGTCTCTCTCTTTCACCCGCTCCGTACTGCGTCTGCCGCCGTGTATCCGACTCAAGTGTTGATACTTGAGGTACACTTGCGACCGGAGTGGTAAAGACGGGATAATATTCGGGTAGACGAAATCTCACACCTTCTGTTGACACTGGCACGTATGATGGCGTACTCGGTACCGTTATGTTACGTAACGGTACTGGCTCAGATGCCCTTGTTATACGCGACACATTTTCATTAGGCACTGACGACGCACGGTATGTATTCGGTACGCGATTCACTCTACTTACAGTTTCAGATGGTTCACGGGGCGCAGCCATTTCAGTGGTCGCGCCTGACACAGCCGGTGTGCGCAATACTTCGTTCAATTGCGGCACCTGGGGCGTTGTATTCACCCACTCTTCCACGCGCTGTGTCGTACTCACATCTGAGTGAGAGTCATCGCTGTCAGCAGCCGCCTCTATTTCGGCGATGTCAGCTTCTAGTCTCTTTTTGACTAAGTTCTCCTTCATTTGCACCAACTCGCGCTCAGCTTCGTATTCGACTCTTTTCCTTAAGTAATCGACTCGGCTATGTTTAGACGAGCCTTTGCTTCGCGGCGATCTATGTCGGTCTTTAGTGGCTGTCTGTCCTCCCTGTGGTCCCTCTGGCGTACTCCTACTGAAGTCGACTACTCGACCACCCGTCAGTGGGATATTGAGGGCAGACGTGGATGCCATCGTTGGTGCAACAGACGGTGACTCTGGTGCCCTTTCGGTGGTCACACCTGAGTCAGAGACCATCTCTTGATGTCTACGAACACTCATTTCCTCCGTTAGCTTACGTAGTTTACTGCGTGTGGTTATTTCGCTCCTTAAACTCATTATTATGTGGTTTTTTACTTAATTTATTATTTATTATTATTTATTAATTCCCTCTAGTTGAACCTGATCCGGCTCGACAGGACCAAAATGTTATTAACGCGGGAGTCAGGTGATGTAGGCGGGGGTGATGATGTTCCCTTGACGAGGGAATTTAATTGAAACCACTTTCAGCACTTTTTAAAACGTTATATTTGCTATTTACACACACAATAGTTTAACACGAATTTAAATCACATACGTAAGGTTAGTTAATTGTACACAACACGGAAATACAGTCAAATAAGCATAAAGGATCATTAAAGAGTACACGGAAATACACAATAATAGAGAAGTAAAATAATCCTAAGCTATGATAACTTGACTGCCCTGAGCTATTTATAGAAAATTCGCGACTTGTAAAGCTAACAGTTATGAGGAGCTGTTACTTCACCGGAGACTTGTCGAAGACTGCACTTGCTGACACAATAAGAACTTTTAGAACTGTAAGAACTTTTAAGCGTTTAGAACTTGATGTTAATTTAATTTCTCTGGTATATATGGCTTTGGTCATTAGCGCAAGTAGCGTGTGGGCCCTGAAGGGTTTTAAATTTTCTTCCATACAATAATGCAGGTTACCAAAGCGTGGCTGGGTTTGGCCTTGAGTCAGGTCGCCACCTCAGAATCGTGTTGCAACTTGATTAATCTTACGCAATTGACAATATTATTGCGTAAGATTGATCATGCATGTTTCAACCCGAGTTTTTACCTCGCATTATTACGATCATTATCCAAATGATAATGTTATCAAAATACATGTTATGTTAAAATGTTGTTATCATGTAAAGTGATACGTAACACAATCTGTTACAGCATATCTGACTATGGCATGCTATAGGTAAATAAAACATAGTTACAACTCATGTTGTTGTATTATCAAATCATGGTGCTTCGCCTACAGCACTTACCATTAAAAATAAATGTTTTTTAATGACATAACATGAAATAACCTAATATCACGCCTGTAATCCCCGAAGGGTTAGGCAGAGGTGTACCTGTAGCAAGTACACCCACATTTCGCCAGTCATGTTTAACTTCCATGTAATATGGGACTGGCCTATTGCCATCAACTGGGCACAAATCTAGACAGAAAAACCCAATAACACTTTGCCCGACCCGGGAATCGAACCAAGGACCTCCATGTTCAGCAGTAGCGCTTGCGAGTCTTGCGGCCACTAGACCAATGAAGCAGTCATTAGCAATTAGTCATGGACAATGGCAACATTTGGCTTAGATTTATAGTTTTTCACGCAATCATCATCTGCCTAGCCTTTTCCCAACCATGTTGGGGTCGGCTTCCAGTCTAACCGGATGCAGCTGAATACCAGTATTGTACATGGAGCGACTGCCTATCTGACCTCCACAACCCAGTTACTGGGTAACACGATATCCCTTGGTAAGACTGGTTGTCAGACTTTTGGGCTTCTGACGACCCGTAACAGCTGTCAAAGATCTACAAATGACAGCCGGGACCAACGGCTTAACATGCTTTCCGAGGCGCGGAGGAATCTTGGTATAGAAAGCTGAACCTGATCGATCAACCCGCGCGGCAGTTATTATTTAGCCACAAGCACAATATTTTTCTGAAATCGGTTTTCATCTTCTCTTGTCCTAGTCCTGGATGTGTATTGGCTGATTTGCCAAAAATAAGAGTAATAATAAAATAATAATATAACCTAGACTAAGGTCAAGCGCAAACCCATCCCAAATATTGAAGATGAAATATTGAAAATGCTGCAGAGTTTTTTTCTGTTTTTCTGAAACGAAAATCTATGGAAAGTAGTGCCAATTGCCACACCTTTGCCAAACAGTGGGACATTATCGGTTGAAAATAATAAGTTTTCCATGAAATTTACTGTACGGTCTTAACGATAGCTAAAGAACAAGAATTACAGTTGTATCCCAAAATACAACTTGTACTTCTTGTTCTTTAGCTATCGATTCGTCCACATTCTTGTTTGAATACGACAGTAATCAGTATGCATCATGCATCGTATGCTAAATGAACGCGCACCTGTTGGCGATGCAATATCCTGGGTATTCATACTCGCATGATAAATATCTACATTCGTGAGATGCGGTTATAAAAATATCACCGTGAAATCTTAGATGAAGTGTGCATGATGAAGGGCGCTGTCATGTTGGTGATTGACACTATCGACAGCTCACTTTAATTAAGCTCACCTAATTAATATAATACACGAATACTAGCGATATTGCATCGCTGACCGGTGCGCGTTCGTTTCGCATACGATGCATACTGAGATTTTACAGAATTGATCGGCTGGTCTTATCGGACAGTAAAGGTCAATGTTAGCTATATGACTTCGCCAGTTGATTGCCGTTTCATGTTCTTTCAAAGACTAGGATGTGGTGGAAGTTGCCTGGGAATTTTGAGGGTTCTCTTGTAACTTTTTAATTTGTGTGTAACTTTTCTTTTTTAAACTGAGAGCTGATTTTTAGGGTTCCGTACCCAAAGGGTAAAACGAGAACCCTATTACTAAGGCTCTGCCGTCTGTCTGTCTGTCTGTCCGTCTGTCACCGGGCTGTATCTCATGAACCGTGATAGTTAGACAGTTGAATTTTTCACAGATGATGTATTTCTGTTGCCGCTATAACAACAAATACTAAAAAATAGAATAAAATAAATATTTAAGGGGGCTCCCATACAACCAACGTGATTTATTTGCTCGTTTTTGCTCGATATTGATAATGGCAAAAGATAGACGCTTGAAATTTTAGTTATATATTCACTTTAAAAATAAATAATCAAATTAAAATAAAACAAATATTTAAGGGGGGCTCCCATACAACAAACGTGATATTTTTGCCATTTTTATAGATAATGGTACGGAACCCTTCGTGCGCGATTCCGACTCGCACTTGGCCGGTTTTTGATTATTTAATTTTCAATTTCAATAAATGTTTGTTTATGATTTCTATTTTGCCTACTCTATAAATTACACTTTATTTTTTGGTAGCACAGCTTTCGTTTTTAATATACGATTTTTAATAATAGGTAAGTATTCGGTAGACGCGTTATTTTTAATTATAAGTAAGTACCTAAAGTTCGTTTTTTAATCTCAGATAGTAATTTGACAGGTGCTAATGTCAAACGCCAAATTGAAAAAACTTACAAAAAAACATTTAAAATGTCATTACTATCTGGGATTAAAAACGAACTTTACTTTGGAGAGTTGAACCCCTAAACTAATTTAGTACAATTTAATTCTAGCGTGAGATAGTTTATACCAACTTAAGGTAATAAACAAGACATTTATGTATGACAAGTACAACCCTACCAGACCGGTCTTATTCAGCGACTTGTTGAACAAACTACACGAACTCATAACTATCGTCTCACATGAATTATTCTGAAGTCTTGTAAAGTATACTTTATGTAATTTCTACTTGAGCACGTGCAGTCCGTTGCACTGAGACACCCGAGTGCATCAACCTGACACAATGTGGGCCGAAGCGGACGCACCGATACGCAGCGGCCCGCAGCGACCCATGACAGCTTTGTGCGCTGCAACCTGATGCCTGCGGCTACAGATACCTGTGTCCGCCCTATTATTTGTGCTGCATTGTCTTAGTAACAATTCTACGACGTATGTGGTATTGGCTAGATAAATGTATTTGCGGAGGATCTGAGTTTTGGATTGTAATTGGACAGGTACAAATGGCATTGACGATGTAGAATTTAATAGCAACATAAAGTTTCGTTTTCCCCGTTAATACTGTAATACTGAGTGTTTATTTCAATATAGTAAATAGTCAAAATCAAAATATTTCATTTCATATAAACCTATATGGGCACATATGAAACGTCAGAAGCTAGGTGCACGGTTCCAATTGGTCGTTTCCTATGGAGAAGAGCCGGCAAGAAACTCCACGGTTACTTTTAAAAATAATGGGCTTTTACAATGTTTTCAAGTTACAGTGTTAATAGGTATGGGAGGACAGTATAAGTCCGTCAACAAGTAGTTAACAAAATAGAAAACGGTGTACAAAGCTAGAATCTATTAAGCCTACAACGTTCTCACATTCACAATTAAAAAATAATTTTTAATTATATTTTAATAGTCAATCAATCAATCAACTTTATTTTTTTCACCACAATATACATGTTATTTTACATTGGTCAGATTTGACAATGATACACAATTCAGTAGGCTTACTCTCGACACTCAATCTCAATCGGAATTGGAAATTGGCATCGAGATCTTGTTATTTGGCACTCTTGAACGCTACACCAGCTCACGATTGGAATCGTATTAGGTGGATTTTTTTGGAACTAAATTAAATCGATATAAAAAAAAAATTGCGCAGTGGTTAAAAAAAAATCCTGTATTGAGTTTAGAAAACGTTCGGCTGTGTATTATATCGATTTCCCCATACTATTCATAATTAGCCAATAGCAAATCTTCAGTTAAAATTGAAGTACGCGTCAATAAGGTTTACGTTCTATGGAGGGATCATAACAAGGCGTTGCTAAATCAAACATCATTATGTGTCTGCGACTTTTCTTCGAAGTTGAAAACTTCGAAAAAAAGTCGCGGATGCAATTTCTGTGTTAGTGAAAAACAAATTTTAATAGGACTCATTATAAAACATAATAATATAGTAGAAAAAAAAAAAAAAAAAAAAAAAAGCATATACTGCGTTCGGATCTCGCTGCGGACGGTCGTGTTGTGTGCTGCTATCGGTGTGCTCCCGCCCTCCTGCCGCTCTCTCGTGCCCGATATTGTTACGCTTGCGTAACGCTCTCGTAGTCGCCCCGACTACATCCGATCGTCGATTGATTGGGTCGATTAATTTATTAATCAATCCAATCGAAAGACCTGGATCACAAAAATTGTCTTTTTCAAGACAGGTGTTTCTATAACAGGAAAACGTTATTAAATTCATTAGGCCCCTTCTGGGTAAAACCACAGTTTCGTGGTCCTCGGTGGATACCTTACGGTGCCAACGAAACCGAGTGGGGTGCTGACCCAAGCGCACCCGCCGAACCCCCTCAGGGAGAGGCAATAATTTGGACGGGTCCCAGAGTTAACCGGCCTTGGGGGATCTCCTAGTCGGCTCTGGTGACAGTTTTCCTCCCACAGCGACTCACCTAGTGTCTTTAGGGTGTGTCTACACCCTTCGCGCTAGACCAAATAGGGCCCCCTTGCACAATAAGATTGGCAACGGGATCACAAGCTCAGGGCTCACCACAGGTACTCATCCTCCCTGTCTACACCCGACAGGGAGCGAAACTCATCCCCGGGCCAATCCACCCGGGGAGTTAGGCGTAGGGCCACGATAGGCTTCATTTTCTTGTAGTGGAGTCCGGCTCCAAAATTCCTCCGATAGGATCCCCCCTCTCGGTAGAATGGAGGACGACCTCTTACTGACGTTCGTCAGAGAGGTCCTCCTCAAGGACCAAGACTTCCTCAGGAAGTACGCTTCCCAGATTAGTGGGTTGAGGGCTACGCCATCAGCGAGCCTCTCACAATTCAGCGATGCGCTCGCTTCAAACTCAGACGACTCTGACTCACAGAGTCGTTCGGAAAGTCCGATAGTGTCGATGGACACCACCGCCCCCGCGGACAATAACGCGGCGGCGGCGAACTCAGACTCCTCGGATGCGGAGTCAGGTTCTTGTTCTTCCTCCTCTGGACCAGAGGAAGGGGGCATCACCTCAGGCCCTGGCAAGAGGAAGAAGAACAAGAGCAGGTCTTCGCAACCTACTAAAATGGTTGCGATCGAGGCTCCCTCGACCTCCGCTCCTTCTACCCCCGCGGTAGTCGCCACTAGGGCCCCTACCCCGGCTCCGTCCGCGCCGTCGCAAGCTACCACTTCCGGTACTGCGACCGCGTCCGCCAAGACTCCTTCTGCCTCCAAGAAGGCATCCCGTCCCCCACCCATTATCATTCAAGATAAGGGCAGGTGGACGGAAGTTTCACAAAGGTGCAGTGATCTTAGGATCAATTTCACCAGTGCCATCAGCACACAGCCAGGAATCAAAGTTTCCGTTCCTACGTCGAACGATTACAGGGAACTTACTAAACTCCTTCGGGCGAGAGGAATCTCATTCCACTCGTACACCCTCCCCGAGGATCGTCAGATACGCGTGGTGATCCGTAGGATCCCCAGTGAGATCGCCACGGACGACATAAAGGCAGACCTAGAGAGACAGGGGATCCCTGTCCTCGAAGTGCACAGGATGCACCGATCCAGAGGTGGATCCGCATACGACATGGTTCTTGTCGTATGCCCACAAACTGAAGGGCATCACCCAATCTTCAAGGTTAGCTCGATATGCTACCTTAAGGGCTTCGACGTCCAGAAGCCCCACAAATCAAGCATCATAGGCCAATGCCACAGATGCCAACTTTACGGACACGCGCAAAAGAACTGCTTTGCGAAACCCAGGTGCGTCAAGTGCCTGGGCGAGCACGGCACTTCTGAGTGCACCCGTCCAAAGGACCGTGCCCTCTGCACCGAACCTCCCAGCTGCGTCCTATGCGGCCAACAGGGTCACCCAGCCAATTACCGTGGCTGTCCTAAAGCCCCGAAGTCATCTTCCTCGAAGCTGACCAAGCGTTTCGACGCGAGGCAGCAACGAGAGCACCCCGGGTACCCCGCTACCCTGTCTCAACCTCCGCAGCGTCTGAGCCCTCAAAGGTCCAGTCCGTGGAATTATTTTAACCACCAGCAGGCCTTCCCTGCCTTCGGCCAATATATGGCCCCTCCTCTCCATCCTCAACCTCTGATGATGGACCCCAATATTCGCGCCCAACGCGCTCAACTGGCACCCGCCGCTAATACCGCGCTTCCCGCGGCTCGCGCGCCTCTCGCACCCCGCGCGGCTCCCGCGCCCGCCGCGCCCCGCGCGCCTCTCGCGCCCCGTGTACCTGAGCCAGCTCCTAAAGCCGCTCCCGTCGCCGCTCCCGTCGCCACCACTCGCGCGCCCCCTAAACCCGCGACTTCTTCAGTTGGCGCCGTCGCTAACGCACTAGACGCGTTTAATGTGATCACGAGCACATTCAACGTGTTCATGTCTCCTCGCGCCATTCAAATGGCCGGGGAATTAGTCAAGGCTCAATCCTCTGGCAATCTTTATCAGATCCAGAGCATATTCAATGCGTACCCGGAAATTACGCAAGTCCTCAACACCTTCGCGAAACGGCCCTAATATGTATAATACGGCCCCCGCAAGAACTAAACTCAGATCCCTCAAGTTAGGCTTTTTCAATGCCAACGGCATTAGGGGACAACGCGACGAAGTCGCCGAGTTCCTCCGCGTCCACAAGTTAGACATTCTCCTAGTACAGGAAACCTTCCTCAAGCCGAGTCATCGGAACCCGTCAATTGCGAACTATCGCATAGTTCGCAACGACAGGTCTCGATGCCACAAGGGCGGCACCTTGATCTATTATAGAACCCCTCTATACTGTATTCCTCTCGACCCTCCATCTCTCTCGTGTCTTGAAGTGTCTGCATGTAGACTAGGCATGTCAGGTCATAGACCGATTACGATAGTTTCGGCTTACATGCCGCCCACCGCGACCTCGTCAGCAGACGGTCTCAAACTGCTCTCTGACGATCTTTCAATTCTTTTTGGCCTGAGCGAATCCGTTATCATAGCGGGTGACCTCAACGCCAAACACCCGGCCTGGAATAGTACCAGTACCACGTTCCGAGGCAGACACTTGTTTGACCTCTGCCCCGTCCTAAACTTTGACGTCATCGCCCCGATGACGCCCACCCACTACCCCCACGACCCCAACCATACCCCTGACGTATTGGACATAGCGCTCCTAAAGAATATCAACCTCCGGTTGGATTCGATAGAGGCGATGGACGAACTGACTTCCGACCACCGACCAGTCGTCATGAGACTGGTCCCTCGCGACGGACTCCCTGACCCGGACGAACCCTCTCGTAGCAAAGTAGTCACGGACTGGAGGAAAGTAAGCGATCGCTTGAAATCCACCACTTCGCCTCTACTAGACTCTATACCAGATCAGTTTACCTCAATCGCTGACACGACGGCCGCGATCGGCTCACTCACGGAACACGTACAATCGGTCCTGAACGATTGTTCAAGGCAAGCTCCGGCGATGGACGAACATCGCTTGAGGCTGCCGGACGATGTGCGTGAACTGCTGACTGAGAAGAACGCGGCTACTCGTGCCTACGACGTCTTCCCCTGTGACGCCAACAAAGCTCACATGCGCTATTTGCAGAGATCTGTAAGGACACGCATGGCCGAGCTGCGTGACGGTAACTGGGACAAGATGTTGAGCGAGCTAGAGCCCACTCATCTGGCATTCTGGGAACTTCAGAGGAAACTCAAGTCCCAGCAAGTAGTCTCTATGCCTCCCCTGACACGACCCGACAGGACGATAGCATTCGACGACATCGACAGGGCTGAATGCCTAGCTGACAGCCTCGAGACCCAGTGCTCGCCCAGCTCTCAACCAGTAGACCAGGCTCACCTCGCCGAGGTGGATGCCGAAGTCGAACGTAGAGCCTCTCTCCCTCCGGTCGAAGACCCTGATTGTCCTCTAGACCCCGTCTCCCCGGACGAGGTTCACGATATAATCAAGGGCCTGAAACCCCGTAAAGCCCCTGGATCAGACGGTATCACCAATAGGGTGGTCCAGTTGTTCCCGGCTCACCTGATCATGCTAATGACCACCATCTTCAATGGTGCTCTTAGTAACAACATTTTTCCACAATCGTGGAAAAATGCCACCGTCATCGGTATCCCGAAGCCCGGCAAGCCTAAGACCGAGCCTTCCAGTTACCGTCCCATCAGTTTGCTCGACGTTTTCGGCAAGGTCTATGAGAGGCTTATTTATAAGCGTCTCAGAGACTACGCCGAGACGAAGGGGCTCATCCCCAACGAACAGTTCGGTTTTAGAACCCAACATTCTTGCGTACAACAGGTCCACCGTATCATAGAACACATAAGCGCCGGTTTCCAGCGCGGGTTCATGACGGGTGCTGTGTTCTTCGATATCGCGAAAGCGTTCGACAAAGTCTGGCACAACGGCTTATTGTATAAGCTATACAAATTCGGTGTGCCAGATCGTCTCGTGCTCATCTTACGGGACTATTTGTTGAACCGCACCTTCCGCTATCGCATCGAGGGTGCGCTCTCTTCCCCTCATCCGATCCGCGCAGGCGTCCCTCAGGGGTCTGTGCTGGCTCCGCTCATTTTTACGCTGTTCTCCAGTGACATCCCGAAAAGTAGAAAGGCGCAGTTAGCTCTGTTCGCAGACGACACGGCCATCTACTACACCGGCCGCAGTCAAGACCAGATCTCCCGCATCCTACAGACCGAAGTCAACAGACTCGGTGACTGGTTCAGGAAGTGGAGGATCGAGGTCAATCCTGATAAGAGCCAAGCGGTCCTCTTTTCTAGGCCCCGGCGTAGACCGGACCTACCACGACAGATCAAGATGTTCGGCAAGCCTATCCCTTGGGAGAAGCGAGCCAAATATCTCGGTGTGATCTTAGATCACCACATTTCGTTCGCTGAGCACATAAAGCAAGTGCGTTCGCGCGCTGCTTTCGCTCTCGGTAGGCTTCATTGCGTTCTGAACTCACGCAGCAAGTTGTCCCTTAAGGGCAAATTGCGTATTTACACAGCGTGCATCCGGCCGATTATGACGTACGCGTGTGCCGCTTTCGCACACGCCCGTCCCCATCTCATTCACAGAATGCAGGCACTTCAAAACCGATTTCTCCGTAAAATTACGGACGCTCCATGGTTCGTTCGGAACGAAACCCTACACGTAGATCTTAGAATCCCCACCATCAAGCAGTTTTTGAAACGCGCGACAAAGCGGTTCTTCGAGTCCGCAGATAGACATCGCAACCCCTTGGTTGTGCAGGCAGCTAGTTATAGGCCATCTCAAATCAGTAAGACTCGCCGACCTAGGCATACTCTCTTAGACCCGGATGACCCCATTACTCTCCTTCAGGAAAGCAATAGGGCCACAAGTACAGTGCACAAACACAAACCGTCATTCCGTCCTCGCCGCCGAGGTACCACGCGAAGATCAAGAATAAATTGTTCCCCCCGTCCCTTGCACGTCGAACCGCCAGCCCCGAGGCTGAGTGAGCCGTAGCATTTAATAGTAATCCCCGTTAATAATCATGAATTTAAACTTTTGATCCAGCCCGTCCCCAATTTGCTTTGTTTTTCCCCAACGACGCCCTAAGCCGAGGTTCGTACCCCACAGGGGGTGCCCTTAGAGCGCTGTCGTTTAGTTTTTAATACTTTTATTTACGCTCCTGGCTGGAGGCTTTAAGCTAATACCTTAGGGCAGCCACAGGAAAGACCGGTTAAGCAGTCACGGCCTCTCAAGGTCAACTGCGAGATGCCATATACAAAAAAAAAAAAAAAAAAAAATAGAAAAAAAAAAACAAAAAAACAGATGCAGTGACGATTGCTCATAAAAATGAGGGTTGGAAGGTGCTCACGGATGAGTCCACTAAAATACCATCATTTTGGTGTTCAAAAGTAAAATTATACGCCGCTTCCACTTTATTTGACCAACTGACAAAAAAAATACTGCCTGTTACAAACATTAACAGACCTTCGGAGTAGTGATTAAGTTTAACGCCTTTTTAAGAGAATTAACCATACGTAAGTACGTGGTGAGACACTCACTACACATAACGGGCCGTTATCTATTTAATTGAACGTTAGAACTAACTAACAGAATATGGTGAAACTAGCTCTAAGTCTGTGTCAGTCTGTGTAAGGAGGAGTTCGTGGATAAGTAATAACAGCCTCACGGGTCGATCCATCAGGTTAAGCTACGCTTGCTGGGGTTGGTCAGCGGATGGGTGACTATCTTTACATACCAAGACTCCTCCATGCCTCGAAAAGCATGTTAACCTGTTGGTCCCGGCTGTCATTCGTGGATCTTTGTCAGTCGACGTTACGGGTCGTCAGAAGCCCGAAAGTTTGACAACCAGACTTGCCAAAGGGTATCATATTACCCAGTTACTGGGTTGTGGAGGTCACTCCATGTAAACTACTGGTATTCAGCTGCATCTGGTTAGACTGGTAGCCGACCCCAACATAGTTGGGAAATGGCTATGCAGTTTTTTGACCTGTTTAAGGGTGAGGCCAAACGAGCGTAATTTTGTGAGTCGTGAGTCGCAGAATTTCGGTCGCAGAAATTCTGCCCGGCAGAAATTCTGTTGAGATGCCAGACGAGCGCATTTTATTCAGTTACTATCCAACGTGTATAGCGGAAGTTTGTGTCATGCAATGGAACCAATTTCTTGGAATTAATTTCAATTATCATTTTTTCTATGTCCAGCATTTTGTAAGTAAAAATACGTGACGACTCACGCAATCTGTACCTGACTGACGCTTTGCTCGGCCCGCGTCGGCCCCCTCGCCCCCCACAAACTTAATTCGGTCCGAATAATGCGTGTGTGTCGGCAGACAACTCATTTTGCGTCGCCGTGTGAATCAAATAGGATTTTTTTATGAAACCGAATGTAGCAGAATTTCTGCGACCGAAATTCTGCGACTCACAAAATTACGTTCGTTTGGCTTCACCTTAAGTCTCCTTTCCGCTCGCTTGGCAGTACTGTACACAATATGCATTGTCTTTATCCCACACATTTAACCTATATTTGACCTCATAACAAAACTCATTGGTACACAATTTCCTTCCTTCACAACTGCAGTCACCGGCAGTTGTTCAAGTTACGACATGTAGTGTGCAATTCAACTTTACTTGCCCCACAAAAGTTTTCCCGCCAACAAATATCACAATAGGTTTTCCAGTAGCTTTGTGTACCAAACAGCAAAAGCAGAACTGCACTCTGTGTAAACTTGTTTCTGAGTTGTTGATTTACATTTGGTAATCTGTGGTTTTCGTCAAAGGTGCAGCAGATTAGAACAATTGCAGTTAATTTATTGTCAACTAGCTTCTGCCCGCCACTTTGTTCGCGTGGAAGTCTTAAGACACCATATTATCAAAAACACAATATTATCACATTTATTAGCCACATTTTAATAAACCACAATAAGTATACCATACCCAAAGGGTAAAACGGGAACCCTATTACTAAGGCTCCGCCGCCGCGCCGTCTGTCTGTCTGTCCGTCTGTCACCAGGCTGTATCTCATGAACCGTATAAGTTAGACAGTTGAAATTTTCACAGAGGATGTATAACAACAAATACTAAACACTTGATTTATGTTGATAACGGCAACAGGTAGACGCTTGAGATGTTCACAGAATATTTAACTATATATTCACTTTAAAAATAAATAATACAATTAAAATAAAACAAATATTTAAGGGGGGCTCCCATACAACAAACGTGATACGTTTGTAATTTTGGTCTCGGCAGCCGAAGTACAGAGAGAGTCAGGACTGGTGACGGGGGAGCAAGAGACCTACCGCCGATCTCAATCAATCTAGCTAGCCCTTTCCCAAATATCTTGGGGTCAGCTTCCAGTCTAACCAGATGCAGCTGAATGGTATTTTACATGTAGCGACTGCCTCTCTGACCTCCACAACCTAGTAATATGGTAATACAATACCCCTTGGTAAGACTGGTTGTCTTTGGGCTTCTGGCAACCCGTAACGACTGTCAAAGATTCACGAATGACAGCTGGGACCTACGGCGTAACGTACTGTCCGAGGCACGGAGGAGTCTCGGTATGTAAAGATGGTCACCCATCCACGGAGTAACCCCGGCAAGCGTAGCTTAACCTAATGGATCGACCCATACAGCTGCTATAACTTAACCACGAGTTCCTACGTACAGCCGATCTATTCAGCAAAAATCTCATCGTGAAAACTTAGGTAAAGCTTGAAGTGCTTGACACTGGGCACAAGGGATTGACACTGTTGACACTTCACTCAGCTGAGTGAAGTGTCAACAGTGTCAATCCCTTAGCTTCAAGTGGAATAACAGCTCACTTTAAACTCACTGTGTAGTAGTTAAGGTGAATCCGCAGCTGTAGCCCGCGAAATTCAAATTTTCTCACGTTTTTTGCAATTTGCAGGTCAGTGTCAGGTTGTATCTTGATAAAAATATGATTCGCGACTTTAACAGATATGTATTTACAGAATTATAATCATTAGAATCATTACCACCACCATAGATAATACAACAGTAGATTGTAAAAACATGCGATTTATAGTTACCATAGATACAGTCACCTAACCATAGATTTTTTTTATTTATTATAACCATAGATGACAGAAAAGACTAAAACTTCATATATGTACTCTCTACGAACTATCACATAATAGTGGGTACTACCACATGTTTACAAAGCAGTCGTCGAACCGCTAAGCTAATTGTTCAAATTGACTAAAATAGCCATTTTTATAATTATGTCTTGATTGACTGTTTAGTTCCAGAAAGGTATAGCGTGATGATAATCATTTAATAATATAATAATATAATATAAACATTTATTTCAGAAACAATCCATATTTCATGACACATATTTTAAAAACAACCAATACACAACAAACAACACACAAACAAACTACACACAAAAAATAAAAGCAGTCAAGGACACAGTTACACACATTAGAACCGGGAGGAACTGTCCACTGCTCACAGTGCAGTATGTAAACGTATCCAGTGGCGCAGCAGTGGAGAGTCCCACCTGTCCACGAACACGCTTATTATACTGTTGCTACTGGACCTAACACGACTCAGCAGCGACGCACACTGCTTCCTTATAAGAGCATGAAACCCATCAGTGTGCGCTTCTGCGAACATAGTCGAAGCACTGCAGAATCGTGGTAGACCCAGCAGCACCCTAAACGCGTTGTTGTATTGAAATGAAAGTGTATGTTGTATTGAAATTTAAAATATTAATCTGTAACTATCAGCAATATTCCAACCTTTTGGCTCGTCTTTTTACAAGCGGTAAAATGTTGAAGAATACGAACATAATGCAATTGCTCATCCTCAATAGCAAATAGCGTGATAATTTATATAGCCTACAAAGACCAGACTTATACGGAATATCTACGCAAATTATGAACAGAAACTATCAGCTGATCTGATTATGGAGCCGGAAGGTGGCCATGGGAACTCTGTTATAAAACGACAAAACCCCATTGCGTTTGGGCTGCTTTGATTCTTCTTGACAAGGACTCTGATCCTTGATTATATTCAGGATCTGATGATGAAGCCTGTAGGTGGTCATAGCATTCCTCAACTAAACAAGATAGCCCTGTTGTGTTTCGGCCATTTAGATATATCTTGACAACTACTCTACAAGTGAAGGCCGTGATGGAACAGATAATTATATAAACAAATTATAATGCTATTTTTAAACAATATATTAGTGAACTAAAAAGTACAAGTACTAAATAAAAAAATCTTGATAAAAACAAGCTTTTAGTGAACTAAAGAGTACTAAATAAAACTTACGAGAACAAGAACTTTTAATATTTTCTTAAAAGCTTTAGGCGTGAACGTCCTTCGATATAGCCTCAAGCTTTTAAGAAAATATTAAAGTTCTTGTTTTCGTAAGTTTTATTTAGTACTCTTTAGTTCACTAAAAGCTTGTTTTTATCAAGATTTTTTTCTTTGTTCTATTTGCCATGCCATGCAACCACGCGCGTAAGAAACCTTAGTTTACAAGTTTCTAGTCCACCACTACAACTTAGTTCAGTGCTATCAAGAAAGTGTGTTGTTCTAACAAGATTAGAGGTGCGCCACCGCGACCGCTACTAATTCATTTACTTGCCAGTTAAATATAGTGCACGTACAATAAACAACACACACACACACAATATGTGGGGCAACTTTGAGTGCCTCTTTGTCTCTATTAAGACAGGTGCCTGTTTCTACAACAACCGAATAATGACTTTATTGGCGCTGGAAACATAATTGCTCGTGGAAGAAAATTTTTCATAATTTTTGATGTAAGTACCTACTTATTTTCCCGTTTTTTGTTGGTATAATGGTTGTCGGACTAGGCACGATCGAAGACAATTGTGACATCGTCGTAATAAACACAACAATGTGGACCAAGGTGAGGTCAAGTCAAAAAGGACCTGTGAACAAACAAATAGGACAAATGGGCACGAATGTCATGTAGTGTACGTGAATCGTGAATGAAATACTATTTTACACTTTACATTTAGCGTGGGGAAGTGAGGTGAGGACTCTAAGGTCTCTAAACAAAAACAAAGTTATTGCATAAGCTTTGTCCCAATTGACTATTCAACAAGGGTCCAGTCAGCTCGAGCAACGATAAGTTAATTATCTAATCGTCAACGTATTATATTACCTCGTAAAAAAGACAGCCATTAAATATTCAAATAATAATACTGAATTCTTGATAAGGCGCAATAAAACGCGGAGATAAATCTACGTTTTAAAAGGAACGGTGGCCATTACCGATGATTTTAGCGCGGCACAAATAGCACTCCGTTGCGGACCCCTTTGAAATTCGAACCAAGAAAATTAGCATTGTAAGTTGACAATGTTATTTTTTCCTTTTTTCTGAACTGCAGCCCACATAAAACGAATACGAAAGAAAAAGCTTTCGAAATAAGAATTCATTACTACGTATTCTGTATGGAATTAGTATGTACTGGGTATATCGGTATTCTGTTACATTAGCGATGCTGTGTTATTCGAAGTATTACATTTGTTATGCAGGTTTGTTATGCAGTTAATTATGCACTACACGGATGGAGCATGAAGGAAAATGCATAATGAAGTGAAGAAAATGTGGAAAAGAATTCCTATGAAAATTGCGCGGTCTGCTAGATACAAAGTAACAAAGAGTTAGTATTCTTATTCTTTCCGTACAGGAGGTAATTCATAGGCGAATAACTTGCATTCAACCTTTTTTTACAACTTTTTGTATAAATCGTTCCAATGGGGAAGGCCGGTCAAAGCTATTTGTAGATGGCGTGACCATAGCTAGTCCTTTCGGCCTGTACTAAATTAGATATTTTGTCCATTCAATGCCTTTCATTCCATTTCATGTTCATTCAATGGTCCATTCATGAGTTTAGCTTTACTTCACAATTTTGTTATTTTAATAGTTTAAATCAATATTTATTCTACATGGAAAGTCTCAGAATTTAAAACCTTAATTATTGTTTATTCCTTGTAATCACTTTCTTCAAAACGAATAACTTTAAGCCACAATCTTCTAATTTTAAAGTCTTTTGGAAAATTGTGGACTGCAATTTCGGAGCATTTAGGAACACAACAATATATCCTCAATATATCCAGCGCTGGGGCTCTGTCTAGCATAGGGTCGCAGCATTATGCTGAGCGATGGCCGTTTTGCGTGAATGTGACGCATATTTTCCCTCGACTTGTTCTTTCGTGTTTGTGTTTTTATTTCTTTGCGTTATGTTTACCGCAAATAAACATATTTTCTTTCTTTTTTTCTTATATCATTTTCACAAAAATAAAATTAAACCAATTCTCGCCTTGTTTTTTAGCTTGTTTTGGGAACTAGCTACGACAGCGCCATTTTGACAGTTGCCTTCCCCATCAATGTCAGGCCTAAAGATACTAGTTCCAAAAATTGAGAAGGAATGTCATTAGCAAACCTATTTAATTGGTTATGCAGGCTTAAGCTACTTTTTCCTAGATGAGCGATGAGCTTCACATGGCGTCCGCAATTTACCGGCGAATATGACGTCACTGTAACGTTATTTATAAAAGTTAGTTGGTGTAAGAACCTTGAGAGCGTTTATTGACACCGTATAGTCAAACCTCGCTGAAAGAATTTTCATGACAGCCATCAATACGGCCACCGCTGATCTACGAAATCGCCAACCCGTCATAGTTTTCATACAAACGCTCGTACGTCATTATGGCGTGGAAACACATCTTGCTTAGAAATATTTGAACGAATAGGTATATTGTGCACTATATCTAGGTTTCTATGAAAGCAAAAAGTAAAGATTTGGAGAAACAAATTCAGTATAAGCCTGCAAAAATCTGCTTTTTGCACAAATGAACTCATACATTTTAAAAGTAAAGGAAACATCTTCATAGATACCTTGCACATGTTACTGAGGTTCTAAATGAACAACATTTATTTTTTAAGGAACAAGTTTTATTAAATATCCGCACACAATTTTTCGTTCAATGTTATCGCGTTCTCACTTGCTTGTTAGTAGTTTCTACTTGCGCTGGATAAAACCACAAGGTTTTTGACCATGCTTGCGTTGACGATAGACGGACCGAACTACCTGAAATAATAACAGATTAGTTATTTGTCAAGTGTTCAGTTCGCAAAATTATGATCACATTTAAATTATTTACTACATTTCCCATCGTAAATTGCATTGACAGGCATTAAGTGTGAAACAGTTTAATCCATTTCACTGAAAACGCATTGGAACATTAAATTTTATCGTGTGACAGCCATTATGAGAGCTTTTAAAATTATCCAATATGCATAATAATATTCACGAGATAATTTTGCTGTAACAGGGTTCGATAAAATAATTAATAACGCAATTAATTGAATTATGAAGATAGAATTAAATTATTCAAACTGGTTTATACTTAGTTATAATAATTCTAGTAAATTATTGTCTCACTGCAGGGCAAAAGGGCCCCTTCTCATACCGAGAAGGCACGAGCAATGATCACCACCAAAGACATTAAACTATTTACTTAACAACAGACGGGACATAGCGAACAAAATCGTAATCCGATACATCTGTCCTAGTCTATAGAGATCCTAGTGGCCAAAAGTCGCTCAGTCTAGTGTGGTACCTGCATGTCAAATCGCATTCGTGTCCACCAAAAGAAAATTATTATAAGTATAATGCCTAATATTGTGCAATATGGTATTGCAAATCTCGTACTGATAAAACGACTAGACGAAAGTAACCACGGTTTATTTTCGTAAATATTTTGTAATTTACCCAGAATTTTGATAAAATAAATAATTTTCTTAGATGTTTTAAACTATTTGACAGTTCGTAATCAAAGGTTGGTGTCGGTGAAAGTGTAACGTGTCAAATTACTTAGCTTTTATTGAATTTTGCTATATTAAGTTAGATGGCGTCACTGAGACAAGGGATCACGATTTTTCTATGACATTAGTTCTAATAGCCTCTCTATAGTATCTATCTTAATTCACTTTGATCACCACGCTTGCTCAAGACGGGTTTGTGATTACAGACTTATATAAACTACTAGCTGCGCCCCGTGGTTTCACCGGCATAAGTCTCGATCCCGCAAGAATATCGGGATAAAAAGTATCCAATATCCTAACCCAGGTCATGGTCTAGCCATGCGCCAAAAATCCAAATCCGTTCACCCGTTTTAGCGTGAAAGCGTAATAAACAAAGTAACTTTCGTATCTATAATATTAGTTTAGAATACGTCCAGGACTCCTCACGATGTTTTTCTTTCACCCATATGCCAGTAATCTTATAGAAACACTAAGAAATGTTCATAAAGGATGATGCCACGAAATTTATGGAAGCTGGTACCATCAGGCATCATCACACTAATAATATAAAGGCGAAAGTTTGTGAGTGTGTGTGTGTTTGTTACTTCTTCACGCTCAAACGGCTGGACCAATTTTGATAAAATTTTGTATGGAGGTAGCTGACACCCTTGATTAAGACATAGGCTACTTGTTATCCCGATATTTCCAAGGGATCAAGACTTACGCGGGTGAAACCGCGGGGCACAGCTAGTCCTTTCATAAAATAGGTACATTCGACCGGACGTCTCTGGCAACACTTTGACCTTGAGCTGGCCTAGCGTAGTCCGGTGTTTCAATAGAATAAGAGGCCAGACTCAACTCAAACTCAAAACATTTATTTCAATTAAACCAATTACAGTTACTTTTGAATTGTCAAAGAGTCGGTAGTTAGTCAGAAAGTTGAAGCTAATTGCCCATTCCAAAACGTAGATCTTTAAGACGGAGTAAAGTTGTCAAATGTCGATTGACCATCACGACGTAACTAGTGAAGTAACCATACGACTCGTACTCGATACTCACGATAAATCGATTCAAGTTAAATGTCAAAATGGGCCTTTTATTTTTTGACAAGTATAGAACGGGCAAAAAACTCCAAGGACTCTCTTTTAAATCAAGATACCTATTACAAATTCCTGGGTACATTATCCCAGCTTATAGGTACTGGTTTTGTTTCATTTGTTTTGTACCATACGTTTAAATTTGATTAATATGCAAATATATTTTAGATACGTGAACGAAGCAAAAGTAGTATGTAAGGAACGTAGCAGGTAGCGCTATGTAGTTTCAGCCTGGCCCCATGGGAAGAAGGCGTGAGTTTATGTGTGTGTGTGTATGTATAATATATATTATATAGTTTTTATTATATATTTAATACAATTTAATAATTACAAATTAATATACACAACATTTAAATGTTAAAAGTCACACATACATAACACACACGTCAAAAAACTTAATCAAATAACCCGCCCCTAACTGTTCCCGGCGCAAAGCAGCCCATAACGCTAGAAGCATTGCCACGTTGGTTGGCAATGGCTAACCTTGCACCAAGAACGAGCCGGCGCGGGAGTCACCTGACTTTAAGATATTCGGTATTTTTTCCAATTACCAAACCATGTAAGTATTAGCTTATTAAATAATTATTGAAGCAAGTCCGCCATTATTATAAAAATAATCTGTTTTGCTTGCCCGATTGTTTGTTATTTCTCATAAAGGCTCCCGCAGACAGGCGCGACGCGACACTAGTAGTAGCGCAATTTTAAAAACATTAAACAACATTAAATTATGGTCTTAGTTCAGGTATTTATTATTAAAAAATAAATCTATATATTTTTATATTATTTATAAGTACCTACCTATTATGATCAGCTAGAGTCACACTTATTTCTGTGGAAAACTTTAACTTACCCGATTTATAATGTCACACAGGGGACGTCATTACGTCATCCGAGAGGTACTTAGTTGCTGAAAATCAGCGCTGTCGACGATAGGTTCGTCCTAAGTCACAGCATTTTGCTAAGCAACGACCTGTTCTTGCACAGATGCGACGCACGGCTTAATTGTTATTTTTGTTTGTTTGTTACAAAAATAGATATTTTTCACTCTGCAATCTGCATTTAATTTTGTTTTAATTGTTTGTTTGTTGTCTTTTGCCAGTGTCGCAACACATAATTACAGCCCTATTCAAACTACGGCGGCGGCGGCTCGGAACATGAGGCGTCTCGCTGCGAAGTAACCAAGTTAAGTCACAACACCCGGCTGTCCTCTACCTTCCGCATCCAGTCTCGTTTTTTCTTTTTTTCTGATGAATAGACTAAAATTTCAACAGATTAAAAATTCCCAAAAAATTAAGGACAGTCTCCTAAGACTGTTTTCCTACCCTTACTGACCCATCTCAAAAATCCAACTTGTATATTATCTCGAATAAAATCTCTTCCTCTTCGTATACAATATTAAGTATTCCAACAGTATTTATGCGTGCAGAAAAAGGAAAAAAGAAACAAGCTACCCAATTATTTTCTTTAATAACCGAGCCACCGTGGCTTCGATTTGATTTCATCAATTCGATTTTATACGTTGTATATTTATATTTTTGATTTATATATATTATAATAACATAACATCACGCATTGTTTCCCCGAAGGGTTGGGCAGAGGTGTACCTGTAGTACACCCACATTTCGCCAGTTATGTTTAAGTTCCATGTAATAGGAGGCGAGCCTATGGCCATCAACAGGGCATAAATCCATACTCAGGGCTTTTTTTTTTTTTTGGGTGGGAAATTATCAAATAACTTCTCCCACTCTGGGTGGAGCGGGAGGGCGTGTCAGACTTTTACTGACTAAAACCCACCCGTGCTCCTTCATTTGCCTGTGTGCCAGGGCCACGATATCCCTTTCGGACAAACTCGCAACCCTGGCAGGCATTGGCCCTAATGGACCCCGTCAATTCGTGCTGACGTCTCTTTGAGGCGCGCGTGGAACACGACGCGCCTTCGACCCGGGCCTGGTCCTTATCGGACGGCGAGCTACCCATCGCTCACCGTCCGCAAGCCCGCGCTTACGGTGGCCGGAAATCGGCTTGCGATTCACGATGCCCAGGGCGTCTCCTGCGGCGACTAGGGGCGTGTGGGTGCGAACCCTGCCTCTCCCTCACGCGCTCCGTCTCCTCCTTCGCGAGCATTACTGCTTCGCAGAACGACGGACGGAGGTGACGGCCTTCCATGCACTCTCGCTCCGAAAGAGGCGATCGCCGCCGCCGATCGCCTCCGTTAGGACACGGCGGTGCTCCGCCCAAGCTAGGCAGACCTCCACCGTATGCTCCATCGTGTCCTCAGACTCCGGGCTGCTACTGAGAAATTCCAGATAGAAAAATGGTATCACTTTGCCCGACCCGGGAATCGAACCCAGGACCGCTCAGCAGTGGCGCTTGCGACCACTATACGAACGAGGCAGACTTATACACAGGCGTCAGCCAGATAAGAACAGAAACCCTCGGGTCACCCAGATCTTTCACAGATATTCTACGCAGACCAGAAGATCTAATAAGCTTCTGGAGGGAGGTGGGCTGGTTGGAATAAACCAATGACGGCCGCCATGGCCCACGCACAATGGTCCACATGAAGGACTAAGTGCGGAAACCAAACCCTCTAACATAGAACATAGATTAGGTTCTCATATTTAAGTGACCTATATACGTATGTTCTTTTTGAGAAATAAATTTCTTTAAATCGACATGCAGGGTGTATCAGAAAGTTTTCTTTCCTCTTTCTTTCTTTTTTGTATGGGACAGTCGTTCTTTCAGTTTGAAGGTTTGTACCACAAACTTAAAAATGACCACACCTTAATACAAGTTATTTCATAACTTAGTAAGGGTGCTGGTTGCAACACTTACCTGTTTTATTCACTAGCATAAGTCAAGTGTACCTACAGATGATACTAGATTGATTAGATCTCGAGATTGGAGCTCGTGGCTAAGTAATAACAGCCGCACGGGTCGATCCATCAGGTTAAGCTACGCACGGGTTGGTCCATGGATGGGTGACCATCGTCACATACCGAGACTCCTCCGTTCCTCGGAAAGCACGTTAAGTCCGGGCTGTCATTCGTGGATCTTTGACAGTCATTACGGGTCGTCAGAAGCCTGAAAGTTTGAGAACTAGTATTACCAAGGTGTATCGTATTGTCCAGTTACTGGGTCGTGGAGGTCAGATAGGCAGTCGCTCCATTTAAAATACTGGTATTCAGTGTAGGAAATTAGGTTACGGGCGTGAATTAAAAAGCAGTACCTACTTTGAATTGAATAATGTTAATTATATTTGACGTTTCAAGGAAGGAATTATGTCTGTCTCCTAACGCAGTAAATATGAAAACAGGAATTAACTGAGGACAGTTGTCGGTTTTCATTCAATGTAAAATACTGGTATCCGGTAAGACTAGAAGCTGACCCCAACATAGGTGGGAAAAGGCTCGGCAGATTGATTGATTGATTAGATAAATTATAAAGTTATTATTATACACCTTTCTGATACATGGTGTACCTATACATTTTTTTTTTAGCTTAGATTATGTCCTTAAATGCTCGTACAGATTCGCGCGATATCGCGGGTGTGACAGGCACAGACAAAGAAATTGTGCTACTGTAGCGCGTCACGCTCGCGATATCGCACTAGTCTGTACGAGCCTTTACATTTAATCTAATCTTGCCATAAACATACGTTACTTATATGCTATAAGTAGGAGGTTAGATACATACCCAATTTCCCGACAGTTATGTAGTATTAGGTTTTCTGATCTCACATGGGCAGGATGTAAATACCGAATAAACAACTAGTTCAAGTTCTTTTGTAAAGAAAAACTCAACTTCTTCAGAAAAACCAATCATAATAAACTTTAACCGAAAAGCCGCCATTTTGTTCAGCGTGGCGACAAATAGCCAACTAAAGTCATTTCACTTGGACTAACTTTCCACTATCTCATAAAATATCTAGGGCAGGGCCGAATTTAGTCTATTCCAAAGATTTAAACCATTACATTCGCAAGACCGCGTCAAAAAATTCAAAAAATAGTTGCGTTTCTGTTTTGTATTGACTCTGATGCACGCAGTGCAGCAGTGACTTGACTTGATTGTCATGGAAACGCTATTAATAATGTGTGAGCTCACTCTTCTCAGTATGACTGTAGACTGACTAAAATGCAAGTGCTATGATGACATTGAAACTCTTTTACAAATCATCATGCGATAATTTGAAAATAAGCGACAGTCACTCACACACACACACCTTCCTAGATATAAGTTGAATTTCTTTTATGTACACTCCTACATTATTATTGTTTCTAGTTTTAGAAGAGCGGGGTCTCCTAGCACAGGTATTTTTTATACTTAAAAGGAGGCCTAAAGTTAAAGTTAACTGAAATAAAATAAAAATATTATTAATTTATTATTTTTGGACACTTTTTCGCGTGACTAGATACGGTGAGAGCAAATCTAGCAATTTAAATCTTTGGTCTACTCCTACTTTCATTTCAGAGTCTTAATAAAACTAACTTTTGCGTTCCAAATTGCTAAATCCACCTTTCTGCAGTCTAAATATAAAACCATAAACGTTATTAAAATATTTACGCATAAAACGATTATAATATAACCCGTAGACCGAATGTGAAATGTCATAAAAATAGTAATATCCAAAGAATGGATAAACAGGTCGTAAATATTTTTTTATTTCCCCTCTGGAATTTTTTTGACCTATTTCTATGACAATTTTAAATAATTAAATCGTTATACAAAAGTTTTAACCACAAAGCATCGTATATTTTTCATGCCGAAATAATTGACACAAAAATAAATAATGACAGATCAAATCCGTAGCAAATGGCGATCGTTCTTCAATCCAAACAGGTGATAGATCTTCAAGTATTCCATTTTCAAAGTATACTTAGCAGATGGTGATCCGGCCCTGTACACAGCTGCTGAACGGAGATCAAAGTTAAAATTACACTAAATAGTTTAATAGAAATTAACTGGCGTGCTACTCTTGAGAGTTTTCTCTGAAATTCAGGAGTCTGAACAAACTGAGATAGCAACAAGTGTAATTTGTGGTTATTAATGCTTTTTTAGCTTCTCTTGCAGTAAGAATCGTGTATGAGACATTATTTTGTAATCAATGAATTGTCATGGCGTACCATATCAACATCAAAAATACCTACATGTAGATTACGGTATTTCGTTATAATACATAAGCCAAAACCAAAAATCAGAATGTACCTAATTACTAAGATACTATACCCTAATGTCAGAATGTATCTAATTACTAAGGTACTATACCCTAATGTCAGAATGTACCTAATTACTATGATACTATATCCTAATGTCAGAATGTACCTAATTACTATGATACTATACCCTAATGTCAGAATGTAACTAATTACTATGGTACTATACTCTAATGTCAGAATGTACCTAATTACTATGGTACTATACCCTAATGTCAGAATGTACCTAATTACTATGGTACTATACTCTAATGTCAGAATGTACCTAATTACTATGGTACTATACCCTAATGTCAGAATGTACCTAATTACTATGGTACTATACTCTAATGTCAGAATGTACCTAATTACTATGGTACTATACCCTAATGTCAGAATGTACCTAATTACTATGATACTATACTCTAATCTCAGAATGTACCTAATTACTATGGTACTATACCCTAATGTCAGAATGTACCTAATTACTATGATACTATACTCTAATCTCAGAATGTACCTAATTACTATGGTACTATACTCTAATGTCAGAATGTACCTAATTACTATGATACTATACCCTAATGTCAGAATGTACCTAATTACTATGGTACTATACTCTAATGTCAGAATGTACCTAATTACTATGGTACTAATGTCAGAATGTACCTAATTACTATGGCACTCTACCCTAATATCAGAATGTACAATGGTTCTACCCTAATGTCATTTCGAATTTAGGGAAAATATCAGCTTTGTAAAGCATCATCTCTGTCACTAATTTCTGTGTTACAGTCGCTTTCTAAACTCAAAGCATTTAAAGACAGAAAGATGAAGCATCTTTCTAGCTGACCGACTCCTTGACAATTCAAAAGTGCCTGTAATTGGTTTATTTGAAATAAATGCTTTGAGTTGCCCATTTCATAAGCGTGTAAGTTCCTGTGGATTAGAACGGGCAAGATACTCCGCAGATAATGTTTTGAATCAAAATATTGCTGACTTCATTCACGTTGATATCACTCACATGTACGCATAGTATCAACATGAATGAATACATGTTGATATTATATAATTGTGTGTATAAAATGTGAGAACGATGTACGTTCAAGGGAAAGCTTGGTGTGCCATATTTATGCTGGGGTCCTGTACAATTTTGCTTCATAAGCTGTGTCGATAAAAACAATTTCTCCATTTTGCTTTTAACATTATTCGGAGTTGCAAAGTTCAGTGAAGCGCGAAGTTACTTTAATACCTACTTAGCTAGTCTTTCAGCGATCGACTTATTACCGATATCAAACGGCTTTACTTTTATGTTGTTTTATGCACTGTTTAATGCCTTAATGGCAATCAATTTAGTTTCGTCATAAACATTCCAACCGAAACTCGTCCACTGCTGGACAAAGGCCTTCCTTAATCGAAACGCCACATCGACCGGTTCTGTGCTTTTTGGATCCAGCCGATCCCTGTGGCCTTCACAAGGTCATCGGTCCACCTTTTGGGAGGCTTTCCAACGCTATGTCTTCCGGTAAGCGGTCCCCACTCCAGAACCTTTTGGCGCCATCGGCCATCTGCTCTACGAGCAATATGCCATGCCCACTGCCACTTAAGTTTGGCAAATCTTCGGGCTATGTCGGTTACCTTGGTTCTTCGTTATTTTCATACTCTTTCAAATCTGGAGACCCAGTTATTACCCAGAATATTTTTTATAAAGTGCATTTTTCGCAACTCCTAAAATGTTGAATGTCAAATTCCGGCTTCCACAAAAATATTATTCACACGTAAATATAAATGATTCAATTCTAGGTAGTACTTGTTCAGCTACAACAAACAGGACAGAGAATAAAATATCATGATCATCTGCCTAGCCTTTTCCCAACTATGTTGGGGTCGGCTTCCAGTCTAACCGGATGCAGCTGAATACCAGTATTTTACACGGAGCGACTATCTGACCTCCACAGCCCAGTTACTGGGTAACACGATACCCCTTGGTAAGACTGGTTGTCAGACATTCGATAAGAATAAAATATATTTCACTTCAAATAAGAAGTAATCTCAACGGTCACGATTACACCAACCATGAAATTGTTTCCATTTTCCCTTCTAAATCTACTTTACGCAAATAATCGTGGTATTTCATTCAAACATCAGTCGTTAGTCACTTGGGTTGCGTCCAAATAGCTATTAGCTATATACATCACATATAATGTGTTCTATTCACCTCCCTACATTATTATTTTGATATTCTGTCTGTATTTATGTACGGACATAAACACTAACGTTATAGATTAGTATATCCGAAAGCGTGACATATGTCCCTAATTGGTGAACGTGACATATGTCCCTAATTGGTGAACGTGACATATATTATGTCCCTAATTAGTAAACACCCAGATGACGTCAAACTATTTGAAACAATTTGTAAAGCGTACGAAGGTGAATTATCATTTGAATGAAGTTAAAACATTTGAAATAAACCGGCCAAGTGCGAGTCGGACTCGCGCACGAAGGGTTCTGTACCATTGTGTTTAAAAATGGCAAAAAAATCACATTTGTTGTATGGGAGCCCCCCTTAAATATTTGTTTTATTATAATTTAATTATTTATTTTTAAAGTGATTAAATAACTAAATGTTCTGTGAATATTTCAAGCTTCTACCTGTTGCCGTTATCAATATCGAGCAAAACGAGCAAAAAAATCACGTTTGTTGTATGGGAGCCCCGTTAAATATTTATTTTATTCTGTTTTTTTAGTATTTGTTGTTATAGCGGCAACAGAAATACATCATCTCTGAAAATTTCAACTGTCTGGCTATCACGGTTCATGAGATACAGCCAGGTGACAGACGGACAGACAGACAGTCAGATAGACGGCGGAGCCTTAGTAATAGGGTCCCCGTTTTACCCTTTGGGTACGGAACCCTAAAAACTGAATGTATAGAATCTGGATAAAGTATGCACAATACATTCGTGCAAAGACAATTCTGTAATTAACACTTACGAAAAACCCAACTACGACAAAAATGCCAACTAAAAAGGTATAAAGAAAACATCGATGTCGATTTCTTTTCGGTTTTCCTATAGCCGGAGTTACTCGTAAGGGCCTTAATTACATGACATCATAATTATATAAAACATATATTACGTGGGGCGTGTGGGACGCCCCCCAGCTAGATGGACCGACGACCTTAAGAAGGTGGCTGGGTCAGACTGGATGCGGAAGGCGGAGGACAGGGTGTTGTGGCGCAGCCTGGGAGAGGCCTATGTCCAGCAGTGGACTGCGATAGGTTGAGTTGATTGATTGATTGAAAACATATATTAATGTAAAATTAAAAAAATCAGTATCACTTTGCGTGCGCTATAAGCCGCCATGTTGGATTTTATGTGACTCTTTATTTATTTATTTTATTATAATAGCTAAAAGACCGCGGAATAACATCACGCGGAATCATTTATCAAAATACGACTAATAGTTTAGGAGTTATGAGGGAATAGATGAACATACATACATAGCCTGTATAAATGATAACCCTCCTTTAGCTTTGCCGTAGTCGGGTAAAAACTGTACCTACCGAGACATAGTTTTCACAAAACGAGACATCGATTTGGTCATACAAATCGATACAGATTGCACCCTAGGCGGTTACAGCAACATGAATCATATCACGCGATGTACGGTCAAACGAAATATTACCGCTCAGTATATTACTTCAATATATTACTATGAGTTGCCACCATTATATCAGAATACAGATATTCTAATCGTCATAACTTTGTCAGGTCTGGCCCACTCTTTTGGGCAATATCCAGAATTATTAGTAGGATTAAAGTCTAGCCCAGTTTTATTAAAAAATATCACTAAATCTTTTTGGATTAATAGCCGTCCACGAAGAGCTAAAAGAAATTGAAGCTTTCATAATGTCTTAGATAGATCACAAGAAAACAATTTATTAGTCAGGCTCTTCTTAAGGGGGATGCGCTAAGGTAGCCCGTGAAATTCAAATTTTGATTACGTTTTTTGCAATTTGCAGATCTAAATATGATTCGCAGCCGTAACAAATATGGCTTTACAGAATTATAATCATTATACGAGCGTGAAGAAGTAACATCACCATTTCAGCCCAAAAGCCGTCCATTGCTGGACATAGGCCTCCCCCAAAGGGGGGGGGCTGGGGGTTGACATAATCGCCACGCTTAACAGGCGGGTTGGCCATCGCAGTATGGTGTTTAAATGCATAGAGAACGCTGCTGCCCATTCTCTAGTAAATCCCTTAGTCGCCGTTTACGACACCCACGGGAAGAAATGGGATAGTGCTATTCTTTACGTCCGGCACCACACGGGACAACATTAGTGTGATAAACCAATTACAGGTGAATTGTCAAGAAAGATGAACAGATGAAGCTAGTTGCTCATTCCAAAGTGTACCTACACTGTGAAAGTATAAGACTCAACTAATAAACAATGACTTGTAAATCGCAAATATTTCCGTTGTTCCGAACTCCGTGCATGAGCACATGGCAGAGCTTTGAGGTTTTAATTATAAGCTTATAAACTGGAAGTAGTATTACATACTCGTAAAGTTGCATAGTAACAAACTTCTCCCAGAGATACAAAGAACAAACATAATAGTAGTTTATTAAAATTGCTTCCACCGCAGACTGCTCTCTCCGTTACCTCGTTAGTTGGGTTTATTTGCTGCTAACTACGAAATAAGTAAGACATTTATTGGGACGGATAATTTATAATATCGTAAGTTTTATTTAAGGGCGTAGGGTCAGCAATCTCGCGATAGGTCCCTCCAACGACGTCATTATTTGTTATTAGCTCGCAACCGAAAACTTTTACTGATGAAAATGTATTGAAATCGAAAAGACATACATTCAAGTTAGGCTGAGAATATAGGCTTTTTGAACGTCAAAATTACATAAGACAGTCCCCAAAACGCCCGCCCTTCACCACTTCCCAGATACAAGTGTACATAGTAAGTGTTCCTTGACTGTGTACCGTGTTTGTGATCATGAGAGAACAATAAAGAATATTATTATTGTTAAAAATAAAAATAAACTTCCTAGTACTTTAGCTGAGAAGAAGTGGCGTATCAAACTCTCCATTGCAGCAACACAGCTATTTGTTAAGTTAAAAGAACTTGATTCTATACAATAGTATGCAAAATTAAAAGCCCCGAAGGCTTGTTTCTCAGTCAGTTTAGATATAAAGTACAATTCTTCAGACTAGTAAGGGGCGAGCCTTAGGGTAACAACCCCCGATGCAAATGGCTAGCTAGACACAGAGACTCCAGGCAAAAAACTAACGTGCGGCAAAGCATCTACACCTATAAAGCCTTATAAAGACGTCGCAAGGTTCAATATTCAACAAAAAGAACGAAGAATAAACTGAATCCTATTATCATGACTTTCATAACGTCCGATATATTTGCATAAAGATTCCATCTCAGATATAAATAACAGCTGCAAACCTTTCCGTCCATCCGTGTATTTTCCCGTCATTCATTCAACAATCTGAAAAAACTCCAACGAGTAATTCGAGGAATCGATTCAGGAATCGGTTGAATAATCGAGTATTGTTTACTGACAACTTTTTAAATTGTTTATCGTAACAGGTGCACGTCTAAGTGAGACAGCCAGCTATGTTATATTATCGTTTGAATCGAAGATTCTTGCCTGTGTTATTCTTTGACAGGAATAATCCATTTGTATTAGAATGAATGAATGTCTCATATGTTAGAGTGTCGAAAAAGTCCTTATACCTGCACCTCTGAGGACTTAAAACGCCACTGATGCTGCGATTGACATGGCCACCTACTGGGACCAACATAATAAAATATTATTTTTTCACTTTTGCCATCGACTCGAAAAGAAGAAGAAGAATTAGAATGGATAAAATATATAATGGGCTTTACCAGAAGTAATCATCGTATTGGTGATAAAACAGCTTCCGTATCATCAAGATTGTGCCGGAATGGACGTGGTACGACAGCGTCTTCGTATAGTGTATGATCTATGGCGATTTCCCTGACATCATCTTCTGTCATCAGAAGACAGCTGCCACGCAACCATCGATGCGACGCTCTGCTAGAGTGACAGCCACCAGCCAGTGTCACTCTTATCCGACCTTTTCGTTGATTCCAGTAACTTCATAACAAAACAGAGCAGCGCTAGTTGCTGCTTCGTTATATATCCGGGATAATTTCCGGCCACCACATGGGCGAGGCCGCGGGCAAAAGGTAGAGAGAAATATAGGTATACGAAATTCGGTCTTTTTGTTACAGAGGGACACTGATTTGGATAAAGGTTTAAATAGAAGAATACAGGATACATGTTATCCCGGAAATACTAAAATGGTCGACCACTAATAACTAAAACAAAGGCGGAAAACTAAATATAAACAAAGGCCACGCTGAAATTGGACAAAATTAGAACAAAAATGACAACATATTATCTGAATTGGAATAATCGGATGTGAAAAGAACGAGGGCTCCAGGAAAATGGAGTAGTCTAATCTATCAAGTAATAAGGTCATGTCAAAATCTGTGAAGTCGGCTCGTATTGCTTACGCTTAGATACAATAGATTACTAAGACTTTGGAAGATGCTACACAACTTACGTTCTTATTTACCAGACATATTTGGGCTCAGGGGCAGATTTTTACAGATCTTTCGATCATGTTCAGTGAAAACTGTCTATTTAATGGGTACGTACAGAGTCGTGAAATGTAACACACGTTGGAACAAATTCACCTAGTGTTGTGTTACATTTTATGTTGCACTGTTTAAAACGGCGCAGTAAGTGGCGCCGTCTAGGTTTGTGACGAAGTTACTGTAATCACCGAAAAGGTCGGATAAGAGTGACACTGGCTGGTGGCAGTCACTCTAGGAGAGCGTCGCATCCATGCTTGCGTCGCGGCTATTTTCCGTTGACAGATGATGATGTCAGGGGAGCCGCTGTCTTACCACGTCCACGACGAACTGCTATTCCGGCACAATCCTGAGATATTGAAGCTGCTGAACAAAGAACAAGGAAAATATACTGCTCTTCTACCAAGAGCTGCTGAACAACTAATAAGACAATCACTTCTGGTAAAATTGCTAATCTATTGCTTCATATGTTCCAAAATTTGTCTGCTCAACAACGTAATAATAACGCAATGAATGTTGTTTAACTGTCAAAACATTGCTACTGTGTATTACACAATAAAATTATCCCACTATACCATAAGACAATAATTATAAAGATGCGGTGATGGTGGAACTGCAGTCTTGTGTTAAAACCTTGTTAATGATTAAAAATTATGACAATAGAAGCTTGCAATTTATTTTTTCGGTTGGTAAAGCAGAAGGTACCTAATTTGATGTCGCATAAGCCAACAAGAACACATTAAGTATGTATATGATGGGTCTCTCGGCCGAGGTAGGTACGTACCTACTTTACTTTATCTGAAAAGGTTTCATAAGTCGACTTTCAAAACTTGCTTCTCCGAGTTACTCTCACACACACACCGATGATGGGTTACAGAAAGAACTAAGCCACTGGCCACACTGAGGCAACTCCACTTCGCGGCCGAGACCCACCGCGAACGCCCCCGTCCATCCCCGCCCCGACCCTTGCTCGAGTCAGCCCGCGCCGCTGAGCCTGTAGCTTTAAATTCCCCTAATAATAATATTAATCCGATCTAGCATGTCCCTTGCTGTCCTCCCGCAGCGGCGCCCTAAGCCGACGTCCGTACCCCACAGGGCGTGCCTTTAGCGTGTAGTCGCTTAGTTTGTACGTCTTATGCCCTAGCTAGAGGCCTTCATTTATTGAGGCACCTACAGGAAAGTCCGGTTAAACAGTCGACTACTTCCTAGGTTGACCTGCGAGATGCCAAACAATTTTTTTTTTAAATGGCGAATCCCGCGCGGGATGCGGCTGCGCGCGTCTTTGTTTGAATGAGTAGGAGGTCACGCGACTATTCGCCTCAGTTTGAATACCTCCATACAAAACATGTTAGTTGACACAATTAATCGGCGCGAACGGATTACTCGATCCTGCGCGGGATTCGATTCTTTAGCTAAACAGCTTGGCAAACTACGGGTGAAACAATTTTTTTTATATTCATATTCCCTTGATAATCTCGCTCTGACACAAAGTTAAATATTAGACATCGTTAGGATACCAGCATCCTTCTATTTTCAGCTTACTAAGCAAATTAATTTTAGGCAGAGCAATGGTAGGTATGCGATGCTGCGCACTGCCAAATCAAAACTTGCATTTGCATAATTTTCATGTAGCCAGTTCGTATCTTTGAAAACTCGTGTATTTGGAAACTAAAATGACATAAGTACCCCAACTGCTACCCTACTTATATTTTCGAGTTCTTGGATTTTCAGCTTTTAAATATATTCTGGTGCTTAGTACTGGCTACTAAGCAGCATGCGTGTATGACCAGATGAATTATTGTAAACGAAGCAGAAGGAGTATGTAAGGAACGTAGCAGATGGTACTGTAGTTTCTGCCTACCCCGATGGGAAGAAGGCGTGAGTTTATAGCGGCATCAACATCGCCACATGCAAACTACGCGTCACACTGACGGCACGCAAATCCTGCATCGCACAAGCAGAGTTTACCGCGCAACCAGCATATATACAACGACCCAACATCAACCGTTGAGCAGTTGCCCACCAGACACAACACCCGTCTGGTCGGAGGATCCTCCCCTTTCCACGGAGGATAAGTGAACATTAAACCCTGTTCCTCATACCACCAAAAGTTTATGTATGTATATATGTGTATATTTATTCTTTAATCTTGCAGCCAAGTATGACCCACATTGTGGACGGGTGGATGGCTTTCAGCTTACCAACCCAACCTTGTCTTCGTCTTGCGAGCAAATTAATGTTTCCCAAAGAGGATGTGAAGGATTATAATATTGTCTTTATTAGTGTCTGTTTAAGAAACTGATTTTTGTTGACCGTTAGTAATTAATATGTTTGTAGGTATGTTTTGAATACAAATACAGGAAAAAAAATTATTAGTGCGCAAATTTTCATTAAATAAGTAAAATTAAAATTGACGAAAGATTTTACTTTGAAACTGGTTTTATGGTGACTTATAAAAACTTTCAGAATTTAAAGTGTTACCGTGTAACTTCATATTTGAAGTGGAAAGGACTAAATTAATTGGAACAAAGT
Source organism: Tiliacea citrago (assembly GCA_963921375.1). Lineage (NCBI taxonomy): Eukaryota > Metazoa > Arthropoda > Insecta > Lepidoptera > Noctuidae > Tiliacea > Tiliacea citrago. The sequence goes on from OY992796.1 coordinate 18,666,149, forward strand.
GATCATCACGTGATGAACATATATTTAAGAACCATTTGTTGTTTCACAATTTGATGCCTAAGTTTCCACAACACGATAATAACGAATCTTTGTTATTAAGTATTAAAATTCCAAACACAATTTTAGTTTTTGCTGGCAACACTGGGCAGTGCCATTAAACGACGTGATAAAGGACACACAAATTAAATTCTCACTTTCATAATATCTTTTTTTTTATTGTTAATTGTAATTTCCATCTAGAACTACAAGTTTTTTCTATCTAGAACTTTTCTTTGAAGACTGTTTGTAGTTATAAAAAACCGGCCAAGTGCGTGTGGACCGCGCACGATGACGAGTTCCGTAGTTGGGATGAATTTATCCGAAAAACAAACTTAACATTGTAGTTAAAACATGTTGTCCCATACATCGATATACGCCACGGTAAATTTTACAACCGCAAATGTAAGTTAGTAATTGCAAAAAAAGATTTTTTTATGGGATTACAAATTTTAAAAAATCTGACTTTTTCTTTACTTGTGCTGTGAGACCTTGATTCTTGCAAAATATCATGATTCTAGGTCAATGGGATGTACCCTATAGATTTTGATTTATTTGCGAGTATCAAAATATAACGCATAAATCGCCGTATTTTTTTAAGCACCAAGGGACCGTAGACCTACGTTTTTGATATTAATTTCAACTTGATACCTCCACGCATTCCTGAGAAAAACGGTCTTGACAGACTGACGGACAGACAGATAGACAGAAGAACAACGAAGTGTTCCTATAAGGTTCTGTTTTTTTTTCCTTTTGAGGAACGGAACCTTAAAAACATTAATTAATAGTACTCAATACTTTAAATAACAGTATACCTATCTACTATAGTTTAAAAAAAAATGTAGTAACAAAATAATTTTTTAAATACATTTTTATTTCAATTTCCTTCATTTTCGACTTATAAAATTATCACCAATGCCTTTATTTTCTAAGATATATTTTGCAAATTTCACGAATCAAAAAAGTCTTTTAGCTTTATTTTCTGTATTCTGAAGAAAATAATGTTAAGTGATTTAATTGCAGATAGCACTTGCGTTGCGATAGTTTTTTGGCACCAAGGCCAAACCTCTCTTGGCTGTTTGCCGTACACCATGTCCAAAACCAACACAAAAGCATAAAATAACCATACAAATTCCAGTAGATGCACCAGATATACACAAAAACAATTACAGCAGTAGCCAGGCATAATAAACAAAAAAAAAAACGTTTATGCCAAATCAGTATAACAACCTTACAGACTTCTTGGCGGGAAAGTGAAGCGTCATGTTAGCAGTTTTGTTTTATTTTCTAAAATTTGTGTTTAGCCGAATATTAATGTGTAATAGTGGTGGATTATTAACCATTATGTGTTCGTGAACCTGCATTAGTGTAGGCAAATGAAACAAAACAGTGCAACATCACTTTAAGTTTTCTCAAGTAGTCCGCGCGAGGTTTCAGTAAAGTGCCACCCACGTCTTTACTTAAACTCAAGGGGAGCGGGGCGGGATATCATCTATCATCTTTATCACGCATTGAATGGAGTTAATTTCATACTTTTGACTTGTTACCTAATTTTTCATGACACTGGCTAAATGCACAAACCGTGCGAAGCCAAAAAAAAAAACACCTTACATGCTTACTTACTTACCTTCAGGTAGGCATTTTTTATCTGTAATATCTTACTTTCTGTGAGAGTGATTTCGTGAAAAGGGACGGAAGTGTGTAACAGGACGTGACAGCTAGAGCATGGATAAGTATTTTTTAATAGCATGGAATTAGTAAGTACTTTGAAATAGCATGGAATTAGTCATCATCATCATCACTTCAGCCGAAAGACGTCCACTGCTGGACATAGGCCTCCCCCAAAGAGGGGGGGTTTGCCATAATCGCCACGCTTGGCAGGCGGGTTGGCAATCACAGTATGGTGTTAAAGTGCTTATAGAACGCTGCTGCCCATTATCTAGTAAGTCCCTTAGTCGCCTTTTACGACACCCACGGGAAGAAATAGGATGGTGCTATTCTTTACGTCCGGCACCACACGGACTATGGATGGTAACGTGAACAAGCAATGGAATTAGTGTACTCATGTAATTAGAGGGTACTATAAGGATTATAAGTAGAGGGGGTAATTTCTGTCGCTGCTCAGCGGGCCGAGCACGGGCGGCCCAAGACATTTGTGACAAGACATGATAAATTATGTCATGTCAATTTGTACTAGCATATTATGACAAAAGAGTTTTATCGCTCAAACTGTGATAAAATGTGTGACTCAAGTCATGTCACTGTAGGCCGTGCTCGCCCCCGCAGTTGCTTATTACCTAAGTGAGATGTCAGATGTTACACATCATTACAGACTACAGTAAGTCTCGCTCGTTTTTAGGGTTCCGTACCCAAAGGGTAAAATGGGAACCCTATTACTAAGGCTCCGCCGTCTGTCTGTCCGTCTGTCACCAGGCTGTATCTCATAAACCGTGATAGTTACACAGTTGAAATTTTCACAGATGATGTATTTCTGTTGCCGCTATAACAGCAAATACTAAAATACAGAATAAAATAAATATTTAAGGTGAATTTTTTTTATTCAACAAACGTGAATTTTTTGCTCGTTTTTGCTCGATATTGATAACGGCAACAGGTAGACGCTTGAAATATTCACAGAATATTTAGATATATATTCACTTTAAAAATAAGTAATTAAATTAAAATAAAACAAATATTTAAGGGTTCCCATACAACAAACGTGATTTTTTTGCCATTTTTTTTATAGATGATGGTACGGAACCCTTCGTGCGCGAGTCCGTCTCGCACTTGGCCTGTTTTTTTGTTAGGTATGTTTTGGTACTTGTTATGGTTATAACGGAACTGATTCACTCTGTTCCCCGTACTAGTATAAACTGTATTACGGTGGAACAGTTCTATTGTAGTTATAATTCTATCAGGCCGCAGAGCACAGAATCGCAGCGGCAGGCAGCTGCTAACTGACGACAGTAAGTATCTACTAAGTTGTCTTTCTTTCGCCCTTTAAATCCATCCAAAGGTTGTTTTTAAAAGATCATTTTTAGCGATAAGACCGCCGATTGTGTCAGTGTATGTAAAATTTTTCAACACAAAAAAATATGTATCATCATTTGCTTAGCATTTTCCCCACTATTTTGGGGTCGGCTTCCAGTCTAATCGGATGCAGCTGATTACCAGTATTTTACATGAAGCGACTGCCTATCTGACCTCCACAACCCAGTTACTGGGTAATAAGATACCCCTTGGTAAGCCTCTGACGACCCGTAACGACGGTTAAAGATCCACGAATGACAGCCGGGACCAATGGCTTAACGTGCTTTCCGAGGCACAAAAAGGCCTTGGTATGTAAAAATGGTCACCCATTCACGGATCAACCGTGGCAAGCGTAGCTTAACCTGATCGATCGGCCCTTGCGGCTGTTATTCCTTATCGACAAGCCCCTTTATAATTTTTATGACGTAATTATGTACATCAAAACACTATTCTGATCTAATACTATTCTGAATTTTTCATAAAAATGATTTCCCCATCACAAAATCACTTTGAAGGATGCAAATGAAAACGGTTATCCACTTAACGACCCCGACGTCCCAAGACCCAGAAAATAGACAGCAGAAAGTGCCGTTAATAAAATAGAGCCAATATTCCTTATTGAATCTCGGTAACTGCCCAATAAACGTTCCACTTGCCCCTTTAACTGACGGCATGGTAATAAAAAGTACAGAAGACACTCCAATGTAAATTCCTTAGCTTTATGTGAATATGCCACTGGATTATTCGTAAATTCATGTCCGTAGAATGGAATGAAAAAAATGGAAAGAAAAAAGTGCGTTTATTATTTTACCGACATTATTGTGTGAACAATGGGGCTGAGGAATGGTCATTTCATATCATTCGAATATGAACGGTTGTTATAGAGACGGTAGATGGTTTCTGCTGAAAATCAGCGCTGTGACGATAGGTTGGTTCAAAGTCACAGCATTTTGCTGATTATTCTTGACTATACTTGCACAGATGCGACGCATGGTTATCGTAATTGTTCATAATTAGTATAGTTTGTTTGTTACAAAAGTAGTTTTGTTTTTGTTTTGTTTGTTTGTCGACTTTGTTGTCATCACATAGACCATAGACTAATATGTATAGAATGAGATTATAGACTAGTAAACACTTTGTAAACACTTTGTGTGTGTGTCTAGACAAAATCAAACTGGTTGCTATTTTTATGGTAAAATCTGTTATTTTTATGATATTGATTTTACATTCTGTGATAACCTATACTCACACACTGACTTATTTTTTATTTTTTTTTAGAAAAACATACTTTTATGATGTGTGTAAATATGTGAACACCATGTATCTATCTAATAATTAAGTTATTTTTCATTGCTTAGTTTTTAATTCGTGTTACCTATTATGGTATAGTAATTTTATTCTAGGTGCTTTTTTTTTTTTTTTTTTTTTTTTAATACGGACCTATTGCAGATGGCTCCGGAGTGCCTTTTCTGCGTAACCGAGCGTTGGCGGGGCCAGAAGGGCCTCTCACCGGGTTAGACTTATAATTTAAGTAACACAGCTAAGGGCGTCCCATAGTGGGACTCGAACCTAGGCTTAGGGCGTTACTGACTACTGTACAAGAGGGGACTTGTAGTACCGGAATATTATTATTATTAGGGACATTTGTTATGCTACTTGCTCCGCTCGGGCGGGCGGGGGCAAGGTGCATCGTCTTCACATATAATCATATAATTAATGTAATCAAACAAAATATTGTAAAACATCTTTAAAAGAGTACCGGTGGAGTTTCTTGCCCATTCTTCTCCATACGAAACTACCTTTTGGAAGGGGCAACTAGAATCAATTCTATTTTTTTTTTTGTAAATTTTGACGTTCAAAGGTGCCTCTTATGTGCCTATTTGAAATAAATGGTTTGACTTTGACTTTGGCTTTGTAAATTGTCTTTGGTCCCTGACATCAACAAATGGACAAGATTGTCAAAATGTCTATGGTATTGGATACGAGGCTTTTGGCTACTTTGTATGTGTGTTTTTTGACTGTTATTTTGTTGTACTGTGCGTTTTGTTTGTGCAGAATAAATAATTTTTCTTTTTCTTTCTCTTTCTTTCTAGATGGTTGACTCAGTGGCGTAGCTAAGTAACCAATACAGTACCTAATACAGTCGCGAGCTAGTAAATTCACTAGTAGCGTTTTATAGTCACGCCGCCGTTGAAGCGCGCCGCGTTTCTCATAGGTCCGCCTTGCGTCAAGTGCGTGCTGTTGAAACGCGCTGTTTGACGGTGCGACTGTGTAACCAGCCTAAGAGACTAAGAATACAGGGGAGTTCCCCGCAAGTTTCAAACCTTTAGATATTCGAGACTTGTTGGGAATTCCCCTGTATTTTTTCAAATAAGTTGCCATTATTAAAGTCGCGTTCCTGGAATCTGGTTTATTTTTAATCCGAATGTGGGAGAAATTTTCACTAGTTTAATTTATAGTTTGTAAGTCAGAGTCTGATGGGCCCCCTGAGCTTGGGGGCCCCGGGGCACTGCCCCGTCTAGCCCTCCGGTAGCTACGCCACTGGGCTGACTGGTTGTATTGTAGTTTAAGCAATTTTGATTAAACGTATCTGAATAAAGTACAGTTACAACTGTATATCACACAATTTATGTTTTTTGTTCTTTGTACATGTTTCACGATTATTATTGACTATATTTATATAGATAAGTTTAATATGTGTTATTTATGTATGTATTTATTATTTATATTATATGTAAATAGTACACCACAGACTACCTGCAGTATTGTCACTCCTTCCCCCTTAATCCATCCAAAAGTTGTCTTTAAAAGATCGCTTTTATCGAAAAGACCGCCCATTGTGACATTTGTATAAGTAAAATGTCTACATATTTATATTTGTAATTTTTATGGTGTACTTACATAATAAAGAGTATTCTATCATCGAATCGAAAAAGAGACCATATCACTAATATTATAAAGGCGAAAGTTTGTGAGTGTGGGTGTGTGAAAAAAAGGGGGGTTCTGAGTTAAACTACATTAGGATTACTGACAAACGCTTGCACTGATTGGACAGTTCCACTTAAATCTCTGTGGTTCTTTCGTCAAAAGATGATTTCTGACACTAATCTACATGGTCCTCAGATGATCTGACATGTCTGGACTTTAAAAGAGACTTTGACCAGTGAGTTAGTTTCGCCATTTCTTCTCAGCGGTAGTCAATTAGGAAATGTCAACTCCATCTAGCTTATTTTTAATATGACCTTTTTAAGTGATGCTGATATCCTATTTACAGAATATACAATTTCATTTCATAAGAAATGAAATTACACAATTTCTTATGCAACTTTATTATTAGTTTATTCTGTGCAATGTGAACATCTTTCATAGTTTAAGTAAAATACGGTACGTAAATATACTAGTTTGCACATAAGTAAAAAAAATCTGATTATTTACAAGCAATGATATTATAAAATTCTTGGCGTTTGGCAAGAATCCAAATAAACATTTAAATATCATTCTTGATGTAATTGTGCGCTATTCGTGTGTTAGTGTTGAATATTATGAGCTAAAAATATTTTATAGACCTATTTTTCAGCGCCTCTATGTAAACTTTAGAGATTAATTTCCAACATTTTTATTTCCTGAAAACAGTTACTCATTTACATTGTTTTGACTTTTGACTTTTAATTCTAGGGGAAAAGTTTATTTTGCGTCTAAGGATTTAGAACGCAATACCACTATTTGAGAAATATTAAAATAGGTAGGACGTTTGGCGCCTTAATGTCAAATACTGGTGAAAATTACAGATTTACATGACGGCCGTTGTTATTACAACGGCCGCAAAGAAAGAGAGAAAATACATTTATTTAGCAAAGACTAAAAGACACATAACACAACATGTATTATCAACAAGTAAATAAAAAAGAAAACAAATAAAAAATTTAAAGATTTTGCAGGAAGCAGGATTTTGAGAAATTAGCAGGAAAGTGTGTCTCGCGGCTGCGCCAAATAGCCAGTTCAGCAAAAATGTCAGACGAGTGCCTGACACTGATTTCAACTGGACCTGGGCCTGGGTCGCAAAGACCTAATAGAGTCCCTAGACGGTCAAAAATGCTTAATAAGATTGTGATTTTTTGGTGCTTATCAACCAATTTTGACCGTCTATAGATCCACCCTTACAAGGGTTGTGTCATCGCGCTTCTCTTTCTTTTGTATGCAGTCTGACAGTAACCGCGGTTTACCTGTTATTAGCGTCTTAAGTATCACTTTACGATACAGTAAATGATTTTATAATAATAACAACATACGTCTCCTGCATAGCTTCCAGTAAAAACCGTCAAACAATAAAGATATATTTATAACAACTGCGCTTTGGATATATGTCAACGGACAGATGGTGCTAAAAATAAACGCCCCGTACTAACGCAGTCTATTTATTGCAGATCTATGTTATTGCCCTCGTTAAAGTTTTCTATAACTGTAATTCCATTTAGGTAAATAGATTACGAAACGTTGTTTTGATTTTTTATTTTCTATAGCCTGTTAAATAGGATGCTTACCCTGTACGGCTCTAATAATCCTTCCTTAACCCAAGGGCACGTCTTCCCTACCATTATCGCGTCTTCCGGTGTACTCTATGATAATTATGCATTGGCCTCTGTAGTCCCATGAAACATGAGGCTACAGGGACTAGTGTGAATCTTTGGGTTCATTCGAGTAATCGAGTCTGGTCATATCACGCTCGGCGCATTTCTTTCATTCTATTACAGCCAGCCTGTTAATTCGCGGCATAAATATTTCCTACATTTGACTTCTGTTCCTTGTGGTGCCGGACGTAAAGAATAGCACCATCCTATTTCTTCCCGTAGGTGTCTTAACGACTAAGGGACTTACTAGAGAATGGGCAGCAGCGTTCTCTATGCATTTTAACACCATACTGCGATCGCCAACCCGCCTGCCAAGCGTGGCGATTATGGCGACCCCCCTCCCTCTCCCTCCTTTTGGGGGAGGCCTATGTCAGCAGTGGACGTGTTTCGGAATGATGATGATGGTGACTTCTGTCATATTTTCCGTTTTCGTAGTTCACGTTAGGAAACGGAACAAAAATAAGCAGCGGGCGGTCAGCTGTACTCAACAGACACTCAATGCCCTTTTAGTAACTACAATACAGGGTCAAAGTAAATAATAACCCAAATATAAATATTTTCCCATAAAAGAAAGGGTCAAATTAAATTAGCTAGAGAAACTCCGCAGACGTGATGGGTATCGATACCTAAACATGATAAAACAAATAAGAAATTAATTTGGTGTTTTTTCGTGGGGTCATCGACATCTGTTAGCGTAGGTCACTTGAATAATCAGTTTCAAACATCTGTTGTTTTTAGGGTTCCGTACCAAAATGGTAAAGAGGAACCCTTATGGTGAGACTAAGTCTGTCTGTCTGTATGTCACAGCTGGATATCTCAAGAACTACTAATGCTATCAACTTGTAATTTGGAATAGTTTTAGATGACGTTTACCCAATTATTTTGCAAACAAGAAATTAAAAAAAAAAAAAACTTTTTTTGCAACAGGGCCTGAAAGGGAGTCAAAAAAATTATAATGGAGTCTACTAGGGCATGTGGGGTATCATATGAAAGAGCGCTGGTTGCACATTCTCAAACACTTTTTTTTTAGGCATTTTAATTTTCGTCTTTTGATGTAAAATTAAAAAAAAACCGTTCCCCCCTTATCTCCGAAGTTTGCTTAGAGAAAAATCTGAAATTATTCTATGTGATAGAAGTTTATGTAAAGATTACTGGAAAAGTAAAACGATGCCTCTAAATAGCACAGTTTTTCAGAAATCATCAACATCATAATTATATACGTACGGCACGAGTCCGACTCGCTCTTGACTAGTTTTTTTTTTTTTGTGTAAACTTCATAGACTTGATGGGTACGACACCGATACCTAAACTCAATGAAACAAAAGAAAACAGTTTTTCTCACCTACTTCAAGTAACAACATTACCAGCTTTGAACCCAAAAAAACTTCAAATCTTTTTATTTTTTATTTTATTGTGTTTAGATATCGGTAGAATACCTCTACTCTACTCTGTTTAATCAATTATATTTCAGATCACCGTGAAGTAAAATTAGGAATCAAACGAGCTTACCTGTTAAGCGAAGTCTTGATTCTAATTTTATGAACGGCGATCTGAAATATAATTACCCACCCGCCTCTAGCTAACAACCGCAATTTAGTCTACCTAATTCACTCATCCTTTCAGGAAAACCTGTACAGTAAACAGAGCTTTTTCCTTATTTAAAGATCTCTAAAATAAGTGAAATCCCTGCGTTGCCAACAATGAGATGAAATAATCCAACTAAAAAAATATATATTTTTTATTTCTAAAAAATGCGACGTCTACACGTGTGTGAAAGAAATAGTCATCACGTCTGCAGAGTTTCGCAAGCTAATTTAAATTGACCCTGTATAATAACGCTTTAAGGATGTTTTTACGCTGCCGAGATACTGAAGATGCTGTAGTGCGCCTAGCTTGTTTATGGTCGCCGAGGGTGCAGTTACTGGAATCGCACCGGAACGTCAACTTCAAAGATCAAGACATAAATTAGAAAGCACAAGTAGATGATATTTCTAAAAGAATAAATAAATTCGTATCATCATTCATCATTTCAGCCGAAAGACGTCTACCGCTGGACATAGGCCTTCCCCAAGCACCACCACTTCGACCGGTTCTGTGCTTCCCCCCGCATCCGGCGGATACCTGCAGCCTTCACAAGGTCATCGGTCCACCTTGTAGGAGGCCTTCCAACGCTACGTCTTCCAGTATGCGGTCGCCACTCCAGAACCTTTCGGCCCCATCGGCCATCAGTTTTGCGAGCAATGTGCCCTGCCCACTGCCACTTAAGCTTGGCAATTCTTCGGGCTATGTCGGTTACCTTGGTTTGCCTGCAGATCTCTTCATTTCTGATTCGATCACGTAGGGAAACTCCAAGCATAGCCCTCTCCATTTTCCTTTGGGTGACTTCTAGCCATCCGATAAGGCCCATTGTGAGCGGCCACGCTTCAGTGCCATAGGTCATCACTGGCAACACGCACTGGTCAAAGACTTCGTCTTGAGACACTGCGGTATTTGGGACGAGAAGATATTGCGTAGCTTCCCGAACGCTGCCCAGCAGAGTCGGATTCGACGATTGACTTCTTTCTCGAAGTAGGACCTACCTAACTGGACAGTTTGTCCGAGGTAAACATACTCGTCCACAACTTCGAATGTAGCGTCTCCGATCTTCATGAGAGTGGGTGTTACATGGGCATTTGACATGACCTTTGTCTTATAAATGATAAATGATTTATTTCTGTAAGTAGGTTTGTACAAACGCTTTTACACGTCAATCATATTTAAAAAAAAAAACTAGATGAGGTCGGCGTTTCATATCCGACTACTCTGAGAAGAAAGACCGAAACAAACTCACGAGGTCACAGTCTCTTTTAGAGTCCAAACATAATCTTGGTCAGATCATGTGTTCATATTAAGACCCACTCTTTCGGATGCTCTTCTGAGGTCATTGAGCATTGTACTGAGGTCTTCCATAGTCTCAGCCATGGCAACTATATCGTCAGCAAAGCGAAGGTGAGTGATGTACTCGCCATTGATGTTGATGCCTAGCCCTTTCCAGTCCAGAACCTTAAAGACTTCCTCCAGTGCAGCGGTGAACAGTTTCGGAGAGATAACGTCTCCCTGCCGCACACCTCGCTGCATAAGGATAGGTTTCGAGGTCGGACTGACATAGTGTCGTTTTTGTACAGACACTTCAGCACCTCGATGTACTGATAGTCGATCTGGCACCGTTGAAGAGACTGCAGTACAGCCCATGTCTCGATTGAATCGAAGGGTTTCTCGTAGTCCACAAACGCTAAGCAGAGAGGCAGGTTATACTCTTCGGTCTTCTGTATAACCTGCCGCAGCGTATGTATGTGTTCTACTATTTTGCTCTAAGATATGAGGTATTCAAATTGGTTGGTCACAATCGCATTTAGAGCACCATTCACTTTATTTCCCTCATTTACTCTCCTTTCCACATATTCATCAATCTTTCCATCCCTTGTAAACTGACACCCCAAATATACAAACTCACTTACTTGCTCCATACTCTTATCATTTATTTTCACACCACACACCGATATATCCTCTTCTCTTTCAAACAACTTCGTCTTATTGACATTTATATTCATCCCTTTCATCTTATATGCTTCATTCATCACAGTCACCATGTCTTGCAGCTGATCTGCTGACGATGCCTGAAATAAAGTTATTATACAAAGCTTTTATTTTTTTACTGTCCCTACCTTGTAAAAAACAAGCCTACCAAGGTGATCCAAACACGATTATATTTAAATGAAATATGATCGATCCAATCAATTTCATCTTCAAAATATCGTCTCATAATTCGATCAGACAACTCCAGTTACGTCACTTTCCTTGAAATATTTTTTTCAGCAATGTATAACGAAATTTTCTATTTATATTTCGTATTTATCTCGTTTCCATTGTCTGACGTTTAGTGGCACTTCTTGAAAGTAATAAAGAAAAGCCACACATTCACTCTTAGATACAATTGTTTACGTAGTAAATACAGACTGTTAAAATGTGCACTTATGTTTCTACACATGATACGTCCGGTATTGTAACTGTCCAATCTTGATTTGGCTTGAGACTCTTTAAAATTAGAAGTTTTGCTGTTGTCAGCTATCGCTATAAGTAAGCGGGCACGCTCATATGCCTGGAGGATTTTATTTAGGTACCGGGTAAAACGGGGTGAATGCAGGGGTGAATCGAACCGCAACTTTAAAATGGATTTGAGCCTTGAAATAATAATATAGTTTGTTGCCAAGGCACTTAATCGTTAATTATAGTACAGGTAACACATTAAAGTCCTTTTTGGCAACAAAATATATTATTGCAATGTTAAAATCCATTATAAAATTGCGTCTCGATTCACCCCTGCATTTCTATTCACCCCGTTTTACGGTATTAAGTTCTTTTTACGTTTATAGTTTTTTTTTATGTGTAATATCTTTCCTGTCGTTTTTTGCGACAGTGATTGTTCAAAAAGGGACGGAAGTGTGTAACAGGAAGTGACAGCTTAAGCATGGAATAAGTAAGTATTTTTTAATAACATGGAATTAGTAAGTACTTTATAATATCATGGAATTAGTGTAGGTACTCATGGAATTAGTAAGTACTATATAGATTGTAAGTAGAAAGGGGTCGAATTTAGACCAGTCAGTGGCATAAGCATTCTAATAAATATTTCAGTGCAGCTTTTTTAAATTTTGAGGTTAATTTATGTCACATGACATAATATGCAACTACTGTAAGGCTCGCTCCTTTTTTCTGCTTCAGTATGTTTTTTTTATTTGTAGACTTGTGCTAGCTGACTTATGGCAAATAATTTAATTTAATGTTTTGTGTTGCGTAATGTAAATTACTTTGCGTATTATTGTATAGAATTAAGTTTTTCTTACTGAACAGACAGCTGTACTGCTGCCATGCTGGGGAGTTTGTTGCGCTACTTCTTCTTCCTTTCTTTGGAAAAGTGCTGATTCTCAGCTTAGTTTGAATAAATGACTTTTTGTTTTCTCAATCTATCCATAGGTATTATAAAACTATGGAATTGGTGCATTTGTTAGTAGAAAATATCTAATATTTTATACATTTTTATAAATTAACGTCGCTTTTCGTGTTTGTCTGTGTGACCGCGTTGTTTTTGTAAACTACGCAACGGATTTTCATGCGGTTTTCACAATCATTTAGAGAACTTATTCCGGAATGTATTTATAAGTAATACATCCATATTATGTTGAAATAAAACGAGAAATCCCGAAGTTTTATCAAGGCGTAAAAAACGTGCACAGCCACGAGGCGCGGGCGTGTGTCGCTAGTAAAAACCGGCCAAGTTCGTGTCTGACCACGCACAAACTTAACTTTGTAGTTGAAAGACATGTTCCCCCATACATTTCAACTGCAAATGTAAGTTTGTCCGCACAATATTGACGCTAAAAAATTTTGGCTTAGTAATTTCGGAGATAAAGGGTGGAATGGTCAATTTTCATCTATTTTCTTATATAACTTTAAAAGTGATTATTGTAAAATTATTAAAAAAATATATTTTAAATTCTTACAACAAGCCCTTTCATTTGATATGTCTCACGGTACCGTTTGAAAAACTTTCTTTTTTTTACTAGGCTGGCCCCCAAAAGTGACCTCCATATTAAAAAAAAAATATTTACATTACACGTCCGTGTTTGGGTCACAGAAATTTATAATTATGTGTACCAAGTTTCAACTTAATCGGTTTTGTAGATTGGCTGTGACAGACGGACAGACAGATACACGAGTGATCCTATAAGGGTTCCGTTTTTTCCTTTTGAGGTACGGAACCCTAAAAATAAAGAGCTAATACAATAATAGTAGGTACGTTCTTACTTCTTAGTTTAACGATACTTTTCATAGGTCATTACGGTAACAAATAACGTGCTTACAACAATACGTGAGATAACTGCAGATGCGAATAGCTCTACCTTTAAATGACCAATAACAAATATACTCCATTATCCCTTCCTAATTATAATTAGTGAGGTCTTCTCAGATTAGAGCGTTAACAAGGGACGGCTGTTCACCCTATTTAGCTTAGTCCATATTTTATTTATTAGGCTAAAACCATAGATGTAAGAAAGAAGTAGATATGCCCGGTAGTTGAAAATGTATCGGAACCCGGTGTCTCCAGTTTGTCCCTGCAACTTGCCACAACTAATTCTGATTAGTTGTGGCAATTTGGTGCAACCTGTTTTCTGTGATAGTTGTTTTTGGCAACAAAAGTCAAATCGAACGTAAAATCAATGGTTGATCCACTGGTATATAGATAAACTTAAAAACATAATTTGAAGTATCTCTTTTTTTTCGTGTTTTTTAGAAGAATGACATAAGTAATACCTACCTTTTCAGTATGTTCGTTTAGATTTAAAGAGCTCACAAAAGTCCATTGTCTGGAGAAAAACGAAAACTTGCAAACACAACTTGCCGCTTACTTGCATTAAAGTCAATACATTAATATGTATTATGTACGATATTAATGAATGCCTAAATAACAGATTAGATTGTCCTGAAATTAAAACAGTAAAATGCATTATCCCATTATGAACGGTAATAGTTCTTTCTACATATTTCAGTTCTTTGTCTCGTGAGTGATCATATATTTATTACTGAGGGATATTGACTCATAAATCATAGGGACTATTTATGAACCAATTTGTCAGATCATAATGTTATGCTACAGTATGTTTTTTTGCTAAAATAAAACATCACTGCTGTTAATGTAAAAAATATAATCTCTAGGTAACATATTACCTAGAGATTTTTTTTTTTTAAATATAATCTCTAGGTAACATATTACCTAGAGATTATATTTTTTTCCCTAGTGTTATGCCATCAATCACGACATGTTGAATGTTTATAATATAGGTATTATTCGGAATATACATATACCAATTCCTATCCCGCAATGTTTGAAGACTAAGGTCTTCAACCAGTGCGTCCTGCCCGTTATGACATACGGTGCCATGGCCGATCCACAAATTCAAGGTCGCGCTATGGAGCGGGCTATGCTCGGAGTTTTTTTGAAGGATAACATCAAAAATGAAGCAAGAACCCTAAATACATTACACTCATTTTTGGGCAGTCGTGTAATAATCCGGAAAAGAACCGCAGTTACCGACATAGCTTGCAGAGTAAGCAAGCTAAAGTTGCAATGGGCTGGTCATGGTTATCGAAGGACCAATGGCCCCGGCCGGTGGAGCAGACGAGTCCTAGAGTGGAGACTGTGTATCGGAAAGCGTCGTGTGGGACGCCCCCCAGTTAGATATACCGATAACCTTTATAAGGTGGCTGCCATGGGACAGAATGGATGCGGAAGGCGGAGGACAGGGTATTGTGACGCAGCCTTGGAGAGGTCTATGTCCAGCTGTGAACTACGATAGCCTGATACTAATTTGTCAATTTACCACTATGGCAGCCTGTAAGTGCTCACTAGTGCTAAATAGTAATTCTGCATACAGGGTGACTGGAAAATAGTGGCGGAGCCGTTAAGGGGAGGTAGTCTAGGGTTATTCCGACAGATATCACTATCAGACCTACCGTCCTTACTTAACCCTTTTTTTTAAAGAAAATTGATGTTTTATCAGCCATCAAAGTATTTTTTTTTACATTTTCCGTTTTTGTTTAGCAATTTTTGCATAAAATAATGACAGTTGCGGAAATTTAATAATTAACATTACTTATTTAGAATCTCTTTGTTGCAAAACAAAAAAAAGTAGGCCAAATTGGGTTACACTCTTTAAGTAGGAATATCTTGGAAAGGGTTAAGTAAGGACGGTAGGTCTCATAGTGATATCTGTCGGAATAACCCTAGACTACCTCCCCTTAACGGCTCCGCCACTATTTTCCAGTCACCCTGTATATTTAATCTTTGACAAAAAATTGGATGGTATCACGCAACGTAAAACACCTATTTAATTTTTACTGAACAAAATGGTTTCATATCACGGAGCATCGAAATATATTTATAATCAATAGGTATACTTTCAATTGTTACCATTACCACACTTAATAATATAACATTTAAAACTCCGTAATGACCACAATTATCACTGAAAGCGATATCCGATATCGATAAGTTTAAATAATTCTACGTCATTGTTACATATCCTTGTGGCTAAGTAATAACAGCCGCATGGGTCGATCAGGTGGATGGGTGACCATCTTTAAATACCAAGACCCCTCCGTGCGTCGGAAACCACGTTAAGCCGTTGGTCCCGGCTGTCATACGTGGATCTTTGAGAGTCGTTACGGGTCGTCAGAAGCCGGAAAGTATGACAATCAGTCTTTCCAAGGGGCATAGTATTACCCAGTAACTGGGTCGTGGAGGTCAGATAGGCAGTCGCTCCATTTAAAATACTGGTATTCAGTGTAGGAAATTTGGTTACGGGCGTGAATTAAAAACCAGTACTTTGAATTGAATAACGTTCATTGAATGTTATTTGTCGTTTCACTTCACAAGGAAGAAATTATGTCTGTCTCCTAACGCAGTAAATATGAAAAGAGGAATTAACTGAGGACAGTTGTCGGTTTTATATATTAAATATTGACGATTCATTTTTGCACAGTCAAATCTAATAAATACCAACATTCAGCTGCATCCAGTTAGACTGCAAGCCAGCCTGAACATAGTTGGGAAAAGGCTAGGCATGATGTTACGTATCCGGTGGTAATTGCGGTTTCATTTTTAACCGACTTCCAAAAAGAAGGAGGTTCTCAATTCGGCGGTTTTTTTTTTTTTTTGTATGTTTGTTACGCGATTACTCCGTTAATTATAGACCGATTTTGAAAATTCTTTTATTGTTTGAAAGGGTATACTCCCGAGGTAGTCCCATTGCCACGAAATCAGAGTCAGATGAGGGAATCCCATGGAAATCGAGGGAAACCCTCAAATTTTATAGGCAAACTATAGCGATTTGGGTATTTTTTATAGTAACTCGTGCATTTGCTTTCGGAAAGAAGCACCATTTGGTGAAGTGGAACTGATGATGGAGACCACATATGGCGACCGGAACAATATAATAATGAGTACCCCTATTTAACGGGTTGCGATTAAGCAATGCTTAATTTATGCTCGTCACTATGCATATGGTGAGTGGCAGTTCTCCTGGTTCTTACCAGGAGAACTCCTCAACAATCAACGTCCCTGCATCGGGAAAAGCAATATTTTGTAAGAGGTGATGAGCAGTTAACATTAGGTTATTGTAACTTAGATAAATTCAAAACTGACCCACTAAAAAGTGAAAAATAAAAATAAAATACATAACTTTAATTTCGGAAGTCGGTGTCTTTGGATCTGTATTTGAGTTTTTTGCCACCGACTTCCGAAATTAAAGTTATTTTTCACTTTGTAGTGTTATTTTTAGTAGGTAGTCGGTTCTTATTTTTTTGTAAAAAGTTTTTTATTTTTCACTTTTTAGTGGGTCAGTTTTGAATTTATCTAAGTTGCAATAGCCTAATGTTAACTGCTCATCACCTTTTACAAAATATTGCTTTTCCCGATGCTGGGACGTTGATTGTTGAGGAGTTCTCCTGGTAAGAACCAGGAGAACTGCCACTCACTATATGCATAGAGACGAGCATAAATTAACGCTAAATAGGGGTACTCATTATTATATTGTTCCGGTGGCCATATGAAGTGTCCATCATCAGTTGCACTTCACCAAATGGTGCTTTCCGAGAGCAAATGCACGAGTTACTTTAAAAAATACCCAAATCGCT
This sequence comes from Tiliacea citrago, assembly GCA_963921375.1. Lineage (NCBI taxonomy): Eukaryota > Metazoa > Arthropoda > Insecta > Lepidoptera > Noctuidae > Tiliacea > Tiliacea citrago. The sequence goes on from OY992796.1 coordinate 18,683,575, forward strand.
ATAGTTTGCCTATAAAATTTGAGGGTTTCCCTCGATTTCCATGGGATTCCCTCATCTGACTCTGATTTGGTGGCAATGGGACCACCTCGGGAGTATACCCTTTCAAACAAAAAAATAATTTTCAAAATCGGTCTATAATTAACGGAGTAATCGCGTAACAAACATACAAAAAAAAAAACATACCGCCGATTTGAGAACCTCCTCCTTTTTGGAAGTCGGTTAAAAATAACGCTACAAAGTGAAAAATAACTTTAATTTCGGAAGTCGGTGGCAAATAACTCAAATACAGAACCAAAGACACCGACTTCTGATATTAAAGTTATTTTTCACTTTGTAGTGTTATTTTTGGTAGTCGGTTCTTATTTTTTTGTAAAAAGTTTTTTTCACAGTTCAACAACACTCATTGCGTTATTTACGTTGTTGAGCAGACAAATATTTCGAACATATGAAGCAATGGATTAGCAATATACTTCAAAATCATTCAGATTTTGATTGATAGTGTGTTAAGCAATTAGTAGGAAATTTTCAAATAGAATAATGGCAATAGGCGCACCCTCTGTTATAGGTAAACATTTCTGGCGACATGCGAGTGCATTACTTTGTCGGTCCCTTCGGGGAATAGAAGCGTGATGTTATTATGCGAGCTTCATATTCGTAGAGTGGAAATAGCTAGAGTAGTATCGACGCGCAGCTGCCAACGATCCCGATATAATTAGACATTTAATAGTGCTTTTTTACGCACAAAACGTATGTGTCGCTGGTCGCAATCCCTAGAAATAATATAACATCACGCTTGTAAAGTAATGTACCTACATTTCGCTTACATTCCTACATTCCTATTGCCATTATTCTATTTGAGAATTTCCTCATTTAAAAATCGAATGCCACATCTTGCTTACTCTGCAAGCTATGTCGGTAACTCCAAGCCATGTTCGAGATCTAAGCCTTAATAAATTCATTCATTAAACGTAAGTTGTGTGTTGTGTTTGCGTTATGTTTACCGCAAATAAACGTATTTTCTTTCTTCTTTTTTTTTTCTTTTTGTGCCTTTTTTACCGTTAAAGATTATATTGAGGACAAAATATAGGCTTGGGATTGAGCTGCTCCAATTTTTACATACTGAATGTTGCTAATTAACTTTTTTTATATACCTACACTTTGACATTTAATGATTATTTTAAACACAACGACATGAATAATGTACTGTGTGGAGTACAATATTATTATTTTAATTATAGTGAAAGTGAGGACTATGTGGGTCATATTTTTTTTTCTCTTTCTCAGTTAGTTTTGATGATAATATAGAATTGCTGGTAGTTTAAGTACTTTATGCGGCCTGCCCAAATGTCCTTTCAGTGGTATTGTTCATCGCATCGTTGAGCTCCTTAAGTCCTGAGTTGAGCTGCACGATTACTGACAAATGCGTGTACTGACTGGACAGGTCCGCTCAATCTGTGTGGTTGTTTCCTGAAATAACCATTTCAGACACCAATCTCATGGCCTTCATATGATCTGACCAAGATTATGTCTGGACTTTAAAAGAGACTGTGACCTCTGAGTTTGTGTCGGCCTTTCTTTTCAGAGTAGTAAGATAGGAGACGCCAACCTCATCTAGTTTTTAAAATATGATTGACGTGTAAAAAAGTGTTTGCATAAACCTACTTACAGAAATAAAAATCATATTTTATCAATGTCAATTTATCTCGGATCCAAAATGTATTTAATAATTATGTTATTAATAAATTCCAGCCCATTATTAATTCGGGAGATAGAGTCACAAAACATATTTTAAACAGGAAGGATTCTATGTTCATGGCTTCAAGTTTGCCAAATGATGTATTAAAAATTACTTTAGGCCTTAAAACTACAAACAGTGCCTTTGTACAAAAATGCTCAGAGCAGTAGCCGAGAAAATTTGTTGCCCTTTGTTACATTATAAATTTGTATCTTGGTGATAAAACGATTGTTCAAATAAAAGATAGGGAGTTAATGGAATACTACAGACCGATTTTATTGATACCTTTGTTCTCAAAAATAATTGAAAAGTATTATGTATAAAGAAGTCAATTTAAATTTGGAAGCGAATAATATTATTTGCAACGAATAAAAAGAATTTAGGAAAAACAAGAGAACATGGCTATTTATGACTTTTTGCGTACCGTTATGATAAATATGAATAAAAATACTCCAGTGTCTGCGATATTTTGTGACATGACCCAGGCACTTGATTATGTGCAAAATAATATTTTACTAAAAAATCTTGATAGTTACGGGGTAAGAAGAAATATCCTTGAGATCTTAAAGTAGTACCTAAGCCGTTGTTTAATAAGCAGAATTAATATAAGCACCAAAAGAGAAGAAATCTTTCTAGCGGAGGAACGTAACGTTATCTACGGAGTTCCACAAAGAAGTATATTAGAACCATAGCTTTTTACACTTTACATTTAAGACTTTCCAATGGCATTCAAACATCCTGTGAAACTATTCACAGGTACAGAGATTTTTATAAAGAGGACATAAATAATACATTAAAAAAGACTATAGAATGTTTACACAATAATAATTCTAAAATGTATTTAAATAAGAGAGAGTAATTATGTATTTAAGCCAGCGCCCATTGACTCTTTCCAATCTTGACATAACATACAATGAAATTACAACTGACACGTTTAATACAATTAATTTTCTAGGCCTTACAATAGACCGGAATTTAAATTGGCGCATATAGAGGCCCTGCCTATGTTATGGATAAGAACAGTGCGTACTCCTTGTACATTCTGCCACGCCCTGTCAACATTACTAACTGCTTACTACGGCGTAAGCGGAGGAAAGGGTGTTGTGGCGCAGCCTGGGAGAGGCCTATGTCCAGCAGTGGACTACTATAGGCTGAGTCGATTGACTACGGGCTAACAGAATCTGTTCTCAGATTATATATATATATTATATTATATGATCTTTTGGGGTAACTCAACTAATAAAAAAGTTTCATTTAAAGCACAAAAGAGATGCCTCAGAGCCATGTTTAAGTTGAAAACCGATAGTTGTAAGAACTTTGTCATACGGTATAAAATATTGACATTGGCATTTCTTTATATTCTGGAAACAGTTATGTTTGTTAGAAATAAAAATAACTTTTTTTCGCGAATGGCAGATACATTTCCCAGAAACAGGCATGATCAAAGTCAGCTCTGTCTGCAAAGGAGTAGGACTGCACTTACCTATGCTCAAAAGTGTTTTCTGCATGGGTCACACTATTTATAATAAGTTAGCGAAAAGTTGGAGGCAGCTTAATAATGTACAGTTGAAAAAACAACTCAAGACATTTCTAATTAACAAAGCATAGATACTCTACTATTAATGAATTTCTGGCAGAATGTTTTTTTTTTGACATAAAATGCATTATATTTTTTTTTTGCTGTTGACATTTATAATTTACTAGCTGTGCCCCGCGGTTTCACCCGCGTAAGTCTCGATCCCGATCCCGGTCAGCTACCTCCATACAAAATTTTATCAAAATTGGTCCAGCCGTTTGAGAGTGAAGACGTAACAAACACACACACACACTCACAAACTTTCACCTTTATAATATTAGTGAGATGAGATGAGATTATTGTTTGCTGAATTAATATTAAATTAATGATATTGTATTAAAATTAATTATTACCAATCATAATATTTGCACGCCATATTATGTGGCAAACATGTCTGAAACATTATACAGGGTTACTGGTAGCTCGACGTATTCCTTGCAGGACGTCATAGTATGGTTAAAATGCAACAAATTAAGCCACCAAATATTCTACCGAAATTCAGTAGTCTTTGAGTTAATTAGGTTTTTAGTTGTTTTAAAAAAAATACAATTTAAAAATGATTTACGTTGCGACTATACTGGAATTTAATTTATTATCATAGCTGATGCCGTAGCAAATCTTTGTTGATAATTAAAAAATCCAAAATGCCGAAAACTTGGCAGAGATCACTAATTAAACATTTTATTTTTCGTAATTTTTGTCATTACTTTATTTAAAAAAAAACTCAAAAACTACTGAATTTCGGTAGAACATTTGGTGGCTTAATTTGTTGCATTTTAACCTTACTATGACGTCGTGCAAGGAATACGTCAAGTTACCAGTAACCCTGTATATACTCGTATTTTTTTGTTATCCTGCATGCATTTTTATTCTTGTATCTTTATCGAAATTTCGTTCGAAATTACACACAAAAATCCTTCTTCATCACTTTCGTACATTTTCTATGTACCAACGTACACTACGGGCGGGCCGCACTGCACTTTTTTTTGCATGAAAATGGTTTGCAGTGCGGCCCGTTGCGGCTGTAATGGGCGCTTGGCTTTAGTCTTAGGGTCAGCTCACACCGAGACGCGACGTGACGAAACTGGAAGAGGCCAGTGATTTCGCGCTGCGCCGCGCACCGCCGCGAGACGCATCGCAACGTCGCGAGGCGCATAGTAAAATCGTTGGCAACACGACGCCTCGCTGCGCAGCGAGACGCTGCGCGGCGCAGCGGAACGTGTCTACATTCGCCACGTGCTCCCGCAGTCTACCATTTGCAAGGCTTCTTGAGGCGCAGCGCCGCTCTTGCACGCCGCGCGTACCGGCGATTCACCGCTGCGTCGCGATGCGTCGCTTTACGCCGCGAGGCATCACGAGGCGTAGTGCTGCGTGGTGTAACGTATTCTAAATTCTCACAATGAAATGTGTGTCTTTTCGTGTAGAAAATAAAGTTATATTTTTAATCGCTCTTTTAAAGTGTGCGCGCAGCGTCGAGTCGCGTCTTGGTCTGAGCTGACCCTAGTTTCAGACAATTAACACGACTCCTCTACCTAACTCCATCCTTAAGTGAAATAATAGTGAGTCTAACATACATAAGTGCATTTGACTGACAGTTACACTGTGTTATGTATATCTTGGCTAAACAATGTTTGTTTGACTCAGTGGGCCCGTCAATCTTGTTTTGGGAATTAACTGCACAAGCCGGATGTTTAGCTTTATGGCAATATGGCATAATAATTATTATGTCTTCTCTGTTAGATAAATATTAAGAAAATTAATTGCGTAATTACGGAATGATCGGTGGCTTTCTTTAAGTAATAACTTAATTTTCATCTAAAATGTACAGTCGCCAGCACAAGTTACCACTATCTGTCAAATTTTGTCATTCGATTTTGAACTTAACCGTCATAATTTAGAGAAATTTGACAGTTTGGTATAACCTGATGCGCTGGCTCGGAAATTTTTTAAATGTTTTAAGTTCCCTCATTATTATTGTGATGCTGAATTCACATTTTATGTACTGAATAAAGAATTCAAAAGTAGTATCAAATAGTTTTATTTATAATATCATTGCACGATTAAACCACATTCAGTATAAATGTGGGTTTACAGTTAGTAAAAGAGAGCTTTTTAATGTAGCTAGACTATAAATTGTAATGTCTTCTTCAGTTCCCAGTTTCAGACAAGTATCGTAATAAAACTCAATACCAAGTCGGTACAGTTGGTAACAAAAGTTTTTTTTTTTTTCTCAACTCATCCAAACTGAAAAGTTATGTGATAAGGCAACAGTGCGGTTTAAAAGAAGATGTAGGGACAATATTTTTAAAGAGTATGCTTAGATGGTTTAGTCATGTTAAGAGGATGATGGAATGAAAGGCGGCTAACAAAAGGCACAAGGCAGATATGAGTGGGAACGCCGGGCATGACCTACTTGGTCATGTTGTTCAGAAAGGTCAGGTTCGTAGTACTCGCAACCGGCGTGCGTGTATCACCAGATGTATGAACGTAAACGAAGCAAAAAAAGTATCTCTGTAGCGTAGCAGGTGGCGTTCTATAGTGTCTGCCTACCCCCTATGGGAAGAAGGCGTGAGTTTATTTATGTATTTATGTTTTATAAAAATAACATAGCATCACGTCTGTGTTCCCGAAGTGTTAGGCAGAGGTGTACCTATCTATAGTACAACTACATTAAATTTCGCCACTTATCCATGTAATAGGGGGCGATTCTATTGCCATTAACCGGGCACAAATTCAGACTTCGGACTGTAACTGAGAAATTCCAGGTGGGAAACCCAATAACACATTGCCTGATCCGGGAATCGAACCCAGGACCTCATGCTCAACAGTAGCGCTTGCGACCAATAGACAAACAAGGCAGTTTTTTTAATAAAAATGTGGCTGTTATTTGTTTATTGTTGTATAATACGACTTCCACGCGAACGAAGTCGCGGGCAGAAGCTAGTCCAAAATACAGTGCACCATAAAATGGTTATCTAATAGATCCTATGCCTACGCCTAGCAAAATACACCTGCAGGCTTAGCACGAGAACCGTAGAGGAGCGTTATGTCGACGGAAGAGTAAACAAAAATAACATTTCCGTGTAGACAGTAGAACATTTTCGGTAGACAAGCGATTTCTATTCTACAGTAGAGTATAAATAGAAAGCGTCTTGCTAAGCCTTCTAGTATGGTATCGGTAACTTTTATAGGAATCTATAGACATTTATTTTTGCTTTGAACATTTTGTGACAGAGTTGTATACGATAACTGATTGGAGAAAATATTTAGCTAAGTATCTAGAGTCGATACTCTTGCACCCTCCCATTATCCTGGCTCGGCGTGCTGTGCTGGCGCCGGGGAACCTCAAGCGGCTTAAGTACAATAACCTTGTTGAAAATTATATTTTCGAGCCGTTTGGGGTTGAAACCTTCGGGCCGTGGGGTCCTAGTGCACATGGTCTTTTTAATGATATCTCGAAACGGCTGGTCGACACTTCCCGTGACCCAAGGGCTGGCTTTTACCTCGGCCAGAGGCTAAGCATTGCCATACAACGTGGCAATGCCGCCAGTCTCTTGGGTACATTACCAGTCGACAGTGATGTGGATGAATTTTTCGACGCCATATTTTAGTTTGCGAATAGTTTTAGTTAGGATATAATTTTGTTATTTTTATTAATTAGTACCTAGAGTTAGATCATAAAACATTATGATTCGGCTGGTTACTTTCTTCGTAAGTAGCCGGCCGGATAATGTACGAATTTTTCCAAGTGAAAACATCTGTAGCCGCGTTGAGAAATTTTTGGTAGGGGAGAAACTTATGGGTTCGAGGCACCCACGCTGTAGGAGCAGTAAGTGAAGTTAAATTGACCACGTGAAAAGTTTAATTTGTGTATTGATGTGTGTGTGGTTTGTGTTTGATTTGTTATTTGTGATTTGTGTGTTTGTTTGTGAGAATTTGTTGGTTTTGTTTTTGTTTGTAAACACAAATACACAAAGTATTTGTGTTTTCTGTGTGTTTGTTTAAACTGTGTTTTAGATAATCATTATTTTATTGAAGTGAAAACTTCTTTAGGCGCGTAGAGCGATAAGTTTTCACTTCTGTTGGCAGTTTCCATGGCTGCCTATGTTTATTGTTTTAGCATCTTCTGTTGGCGAATGTACCACATTTATAAATATACGTATACCTTGCTTATCACAATAGCTCCTAACTCACTGTAACTCACGGACCACCAGCACAATCTACGACGGTCTACAATCTAGCCACAATTTAGAGTTCGATGCTTTTCTAATTTACTATCGAGTTTCAGTTACCTTTCGAGCTCCGAGTACCCGCTAACCGCAAATGATGGTAGACCTCACTTACCTGAAAAGAAAAGAGAAATAGAATTTAAATTATTAAAGCTTTTTAAAATTATTAAGGCGTCTCTTGAGTTCCCTACTCAAGAGACGCCTGAACGCAGTCGAAATTAGAAATCATAACTTTAGCCGATAGTCGTCCACTGCTGGACATAGGCCTCTCCCAAAAGGAGAATGAGCAGCAGCGTTCTCTATGCATTTTAACACCATACTGCGATCGCCACGCTTGGCAGGCGGGTTGGCGATCGCAGTATGGTGTTAAATGCATAGAGGACGCCGCTGCCCATTCTCTAGTAAGTCCCTTAGTCGCCTTTTACGACACCCATGGGAATAAATAGGATAGTGCTTTACGTCCGGCACCACACGGAAGTTGGAAATCAAAAACAGGTAAGTATTGTTATCCCTTTTAATTCTGAATTCCGATACAAATATCGAATACTAATAGTAGTCATTTCATAACCAGAAACTTGGAAACTACTGCCTATTATATTCTCTCCTCTCGCGTTCTGTGGCAGTGATTTCGTGAAAAGGGACGGAAGTGTGTAACAGGAAGTGGAAGCTTGAGCATGGAATAAGTAAGTACTTTTTAATAGCATTGAATCAGTAGTTCTTTATTATAGCATGGAATTTGTGTACTCATGGAATTAGTAAGTACCTACTATAAAGATTCCAAGTAATTGAGGTCGTATTTCGACCAGTGGGAGACCACTATGTAGGTAATGAAAAGTTATTCGAATAAATATTTCAGTATTTAGCTTTTTTAAAATTTTTAAGTTATTTCTGTTGCTGCTCAGTTGCTTATTACCAAGGTGAGATGTCAGATGTTACACATCACATTATGCGACTAGTGTAAAAGGCTCGCTCGTTTTTAGGGTTCCGTACCCAAAGGGTAAAACGGGAACCCTATTACTAAGGCTCCGCCGTCTGTCTGTCTGTCCGTCTGTCACCAGGCTGTATCTCATGAACCGTGATAGTTAGACAGCTAAAATTTTCACAGATGATGTGTTTCTGTTGCCGCTATAACAGCAAATACTAAAAAACAGAATAAAATATATATTTGAGGGGGCTCCCATACAAAAAACGTAATTTTTTTGCTTGTTTTTTGTGCTGGGACACAGGCCTCCTCTCTTCGCGAGAGAATGGGCTGTAAATCTACCACGCGGGCCCAGTGCGGGTTGGTAGATGTCACATGACTTTGAATTTTTGGTTCTAGGACATGCCGGTTTCCTCACGATGTTTTCCTTCACCGTTTTGAGAGCAGGGATGATGAAATTTTTTACACAAAGTAAAGCGCCTGCCTGGGTTCGAACCCACGACCTAAATTAAAATAAAACAAAAATCGTTAAGAGGTCCCATACAACCAACGTGATTTTTTGCCATTTTTATAGATAATGGTATGGAATTCTTCGTGTGCGAGTCCAACTCGTACTGGGCCGGTTTTTTTTTATTGTGCAACCAGACTTTTGGACGCGCAAAAAAGAGCATATTTTTGCGTACCTTTTCGTTTACCAACAAAATAACACCTTCGAACATCTACGCGTGAAAATATTGAAACTACATATAGATGATACACTTACACAAATAACAAACACATTAGTACTGCACACACAAGTAACAATACATTATGTTAAACACATGAAAACAACAAAAAACAAATGAACCTATTTAAATCACGAAGGCAAACCCAACACCCCTCAGGATCCGACAAGACCCGATGTTACGCGATCTTACCCGAACACTGATCACCATTACACAGGGCAGCCATTAATGCTGATTCCAATTACTTGAACCTTCACAGATTTAATTTTAACATAAGGTCTAGGATCCGACACCACGTGAGAGGTGCCTTAAAATATTAAACACCCAAGGTTCTTCCTCCTCTCTCCTACTTGATCTATGCTGTGCCCGACAGGGTCCCTAATTGTGTCTAATATAATTATTTCCCTACCAACTATGTATATACATTATGGTATGCAATAAAGAATTGAGAATTGAATTGAGGAATCTAACCGATGCACGATTTTTGTATCAAGTTATGAACGTAGATAGATATTATCCTTTAGTTCCCTTTGTTGGTTCGTTGAGGGAGATATGTGTTGAATAGGACACGTTATTCAGATAGATTTGCTTTTGTTGTCTAATTGACTACGTGGAAGTCTGTGGCTTCAAAAGTATCATCCTACAGTACCACAAGATATTAATTTTCGTTTAACAAGGAGTAAAAGCTCAGGTGTTGAAAACCAGTGCGCCGAATTCACCATAAAAAATCTATGACAAGATGATTAATGTCATGTTTGTATTTAAAAGTAAATACATAGACAAAACAAAACCAGAATGCATGCCTCAAAAGATACTTAGTGTCGGTTTAAATAATAATAAAAAGTTGTTTATCAAAATGCTTAGAAACGAAAAGGGAAAAGTGGAAAATATTCAGCTCAAAAGCATTCATTTGTAATCGTGGGTAACCCAATGGTATGCTACGAAAGTGGGCCAAAAAAAAACTTTTACCAAACAATTCTAATTTAAAACCGTGAAACAGCTATAAAGTTTTAGCGGAATCTGGAAACGCATCAGCAGTCGTAGCATTACATTAAGTAAATTAGTTGGTCATGGAAGCGTGAATATGACATTTTGATTATCAGTTGTGCAACTTTTTTATGTTTCCCTTGTATTTTAAAGAAAAAAAAAAACCATAATACCTCAGGGCCACTCGGTATCTCGCTTATACACTACTGCTCGCGGTCACAAAAGCAAGCGAGACTGAGTGGCAAGTAGAAGGTTCCAAGGCGCCGATAGTTTAGGTTAGTTTTTGTTAGATTTTTTTTACGGTGAAAATAATGGTAGTTTAAAATAAAACAAAATCTCTGCTTATACGTTATTATGCTAAGTTTCATGATCAAATTTGAAGTATTTTTGTAATACTAGCGGTTTATTGTTCGGTTTGGAGCAATTTTTTTTCTGTAGATAATTTTTTATAAATTGTATGTTCGTAAAACATAGTAATTAACATTAATTCTCAACTTTACGATGTACTCGTATTTATTTCAAAATTGATGCTGCAGTATTTTCGATAGAACGGAGGATTATGCTAAGCGACTTGACGTATTGTAGACTCTAAACATCTCATTTGTGGGGCAGTAAACATTGTAGTATATTTCGAGGATAATGTTAGTGGGGGAAGCCGGGCCATTGCGGGCCCCCGGGGTAATACAGACATCCCCTCTCTCTCGTTACTACATAATATGTAAATAGTTTATTAAAATAAGCTTCAAAACATTCAATCTGACCGCAATATAAAGTCAAAGAACGTAACTTCTAATAAAAATCTAATCTTAGCTAATTTATCCATTTAATATCCCTATTGGTCGCAAATGAAGTGCATGGGTCCTCAACACGCGAAGGAACAAAATGAACGACTTCATTGCTTGTTCGACATTCACTGCTCGTTAATAAAGGGGGTGCAATGTTTGCTCGGTAAGTGGACCGCTAATGGGTACTACGTGAGGCATACATAGACGCTCCTAACCTGCTCATATAGCTGTTATAGTCTGTTTCAAAAGTATCTGATAAAAATGTAAACAAATGAATCAGAAAACGTACCCGTGGATGCCAATTTGTAGTGTCATTAACAAATTCAGTGCTTTACTTTGATTATTCGGATACTTAAACCTGATATTTAAATTTTTCATTTGACAATTGAGGTTAATTTTATAACCTAAATTGAGGTCGGTGATTTTTTATACATTTCACGAATGCGTGTTTAATCATTGCAGTTTATACCTTATAACAATGACATAAGAGTCACACGCGTACGCATTTATTGCAAGGACTATAGAGCTCTTAGGGAGTTGTAAAGAACAAAAGAAAAATATGATAAATATTCCGCCGTGTGGATGACAATGAATAGGCGAATGCCTACGCGCAGAAAACGGCCCTTTCTTCCAAATACGATTAACGAATTCGGCATGTTTTAATAAACATATACCAGAAAACGTTTAAAAATGTCGGTGTTACAGAACTTATAAGAACGGATCAGAAATACAATAACCCGTTCAGAACTAAAATAGTTGACGACGCTCGGAAACTGGAATACAATAGGGCCAAAGTGTTGTTTAAGAAAAACACTTTGGGCCTATTGTATTCCAGTTGAACGACTCATTCAATAAGTTGAATGAGTCGCTCAACCTAGGAAAAAACCTAAATCGTAATTATGAGATGCCTAATATCTGTAGGTTTTTTTTTCTTATAAATTATTGGTCTTTTGATACAAAAAATAAATAAAGAAAACAACATTATTATCTACTAGCTTCAGCCCGCGACTTCATCCACGTGATCTTTTTTTTTTACATGAAATGTATCCTATGACACTTGGCAATACTGTGTACAGCTTCTCAGTGAAAGAATTTTCGGAACAGGACCAGCAGTTTCGTAGATTACCCTCTAAATACAAACTTACAACCGATTGTAATAAAATTTGTTTCATTACTAAAGTAGAATTGTTAACAGATTGAAAGTATTTACATAATTGCGCTTAGGGACTGCAGGGCAACCTTCTAAAAGCATGATTTGAATTATCTTTATAGAGTGTATTCAATATACTTATATTGTATACAATCTAGATAATTCAAATCATGCTTTTGCCTATGACTACCCATTATTAAAGGACATTCAGAAATTTAGAATATTCTCATAGTGTATCATTTTATTATGTTGTGTTTGAATATAATTGGCTGTCACATCTGTTTTAACTGGAAGCTAATTTAAAGTCCCGAGAGAAAAGAACGATGCCGTAGGTACTGGTGCTCTTCATTAATACAACATTATTTTTAGTATACGCGAAACCTGAATATAGTTTGTTTAGAATAGGCAACTGAATCGATTTCAATAATTTTTACACCATGTTGTATTTTGTCCCAAAAATATTTAAGTGTGATGGAAAATGTTATCACCATTTAATTACTTACAATACAATCGCCGTACGGTTAGGTACCTACTGCCAAATTATTATCAATGAGTGCAAGACGACCCTGGGGGCGCCGCGCCGCCGCCGTTAGCATGATTTTGTACGGACAACCCGGTAACATAACAACCTTATAACTTCGTGATTTTTCATGATACAGTTTTCATTTTTTTTTTTTTTTATTATTTTTTTACATTGATTCGTTACATAAAAATACTATACACGTGTTTCGGGTTTCGCATATACTAAAACTAATATTGTATATCAGCCGACCTATTTATTGCACAAAAAAAATGCATCAGAGCCATTTGAGGCCTCCATCCTGACAAGACCTGCAAACCGTTTTTTTTTTAAAGCTAGGTTTATCACCACACTTTACATACACGAAATCTGTAAAATTGTGTACGGGATTGTTAAAAAAAGCGTGTGAAATAATCCTAAGTCAGCCCAGTATGCTAGGGCGCGTTCTCTGAGGCTGCGACCAGCCCAGCGGTTGAACGCGTCCCAAAGGGTCATGGCCATCAGGCTGGTACGGGGTTACCGCACGGTCTCCCGTGAGGCAGCGAGCCTCCTTGCCGGACTACCGCCATGGGATCTGGAGGCAAAAGTCCTCGCGCACATCTGGGAGTGTCGCGAGGAGGCGAAACGCCGCTGCCGCGAGAAATCACGGCACAGCGGACAGAGCTCCGGCGGGATCTCATGGCGACATGAAGAGTGCGATTGTCGCAACCCAGCGCTGGGCACGCCACTATTGCGGCGATAAGTCCCCTCTTTAAGGAGTAGCTGGAGAGGCGCCACGGCGTCCTCACCTTCCGCCTGACGCAGGTCCTCACCGGACACGGATGTTTCGGGAGGTTCCTGTTCAGGATAAAGCGGGAGGAAACGCCCGGGTGTCACCACTGTGTGGATCGCCCGGAGGACACGGTGGAGCATACGGTGGAGGTCTGCCCTGCTGGGGCGGAGCACCGCCGTGTCCTCACGGAGGCGATCGGCGGCGGCGATCTCTCGCGTCCGGCCCTGGTTCAGGCCATGGTTCGGAGCGAGAGTGCATGGGAGGCCGTCACCTCCTTCTGCGAAGCAGTAATGCTCGCGAAGGAGGAGGCGGAACGCGTGAGGGAGAGGCAGGGTTCGCGCCCTCACGCCCCTAGTCGCCGCAGGAGACGCCCTGGGCGTCGGGAGTCGCAAGCCGATTTCCGGCCACCGCAGGCGCGGGCCTGTGGACGGTTAGCGATGGGTAGCTCGCCGTCCGATAAGGACCAGGCCCGGGTCGACGGCGCGTTGTATTCCACGCGCGCCTCAAAGAGACGTCAGCACGAATTGACGGGGTCCATTAGGGCCAATGCCTGTCAGGGTTGCGAGTTTGTCCAAAAGGGATATCGTGGCCCTGGCACACAGGCAAATGAAGGAACACGGGTGGGTTTTAGTCAGTAAAAGTCTGACAAATAACTTCTCCCGCTCCGCCCAGAGCGGGAGAAGTTATTTGATAATTTCCCACCCAAAAAAAAAGCCCAGTATGCTAAGCTACCTTGCGATGTGTGTAAGTATACATTTACAAAAATAAACCAGCCAAGTGTGTGTCGGACCACGCACAATATAGGGTTCCGGAGTTGGAATGAATTTATCCCAAAAAAAACTTAATTCAATTCTTTAACTGCAAATGTAAGTTTATAATCGCAAAAAAATTTTTTTTATGATAAAACAACAAATTAACGATTTTCGGAATATTTCCTTTACTTGTGCTGTGAGACCTTGCTTCTTCTCTTTCTCTTCTTCTTGACAGACTGACAGACAGACAGACAGACGGACAACGAAGTGATCTTATAAGGGTTCCGTTTTTTCCTTTTTAGGTACGGAACCCTAATAAAATACCAAAAGAACAAACTATATAAAGGCTGAATGAACATAACTTTTATGATATTAAAGATTTCTTTAACTTGTAAACATAAAAAATGTATGTAGTACAGGTATTAATGAAAATGTTTGTGATGTATGATCCGAATGACTATTATTGTAATGTATGGTTTAAGCGGTGTATTTTATTAACACAAGTTTTGTTTTGCTTACAATAAAAATATGTATGTTTAGGTTAAGGTATTTATCTATGGACCTGTATTTCCTGAAAATAAATGGATTTATTATTATTATTTCTTTATTTAATTAGGTACATACAAATTATATTTTTAAATATCAGAATATAAAAAAAAAAAACATTTAAAAATTGTTGTTCACCGTTATCGGGAGCAGGGTCCAAGCTACCGGTGGTTAGGGCTGCAGAGATAGGAACCTCCTCTCGATGCCAGCCGTGTCGAGGAGTACTGCCTCCTAACCTAACCTTTTTTTTTTTTTTTTTCAAGCTGAGAAATGCATTACGCAGCGCTCGTGGGGGACTAGTCGGGGTATGTGGGTCTTCTGTCACTACAGTATACCCACTAAAACTCAGCGGTGTTCCCACATCGCCGTGTTGGGAGAGCCATGGGATAACGGCTCAGCCTTTTCTTCCAGAACCCTCCCGGCCTAGCTGGCGGGCCCTGCATGCCCCCCCGTTACTGGGGGGCTACGGGAATGGCCGGGAACACCTGGCCATTCCCGTCCGATACTGGTGGAGGCCTGTGCAATACAGGTAAGGGTGCCCCCGCACCCGTTGCCTGCTAGCCTCCACCTGGGAGGAGTCGGAGGTGACGTTCAAACTGACGTCTTCTTCGACCCCTCCTCCGCCTTCGGAGCAGAGCCGCGGCAGGATCGTCCTCCCGCGTGCGCTCTGCCGCCTCCTTCTGGGACATGACGTGTTCGCAGAAGGAGGCGACTGCCGCCCAGGACCTCTCATCCCTCAGCATGGCGTTAACCAAGCCGGGGAGTGAGAGGTCCGGTCCGTCTTCTTCGACCTAGAGGGTGTGCTGCGCCGTGTCCTCCGCCGCGCCACAGTGGTGGCACGACGGCGTCTCCTCCCGTCCGATTCGATGTAGGTACGATCCGAAACAACCGTGTCCGGACAGCACCTGCACCAGACGGAACGAGAGGAACCCGCGCGACCGCTCGAGCCAGTCTCGCAGGACTGGCCCAATCGCGTCGAGGGTTCGGCGGCCGAAGGCTTCAGTGGCGAGGCCCCGTCCAATGGTCGACTCGACTTTCGCCTCCCGCCGGACTGCAGCCCGCTCTTCCAGGGCTGGGCGTTCTCCTCTCGCCCTCCGCCCCGCCGTCCATTCATACACTCTGGCGAGCACCCACGCCTCGAGTTCCCAAGGAGGGGTGCTGGCCAGAGCGCATGCTGCCGCAAAGCCCACCGTGCGATGGGCCCGCACCACACGCTGTGCTATGGCCCGTTGGGGTCCCGCAAGGCCGCGCCGTTCTCCCTCCTGTGGAGGGAGTCCTTCCAGATGGGAGCTCCGTAGAGGGCCATACTCCTCAAGATAGCGTAGAGTTGCCGGCATCGCGCGCTGGGCCCCCCCAAGTTGGGAAGCAGCCACGACAGGGCACCCGCGGCCTTCAGCAAGCGCGACGACAGCCCGCTAAAATGCGGACCGAAGCGCCACCTGCTGTCGAGTACAAGGCCCAGATGAAATATCTGGGCCTTCACCTCAATTCTGGCGCCCTCCACAAATATGTGGGCGTCAGGTGGGGGGCGCTGCCGAGGGCCGTGGAAGTACATAGCCTCGGTCTTGTGCAGCGCCACTGTTAAGCCTAGGCGGCGGATCCTCCCTGCGACCAAGGATCCGCCCGCCGATGCCAAGTTGGCCGCCTCCCTGAAACTGCCCTCCCGGGCGGTGAGGAGAGTGTCATCCGCATAGCAGACGACACTCGTGCCTCGGAGGAGAGTTCCCCGCAAGAGCCAATCATAGCCGACGTTCCAGAGGAGAGGTCCTATGACTGACCCCTGTGGAACGCCGGCTTCAACGGCGTACCGCCGGACTTGGCCAGTCCTATCCACCAGGAGCTTCGGCCGATCCTCCAGGTAGCTGGCCAGCAGACTGCGCATGTATCGAGGCACTACGTGGAATCGGAGCGCCTCTAAGATGGTGGAGTGGGGAACAGTGTTGAAGGTGTTGGCTATGTCGAATGACACAGCCAACAATCCGTCCCGAGCTTCCATCGCCTCCTTCACCTGGCCCTTAAGGCAGGCCAGCGCGTCCACCGTGGAACGCTCAGCCCGAAAACCGAACTGAGCGTCCGACAAGTCCGGCCCGATACTCCGCAGATGGCCCTTTAGGCGGGCAGCGATAATCCCCTCGAAAATTTTACCGACCTCATCGAGCAGAACGATGGGCCGGTATGCCGAGGGGGAGTCTGCTGGGCGGCCCTCCTTGCGAAGAAGGCACAACTGTCCCTCCTTCCACAGTTTCGGGAACCTTCCAGACGCAAGGCATGCGCTGAAGAGGTCCCGAAACCTCTCCTCCATTTGAGTGGCAGCCACTCTCGCCGGAACACCGTCGGGGCCCGGAGCTGTCTTTTTGGCGCGGATATGGATAATCGCCGCGCCAAGTTCCAACTCCGTGACAGGAGGGGCCTCCTCTTCTTCCTCAGCTGGCGGAGCTATCCCCCGCGGTGGGCCCATCACTGGTGGGGTGAAGTTGTCGTCCCTGCACGGGAACAGGGACTGAACCACCCCATCCAGAAAGGCGGGCTCCAGGGTCTCGGCAACCGGGGGACCAAAGGGGCGCAATTTGTTGCGCGCCGCCTTGTATGGTCTCCCGTAGGGATTGTTGTCGAGACCCTCCAGCAGCTCTGCTCTCGCCGAGTCTCTGGCGGCGGCGATGGCCCGACCGAGGACCATTTTAGCCTCCAATCCTTTTTTTTTTTTTTTTGCCGAGGTGGAAAATCCTCATGGATGTCCTCCGCCCTGGGGTGGGCGGAGGGGTCTGTCAGACTCTTACTGACTAAAAACCACACCGGTGTTCCCTTCCCACACTTGCACCGGGTATCTTGGGAGCTAGTATTACTTCCGTGATCCCCGGCTAGTGCCGGCCCGCCTCTGCGGGCCACCTCAAGTCTGCGGGGGGTGAGGTGTTAGACCCCCCCCCCCCCCCCGCGACGTCTGAAAGGGGCGCGCGTGGAACACTACGCGCCGCCACTTCGGGTGTCTCTGGCGGCGGCGATGGCCCTACCAAGGACCATTTTAGCTTCCAATCCTAACCTAACCTAACCTAACGAGAGCCTCGAAAGATGTTGCTCGAGGCTTTCGGCCATCAGGCCATTGGCCGATACGACAATCGGCACAATGATAGCCGAGCTCACATTCCACATGTCAACAACCTCGTATGCTAAGTCGAGATATTTTATTTGTTTCTCTTTCTAGTCTTTCTCAGCTTTCACGAGGTTCTCGTTATGCGGAATAGTAACATCGATAATCAATATTATTATTATTATTATTGTATTACCAATTAATCTGCGACATTCTATAGTTAACCTTTAACTCGTTTATTAATTATTTTGCATGCAATTGATACAATATTCTGTATAGCTAAACATGTGGGCATTATATTAAAACCAGACTACAACTTTATAGGTAGTAGTAGGTTTTTAAACTCGCGCTGTGAAAGCTTAGACATATAAAACCGGCCAAGTGCGTGTCGGACCACGCACAATGAAGGGTTCCGTAGTTGTGATGAATTTATCCCAAGAACAAACCTCATATTGTAGTTGAAAAACATGTTCTCCCATACATCGATAATCGTCACGGTCAATTCTCCAACTGCAAATGTAAGTTGGTCGACTATTACTCGTTAACTTGTAAAGCCTACATATCTGTGATAGTTTTCTTTTGAGCTTCGTTATTATATACTACTGCCATGAATTTTTTCACATATCCTCAATCAACCATTTACCTGGCAGGGGAGTACACTTGACTCTAACAAAAGTTAGCACTTTAAAGCTTAATATTACGCAAACGGATCTCTGAATCGAAAAATGACATATATAAACCCTCAATATTTTTAAACGGCATATCCAACGATACCCCACATCATGGGATAGACGAGAAAAAATATCACCCCCACTTTACGTGTAAGGGACCCGTAAAAAAATATATTTTCAAATTTTTATTTTTATTTTTTGTTGGCGTGATTAATGCGTATACCCATGCCAAATTACAGCTTTATAGTACTAAGAATCTCTGAGCTAAGCCCCCCGAGAGACAGACAGACGGACATGGCGAAACTATAATGGTTTCTTGTTGACTACGGAACCCTAAACGTGAGCTTGAAATGAGCTGTCAATAGTGTCATTCCCCAGCATAAGGAGAAATGACAGCTGACTTCACCTACGTTTTCACGGTGAGTATTTAACAGAATAAGCTGGCAAACCTACGATAAAAAGTATTTTAAAATTATTTATTTCAAATAGATACTTTGTAAAGTATTATATTATTTTAATTATTATGAATGTGAAGACTATGTGGGTTATTGCTTTTTTTTTTCTCAGTTAGTTTTTGTAATGGTCTGGCAGTTTGAGTAATTTATGCGGCCTACCCAAATGTCCTTTCTTTTGTATTTTTCGTTGAATCGTTGAGCTCCTTAAGTTCTGAGTTGAGCTGCACGACTACGATCATTTCAAATATGATTGACGTGTAAAAATGTTTGTACAAACCTACTTACACAAATAAATCATTTATCACAAAGGCAGTTTTGCACGTCAAACATAGCATTTCCAGTATTCCGGACCCCATTTACTAAGTTAAATAAATTCTTGAATTATTAATCACGTTAATTTGTGAGCCCATTCGGCGTTCGACTTCAAGGTTAAGCTTTTACCCGTTAGGCTATAGAGTAGACAGTCTGTACCTACTGGATCATGGAAACTATTCCGATTTTTCCGTGATTGGAATACTAAAGTAGTAGGTACAATACAGGTGCCTGAATCGAAATAGAACCACAGCCAAGGTTAGACGATCATTAAAATTTCGGCCATCGATCGATCAGCCATCGTTACGGCATGGTGTTACGGTGTATATTACACGATACGTGGCATATTTTATTACTTTCCTGTGACCCATGATTACCAGGTATTATTAAACGCCTACCCGCGTCCTTAGTGTGTGCGGAAAACAGGCTATGAATAAACTCCATAAACTGATCATAAAATTACCAACACCATCTGAAACTTTATTAGTCACAGATTACGGTACGAGATGTGGGGGTTGCGCAGAAGTAAGTCTACTGCTTGCTTACCCCTTCTTAACATAACAATACGCCTATATTCCCAGAAGGAACAGAGAAGTATAGTATACCTACTGCAGCTTGACCTCTTTTATTTTTTTTGCGTGGGGAATTATCAAATAACTTCTCCCGCTCTGGGCGGACCAGACTTTTACTGACTAAAACCCACACGTTTTCCTTCAGATGCCTGTGTGCCAGGGCCACGATATCCCTTTCGGACAAACTCGCAACCCTGGCAGGGCAGCATGACCTCTGCGGTCTCAACCGATCAATTTATTTTTTAGTTCATTTCTCCGAAATAATCTGAATCCATTGTGTATTCAGAAGAACAACTAGGCGGTCACACAGACACGCACGTAAAGCGAATTTGTTTTTATGCTATTCTTAGATACAGATGATATAGATATTTAATACAAATTCCGGCCCAGTCGCCAAATGACCACTTCGCAACTTCCTTTTTTCTTCAATGTACTTTCAATCGTGTCAGTACAAAATCGATCAAGTGCGAGTCGGATTCGCGCACAGATGGTTACATAATAATTATTTTATTCAGAAAGCTAGGTAGGTACATTTACAAGGACAGAAATTGAAAGTTTGGGAAATTTATTTTTTATTTTTATTTTGGTGATGGTTTTTGGTTTTTAAGTCAACAACACAAAAAAAACAAATACCAAAGTAAAAATCTAAATTAACAAATTATCCAAAAATCTAACAAAAAAGACAAACGATACAAAAATCAAATCAAGTAAATGTTAACAATTTGTTATGTAAAAAATAAAATAACACTTTCGCTTAATATCACTTTCTATTATTTATTTATTTTTTTGACTTAAAAACCATCAACAAAGTAAAGAAATCTCGCAAACGATTCAATTTCTGACCTTTATTTATATAGGTATGTGTTTATAAATTTACCTACCTACCTATCTATCTGAATAAAAGATTAACCTCCGTGTGCGAATCCGACTCGCACTTGACCGATTTTGTACTGATACGAAAATGTCTCTTTTTCAATGTCCACGTTAATTTGTGAGCCCATTCGGCGTTCGACTTCAAGGTTAAGCTTTTACCCGTTAGGCTATAGAGTAGACAGTCTGTACCTACTGGATCATGGAAACTATTCCGATTTTTCCGTGATTGGAATACTAAAGTAGTAGGTACAATACAGGTGCCTGAATCGAAATAGAACCACAGCCAAGGTTAGACGATCATTAAAATTTCGGCCATCGATCGATCAGCCATCGTTACGGCATGGTGTTACGGTGTATATTACACGATACGTGGCATATTTTATTACTTTCCTGTGACCCATGATTACCAGGTATTATTAAACGCCTACCCGCGTCCTTAGTGTGTGCGGAAAACAGGCTATGAATAAACTCCATAAACTGATCATAAAATTACCAACACCATCTGAAACTTTATTAGTCACAGATTACGGTACGAGATGTGGGGGTTGCGCAGAAGTAAGTCTACTGCTTGCTTACC
The DNA here is from genome assembly GCA_963921375.1 of Tiliacea citrago. Taxonomy (NCBI): domain Eukaryota; kingdom Metazoa; phylum Arthropoda; class Insecta; order Lepidoptera; family Noctuidae; genus Tiliacea; species Tiliacea citrago. The sequence goes on from OY992796.1 coordinate 18,704,819, forward strand.
CCTTCTTAACATAACAATACGCCTATATTCCCAGAAGGAACAGAGAAGTATAGTATACCTACTGCAGCTTGACCTCTTTTATTTTTTTTGCGTGGGGAATTATCAAATAACTTCTCCCGCTCTGGGCGGACCAGACTTTTACTGACTAAAACCCACACGTTTTCCTTCAGATGCCTGTGTGCCAGGGCCACGATATCCCTTTCGGACAAACTCGCAACCCTGGCAGGGCAGCATGACCTCTGCGGTCTCAACCGATCAATTTATTTTTTAGTTCATTTCTCCGAAATAATCTGAATCCATTGTGTATTCAGAAGAACAACTAGGCGGTCACACAGACACGCACGTAAAGCGAATTTGTTTTTATGCTATTCTTAGATACAGATGATATAGATATTTAATACAAATTCCGGCCCAGTCGCCAAATGACCACTTCGCAACTTCCTTTTTTCTTCAATGTACTTTCAATCGTGTCAGTACAAAATCGATCAAGTGCGAGTCGGATTCGCGCACAGATGGTTACATAATAATTATTTTATTCAGAAAGCTAGGTAGGTACATTTACAAGGACAGAAATTGAAAGTTTGGGAAATTTATTTTTTATTTTTATTTTGGTGATGGTTTTTGGTTTTTAAGTCAACAACACAAAAAAAACAAATACCAAAGTAAAAATCTAAATTAACAAATTATCCAAAAATCTAACAAAAAAGACAAACGATACAAAAATCAAATCAAGTAAATGTTAACAATTTGTTATGTAAAAAATAAAATAACACTTTCGCTTAATATCACTTTCTATTATTTATTTATTTTTTTGACTTAAAAACCATCAACAAAGTAAAGAAATCTCGCAAACGATTCAATTTCTGACCTTTATTTATATAGGTATGTGTTTATAAATTTACCTACCTACCTATCTATCTGAATAAAAGATTAACCTCCGTGTGCGAATCCGACTCGCACTTGACCGATTTTGTACTGATACGAAAATGTCTCTTTTTCCAATGTCCATTCATTGGACACACAGTTAAGGCCACGTCCTTCTGGAGTCCTACCCTACAACGTAACAAGACTATTACAATATAAATATAACATGACGCCTTGTTTCCCCGAAGGGTTAGGCAGAGGTGTACCCATTATACATATACACCCACATTTCGCCAACAATACAACATCAACAACAGCACAATATCTAATATAATAATTGAATTACAACTTGGAAAAACGAGATACAGTTATTTACAAATTGTGGGCGACAGGAAATGAACAGTGATCAGACCAAGATTATTACCGGATTTATTTATACATTGACATTGATGAATTTTATATAAACAATGACATGAATATTTACTTTGTAAAGTATTATATTATTTTAATTATAGTGAATGTGAAGACCGTGGGTCATTGCTTTTTTTTTCTCAGTTATTTTTGATCATGGTCTGGCAGTTGAGTAATTTAAGCAGCCTACCAAATGTCCTTTCTTTGGTATTGTTCATCGCATCACATCACAGCGTATACAACGTACGGCATTTCATTCAAACATTCAAGCCTTGTTTTTTGAAATGACTGAACCAATTTTAATGAAACTTCATACGCATAGCAGGATCCAAAGGTCTAAAAAGGTAGTTAAGAATATTTTCGAAAAATAGTGTTACAGCCAAATTAGACTGATTTTAAATTTTCCATAGAAACAGAGATTTCCAGTTATCTGTTTTTAAATAAGACATTTCGAAAATGTTCTTAACTAACTTTTTAGACCTTTGTATCCTGCTTATGGGTATGAAGTTTCATTAAAATCGCTCAAGTTCTGAGTTGAGCTGCACGCTCACGAAGAGACTGTGACCTCTGAGTTTGTTTCGGCCTTTCTTCTCAGAGTAAGTAGTCAGATAGGAAACGCCGGACCTCATCTAGTTTTGAAAATACAAATACAAAAAATATTTATTGACATAAAACAAGTTAACGTAAAACAAATAATAGAATTCTCTGACTTCTGCACTAGTTATAACTGTGTTGCAGGAGCCCGTGTCCTCCCGTAATAAAAAAACACACATTTTGTTGCTATAAGACAACACAAAATATAAATAAAAAAAAACAAAAGAGGCATTATACTTTAAAAAAGATTTACAAATGTGATTGACGTGTAACAGTATTAATACAAACCTACTTACAGAAATATAATCATTTATCATTATTCAGAAACCTCTGAAAGTCACGTATTCATTCAGCCTAAATGGGGAAACAAATTATTTGACATTTTTGCGACGTTCGGATTTGGCTTTTGTAGTAGATGTTGTAGATGCTTACGATGTGAAAATATGATTGACGAGTAAAAGTGTTTGTATAAACCTACTTACAGAAATAAAATCACCAATCAGTGAGCCGCGCCGATTAAGGCGACAACGACAAGAGGCAAATGATAAAAGTAGGCTTGTCAAACAATCGGTTGTCTGTAAAGTTGGTTTACTGACGATAGTAAACGTGACAACGTCATAAGCCTTAAATGGAACGCCTCAGAGCGAGGTAACGCCGCATGAGTCATGTTTTTTCGTGCGTGCAGCCGGCTTCATCGAATTATAAGACGTTGTCACGTCAAAAGAAATCCAAATCTATATAGTTTGTGGTAGCGGAAAAATATATGATATTATTGAATATATTTCTGAGAACTTGTTTGTCACCAAATCACGTCTAGAAAAAAAAATCTCGATACAAATTAAAGGTAAACTAACCTTTTACTTTGAGTTTCAATCCAAAATATCTGTATAAAGTTTTTAGGTTGGTATCTAATTAATAACATGAACGTCTTATTTGTATGCCGAACATGGTTGTTTTTTATATTCGATTACTCAACTCAGTTTTGAGTACTTAATTAGATAATTGCTTCATATTTTGCAATAAGTTACAACAGATGTGTCATCGCGCTTCTCTTTCTTTTGTATGCAGTCTGACAGTGACCGCGGTTTAGCTGTTATCAGGGTCTTAGGTTACGATTTCCTAGAAGAGCGGTAGCCGTCACATAACGGCCGTCTTGGAAATTATGGCACCGGGGTTGGTATAGCTGTGTGCTAGCTAACATATGGCAAATCATTTAATTTAATGTTTTGTGTTGCGTAATGCAAATTATTTTACATTCTACTGTGTAGAATCAAGTTTCGGGTAGCTTGACCTGATGGTAAATGATAAATGATTTATTTAGGTTTTTTACAAACACTTTTACACGTCAATCATATTTTTTAAAAAAACTAGATGAGGTCGGCGTTTCGTATTCGACTACTCTGAGAAGAAAGGCCGAAACAAACTCAGAGGTCACAGTCTCTTTAAAAGTCCAGACATAATCTTGGTCAGATCATGTGATCATGTGCTGGCATCTGTATATTGACACTCAGGTCTCATCATCTGCCTAGCCATTTCCGAACTGTGTTAGGGTCGGCTTCCAATCTATTTGGTTGCAGCTGAATACCAGTGACCGTGGTCTAAGCTGCTCTAATTTCTTACCCCTCAACACAGAACTGAATGAACACACAAAAACCACTGTTTCCATTTACAAAGAGACCTCGGCCCAAAGCGAGGGCCGAATGTTAGCCCGGAGCTATCACCAAAGTACTTGCTTACTTCGTTGAGATATTCTAGACCTGGAGAAGAAATTAAGAAGTGAATCAAATCAAATCATTATGCCTGCTTATTACTTCAAACTTTAAGACAATCAGAGGAAACCACCGAAGTGAAAAAGAAAAGGTTTGATTTAAAAAATTGTTAAGAAAATGTGACTTGAAAATATGCGCAACTGTTTACAATGGTGAGCGTTTATGAAAAGGCCTGAACATAATACAGACGTTGCGTAAGTAGTATGGTACTTTCTATTTACGTCCGCAGGAAAAAATGGAAAAGGTTATATTGTGTACAAATCATTTGTTTTACCCTTCTAAGGGGAGCGACCGGTAAAGATGGCCCACACCCTGACCCGGATGACAAACCTAACACAGTAAAAAAAGCTTTTGCCATTGACGGACTAGTCCAAAAGAACATCAACATTATCGTCACGGGAATACTTGTAGTAAACTTGCTAGGTACTGTTGACCCAGGAAAAATTGTTGAAAAGCTTATGTTGTTTACAGATCATTCGACTGACCCCTGCACGGGGAGCGGCTAGTAAAGATGGCCCACACCCTGACCTGGGTGACAAACCTAACACAGTAAAAAAAGCTTTCGTCGTTGACGGACTCGTCCAAAGGAACATCAACATTATACTGTCAAGAAATGATTATAGTAACTTACTAGAATCTTAAAATAGACAAGAAAGTGAACAATTAAAATCGTACTAGTAAAATTAGATTAAGTTTAAAAGAGGATGAATTAATTCTGACAAAATAAACCGGCCAAGTGCGTGTCGGACCACGCACAATGAAGGGTTTCGTAGTTAGGATAAATTTATCCCTAAAACAAGCTTATCATTGTAGTTGAAAAACATGTTCTCCCATACATCGATACACGCCACGGTCAATTTTCCAACTGAAAATTTAAGTTTGTAATCGCAAAACAAAATGTTTTCTTTTATGTGATAAAACTACAAATTAAGGGTCTTACAAACACACGCGATATCGCAGGCGCGACATGCACCGACAAAGGAATTGTCTTTGCCGGTGCCTGTCGCGCCCTCGATATCGCGTGAGTGTGTAAGAGCCTTTCCCAATTTTCGTACTTTTTCCTTTACTTGTGCTGTGCGACCTTGCTCGTTGCCAAATTTCATGATTCTAGGTCAACGGGAAGTACTGGGTTTTGATTTATGTGCGAGATATTCGCATTTTTTTTTATGTGATAAAACTACAAATTTACAATTTTAGGACTTTTTCCTATACTTAAGACGTAAGACCTTGCTTTTTGCCAAATTTCATGATTCTAGGTCAACGGGAAGTACCCTATAGGTTTTGATTTATTTGCGAGTATCGAAATATGTCGCAATAATTTCGCTTATATCCCCGTATTTTTTTATTGCGTTGACTTGGAAGCTTGATTTTTTAGAGCTTCAAGGGACCATAGATTTACATTTTCTTTTTTTTTTCTTTTTTTTTATATTAATGTCAACTTGATACCTCTACGCGTTCCTGAGTAAAATGGTGTTGACAGACAGACGGACAACGAAGTGATCCTATAAGAGTTCCGTTTTTTCCTTTTGAGGTACGGAACCCTAAAAATAGAATAATCTACGCGGGCGTAAAAGCAGGCTTATCACGATGCTTTCTATTTCTACTCGACGGTAGAACAGAAATCGCTTGTCTAACAAAAATGTTCTACTAACTACGAGAAACGTATTTTTGTCTACTTTTCCATTGACAAAACGCCTCTCTACGGTTCTCGTGCTAAGCCTGCTGGAGGCGATTATAGGATTAAGACAAGTGGCTCTCCATTCGCATCCGGTAGACAATGATTTCCCTACGGCTTCCTAAGAGAGGGGACTTCCTGAATAAATTACAGACTGTGACGGTGTGACCTTAACACTTGATTTTTGGTGACTAGGGACATCATATACGATACGACAGCGTCAATTTCCTTCATTGAGTCTTCTAATCTACAAGACTTCGTTTGGTGACGTCAGAGGTTTGATTTTAATCGGTGGAAGTCAAATACACCTTCTTAGCTGTCGCCAGACGGAGGGCAACTAAATGAATTCTCAGAAATACAAAACCAGGTATATTTAAGTACGTGTAGGTTTTTGTTTAATAATTAATTAAATTAGAAAAATACTCCATTAATTAGTTTTTACTTATATTCGAACAGACACGATTCACAACATTCCAAGATAAAATCAAGAGCTATTTCCCATATTTCAAATACGAGGAGTATTCGTAACGTAAATAGTAAGCAATGCTGTGCAGCGGAGATTCCGGTCAGCTCCGTTGGCAGTATGCCATGTGGACCCGACCTCCTAACTTTAAAGCTACCAATTTTTGCCAAAATTGTATCTGGAAACGGAAAAAGGAAGACGGCAATTCTTTTTTTAAAAGAGCTTTTCGTTTTAAAACAACTCTGAAGGCTTTTTAAATAAAGGACCGGCTGGACGGAAAGTCTAGAAAAAGGATGTTTCTGTATTGGTATATGTAATTTCATATACAGTATGTTTATGCACAGTATGCGCAAAGAGTAATTTATAAAATTTTCTTTTTGGCAAGTTGTCAGCTTTCATGCCAATGACGTGTGAAGGTGATGTTTATGATGTGTACACATTATCATTTTAGGTGGTTCTTTGTAAAAAGATAACGTATAAACTATTCCTTTCGGATGGGCGTGAACTAGGTTATTGGGTATATGACAATAGTTCCTCCGTCGGCGTCGTAATATTAGCCAATCAGCGAAGTTGAAGACTGACTGACTGTACAGGGCACGGCAGACTCATATATCAGTATCTTCACTCGTAAGGCTATAGATTGTCAAAACCAACAGATTTATTTTTTATTGTTACTGAAAATTTTTAAACCTCAAAATGACCCTACGTACCACCCAAGTCATGATTCTTTAGCCTTAAGTTACTGAGTAAGTTATGCATAAGTTATAGCATACCTAAAGGCAGCTTGATAAGGTAGCTACAGACGATTAAGGAAACCCATTACTGAAGGAAATAGATTCCGCTCCACGAGGGAAAAGTTCTGCTGAATAATCAGTTCCCTGATTGCGTCCTTTATGGTTTTGAGATCAGCTTATTTCAACTCAGAGCTCTAAATATCTGAGTATTTTAAGATGATACCGACAGTCACATTTATTTTTAGAACTTGAGACATGATCTCAAAAAAATATTGTTACCTAATAAAAGGAACACATTTTAAATAAATAAAATTGAGGTGTTTGTTTGTTATGTAAAAATAATCAGCATTTTTTTTTACTCAAGAAAGTAAATACTGCCTAAGAAAGAAAAAAGAAACCCCCCCTAACCTAACCTAACAATTTTATTTTAAAATTTTCTTCTTTGTCTAATTTCCGGCTAATCTCCAAAGCGGCTGGACTGATTTTGACGGAATTTTACTGTCAGATAGCTGAGGCTATTTTATAAAAAGCTACGCGGGCGAAGCCGCGGACGGGATTAATAAAAGTTCTATAACCAAAAATTGGCCGAAGTAGAAAAACTGAAAGTTGTAAGTTTATAAAAGAAATCTCGGGATATTGAAAACTGATTTCTGCTCAACTTTTCCTCCACGCAATTTCAAGTAAGTACATTATCAGCTCTAATGTATTCTTAGAAAAATAACTACCTATAGAACCTAATAGCTTTTCACTATTACTAGCTACTTGAATAAAATCTCGCCTCTAAAGTACAGTGCGTGACACGCATAATTTTCTCCCTCAATTGAATTTAATGAAAAGAAAAATTCATAGAAACGTACCAATTGAAATGTGAAACGTGCTATTTTTCAATTGCAAAAATAATAATATGAATCATGCAATGTGCACCCTAATTTCATAAACAATAATAAGACTTTTTTATGGTTTTATTTAAAATTCGAGTACCAACACCTGAAGCTAACGACTTTGTTTTCATAAAACTTATAACTATCGTTCAACACTCTCAGGGGTCGAAAATTCTGGTTTGCTACGCTGACGACACGCTGGTTTGCTACGCCGAATTGGCCATGACACGTTGGGTTGCGACAATCGTCGATAGGATCCGGCAATTGGGACTTGAGGTAACTTTGCACAAGTTCGAGGCCATGTGTTTTTATGGTCCTCGGAACGCGCCACTGTCGGGTTCCCATATAACGGCAGGAGGGGTTCACATCGGCGTCGAGTCGACAATGAAGTACCTGGGACTCGTCCTCGACAGCCGGTTGAACTTTGTGGAGCATTTCCAACGTTTGGCTCCAAGACTAAATCGGGCCGGGGCTGTCTTTAAGCGGCTCCTGCCCAATCTACGGGGTCCAAACGCCTCCTGCCAAAGGCTCCACGTGGGGGTCGTGCGGTCCATGGCCCTTTGCGGAGCACTGGTGGTGGTCATCTCTTTCTGCAAAGCTGTATTGCTCGCAAAAGAGGAAGCGGACCACGTGAGGCGAAATTCGCGCCCTTACGCCACTAGTCGCCGCAGAAGACGCCCTGGGGGTCAGGAGTCGCAGGCCAATTCCCGGCCACAGTAGGCGCGGGCCAATTCCCGGCCACCGTAGGCGCGCGGGCTTGCGGACGGTGAGTGATGGGTAGCTCGCCATCCGATAAGGGTTCGGACGGGGCTCGTTAGGGCCAACGCCTGCCAGGGTTGCGAGTTCGTTCGATATCGTAGCCCTGGCACACAGGCATCTGACGGAACACGGGTGGGTTGTAGTCAGTTAAAGTCTGACAATCCCTCCCACTCCGCCCATGGTGCGAGAAGTTATTTGCTATTTACCAAACCAAAAAAAAAAAAATGTACTGAAAATTCTATTTTTTCGATCACCTAAAAGTCATTTAATATATATTTTAAGTTTTCGAGGACTGAACAGAAATCGAATAGATTTTTTATGTAAGTAACAATAATATCTACACAAAAGCATTAATTCTGACAATTGTCCTTTGTAGTATCGGCAAATGGACAGTTATCAATAATAGAAATGTCTATAGCACGCTTTCAATTCAATCCGTCAACGACACACTCGAAATGAAATATCTCTTAAATATGTATGGTCTCTTTCAAAAGTATGTGATGGAATCATGTAAACAAATGGTTCAGAAAACGTACCTGTCGATGCCAATTTGTAGTGTCATTTATTTATTTAACACTTTATGAGGAGGCTCCCTATTTTTTAATTTGCATGAATATTCTGAAACAGTCACACATACAAGCAAAATGAAACTTTAGTGTATGATTTATTGGATCTTTTTCTTTTCATGTTGAAGACAGTTACGTAATTGTAACATTTTCTCTCGATACATTTTTTATTCGAAAATCATGTCTTTCTTAAGGATAATTATAAAAAACAAACAAGATTGTTTGGCTTTTATGTATAAAAGGAATATTTACAGCAAGAAAATATAGTTTATTATCCTGCCACCAGATATTTTTTCTCAAAAAAAATTTGTTTCTCTAGATAGTTACGAAATAAGAATTGAGACTTACGCTATTTAGTTTCGTGCTCGAACACGATCAAAGAGCGCACGCGATATTCAACTTTATTACTGATGTATTAACGTTTAGCACATAACGAAGTGGCGGGGAGCAAGGGGCGGAGCTTGCGTTCGAAATTTAATTTAGACTGTCTGCTCTTAAGCACACAAATGTACAGAGGCAGACTAAAACAAGACTAATGGAGTGCCAATTTTAAATCACCTTAAGGTGAACCCGCAGCTGTAGCCCGCGAAATTCAATTTTATTTACGTCCTTTGCAATTTGCAGGTCATTGTTGGGTTTTATCTTGATCAAAATAATATTGATTCGCGACTTTATCAGATATGTATTTACAGAGTTATTATCATTAGAATCATTAATACATATATATCTCTAAGTTAGATTTGTTAAATTGAATGACTTTTCCTGAAATCTAACTTAGAGAGATTTGTGAATGATTCTAATTCTGTAAATACATATCTTATAAAGTCGCGAGTCATATTTTTATCAAGATACTTAACCCAACATGTCGTGCAAATTGCAAAAAACGTAAGAAAATTTGAATTTTGCGGGCTACAGCTGGGGATTCACCTTAAAGATGGTTTTCAGGATTCAGTTGGCAATTAAGATTAATTTTATAGACTCAATTTTCATTACAATTTAATAATGTTATTCAAACAAATTGATGGAAAAATTATTAAGATTTAAAGTTGAAATCTTCTAAATACAGGTGAATGTGTTACTGATTCGCTCTAGTGAGTGATGGCGGTTTGTATACATATTCATCAAATACTTTTCCATTAAAACCAAAATATTTTATTTCACATAAACCTACATGACACTTATGACACGTCAGAAGCTAGGTGCACGGTTCCAAATGGTCGTTCCCTATGGAGAAGAACCGGCAAGAAACTCCACAGTTACTATTTTAAAAATAATGGGCTTTTACAATGTTTTCAAATTACAGTGTTAATAGGTATGGGAGGACAGCTGAGTAGGCCCGTCAACAAGTACCAGGTACTTAGCAAAATAGAAAATGGGTTACAAAGCTACAGTCTATTAAGCCAACAACGTTCTCACATTCACAAATTAAAAAAGAATCTATATAAAAAATTACTAAAGTAATAAAAATAAAAACCTATTTATACCAAATGACATGATTGCCATTACAACTGTAACAAATCTGAATTAATATCCTGTCCAAAAAAACCACTAATAAATTGTAGGTATTTAGTGTCAGTTTTGGAACAGACTATACAATGTGTAAGTGAACTAATGCACATTATGAAAGTAGTTTGTTGAGCATCGTTTACTGAATCGATTTCTGTCATTTTTAGGGTTCCGTACTTAAGAGGTAAAACGGGAACCCTCTTACTAAGGCCCCGCCGCACTGTCTGTCTGTCTGTCTGTCCGTCTGTCACCAGGCTGTATCTCATGAGTCGTGATAGTTAGCCAGTTGAAATTTTCACAGATGATGTATTTCTATTGCCGTTATAACAACAAATACTAAAATCAGAATAAAATAAATATTTAAGGGGGCTCCCATACAACAAATGTGAGTTTTTTCTCGTTTTTGCTCGGTATTGATAACGGCAACAGGTAGACGCTTGAAATATTCACAGAATATTTAGTTATGTATTCACTTTATAAATAAATAATGAAGTTAAAATAAAACAAAAATTTAAGGGGGGTCCCATACAACAAACGTGATTTTTTAGCCGTTTTTATAGATAATGGTACGGAAGCCTTCGTGCGCGAGTCCGACTCGCACTTGGCCGGTTTTTCATATACGTAAGTTTTTATCCCAATAATAATTAAAACGACGTAAATTATAGTCACACTTCCACTGTACAGTCAAAACAAACGAATTTAAAAAAAAAAAATAATTTAAAAATTAAATTTAACTAAACCAAATGTAACTAATAATTGCCACAGATATACTACTCCTTCATCTCCATTGGTAGCAATTTTTTATTCGAAAATGTTGGTTTATAATATTGTAAAAAATAATTTCCGTTGTGTCTTCACACAAAACTGACGGTATCGTGTTGAGTTTAGGAACATTTTTCTTCAATATAATAACATAAATTTAATTAACAAAAATATTATAGTTAAGCGCCTGCTTAACTATAATATTTTGTTACAAATAGTCTCGGAAAATAATGTTGAAAAATCCTATATTTTTAAAAATACTGTCGGTAATATTTTTTTCCCTATTATTTAACAAACCATATCAAGAAATTAATTTAAAAATCACACACTGGGCTTCAGCTATCCGTGTAATGACCGAGGTAGATCTGAGAGTGGCGGTACGTAGGCTGAATGCCAAGAATACCGCCCCAGGACCCGATGGCTTGCCTGGAAAAGCCTGGGTTCTGGCTTTAGAGGCTCTCGGGCCTCGACTAAGGGGGTTTCCTAAGCGCATGCTTGGAGAGGGGCCAGTTTCCACTTCGTTGGAAGACGGGGAAACTGGTCCTCATAAAGAAACCAGGGCGCCCGGCGGACTCTCCGTCCGCTTACCGGCCCATCGTGCTGCTCGACGAGGTGGGCAAGCTCTTTGAAAGAGTAATTGCAGACCGCCTTGTCGGGCGGCTGGTGCGGGTGGGGCCGGATTTGGCGGAGAGCCAGTTTGGTTTCCGTAAGGGGCGCTCTACGGTGGATGCCATCATGCGCGTTCGAGCCCTCACGACGGGGGATGCTGTTGCCCGGGGTGGGGTCGTCTTGGCGGTGTCTCTTGACATCGCCAATGCCTTCAATACCTTGCCCTGGAGTTGCATTAGGGAGGCACTTCGGTATCACCGGATGCCGACCTACCTCTGTCGTGTGGTCGAGGCCTATTTGACGGACAGGACCGTCATCTACCCCGGTCACCACGGAGAGTGGAACCGGCGAGAGATGTCGTGCGGTGTCCCACAGGGATCGGTCCTGGGGCCGCATCTGTGGGACATCGGGTACGACTGGGTGCTGCGCGCCGACCTCCCTGGTGGCGTCAGCGTAGTCTGCTACGCTGACGACACGCTAGTCCTGGCACAAGGGAGTTCGCATCAGGCGGCGGCCGAACTGGCGGCACGTGGGGTTGCGACAATCGTCGATAGGATCCGGCAATTGGGACTCAAGGTGGCATTGCACAAGTCCGAGGCCATGTGTTTTTATGGTCCTCGGAACGCGCCACTGTCGGGTTCCCAGATAACGGCGGGAGGGGTTCACATCGGCGTCGAGTCGACGATGAAGTACCTGGGACTCGTCCTCGACAGCCGGTGGAACTTCGTCGAGCACTTCCGACGTTTGGCTCCCAGACTGGAGCGGGCCGGGGCTGCCTTGAAGCGGCTTCTGCCCAATCTGGGGGGTCCAAACGCCTCCTGCCGGAGGCTCTACGCGGGGATCGTGCGGTCCATGGCCCTTTACGGGGCACCGGTGTGGGCGCGTTCTCTGAGGCTGCGACCAGCGCAGCGGTTGAACGCGTCCCAAAGGGTCATGGCCATCAGGATGGTACGGGGATACCGCACGGTCTCCCGTGAGGCGGCGAGCCTCCTTGCCGGACTGCCGCCATGGGATCTGGAGGCGAAAGTCCTCGCGCACATTTGGGTGTGGCGCGAAGAGGCGAAACTCCGGGGCATAACTCCGCTGCCGCAAGAAATCGCGGCACAGCGGACAGAGCTCCGGAGGGATCTCATGGCGACATGGAGAGTGCGATTGTCGCAACCCAGCGCTGGGCACGCCACAATTGTGGCGATAAGTCCCCTCTTTGAGGAGTGGCTAGAGAGGCGCCACGGCGTCCTCACCTTCCGCCTGACGCAGGTCCTCACCGGACATGGATGTTTCGGGAGGTTCCTGTTTAGGATTAAGCGGGAGGAAACGCCCGGGTGTCACCACTGTGTGGATCGCCCGGAGGACACGGTGGAGCATACGGTGGAGGTCTGCCCAGCTTGGGCGGAGCACCGCCGTGTCCTCACGGAGGCGATCGCCGGCGGCGATCTCTCGCGTCCGGCCCTGGTTCAGGCCATGGTTCGGAGCGAGAGTGCATGGGAGGCCGTCACCTCCTTCTGCGAAGCAGTTATGCTAGCGAAGGAGGAGGCGGAACGCGTGAGGGTGAGACAAGGTTCGCGCCCTCGCGCCCCTAGTCGCCGCAGGAGACGCCCCGGACGTCGGGAGTCGCAAGCCGATTTCCGGCCACCGTAGGCGCGGGCCCGCGGACGGTGAGCGATGGGTAGCTCGCCGTCCGATAAGGACCAGGCCCGGGTCGACGGCGCGTTGTGTTCCACGCGCGCCTCAAAGAGATGTCAGCACAAACTGACGGGGTCCGTTAGGACCAATGCCTGCCGGGGTGGCGAGTTTGTCCGAAAGGAATATCGTGGCCTTGGCACGCAGGCAACGGAAGGAACACGGGTGGGTTTTAGTCAGTAAAAGTCTGACACGCCCTCCCGCTCCGCCCAGAGCGGGAGAAGTTATTTGATGATTTCCCACCCAAAAAAAAAAAAAAAAAAAAGCTATCCGTGTAATAAAATCAAAATTTTATTTTATGATTATACAATATCTTCATTAAGTAAATTAACGGCGAAATAAGCTATATTTTCGAGAGCGCAAAAGTGATGAAACTATTAACAGGTGCTGAGACTGACACGAATGGTTTATCACCACGAAACCTGGGGGCCAAGTCTGCTAACGCAGTTGTGTCAGAATGGCCGATCATTGGCACCGCAATTGTAGAGTTTGACAGTTTTGCTAATCTCCTAATTGAAAGGCGTCATTATGATTTTCCAATGACCTGCCACTGACACCGCATTGGAAAAGTTGTGTGTATTTGGTAATCTCGTACTGACAAGCTCATATTATTTTGACTTCCCTATGGACCACTGTGACGCCATTATGAATTTAGGAGGTTACAAACTATTGGCACAATGGTCATGGCGATGCCTTGGTATGGTCGTCATAATGACCAATCATTGAAAATAGCAGACTTGGCCCCTTGTACTTTTACAGTTACGCTTTCTCACAATTAGATAAGAAATTGACGAAAATGTTTTTTTTTGTGATAACACCCTTAAGAGCCGACAACTTTCTTTCTTAATTTAGCCTGCACCGACCAGCGTTGACAACCAGCGAGCGCTTGCTTGTTAGCTTTCTAAGTGATTACACCCTATGAATGGTAATTACAGTGACCTTACTTACAAATTGCCGATAAAAAACTTATGAATGTAGGATAATTATGGACTTTTTGCCAATCTGTATTTTGTTATCGCGTCTTCCGATTCCGATTTGGCTCTAAAATAAACAATCGATAAGACTGCCACTCCACTTCTATAGAACCGCCATCGATACAAACCTAATATCCTCCTCTAAATTTAGAAGCCCTCAAGAGGCCTACAGTGTCCGGAATATTGGTGTAATAACAATGTTGGTATACTGATTTGTGGTCGAGGCTTGTAGAGCAAAGGTAATATAGGTATAACTATACGTGTAAAGACCTAAATCGGACCTTTTAAATGAAAAGCAGTGGACTGTAAAATTAACTTATAATTGAATGAAAGGTACGGCTAGATTTGAACGCGTGCGTGTCGTCGATAGCGATCGTTGGTGAAGTGATAAGGCATCGAGCCGAGCCCTCTCATGCATCCACATAGCCCGTCCCGCGCGCCCGCGCTGCCGCTCGACTCCAGACACGAAGATAGCCGACGGCGGCCGAACAATACGTGCTTTTACAGCCCGATTCAAACCTTATGACGGCTCGGAACCTGAGGTGCGGCCCTGCGCAGTAACAAAATCACGTGTCAGCGGGGGTGAGGGGTGCGGTACAGCGCAGCTAGTAGCGCTCTTCAGAGCCGCCATCAAGTTTGAATCGAACTGTACCACGGGAGTGACGGTTCAGGTGCTCGTCCGGTGGCTTACCTTAACTTAGTTAGTTATTTTTTAGTTAGTTTAGTTATTTTAGTTACTTACTTTCTTTCATTTAATTTGACGAGTTTATGTGATGCTAAAAACTCTGTCTGTTACCTTTTCACGTAGACCTGTAGCGGTATCAACATCGCCACATGCGAACTACGCGTCACACTGACGTCACGCAAAATCCTGCATCGCGCAAGCAGAGTTTACCGTGCGACTAGCATAAATATCAACATCACACGTTGCCCACCAGACACAACACCTGTCTGGTCGGAGGATCCTCCCTATTCTATGGAGGATGAGTATTCTATGGAGGATGAGTATTCTATGGAGGATGAGTATTCTATGGAGGATGAGTATTCTATGGAGGATGAGTAAACTTGACACCCTGTTCCTCATACATCTAGTTTAAACCCACTAAACCAATCGTTATGTTTGACAGTTAGGTAGCCTGGGATCTGGAGAAGAGCATAGGCTACTTTTCATCCTGGTTATTAATTATTTATGGAGGGTTATTTTAAATTGGCTAGCTAAACTCCGCAGACGCAATGGGTATCGATATTAAAACATGATAAATCAAAAAATATATTAATTTGATGTTTTTTTTTGTAGGATCATCGACCGCAGTTATTGTAGTCTCTTGAAATATCAGCTTAAAAATCTGCGTTTTTTTGTGTTAACTTCACAGACGTGATATGTTTCGATATCTAAATGCGATAAATTATAAGAAAACAGTTTTTCTCAAGTCATTCTTCATATAACAACAAAACAGCGGTCGTCCACCTCCAAAAAAAAAACATCGAATCTATTATTTTCCATATTTTATCGTGTTTATTTATATTATATATCGACCCACCGCGTCTGCGGAGTTTAGCTGACCAATTCAAAATAGAATAGAACAGAATCCTCTTTATTAGGTATGTACACCAGATACAAATGTATAAATTTTACATAGGCTGACACAACTGGCGGTCTTAATATTGCTAAAAGAGATCTTTTAAAGACAGCCTTTGGATGGATTAAGGGGGAAAATAACCCAGTATTAAAAAAAATATATTAAATAAAAAATACACGCAGATAATAAAAACAGCTAGTTAGTAATATTTATATTAATAAAAAAGACGTCCATGTGCAAATTATACATACAAAATAATGTTATTACCCACGAGAGTCAAAACAACCGTTGACTGAACCAAAGTTGTTATGCACAAAAAAAGAACGATTTTCACGCAAAATTTTCTTCGCGGCGATTTAGGTACGGTAAACAGGCCCTAAATATTCAAGCAAGTGAATACGAAGACTTTGTTTATAGCAAGGGTCTGCTCAAGGGAGCTGTTGGCAATCTTGCAATACTCATTTCAATACATATTCAATGCTGTAAACTATCTCCAGAGAATTTTTTGTGTAAAGATTGAATAAAGGATAACTTTTATCCAGATACTCTTGCAAATAAACCTTGCTTGACTTGCGGCTAAGTACGGTTAAGTAATAGCAGCCGCAGGGGTCGTTCGATCTGGTTAAGCTACGCTTGCCGCGGTTGGTCCGTGGATGGGTGACCATCTTTACATACCAAGACCCTCGGAAAGCACGTTAAGCCTTTGTCCTACCTGTAATTTGTAGAAATTTGACAGTTTTTACGGGTCGTCAGAAGCCCGAAAGTCTGGCAACAAGCAAAAGGCTAGGCAGATGAGATGATGACTTTTGCAAATAAATAGGTTTTCATTTTCATTACTTTACAAAATAAATCGAGAAAAGGAAATGACCATGAAATGAAATGAAATGAAATCGTTTATTCTGTAAATAGGATATCGGAATCACTTTCACGTCATATTAAAAAGTAAAAAATAAGCTAGATGTAGTCGACATTTCCTATCTGACTACCCGTGAGAAGAAATGGCGAAACAAACTCAGGGGTCAAAGTCTCTTTTAAAGTCCAGACATAATCTTGGTCAGATCATGTGAGGACCATGTAGATCTGTGTCTGAAATGGTCTTTTGAGGAAAGAACCACACAATTTTGAGTGGACCTGTCCAATCAGTGCAAGCATTTGTCGTAATCGTGCAGCTCGACTCAAGACTTAAGGAGCTCAACGACTCGACGAACAATACCAAAGAAAGTACATTTGGGTAGGCCTCATAAAGTGCTCAAAATGCCAGACCACCATTAAAACTGAGAAAAAGCATAAAATAATAGGAAAATATTTAAAGAAAAAAAAAATGACCCACATAGTGCTCACATTCACAATAAATTGGTTGATAGGACACTTACTTAAGACGCTGACAACAGCTAAACCGCGGTCACTGTCAGACTGCATACAAAAGAAAGAGAAGCGCGAAGACACAACGCTTGTAATTTATTGCAAAATATGAAGCAATTAACTATTTACTCAAAAATGAGTTGAGTAATCGAAAATAAAAACCGGCCAAGTGCGAGTCGAACGGTTCCGTACCATTATCTATAAAAGCGGCAAAAAAATCACGTTTGTTGTATGGGAGCCCCCCTAAATATTTGTTTTATTTTAATTTAATTATTTGTTTTTAAAGTGAATATATAACCAAATATTCAGTGAATATTTCAAGCGTCTACCTGTTGCCGTTATCAATATTGAGCAAAAACGAGCAAAAAAATCACATCAAATTAAATATTTATTTTATTTTATTTTTTAGTATTTGTTGTTATAGCGGCAATAGAAATACATCATCTCACCAACCATTACGTAAAAACGTCAAATTCTTTATGACAGTTGACAGCTGCACACACAGATTTCGTACCATGCGCGCGGCGCTTGAGTCATTGCCGACGTTACTGAATGTTGCGATTGTATATATTATATTTATATAACATAGATAACGAAGTTTTGCATTTATTTTATTTTGTTTATTTTTATCTCATTATCCTGCACCGGTTGACGTCATCACGTCAACGCCGGCTGTCGCTGAAAACCAGCGCTGGGGGTCTGTCTCGCATAGGGTCGCAGCATTATGCTGAGCGATGGCCGTTTTGCGTCAATGTGACGCATATTTTCCCTCAACTTGTTCTTTCGTGTTTGTGTTTTTATTTCTTTGCGTTATGTTTACCGCAAATTCTTTTCTTTCTTTATCTGTGAAAATTTCAACTGTCTAACTATCATGAGATACAGCCTGGTGACAGACGGAAAGACAGACAGACGGCGAAGCCTTAGTAATAGGGTTCCCGTTTTACCCTTTGGGTACGGAACCCTAAAAATCAACCAAGTTCTGCATACAAATAAGACGTTCTTGTTATTAATTAAATACCAACCGCACGTTGATATTTAATACACATATTTTGGATTGAAACTCAAAGTAAAGGGTTAGTTTACCATTAATTCGTATAGAGATTTTTTTTTCTAAACGTGTTTTGGTAACAACCAAGTTCTGAGAAATATGTTCAAGAATAACATTATATTTTTTCCGCTACCACAAACTATATATAATTTATTTGGCAATTTTTTGTTTAAGACAAGCCTACTTTTATCATATCAATTACACTTCAGGGCTTAAGTATATTATATATCGATTTTATGCGAACTCTGCACTGTATCGTTCGTAAAATCTCGCCAGGTACTTAGACTTAACCCGAGGGGGTTTCTATCTCTCTAATTTATCTAATCAAGAAAATCAGCAAGCTTCTTTTCATAAACTAGGTAGGTACTGCACATATACTAATAAACCCCAGTTACACATACATTAAACAAACACAGTTTATTTTTTAGACAATTTGCAACCGAATTAATGCACATTATGGAAGTAGTTTGTTCAGAATCGTTCACTGAAACGATTTCTGTCATTTTTAATATAGGTATTTTTTATTCTAAAAATAATTAAAACTACGTAAAATTACAGTCACACTTCCGCTGTACAGTCAAAACAAACCAAAATGGACGAAACGACAAAAAGGAGGAGGTTATATGTTCGGCTGTATGTTTGTTTTTTTTTTTTTATGTATGTTCACCGATTACTCCGTCAATTGTGGACGGAATTTGAAAATTCTTTTTCTGTATGGAAGAGTATGCTCCCGAGGTGGTCCCATTGCCACCGAATCAGAGTCTGATGAGGGGATCCCATGGAAATCGAGGGAAATCCTCAAATTTTATAGGCATACCTATAGCGATTCGAGTATTTTTTATAGTAACTCGTGCATTTGCACTCGAAAAGCACCATTTGCTGAAGTGGAACTGATGATGAAGACCACAGATGTCCACCGAAACTACTTAATAATAAGTATTTCACCGTTGCGATTCGATTAGGCACTTTAATATGGTTGCTAAGCAATTTATGCTCGTCAAAATGCATATAGTCAAGTCACCATCAGTTCTCCTGGTTCTTACTAGGAGAACTCCTCAATAATTAACGCCCCTGCATCGGGAAAAGCAATATATTGTAAAAGGTGATGAGCATTTGACATTAGGCTATTGTAAATTATAAACTGACCCACTAAATTTAATGAGATAAGTAGGTATAAGTACTAACATAGTTTTAAGCTTTACTAACAATTTTATATGGAATTAATGTTCTGATTTAAACTTATAAATAAAATAAAACGTGAAAAATAAAAAAACTTTTTACAAAAAAAAACAACCGACTTCCAAAAAAAAGCACTACAAAGTGAAAAATAACTTTAATTTCGGAAGTCGGTGGCAAAAAACTAAAATACAGATCCAAAGCCACCGACTTCCGAAATTACAGTTATTTTTCACTTTGTAGTGTTTCTTTTGGAAGTCGGTTGTTTTTTTTTGTAAAAAGTTTTTTTATAGGGAATATTTATTTCTAGTAACGAAAATCTGAATACCTGAAAAAAATTACAGATAGAATTATAGATAATAAAACAGTCTATTCATACAAAAAAAAAAAACATGAGTGAGAGAACAAAGTAATATCGTTTTTTATGCTTTGGGTAGACATTACTTCCTGAATTTATTTCATAAAGTAATTTACTACAATTATTAAATATTCACATATAGAATTGATGTGAATGCGTTCTAGTTTAACATGAATTTTTTGCATAACTTACTTGCATTATATATTATGAACTTCGATCAATAATAGCACATTATGAAGGCGTAATAACAGATTTAAAACTTACTTAAATGTTAATACTTATTCAATTTACTATTTATAGAATACTATATATAAAGAGAGAGAGAGAGAGGTTTATTCTTTTATGTTACAGTTACTTCCAAGCTATCTATTCCGCATGTTGCACCTGTCATGTTTTGTCTCTGCATCTACCTAAGGTTGACTGGTAGAAAATGTGTCGGGCAATAAGCCCGCCTTAGAGCAGTATTTTTTACTTGTGCACAAAGTTATAAAAAACTCCGATAAGAAAGTTAAGAAATTCCTCTAGTGGGTTTATTTTTTAACTCAACCAATTCTCTAGAGCCATATTCTAAAGCGCGTTCTACCTTATAAGCTGTATCGACGATTTGGCTCAGCCTTGGCCTAATATATGTATACCTAACCACCTTCTAGCGGCCTGAATTGCAAATGCATTCACTGAATCGGATTAAAAGCGTTTAAATATGTATTTGCAGTTTATAATACCTTGAAAACGCTTTCATCTTTCTAATGTGAATCAAATTAACACATCATCTGCTTATTTTTAAGATCGTTTTCCGTGGGGAAATCCTCATGAATACCCTCCGTCTGGAAAGAACGGAGGAAAATGCCGGATTCCTTCCGGCCAAAACCCCACAATTCCTTCCAGCAACATGAGTCGGGGGCCCAGGAAAAACTTGTACATTCATCGCACCCCCGACTGGTATCAGGCCGCTAAGCCTAGCGGGCCCCATCATCGAGTGCGGCCGAGGCGGAGATTTCTTGAAAATGGTCAAAAAGGTGGTTTTTTAAAGCAGTGTATCTCTTGAACCGTAAATATTTTTTCCAAAACAAAAACAACATGATATTTTCAAGTCTTTTGTGCATACGGTGATGGGACTCAAAACATAATTAAACATAATGTATACATCAAAAAAATATTTAAAGACAACTCTTAATTATTTTTAAAAGCAGTTTATCCCTTCGTTAACAGTTATAATTATAATTAAAATAATACCATATAATTGCAAATGCCAAACTGCATCCGGTGATGGATTATTTTTTATTATTTAGTTAATATCTAATTTTTGCATTTTTATGCCATACGTTGTGTCATCGTGCATCTCTTTCCTTTGTATGCAATCTTACAATGACAGCGGTTAACCTGTTGTTAGCCTCTTAAGGCACGCATATATATAATAATGCGTGCCACCTCTTTGAACCTGATTAGCTTTTTCCCAACTATGTTGGGGTTGGCTTCCAGTCTAACCGGATGGAGCTGAATACTAGTATTTTACATGGAGCAACAGTCTATCTAACCTCCACAACCCAGTTACTGGGTAACACGATACCCCTTGGTAAGACTGAACGGAATAGTGTTTTGAGAAAAAACCAATTATTTCTTCGGATTGAGATTTTTGCGCTTTATCTTACATTTAAACTTTGTTGAAGCCCAGCCCTCTATATAAAACTAGACATTGTACACCCATTGCAAATAATACCTAGTTTCGTTCTTTTAATAAGCACTCAATCATTTAACTATTGAAATTCGACGCCAACCTAGTTTTTTTTATTTTTAACTTTTTAGTGGGTCAGTTTGTAATTTATCTAAGTTACAATAGCCGAATGTCAACTGCTCATCACCTTTTACAAAATATTGCTTTTCCCGATGCAGGGACGTTAATAGTTTAGGAGTTCTCCTGGTAAGAACCAGGAGAACTGGAACTGATGGTGACTTCACCATTTGCATTGTGACGAGCATAAATTGCTTAGCAACCATAATAAAGTGTCTAATCGAATCGCAACAGTGAAATACTTATTATTAAGTAGTTCCGGTGGCCATCTGTAGTCTTCATCATCAGTTTCACTTTACCAAATGGTGCTTTCTGAGTGCTAATGCATGAGTTACTATAAAAAAGTACTGAAATCGATATTGGTGTGCCTATAAAAAATGAGGATTGCCCTCGATTTCCATGGGATACCCTCATCAGATTCTGACTTGGTGACAATGGGACCACCTCGGGAGCATACCCTTTCAAATAAAAAAAAGAATTTTCAAAATCGGTCCACAATTGACGGAGTAATCGCGTAACAAACATACAAAAAAAAAACATACTGCCGAATTGAGAACCTCCTCCTTAATGAAGTCGGTTAAAAATTAACAATCTTTACTTGACATAATAAAAGGACAAGAAACTTTGAGCACACGGATTTAAATCATTAATTATTAAAACATCAAATTGACGATACAATTTATATTTGCTGTTGTTTCGGCAGCTGCGCGCAGCATCCGCGGCCGAGCTGAAACCACAACTATCGTATAACGTAATATTCATATGAATTCCTGACGTAAACTTATTTTTAATAAGCTTATTTCTTCTTTTAACAATAAACGCTATAATATTCAATATTTTTCCTGCAATCCATAAAAAATGTTGTGATGTCAATTTTGTAACCACATAATTATCTCTAATACCTCGAGCCTGCCTCGTTGGTCTAGTGGTGCCAAGCACTACTTCTGAGCATGAGGTCCTGGGTTCGATTTCCAGGTCGGGCAAAGTAACCAGCGAAATATAGGTACACCTCTGCCTAACCCCTCGGAGATTACAGGCATGATGTTATGTTATATTTTAGGGACACTGTCTTGCACATCGAGAGGAAGTGCATTCGACTTAGAAATTCCTATTAAGGGGGATGCGCTAAGGTAGCCCGCGAAATACAAATTTTATTACGTTTTTTGCAATTTGCAGGTCAGTAACAGGTTGTATGTTGATCTAAATATGATTCGCAGCCGTAACAAATATGGCTTTACAGAGTTATAATCATTAGAATCAGCATTACAACTCTCTAAGTTCATAAAATCCTACTGAATGATTATTTCAGAAATAGTCATTCAATAGGATTTGATGAAGAGAGTTAGTTGTATTGCCAATTCTAATGATTATAATTCTGTAAAACCATATTTATTACGGCCGTGAATCATATTTAGATGAACATACAACCTGTTACTGACCTTTAAATTGCAAAAACGTAATAAAACTTGAATTTCGCGGGCTACCTTAGCGCATCCCCCTTAATATCTGAAATATCTCACTATATCGGGCAATGCATTGCACTCACATATTAAAGAAAATGGTGGTCAACGGTTCACCACATTTATTTGTTCTATCTTTCATTTCCTCACTCGAAATACAATTGAGGAAAAGCGTTTAATGTTTCAGTCAATTGTAAATACGTGAACAAGATTTATTACGTCACGTAGCAGTTAATAAAAATCTCTGAGCTTTGCCATTACGAAGACTTTACGCTTCTAAGCTACAAGTTGCACGTTCAGAATCATTCAGTGTCATTAAGTTCGTTTTAAGTTAGCTTAGGGCTAGCACGCACTGCGGTGCGGTGGAATGCAGTGCGTTATTTCTGCCGTACGGTGTAACAAAACCGCATGCGTTTTTTTCATCGTAATGCACGGACTTCAATGACATTCCACACTTTACAGACTATACGGTAAAAAAACGCACGGTAGTGCGCGCTAGGCTTTAAGGTAGGTACCAGTAACTTACAGTGCAGGAAAACGTCTGGAAGCATTAACTATAATGGGTAAAATTAAGAGTTTCAGAGATTAGCCAGAACTGGCAGACGTGACTTGGAACTTGATTTAAAATTGGTGTCCGTAAAGCTATAAAATAAATTAGCTTGGATTATATCGCATCTAATTCGGAATAGCAAAACATCTATTACACCAAACGTCCTTCAGAAACAAACAACGATAAAAATTCCTAGATCGTTAGTGAAATGCAGGCAAAGGAAAGAACGTTGATAAAACGCAGGACATCAGATCAAATACCGCTGCCATTCGTTCACTCTGAACGAACGGTACAGTCGGACTAATATCTTATACACCAATCCATCTCATTGCTTATTCAAATCCAAAAGCTTGGCATTATGGGATATAGTGCCATTTGTTCAGTCCTAGAAATCCAAGCATTTGGCAGCAAATAAGTCCATGTGAGACGATTTACAATCCAATACACAGAAAATTCATTTCATATGACTTTTCACTTTTAAAGCTGGCTTACCAAATTGAAAAATCAGCCTTTCCTATGCATTGAGCTGCTCCATTAATTTCACAAAAAAATTCATTCATAAATATTTTGTTATCAATTTTTTATTTTTTTATTTAAGGGTGCTATCACAAAAAAAAAACGTTTTTCATCAATTTCTTATCTAACTGTGAGAAGGCTTGAAATAATTGAAACATTAAGTCTGTTTAACTATAAAAGTACAGTTTTCGTGGTGATAAACCATTCGTGTCAGTCTCAGCACCTGTTAATAGTTTCATCACTTTTCGAAAATATAGCTTATTTCGCCGTTCATTTACTTTGATTTCGAGACACTACGAAGTTACATGCAGATATTGTATAATCAGAAATAAAATTTTGATTTTATCACACGGATAGCTGAAGCCCAGTGTGTGATTTTTAAATTTCTTGATATGGTTTGTTAAATAATAGGAAAAAAACATTACCGACAGATTCAAAAAAAAAATTGGTTACTTCCATATTATTTTCTGAGACTATTTGTAACATTTTGATAGTTCTTTTTGCTATCTTTTTGAGTTGAACATGTCTGCTTATATAAAATATTTTTAATAACTAAATTTATGTTATTATATTGAAGAAACATGTTCGTAAACTCAACACGATATCGTCAATTTTGTGTGAAGAGGCAACGCAAATTATTTTTTACAATATTATAAACCAACGTTTTCGAATAAAAAATTGCTACCAATGGAGATGAAGGAGTTATCTGTGGCAATTATTAGTTATATTTGGTTTAGTTCAATTTTGCAAATTTTTGTCAGATTTTATGATAGCGTCCTTATTTTTTTTTTTTTTTTTTTAAACTTTGTTAAATTTGTTAGAACACTCCTCGTTCCATTTCACAAAAATGATTAAAATCGGAACCAAATATCTATGAACGAAATACCCAAAATATTCGGTAATAAACGTATAGTTATTTTAATAAAAAGACCCTTCCGCCCCAGAATATTAAATAACAGCTGCTTCATCATATTTCTGGCTAAAAATAGACAAACCTCATAGATAACACACCCAAAAGTTTACCGAACATAAATCTGACATTGTTTAGTGACCCGTCGAGGATACAAATTAAATTACAAGGGATTAGGAGTCTAGTTAAATTTTTAAGTGATAAACCCGACTGGTGTTTATGGTGCCTTTGGTTTCAAGTAGTGTTGGGTAACTCAGCACATGTACTAGCACAGTTGTAGCTATTCACATGGATAAAAAGAGTTACTGACGTTGAGTTGCACAAAACCAACATCAGTTTAACGGAGACTTTAAATTCATGCCATCACTTACATTTTGTATCAAAATTAAGAAAGTCACAGCATCAATTTAAAGTCTTCGTTAAACTAATGTTGGTTTCCTGCAACTCACCGTCACTCCTTCTACTCGTATTTTGATGTGCTAGCACACACCACACGGCACAGATTAGCTACACAGAACATTTGTAACCATTTTATTTCTCTTTCCCTCATTATCAATCGTGTGGTATGTGTGACGCGCTTAACCGATAAGTCACTGCGTGTGCACTAGTGCATTAGTGCCCAGTGTGCTGTGTCGCGTTGTCGTCACTACACACAACACTCGACTCGCGCGTCGGCGACTCACGCGACTCACTGACACTCTCACGGCACGTGCGTGCTCACAGGCCACCACAGCCTCGTCTGATTCGTGGTAGCACAGTGTGCTGGCACACTCTGTAAAAAGACTGCCTCACACGATCCTTATTTTCAAAGAGTGTGCTAGTCTCTAGTTTCAAGCTTCAGGGACTTTGTCCAGAACTGCTTTCGTAATTATTGATAGACAGACTTCATTACACAATGCCTAGGAGTTTACCTATGTGAAAAAAAACAAAATACATAACTAAAATAATTAGGCATGTGATCGAACCCAACCTTAAACAATTCCCATTTTACATTCTTAGAGCAGCGGTGACCCAGTGGTAAAGAGCTGTGGTGGCCAAGTGGTAACGGTCTCGACTTACGAGTACTAAGGTCGTGGGTTCGAACCAAGACAGGCGCTTTACTTTGTGTAAATTATTTCATCATCACTGCTATCAAAACAGTGAAGGAAAACATCGTGAGAAAACCGTCATGTCCTAGAACTAAAAATTCGAAGACATGTAACATCCACCAACCCGCACTGGGCCCGCGTGGTAGATTACGGCCTACTCCCTCTCACAGAAAGAGGAGGCCTGTGTCCCAAAAGTGGGAACATTATAGGCAGATTATATTATCATATATTATATTATATATTACTTTCCTAAAAATATTATTAAACACTCTATTATAAAGAATGCGCCTCTTTTTGTGACCCTCAAATAATTACTATTTTGGGACCAACTTTGATTATAACAAATATTTCCTACTAAAAATAACATTTAAACAAGTCAGTCGATACTCCTTACCGAGTTTTACCAAACTTTCACAATTCTTTTTATTAAACTGACAATAGTTTTTGACTAAAACAACCAAGTTTCGTAACTTCGCATTGATTTACAATAAAACCTGTACCGAACAACTTGGTAACAACATAACTTATAGTAAGTAAAGCCAGAAGATCAATAAAAGAGTCTATAACAGTAGTACTATTTTCGGTCTACAAATAAGCAGAGTATTGAACGTAAGCCCTACAGCTTGGCAGTTTACTTTCGTCGGCTATAAAACTCCACATTCATCATCATCCATCATTAATTCATTCATTCATTCGTTCGTTCAATTTTTTTCTTTCTTCTTCCTTTTTCGACATTTAAAAAGTATTATTATTCTATTCTGCGTGACATGCAAGCAAAGTTTTTTTTAACCACGATGTGAAAGCTCTTGGCCTTCATCTCACCTGATGGTAAGCGATGATCAGACCGAAGGTGGAAGCTAGTTTCGTTTATTCCCACTAGTTCGATTCATTAGTTCGATCGTCGAACTAGTGAGATTTTTTTTTCTCATTTGTCCGACCGTCGAACTAGTGAGATTTTTTTTTTTCTCATTTGGTCAACCGTCGAACTAGTGAGATTTTTTTTCCTCATTTGTACGTATAGTAATTTAGTTAAATTGGATATTGATGAAGAGTTTTTGTTTTGGTAACTGAATTTACCAACAATAGATGGGACCTGGCGCTCGGCGGCCGCTGCCGCGTCACGCTCGCTTCGCTCGCTCGCCTTCGCGCGTTAATGGTCACTGTTCTAACCTAACCCTAAGTATATACGCTCTGGTTAATTTGCTGTGCAGTCTATAAATGATGGACCGGGCGAACCTTTTTTCAGTTAATTTGTTCTGCTTTTAGAAATAATGCAATGTAAAAGGATTTTTTTGTTATAATAATCATTAAATTTGCCGAGCATGGCTTCTTGAAAATTAAGACAAATATGATGAACAGGTTTTGTTGTACTTACTGGTTAATATGCGACTGGGATAGTTATTTTGCTATGAAATATGGAAAATTTGCTGTGCAGTCAGTACTTATGCTATGTATGTAGTATTTTTGTACAAAAATAAATTTTACTGTATTGCATTATGAGGAAAAAAGTAATGTTAAAATGAGGAAAAAAAATCTCACTAGTTCGACGGTTGAACAAATGAGAAAAAAAAAATCTCACTAGTTCGACGGTCGGACAAATGAGAAAAAAAAATTTCACTAGTTCGACGATCGAACTAATGAATCGAACTAGTGGGAATAAACCGCTAGTTTCACCCGGAATCCTCAACCACAGAGCAACTGGCTATCTTACCTCTAACTGCTGAAACACAACAATGCACATTGTTTTTATGGCGACAGACTTAGATACAATGATGGTAGCTAACCAGGCGGACTACAACAAGCCCTTTCACCAACCAAACCGAGCAGAAACCTTTGGCCCCACTGGGAACCTAACCGACCTCTGGGTCTGAGACAGGTGGTCTTACCACTAGACCACAGAGGCGGTTAAAATGCGGCTTTGGATGTGTACTAGCCCAGCTATTTACCAGGCTTTAAATCTAACCAGTCTTACAGTAACTGGGTTGTGGACGTCAGCTAGGCAGTCGCTCCATGTAAAATACTGGTATTCAGATACATCCGGACTGAAAGCCGATTTTTTGCATACAGTAAAGATTGCGTTCCATACAGGAAAGATGTTCTTCTGCGTTTGTCGAATGTAAACAAAAGCGTTGTGAAATAAATATTTTACGTTATGGTAATAAGAATTGATGAATGATGACAGTTATGTTTTCATTATCGGATGGAACGAGCACTTAGCTTAATTTTATTGGGCAATTACCAAGAGATAAGCTTGAAAATTAATAAAAATCTTAATAATGTTTAACTGGAAATTAGAATACGTAAAGCTCTTTATAATTTCTATGGGTAAAGATTAGTTAAATCATTAGTTTGAAATAATAAATTAACACATATATTATCTTATAAGTAGGTTATCTTTTTAATAAATGAATTATAGTCAATTTGCATGAAAAACCAGGACTGCCATAACGTGGAAATGCTGCCCGCCTTTTGCGCATTTTTCCTGTTGAGGGCGATGCGGACGAATTTTTTGATGTCCTATGACTTTCCCCTCCTTTTTTGCACCTGCACATATTATTTTAAGAACGTTAGCTTAAATTTTTATAACTGTATTAGGTAAATATATTATATTTCAATGAAACACAAATGTAAAAAAAACTGCATGGGCTTTATTTAATTTTAAAAAATATATATGTTTATTTATCCCCACAAATTACATCTTATACTAGTTATACATATTAAGTTGACAGGCATTTTGAGAATATTTTGTGATTTGTGGGAGATCTGGAGTCTAAACTAAGCCTAGGCCTGTATTTTAGAACTCCAGGCCCGCCATTATATCACTTATTAAAGGCTGTCAACGTGCTAATATTGCGAGTGACTGATGGGGTGTATGTGTAAAAGTGTGTGGGGGGGTGTGTGTGAGTGTGTGTGTGTGTGTTTGAGTGTGATTGTGTGTGTGTGTTTGAGTGTGAGTGCATGTGTGTTGTATGCCTATATTTACTGTACATACAAGATTTCATAAATATATAGTAAAATTATGCAGATGTGCATAGAAAATTTAGTATAAATATATAAAGAAAACTACCAAGCAACTGCATCCTCAGACACTGCGAAACAAGTCCCATGAGTAGAATAAGTTAAAAGAATAAAAATAAAATTACAATAAATATTTACTTTACTATCTCAAGGACATTTTCCGTTTCAGCGTAACTTCGATTTAGTAGCCATTTGTTCATTTTGTTTTTACATTCACTTTTACGACAATTTGCTGTATCTATGATTTTACTTACATTATTGAATAATTCGCCTCCTCGGAATGGGAAAAATCTATGCGCAAAGGCGGTATTGACAGCAGTTGACTCACATATTGCGTAGTTTCTTCTAGAGAGGGCTATGCGTTTTCTCCTTACTTCAGATAAGTTGGAGTGTTGAATAAGTACAGTTAGCAATATGTACAGCTGGCGTACAGTTAGCACTTGAGTTTCCTCATAAAGTTTTGAGGTGGAGAAAAGACGAGTTTTGGATATGTTTGATACCTAGTACTCATAGCTACAAAATTAATTTAAAATTCCATTATCTTAAATAAATAAACTCTATGAATCAAAACCTATTACATCACCTGAATCCAAATGATCACTTTCGATTTAATTAAAATCACTTTTAAACTTATGTATACTTTTCGATCTAAACTTGAACTTAAACTACACACCGCCTCTAAAATTACTATGAAAGCTCGTTTTAATCAATAAGCAAAGGCGCACTTGGTATATCTCTTATACTTGCTATAACCACTGTATTACCTAGTTTAACTTCAATATTTTATGTATATCGGTTGGTTAATATCAATGAATCAACTCAAGACTATAAATTACCGAAAAGCCAAAAACAGACAGAGGACCTAATATGCTGACTTGCGGAACAACAAGTTATCCCTGATGTTAGTTACTATTTTAAAACCTAAATTAAAATATAAATTATTACAAATAATAAACAAGTGCGAGTCAGACTCGCGCACGAAGGGTTCCGTACCAATATCTATAAAAATGGCAAAAAAATCACGTTTGTTGTATGGGATCTCTTAAATATTTGTTTTATTTTAATTTAATTATTTATTTTTAAAGTGAATATATAACTAAATATTCTGTGAATATTTCAAGCGCCTACCTGTTGCCGTTATGAATATCGAGCAAAAACGACCAAAAAAATCACGTTTGTTGTATTGGAGCCCTTAAATATTTATTTTATTCTGTTTTTTAGTATTTGTTGTTATAGCGGCAACAGATATACATCATCTGTGAAAATTCCAACTGTCTCGCTATCACGGTTCATGAGATACAGCCTGGTGACAGACGGACAGACTGACAGACAGACAGACGGCGGAGCCTTAGTAATAGGGTTCCCGTTTTACCCTTTGGGTACGGAACCCTAAAAACGCCGATTCCTTAAGCAATAATAAAGGAAATCGATTGCATGGGTGTGTCAAATGCCGTGTCTTGTTCAAAACCACAACATTGTTAGTAAATCTCAGACTTTTAGTGTTCGCGTGTCAAGGGGACTTGAATTTTGCATGGCTAACCATTGAAGCAGTCACGCGTGGTCAAAGGTCGCGTATATTGTGTTTTCTACTTTTACTTAGACTTGGATCGAATATGAAAACTTTTACTTGGAGCTAAAGAATTAACTCATACGTGAGCTTAATATAGAAGAGAGTGTACATTGACTGTCTTTTAACGTTTATAAAAAATAAATAAACAAGTGCGAGTCGGACTTGCGCACGAAGGGTTCCGTACCATTATCTATAAAAACGGCAAAAAAAGGAGGGGAGCCCCCCTTAAATATTTGTTTTATTTTAATTTAATTATTTATTTTTCAACTGAATATATAACTAAATATTCTGTGAATATTTCAAGCGTCTACCTGTTGCTATTATCAATATCGAGCAAAAACGAGCAAAAAAATCACGTTTGTTGTATGGGAGCCCCCTTAAATATTTATTTTATTCTGTTTTTTAGTATTTGTTGTTATAGCGGCAACAGAAATACATCATCTGTGAAAATTTCGACTATCTAACTATCACGGTTCATGAGATACAGCCTGGTGACAGACGGACAGACAGAGAGACAGTCAGACAGACAGACAGACGGTGGAGCCTTAGTAATAGGGTTCCCGTTTTACCCTTTGGGTACGGAACCCTAAAAAACAAAAACGGTCCGTAAATATTTTATTTTAGTAGGTAAATATGAAAGGATTTCAGCATATAGATAGCTCAATACGAGTTTAGACATTTAAATGGGTCGCAGTAGACCCTTGGGAATAATGTACACACGCACCTTAGCTGCCGTTTGAAAATATTTAAGTTAAAACTTAGGTATGAGCCAAACTTACGTAAGCCGATTTCACTAAAAAAGTAGCAATTATCTATATTGGCAATTATGTTTTAAAAGACTCCGTGAGGGCCTCCAGAGGAAACACATTAAATAATCCATCTCTCCAGACTAATAAAAAAAACTAAAAGTTTACAATGTAAACTACTCATCATGTAAAGTTAAAGTAAACTTTAAAAACCGGCCAAATGCGTGTCAGACCACGCAAAGTGAAGGGTTCCGTAGTTGAGATGAATTTATCCCTAAAACAAACTTAATATTGTAGTTGAAAATCACGTTCTCCCATACATCGACGATACATCACCGTCAATTTGCCAACTGCAAATGTAAGTTGGTCGACTATTACTCGTTAACTTGTAAAGCCTACATAGCTGTGATATTCCTTTTAATTTTGTTATAAGTACTAAAGCCATGATTTATTTCATATATCCAAAAATAACCATTTAGCTGGCAGGGCACACTTGACTCTAACAAAAAAATGCACTTTAAAGCTTAATATTACGCAAACGGATCCCTGAATCGAAAAATGGTCTTCACACACTCTCAATATTTTTGAACGGCCTATCTAACAGACAAGAAAACAAAAATATCGTCCCCACTTTACGTGTAAAGCACGGGCGTGTTAAGCGAAACATTTTGTTTTAAGGTTTTGTTTTACCACTTTGTTATCGTGATTAATATGTATACCCATGCCAAATTACAGCTTTCTAGTACTTGAGCTAAGCCAGGGACAGATGGACATGGCGAAACTACAAGGGTTCCTTATTTACTACGGAACCCTAAAAAATAATTTACACGTAAAATCAATAAGAAACTTGATTCGAACAGTTTAAATATCTACATGATAATATAACCATAACGCTGTTGGTTGGTTTTTTTTTAATAAACAATACTTTTAATGGAGAAAGACAATTTATTAACACTTAATTTTGTTGGACAGTCTATTTTTACTTTTTTACCAAGTCATATTAACCAACCTCTTAAAAGAATTTTCATGTGGTTGTCAACTAATTTGGAAGAGTTGAGACACTTTATGAATTTGAAATTTGTCTTTTCTGTAGCCGAGGTTGTTGATGGACTCGAAGAATGTAATAGTCTTTTCAACTTTAATCAAAAGTCTCTCTTAGCCAAAGTAAAATGAACTTAATGAAGCTATTTCATAAAGCTAGATTATGAATTCTTGGTACTCCGATTAAAATAAACGTGACTGTAATACAACGGCTTTATCAGCAGCAGTTTCAGGGAACACGCTAATTTAATGAATCTGTCAGCTAGCTTCATTATTTAAAACACTATTATAGTTAGGATATGATTTTACTAAATCTGTTTTGCCATTGTTCTAAATATTCATGAAATCACCAGTTTCATTAGTTTTAGGCGCGGCTTCTATGCGTCTGATTTCGATTCGTAGGTTTAGCAAAACATTATTCAGTTTACTGTTTCTACACCGTGGCATTTTAACCGTCTTACAACGGCAGGCCACTTCATGTATCCAATGACTACTAATCATTCATGAAAGTATTTTTTTTATTAATAACATTTGAATAATGACACCTATAACACAGGTACCACCTAGCACAGGAGTCAGGTCTTCAAATTAAAATGTAACTCCTTAATTAATGTCAATAAAAGATTTTTATTTTTTATTTTATTTAATCATTAAAAAAATATATATATTAATTATGTATGACGCATGATGTACCTAGTTTGAAACACCTGTTATCCTTGCGCTCCATTCCACGCCGCCCTTGGAACGCAAGACTCGCACCGCGCTCGTAACAGAGTGTTTCAAACTACATCATGCGTCTTATTGAATAATATTTTTTTTTTAATTATCAAATGTTAATTTAAAAAACATACTTTGATGAATGATTAGTAGTCATTGGATACATTGGGCTGCAATACATTTGGCTGCCGTTGTAAGACGACTAAAATGCCACGGTGTATAAATCTTGAAGTAAAGAAACTTATACTAAGTCTTCATAAAACGTTGCCGTTATTCTATTTCCTTGCAATAAAACGCCTGCAATCGATCTGTCAACAGGAAGGTTAAGCGATGTCGTACTCGATCAAAGCTGAACTATGGCCTCTGATAGCCTCCCGTAGATTCTGAAATGTTAGTGGAGTAGATGCCTACTAGTACTCAGTCAACAATGGTGACCCCACTGTTAAAGTCCTTGGTCGAGGTCACCCGAATAACATTTTTAATGAAACTGTGAATGGCCTTGTCACTTGACGAGTATACACAGTGTTCAAACAAAGTGTAGCTGATGTAAATAGTAATGTGATAATGGAGTATTACTACCTAATGGTCCATTATTTCCGACTTTATTATTCAGGATAATCTCCGATTTCCTATTCACTTTATAAAAATATTATTTAGTCGGGTTTCTATGAACCCTAGCCAGGAATATCATAAAAAGTATTTGTGGTAATTGTTTTTCTCGACACGGCTTACCACTACTTATATGAAATTAAATATTATTTTTTTGTGACATACATTCATGAAGTAATTGGTGGCGAGGAGCTCGTCGCTAAGTAATAACAGCTGCAAGGGTCGACCCATTAGGTTAAGCTACGCTTGCCCGGGTTGGTCAGTGGATGGACTATAGACCATCTTTACATACCGAGACTTCTCCGTGCCTCGGAAAGCACGTTAAGTCTGATAACCAGTCTTAACAAAGGGTATCTTATTACCCAGTAACTGGATTGTGGAGGTCAGATAGGCAGTCACTCCATTTAAAACACTGGTATTCAGCTGCATCCAGTTAGACTGGAAGACAACCCCAACATAGTTGGGAAAAGTCTAGGCAGATTGATTCATGAAGCATTGGTCCCTGAACGAAAAAAATCACAACAAGTTAGAAGTAGCTTAGACACAGATAAGATAGTACAACAATGCCCAATTGTTCGAGGTGTTTAGAAGATTATAAATTATAGTAGTACCGTGTGGAGCTGCACGTAAAGAATAGCATCACCCCATTTCTTCCCGTGGGTGTCGTAAAAGGCGACTAAGGGACTTACTAGAGAATGGGTAGCAACGTTCTCTATGCATTTTAACACCACACTGCGATCGCCAACCCGTCTGCCAAGCGTGGCGATTATGGCAACCCCTCCCCCCTTTGGGGGAGGCCTATGTTCAGTAGTGGACGTCTTTCGGCTAAATGATGATATTACAGTAAGGGAAGTCGGAAGTATAGTACCTAACACGTTTAACCTCAGCCTAATGTCGACCGGAGCAGAATCGATGTCGACGTATCAAGGTCGAATCATAACTGCCATAATATGTAAGTGTAACGGTTCGACACTCTTCACTACACTCTCACATCGTAAACTCATTGCATCACTTACCTAGGTATATCGTCGTATATAACTGAACTTGTAGAGGAAAAAGTTTCCTTAAACAAGTGGCAAGCAGATTTAGCCATAAAACTGGTTGATTAAAGAGGACTAAAAAGGTAATCAAATGCTTTATAAAAGTAAAGATTCGTAAAAATAAAATCGTAACATATACAGCGTGTTACGGAAAGGGTATATACATATGAAAGGCACGGATTCTTTGGTGATAACAAACTACGTGGCAACATTTTTTAATAATACCTACATAATTATAAAGTTATGAAACATTTAACTAATAAAAATCAAATGTTTTCAATTGAATTCTACACATTACTAGACCAAGTCAGCTGATCGGTACACGTTTTAATCCATTCGTCTGATCCCGCCGCTAAATTGTGTGTGGCGGTGCGGCGCCGTGTCGCAGAGCTGTGGCAGGTACGTGTGTGTACCTACTAGGCGCACATACACGGATAATAACCCTTGTAGTGCGGTGACACGTTTTTTATGATTAAAATTTAATAAACTATAGGAATAAAAAAATATCAAACATTTTCAAAATTATTATTTTTGAGCTGAAATTTTGTACAGAAATTCTGAACCAGATGCACTCTTCACACGCTTTGTATGGAGATACCCTTTCCGTAACACGTTTTTTTTTTTTTTTTTTTACTTTTCCAAATTATAAATACATTTGCAATATGATAATATGTCATCTATGTAAAACGAACACCGCTAGTTGTATCAGTCACTAGCAGGCTTAAGACCAGTTGACCGATTATAAATAGGGAAGTAAAGAAAATAACTTGAAGCATCAAAAGAACATAAGCGGTGCAAATTAAAATCGGAAAGTTAACAAACTGTCACGTCACAGTGACATACGCCAGAAGATGTTACCCAAGTCACGACATTTATTCCCAACTCATAAAATGTTTTGGATACTTAAACAGAGTATGCCCCAAGTTGTTTTTCTTATTCGTTTGACTCTATCGGCTTTATACACAACTACATTTCATCGACGCGGTAAATTAGTACTTTTTTAGGGTTCCGTACCCAAAGGGTAAAACGGGAACCCTATTACTAAGGCTCCGCCGTCTGTCTGTCTGTCCGTCTGTCACCAGGCTGTATCTCATGAACCGTGATAGCGAGACAGTTGGAATTTTCACAGATGATGTATTTCTGTAGCTGCTATAACAACAAATACTAAAAAAACTGAATAAAATAAATATTTAAGGGGGCTCCCATACAACAAACGTGATTTTTTTGCTCGTTTTTGCTCGATATTGATAACGGCAACAGGTAGATGCTTGAAATATTCACAGAATATTTAGTTATATATTCACTTTAAAAATAAATAATTAAATTAAAATAAAACAAATATTTAAGGGCGGCTCCCATACAACAAATGTGATTTTTTTGCCATTTTTATAGATAATGGTACGGAACCCTTCGTGCGCGAGTTCGACTTGCACTTGGCCGGTTTTTTTTTTTCTTTTAATGAACTCGTAGCGCAATCCTATGCCGGCCGATAGTTACTCGCCGCGCATTTAGTAGGGTGCGTATATATGATTTGAATTTCGATATTTTTTTTTCATCGTTTTTTTTCTTTTTTTAATATTTTTTTGTGGTTCTAATATTAAAAGTTTACTGCAAATGTGTAGTATTTTTTGATAGATCAATTTCTTACAACATTATAAAAAAATAATTAAAAAAAAAACTATGCTATAGGCTTCTACTCCGTTCACCTAATATACCCTATTTTTTTTCAAGACGGTAAAAAAAGCCATCTGGTATACAATATATCACGAAACTAACCATTTACAATTTTACACTGTGTACAATTTATTTTATTTTATTAAATATATTTATTTACAAATACGGAAAGGACAATAGATTATTAGCACTATTTAAGAATTTTATGAATCATCACAAAAAAAAAGTTTTTATTGCTTCTCATACAATTGTTCCAGAGCATAAAATTGAGGCAGCCCCGGTAAGTTATAAAGATACTTGTGATGGGGTTACCTTGCAACTTCCCATGGGTTAATCTACAATGTTGAGACATCATTATCACACAACACACACAACATCACGCCTGTAATACCCGAAGGGTTAGGCAGAGGTGTACCTAATATTACACCCGCATTTCGCCATTATCATTATCAATCAAAAAAGAAAATAAAATGTTTAAGTTCTAGAATGTTACAAAAACTGTTGTAGCATGTTCAAGTGTTTGTGTGTGTGTGTGTGCGTGAGGGGGCACAAGCATCGGCATCGTTCTGCCTACCTTTTCCCAACTGTATTGGAGTCAGCTACCAGTCTAACCGGCTCCAGCTGAATGATGAGGAGGAGATGAAAGATTAACCACTTCTACGTTTAATACTCGATTTTACATAGAAGCGTCTTCTCTCATCTCTCATCTCCCAACAAAAATCCACAAGAATGTTAAATATGAAATTCAAAAATAAAACCCTAAAGAAAGACACTTCGTGCAATCCGTGCCACCGCGACTCGAAGGGCACGACTTTGCTCTAATGACTCGAGACTCGAGTCGTTACCACCGTCCTTGGCTGTTGCACTCATAACACAGACTAATGTGAAGAAGAGCCACTCCTCGTGACACTCCCCTGCAATACTTTTCAAAGTTTCAGGGGTTAATAAATAACATTATGATATGAAACGTTTCGTGAATAGATTGTTATTTTTATTTTCGAAAACTCAACAAGTTATCTTTTCTGTGGCGGCATTTATCATCGATCATCCACATGCGAACTACGCATCACACTGACGTCACGCAAAAATCCTGCATCGCGCAAGCAGAGTTTACCGCGCAACTGGCATGTATACAACAGCCCGACATCAACCGTCGGGCAGTTGCCCACCAGACACAACACCCGTCTGGTCGGAGAATCCTCCCTCTTCTATGGAGGATGAGTGAACTTTAGAACTTGTTCCTCATACCTCTATACTAGTGACCCCGAACGCTAATGGACATTGGTGCAGCTTTCGAGCAGCCAGTTCAGCGTTACGTCGTCATCACTCCTCCTTTCTCTCCTTTATTTTGGAGATGAATCCTTTTCTTTGTTAATTAATTAAATACCAACCGTACGTTGATATTTAAAACAGATATTTTGGATTGAAACCCAAAGTAAAGGGTTAGTTTACCGTTAATTTGTATCGAGATTTTTTTTCTAAACGTGTTTTGGTAACAACCAAGTTCTGAGAAATATGTTCAAGAATAACATATATTTTTTCCGCTGCCACAAAGTATATATAGATTTGGTATTTTTTTCGTTTAAAACAAGCCTACTTTTATCATTTGCCTCTTGTCAGCGCCTTAAAAGATATTTTTGTATCATTGGCTATTATGGAAATTTGGATGGCAAATAATTCGTTCGTAATTTTTGTCTCATGCGTGGTTTATTAGCAAATATATATTACTAGCTGTTTCCCGCGACTTCGTCTGCGAACCATGATGAAAAGTATGTCCTTCTCCAGGTTATGGTCTACCCATGTGCCAAATTTCATCTAAATCACTTTAGGCATTTAAGCGTGAAAGCGTAACAAACAAACAAACTCACTTTCTCATTTTTAGGGTTCCGTACCTCAAAAGGAAAAAATGGAACCAAAAAAAAAATTGCGAATATCTCGCACATAGATCAAAACCTATAGGGCACTTCCCGTGGACCTAGAATCATGAAATTTGGCAAGAAGCAAGGTCTCACAGCACAAGTAAAGGAAAAAGTCCAAAAATTGTTAATTTGTAGTTTTATCACATATAAAAAAATACTTTTTTGCGATTACAAACTTACATTTTCAGTTGGAAAATTGACCGTGGCGTATATCGATGTATGGGAGAACATGTTTTTCAACTACAATGTTAAGTTTGTTTTAGGGATAAATTCATCCCAACTACGGAATCCTTAATTGTGTGTGGTCCGACACGCACTTGCCCGGTTTTAATATTAGTTAGGATTGTATAGTGGTTCTTCTAAGCCAGTTGTCTTGTATGATGTAACGGAGACAACTCAGTGACAATTTAAACGTCTGATTGACGTATTTTATATGAAAGCACGAGTATTTTAGGCGGTATAAATAAATAAACATTATACCTATACGTAAACATGGCATATAACACACGTGGCTCGTATTAAAGTCCCTTCCGGCGGAAGTACGAATACATCAATATAATATCATTGCTATTTCAGAAGTGCTTATAGGATATAGAGAGCCAGGATTTTGAAGTGTTTACAAAAATGGCGGAAAATTGAATATGAAGTCAGCTTAGAATATTTATTAATCGTTTTCCCTTTTTAGGGTTCCGTACCCAAAGGCTAAAACGGGAACCCTATTACTAAGGCTCCGCCGTCTGTCTGTCTGACTGTCTGTCCGTCTGTCACCAGGCTGTATCTCATGAACCGTGATAGTTAGACAGTTGAAATTTTCACAGATGATGTATTTCTGTTGCCGCTATAACAAAAAATACAAAAAAAACAGAATAAAATAAATATTTAAGGGGCCTCCCATACAACAAACGTGATTTTTTGCTCGTTTCTGCTCGATATTGATAACGGCAACAGGTAAGACGCTTGAAATATTCACAGAATATTTCGTTATATATTCACTTTAAAAATAAAAAAATAAATTAAAATAAAACAAATATTTAAGGGGGGCTCCCATACAACAAACGTGATTTTTTTGCCGTTTCTACAGATAATGGTACGGTGTGCGAGTCCGACTCGCACTTGGCCGGTTTTTTTTTTTGAGATACGTCTCTACAAAAATCCATCATAATCGGTTGAGTTTAGATTACTTCATCATTTTTAAAAATACATGGACTACTATCCGACTCATTCTTAGAGTTAAATGTATAGTCTCTTAAAAAACGCACATTTAATTTATTTAATCAACATTATCAATTTATATTACCCTATAAAACAATGAGTTGATCGCCCAATCCGGGGAATCAAAACTGCAGAGAGGAAGTAGTAAATCAATCAATACGTTTACCTCATTAATATGGTCTGAAGGTTAGATTATAATTATCTGCTCTGTAGTAGAAGTCTGTCAGTCAGATTTAGACATGACTGCGATAGTGAAGTAACAATTTAACCATACCGAGCCGGCGGTTCTCAACTGGCTGACTTTTTTGTCCTCTTTTTAGAGAAACTCCGTCTTCCGGTACGGTTCCTTAGAAGAGCGGTTGCCGTAGCATAACGGCCGTAGTGGTGGCTATCATAAAAACCGGCCCAGTGCGAGTCGGACTCGCGCACGAAGGGTTCCGTACCATTATCTATAAAAATGGCAAAAAAATCACGTTTGTTGCATAGGAGCCACCCTTAAATATTTGTCTTATTATAATTTAATTATTTATTTTTAAAGTGAATATATATTTAAATATTCTGTGAATATTTCAAGCCAATATTTCTTACCTGTTGCCGTTATTAATATCAAGCAATAACGAGCAAAAAAAAATCACGTTTGTTGTATGGGAGTCGTTATATATTTAGTTTATTCTGTTTTTTTTTTGTGTTTTTTGTTATAGCGTAATACATCATCTGTGAAAATTTTAACTGTCTAACTATCACGGTTCATGAGATACAGCCTGGTGAGAGACGGACAGACAGACAGGCAGACGGTGGAGCCTTAGTGATAGGGTTCCCGTTTTACCCTGTGGGTACCGAACCCTAAAAATGATGCCAGCGGGGTTGACGTTACGGTGTCAAAAAAATCTCTCTATTAAACACACCAACTTACTTACTTTCATAACTTACGTTTCAGACTTTATTCGCTGGTAAATTGCGGACGCTATGTGACGGCCACCGGTCTTCTGGCAACCGTAGCTTTTACATAGGCCACTCCCAAGCCGCGCCACAGCACCCTGTCCTCCGCCTTCCGTATCCAGTCTGACCCTGCCACCATATTAAGGTGGTCGGTCCATCTAGCTGGGGGCGTCCCACACTACGCTTGCCGATACGCGGTCTCCTCTTCAGAACTCGTCTGCTCCATCGGCCATCGGTCCTTCGACAAACATGGCCAGCCCACTGCCACTTCAGTTTGCTTACTCTGCAATCTATGTCGGTACCCCGGTTCTTTTCCGGATAATTTAATTCCTGATTTTATCCTTCAAAGAGACTCAGAGGACACCCCGCTCCATAGCGCACTGGCCGACTTGAATTTGTGGACCAGGCCGACTGTCAGTGTTCACGTTTCGGCAAAGCTGGATGACTTGTCCTAGGTAGACATACTCCTTCTTGAGGAGTATGGCCCTCTACGAAACTCCCATCTGGGAGGACTCCCTCCTGTGGAGGGAGTCCTCCCACGCCGCGGCCTTGCGGGCACCCCAACGGGCCATAGCCCAGCGTGTGGTGCGGGCCCATCGCACGGTGGGCTTTGCGGCAGCATGCGCTCTGGCCAGCACCCCTCCTTGGGAACTCGAGGCGTGGGTGCTCGCCAGAGTGTATGAATGGACGGCAGGGCGGAGGGCAAGAGGAGAACGCCCAGCCCCGGAAGAGCGGGCTGCAGTCCGGCAGGAGGCGAAATACGCCATCGTCGTCCATTGGACGGGGGACCTCGCCACTGCAGCCTTCGGCCGCCGAACCCTCGACGCGATTGGGCCAGTTCTGCGAGACTGGCTCGAGCGGTCGCACGGGTTCCTCTCGTTCCGTCTGGTGCAGGTTCTGTCCGGACACGGTTGTTTCGGATCATACCTGCATCGAATCCGATGGAACGAGACGCCGTCGTACTACCACTGTGGCGCGGTGGAGGACATGGCGCATCACACCCTCGAGGTGTTCCCATCGTGGTCCGGGCCAAGTCACAGTCTGTCTTTTTTTTTCGGGGGTAGATGTTAAAAAAGTATAGACGTTCTTCAAATTCGGAACTTTATTTAAAATATAATTAATTAAAATACTGATTATTTTTACATCAGTACTTAGTCTACGATAGTCATACAGCAAGTACGAGTACTCACGTTTGTGGCACATTTATGTAACATAAAAGCGTTATACACACCATCTGCCAGCTGATCCACTGCACTAAACACAACATTTGTTAGAACTTCACATCACAGAATGTCTCAGTTCGCCGAAGTCCTAGCTGCACAGAAAACCCTCGAGGATAACTTTTTGAGGAAGATGGGTGAGCTCGAAGCACAAATACAGTGTGCTGGTCCTGCTAAGGACACAGTGGCAATGATAGCCGATGACTTCCGTAGTTTCAGAGAACTCATATTTTCTATGCTCGGTCTGCTCCGAAGCCAGATCAGTGAGTGTGCCAAACAAATTGACGGTTTAGAGACCAGGCACCGGCGGAAAGCATTAGTTTTCCAAGGTCTTGCTGAAGTGGAGAATGAAGACAGCGGAGCAGTAATTCTGGAGGTGCTTGCCAAGCTTGCCTCAAGAATCTCTCAGCATCCTCAATAAAAGCCTGTCACAGACTTGAAGCCCTCGCCAGTGTAGACATCAAGGCCTCGGTCTGGAAGGCAAAGACTGGCTTGAAAGGCTCCAAAATATCAGTGAAGGAGTTCTCAATAACTGCATTCGATTTGTTTTCAATCTGCGTAAATATGATTATGTCTCTGCGCATCGGTCGCTTTTAAAGTGGTTGCCCATACGCCAGCGCAGAGAGCAAAGGGCGTTGACCACCTTATTTTCATTTCTTGATTCTCCCTCTTCCCCTAGTTATCTAGCCTCCCACTTTCAGTACATTTGCGCCAACCACAATAAAAATCTACGTTCTTCACACAATCGTCTTCTTCAATGTCCCACTCACCGCACTGACTTCATTCACTCTTCCTTTTTCGTTCAGTCTATCTCTTTGTGGAATGCGCTCCCCCAGGAAATCAGGATGGCAACCAACCGATTAACCTTTAAAGTTAAAGTTCGCGAGCATATTCGTAAGAAGCTGGCAGTATCATCACAACGGTAAAGTTTTCCCATTGTTTGTTTGGTTTATAGATATATTCGTGTATATATGTATTTATTTGGTCTTATATTTATGTATAATTAGGTATATATATTATATTTAAAGTTTTTACTAGGTATATGTATGCATATCCTTATATTTAAATAAATATTGATTTCGCAATTTTTGTTATTGCACCTACCACTGGTTGTCTCTGCATCACCCAAAGGTTGACTGGTAGAAAATGCCTATGGCATTAAGTCCGCCTCTGTACATTTTTTTTTGTGCTTAAAGTATTAAATAAATAAATAAATAATGAACGCGGTGATCGGACCGGACCTCTCACTCCCCGGCTTGGTTAACGCCATGCTGAGAGATGAGGGGTCCTGGGCGGCAGTCGCCTCCTTCTGCGAACACGTCATGTCCCAGAAGGAGGCGGCAGAGCGCACGCGGGAGGACAATCCTGCTGCGGTGCCGCTCCGAAGGCGGAGGAGGGGTCGAAGAAGACGTCAGTTTGAACGTCACCTCCGACTCCTCCCACCAGGTCGAGGCCAGCAGGCAACGGGTGCGGGGGCACCCTTGCCTGTATTGCACAGACCTCCACCAGTGTCGGACGGGAATGGCCAGGTATTCCCGGCCATTCCCGTAGCCCCCCAGCAACGGGGGGCATGAGGGGCCCGCCAGCTAGGCTGGCATGCGCCGGGAGGGTTGTGGAAGAAAAGGCTGAGCCGTTATTCCATGGCCCTCCCAACACGGCGATGTGGGAACACCGCTGAGTTTTAGTGGGTATACTGTAGTGACAAGAATCCTACATACCCTGACTCGTCCCCCACAAGCGGGCATGAAATCCGATGTGGGAACACCGCTGAGTTTTAGTGGGTATACTGTAGTGACAGGAGTCCTACATACCCCGACTCGTCCCCCACAAGCGGGCATGAAATCCTATGTGGGAACACCGCTGAGTTTTAGTGGGTATACTGTAGTGACAGGAGTCCTACATACCCCGACTCGTCCCCCACAAGCGGGTATGAAATCTGATGTGGGAACACCGCTGAGTTTTAGTGGGTATACTGTAGTGACAGGAGTCCTACATACCCCGACTCGTCCCCCACAAGCGGGCATGAAATCCGATGTGGGAACACCGCTGAGTTTTAGTGGGTATACTGTAGTGACAGGAGTCCTACATACCCCGACTCGTCCCCCACAAGCGGGCATGAAATCCGATGTGGGAACACCGCTGAGTTTTAGTGGGTATACTGTAGTGACAGGAGTCCTACATACCCCGACTCGTCCCCCACAAGCGGGCGTGAAAAAAACAAAAGGTAGACATACTCCTTCACAACTTCGAGAAGCGACCGTAGTTTTAGGGGAAGACATTTCTACTGAATAAAGATCCCAAGTCTTCTGTCTGCAGAACAAGTGGAACAGCTTCTTAATCTTCGATTTCTCTACAGCCTGCCTTATTTGGCCAAAAACTTCACTAACCAATCCAGGATCAAGGCTCAAGCCTGTTGTAAAATAACTA
The DNA here is from genome assembly GCA_963921375.1 of Tiliacea citrago. Lineage (NCBI taxonomy): Eukaryota > Metazoa > Arthropoda > Insecta > Lepidoptera > Noctuidae > Tiliacea > Tiliacea citrago. The sequence goes on from OY992796.1 coordinate 18,749,035, forward strand.
GATTAGCGGTTGGCCAACCCTAGCCTTCGCTGACTTAGCATTATGTATATAAATCTGTATGACAGAGCAAGTATGTTTCTAAAATGTACGGACTAACACAACACAAAGAAAATGTATAGACTTTAATGGGTTGTAATTGCAAAGTGCACATAATACGAGTACCTATAGCTAATAATATACAGGGTCAATTTTAATATGCTAGCAAAACTCTGCAGACTTGATGAGTCATCATCAACATCATTTCGACGTCCACTGCTGGACATAGACACATTTGGGGAAGGCGGTGGCCATAATCGCCACGCTTGGCAGGCGGGTTGGCGATCGCAGTATGGTGTTAAAATGCATAGAGAACGCTGCTGCCCATTCTGTAGTAAGTCCCTTAGTCGCCTTTTATGACACCCACGGGAAGAAATAGGGTGGTGCTATTCTTTACGTCCAGCTCCACACGGTGCACTACACGGACGTAAAGAATATCGATTTCTAAACACGATCAAATAAAAAGATTTAATGGTTTTTTTTTTGGCGGTCAACTACCGCAGGTAGCGTTGCTACTTGCAGTATGAGTTGAGAAAATCTGTTTTCTTTTGTTATATCATGTTTACATATCGATAACCTTCACGTCTGGGAAGTTTACACAAGAAAAAAAGATATTTCAAGTGACTACAACTGCGCAGAAAAAAAAACATAAAAATTAATTTATTTTTTGTTTGATCATGTTTACATTTTTTTTTTTTTTGGTGGGAAATTATCAAATAACTTCTCCCACTCTGGGTGGAGCGGGAGCGTGTCAGACTTTTACTGACTAAAACCCACCCGTGTTCCTTCATTTGCCTGTGGGCCAATTCGTGCTGACGTCACTTTGAGGCGCGCGTGGAACAGAACGCGCCGTCGACCCGGGCCTGGTCCTTATCGGACGGCGAGCTACCCATCGCTCACCGTCCGCAGGCCCACGCCTACGGTGGCCGGAAATCGGCTTGCGACTCCCGACGCCTAGGGCGTCTCCTGCGGCGACTAGGGGCGTGAGGGCGCGAACCCTGCCTCTTCTTCACGCGTTCCGCCTCCTCCTTCGCGAGCATTACTGTTTCGCAGAAGGAGGTGACGGCCTTCCATGCACTCTCGCTCCGAACCATGGCCTGAAACAGGGCCGGACGCGAGAGATCGCCACCGCCGATTGCCTCCGTGAGGACACGCCGGTGCTCCGCCCAAGCAGGGCAGACCTCCACCGTATGCTCCACCATGTCCTCCGGGCGATCCACACAGCGGTGACACCCGGGCGTTTCCTCCCGCTTTATCCTAAACAGGAACCTCCCGAAACATCCGTGTCTGGTGAGGACCTGCGTCAGGTGGAAGGTGAGGACGCCGTGGCACCTCTCTAGCCACTCCTCAAAGAGGGGACTTATCGCCGCAATAGTGGCGTGCCCAGCGCTGGGTTGCGACAATCGCACTCTCCATGTCGCCATGAGATCCCGCCGGAGTTCTGTCCGCTGTGCCGTGATTTCTCGCGGCAGCGGAGTTTCGCCCTGGCGTTTCGCCTCCTCGCGACACTCCCAGATGTGCGCGAGGACTTTTGCCTCCAGTGATCATGTTTACATAACGATACACTATCGGAGTTTCGCTAGCTAATTTAAATTGACCCTGTATAGCTCTTATTACGTTACGTTAAGTTATTATCAAAATATTTCCTCTTCGAAAACTCGGTTTACGTACGTAACAACATGTGTACGAACCGAAGAAGAAACTTTGAATTTCGCTGAAAACAAGATGCGAGATACTCTGTGTATCTCGCATCTTGTTTGGAAATTAAAGGCAAACACAGATGTATCTGACTAAGCCACTGGCAACTTCTAAAAGCCATATATATTCAGGGAAATAGTGTTTGCACATATAGGCATGCAACTTTTATACTAAATAATACCTTGTCGCTAAGACACTCCTTCCAACTTTGCCGTGCTTGCACAAAATGAGTCATATCTTCCAGCAAATAAGGTTCAGAATGAACATATCCTGTATATTTCTTTCAGAAATTCTCCGTATATTCTGTAAGGGCCGTTGATAATAAAACTTCACCGCTGCTATATTATTACAGCTTGGCATTGATATCGAGTCCAGAATTGCAAATCGATATCGCTTTGAAATAATGTCGAAGAGCACTCTCTGTAATAATGCTACGATTTTAAATCAATGGGCAGCAATGTTCTGTCTGCTAATGACTAGATTTAACGCGATCATTTATTTATTTATTTATTTATTTTAACTTTAATTAACACGGTTATACCAATTACATTAATTAAAGGCAGAGACACATTCATAGGAAAGAATATAAAATTTTAAAATTCTGGTGGTGGATCATCAATCCCTCTGCCAAGCCGGGTGGTAACAATATACTATTGGTAATTAAAACGCAACATGTGCGTTTGACTTCTAAAACAGAAATATTTGCGCATAGCCTAAGTTAGAGGAGGCACTGTCAAAACTTTCCATACAAACCAAGCGTGTCACCGTTTACTGGTACTACGACACAAATGTGGTATAGAAACTGACAGCTTTGAATGGCAGTCGTGACAGACGTTCTGCGCTCAACGCAAATTCGACACCACGAAATTATTTTTTTAGTAATATTTTATATAGTCTTTTTTTTATATTTTGTGAATGCGAGAACGTTGTAGGCTTAATAGACTAGATTTGTAGACCATTTTTTATTAAAAATTATTGGCTTTTACAATGCTTTCAAATTGCAGTGTTAATAGGTATTTATTAAATAAATAAATAAATAAATAATATACCAATACTGTAATTTGAAAGCATTGTAAAAGTCAATATTTTTTTTAAAGAGTAACCGTGTAGTGTCTTACTGGCTCTTCTCCATAGGAAACGACCAATTGGAACCGTGCACCTAGCTTCTGACGTTTCATAAGTGCCCATGTAGGTTTATGTGAAATAAAATATTTTAATTTTGAAATGTATTGGTACTGCCGCCTCTAGACGCAGTCAGCACGGCGACTTAGTGACAAAATAAACATATACAATGACTGAACAACTTATTGGAGAATAACCACATGTGATTTACTGCAATCATCGACTCAATAACGGCCATCAAAGTTCATAATTATCCTTTTTCCCTAATACGTCGCTTGACCTACTTGGACGTGCGCCGCGGGAGATCCCAAGATTGAGTCTCTAGTACAGCGGGATTTCACGGGATATAGCTAGGACAGGGATCGTGAACCTAAAGTGTGCATAGATGGTACGTGTTGGAGAATTCCGGACATTGATAGTTATGTGAAATCAAATACAATAGACCCTTGACAACCAACAGATATGTAAAAGAAAATTTCTTATCGGAAGTTGCTAACTCTTACTCCCGAGAAATGGGTCCACATAGAAAATCAGCAGCCAAAATAAAATCGTGCTGATGAGCGATCATCCCGCGCGAACTGGCAACGTAGCATTTCTAGAGGGATTTCGTAATTATTTTATTAAATTTAAATCAAAGTAATATTTTTTTCAGCCACATCGTTGAATTTTATAATTATTTTTAACATTTACTCTATAGTAAATAAAAATATTGAATCTTAATACTGCAAATAGAAAGATATTTGACAATATGTACATTTTTATGAGTAAATACCAAAATAATTGACAAAAAACAGCATACACACTTATAAAAATAGCTGAAAACGCTGAAAAAAAATAGTGCTTTGATTTAAATTTAATAAAATAATAACGAAAACCCTCTAGAAATGTGACGTTGCGAGCTCGCGCGGGATGAACGCTCTTAACAGTGAAAGCCTAACCAATTCCCCAAGGGTCTCACCTACATAAATCTAAGGATTAATCCAAAACACGTATTTATTATTGATGAAACTTATGAACCCGATGGGTATTGATGTTGTATGAAATCAAAATACAATACAACATACAAAATACATTAATTTTTTGCCAACATGGGTAGAGGTACAGATGTTATTCAAGTTTTTATAATGTTCTTCATGCTCTGCCGTCACTTGGACATTCATAATTTACACATAAATACAACACAACACATACACATTACATTCATAACATAACATTATTATAACATATTCTTTCTTATAATACTGATCTACACTGATAATACTCGTATGTTCAATTTCATTTTATGTATCAGAAATTGACCTTAATAAATGATTTTTATGAGAGATATTTTTTTTAAATTCGCTTTGTCTACTCTTCGCCAAGCCAATTTTGTATTCATAATGGCACGCAGATGCAAAAATGTTCACCATCCCTGAGTTAGGACTTCCAAACTGCCACTTTGGCATCATGCCAGAGCGATCTGTCAAATAGTAGATGCACTGTTCCCATTCATTAATAGAGACAAAGTATTTTAGTTTCCGTAGCACGAGAATTCAGAAGTGTCTCTGTGTCATATGTTTCTTATGTGAAGTGGCGACTTATTGTAGCGGTTTAACAGTCCTCCAGACCGAATATCGGCCATGGCGGCCAATTTCAGCGGAGAATAGCCATCAACGTGGGAGATATTATCGTGCACAAGTGTGTTCGCAGACACAGGTTGACTCTCTCTTCTCTCACTCTCATAGTCCGATGGGATGGCAATCCGACAGGACCGGAGAGAGATCAGGCGCAGGACCAACGACTTAACGCGCTTTTTGAGGCTCAAGGGTATCACCAACTTCCAAACAGTGTTACTGATAAATTCCTAATGTAAAACCCAATAACGCTTTGCCCGACCTGGGGATCGAATCCAGGGCCCCACGCTCAGTAGTCGCGCTTGCGACCACGAAGTCAACTGGGCAGTTACCGGGGCGGTTAAGTTACGGGGTAATGGTATAATACGACGGTAAAAAGCTCTCAAGCAACCCTAAGAAGGACGGTAGCCGGTAGCGTAAAAGTCACGAGTAATAATGTACATGAAGTAAAAAACCGGCCAACTGCGTGTCGGACCACGCACAATGAAGGGTTCCCTAGTTGGAATGAATTTATCCCAAAAACAAACTTAACAATGTAGTTAAAAAACATGTTCTCCCATACACCGATATGTACGTCGCGGTCAATTCTCCAACTGCAAATGTAAGTTGGTCGACTATTACTCGTTAACTTGTGAAGTCTACTCAGCTTTGATAGTTTTCCTTTTAATTTCGTTATATACTACTGCCATGAATTTTTGCACATATAATCAACCATTTAGCTGGTAGGGGTTGCGAGTTTGTCCGAAAGGGATATCGTGGCCCTGGCACACAGGCAACGGAAGGAACACGAGTGGGTTTTAGTCAGTAAAAGTCTGACACGCCCTCTCGCTCCGCCCAGAGCGGGAGAAGATATTTGATAATTTCCCACCCAAAAAAAAAAAAGGGGGGGGACAAGTTCAAGATTTTTCACTACTCTTGCTCAAAAAGTCCGTCATTTTAGCGTACCAGCGCGGGGCTAATAGCATATCATCCTCTAGAGGAAAAAGATTTTTTTTTTGTTTTACCAACGGCCAACAAAGGTAGGTTCTACAAAAATGAAAAAGTCGTTATTCTTAAGGTGAATCCGCAGCTGTAGCTGTAGCTGTATTAATGATTAGTATTCATGATTATAATTATGTAAATACGTAGGTATCTTTTACCGTCGCGAATCGATACAACCTGACACTGACCTGCAAAATAGAAAAAAACGTAAGAAAATTTGAATTTCGGTGGCAACAGCTGCGGATTCACCTTAAGTAAAATAATTATGATTAAAGACTTGACTTATTACTGTTTCATAAAAAAGAACATTTTTCGATATATTTTATCATTTCGGCAGGCTGTCTGCCGAAGAGACCGCCGTAATGATAAAATGTGCTGCTGGGGAGTTTGTTGTGCCACTTCTTCTTCCCAGCTAAAGCACCAGGAAGTGGTGAAGGGTGGGCGTTTTTGGGGGACTGTCTTATGTAATTTTTGACGTTCGAAAAGTGCTGATTCTCAGCCTAGTTTGAATAAATGACTTTTGATTTTGATTTTGAATGCGTGCATTGCGTTGCGGCCTCGCCGTAGGCAGCACAGAGTAGATTCTAGTAGGCAGTAGGTGAGTATAAAGGCTCTTACAAACACACGCGATATCGCGGACGCGACATGCACCGACAAAGGAATTGTCTTTGTCGGTGCCTGTCGCGCCCGCGATATCGCGTGAGTGTGTAAGAGTCTTAAATATTCCTTGGTTGCAGCAACAGAAGAAATAAAAAAAAAATGCATTGGCGCGAAATCTTTAGATTTTTTCTCTAATTACAAATTGAATTGGTGACCGTAATTTATTTTACAACAGTGAAAATTCCTCGTCTAGTGAGAATGGAGACCCGTATTTGCAGATGGAAGAGAAAGGAAAATAAATAATTTTCAATCTGTTGCCGTCAAGGTGTAATGGATTATTTTATTATCTCGCAATCTTAATCGTAGTGAAAAGTATAGTGTAACACACGGCGCTAAAAACCCACGGAGCCTCGGAGCTAAGCTGGGGACAGACAGACAGACGGACACGGCGAAACTATAAGGTTTCCTTGTTGACTACGGAACCCTAAAAAGCATTATCTGGGCAGTGGGGCAAAAAAGACCGCACCATTTAACAGTGCTTAAGTTTCCCGGTATCCTTACCCTTTCAACCGGAACACAATATTGCTGTTTGGCAGCAGGAATAGGTTATTTTAGGAGCTGTCTCATACAATTCTTGCACTAGAAACTCCATACTTAAAGATTCTCTTAAAACTCTAGGGGGAGGAGGAAAATCTCACTAGAAAAAAAAACAGGATTCCATAAAACTTCCTTCAGTAAGAAACTACCAATACTGAACGTGAAATGTTGCTCCCAACAGACATTTGAAACAAAATATAGTATCGGAAGTTGCTAACTATTTCTGAGAATCAGGTCCCAACACTCCCAACCCAATAGAAAATTAACAGCCAAAAAAAAATCATGCTCACCAGTGAATGCCTAACCAATTCCCGAAGGCTCTCGCCTAGATATAGTTTTATAGACGTATATCGGTGTCGCAGCCGAATTGTATAATACGGCGTATTACGAAACGTCTAGCCGAAATACATAAAGGCGCTTTTTTCTATTACGGCTGATTGATTTTTAGCCGAAACGGATGAAACACAATAAAACATTGTTTATTTATTGAATTAGTTATACTGATTGTAGGAGAAAATTGTGGTTACATTACAAATCTATGCACGCACACAGTCACACACGTATAAGGGTCTACACGTAGTCGATAGTTTGTCCATTTTGGTTTATTTTGACTGTACAGTGGAAGTGTGACTTTCATTTACGTACATTTAATCATTTTTGGGATCAAAAATTACGTAAATATGTATATTAAAAATGACAGAAATCGATTCAGTAAACTATTCTGAACAAACTACTTTTATAATGTGCATTAATTCAGTTACACATTGCTTATCTATAAGTACTTATTATAAATTAAAGTCGCTTTTCGTGTCAGTCTATGTGACCCCGCTATATGTATGATAATACCCTTAGTATTAAACTTGCATAAAATAAAGAAATCTCGATTTTGTCAAGTCGTAAGCACCGTAGGAAGGAGGGGAGGGGGGTCAATCACTCCATGTACTTACGCGCGCTAACTACCTACCGGGTCACACGCGACCCATTTGTCAGTGGGTTGCCGCGAGGCGCGTACGTACGCATATATTTACACGGCGGGCGCGCAGCTACAAAGCAAAACTCACTTTACGCTTGTAAGGTTAGGTACATTTTCGTTCGCAGCGTCTAGCGACTCAAAGGTGTAGGCTATATCTGGTAATCTGTGGTATTACACCCTAGTTAATATTATAAATGCGAAAGAGAATCTGTTTATTTGTTACGATTTCACGCTAAAACGGCTGAACGGATTGTGATGAAATTTGGCTCACGAGTGGGCCATGATCACGTCCCCGGGGAAAATTCCGACATTCACACGGGCAAAGCCGCTGGAAAAACCTAGTAATTTATATTCTAGAACAGCCTAAAAACTCCGTAACACAAAGCACAATTCAGGAAATAGTAATAAACTTGAACGTTGTCTAAATCGTAAATAAACATTGTTCCTTTCATACTGTATAATTAGGTATTACTAAAATGATTTAGGTTCACAAAATTGGCAGTATTTAGACAAGCAATATGCTTCTTTACAAGAAAGCTTATTGTGTAACTGCCAAAACTTATGAAAGGTCATACAGAATGTGGGGAACTAACCTTGATATTCATACAGAATGTGGGGAACTAACCTTGATATCCATACAAAAAGACGTGTGAAATATGGTTCGTAACGTGCCTGAATATATTGTGAGTACGTAATACTGTCTCAGGTATGTGTGTGCTAATAAATAGACAAAACATCCAAACTTCCATATTAACATAAACTAAACAATAAAATTATGTTCATTTATCTCCACAAATTACATTATTATACTAGTTAAATACATATTACTGAGGCTGCGACCAGCCCAGCGGTTGAACGCGTCCCAAAGGGTCATGACCATCAGGCTGGTACGGGGTTACCGCACGGTCTCCCGTGAGGCAGCGAGCCTCCTTGCCGGACTACCGCCATGGGATCTGGAGGCAAAAGTCCTCGCGCACATCTGGGAGTGTCGCAAGGAGGCGAAACTCCGCTGCCGCGAGAAATCACGGCACAGCGGACAGTGCTCCGGCGGGATCTCATGGCGACATGGAGAGTGCGATTGTCGCAACCCAGCGCTGGGCACGCCACTATTGCAGCGATAAGTCCCCTCTTTGAGGAGTGGGTAGAGAGGCGCCACGGCGTCCTCACCTTCCGCCTGACGCAGGTCCTCACCGGACACGAATGTTTCGGGAGGTTCCTGTTCAGGATAAAGCGGGAGGAAACACCCGGGTGTCACCACTGTGTGGATCGCCCGGAGGACACGGTGGAGCATACGGTGGAGGTCTGCCCTGCTTGGGCGGAGCACCGCCGTGTCTTCACGGAGGCGATCGGCGGCGGCGATCTCTCGCGTCCGGCCCTGGTTCAGGCCATGGTTCGGAGCGAGAGTGCATGGAAGGCCGTCACCTCCTTCTGCGAAGCAGTAATGCTCGCAAAGGAGGAGGCGGAACGCGTGAGGGAGAGGCAGGGTTCGCGCCCTCACGCCCCTAGTCGCCACAGGAGACGCCCCGGGCGTCGGGAGTCGCAAGCCGATTTCCGGCCACCGTAGGCGCGGGCCTGCGGACGGTGAGCGAGGGGTAGCTCGCCGTCCGATAAGGACCAGGCCCGGGTCGACGGCGCGTTGTGTTCCACGCGCGCCGCAAAGAGACGTCAGCACGATATGACGGGGTCCATTAGGGCCAATGCCTGCCAGGGTTGCGAGTTTGTCCGAAAGGGATATCGTGGCCCTGGCACACAGGCAAATGAAGGAACACGGGTGGGATTTAGTCAGTAAAAGACTGACACGCCCTCCCGCTCCGCCCAGAGCGGGCGAAGTTACTTGATAATTTCCCACCCAAAAAAAAAAAAAAACTTGTTATACATATTAAGTTGACAGGTATTTTGAGAAGATTTTGTGATTTGGGGGAGATTTGGAGTCTAAACTAAAACTAGGCCTGTATTTTAGAACTCCAGACCCTCCATTATATTACTTATTAAAGCTTGCCAACGTGGTACAATTGCAAGTGATTGAGGGTGTGTGTGTGTGAGAGTGTGTGTGTGTGTGTGCATATGGAATACATTCCATATGCACACACACACCCACACGTGCATAGAAAATTTTATATAAATATATATTATACGTAGAAAACTACCAAGCACTGACAGTGTCTGTCTGTTAACTTTTCACGCCTAAATCACTGAATCGATCATTATGATAGGTAGGATATACAGAGTTAAATTAAATTAGCTAGCGAAACTCCGCAGACGTGATGGGAATCGCTATTTAAACATGATAAAATAAAAAAATATTTAATGTCTTTTTTTGGGGTCTACGATCGCTGGCAGTGTAGTTACTTGAATTATGAGTTGTGAAAATCCGTGTTTTTCTTTTATCGTGATTAGTTATGGATACCCATTACGTCTGCAAAGTTTACACAAAACAAAACTCAGTTTTCAAACTGATAATAGGATTTTTTAAAGATTGACTGGTAGAAAATGCCAATGGCATTAAGTCCGCCTCTGTAAATGTGTGTGCTTAAAGTATTAAATAAATATTTTAAATGACTGACCTAACTTCAGTAGTTTACCCAAAAAAAAACATTAAATCAAGTTTTTTTTGTTTTATAGAATAGCATACTTTTTATTATGTACTATCGAGGAATTTCATATCTAAACAGTTTCAAAACAAAATCCCGTGAACACGATGACCACATCTGTTTTACGCCCCTGTTTGCATCGACCAATGAAACAAAAATACATAGTAATATTTTGTCGTTTCAGATTTTTTGTTGTTTATGCGTTTTTCGTAGGCTCTGTTACAATGATCACAGATGTCTGACTACGGATATGGTGACCCTTTCTCGACCACTAGGAATAGAACAAAAGAAACAAAACTAAGAAAGTTTTTAATTTTAATGTTTTTATACTTTACATTTTGTTCTAACGCATTTCATGGGTTCAGTTGCAAATTTGCAGAGCTTTCGGCTTAGATGATTAATGATGTTATTATTAGGTGAATATAACAATAAACGATGTTCTTTATTTCAACTGGCGTTTTCGTCTATCCAAATTATTAAATAAGACTGTGTATTGCGATTTACTTAAGTTTAAAATAGAACTTACCCAACTGCAATACAGTTAGCCCATCACAACAGATTTTTTTGTTAAATCCCCGTTGTGATGAAACGCACTTAAGATTCGACAAGCAACGACCAGCTGTATGGTCGATGCTAACAGCGCTTCTCTTTTGTCATCATTTTATGAACAAAGGAGATTCATTCGTTCAATAATTTTGTTTAAGTATTGTTTATAATATATTGGGCACGGATTAAATATCAAGAGTAATAGCGACTGTCGGCGTCTCTTTGTTGCGGCGTAGACTCAGAAAACGTCTTATTTCGTTACATGCACAGCAACAGCCAACAGCAAACATGGCGAATATTTTAGATGTGGACAACTATTTTACATACAGTGATTACGCTGATATATTAATCAATCAGCTGTCTTGGCCCTGGCAAGAGGTTCATTTTATCCTAGTAGAATCATGTTTTTTATGTGATGAAATTCCGGAGGCTGGACGTCCATATCATTTTATTTTGGATATGAATGTCCAGCTAAATTTGGTAGAGTTTTTGGACAATGTTGACAATTGGTGTGAAGTGTGCGACGCGTTTTTTACTGTCTTTTTTTTCATTTACAAAAACAAGGGTCTCATCAAAAATCTGATGGTGCGATGCTATTGGTTGATGAGATTTCTATAGCGGCCGAGCGCTGCAGGCAAAAATAGTCCTTAAGGTGTATAGATATGAAATTCCTCGATAGTACACCATAAGAGTTACAGATATAAATGTTGAAATTTTACATGGGGGGAAAGGGGGGGTGTATCATGTTTAGGTCTGCGAAGTTTCGCCAACTATATTAATTTGACCCTGTATAGGTAGCCTGAGACCTGGATAAGAACATAAGCTACTGTTTTGGCCATTTAGATTTATCTTGACAACTACCTTACATGTGAAGATACAGATATTTTAACAAATTGTAATGCTAAAAAATACATAATAAATATAGCTATAAATATTAAAGTTCTTGTTTACGTAAGTTTTATTTAGTACTGCTTAGTACATTAAAAACTTGTTTTTAAAAATATATTTTTTTACCAATATTTTGTATTAAAAACAAAATACCCTTACTCGAAGTCGCGGGCAACAGCTAGTTATAGACACATTATTAACTATTAACACCCAAGCAATATAAATTAATTGGTATATAAATGACTTAGGCAAGTCGTTGTATTTTTAGTAGACACGATAAAGCAGCTTTTTGTAATCTTGTCCCACACTATGAGTTCAGAACTTTATTAATCTTGTTCACCGCCAGTTGCACGTAAGTCCATTAAAAGTAATGCTGTCTTTATCTAACGGAACGTATCAGAAAGTGACAGCATTACTTTAAAAAAACTTGGTGTAAACTTATACATATATGGTCCTTGGCGTAAAATATGGTAAGAGGGGGCAGTTGCCCACCAGACACACGTCTGGTCGGATGATCCTCCCTTTTCTATAGAGGATGAGTGTACTTTACACCCTGTTCCTCATGCCTCTACACTGGTGACCCCGTGTATGCACGTCAGCGCAGCCTTCGTGCAACTACTTCAGCCTGACGTCATCATCAGCACTTCCTCGAGTTTTCGAGCAGTGAGTCAAACAGCCAGCCAGCACAGCTTCAACTGGTATCCGGACCACCTGCATGCAGAGACCGCGCATACCTGGTCATCACCCACAGCCTTATCAGCAACCTTGGCACAGCACACTGCACTTTCGGCCGGTCAACGAGCAGAGCCCTTCAACCCTCTCCTGGTCGACGCTAGCAGTCAGCCTCAACCCCGCGCTGTACCACATCCGACCCACTGGAGCATAACGCAGCGCCACTCCGACTCACTGGGGAATCTACGCAGATAGTTCCGACTCACCGCGAACTATCCGGCACCCAGTTCCGACTCATTGGAACCTCAACTGGCCCTGGCAAGCATCGCAAGATACACGACTCAGCCCACTATCGACCTCCGGTCTCCGGAGGGGAGTGATGAACCGGCATTTACAATGCCACATGCGACTCATGCCTCTATAATATTACTAAAATAGTTCTCAACTATCTCACAGTGTGTGCACATCTCCAAAACAATGTTTGTTGTTAATAAAGTAGTTTATAGTCTGGCCACATGTTGTTAACGATCTCTAGCGAACAACTAGTTTATTTGCCTTTCTTCATGGACTTGAAAAACTTCTAAATCAGAGATATTTTACTTCTCATAACGATTGGCAAAACTTCCTTTGAAGTGGTTATTTTCGGCCTCATCTTTATTTATAACAAAGTTTAATGTACGCACTTGAAACTGAAAAGTTTTGGATCTCTTGTTTCTTGAAATATCTTCTTTACAAGAAATTTCTTCGAAAGATACTTTTTTTTTTTTTTTTGGGTGGGAAATCATCAAATAACTTCTCCCGCTCTGGGCGGAGCGGGAGGGCGTGTCAGACTTTTACTGACTAAAACCCACCCGTGTTCCTTCCGTTGCCTGTGGATACTGGAGCGGTGACCGCGTGCCGGAAGACGTAGCGTTGGAAGGCCTCCTACAAGGTGGACCGATCACCTTGTGAAGGCCTTAGGAATCCACTGGATGCAGGAAACACAGAACCGGTCGAAGTGGCGCTGCTTGGGGGAGGCCTATGTCCAGCAGTGGACGTCTTTCGACTGAAATGATGATGATGATGGGGATGAACAATATTGCTTTATGTTCGTATTGTTCTATAGTTTACCGCAAATTGTAAAAAGACGAGCCAAAAGGTTAGAATATTGTAGATAGTTACAGATTTAACGTTTTAGTCAAATTTTAACAAAGCAAATAGCTTAATGGTTGGGCGACTGGTTTGTAAACCTCAGTTTGATTCCCAATAGTTGATATATTTTGTGCTTCTATGGTATAAACATATTGTATTCCTGATTAACAACCTAGCTTGACTGTTGATGAGGAATACCGTGTAATTAAAATCTACTGTTATATTATTATTTTAGTGATAGCTGTTCGTGAGGAATAGGTAATCTGTAAGAATACACCAGTCAGTGTATCAGCGTTGTACCATTAGGTAGTATAAGCAGGAACGCAGGCGTTAATTAATTCGCTAAAAAACGAAAAACTTCGCAAGCAATGAGAAATTGCTAATGAAGGCTGTGGTGTCGACCTCAAAACAAGCTGCTTCTCACACGAACGCCTCAAGCGTCACCAGTCCTGACTCTCTTTACGTTTGGCTGCTGAGACCAACACTACAAACGTAGTAAACAGGGAAGTTTTATAAAAATGTGGCTGTTATATTTTAGTATATTGTGTTGTGCCTTACGATTTCCACGCGAACGAAGTCGCGGGCAGAAACTAGTCCTCAATAAATTTAAAACTTTCCTCACAACTAGTCTCATTGCAATATAAAACCTATAATATTTATTAGAACTATAAGTAACTATGACAAAACGAAGGTTTTCTATGTTGATTGCCAAAGTCACGAACCGGAAACATTCATTTACAGAACCATGACTACGTTATTTCACCCCAATTAGGTTATCTACGAAAAAAGGGTCGAGGTTAAAGAAAACATGAACGGTAATATTGCAAAAAGTGAAGCTTTAGGTCAATGAAAAGTTTTGCAAATGATAAATGATTTATTTCTGTAAGTAGGTTTGTCCAAACACTATTACACGTTAATCATATTAAAAAAAAAACTAGATGAGGTCGGCGTTTCGTATCCGACTACTCTGAGAAGAAAGGCCGAAACAAACTCAGAGGTCACAGTCTCTTTTAAAGTCCAGACATAATCTTGGTCAGATCATGTGAAGACCATGTAGATTGGTGCCTGAAATGATCTTTTGATGAAAGAACCACACAGATTGAGGGGACCTGTCCAGTCAGTGCACGCATTTGTCAGTAGTCGTGCAGCTCAACTAAGAACTTAAGGAGCTCAACGATTCAACGAACAATACCAAAGAAAGGATATTTGGGTAGGCCGCATAAATTACTCAAACTGCCTGACCATGATAAAAACTAAGTGAAAGATCATTAACTTATTTTTAAGGTTTTAAACAAATGTTACTCAACTTATTTTACACTAGCTCTGACCACGAATGAGCACGCTATTTGGGTATCACAATATCCATCAAAATCTGAATGATTTTGAAGTATATTGCTAATCCATTGCTTCATAAGTTCGAAAAATTTGTATGGTCACGAACGTAAATAATGCAATGAATGTCGTTGAACTGTCAAAATGAAACCCATTGCTACTGATAGTGTGTTACGCTGTTACCTGCTGACCTTGCTTTTATTAACATTAACTCGGGATAAAAAATTAAGCCCGAATGGATAAAAAGTAGATGATAGCTATGTAAATTCTTCTAAAGCTACTGAATAACAAAATCAATTCATTCGTTTAGCCACAAAAGCTTAAGAGGAGGCTCATTTTTATGTTAATTTGCATGAATATTCTTAAACAGTCACACATACAAGCGAATTGAAACTTTAGTGTATGATTTATTGGATCTTTTTGTTTCCATGTTGAAGACAGTTACGTTATTGTAAAATTTTCTCTCGATACATTTTTTATTCGAAAATCAAGTCTTTAAATTATAAAAAACAAACAAGATTGCTTGGCTTTTATGTCTAAAATTAATATTCCCAGCAAGAAAATATAGTTTATTATCCAGCCACCAGATCTTTTTCTCTAGATCAATTATTACTTTATCTACGAAATAAGAATTGAGACAAAATGACAGATTATAGAAGGATTTACTACGTTGCGATGTCAAAAATGGAGAAACGAAATGTCACTTTGTATAGAAAGAGCTGTGTCTACTCTTCGTAGAAATAAAAAGCGTCATGCTAAGCCTGCTGTGGAATGACAGCTGTGGAGCAGCAGACGGCAGATTACTTTCTATTTTTACAGAATCGATCGGCAGATTACTTTCTATTTTTAACCGACTTCCAAAAAGGAGGAGGTTATATGTTCGGCTGTATGATTATTTTTTTTATGTATGTTCACCGATTACTCCGTCAATTGTGGACGGATTTTGAAAATTATTTTTTTGTTTGGAAGGGTATGCTCCCGAGGTGGTCCCATTGCCACCAAATCAGAATCTGGGATCCTATGGAAATCGAGGGAAATCCTCAAATTTTATAGGCATACCTATAGCGATTTGAGTATTTTTTATAGTAACTCGTGCATTTGCACTCCAAAAGCACCATTTGGTGAAGTGAAACTGATGATGAAGACCACAGATGGCCACCGGAACTACTTAATAATAAGTATTTCACCGTTGCGATTCAATTAGGCACTTTAATATGGTTGCTAAGCAATTTATGCTCGTCAAAATTCATATGGTGAAGTCACCATCAGTTCTCCTGGTTCTTACCAGGAGAACTCCTCAACAATTAACGCCCCTGCATCAGGAAAAGCAATATTTTGTAAAAGGTGATGAGCATTTGACATTAGGCTATTGTAAATTGGATAAATTACAAACTGACCCACTAAAAAGTGAAAAATAAAAAAACTTTTTGCAAAAAAAAAACAACCGACTTCCAAAAAAAACACTACAAAGTGAAAAATAACTTTAATTTCGGAAGTCGGTGGCAAAAAACTAAAATACAGATTAAAAGCCACTGACTTACGAAATTAAAGTTATTTTTCACTTTGTAGTGTTTTTTTTGGAAGTCAGTTGTTTTTTTTTTGTAAAAAAAAATTTATTACAGAATCGATCGGCAAATTACTTTCTACTTTTACAGAATCGGTCGGCAGATTATTTTATATTTTTACAGAATCGATCGGCAAATTACTTTCTACTATTACAGAATCGATCGGCAAATTACTTTCTACTTTTACAGAATCGGTCGGCAGATTACTTTATATTTTTACAGAATCGATCGGCAAATTACTTTCTACTTTTACAGAATCGGTCGGCAGATTAGTTTATATTTTTACAGAATCGATCGGCAAATTACTTTCTCTTTTTACAGAATCGATCGGCACATTACTTTCTATTTTTAGAGAATTGATCAGCAGATTACTTTATATTTTCTAGTGTTCGTGATACAATGATGTTAATTCATTAGTACAAACGATACACTTATTTCTGGAATGTTCCAGTTTTACTTGGAAGATTGTTTCTCTAAAATAAATTATTTATTAATTTCTTTTATTCAGCTCAAGAAACCATATACAGAGTGAAACTAAATTAGCTAGCAAAACTCCGCAGACGTGATGGGTATCGATATCTAAACACGAAAAAATTAAAAAGATTTAATGTTTTTTTTTGGGGGCAACGACCGCTGGTAGTGTTGTTCCTGGAAATACGAGTTGAGAAAATCATTTTTATTTTATTTTATCGTGTTTAGTTATCGATACCCATCACTAGTGTGTTTTTTTTTGTGAAGTTTTAAGTCACTATGGCGATAGATGACCCCAAAAAAGTTATCAAATTAATTTAATTTTTATTTTATCATATTTAGATATTCCATCACTTCTGTGGAGTTTCGCCAGCTAATTTAATTTGCCTTGTACATAATTATTGCTGAAATTTTTTAACCTCGAAAGTAATCAACGTGAAAGACGCCGACACTTTAAGCCCTATAATTGACATGAATGGTGGCTTTCTAGATGACTAATGGTAACTTGAACCTAGATTTATCGACCTCGAAAAATTAATGATCCTTTTATAAATGGTTCCTCAAAGCGCGCCGTAGTACAGCATATTTCTTTTATTCTTTTTTACCGACTTCCAAAAAGAAGGAGGGGGAGGAGAAGGTGGGGGGAAGGTAAGGAGGAGGGGGGTGTGTTTTTTTTTCTTATGTGTGTTCACCGATTTTTCCGTCGGTTGTGGACCGATTTTGAAAATTATTTTTAAGTTTAACAGGGTATGCTCTCGAGATAGTTCCATTGTCACCAAGTCAGAAACTGATGAGGGGATCCCATGGAAATCGAGGGAAATCCTGAATTTTTATAGTAACTTGTGCATTTGCTCTCAGCAATGGATCTGTGTTTTTTTTTTAATTTTTCACTTTTTAGTGGGTCAGTTTGTAATTTATCTAAGTTACAATACCCTAATGACAACTGCTCATCACCTTTTAATAATATACTGATGAAGTCACTCTCTGACATAAGGTAGCTGATTTTGTAATCCTACCGATACCGGAAGTAGGTATCCACAAGAAATTAAGGCACAAAAGAGAGTCACTTTGTATCCTACTGGCAAAATAAACAAATCTGTGGAAACATTTAGATAAGAGCCCGTTCACACGATGCGTTGCGGCGCCGCACCGCATAGATTTCATCCTTTTTTGTGCCGCCCAAACAACTGAGCGGTGCCCCTCCGACGCCGGTGCTGACGACGCAACACTCGCCTCGTTTTGTCTCGCGGTTCGCAAATCCGGAGAACGTGCGGTGCGACGCGCGACGCCGGAACGCACCGTGTGGCATACCATTTATATTTGTACGAGTATGTAGGACGCCGCAGCGACACCGGTCTGGTGCCACCCGTCACCGCAACGCATCGTATGCATCGGCCCTAACAAGCCAACTCCTCAGTATCACATAAATCGAGTTATCCACACCGATGTGGAATATCGATAAACAAATATTTCACGTAGGTACCTTTAAACTCGTACGTTGGGTTGCCAGCTTTTTGATGATAACTTAGTTCCCAGTTACTACCGGTAACCGTGAATGTTGTTGAGAAAGATTTGAAGTAGCCATTCCAACAATATGATAGGATTATCTGAATATAATGTATCTTATGATCAGATTATTGTGTACTTTTGCCCGCGTGGATGTCGCAAAATAACCCACGGGAACGTGTCACCGGGATTAAAAGTACCGTATGTGTTAATCCAGGTTATAAACTAGCTGTGCGCCAAATTTCAACCGAAACCGTTTAGCCGTTTTTGGGCCAATCGGGGTCATACATTCAGACAAACAGACAAATATTCTAAAAACTATATTTTCGGCATCAGACTCGTTTCCACACCACGTAGCAATTTTTTTTTTAATAAACATGAAAAAAAATGGTTTTTTTTCCGGATTAGGTATTTTTTCAAAATTACGGACCTAATAATATTGTAAGATGCTTATCGTTAAAAACCTGCCAAGTGCGTGTCAGACCACGTACAATGAAGGGTTCCGTAGTTGGGAACAATTTATCCCAAAAAAAAAACAACGCTTTTACATTTGCAGTTCGTGTACAATGTTAACATTGTACAATGTTAACATTGTACCTACCTACTTACTTAGTTGAAAACGAACTGCAAATGTAAAAGCGTTTTTTTTTTGTAATATGGTAAAACTAATATTTACGATTTTCGGACTTTTTCCTTTACTTGTGCTGTGAGACCTTGCTTCTTGCCAAATTTCAAGATTCTAGGTCCACGGGAAGTATAGGTTTTGCTTTACTTGCGAGTATCAAAATATAACGCATAAATTACCGTACTTTTTTTATTGTGTTGACTTAGAAAGACATAAATGTCTCAAAATAATTGGCAATACTCATTTAAGTTTACATTTACGGATAGAGATTCCCCAATCTTCGTTCGGTTTATGTTTTGTTTGAATTGACTGCAGACTCCCGAGAGCTTGAGACAGTGAGACTTCATGATTATTGTAGCACTGATGAACGTTTAAGTATTTTTTAAGTTCATAATAATTTGTACCTCTATGTACCTATAACTTCTAATTTCATTGATTAATTTATATAATTTGACTTGAATTAAAAATAAAAAAATCATATTTAGTTTTATTCTATTTTATTTAATGTATTTCACTTTTTCTGAAAAAAAAAAACAAATTTAGAAAAAAAACGACGGTGCAAAGTTTTTTTCATGTTTTTTTTCAAGGTTGTGAAAAAAAACATTTGATTTTTTTTCAATTTACATCTCTAGATAAGTGACTCCTATTTTTTTTCAGGAAGCGGCTGTTTATCTTATTTGATTTTGTGGAATTCGCAAGATTCTATGGATATTAAAGTGGCTGGCAATGGTATTTATATATCATTGTGTACCTTAAGACCTGTTCTAAAAGTATCAGATGGAAGAATAAACAAACCCTGTTCAAGTTAAATTCTTATGCAGGCACTCACTAAAGGGAATTTGTAACACATTCATCTGTATTTAGAAGATTTCAACTTTATATCTCACCCGTTTTTCATCAATATTATTGTTTCAGTTACATTCATCATCATTTCAGCCGAAAGACGTCCACTGCTGGACATAGGGCTCCCCAAAGGGGGGTTGGCATAATCGCCACGCATGGCAGGCGAGTTGGCGATCGCAGTATGGTGTTATAATGCATAGGGAACGCTGCTGCCCATTCTCTAGTAAGTCCCTTAGTCGCCTTTTACGACACCCACCGGAAGAAATAAGGAAGAAATATAGTATATTTTTTCAATTACATTTTTAAATTGTAATTGAAAAAATCATCGACAAAAATTGAGGTTATAAAATTAACCTCAATTGGATGTAGTTATGCAAAATGTATAAACCACAAAAACTAACTTGTTAGAAAATGGGACTTTTAATAAAATTTATGTATTTAAATAACAAGACCGTAGTTTGTTTTCAAACTCCTCTTAAACATTGGGTTTTTTTCATGTGATTAAATATATTTTTTTTTTCAGTAAAAGTCTCTTTGGTTCTTTTTTACAATATTAAAAATGTGGGATGGATCTTTTAGTGTTAAGTTGAGGCAGTAAAACGATTAGAATAGTAAGGGAATTTCATAATTCTTACCACAATACTTATTTGCAAAATAGATTCAAATGGCATTCTAGTTCTTGTTTTATATGAAAAAATCGATTTGACATACAGATCCAAAGTAGTTTGGATCTTTTAAAACCCCAATACCTATGTTAAATGTTACCATGACACATATTTTTATTTTAACACTGCGAAAATGCTTACATATTCTGTTGGTAGCATTAAAGTCTGTGTTTTTCATTAGAAAAAAGGAACTTTGCGGCTTGGATATTTTTTGTTTATACTAAAGTTGATGTGTAGATGCTATTTATGACGGTAACTCAAAAAACGGTTTTTGTGGCCTGGATCCATTTTGCGTAACTACGTCCAATAGTCAAATGAAAAACATTTTTATAGTGATTTAAAATTAGAATGTATTCAAAATATAATCAATTCAAAGCATTTTATTTTGTAAGTTGCACAACAAATTAGCATCCACAGATACGTTTCCTGATCCATTTGTTCACAGTTTCATCAGATAGTTTTGAAACAAACTATATTGAAACAAATGCCGATCGCTCCTGTTACAACGCACGTTTATTTTGGACGCGTGGCTTTACCCGCGGTACCCTTCACCATTCGCCGATCTGTCGCCGCGCTGTGTCTATTTTCTAAAAGGTCGAATTTATATGAAATGGAACAAGACGAGTATTTAAATACTTGTGGCTATCCTCTGTTTATAGTTATACCTTTGTATCTACTTTAGCCAGGTATGTACATTCAGAGGCGATCCCCAGACTGGAGCAAAGTAGACCCGAGATTAGGTTCTTTTTACCTCTCAAACTGATCGGTTTTTGATACGTAAATAATTATTGAAGGTAAAAGTTCGTTTTCAAAAGTTCGAACAAACCGATCGAAACATAGGTAAATAAAAAAATAAACCGATATAGGTTATACCTACCTGCTAAACAGAAAGATCTCTATTTTATAGAGCAATGATCAATTGAATCTGGGATAAATAAAGATTGCATGAAAAGTGTTGATGACAGCTCCCAAGCCCTACTTCATTTTACTTGGCTTCTGCAGCATAACAAAAACATTGTTTGTTTTTCTCTTAGTCTCAGATCATTGATGAAAACGAGTTGAGGAAGAAAATCAATATCTTTGTTCTTACTACGATTTCTCAAGCAGCAAAAGTTGGAATACCTTTTCATCAGAATGCAATAGATACTTATAAGGAAACTAGCTGTGCCCCGCTGTTTCACCCGTTTTTCAAAACAAAAATGTCAGAGTGGTTACAAAAAAAAAATTCTCCAGCATAAATAATTTTTAGAATATAAAAATAGTTGTTAGAATATTAGTGAATTTATTTTAGTTTTAAAGGAAATTTGTATGTAATAATATTGCATAATAATAATGTGATAATAATGAAGTAATAATTTAAAGTTTCGTTTTAATATAATGCACTATTAATATAATCTGCATAGGTAATAGTTATTGTGACACAAACATGCACGCTTGCTCGCAGGCAGAATACAATGACTTTAAGGCTGTAAGATCTTGCCTTGTAAACCATGTATTTTCTAACACTTAAACAATTTGAATTTAATTTAAAAGAAAGCTGTCGATTCTGTGACCATCCCACCGTGAAAACTAATGTGAAGTGAGCATGGAGTGAACTGTCAGTGTCATCCCACCTGATGCTAGGGATGGACCAAGTATTACATTCAATCATAATCGAGATTTTAATAATATTTTTTATGCTAATTCTGTTGATCATTTTATATTCGGAGATTACCTCCTACATCCAAACTTACAAACTTTACCTCTTTATGTTAGTGTACGCAAATGTGTACGCAAATTTATAGAGGTAAAGTTTGTATCTTTGAAATGAGTACATAAGAGGAAGTATAAAAGTGGCATCGGTGACTGAAAAGTTGTGCAGAAATCGGTTGTCATGGTAGGTGATGCAGAGGAATGAGGAAAATGTCGTGAGGAAAGTTTTGAGTATGAATGTCGAAGGCTATGTGTGAGGAAAGTTATGAGCATGGATATCGATGGTTATAAAAGTAGGGGAAGACCAAAGAAACGATGGATGGACTGTGTGTAAGATGATATGGCTAGAAAGGGAGTGACCACCGAGATGAAGACTTATAGAGAAGTATGGAGGAAAGGGACATGTTGCGCCGACCACAAAAAAATTGGGTTAAGGGCAGGAGAATGATGATGATTCGTGTACGCAAATACCTAGCAAGTTTACTCTAATAAATTAATTAATAAAATCATTTTAATTCGGGCAACTAAACAATCCATAAATTGTTAGTAACAGGTTGATAATCTACCAGTTATTACTGTTATTACGCTTTCATTACAGTTTGAATGAATGGTTAGTGATTGGTCACCATGCTAAATGCGTATTAGTAAAAATAACTAAATAAAAGGCGTCTGACAAGAGCAAAAGTTTTGAAGGGGTGCTGACAAGAGACAAATGATAAAAGTAGGCTTGTCTTAAACAAAAAAAATGCAAAATCTATATAGTTTGTGGTAGCGGAAAAAATATATAATATGTTATTCTTGAACATATTTCTCAGAACTTGGTTGTTACCAAAACACGTTTAGAAAAAAAAATCTACATACTAATTAACGGTAAACTAACCCTTTACTTTGAGTTTCAATCCAAAATATCTGTATTTAATATCAACGTACGGTTGGTATTTAATTAATAACAAGAACGTCTTATTTGTATGCAGAACTTGGTTGTTTTTTATTTTCGATTACTCAACTTGTTTTTGTGTAAATAGATAATTGCTTTTTTTGCTAGAAATTACAGGCGTTGTGTCATCGCGCTTCTCTTTCTTTTGTATACAGTCTGACAGTGACCGCGGTTTCGCTAAAAAAAAACGTTTTTTTTTATTATCTTCCATTGTACATAAACACTTAGCTAAACACTATGCAGCGTAACAACTAAAATAAAGAGTCTGTTGTCACTTTGTCAGCATCTTAAGTCAGATAAACCTGCACCACTAATCACTAACTGCATTTAACGCTAAACGTATTTAACATGGGACTCAAACATAACAGGCGAAATGTGGATGTACTATAGGTAGGGCTTGAAACCAGTTAATTTTTATTTCCAAAGATACAAATTACTTTGGATACAATTGATATTAGCTTCAAATATTGCTTCATCACATTAAGTTCAGCATTGATTTTGTAACGAAATATTAAATTTTAACGAAATATGTTCGAAAACCTTTATAATAACGGTTAAGGTTACATAGAAAATTAACCGGTTTCCGAGGTCTGACTATAGGTACACCTCTGCCTAACCCTTCGGGGTTGTTATGATGTTATGTATTTAAAACAGGATTCTGTCTCCATCATCTTCGAACGATTGACAGAAATAGAACTAATTGTGTAGTAGTGCTACTACGTATACAAATAGTTATATTTCTGTCAATATGCATTTAGTTAGTTTTAATGTATTTAGTGATAATTTGTGTAAAACTGCCATTTCTTTACAACCAATTGGCAGGTCAGTTGTTTAAAATGTATCCAATCGATTTAAAATTAACAAAGTAGCAGCACAATAGCAAACAGTTTTTATTCGATTTTTATTTCACAATCCCTGCAAACGTATATTTCTTCCGTAGCCTCCCAAACGTGATCTATGTTGTCTTCGCTACCTTATTAAGAATTCTCTGCTGATGCTCGCAGCTTTATATCTGTCTTAACGGAGATTTGTTGCAGAACACTGGGAAATAAAGGAGGATTTATACTTATGAACAGAGAACATATTATAAAAGTCGTTACGGGTCGTCAGAAGCCCGAAAGTCGGACAACCAGTCTAACCAAGGGGTATCGTATTACCCAGTAACTAGGTTGTGGAGGTCAGGTAGGCAGTCGCTCCATGTAAAATACTGGTATTCAGCTGCATCCGGTTAGACTGGAAGCTGACCTTAATATAGTTGGCAAAAGGCTAGGCAGTTGATGATGAAAGAACACAAATAAAGAAACAAGAGTAGTACATTACTGCAGCGGCCAGCAAAAGAGGCATAGTCCATCAATGCCTGGTTGCGGTCAAGGCTTGTATATTGCTTTACTCGAATAATGTGCGGAAATTCAAACTAAATAAATTATTTATAAATTTCAGATTCAATGACGAACAACGATCATTTTTCACGCGTCATTATGTTCATTTGTTTTTTTTTTTCACTATACCTACAGCTTTCTATTTGCACGCCAGTTTGTGTTTAGCCGAATATTAATGTGTAATAGTGGTGGATTATTAACCATTAAGTGTTCGTGAACCTGCATTAGTGTAGGCAAATGAAACAAAACAGTGCAACATCACTTTAAGTTCTCTCAAGAAGTCCGCGCGAGGATTCAGTAAAGTGCCACGTCTTTACTTAAACTCAAGGGGAGCGGATATCATCTATCATCTTTATCATGCATTGAATGGAGTTCATTTCATAATTTGTACTTGTTACCTAATTTTTCATGACACACAAATGTCTAAATGCACAAACCGTGCGAAGCCAAAAAGAAAAAATAAAATAAAATTGGCGCTAAACTACGACAGCTGATATACGATATTCATACAACTTTTGGTGGCCAATTTTGGCCAATACAGCAATTTCGATTTATCTCGAAGAAGGTTGTCAAAATAATGCTCAAACAAAGCATATTTCAGAAACTAAACATAAATAGTCGGCAGCTGCACGTCATGGCTGTGACAAGAAGGCTTCCACTCAGCACGATGCTGTGCTATGGGGGACCAACAGCACAGCGCTGATTTTCAGTGGTCACCCGATAACGACGTACGGAAACCAAATCAGGTCTAGAGATTTTTACTGATTATCTATACAAAAACTAAATATAAAACTATTATTTCAGAAAAACCTCTATGAGCGGCAGGCAAGTAGGGAAAACTTTACTGGTGAAAACTTTATCCGTCTTAAGTAAAACCGCTTTAATTTCACAAGACCGCCATTATCGAATCGACGATGGTTTATCTACACCCGGTTACTCTGATTTCCCATGAGCAATGTACGAAACTTTCCTTTATGCCATAGAACCCGTATCGAGCCTAACAATCGCAAAGAGAAATACTGAAACTTAAAGAATATTCGATATTTAATCGTTCTTCCAACAATCTTCTTCTACTCTGTCCTTCTCATACTTCTGACTTCGTTCATTCTTCCTTTCATATTCAGTCCATTCTTCTCTGGAATGCGCTTCCTCTCGATATCAGAACGGCCACCAGTCGGTTTGCATTTAAGCGAAAATTGCAGAGTTATTTGTCGAAACAAATAGTGTAGAGTCATCTCAATTTAATGTCTTTTCATTGAATTAGTATGTATATTTATGTATATATATATATATAATGTAGGGATATATTATAGTAAATATATGTGTATTATAACTAAGTTTATAACCTATTTATGTAATTTTGTACCTATTATATTTATATTTAATTATGTTATATTTTAATATTTTATAATATTATTATTTTTTCTCAATCAGAGCACCCGCCATCTTATCTCTTCACCACCTTTGGTTGACTGGTAGAGAATGCCTAAGGCATTAAGTCCGCCTTTGTACATTATTGTGTGTGAGAAGTTTAAATAAATAAATAATCATCTCAATATGAACAAAACGTTGAGTTGAAAAATTTACAAAGCACACTGAGTATGACCGCTCTGCAGAGCCCTAAGATTCCGCAAAGCCTCTCCGCAAAAATACTGGTCATAATGAAACAAAATACTAAAGGGGTACTACTATATTTTATTTTAGTCTGCAACCAGAGTAAAATAAAATCTATCTAAATATTCCAACATAAAAAACTTTTTACAAAAAAAAAACAACCGACTTCCAAAAAAAAACACTACAAAGTGAAAAATAACTTTAATTTCGGAAGTCGGTGTCTTTGGATCTGTATTTTAGTTTTTTTGCCACCGACTTCCGAAATTAAAGTTATTTTTCGTTTTTGTAAAAAGTTTTTTATTTTTCACTTTTTAGTGGGTCAGTTTGTAATTTATCTAATTTACAATAGCCTAATGTCAAATGCTCATCACCTTTACAAAATATTGCTTTTCCCGATGCAGGGGCGTTAATTGTTGAGGAGTTCTCCTGGTAAGAACCAGGAGAACTGATGGTGACTTCACCATATGCATTTTGACGAGCATAAATTGCTTAGCAACCATATTAAAGTGCCTAATCGCAACAGTGTAATACTTATTATTAAGTAGCTCCGGTGGCCATCTGTGGTCTTCATCATCAGTTCCACTTCATCAAATGGTGCTTTTACAGTGCACATGCACGAGTTACTATAAAAAATACTCAAATCGCTATAGGTATGCCTACAAAATTTGAGGATTTCCCTCGATTTCCATGAGATACCCTCATCAGATTCTGATTTGGTGGCAATGGGACCACCTCGGGAGCATACCCTTCCATCCAAAAAAATAATTTTCAAAATCCGTCCATAATTGACGGAGTAATCGGTGAAGATACATAAAAAAAAAAAAAAAAAAAAAAACAAACATACAGCCGAACATATAACCTCCTCCTTTTTGGAAGTCGGTTAATAAAATAAAAAAATATGAACGTTTAATGTCAAGTAATCTGATTATTAATAAAGAATACACATAAACCCTTTTTTTCATTATTTTAGGCAGCAACATGAGGGGCAGTCTTTGGGGACTGCCGATAGAAGTGAAAACTAAGTAAGTTTATATAATAAAAATAAAAAAATATCTATGTACATTAAACAATACATGCACAGCAAACATATAGCTCATGGGAAACGTGCGGTGACGATGACGCGAGTTTCACGCTATTTATTCACCGAAAAATGACACACATATACACAGTATACATATAGCTCATGGAAAGCGTTCGGTGACGATGACGCGAGTTCCATGATTTTTGTTCACCCAAAAAGTGTTCAACGCGCCTAAAGAAGTTTTCACTTCAAAAAGTTCGAGAACTGTTCTACTGGTTTACTTCATGCATATCTCAGTAGCAGCCCGGAGTCAGGATTTGTGCCCGGTTGATGGCAATAGGCTCGCCCCCGATTACATGGGACTTAAACATAACTGGTGATATGTGGGTGTACTATAGGTATACCTCTGCCTAACCCTTCGGGGAAACAAGACGTGATGTTAAGCTATGTTACATTAGCATTACAATTACCATTAACTAATATATTATAAATTAATGTTCAGTTATATTTGATGGTACTTAAATCTGTCTTTCAATATTTACCATTTATAATCAAGAATAAACAGTAAAATTAATCGCTTAATCAACTCGGAAATCTAAGCAGTTTCCAATTTCCTATTGGACATTAATAAAATGGTAGATTAATAGCTTAGCTAGCATTAGAAAACAGACCGCATCAACGTTTGAAACAGGAGTTACGTCATTTTAAAAGCACACTTGGTATTATAGAAAGCTGATTAGTATTCGGCAACGTTGTCTCGTCGCGTATTCCACAAGCCTAGAGAGGAAGGTCTTCAATCAGTGCGTCCTGCCTGTTATAACTTACGGAGCCGAAACGTGGACACTCACGGTACGGCTGGTCCATAAATTCAAGGTCGATCAGCGAGCTATGGAACGGGCTATGCTTGGGAGTCTCTCTGAGGGATCGAATCCGGAACGAGGTGATCTGGCAGAGAACCAAAGTTGTCGACATCTCAAGTGGCAATGGGCCGGTCATATTAGCCGTAGAACCAATGCCCGTTGGGGTAGACGGTCAACGTGAAGTATCCCGTTGACCTAGAATCATGAAATTCGGGCAGAAGCAAGGTCTCACAGTACAAGTAAAGGAAAAAGTCAAAAAAAAAAAAAGTTGTGCTGACTGTACTGTGTGACATATCAAACGAAAGGTGTTGTAGGAATAAGGTTCACTTTTGCTTGATGGGAATTTAGGTAATAGAAATACGTGTTTGCACTATGCTGATTTTATTGCGACTGGTTTTATAGGACAATATTAGTAAGTAATATAGGGGCACACACATATGCATCCGTACTTGTACAACTTCTAAACACATACGAGGATTCTAACTCAACATACCGCCCACCAAAGGGCCTATTTGCCCTTTGACAAAATAAGTATCCTAAATACAATTAAACTAACAAGACACTGATAATTATGATTTACATTCGGTATTCAAGCAAGATTGATTAATGAAGAATACATGATTGATTAACACAAACAAAAATTATGTTTCAATGTCTATTGGTAAATAACACAATTTATTAAATGATCGTTGCACAACACTATCACCACTCTTCACACTGTACACCCGCGTCACACCGTCAGTACCTGGATGCTTGTCCACTATACGTCCCATCATCCATTTACCCGGAGGTAAATTGTCCGATTTTATTAGCACAATATGTCCTATCTCAAACTCCTTTACTTTGTTGTGCCATTTAGAACGTTGTTGCATTCTTGACAGGTATTCTTGTTGCCACCTGTGCCAGAAGTCAGTCAATAACCTTTGCTGATGTTGCCATCTTGACAAATGACTTATTGGGATATCTTGGAGGTCTGGAGTCGGAACAGTGATAGGGGTTTCACCGATAAGAAAATGACCGGGGGTTAGTGGTTGAAGGTTGTCGGTATCCGTGTCATCTATTATGCTTAGTGGCCGAGAGTTGAGGCAAGCCTCAACTTGACATAGCAAGGTGCTCATCTCTTCGTAGGTCAAATGATTGGTTATGATCCGTTTTAAGTGATGTTTCATAGACTTCACCCCCGCCTCCCACAGTCCGCCCATGTGAGGGCTATAGGCCGGGATGAAGTGCCACTTAGTTCCCTCTATAGATAACTTCTCGGCGATTGGACCGTCGAATTGTAATTTAGCTTCAGCCCAATCTGCGGCAAGTATCCTATTGGCCCCAACGAAGTTCCGTCCTTGGTCGCTCCATATCTGAGCGCATCTTCCGCGTCTAGCTACGAACCTTCGGAAGGCTCCGATGAAGGCATCTGACGTGAGATCTCCTACTAGTTCTAGGTGAACCGCCTTTGTTGACATACAGACAAAAAGAGCGATATATGCCTTGTTCGTTTTTGCTCCTCTGCCTCTTGTCATTAAAATCTGATACGGACCTGCGAAGTCAATGCCTGTATTCAAGAAAGGTTTCGCAGGGGTAACTCGAACGCGAGGTAAGTCTCCCATTTGTTGTGACCTTGCAGTAGCGTTTAATTTCGCACAAATAATACATTTTTTTATCTTGGATTTAACTAAAGTCTTTACTTTCAGGATCCAGAATCTCGTTCGCAAGAAGCATAGCATAACTTGAACTCCGCCGTGCAGCGTCTTCAGGTGAGCGTCGGCGACGAGGAGAGACGTAAGATTGTTGTCTCGATCAAGAATAATCGGGTGTTTTCCATCTTCATTTAGGTCAGAGTGACGCAGTCTCCCGCCCACCCTGAGGATTCCATCATCGTCCAGGTAAGGTTTTAAATTGTTTAATTTACTATTCCTTTTAATTTGTGCCCTTTTTTTCAGTTGCTGTATTTCTTCTTCAAAGCTATCCTTCTGTGCTACTCTTATGCATGTTTTCAGCGCCTCATCCAATTCCTTCGTGTTTACAGGTGAGTCTTTGTTTTCTAATTTTCTTCCCCTTAAGAATCTTTTACAGTACAGTATCACTTTTAGCAGTTCTTGTAATGTATCACATTTATCAAATTTTGTAGCTATACTTTTCTCATTATCAAGCTTTAGATTAACTTGTAATGTTTCCTTTCTTTCCAAATCTGACATCATCGCCTTTGGTCTTCTATAGTGGATTTCTCCTTCTCTCAACCACTCTGGACCCCTCCACCATAGTTCATCGTCCTTCAGGTCTAGCAAGGACTGTCCCCGCGATGCAGTGTCAGCAGGATTTTCTGGTGACTTGACATGGTACCAATTATGATTGCCGATATTGTCAAGTATTTCGACTACTCTATTTCTAACGTACGTGTTCCATCTGGTAGGATCGCCGAATAGCCAGGAAAGTACAATAGTGGAATCGGTCCATGCGAATATCTGACAGTTGGGTATATTCATTGCTTCTCTTATCTGTTTCAGAAGTCCAGCAAGTAGTACAGCTCCACTGAGTTCCAGACGAGGTAATGATTGAGGTTTCGTCGGTGCTACTTTCGTTTTAGCCGCTATGATTGATGTCTTTACGTCACCCGTGGCTGTTCGTACTCTGAGATAAGCAACTGCGGCGTAAGCTCGAGATGACGCGTCACAGAAGCCGTGGATAGTGACGTTATTCATTATAGTTTCAGTAGTATGGAGCCATCTGTCTATTTTGATATCAGGTAAGTATAGATGGAAGCATTCTCGTATACTGTTCCATTCAGCGGCAATGGTTCCGTCTACTTCTTCATCCCATGTTACTCCTTGCATCCATAATCTTTGAATGAGAAGTTTTGCAGGCAAAACAGAAGGTGCCAGCCAACCTAGTGGGTCAAACAATCTCTGTAGGTCAGCCAGGATTGTTCTTTTCGTATTGGTCTTGGACGTGGCAGGTAGATTCAGGCTGTATTGGAATCGATCCTTGCCCATGTTCCAGTGTAGTCCTAAGGCTTGTGTGATTCCGTCTAAAGTAATGTCTAGTTTTACGTGAGAACTTCTTTCAGATTCTTCAAATTCTTTAAGAAAGTCAGCGTCGTTAGAACACCACTTTTTTAGTTTGAACCCGCCTTTCTGTAGTATGGCGTCTATTTCCTTGGCCACTTTTACTGCATCTGGTAGATTGTCTTTACCAGACATCATGTCATCCATGAAATAGTCGCGTCTTATTATTTCCGCAGCTTCAGGATTGTTTAGTCCTTCATCTCTAGCTACTTGATGCAAGGTCCTTACTGCCAAGTAAGGAGCAGAAGCAGTTCCAAACGTGACTCTGGTAAGACGGTAGTCTTTGACAGGTTCTTGATCATTAACTCTCCACAGTATTCGTTGCAGATCTCTGTCCTTTTCATGAACGACAATTTGCAGGTACATTTTTTGGATATCAGCCACGAAGCATATCTTTCTCATACGCCATCTCATGATAAGACTTCTCATGTCATCTTGCAACTGTGGTCCGACCATTAGTTCGTCATTGAGTGATACATTGTTTGTTCCCCTTTGAGAAGCGTTGAAAACAGTTCTTAATTTAGTTGTTTCTTTGTCTTCTTTAATTATAGCGTGGTGCGGTAGGTACACAGATGGATTGGTCATTTCTTGGTTTGGTACTTTTTCCATGTAATTTGTTTCGTAATCTTTCATGACTGTAACATAGTCATTCTTAAGGTTTGGGTTATTCTTGAATCTTTGTTCTAATTGATATAATCTCTTTAATGCTATTGTTCTCGTATCTCCTTGGGTTGATAGTAGCATGTTTGGTTTCTTCGGTAACGTCACAATATACCGTCCGTCTTTATTTCTTACCGTTGTGGTCTCGTAGATTTCCTCGCACTTTCTTTCCTCAGCTGTGGGTTCTCGCTTGTCGTATGGATCTTGTTCCCACATTCGTTTTAGCATATCATTTAGATCAAGATTGAGGTGCATGACGGTAATTTCATCTCCTGGTAGTTTGTTTTCTACTTTCCCAAATAGGATCCAACCCAGTGTGGTGTTTAGAGCACAAGGTGTTCCTGGGGGACCTTTGATAACTTCACCCTTCATGATTTGGGCACACACGTCAACACCTAGTAATAAATCTACTCGACCTGATTTATTGAAGCTTGGATCTGCCAGATTAAGTCCTTGCAGATGCGGCCAGGTGCTGGTGGAGATGGTTTGTGATGGTAAGTTTGCAGTGAGTCGCGTAGACATGATGTACGTTTTGATCTTTAAGTTGAAACAAGCGTCGTGTCTTGAGAGAAGTTCGATTTCTGCAGCATGTTTAACATTTGTTTTGGTTGAGCCGACTCCAGTGATGGTGCCATTCACCGGCGTTCTCTTCAATCTTAACATCTGGGCCGCTCTTTCACTCATAAATGTAGCTTGGGAGCCGTGGTCAATCAGCGCACGGAGCACTGTCACTTGTCCCGATTCGTATTTTCTCACTGGTACCAAGGCTGTGGCCAGTAATGCAGTGGACAAATTAGCAGCGACATGCGATGATAGCGTGACCTTGGTTTCGGCTGATTTTGCAGAATCTTGATGAGTTTCAACTTCTGTATCTGATTGGTTCTTATTGTCTGGTTGATTTGGTGACGTCATGGGCGTGGATTGATGCGTGAGCGTGTGATGACGTTTGTGACATATACGACAGGACATCTTCAGCCGACATCTATAAGCTGAGTGTCCAGGAGCCAGACAATTATAGCATAGATTGTGTTGTTTCAGGTACTCGCACCTCTCCATTGGATTAAGTTTGATAAAGCCCTCACAATGACACAATGTGTGGCTTTCCTTGCACATAGGGCAGCTTCTTGGTTTCGAAGAGGTCGTGGCATTTGAAGTTGATACATGAACAGCGTATTCTTTTCCTTTAGGTGCAGGTTTCTCTCTGGTCGGGGGCGTGACAAGCTCGAGCGTGCGGAACTTCGATTGTAAGAACTTGTTAAGTGCATACCATTTAGGTAACTCATCGACATTATCCGCGTAAGCAACATCTTCCCATTCACGATGCGTCTCTGGGTCTAATTTTTGAACAACTAAAAATATAATAAGTGGATCCCAGGAGCTCGTTGACAAATTCAGGTTTTTTAGTGCATTCAGACATTCTGTAGTCGTATCCAATATTGATTTAATATTATTCGCTGTTTGTACAGATATCTTCTTCTGGTTAAACAATCTTTTCAGTATTGAATTGATAATAATACGCTTGTTGCCGAAACGCGCCTTGAGCATACTAAACGACTCGTCATAGTTAACCTCTGTAACTTGCACGTGCTTCAAGAGCGAGAGGGCTTCTCCCGTAAGACTACTTTTCAAATAGTGCAACTTTTGTACTTTATTTAGTGTTGGGTTATCGTGCACTAATGACGTAAATAAATCTTGATAAGCAGGCCACTCATCATAAATACCTGAGAAGGTTGGGAGTTGAATCCTCGGTAACTTGACTTGCACTTCCATTGATGGACCAGAACCGCTGTTGTCGTTGTCAGTTTGCATAATTAACGGCGGCGACGACTTGTTGTATGCACTCAGTAAATCATTAAGATCGGCTAGCAAACAAATATACAAATCTTCCTGAATAAAGTAATCTTCGTTCACAAAATATGGAATGTCTTGTCGATTCGCTTTCGGAACACCCTTCACTAGTTCTATATGTGCACTTTTGAACGTAGACCAATATTCTTCAATGCTTTTAATCCGTGTTTCTATGTATCCTTTTGTTAAACGTTGTTTAGGACATTTCTTAAGATTTGTTTGCGTTTTTCCTAACAAGATAGCTGTATCTTCTAATACATTTAGTAATTGTTCCGGTTTATCCGCCATATTTGTTGTAATAAGCCTTCAACTTGCCATAAATAGATAGTTTCTTCGTATCTTTGTACGCAGTTATAATGTTATTATCACACTCACTAATGACTAACGAGGCTTAAAAAATGTACAACTATTTTTTACAACAAATTCTTTCTTTTGTTCTCCGCTCGGCGCGCGAGCCGTCCTTTTGTCTTAGCGCTCGGTGCTTGAAAAGTCGTAAGTTGAACACGAATCCGGCTCGATATGGACCAAAATGTTGTAGGAATAAGGTTCACTTTTGCTTGATGGGAATTTAGGTAATAGAAATACGTGTTTGCACTATGCTGATTTTATTGCGACTGGTTTTATAGGACAATATTAGTAAGTAATATAGGGGCACACACATATGCATCCGTACTTGTACAACTTCTAAACACATACGAGGATTCTAACTCAACAAAAGGTTTTAAGGATTTCATATAATTTTAAAATAAATACTTTTGAAATTATTTTAGAAAATATTATCTATCGTAATCTTATCTCCGAAACTGAGCCTGAAATTTTGAAAAAAATACAGAAAGTAGTTCTTTACTTATATATTACAGGAACACCTATAAAAAGTCTGTGATCTTAAAATAACATGATAAATCACTCAATATTGTGCGTACAAGCTTACATTTGCAGTTGGAATGTATGGAGGATCATGTTTTTCAACTACAATGTTAAGGTTGTTTTAGGGATAAGTTCATCCTAACTACGGAACCCTTCATTGTGCGTGGTCCGACACGCACTTGACCGGTTTTTTCTATAATGTCCTATTTATAAGCATCATCATTGTTCAGGACAGCTCCAACACAAGTACTATCATAACTTGCTGGACTTGCCTCAATTTATGTATGATCACAATGATTGATATGTTTTTTCCTCTCGCATTCAGTGGGAGTAATTTCGTGAAAAGGGACGGAAGTGTGTAGCAGGAAGTGACAGCTCGAGCATGGAATAAGTAAGTACCCCATTTCTTCCCGTAGGTGTCGTAAAAGGCGACTAAGGGACTTACTAGAGAATGGGCGGCAGCGTTCTCTATGCATTTTAACACCATACTGCGATCGCCAATCCGCCTGCCAAGCGTGGCGATTATGGCAAACACCCCCCCTTAGGGGAAGGCCTATGTCCTGTCCAGTGGACGTCTTTTGGCTGAAATGATGAACGTGTAAATGCTCATGCATAGGTAGTAGGTCCAGATAGCTAGGTCGTTGACCCTTACAAGATTCGTATATGCGAACACTTCATATATCAAGTACAAATCTTTTGTCTAAAAAATTAACATGTGGCGTGACGCAGGCTTATTTAAGGTTAAATATGTAACCACTGAACAGCTCTGAGCACCCTTTTGTGACTACATAAGTCACATTTACAAGCCAATGTATGTAGACTTCTATGTATAAAGTATGCAAGAATTTTGAATATTTCATTTTATACTGTAAACAGAATTCGAGGCATGTTAAATGGGCCGGCTCAGCGGGCAAGTGGCAGTGGATGGAATGTACATGACTACTCAGGTATACAGGGCTACACATCAAGCTATACATTTCCAGTATAAGCTGACCTCTCATTGTATTGAAATCCTATACAATGCGAGATCAGCTTACACTGGAAATGTATAGCTTCATGTGTAGCCGTAAGTACGTTACAACGATAGCTTAGTCAACGTTCAAACTCAAACTCAAAACTCAAAGCATTTATTTCAAATAAACCATTTACAGGCACTTTTGAATTGTCAAAGAGTCGGTCAGTTAGTCAGAAAGTGGAAGCTATTTGCCCATTCCAAAACGTAGATCTCTATGGAGAAGAACAGGCAAGAAACTCCAAGGACACTCTTTTAAATCAAGATATTACAAAATCCTGGGTACATTATTCTCGTCGCTTCTATATGTGAGAACAATGTAAAAAACAAAAATAAGTATATTAAATAAAATAAAAAAAAAACAATTCAAAATATAAGATTAAAAGATTACAAAATAAGCCCTGGCAGTTAAGAGATGACCAGCCTCAACTGACAGCGCCCGTTCACGTTACTATTGCTATGACATTATATACCTACAATTTTAATTTCATATTTTTTTTAAGGTATATGTGGGTGGAAACGCTGGGGGCCCAGCGTTTCTACTCACATATCTAGGGCATAAAAAAAAAAATAGTTTATCGTCTTACAACGGCAGCCCACTTCATGACTACTAATCACACTATCACAAAGGCGGCAATTTGTAAGTGTGTGTGTGTGTGTATGTTTGTTACTTCTTCACGCTCAAACGGCTAGACCAATTTTGATAAAATTTTGTATGGAGGTAGCTGACACCCTGGATTAAGACATAGGCTACTTTTTATCCCGATATTCCCACGGGATCGAAACTTACGTGGGTGAAACCGCGGGGCGCAGCTAGTCGTCACACTTCACATCACACTATCACACTAATCACATCGCATCATCACATCACACTAATATTATAAAGGCGGCAGTTTGTAAGTGTGTGTGTGTGTGTATGTTTGTTACTTCTTCACGCACAAACGGCTAGACCAATTTTGATGAAATTTTGTGTGGAGGTAGCTGACACCCTGGAGTAAGACATAGGCTACTCTTTATCCCGATATTCCCACGGGATCGAAACTTACGTGGGTGAAACCGTGGGGCGCAGCTAGTCGTCACACTTCACATCACACTATCACACTAATCACATCACATCACACTAATATTATAAAGGCGAATGTTTGTGTGTGTGTATGTTTGTTACTTCTTCACGCTCAAACGGCTGCACCAATTTTGATAAAAAAAATTATGGAGGTAGCTGACACCCTGGATTAAGACATAGGCTACTTTTTATCCCGATATTCCTACGGGATCGAGACTTGCGTGGGTGAAATCGCGGAGCGCAGCTAGTATATTATAAATGCGAAAGTAAGTTTGTTTGTTTGTTACCCTTTCAACCCTAAACCACTGAACCGATCATCCTGAAATTTTAAATATACGTTGTCAGGTGTACAGAAACGGGCATAGAATACCTTTCATCCCGGAAAAAAGTACTGTTCCTGAGGAAAACAACAATAACGTTCTTATGATAACAGATGGCGCCACGTGTTTTTCGAATCATGATTGAATTATATTATAATAGGAACTTTAGTAGGGTGTTAAGGTTTTTTGACGCCAAGCGCCAAACAACAAATAGTGCACAACCCGAATTGATTGTCGAATTCTAAATTAACGCGATCGAAGCCGCGGGCAAAAGCTCGTCATTCATATAAGTAAAAAAAATATTTATTAACATTTTAATACTTTTTACTTTTAAGAATGATTAGTAGTCATTGGATACATGAAGTGGGCTGCCGTTGTAAGACGATTAAAATGCCACGCTGTATGTAGGTACTTTCAATAAGAAAAATATAAAGGCATTGGGACAAGTGGAAATTGTGCAGAATAGAATTGCAAGATTTGAAGTAAAAAAAAATACATTAGAGTTCCATATAATACATCATGTGAAGTTAAATAAGCTTGTAAAGTATTCAAATACTTTTGGAACTCTAATGTATTTTTTTTACTTCAAATCTTGCAATTCTATTTTGAACAATTTCCCAATTGTCCCATATTTTTCTTATTGAAAGTACCAAGTAGTATTAATTTGAATTATGAAACTAAAGTTTATTTTACGAACGGAAACTGAAATCGAAGCTCCAAGACGAACAAGAAGGCACATTTATTAGGATGAAAGTGGGGATGTTAGCTTAGACTACTAAGACAAATTTTAAACGAAAACTGTTTTCTCCATTAGGTAGAGTAACTGCTGAAATTCGGACAAAGATTCCAGCGGCTCCGGAGTTGGGCAGAAAAATATGCCTTCCTAGGCCTGCAATATTCTAATGATTATTTGGTTGTAGGTTGAGTGCGGGCGTATAAGGGTGTTCGTAGGTATCTACAGCAGACTGCAAAAGAGTGCTAATTGATTCCGACCCATTGGGTTTATTGAAATTTATTTTTTAATTCAAATTTCAAGTTTGCAGTCCTTTTTTTTTTGGGTTGGAAAAACCTCACGTATGTCCGCCGACCT
Organism: Tiliacea citrago; assembly: GCA_963921375.1. Classification (NCBI taxonomy): domain Eukaryota; kingdom Metazoa; phylum Arthropoda; class Insecta; order Lepidoptera; family Noctuidae; genus Tiliacea; species Tiliacea citrago. Next base: position 18,786,912 of record OY992796.1, read on the forward strand.
TGGGCGGGCGGAGGGGTCTGTCAGACTCTTTCTGTCTAAAAACCACCCCAGTGTTAGGGAACACTAGGGTGGTTTTTAGTGGTTTACGATTCGTCGACGGCAAATTTAGGGTATGCCCCGGGTGGCAGAAATACACACTACGCTACTGTTCCTCAATGTGAACTTAGGTGGTAGGTTTACAAATAAATGATCACTGTGGACCCTGTTGACGAACAAGAGAGAGAGAACCGCCGTGCCGTGAGAGGAAGAGGGCTCTAAGTAGACAGCTCAGTAAAAACAGTATATTTAACATTTTAGTTTAAGACTTCGCATATTCATATTTTTCTCTTGTTGTTCTCATTCTCACACACTATTGTCTACATTTATTTTTCATTTCTCCTTTCGCAGGTCTGCTGGATGAAATTTCTTAAGAAATAAGCAGTACTTTGTACTCAAAATTATAAGTATGGCATATCTCTGTGTAGTTTACTGAGTGTAAATAAATAATATAATAAATAAATTATTTTATCAAATATTGTATAAAATACTCAAAACGATAATCCTGCCACCTACTACTGCAAAAGGCTTAGGTACAAAATACTGGATTCATATTTCTATACCTACCTCTGTTCCTTTTATAGGATGATTGATACGGCACATATAAAAACCACCTTTTACAGTTTTTTGCAACATAAGTTGATTAAAAATGTTACATAAACCATCTAAATTGATGAAATTATTCGATACATTCCGTTTCAGCGTTTCATTTAACTAAGATTCTAGGGACTCTTTAAATTTCAGTTCAGGGATATGTAAATATTTTGCACAATAGTTAAGATTTATTTATTTATTTCCTTAACATTATGGAATGCAAATAAATGTATGAATATGATTTCAAACAGAGTGTTAATCGACTTTTGTCGCAGTCTGTACAACGTTAAAGAGAGAAAGAGCAATAACAATAATTCGTTCTATACTATGGTTCTTAAGATTCTACGTTGCATCGAAACTACTGCAGCATTAATTTTGAAATAAATACATAGTAAAGTTGAGGATTAATGTTAAGTATTATGTTTACGAAAACACGATTCCATAAAAAAAATCTCTACAGAAAAAAATTACAAAGTTGCCTCCAAAACGAACAATAAACCGCTAGTATTAAAATAATACTTCAAATTAAACCATGAAACTTTGCATAATAACTGAACTAAATATAAAGTAGATACAATGTTGTTTATTTTTTTTTATTACTACTATTTTCACTGTAAAAACAAATGAAGTACCTGAACTATCGGCGCCTTGGAGCTTTCTTTTCTTTCCAGGAATAATAAATAAATATAAGGTAATAGAATAAATTGCTCACCATTGTTTTTAAACATACCTACATATTTCATTTATTTCAATTGATTTATTTTATTTTGATTTAACTTTTTTTTTTATTCTATAATTCTTATAATAAATAATAGATATACTTTTAAAGCTACAGTAGCAATAAACAATAATTATTCTATTCTATTGATCTGAAATTGTAAAATGACACAAATGATAATATATTGTATTTTTTAATTTTGTTTTTGTTTTGTTTTGCAGTGCTCTTACAGGGTACATATTTGAAACTCTTATGCTTATTCCAACCTCTGTACAACATGTTTGCCCCCAACGTAGTTGGGCAAAGGCTGGGCAGATTGAGTGATGTGTAGGTACACATAATTCTATCTGCCCAGCCTTTTCATGCTTCAGCAGCTTTTCATAATCCCATTTATCACCATAGCTACGTAGAGTAGATACTCTACGTAGCTATGGTGATAAATGGGATTATGAAGAGCTTCTGCCTTTAAACTCTAGTATAAATAATACTAATGTATTTGTTTTGAAAGCTGTTGTGACACCCTGTACAGAGTTAAACACATACGAGTAATCCAAGCAACACTATCGTTAATCATTCACGCTACATGGAATGCACGCCACGTAATGTCACATTTTTTATGCAGATATCATTATTTACTCGATAAATAACTTCAAATACATGAACATAATAACCACATATCATCAACTAAAATAATAATAGAACACGCATTAGCGCATTATTTTTCGATAGTTCATAATCTATCGATGGGAAACCGAAAAATTGCGAACTGGTATCAAGTTTACTTGCGACGTAAGGGGTCCCCGAAACCATCAATTGCCATCATTGCAATTGATCATTTGTATTGTAGTGCTTAACAATGTGAATCGCTTCAACTGCATTTGGTAGACGATCAATTTGCGTATCAATCGCGTAAAAATTGACAATTGCAATTGATCGTTTCAGGGACCCTTTACGTAACTTGCGCGAATACTAAATAGCCTGCCTAGCTGTGACCAAATTGGCAGTAGCGCACGCTCGGCTCAGATGCGGTTTGTCACAGTTCTAACCTAACCTAACCCATTTCACCCAGTTCACAATTTTTCGTCAGTCTTACGGAAATAATACCGGTAGAGTGTAAACTAACCCGTTCTCACAATCATACGGTGACTTTGACAAGAATTTATTTAATAATCTATTATCTGCTTCATAATATTGTGTCAATGTGTACCCACAAAACATATTACACATTGGGTTCCCATTGATACAGTATTCATCATCTGCCTAGCCCTTTCCCAACTATGTTGGGGTAAGGTTCCAATCTAACCGGATGCAGCTGACCACCAGTATTTTACATGGAGCGACTGCCTATCTGACCTCCACAACCCAGTTACCGGGTAATACCCAGATACCTCTTGGTAAAACTGGTTGTCAGACTTTTGGGCTTCTGACGACCTATAACGACTGTCAAAGATCCACTAATGACAGCCGGGACCAACGGCTTAACGTGCTTTCCGAGGCACGAAGGGCAAAGAAAGAAACAGCAAATTATAGAACACAATTTGTAGACAATGAAATGAATATTCTTGTCGGTATATACTTACATCTTTTCAGGCAGACTTTACTATGAATACATTATCATTCATCATACTTAACGAACTTCGTGGATATTTGTTTGGAGCGCTTGGAAGTACCCGTTTAAACTACAAAAAGTAGCAATTCAATTTTTCCACACACAATGACATCATATTATGCATTTTAAATATAAGCTTAAAAACTACGTGACACTTGTTTGTGAGAGACTATTGTCTGCACTTGGAATACCTGGATCACCAAGGTCCCATGGTATGTAAACATAATTAGTTATTTAGTAAATGTGAAGGGATAGGGCATAACACAAAACATGCATAAAGTCACGCCATCTTCCCATGAGGGTAGGCAGGAACTATAGAACGCCATCACTACGCTCCTTACATACTCCTTTTGCTTCGTTTACGTTCATACATCTGGTCATACACGCACGCCTGTTGCGAGTATTATGCACCTGACCTTTCTGAAGAACATCACCAATTAGGGCACTTTAATATGTCCTCCCTTAGGGCGTCCCCTTCTGGCGTTTCCACTCACCTCTGCTTTGTTAATACGTTTTGTAACAACATAACAAAAGAGAAGTGGAAAAATGCGTGAAAGATTATGTGTGGGAAAGTTTGCAACAGTCAAAACATGTTTCCTGCTAGTTTATATGGTACCAACACCCTTACATATATAAATATTATATATAGAAATTCTTGACTATGGCCTGATTTAGTTAATGAAATCGCTGGCGGCACAGAGCTATCTATAATAACAAAATAATTCCAGAAGGTTATATCATTACATATTGACAAAACCTTCTGGAATTATTTTCTCTGACCTTTTTGCTAAACCCATTATTATAAAAACATATATTATAGGTACCGATACTGCCGAGATAAACTACGATAACATGGCTCGCCCCTCCAAATTACTGTTTCAATGTGTGTAGTCACATCCTTACGAAAGAGTTTGTATGTAGTTGTAAGTACTCGTAATAACTCACATATTACTAGATTTGTTGGTCAACTAATCATAACTAGCCGATCATCAAGACAACGCACGTGCTGTTTTCATAGAGCACGTTAGTGCAGCGCCATACTGATAATAATGAACGATTAATGACGCCACTAGTCGAGCAACAAATCCCTGATTTATTTTTGGTTGACGGCCGTCTCATTACGCACACATGAGTACAAATACTTTCAAACGTTTTCAATTTTGGAGGGGCGGGCCATATTATCGTAGTTAATCTCTACTAGAATATACATTTTATTTTTGGTTTGAAAATAAAAGATTCCGACTTATTGAGAACCTTCTCCCTTTTGTCAAAACTGCGGGGTAATTGTGTAACACACTATCAGTAGCAATGGGTTTCATTCTGACAGTTCAACAACATTCATTGCGTTATTTACGTTGTTGAGCAGACAAATTTTTTGATTTTATAAAGCAATGGATTAGCAATATACTTCAAGATCATTCAGATTTTGACTGATAGTCTGTTACAAAACTAGGGTGCTGAGTCGTGGTCAGAGCTAGTGTAAAATAAGTTGAGTAACATTAGTTTAAAACCTTAAAAATAAGCTAATGATCTTTGCAAAACTTTTCATTGCCTTATAGACTCACTTTTTGCAATAGGTATTATCGTTCATGTTTTCTTTAGCCTCGACCCTTTTTCGTAAATAACCTAATTCGGGTGTGATTCAAACTGTGTTACGCAGATTGTGTGCTGGTGAAACATTTTGATTATGATTCTAAAATATTGCTATAAATTATATTGATTCAAATTTGTATCTACTTTCTCATCGCAGGTATATGCTGGAAGAGATTTCTTTAGAAATACGCATCACCTTTATATGTATTTTTCTGTTCTTTTCTTGTCTGTTTATATGTGTGTACATAAATGGACCTAACTAATATTATAAATGCTGAACGGATTTGAATAAAATTTGGTACACGGATAGCCCATGACCTGGATTAGGACATATGATACTTTTTATCCCAATATTCCCACGGGATAGAGACTTATGCGGGTAAAACCGCGAGGTGCAGGTAGTAAATAAATAACGTTACAATTGCGACTCCCAGATTATCTACCCGTCAATTACTTATAAGTTACCTAAAGCCAAATAAATAGTAACTTCTTTTACTGTCATTCCTTTATCATGGATTACCCTTGTTTCATCGAAAAGAAGTTGACAAATTATCACTTCCTAAACAATTTTCCGCATAATTTCATTTTTACTTAGCAAAAAATCTCTTCATAAATAATTGTTACGCAAACCTAATGTTTGGCAAGACGACGGCAAACGTTCACGTTTAAACAACAACTTGTTTACCAACTAGTACTTTTACCAATATTTATTAGTCAAAAATTTCAGTTGGAATAACAGATTTTACGCAAAACAAAATAACCCAAATATTTAGATTGTCAGTTTTGAATTTACCATTTCTACTCGTATTCAGTCAATGACAAAAAATTTGCATCTTATAATGCACAAAATATACGTTATTTTAAAAGGGTGTTTTTTCCACTTGGGACACATTCTAAACTCATTCTATACTTCTAGTCTTATTTTTTTTAGTTAGTAGCTTTTTTTTTAATAATTTTAATCTCGTCTAACTAGTTCAGTTTCGGGAAGTCTTTTTTGTAGGTTTTTTTTTCCATATTTTTTTTTCTATATAAACTAGTCGTTTCTGGCACTAGCCGGCCGCTACCGCGGCACCGCTCGTTTCGCACGCTTGGCTCGTGCGTTCTGAGGAGGTCACTGGTTTTAACCTAACCTAACCTAATCATTTTTTTTAATAATTAACCTCGTCTAACTAGTTCGGTTCTCGATAGCCTGCTAAAAATCTCTTATTTTCTGTATACTCGTACTTAATCTAGTCGTTTCTGGATTTTGTATTACTTAAATAAATGATTATATTAAAATAAAATTGCATTTTTTAATTAAGGATATAATTCCCAAAAAATCTTATTTTTGCCTTTATATTTTTTGTCATAACAAATCATTAACCAAAGGTTTATTGTCTAAAGATAATAAATCATTTGATTAAAGACCAAATGCTTTAATCACATTATCCTTGGTAATATTCTGCCAAGTAACAATTTGATCAAATGAAAATGTTCGTACTAAAATCATTCCAAATATTGCATTGGTATGAAAAAAAGGTTGCTAAAATTTGTTTGGGTAGTGAAATTTTGTCAAAATCTTTTCGGCAAAACGGGGGATCCTGCCGTTTACTATATCATAATGCAAAATTCTGCATCATCCTGTGCCTAGCCTTTTCCCAACTATGTTGGGGTCGACTTTCAGTCTAACCGGATGCAGCTGAATACCAGTACCTTACATGGAGTGACTGCCTGACCACTGGGTAAAACGATACCCCTTGGTAAGCCTGGTAAGCCTGGACTTTCGGGCTTCTAACGACCCGTAACGCTTGTCGACGACTGTCAAAGATCCACGAAAGACAGCCGGTACCAACGGCTGTACGTGCTTTCCGAGGCAGGGTTCTTGGTATGCAAAGATGGACCAACCGCAACAAGCGTATCTTAACCTGATCGATCGACCCGTACGGCTGTATCAATATCAATACACAACAGTATCAATTTTCCATTACTGAAGAAAATCAAGCTAACAAGACGCACCTTCGGTAGAACAAGGGCATAATTGCAGATGGAATTAAATGACTGTCTTTGTTCCTCCAGTTCAAATAGCATTTTTAAGGCATTTCTGTATACTTAACTCATTTTTGCAATTTTTGACAATTGTGCCCTTGTTCTACCGAAGGTGCGAAGAGCTGAAGAGTCTATCCCTACCCGGATCAAACAATTGTTCCCAAGCCGAGCGACCGAACCTGGATTATAACTACCCACATTTGTAGCCAATAAATCCGTAACGTGGTAGCGCCCTAATTAATTACAAGACGTAATTAATACCAGCGGGTAGTACAGTCCGTGACCAGCATTATCTGACCCCTCCTTCAATTATTCTTCTTTGTAAGAGGGGTCAGGTAATACTGGTCAGTGACTGTGCGTTCGTTTGACTTTACTACCGTATAGTGCGCTTGACTAGAGCGCGCTTGTGTCAATAGCTATTGGTGTGTCAATCATTTACTTTCCTCCCGCTTTCTGGGGAAGTATAAACACCTATAATGTTCCCACTGCTGGGACACAAGCCCCCTCTCTTCTAGAGGGAGTGGGCTGTAATCTACCACGCGGGCCCAGTGCGAGTTAGTAGATGTCACATGTTCTTCAAGGGGAGTCATGGTTTCTTGAAATGGGACGGAAGTGTGTAACAGGAAGTGACAGCTTGAGCATGGAATACGTAAGTACTTTATAATAGCATGGAATTACTCATGTAGGTAATATGCGTAAGAACTATATAGATTATTAGTAGAGGGGGTCAAATTTCAACCAGTTAAGGCCAATTTAGACCACTAGTTATGAATAATTATTCGAATAAATATTTAAGTAAGTCACTGCTCAGTTGCTTATTACCAAGATGAGATGTCACATGTTACACATCGAATGCGGCTACTGTAAAGGCTCTTACAGACTCACGCGACATTGCGGGCGCGGCAGGCACTGACATAGAAATTGTGCTACTAGTGTCACGTCGCGCCCGCGATATCGCACCAGTCTGTACGAGCCTTAAGGCTCGCTCGTTTATTTTTCTATTTGGGTTAAGTATGTAGGTGTAACGAGGATTATTCGACATAATTACCTACGCAGTGTATATGGTAAGGGTAAACAAGGTTATTATAGAAATATCTATCAAATGGTAATGCTTCCATCGTAATAACCAAGTCCAGCATCCTCTAACTTTAACTAAAGCTCATAAGCTTCTATATTATTGAAACTTAAAACTTATGGTAATGAGAGAATGAAATTCGTCATCGTCCTATGCAAAATTAATTATTAGCCTTTGTAGTTTGTTTGAAGACTTTTCTATCTTATTTTTTAATATGTACTTTTCTAATAAGTCTGTGCCACGTATCTACTACTTACATAGAATATTTCACTTCTGCTAAATTGGCCAATTAAACCTAGTGTCCGGGAAACATGGAGAATAACAAATTGTCTTGAAACTCGAGAAAAAATAATGAGGGGCACAGGAAAATGGCGAAAACAACAAGAAGAAACATCTAGCCAAGTTGTACATTTTAAATAAAATATTAGATGTAATTTTGAGGTTAAATTTGTAGAATATTCTGATTTCTATTTATTTTTGTTTTTTGTGTATGTGTTACGGCTAATACCCGAAGTGCGGCTACACCTAGTTTTAGCCGGTTAGAACTAGGTGTAGCCACTTACTCTTGGTTAAACCTAGCACGAGCCGATTGTTTTCGGGTAAAATCATTTGGGTTAGGTTAGGTTAGAACAGTAACCATTAACAAGCGAAGGCGAGCGAGCGAAGCGCGCGTGCCGCGGCAGCGGCCGCCGAGCGCCAGATCCCCTCTATTGTTGGTAAATTGGTTTTATCCAACAGGGATTGTCTGGACCTATAATTCTAACCGGCTAAAACTAGATGTAGCCGCACTTCGGGTATTAGCCGTAACATATGCATTACACTCCGCTTATTTTTAGTTTTAGAAACAAACAATTATGTTTGGTAGGGCAAATTCAAACGTTTGATTTCGCTTAGTTATAAGAAATAGCGTTTTACGTTTGAATGCTTTACCACTTAATATTACTTAGTTAAGAGCCGATTTGAGGCCATCGTTCGCTTAGATTTCGGATCTATGGAAATTAAAAATGTCTGATGAAAAACAACAGATTTATCTATATTTTCTGCGGCCTAGCCTGCTAGGGTCTTAGCGATAAGATATGTATATTACTTGCCCCCACCTAAGTATAAGAAAAGTCGAGAAAATTTTATGTTTGTCTAGAGATGTCGAATGTTTTATTTATCGTCAGTTTCGGCAACACGGCGCGGTCCACAGAATCAAAGAGTATTTGTATGCGATCATTCCGCTTAATCAACCGAAAATAACGTGATTTTTGCGCCAAGAATATTTTCATGTTTTATGGAAAAATATGTTATACTTTACTAAAAGATATCTTGGCAGAAACAATAAATTAGGTGCTCGAACTTTCAAAAGTTCCTTAAAAACCTTCTGTAGCCGTTTCTCCCATATTTTTTAATACCCATTACGTCTAATTGATGAAGTGGTTGTCCATTTCAGCAGACAATTTATTACTTACTGGTCTACATTAAGGCCTTAACGCTGTGTCGACAGTTTGACAGCTGAAACAAGGAGGAGCGAGCCAGGAACTAAAAATTACCTTAAGAAGATGAACTGAGAAAATCCAGCAATCTCCACACTTTTAGTTTTGTACACACAAAGTCACACTTCACACAGTTTAGTTCACTTTTTTAAAGAATAAGGTAAAACTTTTTTTATATTATATTACGGTAGCGTCACATTCCCGCGAAAGTGTGCCGCGGTGCTGGGCGGGCGGTACGTCCACCCTCTGTGAACCGCCGAGTGCGACTGGACTGAAAGACTACGACGGGCGGGAACAAACTATTGGTACCTACTACTGCACTAAATATCACATTTTTAACATTCATGTTTTTGTTTTGAAATATTTAATTAGAATTGAACGTAAATATTTAAATGCAACATGTGCGTAGATATCTTAATATTGTTCTGAAAATATACTAGTGAACGATTTGTTTCAGCTCCACTGAAATGAAATGAAATTGTTTATTCTGAAAATAGGATATCGGAACCACTTACTTACGTCACATTTAAAAAAATAAAATAATCTAAATGAAGTCAACATTTCCTATTTGACTAATCCTTAGAAAAAACCCAGTATAAACTGTTATAAAATTATATAACATGGTATAAAAGTTCAGCGACGAAAAAAAATTTTAAAGAAAGAATTAAAACAACTTTTCTTTGAAAATCAATTGTATATTTCTTCTTTTTCGATTATCGTCTACTAATTAAAGTTTCATCTCACAATAATATCAGATGGCCCTGTTTTTGCCCTGTAATTTATTTTTCTTTTCTTTCAGCACCGAATTTATTCGGGCTTTTAAACCTTTTTTCTCGAGAATAAAATATCCATTTCTTGAACGCATATTTTTACTTTTCTTCTTGTATGTAACGTCTAGCATGACATCCCACGACATTTTTGAAGTTACCCGAGCGTCTTATAAAATTTTTAATAGGCGTTATTTTCTCAAGTTTTGTGTGATACTATAATTTTATTTATAAATGAATATTATTTCCATGAGTTTGGTAAGTTGTATTTGTGTCGCCATTAAAATATATCACGAAGAAAACGACACGTCGTCCTGTGAAAATGTGTTAACGAGAAAATAAATTTGCATTTTTTGCGACAAATTTTACTGGAGAAGAAACTTGATGAATAATGTGTCGTCGTGGTTAATTAGCTTTAATAAGTGTGAGATAACTTGGAAAAAGTTAGGACGCGGTAATTTATTTAACTTTGCTTCAAAAATTTGTTCCAAGTTGTTATTCAAGTAGGTCCCCCATATTTGAATAACGATTTGGAAAAAATATTGCACCAACAAAAGTAACCGTTTATGCCGCAGGAGCATACCAAATGAGTTATTTTACAAGCAAACAACGCTCAGGGTCTCCATGCATGATTTATTTAAATTGTTGTCACCAACAAAGCAGTGGAACCTCAAGTCACGTGCTTGTGTCATAACACATTGCTGATGTTCGGAACTTTGCATTCTTAAGGCTTCACCTAAAACCGTATTTGGCAAATCGTACGAAGTAAGTCGCCTTGGTAATTTCGTAAGCGACTAAGCGTCTGAGTCGATTTTATGGCCGTATTTGTTTATTTTATGGACCATTGCGTGTATTATATACTACGTTTATACGTTTTAAGATTCACTTAGAATAATTGCTGGATTTAAGGATATGGACAACTTTATTGTGATTTTAGTTAAGTTAGTGAGTCACTGCCTGCTGGGAGGACACGACGCGGCATATGCTGGCAGAGTGTGCCGCATGGGAGGAGCCACGCCGTGCCCTCATCTCAGGAATAGACAATGACCTGACGCTGCCGGCGGTGGTCGAGTCGTTGGTCGGCAACGAGGAGTCCTGGGACGCGGTGGTATCCTTCTGCGAAACAGTCGTGTCCGAGAAGGAGGCTGCGGAAAGGGAGCGGGAGATCTCTTCCACTCACCCGGCCCGCAGCAGGCGCACGGTGTCGGCAGAGGGCAGACAATGCCCTCTTCCGGCCCCCATAAATGGGTACAGGGATGGCGGTCTTGGGTACGTCCACCGCCCCCAACCATACAGGACCCGAGGTGGCGGCGCGTAGTGTTCCACGTGCGCCCCTTTCAGACATCGCGGTCAAACACCTCACCGCCCATCGCGGGATCGCGGAAGTCGCACTAGATGCCAAGATCTCCGGTGCAAGTGTGGGAAGGGACCACTGGGGTGGTTTTTAGTCACTAAGAGTCTGACAGACTCCTCCACCCGCCCCAGGAAGGAGGTGAGGGTTTTCCACCCCGTGAAAAAAAAAAGAAAAAAAGTGCGTCACTGTGCTGAGTTATGTAATTATGTTTACGCAAATAGGATTCTCAAAATGTATGCACGGGAACATAAATTTTGGAAACAAAAATATAGAGAAAGCAGAAATTCAAATGGATCATCGTACGTAAACATTGTAGAAATAATTGAGATTGTTATATTTGCATATTTTAAAAGGCAAATTATTGGCTCACGACCGCTTACGGTGCCTACATATATAATACATAAGTACATATACGACTAAGGAGTGCGATCCTCACAGAGAGGATACACGGGCTTATGTACAAATATTTGTGAAATCCTAAGCTACCTTTATTTTTATTTTGTGTTAGTTTTTAATTGACTTTTAGCTAAATAATAACACCGCACGGGTTGATCGAAGATGAAGTTACGCTTGCCGAGGTTAGTTCGTGGATGGGTTGGCCATTCCATGGGTGGACCATTCATTACATATCGAGCAGGCGCTGACAAGAAGCAAATGATAAAAGTAGGCTTTGTCTTAAACAAAAAAAAATCTATATAGTTTGAGGTAGCGGAAAAAACAATATGTTATTCTTGAACATATTTCTCAGAACTTGGTTGTTACCTAAACACGTTTAGAAAAAAAAATCTCGATACAAATTAACGGTAAACTAACCCTTTACTTTGAGTTTCAATCCAAAATATCTATTAAATATCAACGTACGATTGGTATTTAATTAATAACAAGGACGTCATAAGTGTATGCAGTACTTGGTTGTTTTTTATTTTCGATTACTCAACTAATTTTTCAGTAAATAGATAATTGCTTCATATTTTGCAATAAATTACAAGCGTTGTGTCATCGCGGTTCTCTTTCTTTGTACCCAATAACCCCGTGTTACCCAGTAACTGGGTTGCGGAGCTCGAATAGACTAGTATTCAGCTGCATCCGGTTAGACTGGAATCCAACCCCAAAATAGTTGGGAATAGGCTAGGCAGATTGCCAAAGCTTGTCTTTGGTCTACGTTCTCTGAGCTGTTATTTATATTTTAATAAAAATTCATAGACCATAGAAACACGCGCAAAGGGTTTTTTTATAGGTCCTCATCATTTAGCGCATCCGGTTAGACTGCAAGCCGACCACAACATAAGTAGTTGGGAAAAGGCTATAGACACATGATGACACTTTTTAATATTTTTTCAAATGTGTTCCTTGCATACCTACGGTACCTACTGTGCCAGATAAATACATTTCTTTCTTTCTTTCTTTCAGACACCGGGAGACAAGAGTACATAACTGGGGTGATGGTGATGGTGACGTCAGACCAACTGAGCTGATTGAAAAGGTGTTATGTGCTACATATGCAGCTGCGTCGCATGGGCTCTAGACCTTATACAAAGGTTTGATAACTCCCTCTATAAAATCAAATAAAATCAAAATCGTTTATTTGCATACATTTGTGGTGGGTACAAAAGATTTTACATAATGTGTGTGTTTTTACATATTGTAAATATTATTACTTTACACCGTTGCATGAAATTATATTATATTATAGAATATTAGTTTTAGTATACGAGTATGTGAAACCCGAAACATGTGTCTAGATTTTTATGTAAAGAATTCTAAATGTACAAAATTTCAAAACTGTATCATGAAAAATCACAAAGTTATAAGGTTGTTATGTTACCGGGTTGTCCGTACAAAAACAACCTAACGGCGCCCCCGCGCCTCCGGGGTCGTCATGCGCTCATTGATAGTAATTTGGCAGTAGGTAGCTAACCGTACAGCGATTTTATTGTAAGTAATTAAATGGTAATAACATTTTCCATCACACTAAAATATTTTTGGGACAAAATATAACATGGTGTAAAAATTATTGAAATCGATTCAGTTCCTTATTCTGAACAAACTATATTCAGGTTTCGCATAAACTAAAAATAATGTTGTTTATAAGTTATATTCACTATCTGCACTTTTAAATAAGTTATTTAAAACTAGTCCAATATTTATGTTTTGTACAACTTCTTTATGTATGCGTGGTTCGCCTGTAAGTGCACTGTTGCATACACATTTTCGCATGTTACCTTCGGCATATAATTTGTGTAAACAATATTGTTGGTGAACCAATAAAATAAATAAATAATAAATTCAGTGCAAAGACACTTTCTAGTCAAAATTAAAAGCGTCTAAAAGAAAATCCTTGATAAACCGACTTATTTGTAAGACCGTAGTTTGAGAACTCCGCGTTGCCGTTTAATAAGATGGATAAACTTAACACTTTTTAACCGTTCTATTAAAGAAAGAAAACTAATTATTTTGAACGGGCACTGGAAATTAAAATTAACAAACTAAAGTAATTAGGCGACAGTTTTAGAAGTAAGCGCCTCACTATTCGGTTCTGCAGCATTATACAGGTTGTGTCGTAAATAGTGGTCCAGCGTGAAGAGGCCGATCCATCGTATATTCAGCTATCACATACCTCAACTTGTTTTTTTAGGGTTCCTAGGGTTCAAAGGGTAAAACGGGAACCCTATTACTGAGGCTCCGCCGTCTGTCTGTCTGTCTGTCCGTCTGTCACCAGGCTGTATCTCATGAACCGTGATAGTTAGAAAGTTGAAATTTTCACAGATGATGTATTTCTGTTGCCGCTATAACAACTAATACTAAAAAACCGAATAAAATAAATATTTAAGGGGGCTCCCATACAACAAACGTGATTTTTTTTGCTCGTTTTTCTCGATATTGATAACGGCAACAGGTAGACGCTTGAAACATTCACAGTTTTTAGTTATATATTCACTTTAAGAATAAATAATTAAATTAAAATAAAACAAATATTTAAGGGCTCCCATACAACAAACGTGATTTTTTTGCCTTTTTATAGATAATGGTACGTAACCCTTCGTGCGCGAGTGCGACTCGCACTTGGCCGGTTTTGTTTCATAAATATAAGGAAAATATTTTTTTGAAAAATGTATACCTTGCTTTACTTATTTGGTAATTTCTATAAATTTCATTATTTTTCAATACAACAATGAAATCAAATTCAAATCAAATTGAGAAATAATGTAGTTTATAGAAATTAGAAAATTAGTTGGTAAAGCAAAATATAAATAAAAAAAATTGAGCCGTCACGGTACGACTGGCAGATGTGAAACATCGCACTACACACACACATTTACACACTACTACATATAGACTGTATGTATAGTATCAGTGTAAAGTGGCCGATCGCCACGCGGCATGCGTGGCCCCGCCAGCAATCGGTTTTACTTGCCTATAGATGTTTCACATAAAAAAATTTAAAAAATCGCGACCTATGGAAAAATAATCAAATTGATGGAGCTTGTGGCTAAGTAATAACAGCCGCACGGGTGATCGATCAGGTTAAGCTATGCTTGCCGCAGTTGGTCCGTGAATGGGTGACCATCTTTACATACCAAGACCCCTCCGTGCCTCGTAAAGCACGTTAAGCCGTTGGTCCCGGCGAAGAAAGAAGCCGAAGCGAAGCCGGTTTTAACTTATCAAATAAGCAAAAGTTAATTAACCTAAAAATATAAATCTATCACTACACAAAGCAAAACGTGTTTTACAGAAATCAAAATCATTTTTTTTTCTTTTTTTTTTTTAAATAAACTCTAGTATATTAGATACTATCATTCTTAAATTATTATAGAGCCGTAGAGTTGCCGATGCGAACCTCCGAAGGGAAGCCGGTAGGAATCGTGTTGTTTAATGCTTTCGCCACTGCTATCGTGTTACATAGTAGAAAAGGCGGGCAGATGAGATGAAAGTAGTTTGTCCAGAATCGTTTACTGAATCGATTTGTAATTTTTAATATACAACGTGGCGATTAGGTTATCACATTAAATAGTACAGCGGTTATTACAAGTTGTTATCAGTCTGTTAAAATAATAAAAATAAAAATAGACCTAAAAATAGAAAACTGAATTTTTCTAACAAACTAAATAGCGTAAAAATTGGCAATAAATAATCCACCCTTGATACTACGGCGCACACGCCAAACGACAGTGAGACTAGCGGAGGGTAGGTACTTGCGCTCACGCGCGGGGCGTTATAATACATGATGTTGTTAAA
This sequence comes from Tiliacea citrago, assembly GCA_963921375.1. Taxonomy (NCBI): domain Eukaryota; kingdom Metazoa; phylum Arthropoda; class Insecta; order Lepidoptera; family Noctuidae; genus Tiliacea; species Tiliacea citrago. The sequence goes on from OY992796.1 coordinate 18,802,397, forward strand.
TACTAAAAGGGAAAAAAAGGTCTCACGGGTAGAATGTTAACTTTTATTAATTATTTTATTTATGTATGCTTAAAATACGTAATGTAGAATACGTGGTTTGAATTAATGTGATAACCTAATCGCCACGTTGTATAGGTAATTTTTATCCCAAAAATTAATTAAAACTACGCAAATTACAGTTACACTTCAGCTGTACAGTCAAACAAACCAAAATGGACGAAGTACGAGTACCCACTACGCTACACCCTTCTACGTGTCTGACTGTGTACATGCGTAGTTTTGTAATGTGACTAGAATTTTCTCCTACAACCAGAATAACGAAATTTACGCCAGTAGCACACCTCCGCCGCGAAACCATCACCATTTAACTACTAAGGTTTCGTTGCTATGGTTTCGCGGTAATAAATAAACAATACGCAAAGAAATAAAAACACAAACACGAAATAAAAAGTTGAGGGAAAATATGCGTCACATTCACGCAAAACGGCCATCGCTCAGCATAATGCTGCGACCCTATGCGAGACAGAGCCCCAGCGCAGGTTTTGCGACAGCCGGTGCTGACGACGTTGTATTAGGATTATAACATAATATTCTAATTAGGTTGTTTGGTAATATATTATACGTTAATTCCAGGACATGTTGCATATAGATTCTAGTTATTATAGTATCTAATGAACCATGATAGCTAGACAGTTTAAATTTTCACAGATGATGTATTTCTGTTGCCGCTATAACAAAAAATACAAAACAACAGAATAAAATAAATATTTAAGGGGGCTCCCATACAACACGCGTGATTTTTTTGCTCGTTTTTGCTCGATATTGATAACGGCAACAGGTAGACGCTTGAAATATTCACAGAAGATTTAGTTATATATTCACTTTAAAAATAAATAATTAAATTAAAATAAAACAAATATTCAAGGGGGGCTCCCATACAACAAACGTGATTTTTTTGCCATATTTATTGATAATGGTACGGAATTCTTCGTGCGCGAGTCCGACTCGCACTTGGCCTGTTTTTATACCATCATAAACAACCAAGGGGAATGTAATGCCAGTTCAAATTACGTGTATTTTTGTTCTTAACAACGCTTGTCTATGTGTTTACATAGAAAAACATTTTAGGAACAATAAAACACGTCACTTGAACTGGGCAAAAGCCACAAAATGAAGTAGCAAAATCACGGAAAGACTAATAAGCTCAAAGGTCCTTTTAAGGTAGTTAGCGGTGTTAACATTAGTATAATTTTACTAATGTTAAGACCGCCTCTGTAGGCCCCAGGCTGGAATAGGGACGGGCGCTAAAGGACCCTTTTCACGTATTTTAAGAGGCTGTTGTCTCAATCCCACGGGGGAAGTTGCCTTGAATGTCGGAAGGCTTTCGGCACGTCCGCCATTAATTGACTTCGGAAAAAGTTTGCCAATTTTATTCGTGTTTAGAAGGAAACGTTGTGATGTTGAGGGTAACTATTATTTATTTTATTATTTATGTACAAACAGTAAAATACGCAGAGATATAACTTATTAATAAATTATTTATTTTTGGTCTAGTGGTCGCAAGCGCTACTGCTGTTCATAGGGTCCTGGGTTCGATCCCAGATCGAACAAAGTGTGAATGGAATTTTCCATTAGGAATTTCTCAGTAACAGCCCGGAGTCTGGATTTGTGCCCGGTTGATGGCAATGGGCTCGCCCCCTATTACATGGGACTTAAACATAAGTGGCGAAATGTGGGTGTACTATATATAGGTACACCTCTGCCTTACCCTGCGGTGATTACAGGCGTGATGTTATGTTATTCATTTATTTTTTATGATATATTTTTTTATTATTGTGTTCCGTCGTGTTTATTTTGGCGTCACTAAGTTAGGTTAAAGAATGTCTGTCTTCTTTTGATAAATGCATTACATAATACTTGTTATCTTAGTACTGTATTTTTTACTTTAACGTTTCTTTTTGCCGCAATGTGAAGTGGGACTGAAAATGGTCACTATGTAGAACCCTGAGACAGCTAGAAGGCATCGGGGCAGACCCCTAAAAGATGGCCGGACGAGCTGAACCAAACAAACAACCAGTGGTCCACATTAGCCCTGGATCGCAACTACTGGAACTCATGAGGAGAGGCCTGTGCCCAGCAGTGCAGCAGTGGTATGATACAGGCTAAAAGTAACAGTAATGTTACTTGGCAGCATCTGATGATAGTCATATCTCAGCCATTTTCTACTTTTCTGCTCATTGACTTTACTACCACCTTCATTATGTATATTATTACTCTTCAAATCAAATAATTTATTTGCATAATACATGTTATAAAGTTGTTACAGGTTTATAAGGTAGGTACATTGTATTATAACCTAATGAGGTATGCAAATTAATATATTAATTACTAATCGCAACATTGAATTTATAGAATACATTTTAAATTGAGTGACATAAAAAAAAATAGAATGTCAAAAAATTAAATACAAAATAAAATACACAAGTCAAATCAAAACAATAATCATTACATTTGTGGTGTCATTTCAGATAAAATCAGTCATCTTTCATTTAATTTCTTCGTCGTTGGTATTTCACAATAATTTACAAAAGCTGTTTATTAGAACTGCATTTCAATATCTAACCATCAGCTAATGTTATCACAATCTTCACGACCATCAGTAGTTACGTTATTATCTCTCAGGATTGGTGAGAATCTTTTTAAAATCATCTATAGTATTAAATTGACATTAGAGCTGAGACAAAATACTGATAAAGTACTTCCAAAGAGCTCAAACGGAATGCAAAAGATAAGCCCAGTATAATCTTTTTTTTTTCATTTTAAAAGGTAACGGAATAAATGGCTAGCGAAAATACGGGCATTTGACTTTTACGAGGCTTAACAGTACAGGAAAAAGACTTTAAAAAAAAATTCGTCTGTTTAAATTGGAAATTGTTACTCGTTGTTTTTTTTAAATACTGTATTCAGCTCCTGTATTAAAAAGAAAGAAGTCGTTTGGGCAGGTACCGTAGACAGAGTATTATAACTCTGTCTACGGCAGGTACTAACCAAATCTCCGATTAGGAAATCTGCTTTTCTAAGTCATGTGAGCTAGATTGGAAGACAAAAATAATGACAAATGAGAACTTTTATGAGTAGGTTCATTCTCATTTGTAGGTTGTAGTTATTGAATTGACTTTTAGTAGCCGTTCTGCACTACGCCCATGGAAAGAAGGCTGAGATTATGTATGTATGTATTGGCTTTTAGTAGCCGTTCTGTAGTTCCTGCCTATATGTATGTAGTAGAAGCCATTGAATTGGCTTTTAGTAGCTGTTCTGTAGTTTCTGCCTACCACCGTGGGAAGAAGGCGTGAGTATATGTATGTATCTAGTAGTAGCCGTTGAATTGGCTTTTAGTAGCCGTTCTATAGTTTCTGCCTACCACCATAGGAAGAAGGCATGAGTTTATGATATCTATTTAGTAGTAGCCATTAAACTGGCTTTTAGAAACCGAAAGAGATAATCGAACAGTACTCGTATCGACAAAGACTACAATAGCCGTGAAGCTAACTAGCCTATACATCGTCAGCGGTGCATGACGCTCGTATGACGCCAGACTGCGAATACTTTTGCTCAGCACCCATGAGCATGGTCCATCTATTCACAAAAGGCCCGTATTAATCAATAGTCAGTAGTTTGTTATTGGTTGGTAATGTTTGTTGATAAGGCATGCATTCATTATTTGCTGGCTTTTTTCTCTTCCAATGATTTCAGTAGGGATCATTAACCCTTCGAGGGTAACAGGCGTTATGTTATGTTATAATTTTTTACGGGGTTATGCTGAGGAAACTTTTGGTCCGCCAAAAGTCTGTAGTTACAATTTGTCTGCCCAAACGCTAGCTCATAAGCTTCCCTATGCTTCTTTAAAATAATAATAAAAATTGTAAAACATTTTAAAATATGTTTTCTCTGAAACTACCTTTTGGAAGGGGCGCCTAGAATAAATTAATTTTCTTGTAAATTTTCATGTTTAAATGTGACTTTATACCCGACTACGGCGAAGCAAAAAGGAGGGTTATGATTTTGACCGGTATGTATGTATATAAGGTGCTAACAAATTAAGTACCAATATTTTAAGAGGTGTTACATTACATCAAAACAATTAACTTTAAATAGAAATTAAGAAAACTTTTTATATGATATTTTTGTTTTAATTTACGGAACAAAATAAATAAATTAAAATTTCGCCCAAACATAATCATCCTGTGCTTTTAACTGACAAGACACACTTTGTGTCAAGTGAACATCGTCGTTTGTGACTAACGTCAATGATTGGAAATAGCATGACATTGACATTTATTTATTTAAGTGAAGTGGCCATTGACTCATGACAGTCATGACAGTCAGTATGTTTCATACTTAAGTCTACTCCTAGAGACGAGTACTATCAGCTCTAAAAGTATTGGTACCTAATTTGTTAGCACCTTATATATGTTCATCTGTTCCTTCATTACTTCTAAACTGCTTGTCATAATTTGACAAATGAGGTATTGTTGGAAGCGTCTTGATCGTCCGCTGGTTATATGCTATGTGAGGTCATATTAAATTCAATATGGCGCCCTCTCACGGACATAAAGTCAAAGCCTAAAAAAATTGCTTAGTCATGCCATGTCGGGTATCAAATGAAAGGCCTTAATTAGGATATTTCAAAAATATATATATTGTCAGCTGTTGCTCATGGCTTTGCTTGCATGCACCCAATAATTAGGTATAATTTCTATAAAATCATAAGCAACAACATACATATTATCTCTCCGAACCTACACAAAATACATAATTATATTATAATAAATACGTATTTCAATGTGGCCTATTTATAAAAAAAAACAAAACGTGTGTAATAATGACACAAGCTGCGAGTACCTCCACGCGGTGAAGGCGGTAACAGTAACATTACTGGCTAAAACTCCCATTTATTTAATGAGAATTCCTTCGGGCTTATGTTGATGGTATATATTTGGTTTATTACACAGGTACATATAAAACATTAAACCTATTGAATGAATGAATGAGGTGCACTCGAATGAACATAACCAAAAAAAAAATTAAAGCGCCTCTGCAAATACTTTATCACGAAATTATAACCCCAAAATAATTAAATAAAAAATAAGTTCAAAAGCTAAAACCCGACTACTGAAAAATCACGCTCTAAAAAGTATGAAACATGAAAATATTCACATCTGAAATTATTATGTACAAACTATTCAATATTTATCGTCTATTCATTATTTTTTTTTCATTTAGTACATTCGATATTTTAAAATCCCATTTTAATGAATTTCAGGATTTTATTTATGTGAGTTAGTACATCTGTTTTAATTTTAGTTATAATAGTTTAATTGTGGTGTGTATTTAAGCTTGGTTACTAACATAATTCTTAAGTAGACAAAAATATGGATCACTTGTGTTTGATACAAATATTTTTTTTTTAAATAAAATCTTTAGGGCAAAGTGGCATACGACCACGTCTGTCTTCTGAACATCACTGAATATGTATTATATACATTAAAATATATTACGGGTAAGTTGTTTCTTTAATAGACGATAAATATTGAATAATTTGTACATAATAATTTCAGATGAGAATATTTTCTTGTTTCATACTTTTTAGAGCGTGATTTTTCAGAGGTCGTTTTTTTTTTTTGGGTAGGTAATTAATGTATATTATAAATAACGGTGGACCCAGAACGCTACCTTGTGGCACTCCGTAGTTCATTTTTCGTTCATGTGACCTGAAGTTACTAAACAAGAGGAAACCTTTAGTTTCCTCTTGTTTAGTACTTCATTCACTGTCATTTCAGTATATTGTTTTCGGCCTTTGAGGTATGATTCAATAAGTTTTAGAACATTTCCTCTTATTCCGTACGCATTGAGTTTACCAACTAATATATCATGGTGAACATAATCAAAAGCCTGTGTCATATCCATAAAGATAGAGCAGACGGGTATTCTTTTGTCAATATTAACCATAACAAAGTCTAAAAAGTCAAATCATAGTCATTTTTAACTTATTTTTTTTAATGACTTATGAGTAATTATGATCTACTATTATTTGACTTTATTATTTATTTAAACGTCGCGTGACAACTCGCGCCGGTCTGCACGAGCCTTAATGCATTAGGCATTCTCTACCAGTCAACCAAGGTGTTGCATAACGTCGCCTCAGAGTGAAAACCTCGGGAATGCAGTTATGGCAATTTTTAGGGTTCCGTACCCAAAGGGTAAAACGGGAACCCTATTACTAAGGCTCCACCACTGTCTGTCTGCCTGTCCGTCTGTCACCAGGCTGTATCTCATGATCCGTGATAGCTAGACAGTAGAAATTTTCACAGATGATGTATTTCTGTTGCCGCTATAGCAGCAAATACTAAAAACCAGAATAGCATAAATATTTAAGGGGGCTCCCATACAAGAACCGTGATTTTTTTTGGTCGTTTTTGCTCGATATTGATAACGGTAACAGGTAGACACTTGAAATATTCACAGAATATTTAGTTATATATTCACTTTAAAAATCAATAATTAAATTAAAATAAAACAAATATTTAAGGGGGGCTGCCATACAACAAACGTGATTTTTTTGCCGTTTTTATAGATAATGGTACGGAACCCTTCGTGCGCGAGTCCGACTCGCACTTGGCCGGTTTTTATTTTATTACATTTTTGGAAAGAGAACCTCGCAACGAACGCCTAGTTTCACACAAAAAAAGTTAATTAACCTGTAAAGACAGAGGTGTTTCCTATGCGGATTGAGGACGGAGAAAAATCAGCGTGTGGAATGCACGCCGATTCAAAGTGCCTATTTTTTATGCTAAAATTAAATGGGATCGGTGGCGGTCAGGTGGCGTCGGTGGTCAAACCCCAGCAAATAAAGCAAAATGCGGTACCTGAATGAGCTTCTCGCTGCCTTGAAGATCTCCGCAGGTGCCCACCATACGTAAAGTCGTCCACGCTGGTCACTTGAAAATCTATTTTTTCACACACCAATCGGACGCGGGTTGATATTTATTCTGTTGAACGTTACAATGGCAAATCCCCAAGGATTACGGGATAATACACTTATGTTTATCGATTTAACGGGTGCGATGTATTAAGATTATAATGCGGTTCCTTAGAGAGTAAAAAATGCACCGACTCGCGCGCACGCACTTTTACATCTGACAGCTGTCATTGGCTGTCATTGGCCGCTCAGTCCTCTGATGCTCTCTTCACATGTCCGCGACAGCAATATATGCCTAAGGTTGGACCACAGACACCGTATCACCGCCCACAATCAAGATAATCTATATGGAGATTAAATATGCCACACCAACATCTATGATGAGTTTGAAAAACTCGCAAACGAACATACGAGGTTTTCAATTTACCATCACTTAGACCTTTTTAAATAAAAATTATGTTAGGACTTTTTTGATTATTATTTGCATTTCAAATGTTACTTATTATTATAAGTTATAGTTAAGTAAGTCAACGAAAAAAACGGATTAAATGAAGTATATCGATTTTTATTCTATACAGGGTGACTGGTACCAAATGTTTTACCGAAATTCAGTAGTACTCGGATTCAGTATTAAAAATACAATTTAAAAATGATTTACGGTGCTACTATACTGGAATTTAATTTATTATCATAGCTGATGCTGTAGCAAATCCTTGTTAAAAATTAAAAAATCCAAAATGCCGAAAACTTGGCAGAGATCACTAATTAAACATTTTATTTTTCGTAATTTTTGTCATTACTTTATTTAAAAAAACTCAAAAACTACTGAATTTCGGTAGATCATTTGGTAGCTTAATTTGTTGCATTTTAACCATACTATGACGTCGTGCAAGGAATACGTCGAGTTACCAGTAACCCTGTATATAATGTATCATTCACAAACTTGTAACTGCTACCAGCAAACCATGTGTTTTTGTAAGAAAAGTTCACAAGTAGCATTTTACGCTTTTACGATAATAAAATGAAATAAGTATCATAAGCATCTGAAAATGTATCCCAATTGCACAATAAAATGAACACATTTAAATAAAATGTGGTAAAAAATTTTTTGGCGGTTGTTTCTTTCTCCTGTAAAGTTACCCTTTTCGCTTAGACGACGTTTTCACTCTAAGGTGACGATAAATAGGTTACAACTTATAATACACATACATACATAAATATTATATATAAATAGGTTACAACTTATAATACACATACATACATAAATATTACTTACTTGACTTGGACTAACACAACACATGAGCTGTCAAATAAAAAGTCATTTATTCAATCTAGGCTGGGAATCAGCACTTTTCGAACGTCAAAATTACGACAGTCCTCCAAAAACGCCCGCCCTCCACCAACCCTTACCCTAAACCCAACCCTACACCAACTGTGTTGAGACAAAGAAGGAAACGCGTTTTGTTTTTACCTGTAATATTGTTGTTATATTATTGTTTGTATTTAAAATTATAGATGTGTTTACAAATGCTTCTCAAACCAAAACTTGCACGGATGTTGTGCTAAAGAAACCTTTGGGAAGACAAATCGTAGGTACGAGCTACGTATGCTCGTTTAACACTTTGATGAGAAGGAAAATTCAACCTTTTAATCATTTATGTAGCTTCACCCACTGGGTTTTCAGCGTCTAAACATAGCCACGAAACGTAAACGTAAATACGACGTTTATGTAATCGTTGGGCAAACCAGACGTATGAAATTAATCAGTAAACTTAACCGCGCGAGCTAAGTCAAATTGTGTGCCACCAAGATCCGTACGGCAGCTGTTGGCAGTAAATTATTAACATGATGGTTTTGTGTGATACCTACTGAATACTTTGAATGAAAATGTATTGTCTGGCAATGTCATAAAGGGCAGACTGTATGTGTGTCGTGAGTAATCTCGATAAGAGCTGAATGTTTTTCAAATGAGCGGGTTAATTTTTCAGTTAAATGGGAATGACATCTGCGAGATATGAGAGTCTTTATTATTTTAATTATACAAGCCGTGATTAATAATCCCACCATTGCAAAGTATTTTATAAATTAAATTATAGCTATGTTTTTATGAAACGGGTTCAATAGAAAATAATATATTAGAGCTACAGAATTATTTTTTTACGTACACTCCATTATGGAAATGGTCATTGTGCAATTTAAGTACCTGGCCACGGCTTAACACCTAAATTCCCATGATCCTGAGAGTTATTCCCCAACCGACCAACAGTAGTTAAAAAACAATCTCATTTCTAAGGGAACGAGTTTTCTCAAGAGTATTTTTCCTCTTAGCTAAAGATCCCTTAACGCAGTGCAAATAATGTTGTCTGCGACGACGTCGGGACGCTCGCTGGTTGCAATTTAAGTTCTTCTAAATGAATGTAAAAGTTTCAGTCTTTGTGGAAAACCGCTAAGAAACTGTTAAGCAGAGAAACTTAAAGGTTTTTCCCTAATTAACGTTAATGTTTATAAATTTGAAACAATTTTCTAAGACGATGCTTCAAGAAATGAAAACACTTGGAGCAGTCTTCTTCTATTTTAGGTAATTTTGTGTAGAAACCAATTAGGTATAACTTTTTCATTTTTAACTGTAACTTTTATAGTGCACCGACATAATAAAGAGTATTCTATTTTATTCTTTTTAGGTTTCCGTACCTTAAAAGGAAAAAAACGGAACCCTTACGCCAGTAGCACACCTCCGCCGCGAAACCATCACAGCGAAACCGCAGTAGTTAAATTTTACTGGTTCTCGTCATGTTCCGCTACTCGAATCGGAAGCGAGTAGCGAAACATGACGCGAACCAGTACAATTTAACTACTGCGGTTTCGCTGCTATAGTTTCGCGGCGGAGATTATTAGCCAGCGTTATAGGATCACTCGTATGTCTGTCTGTCCGTCTGTCACAGCCAATTTACTTCAAATCTACTGAACCGAATAAGTTGAAACTTGGTACACATATGAATTTCTGTGACCCAAACACGGACGTGTAACATATTATGTATAAATGAATTTTGAATACGGGGGTCACGTTTAGGGAGCAAATTAGATTTTTTTTTTTTTAAGTTTTGCAAACGGTACCGTGTGGCATATGAAATGAAAGGAGTTGTAAGGATTTCAGACATATTTTTTTAAGATATTAAAATAAAAACATTTAAAGTTATTTAAGAAAATAGGTGAAATTTTACCATTCCGCCCCATATCTCCGAAACTAATGATCCTAAAATTTTGAAAAAAATACAGATAATAGTTCTTTACTTATTATAGATTACAGGAAAACTTATAAGAAGTATATGGTCTTAAAATAATATGGTAAATCACTCAATATTGTCCGTACAAACCTAGATTTGCAGTTGGAATGTATGACCCCAACATGTCTTTCAACTTCAACTACAATGTTAAGTTTGTTCCTGGGATAAATTCATCCCAACTACGGAACCCTTCATTTTGTGTGGTCTGACGCGCACTTGGCTGGTTTTTCAGTTATAAATTCTAATTAAACGTTAAGACAGCCTAGAAGCTTAAATACGAAACCTATCATCAGCAGCATTTTAGCACACCACAGCATTGTAATAACTTGTCCTCAATAGTAACTCGTCTTCAAATTGCCCCTTAAGGGTGCTATCACAAAAAAAAACGTTTTTAATCAATTTCTTATCTAATTGTGAGAAAGCTGGAAATAATTGAAATATTAAGTCTGTGTAACTATAAAAGTACAGTTTTCGTGGTGATAAACCATTCGTGTCAGTCTCAGCACCTGTTCATAGTTTCATCACTTTTGCGCTCTCGAAAATATAGCTTATTTCGCCGTTCATTTACTTAATGAAAATATTGTATAATCATCAAATAAAATGTTGATTTCATCACACGGATAGCTGAAGCCCGTGTGTGATTTTTAAATTTCTTGATATGGTTTGTTAAATAATAGGAAACAAAACATAACCGACAGTGTTTTAAAAAAAAACTTTTTACAAAAAAATAAGAACCGACTACCAAAATTAACACTACAAAGTGAAAAAATTTCGGAAGTCGGTGGCAAAAAGCTCAAATACACCAAAGACACCGACTTCCGAAATTAAAGTTATTTTTCACTTTGTAGTGTTAATTTTGGTAGTCGGTTCTTATTTTTTTGTAAAAAGTTTTTTATTTTTCACTTTTTAGTGGGTCAGTTTTGAATTTATCTAAGTTAGAATAGCCTAATGTTAACTGCTCATCACCTTTTACAAAATATTGCTTTTCCCGATGCTGGGACGTTGATTGTTGAGGAGTTCTCCTGGTAAGAACCAGGAGAACTGCCACTCACCATATGCATAGTGACGAGCATAAATTGCTTAATCGCAACCCGTTAAATAGGGGTACCCATTATTATATTGTTCCGGTCGCCATATGTGGTCTCCATCATCAGTTCCACTTCACCAAATGGTGCTTTTCGAGAGCAAATGTAAGAGTTACTATAAAAAATACCCAAATCGCTATAGGTTTGCCTATAAAATTTGAGGGTTTCCCTCGATTTCCATGGGATCCCCTCATCTGATTCTGATTTGGTAGCAATGGAACCACCTCGGGAGTATACCCTTTCAAACAAAAAAAGAATTTTCAAAATCGGTTCATAATTAACGGAGTAATCGCGTGAGTCAGCAGCAGGCCGAGCACGAGCGTGCCAAGACGTTTGTGACAAGATATGATAAAATAAATGTCATGTCAATTTGTACTAGCGTTTTATGACAAAACAGTTTTATCGCTCAAACTGTGATAAAATGTGTGACTCAAGTCATGTGACAGTAGGCCGTGCTCGCCCTGCAGTACTCTGCTTGACCCTTCTGCGAAGCAGTAATGCTCGCGAAGGTGGAGGCGGAGCGCGTGAGGGAGAGGCAGGGTTCGCGCCCTCACGCCCCTAGTCGCCGCAGGAGACGCCCTGGGCGTCGGGAGTCGCAAGCCGATTTCCGGCCACCGTAGGCGCGGGCTGGCGGACGGTGAGCGATGGGTAGCTCGCCGTCCGATAAGGACCAGGCCCGGGTCGACGGCGCGTCGTGTTCCACGCGCGCCTCAAAGAGACGTCAGCACGAATTGACGGGGTCCATTAGGGCCAATGCCTGCCAGGGTTGCGAGTTTGTCCGAAAGGGATATCGTGGCCCTGGCACACAGGCAAATGAAGGAACACGGGTGGGTTTTAGTCAGTAAAAGTCTGACACGTCCTCCCGCTCCGCCCAGAGCGGGAGAAGTTATTTGATAATTTCCCACCCAAAAAAAACAAAACGCTTTGACTGAAAGCTTTGACTTTTTTTTTCACGTTTTGTTATTGCATTGTCATGATAATCAATAATTTCATGGAGCTGTAACTAAATTTATAATAAAATCTCAAAGTATTTAATAGAAACGGAAACTTTAGCCACATTTAAAATAATTATATTGCATGGAAATGAATAAATAAAGACTATGTGCGTTTTGTTTGTATTATAACACTTTTCACTTTTTCACAAAAACGGGCGCCTAAAAAAATCAAATATAACTATAATCGAGTAGCATAATAAATAAGCTTTCTAATAAGGTACATCACATTAGCGTTTAAAAATCTTCGGAATATTATAGCACTTTTGACCTCTCCTTTAAGTTATTATATTGAAGAAAAATGTTCCTAAACTCAACACGATATCGTCAATTTTGTGTGAAGAGGCTATGGAAATTATTTTTTACAATATTATAAACCAACATTTTCGAATAAAAAATTGCTACCAATGGAGATGAAGAAGTAATTTATATGTGGCAATTAAACTCAAAAAAAAAACTCAAAGCATTTATTTCAATTAAACCATTTACAGGCTCTTTTGAACTGTCAAAGAGTCGGTCAGTTAGTCAGAAAGTGGAAGCTATTTGCCCATTCCAAAACGTAGATCTCTATGGAGAAGAACAGGCAAGAAACTCCAAGGACACTCTTTTAAATCAAGATATTACAAAATCCTGGGTACATTATTCTTGTCGCTTCTATATGTGAGAACAATGTAAAAAACAAACAAAAAATATATATTAAAAAAAACAATTCAAAATATAAGATTAAACGATTACAAAATAAGCCCTGGCAGTCAAGAGATGACCAGCCTCAACTGACAGCGCATGCAAATTTTTGTCAGATTTTGTGATAGCGTCCTTAAAATATTTTGACACATCACACCATTGTAATACACATCTTTTTCATTCTCCAGAGTGGCCTTTGAGGATTACAAGAGAGTGCATGTGACTTCTTCCACGCCACGTCGTGTCTTCTCTAGCTGTTTCTTTGACCATGTCGTGTTACTAGTCAAGCCCACATCCCCTTTTATCTTCGCCTAATTCTATTTGAGCTATTTTACGGTTTTCGGGTGCATTAAATGAGCTTTTGCGAACGACTCGGTTATCTTTAACCTGTAGCTGAAACTATCTTGTCAACTGTTGCAGTCTAGAGTCATCATCATTTACCCTGCCCAACTATGTTAGGGTCGGTTTCCAGTCTAACCGGATGCAGCTGAATACCAGTATTTTACATGGACTGACTGCCTATCTGACCTCCACAACCCAGTTACTGGGTAACACGATACCCTCTGTTAAGACTGGTTATCAGACTTTCGGTCTTCCGACGACCCGTAACAACTGTCAAAGCTCTACAAATGACAGCCGGGACCAACGGCGTAACATGCTTTCCGAGGCATGGAGTATGTAAATATGGTCACTAATCCACGTACTGACCGCGGCAACCGTAGCTTCACCTGATCGATCGACCCATGCGGCATAATACTTAGCCAAAAGTCCTTGCAGTCTTGAGTGAAGAATAGATTATTAGGTCAGGTACATTTCAAAACTTTACGACCATAATATTACTGTAGGAAAGCAGTCGAGCAATTTGTTTGCGTGTCTCAATAACAGAAAATTATAGTAACTACGCGGCCGTTAATATAGCACATCGAATTTAAAGCACTACACAACAACACTATCTCCAAATACAGAGCATTTTCTGATACCTTAAGACGCTGACAACAGCTAAACCGCAGTCACTGTCAGACTGCATACAAAAGAAAGAGAAGCGCGATGACACAACGCTTGTAATTTATTGCAAATTATGAAGCAATTATCTATTTACTTAGTTGAGTAATCGAAAATAAAAAACAAACTAGTTCCGCATACAAACAAGACGTTCTTGTTATTAATTAAATACCAACCGTACTTTGATATTTAATACAGATATTTTGGATTGAAACTCAAAGTAAAGGGTTAGTTTACCGTTAATTTGTATCTACATTTTTTTTTCTAAACGTGTTTTGGTAACAACCAAGTTCTGAGAAATATGTTCAATAATAACATATACTTTTTCCGTTACCACAAACTATATAGATTTGGCAATTTTTATGTTTAAGACAAGCCTACTTTTATAATAGTTCTGACGGAATCACTCTTTTCCAGGGAACCTTAGTTTGGTGGTATGAGGAACAGGGTGTAAGGTTCACTCATCCACCATAGAAATGGGAGGATCGTCCGGACACACGGGTGTCGTGTCTGGTGGGCAACTGCCCAACGGGTTATGTCGGGACGTTGTATATATATATGCTAGTTGCGCGGTAAACTCTGCTTGCGCGATGCAGGATTTGCGTGACGTCAGTGTGACGCGTAGTTCGCATGTGGCGATGTTGATGCCGCTAAACTTAGCGTTCGAGAAAGCTCGGTTTAGTTGAGCATCATCTATTTCTGTAACTCGATGGACTACATTAGCATCCGGCTACTATATCTCAGACAATATATAGCACCAACAAAAATACAGCATGTATCAAAAAGGTTTAGTTGAACATCATCTATTTCTGTAACTCGATGGACCGCATTAGCTTCCGGCTACTGTATCTCAGACAATATAGCACCAACACAAAATACAGCATGTATCAAAAAGGTTTAGTTGAGCATCATGTATTTCTGCAACTAGATGTGCCACATTATCATCCGGCTACTGTATCTCAGAAAATACAGTACCAACACAAAATACAGCATGTATCAACATGGTTTAGTTGAGCATCATCTATTTCTGTAACTCGATGTGCCACATTAGCTTCCGGTTACTGTATCTCAGACAATACAGTACCAACACAAAATACAGCATGTATCAAAAAGGTTTAGTTGAGCCTCATGTATTTCTGTAACTCGATGGGCCACATTAGCATCCGGCTACAGTGTATCTCAGACAATATAGCACTAACACAAAATACAGCATGTATCAAAAAGGTTTAGTTGAGCATCATGTATTTCTGCAACTCGATGTGCCACATTATTATCCGGCTACTTTATCTCAGAAAATACAGTACCAACACAAAATACAGCATGTATCAACATAGTTTAGTTGAGCATCATCTATTTCTGTAACTCGATGTGCCACATTATCATCCGGCTACTGTATCTCAGACAATATAGCACCAACACAAAATTCAGCATGTATCAAAAAGGTTTAGTTGAGCATCGTCTATTTCTGTAACTCGATGGACCACATTAGCTTCCGGCTACTGTATCTCAGACAATATAGTACCAACACAAAATACAGCATGTATCAAAAAGGTTTAGTTGAGCATCATGTATTTCTGCAACTAGATGTGCCACATTATCATCCGGCTACTGTATCTCCGAAAATACAGTACCAACACAAAATACAGCATGTATCAACATGGTTTAGTTGAGCATCATTTATTTCTGTAACTCGATGTGCCACATTAGCTTCCGGCTACTGTATCTCAGACAATACAGTACCAACACAAAATACAGCATGTATCAAAAAGGTTTAGTTGAGCATCATGTATTTCTGTAACTCGATGGACCACATTAGCATCCGGCTACTATATCTCAGACAATAGAGCACCAACAAAAATTACAGCATGTATCAATATGGTTTAGTTGAGCATCATCTATTTCTGTAACTCGATGTGCCACATTAACATCTGGCTACAGTGTATCTCAGACAATATAGCACCAACACAAAATACAGCATGTATCAAAAAGGTTTATTTGAACATCATCTATTTCTGTAACTCGATGGACCACATTAGCTTCCGGCTACTGTATCAGACAATACAGTACCAACACAAAATACAGCATGTATCAAAAAGGTTTAGTTGAGCATCATGTATTTCTGCAACTCGATGTGCCACATTATCATCCGGCTACTGTATCTCAGAAAATACAGTACCAACACAAAATACAGCATGTATCAACATAGTTTAGTTGAGCATCATCTATTTCTGTAACTCGATGTGCCACATTATCATCCGGCTACTGTATCTAAGACAATATAGCACCAACACAAAATACAGCATGTATCAAAAAGGTTTAGTTGAACATCATCTATTTCTGTAACTCGATGGACCACATTAGCTTCCGGCTACTGTATCTCAGACAATATAGTACCAACACAAAATACAGCATGTATCAAAAAGGTTTAGTTGAGCATCATGTATTTCTGCAACTAGGTGTGCCACATTATCATCCGGCTACTGTATCTCAGAAAATACAGTACCAACACAAAATACAGCATGTATCAACATGGTTTAGTTGAGCATCATCTATTTCTGTAACTCGATGTGCCACATTAGCTTCCGGCTACTGTATCAGACAATACAGTACCAACACAAAATACAGCATGTATCAAAAAGGTTTAGTTGAGCATCATGTATTTCTGTAACTCGATGGACCACATTAGCATCCGGCTACTATATCTCAGACAATATAGCACCAACACAAAATACAGCATGTATCAAAAAGGTTTAGTTGAGCATCATCTATTTCTGTAACTCGATGGGCCACATTAGCATCCGGCTACTGTATCTCAGACAATAGAGCACCAACAAAAATTACAGCATGTATCAATATGGTTTAGTTGAGCATCATCTATTTCTGTAACTCGATGTGCCACATTAACATCCGGCTACAGTGTATCTCAGACAATATAGCACCAACACAAAATACAGCATGTATCAAAAAGGTTTAGTTGAGCATCATGTATTTCTGTAACTCGATGGACCACATTAGCATCCGGCTACTATATCTCAGACAATATAGCACCAACACAAAATACAGCATGTATCAAAAAGGTTTAGTTGAGCATCATCTATTTCTGTAACTCGATGGGCCACATTAGCATCCGGCTACTGTATCTCAGACAATAGAGCACCAACAAAAATTACAGCATGTATCAATATGGTTTAGTTGAGCATCATCTATTTCTGTAACTCGATGTGCCACATTAACATCCGGCTACAGTGTATCTCAGACAATATAGCACCAACACAAAATACAGCATGTATCAAAAAGGTTTAGTTGAACATCATCTATTTCTGTAACTCGATGGACCACATTAGCTTCCGGCTACTGTATCTCAGACAATATAGTACCAACACAAAATACAGCATGTATCAAAAAGGTTTAGTTGAGTATCATGTATTTCTGTAACTTGATGTGCCACATTATCGTCCGGCTATTGTATCTCAGACAATACAGCACTAACACAAAATACAGCATGTATCAAAAAAGTGTGACACATGCTGATTATGTTTTCCCGATCACAATGTTGGTTCCATGGAGAAAGTTGGTCAGTTTGATGGTCTGTACCACACGCTTAAAATTATCCACACCTTTCTAACACACGCTGGATACAAATTGTAATACCAGACGAGAAAAACACAAATTTCATACCGACACAAATCTGGACCGGCCTCAGTGAGACTAGAATACTAAAACCTATGAAAATATAACCAGCCGACTACCCTCGGGATTTAAATGAATAGTCTTGTAGCACTTTGACGGATTGGGAACATAACTTTAACTACCCTCCGTTCGTGGACCGAGACTCGTCGTGGGAGGAATAAAGATTTTTGGACATTCACCTGAAAAAATATTTTTATATCTTTTGCACGTATTTCTATGGTCTATGAATTTTATTGGTGTGATAAAAATATCCATAGCAGCTTAGAGAACGTAGACCAAAGACAAGCTTTGGCAAGAATGTGACTAGCAACTTCATCCAGTCTGCTAATCAATCAATCTGCCTAGCCTTTTCCTAACTATGTGGGGGTCAGATTCCAGTCTAAACGGATTCAGCTGAATACCAGTATTTTACATGGAGCGACTGCTCTGACCTCCACAACCCAGTTACTGGGTAACGCGATACCCCTTGGTAAGACTGGTTGAAAGAATTTTGGGCTTTTGACTACCCGTAACGATTGTCAAAGATCTGCGAATGACAGCCGGGACCAACGGCATAACGTGCTTTCCGACGCACGGAGGGGCTAGATATTTAATTGATGGTCACTGGTCCACGTACCGAACACAGCAAGTGTAGCTTAATTTTCCATCGACCCGAGCGACTGTTATCATTTAACTACGAGCCCCTCTAATTAAACACCTCATTTAGCCACCGTTTTGGGTGGCTAAATGTGGTGAAGAGTAATTTTCCTTGTGACCATTCATTGTAGCAAGTAGTCATTTGATTAAGAGGAGGCTTCTATTTTTATGTTAATTTGCATGAATATTCTGAAACAGTCACACATATAAGCAAAATGAAACTTTAGTTTATGATTTATTGGATCTTTTCTTTCCATGTTGGAGACAGTTACGTAATTGTAATATTTTCTCTAGATACATTTTTTATTCGAATATCATGTCTTTTTTAAGGATAATTATAAAAAGCAAACAAGATTGTTTGTCTTTATGTCTAAAATAAATATTCAAAGCAAGAAAATTTAATTTATTATCCACCCACCAGATATTTTTCCTCTAGATCAATTTTATTATTACTTTAGTTATAAACGAAATAAGAATTGAGACTTACACTATTTAGTTTCGTGCTCGATCACGATCAAAGAGCGCACGCGATATTCAACTTTATTACTGATGTGTTAGCGTTTAGCACATAATGGAGTGGCGGGGAGCAAGGGGCGGAGTTTGCGTGGACATTAGGAGGCCGTGGCATAGCGTTGGATGTTTTCGTTCCAATTCAGTTATTACTTTCCTAAACCTGTATATAATACTTATTTACTAATTGGTTTTGCGCTGCTTGTCTATCTACCGTAGCATAACGGGCAAATATCTCTGTCCTTACTTCAACAAAATAACTGTTTATAATTCTTCCTTTCTTGTCAATGAATCAAACGTCCGACTGGACAGTTTCTAATTATTACCGTTTTTAATTATAAATTAACGAAAACTTTTCCCAGAAACCTTCTCTCCCAGTACCCCCACTATTCATTACATACGGGAAAGCGTTAAAAAGGGATTCCATAATAATAGCTTTTAACACAGAAAATACTCGTATCACAAAGAAAATTGTGAAGCCTACAAAATTGGGTTGGAAGTGGTACTTTGTTTTCCTGCTGTACTTCAAAAGAACGATGGTTATTGTTACGTCATCCATTCGTCGCCAAGACTGGAGGTTAAAGACCTCAGTATCAATTACTTACAAACTAAGATAAAACTACCATCTCATGAAAACTTATAAAATTAGGTTATATAATTACCAAATGGTCTAATTGTGGGGGGTTCTGTCGAAAATCTTAAAATAGCCATAGTGTATACCAAGTAAGTTTAGCTTAGCCCCAAAGTTTTTCAGACCTTGGCTTTATAAACAAAATCATCATCAGGCGATCGTTACATCTTAAGGCTCTTACACACTCACGCGATATCGCGGGCGTGACATGCACCGACAAAGGAATTGTCTTTGTCGGTGCCTGTCGCGCCCGTGATATCGCGTGAGTGTGTAAGAGCGTTTATACTACACACATCAAAACTGTGTAGGGATCATGTTTTTTTAAATATATTGTATTGCCCTATTGAAATTAAATAAAGATATCTATTTAGATTGATTAAATAAAATGTTTTCGTATGTGCAGATCGACGAAGTACTCTCTGCTTTTGCATTAATAAAGACTTTTCGCAATTTTTGCTGGATTTTTCGCTTTAATTATTCCAGACATTAAAATGTGATAAAAAGACAAAAATTAAAGTTTTTATTGCGTAAAATAAACAATTAGTAGTCCACAATCGCAGCGATTCGGCCGGCATACTTACTCAATATGAGTTCATCCAAATCACGTTGCGGAATGGCCGCCCACATCCGCTGTAACAGGCGAAAAAGATTTTCTGGTGCGTGTAAGGCATCCATATTTGACAGAGCTCTTCTTTGAAGCATATCCCATGCGTGCTCAATGGGATTCAAGTCGAGCAATTGAGCAGGCCATGGTAGGACGTTGATATTAGCTGCGGCAAGTGTGTTTGCGACGACTCTGACAGTGTGTGGACGTGCATTATCATGCAGAAATGAAGCACCAAATTGCGTCCGCAAAGAAATTACAACATATGATACAATCGTTTCAGCGTAAATGTGTGCATTGAAATTGCCTTTGATCCAAATCAGTTCGGTTCTTGCGCCAATCCAAATATCCGCCCCAATTTTTTGATGTTTAGATATCCATATATCACGACTGTGGAGTTTCGCTAGCTAATTTAATTTGACCCTGTATAAGATAGTTGTATTTTCGATTCAATAGCCGATCGAATTTACTTCCCGCGTTCGTACGGTCAGTGCTCTGCATTACATGATCCCTCTCACAAAGAAGAAGAGGAGAATAACCTCCTCCTTTTTGGAAGTCGGTTAACAAGGGTCGGCTTATGCAAGGCACTGACTGTACTAGGCACAATTTTCACTAGTTAATTTATTGTCTCCAGGTTAATAACCTTCGGGTTAGCGTGCATCCTCTGTTTCGCAATCTGCTTCGGCCTGACCATCGCCACGATAGCTGGCATCGCCTATGGGTACAACTACTCTATGGCTGAGTTTATTACATTTACACGTATGTATATATACATAAAATAAAGTTTACCTGTAATTGGCTCTGCATTTCATATAAAATTGTTATCCATCTTTTATAGCTGTTGGTTCCCCTACATATAAATAAATAATCGGCCTATACGTTCCCACTGCTGGGACACAGGCCTCCTCTCTGTGAGAAAGAGTGGGCCGTCCACGCGGGCCCAGTGCGGGTTGGTAGATGTCACATGTCTTCGAATTTTTGGTTCTAGGACATGTTGGTTTCCTCACGATGTTTTCCTTCATCGTTTTGAGAGCAGTGGTGATGAAATAATTTACACAAAGTAAAGCACCTGTCAGGGTTCGGTTTCCGACCTCCACGCGAGCGAAGCCACAGGCAAAAGCTAGTCGATTTATAAAGGCTTGAGTTGTATAAATTAAACCGTTTTATTATCAAACAGGCTCGCATTAAATAGCTTTTATTTTCCTAACATTATGACCTAATATTTAAGGACAGACTAGTCGCGCATTTAATCTGCAAATTGAATGCAAATAGTAGTGTATCTTCAATTCTGCATTCAATTTTCACGACCACCTTTTCGTTCAATAACTTCTCCGGCTGTCGTTTTCTTTCGTTTACATTACATTTAAACCAATCACCCTGTAAAGCTCTAAAAACATTTATATTGTCATTGACTTTTTTCAGTTAAAACCCTTACATACATACATAATCTGCCTATAATGTTCCCACTGCTGGGACACAGGCCTCCTCTTTCTGTGAGAGGGAGTGGGCCGTAATCCACCACGCGGGCCCAGGCGGGTTGGTGGATGTCACATGTCTTCGAATTTTTAGTTCTAGTACATGCCGGTTTCCTCACGATGTTTTCCTTCACCGTTTTGAGAGCAGTGGTGATGAAATAATTTACACAAAGTAAAGCGCCTGTCTGGGTTCGAACCTACGAGCTACTACTCGTAAGTCGAGCCCGTTAACCACTGAGCCACCACTGCTCTACTGAGCCACCACTGCTCTACTGAGCCACCACTGCTCTACTGAGCCACCACTGCTCTACTGAGCCACCACTGCTCTACTGAGCCACCAAAACCCAGTTAAAACCCTTGGTTCTTTTATAAAATAATACGTTTCGTAGGTGGTCCACACTTCCTCACAGAGAGGAGGCCCGAACCTCTGTACTGGGTACAGAATAGGTTGATTTTGTGTAATCGAAAACAAATAAGTTTTAACAGGAAACTACAGCACTGTGTACCTTCTTCCTCTCAGGGTCTGATGTGACGGTATTCATGCGACGCGGACAGTTCTACGACAAACCGAATCTCAAGATGAGGAGAAGTGGCGGGGAGGCGGAGGATAGTAAGTACCTATACCACAGCTGCACGCAAACAATAGTTACATTCATCAACTTCTTCCAGTGTGCAATGCTCTGGTAAAAATAACACCTTGAATCGCTGTATTTTTGGTGATGTTTATACACTTTCTTAAAACAGTACTTATCTACTCGGAATTTATAATATACCAACTAACCTTTTGCGGTAAGCGTGCACCATCATCGACCGCACCATTGCTTATCATAGAAAAGAAAGAAAGAAAGAAAAATAATTTTATTTGTCACAGAAACACGTGCAAAACATATGAAAACATAAAACTAGCCAGCCGAGGACTGCCTCAGCTGATGATAAACAATGCAATTATTTTATTTATGTCCTAGCACATATAAAAATATTCCTTTGCAAATATAAAAACATCCCACTAAAACTGGAACATTTAATTTCATTCAAATGAATATGCGGAAAGTTGATGATTCCACACAAGTTTTCCAATATAGTAATTTTATTCTAGGTCCATCGTCTTCGCATGTATACTCGTAATTAAGTATTATTAATGTATGTACTTAAAAAAAAATATTGTAAAATATTTTTAAAAAGGGTAACAGTGGAGTTTCTTGCCCATTCTTCTCCTTAAGCAACTAAAATCATTTTTTTTTTAATTTTGACAATAGTGCCTCTATTTGAAATAAATAATGTGACTTTGAATATTTAGTGTTTTTATACCGCACCTTTGCCATTGTATTTTAAACCTGCATCTTCTAGTGTTCGCTACAAACACCTCGACTGACTACGAAGACCAGAAGCCACCAGTGGAGAGCAAACCGCTGGCTGACACGTGGTTAAAGACACAGGACACGAGGAAGTATGCCGAGATCCTGACCAGGTACAATCCACCCAAGAACGTGGAGGGTGGAGAGTCTGAGGCGCCACAACCCGAGGCTGATCGGACCCGAGAATCGCCTGTTCAGGTCAGAGGAAGCTTCTGATAATGATCTTTATATCTCTAAGGCGAAAGCGCCAGGGTAGCCCGCGAAATTTTACGTAACAAAAATATGTATTTATACAATTTTAACATAATCATTAAAATGATCAATGCAATTACTCTCTCCGTCTTATTACAAAACAAGATTTATATTTTGACATGGCCTAAACCATGCAGCCAGTTTTTGTAATAAGAACGTAACTGTGATTGAAATACCGTTCTTTATACAAAACTGAAAACTTAGTTCGGTACTAAGTTGTCAGTTTTGTGTTAGGAACTTTCCCATAGACGGAATGAAGTTCGAAATTCAATAATTGCTCCGTGGTTTAACCCTGGGTCTGAAGATAAACCTTGTTTTGTAATAAGACGGTCTAAGTTCATAATACACTATTTAATTACTATTTCATGCCATTTGAGACCAATTCTAATAAAATAAAATTCTCTAACTTAAGGAGTCGTAACGCTCATTCTAAAGATTAAAATTCTGTAAATAATTACGTATTTATTGCGGTCACGAATCAAATTAAAATAACGTTCAAACTGACACCGACCTGTAAATTGCAAAAGAACTAAAAAAAAAATGGATTTTTGCATATTAAGCATTTTTACTGCGCCCGTTATCAATTTATAAAAACAAAAGACTCAAAAAAACCGGCCAAGTGCGAGTTGGACTCGCGCACGAAGGGTTCCGTACCATTATCTATAAAAACGGCAAAAAAAAACACATTTGTTGTATTGGAAACCCCTTATATATTTATTTTGTTTCTGTTTTTTAGTATTTGTAAGACAACAGAAATACATCATCTGTGAAAATTTCAACTTTCTAACTATCACGGTTCATGAGATACAGAGAGTAGATTAAGGATTTTTTTATTTTTTACTTCTTTGTTGTGGTACCTACCCCACACGTATTCGTATTCCACTACTTGCTATGTAAACAACAATGAAACGAACTTATAATAACATCATCAATACAAAGTGGATTAAAGGAGACGTTCAAGAAATGTATGGGCCTTGGTACTAAAATAATTGAAAATTTAAACAGCCTTCTGACCTATATAGGCTGAAAGAGGGTAATTATTTTGATGTCTATGGGCATTTTTTTTTTTTTTACAGTCGCCTGTTTTTTTTAAAACAAGTGTTGAAAAATAAAATGTTCTACAAGCATTATTTATATTTTAGGGATGGCAGCCCTGTGGCAAATGACGTGAAAATGACAACGTCAGTCAGCAGGACTCGGCTTGACATTTACAGCGGATATTTAGTCCGAGTTTACAGCTTTGACTTTTTTCGATACGTTTTGTTATTGCATTGTCATGATAATCAATATTTTTTGTCTTAATTTCATGGAGCTGCAGCTAAAATTATAATAAAATCTCAAAGTATTTAATAGAAACGGAAACATTAGCCACATAAAATAATTATATTGCATAGAAATGAATAAATAAAGACTATGTACGTTTTGTTTGTATTGAAACATTTTTCACTTTTTCACAAAAACGGGCGCCTGAAAAAATCTGATTTAACTATAATCGAGTAGCATAATAAATAAGCTTTCTAATAAGGTACATCACATTAGAGTTTAAAAATCGCCGGAATATTATACCAATTTTGACCTCTACTAGCTAACAAAACATAATTGCTGTTAAACATAACTGGCGAAATGTGGGTGTACTATAAGTGCACCTCTGCCTAACCCTTCAGGGATTACAGGCGTACTGTTATGTCTTGTGTATTGAAGCTAACTCAAAAACCCCAAAGCAGAACTTCACCAAATTTATATGAAACCACCTCAGGGGTATACCTTTTCAAACAAAACACTTTTTCAAAATCGGTTCACAATTAACGAAAATATCGATTAACATACCTACATTAAAAAAAACCGGCCAAGTGCGTGTCGGACCACGCACAATGAAGGGTTCCGTAGTGGGGATTAATTATCCTACGAACAAAAACATTGCAGTTGAAAAACATGTTCCCTCATACATTCCAACTGCAAATGTAAGTATGCACGCGTGAACATACAGACGAACATACAACCTCCTCCTTTCTTGAAGTCGGTTAAAACCTGAAGTAAGGGTGGTGATGGGGGGAGGGGTTAATGCTGGTACGGCGAACTAGAAAGACTCCGTGTGAATTTGACATTCATCTTTCTGTACCCCAAGTGTAAGTTTGCAAGAGAGTAAACGTAACTATTTCGTTTGCGTTAAAATTTGACCGATAGATCATAATGCCTAAGACTATAAGGGTGAGAATAAAAATGCTAACGCAAACACGCTAGTTACGTTTACTCTCTTGCAAACTTACACTTGGGGTACTGAACGCGATGTCCTTTAAGACCTGCGTAGACGCAGCATCACTATCCTAGCTTACCGCGAACGCTTTAACAATTTCCTCTAATACAATTGTTTGCAGTATCTTTACTTGTACTTTGTAATTGAAACTTTTTCTTGGACATTTCAGGTGCCGCCTATAGAATTTCATTTGAAGCCCACACCCCATCCTCCAATCATATCGATAGTGCCCAACCCTCTAATGCCCACTGTGTCCTGGCGAAGCGGTTCTTCAAAAATCATGATGAGGAACTTCCAACCTTTGCAAGATCACACGGTTATGAACAAGCACATTGGGAGGCCGGAAACGTTGTTTCCTACCCGCAGTACGGTACCACAGTCGATATCCATCATCAGTCCTAAGGAACAGGCGAAGGGGAATATACCTGATGACATCCATGAAAGGTAAGGATAGATTCTAAAAAGTGTACAGCTAGATTTCTTGAATCTAGAAGATACTCTGTGCTGTGACTTCAATGGGGAAAGTCTGTGAACGCTAATTGTATGCTTGTATTGTATGGCGTAACCATAGCTCAGTCCCTACGGCCTATAATCAATTTGACATTTCGTCCATGCATTCCATATCGGAATGGGCAGCAGTGTTCTGTATGCATTTTAACACCATTCTGCGATCGCCAACCCACCAGGCAAACGTGACGGTTATGGCAAATCCCCTTTGGGGGAGGCCTATGTCCAGCGGTGGACGTCTTTCGGCTGAAATGATGATCCCATATCGTGCATTCATGAGTTTGTATACTCTCTATACCCATCACGTCTGCGGAGTTTTTGCTAGCTAATATCGGGTGTAAAAAGACCCTTTCCAAAGCCGAAAGGTACATATTCTACCCATTATTTGGATCGTTTTTTTCCACTAGACCATAACTGGGAAACCACTGGTTCTGGAGACATTGAAGGCCAAACTTGCAATTCTTTTTTTACTTTTTTACGAAAACGAATTCCAAGTGTTATTACAAAACTTTTTTCCAAGCAAACATTACCTGAATTTTCGATTTTTCTTAAATTAATTTCGTTCATAGGTGCGAGTATTCGACAAGTACCTACGCGTACCGTGTAGTACAAAGGGGCGGGGCTTAACTCACACCACAGCACTGAGTCCGTTTGCCTGGGTTCGCGTTACATTGCGCGAAATAAAAATTGTTTTTTTTTTATCCCTAAAAATAAAAATCAGTTCCCAGCAATAACTTTTGTGCAAAGCTACTTAGTTAGATGTACAGTTTGCGTAGTTGACGGCTTTGTGATGTCTTTTTACACCCTGTATAATTTGACTTAACGAACAAAAATTAAGAAAACATACTGTGTCCAAAGTAACTTACTGAACCTTTCAAGGGCCAGACTACAAAACTTTCTAAAAATAGGAAATATGGACGTAGGACTTCATAATTAATATTCTTATATTGTTCCTCCAGTTATGTGCCGATGCGAGTGTGGGGGACGACTTCGCGAGCGGTTATCCCCGACGACCCAGACGATGTAGATGAGGACAACATTGTGTACAAGCCTGTATAGACCACCCATTGGGGTAAAGGACGGATCTAATCTTATACAAGATGATAGTGTGCAATAACTTAGCATATTCTTCTTGAGACACGTTTAAATACAATAAAACTAATCATAATTTATTTGTTTGCTTCATATGCCAATGAGATCACTAGTGCTGATGCTATAAACCCTGGGTACTTTTCTGAAGCCAAAACATTTTTTGAAGTGTCGAATGTTCAGCAGTAGCCCGAATTTGGAGTTATCCCTGACAAATGCCAGTAAACCCAGCCGTTAGTGTTAAAGGTCGTACTTATTCAGCCTAATCCTTCGGATGACAAAATCATCATTTCAGCTGAAAGACATCCATTGCTGGACATATGCCTATTGGAATTGAAACAAGATCTATTGGCTCCAATTTTTTTTTTAATGAAAATTGCCTGTTTTCTTGCTGACTGTACATTTTTTTCAAAATTTATGTATGCAGATCAAAATGTCTCAAAAAGTTAAGGATAGTCGCCTAAGACCGATTTCATGTAGGTAGGTATGGTTAAAGTACCCATACTGCCCCATTAACCTACCGACTGACCAGACTTATAGGGAAAATCTATGCAAAATTTGAACAGAATATATCTGGTAGAATTTGCTTAATGCTGGAACGTGCGTTCATAGAGGAATATAAACATAATGCAATATTGCTAATCCCCCATAGCAAATAGCGTGATAATATATAGCCTATCAATTGACTAGGCTTTTTTTTTTTTTTGTTTTGTTTTTTTTTTTTTTGGGTTGGAAATCATCAAATAACTTCTCCCGCTCTGGGCGGAGCGGGAGGGAGTGTCAGACTTTTACTGACTAAAACCCACCCGTGTTCCTTCCGTTGCCTGTGTGCCAGGGTCACGATATCCCTTTCGGACAAACTCGCAACCCTGGCAGGCATTGGTCCTAACGGACCCCGTCAGTTTGTGCTGACATCTCTTTGAGGCGCGCGTGGAACATAACGCGCCGTCGACCCGGGCCTGGTCCTTATCGGACGGCGAGCTACCCATCGCTCACCGTCCGCAGGCCCGTGCCTACGGTGGCCGGAAATCGGCTTGCGACTCCCGACGCCCGGGGCGTCTCCTGCGGCGACAAAGGGCGCGAGGGCGCGAACCTTGTCTCACCCTCACGCGTTCCGCCTCCTCCTTCGCTAGCATAACTGCTTCGCAGAAGGAGGTGACGGCCTCCCA
Organism: Tiliacea citrago; assembly: GCA_963921375.1. NCBI lineage: Eukaryota > Metazoa > Arthropoda > Insecta > Lepidoptera > Noctuidae > Tiliacea > Tiliacea citrago. Next base: position 18,830,595 of record OY992796.1, read on the forward strand.
TGCACTCTCGCTCCGAACCATGGCCTGAACCAGGGCCGGACGCGAGAGATCGCCGCCGCCGATCGCCTCCGTGAGGACACGGCGGTGGTCCGGCCAAGCTGGGCAGACCTCCACCGTATGCTCCACCGTGTCCTCCGGGCGATCCACACAGTGGTGGCACCCGGGCGTTTCCTCCCGCTTTATCCTGAACAGGAACCTCCCGAAACAACCGTGTCCGGTAAGGACCTGCGTCAGGCGGAAGGTGAGGACGCCGTGGCGCCTCTCTAGCCACTCCTCAAAAAGGGGACTTATCGCCACAATTGTGGCGTGCCCAGCGCTGGGTTGCGACAATCGCACTCTCCATGTCGCCATGAGATCCCGCCGGAGCTCTGTCCGCCGTGCCGTGATTTCTCGCGGCAGCGGAGTTTCACCCCGGCGTTTCGCCTCCTCGCGCCACTCCCAGATGTGCGCGAGGACTTTTGCCTCCAGATCCCATGGCGGCAGTCCGGCAAGGAGGCTCGCCGCCTCACGGGAGACCGTGCGGTAACCCCGTACCAGTCTGATGGCCATGACCCTCTGGGACGCGTTCAACCACTGTGCTGGTCGCACCCTTAAAGAACGCGCCCACACCGGTGCCCCGTAAAGGGCCATGGACCGCACGATCCCCGCGTAGAGCCTCCGGCAGGAGGCGTTTGGACCCCCTAGATTGGGCAGGAGCCGCTTCAAAGCAGCCCCGGCCCGCTCCAGTCTGGGAGCCAAACGTCGAAATTGCTCCACGAAGTTCCACCGGCTGTCGAGGACGAGTCCCAGGTACTTCATCGTCGACTCGACGCCGATGTGAACCCCTCCCGCCGTTATCTGGGAACCCGACAGTGGCGCGTTCCGAGGACCATAAAAACACATGGCCTCGGACTTGTGCAATGCCACCTCGAGTCCCAATTGCCGGATCCTATCGACGATTGTCGCAACCCCACGTGCCGCCAGTTCGGCCGCCGCCTGATGCGAACTCCCTTGTGCCAGGACTAGCGTGTCGTCAGCGTAGCAGACTACGCTGACGACAACTACACTGATCAATTGACTAGGCTGTTATGGAATTTATATGCAAAATTTTAACAGAAGAATCTATCCAGTATTTGTATGATGCTGGAACATACATTCAGACAAACAGACAGAAATTCTAAAAATTATATTTTCAGCATTGAAATCGATCCCAGACCTCGTAGCGATTATTTTTTTTTCAAAAATATTCAATGTACATTTTTAACTTTGCTAAGACTTTAGTATATAGATTATGTTGACTCTAATGATTATAATTCTGTAAATACGTAATTATTTGTAATGGTCGCTAATCATATTTTGATCAAGCCTAAAAAAAGCACCACTGCGGTACCTTAAGTAGAAATAGATTATAATAATTATTGTAACCTTATTTCTAACACCGCCAACACAGCATCAATTAGGGCCCTACACTACATGTACTCCACTATAAAATGCTCTCACGTTTGCACAATAGCAGGTAAAAATGGCTCGTTAATAGCGGTATAGCTATCACAGGTAATTGCATGAACGCACGGTGTAAGCGATCCTAAGTACACAAGACCGCCACAACAAGCTCACGCTCACTTAAATGTCTCGCTGATGGTGGCGTGGCGCGTGTGTTGTATCATTCGGTTCCCCACAAAATGATTGACCTTGATGATGCTGATCATACATAAATTATGTTCGATATTTAAAAAGATAATATCGAATACAAAAAGAGAAAGTTCGTCGTAGACGATGGTTGATGATACTTATCTATCCATCGTAAAGGAACTTTATATCATCAGATTTTTTTTTTTATAAGTTCGGCAATAGGTTTGTCTAAAGCAACACTGATTCTTTTCCACGCGTAGTGAACCTTATGTTTCTGTTTATGTTTTTTATCTTTAACATCCTAAATTACTTTTTCCGTTTCCAGTAGTTCTAAGAATTTTATTGTAATCTCATTGCTCCATTCGGACGGCATTTTCGCCGATCTTAAAAAAACGAACAACACACGTCTTTATTCTCCACCCCTCCAGGCGCTCGGCGAGTACTGAGCGACGGAGCAGAATGTAAACACGCACTGCCGCTCGCGCGAAAAAACCGCCATTTTGGGCAGCGCGAGTGGCAATGGCAGTGGCATGAGAAGTATCGTGTTTACACACTGGCCCTGCCCACTTCCCTGCTCACTTCGGCTAAATGTAAATGAGGCATTTGACTAACTGACTCCTTGATAATTCAAAAGTGAATGTAATTGGTTTAATTGAAATAAATGCTTTGAGCTTGAAGCCTTTCCTGCATTCCATATTATCAATTTATGTATGGTACTGAGGCACTTCATTATGTTCGAGTCCATTGATGGTCAGTTATTCAGCCGTACGTCCGCTGACGTCCTAGTTCAAAAGTGTGTGGTCATGTGTCAAAATATGATTTATATCATTTTCAAACTTAAATAACAGCGAAAGGGTTAATTGTATACTCTCGTTGTAATAGTAAAAATAATTAGTCTTGGTTCCCATAGGAAAAACTTTTTTTTGGACTTATCTTTCATTTTTGGGTACGAAATGAATGATGTCCTTTGTTAACTCCGAATATTATTGTCCCGAAAACTTTTTAAACATGTCTCGTGTGCACAAGGATGTGAGACATTGCAGTTTGTAAGGTATGGCCGTTGTTATCGTAGGATTACGGCGGCCCCCTTACCAAGATCATGTCTAGACTTTCAAAAAGACCTTTTAGCTTGTTTCGGTATATCTTCTCAAAGTAGTCGGATAGGAAGCTGCGATTTCATCTAGTTTTTTTTAAATTTTATGGACGTGTAAAAGTGTTTGTATAACCCTAGTTACTTAAAGAGAGAGAGACAGAGAGAGTTGCCGTGGCCGACGTGGAAAACCTTAGATTGACTTCGTACCCAAGTCAGCCGCAGCAAAGACAATCTCCACAAGTGGGGGTTCATGGACGGCTCAGAGCTCCGGTGTGTATGCGGCGTCTCTCCGCAGACAATGGCTCACCTTCCATCTTGCACCGTATCCTGTCACCTGCACATGTGTGGATCTAATGGCGGGGTCAGCAAACGGTATTAGCGTTGCTAAATTTTGGGGCAAACAAAATTAAAAAAATATATATTTTATGGTGTTATTTTGCCATCGTAACGCTAAGATGAAGAAAGAAATATATATATTTTATTATTTAGGTACCCTACAAACTGCAAGACAGTTCTACTGTCTGATCTAGTTAGCACGTAATGTTCCACTGCTGAACAAAGGCGTCCCTCTCCCTTTAACACACACGTCTGTCGTCTGCCATTGCGAGCTAGTCCCTTCGGTAGGAGTTAAGTTCGTCCCTCCATCTTCCTCTTAGTCTGCCGCGATGTTACTTAGCATTTAGTACAAAAAATATTTCCCTAGTAATTAACAACATCATAATAAAATAAAAGGGCTTCTGGCTAAGTAATAACAGCCGCACGGGTCGATCGATTAGGTTAAGCTACGCTAGCCGCGGTTGGTCCGTGAATGGGTGACCATCTTGACATACCAAGAACCCTCCGTGGCTCGCAAAGGACGTTAAGCCGTTGGTCCCGGCTGTCATTCGTGGATCTTTAACAGTCGTTACGGGTCGTCAGAAGCCCAAGGAGTATCGTACTCCACAACCCAGTTAGGGTTGTGGAGGTCAGATAGGCAGTCGCTCCATGTAAAATACTGGTATTGTTGAGACCAGTCTTCTCAACATCGCCGGGCGCTGGTAACAGTGAACCAGGTGCGGGGGGGTGCGGGGGCAGTGGCGAGTAAGACGGCCGCACGGCTGGCCCCCGTGCCTCACAAGTCAGCTGTTGCACGCCTTTCACGCACGGCTGCGCTTACGCGTTTTTAACGTTCATATACTTATTCTTGTTTGCTTTTAACCGACACAGTTGTTTGCAACTTCCCTTTATATTCATATACATGTTATACAGTCCACTCATCTTTCATTTTTGCTCCACTAAGACCTATCGTCGCGATCAGATAGCCAGCTGCATCAGGTTAGACTGGAAGCCGACTCCAACATAGTTGGGAAAAGGCTAAGCAGATGATGATAATAAAATCAATTGGACAAAGACTTATCTTTAAAAGATTACAATAAGATATTTTCTTTTAATACTAATCCAGTTGGTAAATTATTTTTTCCTTATCTGATTGTCGGCCACTCGCTTGCGGCTTCCGTAGCGACGCAGGCGACGCGGCCCGTTGACACTCTTGAAACGTTTTTTATTTTTTTTGAAAATATCCCGTTTTCCTTTTCTTTTTAATTCTTGATAGTCTCGATCTTCTAAGTCATTGAGTGGCTTTGAGTCTGATGTTGGATCTGCCTCGTCAGAATAATCACCACTATCATGAATCATTTCTGAAATCATATTTATTTTTTGGATTACCATAAAGCTGAACACAAGATCTAAACTCATTATACTTTCATAGATCTTGAGCTATGTGTCTCTTTCTATTCTGTACATAATATAAAATTATGTCGCTTTTGTGTGTATCTGTCTGTGTGACCGCGTTGTTCATAAACTGCACAACGGATTTTGGTGCAGATCTCATCATCATTTAGAGAATTTATTCCGCGATTTTTATGTTAATTTGCATTAATATTCAGAAACAATCACACATACAAACAAAATGGAACTTTAGTTTATGATATATTGGATCTTTTTCTTTCCATGTACAAGACAGTTCCGTAATTGCAATATTCTATCTTTTTTAAATATAATTACAAATAAAAACAAGATTGTTCGGCTTTTATGTCTAAAATAACACACAGCAGGAAATTATAGTTTATTATCCAGCCACAAGATATTATTTCTAAAGAACAATTATTACTTTAGATATAAACGAAATAAGAAATGAGACTTACGCTAATTAGTTTCGTGCTCGAACACGATTAAAGAGCGCACGCGATATTCAACTTTATTCCTGATTTGTTAGCGTTTAGCACATAACGGAGTGGCGGGGAGAATGGGAGGAGCTTGCGTGGGAGTCTCTGGTCTTAAAATAAAGAAATCCAATGTTTTGCGAAGTCGTAAAAACGGTGTAACGCAGGGGCAGGTCGCTAGTATTAGTGAAAATAAAATTCTTACCGCAGACATAAGGATACGAACCTTTAACAGGAAAAGCTGTTGTCTTAGAATCCTTTCGTACCGCTTCAGAGAAAATGGTCGACAAGTGAGACCTTAACAGCTTCGGCAGTTCGCTTAGCAAATAACCACTTACTAGACTTTCTGCCGACCCGAATATAAGTGTAGGAACCGTGAATGTCATACGTCTGAAACATCAAAATCACTAATAAGTCGAGAAACAAATAACTCCGTCTTGTCTTGCTTTATTTACAAAAATATATAATTTGATATATGAATTCATGTAAGTCTTCCAATAATTGCCCCTTATGTCTTCATCATCAGATCAGCTTTATGAGCCATATCTAATCTATTTCTTTATCTATACATAAGATAGAAAATTCGCTTAAGCCGGCTTCCCACGATGCGTGATATTGCCGACGGACGCGGACCAGCCCGCACCGACGACGCACCATGGGAAGAGTATCGTCCGTGGTAGCGCAGACACGTCTGCCGCGGTGTGTCCGATCCGCGGCGACTTGGAAACTTCAAAGGTGGCGGTGCGAGCGCTCTTTACGAGTTCTCTTTCACTTTGTATTTGGAATGAAAATGGATTCAAGCTCAAGACCCACACCGACCGACACGCACCGATGGAAGAGAATTGGTGTGCGGTGCGTGGCTGTCCGCAATATCGCGGACCGTGAGAAGCCGCCTTTAGATGTTCTAAACAGCACAATGGATTTAGATCCGGTTTCCACCATTACCTAGAGCATTTATTCCAGAAGGTTAAGTAAAATAATTATATAAATATTACACAAAACTTAGATGTAATACAAAAATCGCGTTGTTTCGCCATTGCCAGTGCGAAACAATTCCACTGATGTGACTCACATAGTGCTGCATGGTGTAAGTATTTTTATTTTTAAGGTCTTTCGCTTAGCGACCACATCGCCCCGTGCAGAAAAAACACAACATTGTTGATTACTATCTACCTTATCACTAACTTGTACAATTGTTTAGCCTTATCGGACACTGGCAAAGCAAAGATGGTATTACAAAAGCCAATATCATACCTTTTATAATGTCCAAAAACATTCATTCTAGTATTTTCCGAACACACTCCATCAGAATACGAAAGACATCATCAACCACACCACAGTCATCACAATTTGGAGACAAAGCCTTCCTCATTAAGTAATAAAACTTATTTGATGGAATAAATGCCCGGAACGAAATCTTAAAGCTATAGTAATTAGGTTTTTATTGAGGTCACAATCAATAGACGGAACCCGAGAAATCTCTGGCTGGATAGTTCGATACCATATCCCTTTTCCTTTTGATCTTTCATCAAAATACTCCTGCCAAAAATCTAAACATTTTCTTTTAACCTTTCCAAAATAGTCCGAATTCAGTGGAGTAATATTCATGAGAACTCCATCAACGCACGCTTGTTTGGCGAGCATATCAACCTTATCATTTTCTTCTACCTGACAATGCGACGAAATCCATGGAAGACATACCGTTTTGGAATTAGACTGAAGCTTTAAGAGCAATTCATAAATCACATAGGCTGTCGGAATACCTCGCATGTGAGAAGTGTGCCGAGCCAAATGTTGCAGCGTAAGTAGTGATGTATCGCGAAAACTTTAAAAAGTCAGACTCGCACACGAAGAGTTCCGTACCACCGTACAATATTTACAAAAAAAACACGTTTCTTGGTCCCACTTTAATTTTGAACTTCATTTTATTTGTTGTTAAAGCGGCCTTAGATATATACACACTATGCCAAAAATATCAAGTGTCTATTACGGTTCAAAGATACCCTGTGACAGGCGGCGGACGGACAGCGGAGCCCTATTAATCGGGTTCCGTTGGCAATCTTTGGGTACGGAACCTTAAAAACTAACCTAACGACAACATAGGTACTCACTTCTTAATAAAGGAAACAAAAGTGATAATTATGCAAATTACCTTAACCCTGTAACCTCGAACCTCTTAAATCCAGGATCTTTCTTAGACTCTTCGCTATTTCCTTTGTCCCCCTGTGACTGTCCCATTTGAAGGTCCACAACCATGTCACTTATTTCAGCCGCGAATGAAAATGTGTCCGACCATGTTGATTTTACTTCTAATTTGCCTCGGACCTAAAATAGATACGGGCTCCTCTAAAATTTAAGGACTCTTCAACAGAAAAAAGTAAAAATTATCTTTTATTATTTTCGTTCTAAAATGAGATTACTTAGATTATTCTAAGGAATCTCATTTTAAAATGAAAAGAATCAAAGATATTTTTTATGGGGTTTATACCCCATATTAAGGGTGCTCGCCCACGAGCGATTTTCTCGGTGATTTTTGTCAGATGTAATACAGTCTGACAAAAATCGTCGAGAAAATCGCTCGTGGGCGGGCACCCTTATGTCGCCAGCAACGTCGCACGACGTCGCTATAACGATGGTCGAACATGGAATCAGTAATTAGTCGACATACCTTTTTTTTTTTATTGGGTGAGAAATTATCAAATAACTTCTCCCGCTCTGGGCGGAGCGGGAGGGCGTGTCAGACTTTTACTGACTAAAACCCACCCGTGTTCCTTCATTTGCCTGTGTGCCAGGGCCACGATATCCCTTTCGGACAAACTCGCAACCCTGGCAGGCATTGGCTCTAATGGACCCCGTCAATTCGTGCTGACATCTCTTTGAGGCGCGCGTGGAACACGACGCGCCGTCGACCCGGGCCTGGTCCGTATCGAACGGCGAGCTACCCGTCGCTCACCGTCCGCAAGCCCGCGCCTACGGTGGCCGGAAATCGGCTTGCGACTCTCGACGCCCAGGCCGTCTCCTGCGGCGACTAGGGGCGTGAGGGCGCGAACCCTGCCTCTCCCTGACGCGCTCCGCCTCCTCCTTCGCGAGCATTACTGCTTCGCAGAAGGAGGTGACGGCCTCCCATGCACTCTCGCTCTGAACCATGGCCTGAACCAGGGCCGGACGCGAGAGATCGCCGCCGCCGATCGCCTCCGTTAGGACACGGCGATGCTCCGCCTAAGCTGGGCAGACCTCCACCGTATGCTCCACCGTGTCCTCCGGGCGATCCACACAGTGGTGACACCCGGGCGTTTCCTCCCGCTTTATCCTGAACAGGAACCTCCCGAAACAACCGTGTCCGGTGAGGACCTGCGTCAGGCGGAAGGTAGTCGACATACCTAGCAATTCAAAATGTTCTTAACTTCATTTACTTTGTAAAGTATTATAATTATTATTTTAATTATTGTGAATGTGAAGACTACGTGGGTCATTGTTTTTTTTTTATTTTTATCTTTCACTTAGTTTTAATCTTGGTCTGGCAGTTGGAGTAATTTATGCTGCCTACCCAAATGTCCTTTCTTTGGTATTGTTCGTTAAATCGTTGAGCTCCTAAGTTCTGAGTTGAGCTGCACGATTATTGACTAATGCGTGCACTGACTGGATAGGTCCACTCAATCTGTGTGGTTCTTTCCTCAAAAGACCATTTCAGACACCAATCTACATGGTCTTCACATGATCTGACCAGGACTATGTCTGGACTTTAAAAGAGACTGTGACCTCTGTGTTTGCCTTTCTTCAAAGAGTAGTCAGAAACGCCGACCTCATCTAGTAATTTTTTTTAAATATGATAGACGTGTAAAGTGGTGTGAACAAACCTACTTACAGAACTAAAATCATTTTTTTAAATTATCATTCTAAAAGTCCCCAAACAAGACACAGTACGGCATTTTCACTGTAAGATAACTCCATGCCACTAGAGCGCAGTCAGTATCTGATCTTTTTTTTTTGTGTGAGAAATTATCAAATAACTTCTCACACAAGTGGGCGTGTCAGGCTTTTACTGACCAAAACCCACCCATGTTCCTTCCGTTGCCTGTGTGCCAGGGCCACGATATCCCTTTCGGACAAACTCGCAACCCCGTCAGTTGGTGCTGACATCTCTTTGAGGCACGCGTGGAACGCAACGCGCCGTCAACCCGGGCCTGGTCCTTATAGGACGGCGAGCTACCCATCACTCACCGTCCGCAAGCCCGCGCCTACGGTGGCCGGAAGTCAGCCTGTGACTCCCGACGCCCGGGGCGTCTCCTGCGGCGACGACAGATGACAGTATCTGATCCTAACTTTTGAAACTAGTATGGAAGTAAAATTTGGTATCCTGCCAGCTAGGGTCATTGTATGGTGTAAGACTTAAAAACTTAAGTTACTGTAAACCCAACATGTAACCCAGCTCAGGTGAAGCCAATATGGAGGGTGTATTAAGTGATGAATGCTATATAAAACAATGGTTAGACCACAAAAGGGATGAATGAAAGGCACTTGCATGTAGCTGAGATGAGAATGCTAAGAGGGATGTGTTGTGTGACACGAATGGATTGAATATGAAATGAGTACATAAGAGGAAGTCTAAAACTGGCACAGGTGACTAAAAAGTTGTGCGGAAATCGGTTGTCATGGTATGGGCATGTGATGCGGAGCAATGAGGAAAATGTCGTTAGGAAAGTTTTGAGTACGAATGTCGATGGCTATAAGATTAGGGGAAGACCAAAGAAACGATGGATGGACTGTGTGAAAGATGATAAAGCTAGAAAGGGGGTGACTAATAGAGAAGTATGGAAAAGAAAAGACACATGTTGCGCCGACCCCAAATAAATTGGGATAAGGACAGGAGAATGATGATATTAAGTAATGCCTGCTGGGGGTGTGGTTTACCTGAAGAGAGCTGAACCGTATCTCATCCGCCATCATGATAGTTTCCATCTTGAAGGGCCCACCGCAGTGTGCCGAGTACATCGTGTCCAGACCAGTCAGAACCATATCCATTAACTTCAACGACTCACCAGCGCTATTCTGATTTTTGTCGCTAGGTTTTATCTAAAATTATATAAAAACGTTCATGAATTGGTGTATCTGTTTTATGTTGACAAAATTCGAAGACATGTGACATCTACCAACCCGCACTGGGCCCGTGTGGTGGATTACGGCCCACTCCCTCTCACTCTCACACAGAGGTCTCTATCCTAGCAGTGCGAACATTATAGGCAGATCATGTTATGTATGATTTATGTTTAAGGCCAATTTTATTTTGTTTGATTTTTTTTCGTTATTTTTTTATTCTCTAACGTTACTTTTAGCTTGTTTATTTTGTTTTTTCATACTTAGTTATTAAATTTATAGTTAAAAACATTATTAGACAAAATTGATAGTCCCTTTATAAGGCACTGGGTACGGAGGCACGTGCCAACGCGTATTGGGCCACGTCGCTATTAGTTGTTTTAGTTTGTAAAAGTTTACTAACATAGTTGTTAAGTCATTGTTACTAATGCTATAAGGATTGTGTGTACATGTATGTGTAGTCCGAAATAAAGTATATAATATAGTAATATAATGGTATAGTGCTTGTGGCACAATTATTACGTTTATGGGGCATGCGGTGCTAACGATTCGTTGTTCAACTAATACTTTGTTCTTTAAAGCCCTCCGACACTGCTATACATCTGGGCCACAAGTCTACTATTACAATAGTGTCAGAATGGTCGATCATTGATTTCATAATTGTTGATTTTGACAAGTTTGGTAATCTACTATTATAATGGCGTCATTATGACTTTCCAATGGTCGGCAACTGACACTACATGAAAGAAATTGCATATATTGGTAATCTGGTACATAATGACAAATGAATGACATTTCTACTAATGGGTTTTATAATAATGGCAATACGACAATGCCATTATAATAACACAATTATATTACGAGAACATTGACCGACCAATGATCGACCATTATGAATTTACCAGATTCCGAAATTTTTGCAAAATGACAATGGCATGACAATGGGATCGTGTTGGAATGACTGAATTTATAAAAATAGCAGACTTGGTCCCCTGGTGTAACAAAACACAGGCTCTCGATATTTTCGTGCTTCGTGCTTCCGTGTCTACTTTCTTAAGTTTTGATCAGTGTTTATTTTGTTATTGATTTGATTGCGTCTTAATGCCGTGAAGAATTAATTAAATCAATGCAAAGTGGTGTGGACTGGACATATACGTGTGTACATAATCTGCCTATAATGTTCCCACTGCTGGGACACAGACCTCCTCTTTCTGTGAGAGGGAGTGGGCCGTAATCCACCACGCCGGCCCAGTGCGGATTGGTAGATGTCACATGTCTTCGAATTTTTAGTTCTAGGACATGCCGGTTTCCTCACGATGTTTTTCCTTCACCGTTTTGAGAGCAGTGGTGATGAAATAATTTGCACAAAGTAAAGCGCAAAAAAAAAAACTCGTAAGTTGAGGCCGTTAACCACTGGGCCACCACTGCTCTACATAGGTACGTGTGTAAACATACGAACTGAACGAGCAAGCAGGCCTAGTAATATATTTCCATAACTTATTTACTACTTTAAGCTGTTATCAGAAGACAATACTTGTTGTGATGTTCTAACTAACTGATTCCTTGAACTATTGAACTAACATTGGGCTGGAGTCCCAGAAACTGCAACAGTTTTTTGCTAAGCGTCCATTGCGACGCGCGGCACATCTGCGTTGCCAATCGAACTTTGTTTCTTTTGTCATGTTGTGATTGCGTTGTGCTGTTGTTCGTGAGTGAGTGAGTCGTTTAAGCGTTCTGAAAACCTTTTGTCATTTTAAGTCATTAGATTATTTTTCCCTACTAGTTTAATCGGTTATAAGTGCTAAACAAATAGCGTAGGTACCTAAATTTAATCAATAATAAGCGTGTGTCAAATATAATAATATTATGAGCAGTGCAGTGTTAAGTTGCCAAAAATCCTTTGTTTTTGTGAATATTAATTCTATTTTTACAAATTGTCATAGTCTAGCTTCAAGTGGTCAAGACCCGACCCACAGAAAAAAAAGGTCGTGATGATGGAGCAAAAACGAGGGGCATTTCCTGTTAGATTTTTTGCTGTGGGTTCGGGATTTACAAGTGGTATTGAATTGCATTGAATTCTATTACGTGCGACTTACTACTACACCAAAACAAACATAACCAGAAACCTTGGATAAAGACATTGGCAACTTCAACGTGTAACACAGCATAGCAGGGACATAATTATAAAAGCGTCGAGGAAACAGTTTAACCCCGCCAAAAGATTCACCACTCAAGACTCTGGAATCAGCAACGTGTAATACAGCATAGCAGTGACACAGTCAAGAACAGAGAGGACCTGAGCCAACCTGGTGGCGAAGCTATTAAAAGATAGATAAATATCACCCGTTTACCCCTGGGTTCGATTCCCAGGTCGGGCAAAGTGTTATTGGGCTTTTCCACCAGGAATTTCTCAGTAACAGCCCGGAGTCTGGATTTGTGCCCGGTTGATGGCAATAGACTCGCCCCCTATTACATGGGACTTAAACATAACTGGCGAAACGTAGGTGTACAATAGGTACACCTCTGCCTAACCCGTCGGGGATTACAGGCGTGATGTTATGTATGTATGTATCACCCGTCTCTCCACTATTCCAATGCTTGCTCAAGGTTGCATAACAATCCCTCCATATCCCAAGGGCACGTCTTCCCTACCATTATCGCGCCCCCCGGTCTACTGTTTGATATACAATGGTCTCTGTAGTCCCATGAAACATGAGGCTTCAGGGTCTAGGGTGAATCTTTGGGTTCATTCGAGCAATCCAGTCTGGTTTAACCATGCTGCAGGTGCATTTCATTCATTCATTATGGGGCATGCGGTGCTAACCTATTAGACATGTTTATTTGCTTAAATTTAAGTAAAATATTACTATCAAAATTCTAACGGTGTAAACAATTGTTGATTGGCCATTAAAGAAAAATAAAATAAATAAATAAAATTGTATCCGTAATTATAAGGCAAAACATGGCTGTTTCCCGGAAAATAGTTTTCTGTTGAGGGTTTCACAAAAGCCGAATAGATACACTTTTTTTGTTTTATTTTGCAGAATATGTTGTGCGCCCTTTGATTTGTGCTAAATATATATTTTTTTCTTTAGTCTAATAGCTTTCTTCTACAAGCTAATAACAATTTGCCATAATTGGATTTTACAGATTATTATAGCAACCTAAAAGAGCTTAGCAGAAGTGAACATGTGCCTATGACATTTACTTAGCAGAATACATATTTTGAGCGCACCTCGCGTAGCGGTACCTACGTAGCCGTGACATCATCGATCGTGCCAGATATACTTGCTACGACGTAGCAAAAGTGCAATCTTTTAACTGGTACAATCAGGAAAATTCATTGTTAAGCAAATCGACACCCTACGTGTTTTTAGAAGTACTTTGTAAAACGTGACAACCCCACCAAAGAACACTGTCCTTCAAGATACAGGATTTTCCTAGTTTGAAGGGCCTTACTTTTTAAGGGGTCTTACTCATTCGTAATAGCCATACCTACCTCTTATTCATACAAAACTGATGTTACCTAAGCTAAGTTTTTGGTAAATAAATTATTAAGTACTAACTTACGTCAGTTTGCCCTGTTATATCCATTTCACACAACTGTGAAAGAATTACAGTTGTGATTTGAATATACGGACAAATTAAGTAGGTAGTCAGTTTCCTAAACAATTAATATCCCTGACTGTAGGTACCTAACACTAACTTAGCTTTTAAGCTTTTTTGACAATCAGCACCCAATTGCGTTACATACTATCAATCTCAATCAGAATTACATAACATAACAGCACGCCTGTAATCCCCGAAGGGTTAGGCAGAGGCGCACTTATAGTACACCCACATTTCGCCAGTTATGTTTAAGTCCCATGTAATAAGGGGCGAGCCCATTGCCATCATTCGGGCACAAATCCAGACACCGGGCTGCTACTAAGAAATTCCTGGTGGAAAAACCCAATAAACACTTTGCCCGACCTGGGAATCGAACTCCGGACCTCGTGCTCGTCAGTAGCGCTTGCGGCCACTAAACCAACGAGGCAGTCAATCAGAATTATTTTGTAGTATATTGCTAATTATTATTATTATTCATTTATTAATTCAAGTTACAATTACTCATACAATATTCAATAGATTGCACATACGACAAACAACACATTAACATTACAATACGAAACAAAAACCTTACTTTTAAACTTTTAATGGCCGACGAATGTATGTGACGTGGAAGTCCTTACAGCTTCGTATATAAAGTTCCGAGATGTTAAAAAATAACAGTTCGACTAACGAGTATCTATGGACAGTCGAGCCCTCCCTAGAGTATATATGTTCTGTGGTCGAGCCTGTCCGCTGTCATCATCAGCACCTTGTTGGGGCTGCCGCGTACCCCGCGCACCAGAGACGCGCTCCGCTTATACAACGTTCATTGCTTCATATGTTTGAAAAATTTGTCTGCTCAACAACGTAAATAACGCAATGAATGTCGTAGAACTGTCAAAATGATACCCATTCTACTGATAGTGTGTTACGCAATTGGCTCACGATTTAGTGCTGATCAAGTTGGCCTAAACCTACAGCTTCAAGTACGGAAGACGTCGCTGATTTTTTATTGGTATTTGTCCGGTTTAACGGTTTCCCACCGGTTTTTAACGTATTTTAGCTTAGTGCTGTCATTCACAACAAGTTCTTTTCGTTACACACATTTTTTTTTGTACTCTCATAGATATTATAGGCATACAAGAATAAAAGTCCGCGTACCACTGGTCAGTTTCCCTCAGTCGTCAGTTTATTTAATTTGCCAGTTTCGTTGATTAGTCAGTTTCGCTGATTGGTCAGTTTTGGGGCTTAGACAGTTGCGTCAACTCGACAGTTTCCAGTGTTCGCCAGTTTCGTTGATTCGTCAGTTTTATTCAATTCGTCAGTCAAAGTACAGTCGGTAGAAAACTCATACACTCTAATTTAATTATGTACGTATTACGTAACATAACATCACGGCTGTTTCCTCAAAGGGCTAGGCAGAGATATTTTTTTTTTTGTTTTAGAAAACAAATATATTTAAAAAATATATTGTGATTGTAAAAATACAACTTTAAGTTTGATTTAAATTGGGTTCCTTACATTTTCCACTTTTGTTTACTTAAACGTAAACATATATTTTACGTTGAGTGTACTTAACTGACGAATCGACGAAAACTGGCAAATACTGGAAAATGGCGAGTTAAAGCAACTGACTAATCGGTAAAACTGACCAATCAGTGAAACTGACTAATCAACGAAAATGGCGAATTAAATAAACTGACTACTGAGGGAAACTGACCAGTGATACGCGGACTCAAAAATACGTACAAAGGTAATGCTTATTTCTAAAGAAATCTCTTCCAGCATACCTGTGATAGGAAAGTACATAAAGAGATATAGATACCGTGTGTAAGAGTAGAAGAGAAAATAGAATACATAAATCAAAAACATTTCACTTAAGGACGCTATCACATTTTGAACTCGCTCGAGTTTAGGTATCTGAATCGCAACACAACAACATTACGCGCACGCACACATTGAAACCCCTGACCGCTCGATTTTATACGTAACTTAACTAATCTTGGTACTTGAAGGTATATATTTTTTTAATTTTACTGGTATTGATTGAGTAAAGTTAGTTGTAAGTTTGCAATCGAATTTTAGTAACTGTGGCTAAGTACTATCTGCGTGATAATTATGTTTTTAGTATTTTTAAAATTCATCAGCCATTACGCAGCGTAGGTAGGTACCCAAAAATTTCAAGCGCTGGCCATATGGATTAAATACCATATTTTTACATAACTAACAACGTAAGCATTTTACTATTACAAGGAACACCTACGATTATTCCCCAGGCTACCATTAGTTAGAAAAGATGTAAGTCGGTACTTGTAAATATTATTTTAGCTGGCAAATGTTGGAGCATTACATAATCAAATACTAGCCTGGGAGTATATCGTAGACTTTCGTTGTGATATTTAAAAATAATCATTGCCTTATGAAAACAGTATTTTATTTACAGAGACTGGGGCGCGATTTCAGTACTTTTGATAAAAATTAAAACCAAAGTAGGTAGTAAAAAGTATATTTTCATTTCATGTTTGAAAGAAGTTCAATGAAGGCCAGCTCTTTCTAGGGTTCCGTACCCGAAGGGTCCAAGCGGACTATTGCTGTTACTCACGTGTCCGTCAATCACACAGGTTTTACAACCAAACGGTTGATGAAGCTACAATTTTTAAATTTTTTTCAGTAAAGCATCTTGTTAACCCTTGTTTTTTCTTTATTCATGATGAGATACTTGACGCCGCAATCAAAACGAGGAGTGTGGCTACCAGCCAACAAGGATTAGCTGCTCAAAAAGGAAATCCATCTCGATTATTTTTGTGCCTTTTGGCTTATATTCTCTTATTGCGCATTCTTGCTCCTGAAAATAAAAAACCGGTCAAGAGCGAGTCGGACTCACGCACCGAGGGTTACGTACGTATAAATGATGTTGATGATTTCTGAAAAACTGTGCTATTTTAGAGACATCGTTTTATTTTTCCTGTAATCTTTACATAAACTTCTATCACATAGAATAATTTCAGATTTTTATGTATGCAAACTTCTGACATAAGGGGACGGTATTTTTTTTTACATTTTGCATCAAAACACCGATACAACGCTGCCTAAAAAAAAAGATTTTTGAGTAGGTGCAAACAGCGCTCTTTCATATGATACCCCACATGCACTAGTAGCTCCATTTCAAATTTTTAAGACCCCTTTGCAAAAAAGGTATATTTTTTTAAATTTCTTTCTTGTTTGCAAAATAGTTGGGCAAACGTGCTCTAAAACTATTCAAAATTTCAAGTTGATAGCATTAGTAGTTCTTGAGATATCCAGGTGTGACAGACAGACAGACTTAGTCTCACCATAAGGGTTCTTTTTTACCATTTTGGTACGGAACCCTAAAAAGACAACATTAGTAAGTACCTAAGGTAAATCAAATAAAACAAATTACCAACAGACGTATATCAACGTCTGTAACAAAACTCCAGAGTACGAGTAGATTTGTGATTTCCGAATGAAAATACAAAGTCTCATTACTTTTGTTTACTGCTACGTGTATGGTTTTTTTGTCCTTTATCCAAATTTCTGAATTCGTGGCATCTGTAATAACAAATGTAAATATTTTAGCAATGCACACCACAATCAAAAACCATACTTAGTGTCGAAAGTTATAACCATCTACTATTCTGGATTTATGAATTGACAACTAAGTCGATTTATCTCCAAAATGTACATCCGCCATCATGAATAAAAAGTTGGATGGTATATTTGTAAACACCACCTTCAACAATTGATAACAAACCTCCACAATTCAACAATCCACAACAAACAATGTCGAATTTTTATTTAAAAAAATACACCCGCCATCTTGGATAAAAAAAATATGACATACGTAATCACCACCCCCAAAAACCCCAAAATTGACTATGTATCGAATATCTCAAAAAAATAATATTTCCGCCATTTGATTAAAGATAATATAATTATTTACACAATGTTTATCCGTAATCTACAACCATGATTCATACAAAAATTTTGAACTATGTATTTATTTTTAAAACAAATTCCAATAATCGTACTTACTTTTATTTCGGTCCGAAAAAGTATCAATTTCGTCCACCCACAGTATACAATACAGCACACACTTCTGTGCGTAAATATTTTTTTGCGAAAAATCGATACACCGGTGCTTCCACGAGCGCGTCTGAGCGCGGAATGACGAACCGCGAGTAGAAAATGTATGGAGAAATTTGAGGGCGCTTCTTATTTTAATCATAAATAAAAAAGTTATTTATTTACTTACAAAATATTTAGTTGACCGTATAGAGGACTATATAAGCAACAGTTTGTTATTATTTTTATGTATAACTATGCAGTGGATTTAGCTATATTGGTCCCTATTCAGACCTCATTTTTTTTCATTTGTTGGTTTTATTGTGATTGTTAAAACGTATTTGTGTGAAAAATTTGTATGGGGCTATACAATTTTTATGTGCCCATTCTGGAGATGAATATATTATCTTTAATTTGAGGCAATGATATCCTTGCAGTTGTGACTCCTAATTCATTAAAATGGTACCTGAAAAGCACTGATATTTGAGGAAAAATGTGATAGCGTCCTTAATAAAATAAAACAAATAATATGAGAATATACTAACAAACTTCTAAAATAAATATCACTAGAATATTAATAAGTATAATTAAATTAAAATAATAAATACATAGTTACGCAACTAGGACGAAGTGGAAAGATAGTATTCTTTTACTCTTCTTTTATTTTAAATACTGCAACAGTTTGGCAGTCCCTAATGTCAGACGGAAGTGAATTCCACAACCGAACCGCGGGCACAGTGAAGGAGTAGGAGTAGAAGTCGGTGGAGTGGGGACGGGACCTAAGAAGGCTCCTAAGATGCGACGGGCCTTATTAAATTAAAAAATATATAAAAATTAAAAACAAATATAACACACACACACACACATGACTCATGACACACACAACATACACACGATACAACACACATACATACATGATTACATGTGTCCTAAAATCTCGGCATGCTTACCCTTCCATCATCCCAGTGGATAACGTAGTCTTCCATCTCAATAGCTCCGTGGTTCTTTTCAACTGTAATCCTGTTCAGGTTCCTGATCAATTCTGTAAGATGTTGTGCAGCTGCCTGAAACACTATTTCCTGGTTTTCTCTGTAATAAAAAAAAACATTGTCAGTCATGGGGACTGCCAAATAAGTTTTCACATCAATTAAATAATGATTATCTAAAACACAATTGAAACAATACACAAATTAAACTTTTCACGTGGTCAATTATTTAACTGTCGAACCCATAAGTTTTATTACCAAAACAAAATCGCTCAACGCGCCGAAGAAGCACAGAAGTTTTCACTTCAAAAACGTATTGCATTACAAATATTAATACATTAACCTTAGATTATACAGGGTGGCAGGGATATCGACGCAAAACCTGTGAACGCACGGGGGGCGTTGAAATTTCTCGTCGGTAATTTAAAAAAAAAACAGCTGTTTCCTACAGAAGCGCAATACCTACTCGGTCAAATGTATGGATCAGCGAATTTTTTTTTAAATAACCGACGAATAATTTTAACGCTGGGGGTCAAAAATTATGTACTAAATCCATGGTAACAGGATGCGCGTCGATGTCCCTTCCACCCTGTATATAATATAAAACATTAACAAAAAACAAAATTAGAAATATGAAAACAACAACAAATAGTAACTAGTCTACTCCGAAGCGTTAAACCGAAGTATCGGCCGAATGTTCGGGGTTTTCTTTACTACGGCTAAATATCGCTGACTACGGCGCAAAAAAAAACAAGACAGTCGAAGAGATAAGCCAAAGTCAAAACTGTGACGTGAAGTCGGGTAAGGACTCAAAGTCAAAAAAGGAAACTTTGGAAGTTATAAAACGATCGAACATTCGGCCGAAACTTCGGTTTAGCGCTTCGGAGTAGACTCCCTGTATAGTTATAAAAGGACCTTGCTGATAGGTTGTGCGCGGTGGTTGTAAATAGCCGCGTAAATATTAAGAAAGGCATGAGTTTGTTTGTATGCCATTTTATTTTATTTTTATTAATTGTGTTTATTTATGGATCATGTGGTCTGCAATAAAGATTTCTTGTTTTTTTTATTTAAATGAATGAAAAACATTTCGTGTGGTGCCGGACGTAAAGAATAGCACCATCCTATTTCTTCCCGTGGGTGTCATAAAAGGGGACTAAGGGACTTACTAGAGAATGGGCAGCAGCGTTCTCTATGCATTTTAATGCCATACTGCGATCGCCAACCCGCCTGCCAAGCGTGGCGATTATGGCAACCCCCGTCCCTCCTTTTGGGGGAGGCCTTTGTCTAGCAGTGGACGTCTTTCGGCTGAAATGATGATGATGAATTAATTTTTTTTATCAGCATAGAACATGCTACATAAAGGGTTCCGTAGTTAGGACGAATTTATACCAAAAACAAACTTAACATTGTAATTGAAAAACATGCTCTCCCATACATCGATATACGTTACGGTCAATTCTTCAACTGCAAATTTAAGTTGCTGGACTATTACTCGTTAACTAGTAAACCCTACTTAGCTGTGATTGTTTTCCTTTTAATTTCGTTATATATACTACTGTCATGAATTTTTCACATATCCAAAACCAACTATTTAGCTGGCAGGGGGGGGACACTTGACTCTAACAAAAAATAGCATTTTAAAGCTTAGTATTACGCAAACGGATCTCAGAATTGAAAAATGGCTTTCACAAACCTATAATATTTTTAAACGGCCTATCCAACGATACCCCACACCATGTATTAGATGAGTAAAAAAATATCATCCCCGTTTTACGTGCAAAAGAGGTACCCTAAAAAAAATGTTTTTCGCGTTAATGCGTTTCCGAGCTAAGGATGGACGGACAGAGAGACAGACAGACAGATGGGCATGGCGAAACTATAAGGGTTCCTTGTTTACTACGGAACCCTAAAGAGGAAATAATGAAGTTATTGAACAGTGTGAATAATAAACATACCTATTTATCAAATTGGTCAAAGTCATTGGAGCTCCGAACGTTATTTAGTTCGAACCCAACTCCTATGGAATCCCTTTCGTGGGGTGACACAGATCTACCCAAAACCATCAATTTCCTTTTGACCGCGTACACATATAATACATGTTGCACTATGAGCCCGCGTCCTAACCAAAATAATCGTTCGCGTGAATACGCGATTGTCGCGTTCATAAATGTCACTTTCTGTTCGGAAAACTGGAACGCACGTGACCACGTCTTCGGATTCGCCGAACAAAAAGTGACGCGACGACAGCTTTTGGTCCTAAATCCTATACATTATACTTACCGATACTCCTGAAGCATGTTGCCGAAAAGTGCCGAAGTGTTGACGTAGCTAAACATGGTAGCTTGTAGCTTCGGCACCAGCTCCTCGGTTAGTAACGGCTTCATCAGTAAGTGGGTAAGGCCCAACCCTGCAAGAAATTCGAAGTAAACCATTATGGTAATCCAATGCTAGACTCAACAGGTCAAATTCAAGGGTATATAATATGACCTTGGGGTTTGACTTGTTGTCATAGACGGTGGCCGATGGTACCTTCTACCTAAGGTACTAGACCTATCTCAAACTAGAATATATTGGAGGGCTACTTCCATTCCAACGACGTCAACTCTCGACAACTTCTCCAATACAGTCCCCCTTAGCCATGATGCGTTCAGTGGTCCCACTGATGTGTACGTACCTAAATTCGTTCTATTTTATTATTATCTTTTTTTTTTTATTTTATGTGAAATCTTAATAATTTGTAACAATAATGTAAATTTCATTTCTCCGTAACTATTGTATGCCCAAGGGGCGGGACATAGCTGTTTTTTTTTTAAGATATGTATTAATAAGGATACACCTATTCAAACACGAAATCTTTTAAGGGGTCATTGTACTCATCATTATGAACAAGTTTTACTATGGGACAAAACCTGAAATCGCGAAAATAAATCAGCTGTTCCCTACATTTTGATGAAAACATAAATGTAGGGAACAGGTGTTTTTTTTTTTCGCGATTTCAGGTTTTGTCCCATAATCAAATCAAATCAATAGTCATTTATTCAAACTAGGCCGAAAATCAGCACTTTTCGAACTGTTATAGACTTCAACATGTGACTTCAAAGAGGCTTTTAAAAAAAAGAAATTATTTAAAAAGATAATTATTATTTATTTGATTAATTAATACAATTAAGAAAAAGGGACCCATATGCAACCGATCACCGTAAAGGTTTAAAATAGACTAACTTTAGTACCAATGATTATTGCTGACTACGACTATTATACTGAGATGGCTGAAGGCCATGATGACTAAGCAATTTAGGGTTCAGTGTGTGCTTATAACACCTCCCCTATCAGAGTGAACTTTGGGGATGATTACCAAAGTTAACCCTAGAAAGAGGTTCTTAGGGCTGGAGCTGGAATTTCTTGAATGGTTTGCTCCAGTTCCACAGGTTCCGATTTAGATTTATCGCATTTGCGGAAACTATATTTGCGAAGGTTGCAATCGGGTTTACAAAAAACTACAATTCTATAAACTAAGTACAAAAAAATAAAACATACAATCAAACTTATAATTATTGAATAATGTGTCCCATATTTAATTATGTGGGGTGTTTCCTGAATTTTATCAACGTCTGATAGGAGGTTGTTAATTGCCTTGCTAACATGATTCATATCGTCTAAGTTAATTTGTTCTAAGTGGATAGGGGACATATTATTCGTTATACTATTTGTTTTACAACAACTACTATTCGTTAAATTGAAATCTGGCAGATTAATAGGTGAAGTTAAGTTTAGTACATTACTATATCTAGGTAACAGCGTGGTACCTCTACAATAGGCGATACAATTGGTTGGTATAGATAAGATGCCAATACCGAATATATTTATTCCCTTTATCTGATTGTGATCTTGGCAATCTAGTGAAAGTTTCGTTAATTCAGATTGAACATATATAAATTTATTATTATTGAGTGATTTAAAAATATCTAGATTACCATGAATAAGTTTAATATTACATATCGCGGGAATTTCTTTGATAGTTTTAGATAACAGTTCGCTTTCACAACTTGCTCTTGAATCAGTTTTGTAAATAATAGGAATTTCACATAAATATTCTGCTAAATGTATTAGTTTACAATTTTCCAATGATTCTAATTTACAGTAATTTGATTTATCTTTTGTTATAGCTATATACTTAGCGCTTGGTACAATTAAACCAAAGGTGTTTAGTTGAGTGGCGTCGTGAGGTGTTGGTAATGCAATATTATTAAACAAAGAATATTCTTGATTGGATATTAAAGGGACACGCAAAAGAAATATTAGTTTGTCGTTAAAATAATAACACAATAAAGTAGACACTTTTATAATAGTATGAAATGAACTGAACTTATATCTAATTGTACAGGTAAGTTTAGATTATTCGGCAGGTGCCTTACGTTATCGGCTAATTCTCGGTACATAGCGGTAGGCGACATAACGGACGGGTGCAGTATGTTTTGACTACAAAGCATTATCGCATTCGTTATATCTTCAAGTTGAAATGTTAGGGTGACCATGGCAGTTTCCAATGTATTGCGGACAAAATCTAGTTCTAAAATATGCGTAGTTTTAGAAATATTTTGAATACTGCTCGAGAGTTTGCTGATAGCGTCATTTAACTTTACTTCATTTTGTTGAATCTTGTGAAACGTATTATTATATGTCGATATAACAGATTTAGTTATTAAAATATTATTTTTTATGATAGACATAAGTTTATCTTGATTGTTTTGCATTGATTCAATAGCTCGATCATATTAAATAGCGTCGTCTGCATCTAAAGTACCAAAAACTTGTTTCAGAATCATTCCAATTCCTCCAATCCATGCTCTTTTATTTCTGTGGTCACCATTATCAATAAGGTAAGATATAGAACTAAATAGTTTTATTAAATTTCGTTGTTGAACTACTAATGGTTCCACTGCATTGTGGCATTCTGAGTGTTTAATGTAGCCAGTTTGTTTACATGTATAAATTACTATTTCTAATGCCGAATTTATATTTTCTATATGCGGTTTAATATGTAAAATATCTAACGGCATAATGACATTTAGGATGCCATTATTGATTTTTAATTTCCCTATGTAATCGAAGTATATTCCAGGACTCGCAGTTATCGCGTGGACATACTCGTTAGATGGTTGGAGCTCCGCTGAGGCACTGTAAGTACATAGGTATGCATGTGTTATGAATACTAACTAAATATTTAATGTAATAACTAATTACTACTAACCTAACTAGTCTATAAGGATTACATAAAGGTATATAGTCTATCTATACTAAAAATATCGATTTAATTATGATTCTAATTTAAAAGTTTTCTTTCACAGGTTGTTGGCGACTTCTGCTAATTTCACTTGGTCATAATGGTGACGGACGTGTCGTCTGTTTATCAGTAGTGATAGTGTTATTGCCGTGAACTTTTACGACTTTATACGGACCTATCCATATGGGTGATAAGGCCTTTCGCATTCTAAGGTGGTTCTTTAAGTAAACGTAATCGCCGATTTTATATTGTACTGGCCGACTATGGGAATCATAATATGTTTTAGACGTTATCTTAGATCTGTGGACGTATTCAAGAGCTTTATCGCGAGAATACTTTAAGCAGTTTTGTAGCATGCGGACATATTCGGGGTATGTGGCGTCCAGGCTTTCGCTACATATAGAGTTTGGGATAAACGGTTTATTGCCAAACATTAATTCATACGGGGTGTAATGCGTTACGGTATGAACAGTAGTATTATAAGTAAGCATGGCTGTGTGAACATAACGGGGCCAATTGGTTTGTTCTTTATTGACGAAAGATTTTAAGTATTCTTTCAAGGTTGAGTGGCTGCGTTCAAGGGCGCCTTGTGTTTGTGGGTGGTATGGAGTTGACCATAGCTGTTTAATTTTTAGAAATTCACACGTTTTCTTGAATAGGTCTACTGTAAAGTTAGTGCCTTGGTCTGTTAAAATCATTTTTGGAAGCCCAAATATTGATATGAAATGTAATAAACATTCGCATGTTTCTTCGGCTGTCGTGCTGCGCACGGGGTACGTGGTCGAGAATTTAGTGAAATCATCTTGTAGTGTTAATATGAATTTAAGGTTTGCCGGACCGGATTCTGGAAGAGGTCCTACTATATCAAGTGATATGCGCTCAGACGGTTTGGTTGACGAACTTGTAATTCGCATTGGTGCGCGATTTATTTTGCGTAAAGCTTTGTTTTCTTGGCACGATTTACAACATTTAACATACGACTCTATGTCATTGCGCATACCTTTCCAATAATATAACTGTTTCAATCTATCATACATACGACTGACACCAAGGTGACCAGCTATGGGTAAGTCATGATTGTCGTAGAGAATTTTCTTAACTTCAGACGGTGATGGGTAAGTAACGTTATTATGATAGATATCTATTTGTATGCCAGTATTATGAAATAGGTAGTTTATAATATTATAGATTTTAATATAACTGTGTTTTTCAAAAGGGTCACGGAAGTCGGATATACTAATTTCTTTAATTTGATCAGTTATTACAAGTTCGTTACGAATATATTTGAGAGTTTTAAATATTTCGTCATATGATGTCTGGTCGAAGTGATGTATCTTTACGTACAGGAAGTAGTAATCTTTATTTCCTAATTGGACTTTATAGAAGTTATGTAGTTGTTTTTCTTGGTTGCGGATTTGGTCTTGAGTTTCTAAACTATTTAATATTTCTTCAATATACGGATTTGATTCATCCAAATCGATCGATGTGGGCACTAAGATAACCTTAGAAGCGGCTTTCAGTAAACTGTCATTATGTTCGATAATGTGTGTATTGAATGATTTATTTTTATCCGCTATTTGTTTCAGGAAGTTGGAATAGTCGACTGTGGATAAGTCAGGGACGGAACTGAGGTGCGCGTCTTGAATTATAGTGTTTTCTGATGGGACTCTTGTAGAGATAGGATTTGGAGATTCTGTATCAATAAGTTCTGGGGTAGGAATTTCAAAGAGGCGGTCGGGATTAAATTCATCCGACTGAAGGGAAGTAGGTGATGTAATGAAGTCGAAGAAATCACTGTCTGAATTACTGTCAAAATTTTCAGGTGTAATATTAGCTTCGGAATTTAGAAGATTAGGTGTTGTTATTTCGTCGGCAGTAGGTCGAACGGGATTAACAGGGAATCTAGATAAAGCGTCTGTGTTGGCATTTATTTTACCCTTTTTATACTGAATATCATATTCAAATTCTTCAAGTTTCAACCTCCATCGAATAAGTCTAGATCCGGGATCTTTGCAATTAAATAACCATTGGAGCGGCTTGTGATCTGTTACAATGGTAAATCGGCGACCATATAAATAAGGTCGGAAGGTTTTAGTTCCAAATACTATCGCTAAACATTCCTTTTCCGTAACACTGTAATTACTTTCGGCTTTATTTAAGGTGCGGGACGCATAAGCAATTGGAAGATCACGTCCGATGGGACCTTGAGACAGGATAGCTGATATAGCGTAATTAGATGCATCGCAGGTTAACAAGAAGGTTTGATTAAAGTCAGGATATGCTAATATAGGTGCTTCGACTAGTTTATTTTTTAGGGTTTCGAAACTAAGTTGTTGTTCATTTGTCCAATCAAACGGGGCATCCTTTTTCAGGAGCAAGGTAAGGGATTTGGCTAGTTTCGAAAAGTTAGGGATAAAACGCCTGTAGTATGACACGAGGCCCAAGAAAGATTTAATATCTCTTGCAGATTTTGGAATGGGATATTGTGTTACAGCTTTCACTTTATCTGGATTTGGTTTTACACCGTTTTGGGTGATAATGTGACCTAGGTAAGTAACTTCTTTTCGGAGAAATTCGCATTTTTCTGGTTGAAGTTTTAAATTGAATTCTCTAAATCTGTCGAAAATAGCCTTGAGATTTAGGATTGCTGAATTTAAATCGAATGCATACTGGACTATGTCGTCTAAATAAACAAAACAACGAGAGCCTTGTAGCCCAGCAAGGCAAGTATTCATGAGTCTCTGAAACGTACTTGGAGCATTTTTTAAGCCAAACGGCATTCTATTGAATTGAAAGTGGCCTTGAGGTACAGAAAAGGCTGTTTTAGGTGCGTCTTCTGGTGAAATCATTAATTGGTGGAAACCTGATGAAAGGTCAAGGGTAGTGAAATATTGGCTTTTACCCAATTGGTCAAGAATTTCGGTAATTTGAGGGATAGGATAAATTTCACCTATTGTGACATCGTTTAACTTTCTATAGTCAATTACGATGCGCCAATTCTTTTGGCCAGAAGCGTCTGTTTTTTTAGGAACAATCCATATAGGAGAAGACCATGGGGAATTTGAGGGTTTGATGATGTCTTGGTCCAACATTTTACCAATTTGGGTGTCCACTTCCTCTTTGTGGCACTCTGGAAAACGGTAAGATTTTGTATGTATCGGAGTGTTACTGGTTGTTTTGATTTCATGTTGAATGGTTGGCGTAAAAGACAGGGCCTCTTCAGGTAGGTGGAATATATCAGAATAATCTGAACATAAATTAAAGAGCGCTTGAGCTTCTTCGTCATTCAGGTGGGAGGTTCTCAGGGAATTTAGAACTCTCCTAGTACGTTCAACTACGTTTTCACTAAAAGGAGTCGATTGAATAGGATAAGCTCTGGTTTAAGGTTAAGGTTGCGTTTAATCTTAACAGGTTTATTACAGGTATTAACAACGGATATATTGACTCTATTATTGTCTTTAACTTTTGTTATACAATTAGCAACTAGAAGAGTACTAGAAAGATGTTGATCTAGGATCACGCCTTCTTTTAATTCTGGATTTGTGACGGTACATTCTATTACAGTCTCTGTGCGTGGTGGTATGATGTAGCAAGAGTCAAAGAAATGGATTTTAATTTCATTGCGATTTATTTTAATAACATCACGACTGTAGTCAATGTTGCAACTGTTAGTCGTCAGGAAATCGTTACCTATAATGCCATCATAAGGTAGGTTAATTTCTTTGATCATATGAAATTTATGGCTAATTGACTTAGAATCAGAAACTTTTAGTTTTAAATTAAAATAACCCATAGTTTCAGTGGTTTCAACCCCAGGATCGATGCCTTTAATGCTTATAGGTTTATGAATGATTTTTGGCTTGTTTAGGACACTTGATTCTTTTAACAAGCAGATTGCAGACCCTGAGTCTACAAGGAGTGTTAGTGGGATATCAGAGACTTGTGACTCTATCAACACATGAGGTAGTAGTTTTTTAGAGGTATCAATGCTAACCTCATAAATTTTATTAGGAAAATTGAGGTTTTCGTTTTGGGACTGGTTACCCTGCTGTATAACCTCGGAAGAGTTGAGGTTGCCGTTTTGGGACTGGTTACCCTGATGTATAACCTTAAGAGGATTGAGGTTGCCGTTTTGGGACTGGTTAGCCTGATGTATAACCTTAAGAGGATTGAGGTTGCCGTTTTGGGGCTGGTTACCCTGATGTATAACCTCGGAAGAGTTAAGGTTGCCGTTTTGGGGCTGGTTACCCTGATGTATAACCTTAAGAGGATTGAGGTTGCCGTTTTGGGACTGGTTAGCCTGATGTATAACCTTAAGAGGATTGAGGTTGCCGTTTTGGGGCTGGTTACCCTGATGTATAATCTCGGAAGAGTTAAGGTTGCCGTTTTGGGGCTGGTTACCCTGATGTATAACCTTAAGAGGATTGAGGTTGCCGTTTTGGGGCTGGTTACCCTGATGTATAACCTCGGAAGTTTGAAAGGTTGAACTCATGTGGTTCGAATGTGTGCCGACTTTGACTTGACGTCCCGTTCGGCACGGTTGCAGGACGTTTATTCGTTTAAATCTTCCACTTCGACATTTTCACCTTCGTCATCGTGGGTAGATTCATCAAAGTCGTCGCAATCATCGATGAAATTGACTTGAGGAGATTTAGTATTGGGTTGGGACCCAGAGGATTTACTTTGATCCTGTTGAGGTTGAGAACTCGGGTAACGTTTCTGTCGCTTTTGGCAGTTATTTATATCATGACCAATCTCTTTGCAATATTTGCATGTAAGGTTTGGGTCATGTTTATGATTGCTGCCCGACGTACTCGGTTGCGACGATGATTTCTGCGAGTTTTTATTATTCTGAGCGAAGGTTTTAGGTTTAGACCTATTTTGGCTAGCCTGTTTTTCATGTTGTGAGCTATGATTTCGCCTATAAAGAGTTTCTAAAATCCTTTCTTCGGAAATGGCTAAGTTAACAGCCTCATTAAAAGTTTTAGGTGCCCTGCACCTTACCATGTTTGATACGCGAGGGTTTAAGCCCATAAGGAAGTGATGCAGTGTTAGGTCCTCCATGGCTGCTGTGCGACCTGGTATTTCCTTGGCTTTATAATTAGAGAGTGATATCTCTGTTAATAATTCAGAAAGGTAAGTCTCCATGCGAAGGGCGAATTGTCCTACATTTTCAGACGAAGTTTGTTTGCTTTCCTGGAGGTCATTAAGTAAATGTGTATAGTGTTTTCTTTCTGAAAATTGAGTTTTAAGGAACTCTTTTAACTGTTCCCAAGATGTGAACTCTTTAATTGAACACACAATTTCGGCTTTGTCTGTAAGTTGACATAATATGTATTTAAATATAATTGGCTTTTGTGCCTCGGATGCTAGCTCGTAAGTATTATTGCAATTATTAATAAACGAATTTAGTTTCTCGCGACTGCCGTCATATGATTTTACGAATTTTAATAAAGTATTAAGCTCCATTTCTACTGTTTGCCTAGTAATTCTTGGTGATAAGATTGGAGATTTTAGGTCTGAAAGCTCAGATGGGATTTCAATTTGCAATTTACTATCTTCGTTTTTTGGTACTTTAGGAGGCATAACATGCAAATTCTAGACGTCAAGAAACAAAATATTAATTTTAAACTAGCAGAAATAAGGTTACGGTTAGCAATTGTTCGTTGACTTACAGGAATACGTAGGCGGCGATAAGAGCTAGAGCTGAGAACGGCTGCATAGCGACACTCACACGCAGATAACACAACCGACACTCTTAGATTCACGGAACACTTGTTAGACTAAAGACAAAACACTCGCGGGTCGTAGAACGACACTTATGACGTTTCAGGATCTGCAAGATCCTTGGAGGACTCGCAGGATGCTCGGATGATTCGTAGGATGCTCGCAGAACTCACAGGATGCTCGGACGACTCGCAGGGCGCCAGAAGTATGTGGTAGTCGGTTGAAGGGCGCGACTGGCGCTCACAGGATACTCGCAGGACGATTAAAGGATGTCCACAGGACACCCATAGGATACATGTAGGCTGCACTTATGATTATGCACTCAGGATAAACACGACTCGTAGAATCGTAACGTGCTACTTATGAACACTTCACTGGTTTTATTACCATTAAATTGTTTTATAGGACTGCAGGATACGGAGAGTCTATTTATTGATTTAACGCAAATGTAGTTTACGCGAATCAGCACTGGGGATTTCCGCATCCCACCGCTGCCACCAAATGTTATAGGGTCCCGTCAAAGAGGCTTTTTAAAAAAAGAAATTATTTAAAAAGATAATTATTATTTATTTGATTAATTAATACAATTAAGAAAAAGGGACCCATATGCAACCGATCACCGTAAAGGTTTAAAATAGACTAACTTTAGTACCAATGATTATTGCTGACTACGACTATTATACTGAGATGGCTGAAGGCCATGATGACTAAGCAATTTAGGGTTCAGTATGTGCTTATAACAGAGAACGTCAAAAATTACATAAGACAGTCCCCCAAAAACGCCCACCCTTCACCACTTCCTAGTACTTCAGCTGGGAAGAAGAAGTGGCGCAACAAACTCCCCAGCAGCACAGCTGTCTGTTCAGATATAAAAAAGTTATAGTAAAAGTCATAGTAAAAGTTGTTTATAATGATGAGTACAATGACCCCTTAAGAGATTTCGTGTATGAAGAGATACACCTTATATACCTACCTATGATCTACAATAACGATATTGATTGATTGAAGGTACAGCTGTGCCTATCTCTATTAATCAACATTTTCTAAGGAGCTATAGAAATTATTAAGGTACAGAAGTCTTACCATGCTCGCCCTCTCTATACAGATTATATTTTGCAATGACTGGAGGAGAATCTTCGCCAGGTCTGTAAATCTACAAGACAAATTGCATTAGATACCATTCGCTACTACAATTATTACTTAGTTTATTGGAGAAAAAAGACCGAAACTCTAATTGAGTAATACACTAATAACCCCAATTGAATGATTTTGAAGTTTGAATTTTGATCCATTGCTTCATATGTTCGAAAAATTTGTCTTCTCAACAACGTAAATAACGCAATGAATGTTGTTGAACTGTGAAAATGAAACCCATTGCTTCTGATAGTGTGTTACGCAATTACCCCGCTGCCGCATGCCGCTGCGCTCGTGCTGGTTAGATTCCAAAGCATGTATGTTTTTTTAAACTCTCAAATGCGTCTCTGGTCTCTATAAAATTGACATTTTTGTTCATTAGAAATAAATCTGCAGCCGTGTAACCTAACCCAATGTATGTTTTTTTAATAATAAAATATCGCTCCTGTAAATTTTAATTTATGTTTCTTACGATGTTCTTCCTTATCAGGCTCGATATATTCAAATATTCTTAACTTTCACACGATAACATTATTAACATTTTAAAACCTATTCTTTAAAAATACAGACATGTATCGTGTGCTTATTATGCAATTTTATTGTAACTTTATTTTTAAAACTGTGCTTAGTTAATTGAAACAGTTGAAAGTAAATAATAAAAAAAACTATTAAAAAAAATTGATGATTAACTGGAAATAAGAATAATAATAATTATTAATTGATAATACCTCAACAGTATACTGGCAGTTCAAAAATTTGAAGTGGTCGTATCCCAGGTTAACTGAGTCTCCGTTTAACGTCGTCATTATAAAACCTGATAATTTGCAACCTTCTATCGTTATCCTGAAAAAACACAGAATGATTATAAAGAACAAGAACGGAGGGAAGTAGAGAACAAGAAGGGGCGAGCCTATTGCCATCAACCGTGCACAAATTCAGACTGGCTGCTACAGAGATATTCCTAATGAAAACCCGCCCCGGGAATCGAACACTCGTCCCCACGTTCTGTAATCGGGTATGCAATCCCTTTGGCTTATCTCCAATTTATTTATAGATGTTGTCTGGACTTTAAAAGAGACCTTTGAGTTTGTTTCGTCGTTTCTTCTCAGGTTAGCCCAATAAAGGCTCGTATAGACCGGCGCGACGCGACATAGGTAAAACAATTTTCATAGAAATTGTATATCTAGTTAGGGTTCCGTACCAAAATGGTAAAAAGGAACCCTTATGGTGAGACTAAGTCTGTCTGTCTGTCTGTTTGTCACAGCTGGATATCTCAAGAACTACTAATGCTATCAACTTGAAATTTGGAATAGTTTAGGATGACGTTTACCCAACTATTTTACAAACAAGAAATAAATTTTAAAAAATATACCCTTTTTGCAACAGGGCCCGAAAGAGAGTGTTAAAAATTCGAATGGAGTCTACTAGGGCATGTGGGGTATCATATAATATGAAAGAGAGCTGTTGGCATATTCTCAAACATTTTATTTTTAGGCTTCATAGCTTTCGACTTTTGAAGAAAAAATTAAAAAAAACAGCGTTCCTCCCCCTTATCTCCGAAGTTTGCATAGAGAAAAATCTGAAATTATTCTATGTGATAGAAGTTTATGTAAAGATTACAGGAAAAATAAAACGATTTCTCTAAATAGCACAGTTTTCCAGAAATCATCAACAACATATATACGTACGGAACCCTCGGTGCGCGAGTCCGACTCGCTCTTGACCGGTTTTTTTTATTGTTTATTTAATTATTTTGTAAAAGAGTTTGTACAAACCTACTTACATAAATAAATTATTTATCACATAGGGTGAAATGATCTCGTTCACTTACGCAACTTTCCCAACATCATGAACTTGTTCAAACAGAAATGGTGATGACTGGAATTGATCCTGGTCCTTCGTCTCGTAGATAATATCAGACTTGTTCCGAACCAGCGTGTAGTCAGCATGTATGATCATTTTACTAAAGGATGTTTGGATCTTCAGCACGTTGGAAGCCAGGGAGAACTGCACCTCGGGCAGCCAACAACGAGGAATATCATCTAGGTCTAAGTCACTTAATAATCTGGAAGTAAAGAGTTTTTTTTTTCTTAATTTAAAAGCGATATTTTAAAGACAATCACAGAAATGAAAAGCCCGTGACTTTGGTGGCCTTAGCTTGTGGTTTAGACGGCCCGATGCAAGTACGCAATGTATGAAGCAATTCAGCATTTCAACTGCAACTGCGACGGCCTCTTATCTCTGGCGGTGGCACATACACTGGGGGGGGCTACACTGTCCTCCCATAGCTATTAACACTGTAATTTTAAAACATTAAAGTAAAACCTAATTATTTTATTAAAGAGGAACCGTGCACCTGGCTCCTGACATTTCATAAGTGCTCACGTAGGTTTATGTGAAATAAAATATTAAAATTTTTGTTTTTGACATAAATAACCTCAATAATATTATAGTTCATCACTTCGTATTATATAAAACAAAATCCCGCGCCGCGCCTGTCTGTCTGAACGCGATAAACTCAAAAACTGCCGAACGGAAGTGATTCATGACGAAGGTTTAGGTGTATAATTCATTATGGTTTTGTGCAAATTGACTGAAATATGACGTTGATTGTTGAAGATGTCGTAAAAAAATCATGCCGACTGGGGGAGCTTAAAATAAACTAAAGGCTAGGGCTTTACTAAGTTAAAAAAAAACCATGTCTAGGTATGTACTGTCTGTTTCAAAAAGTATCTAATGAAAATGTATAAAAATAGATCAGAAAATGCACAGTCGCCAGCACATCAAGTTACCACAAACTATCAAACTTTCTCATTCGATTTTGAACTTAACCACGAACATTTTAAGGTTTAAAATCATTTGGAGAAATTTGACAATTTGGTATAACCTGATGTGCTGGCGTCTGTACATGTGGATACCAATCTGTAGTGCTAACTGCTACGTACAAGTTGTGTGCTTTTATTTGATTATTTAAATACTTAAACCCGAAAACCCCTTAATAAAGATTTTATTTTTTATTTATAAATTGGAGGTTATTTTTAGAACCTTAATTTTCGTCGATAATTTTTCAATTACAATTTAATAATGTTATTCAAACAACAGTTAGTAGTAGTTTAGTGGACCGCATCCTTAATAAGCAGAATGAGGGCTAGCAACAGTATTTTGAAAACTCTAGCTGAACAACACGATGCACCAATATTCAGTCACTCTGTCCGGTAGTTTGTGCGGCAGGGATGAATATTAACTATGTGTACCTACCTAATTGATAAATAGTAACCCTTAGTTGATAAGTTCCTTGCACTAACCAGTGGTCAATGATGTCAAATTAAGTAAATAAAATAATAATACCTAATAGTTGTTTTTCAAAACGTGGTGAGTTATAAAGCAAAAACCTTCTACATACATGAAAGTATCAGTAAATGAAACTGTTACTAATTCCCTTTAGTGAGTGATTGCGTAAGAATTTAAACTGAACAGGGTTTGTTTACTCTTTTGTCAGATACTCTTGGAACAGACCATACTAACAGTCGGACTTGATTATCATTGTGGAAGTATCCAGTAGCTAATTTTTCTTTAAATTTCTTGATATAGACGTTCATTCCGGGTAAGCCAACGGTTTCTGTCAGAGCCTGGAAAAGAAGTGAATTATCATTTATTTTTATATAATGTACAAGTACATCCAAGTGTCAAATTTTTTTTCTTCACGTCTCAACCTTTCTGTTGATTCGGTTTATCATTCGAAATCTGAGTGCAAAAGTGCATTTTATCCCCTAACGTGAAAAGGTTTTTTTTTTATTCGAACCGTTTTATTCAATAATTTTCTAAGCCGTCCACTGAAAATCCATTGAATAATACTCATTTCAAGTCACTGACAACAAAATGAATGAATGAAAATGAGGATGGCGCACAGGCGCCAACCTCATTTTTAGAATAATCGCACTGGCCAGCACGACGACTGCACGAAAAAAAGTTTTTAAAATTTTCTTCTCTTTATTCAATTCACTTTCCATCATCTTGGTATGTTTTTTGATAAAATCGTAAGAAATCATAAAATATGAGCGAGTCCAGCTGCGACGAAAATATAAATTTACAGAGTTAGTGCAAGCGGTACTTAATGCCGAATTGAGTTTGCTTATAATTTAATGTTTAATAATAATTTACTTAATAATACTTTACTTTAATAATACTTTACTTTTAATAATAATTTTAATAATTTGCTGTTTTTCTTGCACCTAGCATTTTCCTCGCTGTAGTGAGGTGAAAAGTTGTGTGTGTCGCTCGGCAGCAAAGTTATTCTACGTCTCGTACCTTTGAATCAATATAAGTATTCGCGCCAAAAAACAACTTTACAGCCTTGCATAGCAAATAAGCATTTTTTTTGTTTTTTTTTTTATGGATTATGTTATCTGCAATAAATATTTTTATTTATTGATTTATATACTTACTGTCAACATCGCATGTTCCATAGGTTTCCTATGATTCTCCCATTCCTTCCTGAATCTTCGGACGGACTCTGTAAAATATTTTTTTCAGGTGATGAAAAAAAAAACTTAAAATTTGGCTACAAATTGCAAAAATATTTATACCACTATTAAAATAATCTTTAATTATCCTATCAATTGGTTCAACTTCAGCGCTAGCTTCACATAAAAAAAAGCTTGCAAATAAAATAAAAAAACAATACATCTCCAACGTTTACTCATATGTAAATTGTTTTGAATTTCACAAACGTTTGACATAAAAATTATCATTGAAAATTTAATAATAAAGTTACGAAACATTTTAATTGGAATGGCTGATTTATGACTGAAAGAAAGTCGTTTGTAGATAAGAAAACTAAATGATATGATCAACGAAGGGAGAAATCATAAAACTCAGAAGCTATTAGTAGAAGATAATAATATGAAAGACGTACGTCTATTATTTTGTTTCGTTTTTCTCTGTAGTCTAGTATTAGGCTCAAGTGAATACGAGTTTGAGTATGAATCTATGGACGAAGGTAAGAATCCTGAACACTACATTTCCATTTCTCCATCTCGTAATGTAGACTACGAATCCTATAGGTCTTTGAGGCATCTAATTTGCACATAAGTTTTTATTTTTTGGATCAAATAACGACGTAGGATATCACTTGTAAAAATTCACTGTGTCTCATTAGTTGTAATATTTAATGAGATTACAGGCGTCATTAATTATACCTAACCAAGAAATAATACTCCTTGGGCAAATAATATAATTATCATGGTCACACCGTCGCTGTCATAGATTAGGATGCATATCCGGTACGGCTCTAATAATCATTTCATATCCCAAGGGCACGTCTTCCCTACCATTATCGCGCCCCCCGGTCTACTCTTTGATATTCATTGGTCTCTGTAGTCCCATGAAACATGAGGCTCCAGGGGCTAGTGTGAATCTTTGGGTTCATTCGAGTAATCGAGTCTGGATTAACCACGCTGGAGTACGCATTTCATTCATTAATTCATTCACGCCTTCGCTGTCATAGACAGTGCTCGTTGTCTTTCTCCTAAGACTACCTTCGCTCATTATTTTAATGATTATATAGACTATCGTTTCTACTATTGCCTTATCTTGTTCACAGAGAATATGATCGACGGCACCGGTGACAATGGACATACTGATTTTGATTCCGAAGTTCCAACATCCAACTGCTGGATGAGTCTCAACGCGGCAGAGCACTTCAAGATTTTGGACGATATTGACGGTAACGTTCAATGATTCTATGACTGGGGTAGAGGAATATTACCATAACTATAAACTATAGCATATGTATAATAATATTATATCTATGAAAATGTAATAAAGACTTTGGATTAATTTATGAGCTTAGTTATAAATTATAATATATATTTCAATACTCAAATCTTTATTGCATTCCACAATGTATATGCTTAGGTGGTAAACATTAGGTTAGAGAACAATTCCCACAACAACACAACAAACAACACAACAACATACAACACAACAACAACAAACAAACAACACAACAACTTACACAACACAAACAATTTCTTATAGGATAAGATAATAGGCTCTGAATTACGAGTTGTAGTTCATGATTTCGAACCCAGGCAAGTGCTTTACTTTGCGTGGTGGCCAAGTCCTGAGCTCGCAAGTTCTCATTGCCTTTTTACTAAGTCGAGATGTGTCAGGACTTAGGGCACCCCAACTCAGACAGGTTAGGTTCGAAGGGGATGGCGGGGTCTTGGTTTGCTCGCTTCGTTCGCTCACTAGACTCCGCCATCCCCTTCGAACCTAACCCTTCTGAGCCGGGTTGACTTGGGGCATCCAAGTCTCAAGCTAGCTAGGCTCGTTCTTGCATACTAAGTTCTCATTGCATTTTTATTGACATCAAAATTCACAAAATGGCTACCAATGCGTGTGCGTTTCGTTTGATTTTTATGGTCTTGAATTTAAAAAAGGGGTGAAAATTACAAAACTTGTTTTTGAGGCACAACAAAAAATAAATTATAATAAATACAAAAATACTCAAGGATCAAAAGTTTTAACTATACTCCATAGGTAGTTAAATAAAGGTAAACAAATCTAAAAAAGAGTTTTTATAGATGATACTTTCTTGTTTAAAAAAAACTTCTTACAAAAAAAAATAACTGACTTCCAAAAAAACACTACAAAGTGAAAAATAACTTTAATTTCGGAAGTCGGTGTCTTTGGATCTGTATTTTAGTTTTATGCCACCGACTTCCGAAATTAAAGTTATTTTTCACTTTGTAGTGTTTTTTTGGAAGTCTGTTACTTTTTTTTTTGTAAAAAGTTTTTTATTTTCCACTTTTTAGTGCCGAAAAAGAATTTTTCAAATCGGTTGGCAACCGACGGAGTTATGCGCGAACAAACACAAAAAAAAATACAAACATCCGAACTGAGAACCTTTTTTAGAAGTCGGTTAAAAATACGTTGTAACTAATAATCATTTATTTTTATTATTATTACGATTGTTTCCTCTTTTATTACTGTATGTTACACTTTATCATTTATTCTTAAACTACTCTTCGTAGATGTAATTGCTTGAGCACAGTTATTTAGTTAGATTTATATATTACTATATTATTTTGTAATCTGTCTATTGTAAAGAGCCCAAAAAGAAAGGTTCTATATACGTCAACGAAATAAAACGTTGCTAAATTGAAGAGTACAACTGTGACGTCGCATGCCAACTGAAGTGCCAGGTATTACGTTTAGTCGGTTACTTGACAGCTCTCTCGTCACGTGGGTTTTTTTGTTTACCTATTATTAACTACCAACGGAATATAGAGGTATAGTTTGTACCGAAAACCACAAAGACTTTTTAAATTTGCCGCGTTTTCTCTGGTCACGCTTTCGTTTGCCAGACTCTATCAAACTTGACCCTTCTGTCATTAAGGTGCTCACCAGTTGAGGGGAACAAATCAACAGCAGTGCTATTCTGTAACCATCTCACACCGTGAAAACTTAGGTGAAGTGAGCGTGGAGTGAACTGTCAGTGAGGGATTGATACTATTAACAACTCACTTCAAGCTCACTTCACCTACGTTTACACGGTGAGATTTTTCAGAATAGATCGGCAAGTGTTTCATTAATAGACGCCACAATTTTTGGAGGGCCTACTCCCCGAAGAAAGAATTATATCTGCTTTGGGTAGTTTTTTCTTAAATTGGCATCTTAACTTTTTTATAGGCAGGTTGTTGTATATATAATCAGCCTTTAATTTTCCTACTGCTGGGACACAGGCCTCCTCTCTGAGAAAGGGAGCGGGCCATAATCCACAACGCGGGCCCAGTGCGGGTTGGTGGATATCTCATGTCTTCGAGTTTTTAGTTCTAGGACAGGTCCGGTTTTCTTACGATGTTTTCCTTCACCGTTTTGAGAGCAGTGGTGATGAAAATAATTTACACAAAGTAAAGCGCCTGTCTAGGTTCGAACCCACGACCGTAAGTCGAGGCCTTTGCCAATGGGGCAACACTGCTGTAAATCACTGATGGTATACATTAATAAACACGTCCTACATTTCTACAATACTTTCTTTCTTCTCAACTCTACAGTTATTTTAATTTACAGCCCGCTATGCCAATGTTCGAAATCAAGTCCAAGAATCGCTGATGAAAACCGATTTTGATCAATCAATGATTGATGTAAGTATACTTTATTTAAAAAAAATTGTGTTTATTGTGTTCCATTATTTAAAAATTAAAACTCCCAGCACTATATATTTTCGCGGGCCTGCGGACGGTGAGCGATGGGTAGTTCGCCGTCCGATAAAGACCAGGCCCGGGTCGACGGCGCGTTGTGTTGACGCGCGCCTCAAAGAGACGTCAGCACGAATTGACGGGGTCCATTAGGGCCAATGCCTGCCAGGGTTGCGAGTTTGTCCGAAAGGGATATCGTGGCCCTGGCACACAGGCAAATGAAGGAACACGGGTGGGTTTTAGTCAGTAAAAGTCTGACACGCCCTCCCGCTCCACCCAGAGCGGGAGAAGTTATTTGATAATTTCCCACCCAAAAAAACAAAAAAAAGCACTATATATTTTTGAAATTTGTATTTTTGTGTACCAAAATAAGCATGAATTTCATCTGGATAATGACGTTGTATCCAGACCTAGCCGCAAAGTTCACATACTTTGTGTACCTAGACGAAATAATAAACTGTTTTCTAATAATGCATTTTGTATGGCGACCATATTTATAATAAACTACCTACCAGATTGTTTTAAAACTCTTAACTTTAGGACATTTAAATGCAAATTATCTCGTAAGTAAATGCTACTACTCGACTAATGAATTTTATGAATGAAAATTTGACTTTTAAGTCCAATTTTCATTACTAAAATCTTAAAAATTAACATAAATTAACTCTGTATTCTTAACTCTTTATTATTAATTTATTGAATTCATTGTTACCTATGTCTAACAAACTAACTAAAACCCTAAAAATGTATTTGTACGCCGGAAACGGCAGAATATTATGAACTTTTATAAAACTATGTAACAATATTCTGACAAATAAATTGACTATTTATAATAAGTTAAACCGTTAATAGTTAATTAACGAAGTTAAAAAATACTTATCAGCTTAACTTTTTAGTTAACTCAAAAAAATATTAACGATCTTGTTAACTTCCGGTATCATTGGTTGTTTGTTGACATATTGTCACCGGCGCGGCGCGGCCCTGTTTCTCAAAAGATTAGAATCCAGTGCCGATAAACTCTTTAAAATAAAGCGGCCCTTTTGATTACTTGCTCTGCCAGTTTTTTTTTTTTAATGACGCCTCGTAGTGGACCTTTAGAGGACGTCACTACTTAACCATACTATCCTGTGGCTTCCTTAAGGTAGCTTAAAACCTCCAGCCAGGGGCGATTTCTTATAATACTAAGCGGCTGCACGCTAAGGGCACCCCCTGAAGGATAGCAACCTCGGCTTAGGGCGTCGCTGGGGGGAGGACAGCAAGATGGGACAGGCTGGATCCGATCTGGATGATTATTGAATTTAAAGCTACGGCGCACTCAGCTGCGGCGCGGGCTGGCAATTCGTCGAGCAAGGGACAATTACGTTGGGGACTTCGCGTGAGGGGGACATTTGCTCTGCCAGAATACCTATGACAAATTATTATAACCTGACTTTTTAGCGTTTGCGCCATTTTGAACCGATTTAATTTATTGTTTATCTTTTTCGTTTGTGTTGGTCGCGAAGTTCTACTCGTACTTGCGTGGTTTTTTTTATTAATGCCTACTGACAAATAAACACCGGAATATAAAA
Source organism: Tiliacea citrago (assembly GCA_963921375.1). Classification (NCBI taxonomy): domain Eukaryota; kingdom Metazoa; phylum Arthropoda; class Insecta; order Lepidoptera; family Noctuidae; genus Tiliacea; species Tiliacea citrago. The sequence goes on from OY992796.1 coordinate 18,871,171, forward strand.
TAATAATTATGTTCAGATAAATCAAAACGTTTAACATAGTAAGTAGCCCACCAGCATCGGTACCAGATTCACGTATCATACAACGATATTGAATATTATAATTTGATTATACTTTGGATAGCGCCGTTTCATCTGATTATTTTGCGTACATAGACGCACTACAGAAGCTTCCAAAAAAAAATACTATCAACAATCTCATGCAGTCGGAGGCATCCTTGCCTCCGACTGCTTGAGATTATTTATAGTATTCATTTATATAAATCTTGTTTCCATCTTTTTTGAAGTCCACTTTTACGCAGTCGGGTTTTTAGATTTTTTTAATTGATTTTTTTTATTTTACTCTTTTTAGTCAGGATTATAAGATGGTAAATTAGGTAATTTACTCACTTAAAATCGGTAAGTGATAACGGCCTCTCACTCACTACAGAAGTTTGGGATAGTTTTTTTATCATTTTTCATTTAAATTACATTTGTAACACATATAATATGTATATATTTTTATAATCACCTTTTAAACCCCTTCATTTTGATGCCCCACTCGATAGGCTTAGAAAATATATTTTTTTAAACAGAAAATTGTAATACCTATACCCAGTGACACTCGCGCAGTAAAGACGAATCAAACGACATATTCATGAAAATCGGTTCAGCCGTTTAGTAGTTACAAGGGAACATAGGGACGAACATTACATACAGGTCAAACACATAACCCTCCTTTTTTTTGCTTCGCCGCAATCGGTTAATAAACACATAAACACCGGGCGAAAAGTTTCTGCTGGCGGAAAGGGATCGTGTTTTGTTTTCGTCATGTTTGATGAGAGGGGTAGACAAGGAGGCGCGGGTGAATCTTGATTTTTAGGGTTCCGTACCTACCCAAAGGGTAAAACGGGAACCCTATTACTAAGGCTCCGCCGTCTGTCTGTCTGTCTGTCCGTCTGTCACCAGGCTGTATCTCATCACTGCGGGTAGCGAGGGCCTACCGATCGGTGGGCTTCTCGACGGCGTGCGCTCTGGCCGGCACCCCTCCTTGGGAGCTCGAGGCGTGAGTGCTAACCAGAGTTTACGAATGGACGGCGTGGCGTAAGGCGCTCGGGGAGCTCCCCGCCGCAGAAGTGCGGGAGGCCGTGCGGCAGGAGGCGAGGGACGCGATCGTCCATCACTGGACAGAGGACCTCGCCACTACCGCTTTTAGCCGCCGAACTTTGGACGCGCTCGGGCCGGTCCTGAAGGACTGGCTCGAGCGGTCACATGGTTTCCTCTCTTTCCGTCTGGTGCAGGTGTTGTCCGGCCATGGGTGTTTCGGATCGCACCTGCACCGAACCCAAAGGGAGGAGACCTCGTCGTGCCACGACTGTGGCGCGGTGGAGGGCACGATACAGCACACCCTCGAGGTGTGCCCGGCCTGGTCCGAGCTGCGCCAGACTCTGATCGCAGCGGCCGGGCCGGACCTCTCGCTTCCCAGCGTCGTCAGTTTCATGCTGGAAAGCGAGGGGGCCTGGACAGCAGTCGCCTCCTTCTGCGAGGAAGTAATGTCACAGAAGGAGGCGGCGGAGCGCGCGCGGGATGACGACTCTCTCGCGGCGCCGCTCCGCATGCGAAGAGGAGGCGCGAGAAGGTGATTGTACGATCGTCGTCTCCGCCTCCTCCCAGGTGGAGGCCAGCAGGCAACGGGTGCGGGGGCACCCTTGCCTGTATTGCACAGGCCTCCACCAGTGCCGGACGGGAATGGCCAGGTGTTCCCGGCCATTCCCGTAGCCCCCCATTGAGAATGGGGAGCACGCGGGGCACGCCGGTTAGGCGGGCATGCACCGAGAGGGTCATGGATGTAAAGGTTGAGCCGGTTTCCCATGGCCCTCCCATCACGGTGATGTGGGAACACCGCTGAGTTTTAGTGGGTATACTGTCACTTATTGACAGGAGTCCCACATACCCCGACTCGTCCCCCACGAGCGTAATGCATTTCTCAGCGTAAAAAAAAAAAAAGAAAGGCTGTATCTCATGAACCGTGATAATTAGACAGTTGAAATTTTCACAGATGATGTATTTCTGTTGCCGCTATAACAACAAATACTAAAAAACAGAATAAAATAAATATTTAAGGGGGACTCCCATACAACAAACGTGATTGTTTTGCCGTTTTTATAGATATAATGGTACGGAACCCTTCGTGCGCGAGTCCTACTCTCACTTGGCCGGTTTTCTTGTTTCTGGCTTTTTGTTTTAGTTACCTATTTATCCCACCCCAAAAAGGCGTCAAGAGTAGTATACGTTTTGATGGATAACTTTAACTTGCGTTAAATTTTCGAAATTTTAACGCTTTATCGATTAACGAAGTTAACTTTTTAGGGTTCCGTACCAAAATGGTAAAAAGGAACACTTATGGTGAGACTAAGTCTGTCTGTCTGTCACAGCTGGATATCTCAAGAACTACTAATGCTATCAACTTGACATTTGAAACAGTGTTAGATGACGTTTACCCAACAACGACATTTTGCAAACAAGAAAGAAATTTAAAAAATATATCTTTTTGCAACAGGGCCTGAAAAGGGGTCTTAAAAAATCGAATGGAGTCTACTAAGACATGTGGGGTATCATACGAAAGACCGCTGTTTGTACATATAAAAAAAAAACGTTTTTTTTTAGGTATCATAGTTTTCGACTTTTTATGAAAAATGTAGTACTCGTACGAGGCTCCTGAAAGAAAGAATAAGTAGACTACTTATTTGCTTGATGTGTAAACTTGTAACGCAGTTTTATTTTCCATTCAGGGGTTCAAACTATCAAGGGGGGTGTCGTTCACGGCACTCCGGGGGTCGTTCGCGCATCATCACCAGATGTGGATGATCCCCTCGGGGATGAACCTCGGCGGCTTTTGTATGCTGAGGATGCCCGAATCAGTCCTGTGAGTTTTCATATCAAGGCATAACAAGCCACATAATTTGGGTGCAGGTTTTAGCCGTACCCAGTTTCACTGCTGCGCGACTACGCGAGTACGCGATCAAAAATATGTATAAAAATACTCTTTATAAAGTGGTATTTAATGTAAAAAGAGGTAAAATATCACTGAGTACAGCCACACGGCTACATCAAGCTATCAGGGGCGACGGCTTCATACAACCCCATTCCTACCGGCTTCCCTTCGGAACAACGACTCTACTTGAGTTTACTACGAGTATTACCAAATAATATGGTACATACATAGTCACATTATAAGTATTTTAATACATCATAAGATAAAAACCATTACAAGAACGCGTAACTATAGTCTATCCTAAATCGCGAACGCAATTTACATTTTTTGTCTTAAAGGATTCCAACACTAGCGCCAATAAGCCGTACGTGATGTGTCAGAATACAGTATTAATCGTAGTTCTGACCACGCTACTTCGGGCACAATTCGGTAGCAATCGGGGGTTCCCAAACACCGCTAGTTACGGTGCAAGGTAAGCCGTTCTCGAGCGAGTTATTACCGGGAGCGAAAGAGAAAATGCGTAGGCGAGAACGAGATAGAATGAGGAGTTGTTGAATTTCGTAGATTTGCATTTGAAAATTTTATTGAGTCGAATTGTTGACAGATAAATTAACTTTTATTTTATTTTCTTTTGCATTTGATTAGTTAGTTACATTCTCAAAATAATTTTAAAATCTAGTAGTAGTAGGTACCTATTACAGCCGAAATTTGTTTTGGCGTGTGTTGTGCCGTTCAGTGATAATATTTTGATTTACGTGAGGTTGTGTTTAAAACGTTGTCATTTTGATATGAATAGAGCCAGATAGAATTAGTAATATTCCATTTCGTAGATTTGTTGTGTTGATTTTTTGACACATAAATTCACGTGTTTTGTTTTCACCCGTTCCTCGCATTTTATTCGTTCTAACATAATTTTAGAACATAATTGTAATAGACTGTTTTTCAGAAATAAAACTATAATCGATAATACCTCATCATCATTCTCCTGCCCTTATCCCAATTTATTTGGGTCGGCGCAACATGTCCCTCCTTTCTTCTATACTTCTCTATTAGTCGTCATCTCGGTAGTCACCCCCTTTCTAGCCATTTATTATCTTTCACACAGTCCATCCATCATAATCGATAATACCTATTATAGTTTTAATTCTGTAAAAAATTGATAATTTTGTTTGTGTAGTAATAGCGTCTCTTTGGTTCTACTACTTGGCCATAGATGGCTTTAAACTAAGAAAGTTATTACCTAAAAAATTAAATCATCTTTGAGTTAATAAATTTAGATGATAACTTATGTTTATGAGCACTTAACAACTTTATCTTCGGCTTCCTTCAATTGGAAGTTGTAGCTTCGCTACTGCAAGCTATACCTAAATAATCCAGTTTAGGCTGATCCCGCATTGTATAGGACTTCCGCACAATGAGAGGTCAAAACAGGAAATTTATAGCTATATGTGTAGCCGTGTACACCAATGATATTTTAAGTAAACAGTGGTAGATTGGTTATACTCGCTTAATTGACACGAATTTGGCTTATTAGCCTAATTTTCTTCGTCTTGTCTCTTTTTCATTCCCGATAATTACCATGAAGGTATAGATAAAAGTGGAGGCCACACTCTGAATACCTCACAATCTGAATGAAGTGAAGACGACTGTGGGCCGACTCTCTCTTTCTGAACACATACATAAGAACGAGACAGTGATATCTTATGTGTGTATTCAGAAAGACAGAGTAGTCGGCTCACAGCACAGTCGTCTTCACTTAGGTATTCGGAGTGTGGCCTCCACTTTTATCTATACCTTTTTTTTTTTGGTTGAGAAATTATCAAATAACTTCTCCGCTAATTAACACGTACAAACGCGACTTGATCGATTGCGCAAGTACGTTATATTCATACACAATATTATTTTTAGTATATGCGAAACCAGAATATAGTTTGTCTGAATAAGGAACTGAGTCGATTTCAATAATTTTTACACCATGTTATATTTTGTCCCAAAAATATTTAAGTGTGATGGAAAATGTTATCACCATTTAATTACTTACAATACAATCGCCGTACGGTGAGGTACCTACTGCCAAATTATTTTCAATGGGCGCAAGACGACCATGGGGGTCTACTCCGAAGCGCTAAACCGAAGTATCGGCCGAATATTCGGTCTTTCTTTACTACGTCTAACTATCGATGACTAGAGAGATAAGCCAAAGTCATAACTGTGACTTGAAGTCGGGTAAGGACTCAAAGTCAAAAAAGGAAATTATGGAAGTTTTAAAACGGCCGAATATTCGAGTCCGCGTACCACTGGTCAGTTTCCCTCAGTTGTCAGTTTATTTAATTTGCCAGTTTCGTTGATTAGTCAGTTTCGCGGATTGGTCAGTTTCGGGGATTAGACAGTTGCGTCAACTCGACGGTTTCCAGTGTTCGCCAGTTTCGTTGATTCGTCAGTTTTATTCAATTCGTCAGTCAAAGTACAGTCGGTAGAAAACTGCCCACACGTCTGCTAATTTAATTATGTACGTATTACGTAACATAACATCACGGCTGTTTCCTCAAAGGGATAGGCAGAGATAAAATAAAAAATAACAATAATAAATAAAAAAAATATTGTTATTGTAGAAATACAACTTTAAGTTTAATATATAAATAAAATATTTTATTTTTTTATTTTCAGAAAAAACACATTTACGGGTCACAAAACAATTTTCAAAGTTTGATTTAAATTGGTTTCCTTACATTTTCCACTTTTGTTTACTTAAACGTAAACATATCTTTTACGTTGAGTGTACTAAACTGACGAATCGAGGAAACTGGCAGACACTGGAAACTGTCGAGTTAACGCAACTGTCTAATCGGTAAAACTGACCAATCAGCGAAACTGACTAATCAACGAAACTGGCATATTAAATAAACTGACGACTGAGGGAAACTGACCAGTGGTACGTGGACTCGAATATTCGGCCGATACTTCGGTTTAGCGCTTCGGAGTAGACCCCTGGCTACTTCATTACGTCGCTGTGTACTTGTATGTGTACTCCGAATTAAATAATTTATTATTATTATGTCTTTTCTGACCTATCTCGGGACCTTTGGAAGGCGTAAGAAGCCAACTCGCAGAGGCCTCTTAGGCCCGTATTACAGAACGTCACTCAACACTCAAGCATTACTTATACTATATAACTAGTTTAAACCAATCAAATGGCTTAAATCTAGTTTTAAGTAATGCTTGAGTATTGAGTGACGTTCTGTAACACGGGTCTTAGACAATTTTATTAAAGTTCTGTGGGATTCATTCAGCAAAAATGTTCGAGAGTTCTTGGCGGGAAAGTGAAGCGTCATGATTAGCAGTTTTGTTTTATTTTCTAAAACTTGTGTTTAGCCGAATATTAATGTGTAATAATGGTGGATTATTAACCATTTAGTGTTCGTGAACGTGCATTAGTGTAGGCAAATGAAACAAATTAGCGCAACATATCACTTTAAGTTCTCTCAAGAAGTCCGCGTGATGTTTCAGTAAAGTGCCACATCTTTACTGAAACTCAAGGGGAGCGTACGGGCGGGGATATCATCTATCATGTATTGTTTAAAATTCATTTCATCATTACATATACAAAGTTTGTAACTAAATAAAGACTGGGCTAAAAGGTCCCAGAAACCAGGCCATTAAACTATTATTAAAAAAAAAAAAAAATGTTTTCTGATCATACGGTTAATTCAATCGACCGATTCACGGAACTAGGGGACTTAGTTGCAACCATGTATAATATAATTGGAAAAAAAGAGTAGTTACCTGTTATATACACCTCTCCAAACCCTTACAGGACAAAGACTCATTTTTAGGGTTCCGTAGTCAACAAGGAACCCTTATAGTTTCACCATGCCCGTCTGTCTGTACGCGGCTTAGCTCAGAGACTCTTAGTACTAGAAAGCTGTATTTTGGCATGGGTATACTATTAATCATGCCGACAAAGTGGCAGAATAAAATCTTGATGATTTTTTTTGTTAGGTTCCTCCCTTGCACGTAAAGTGGGGATGTTTTTTTTTTCTTGTCTGTCACATGGTGTTATTTTTGGATAGGCCGTTCAATTGGTGGTCTGTGATAGCCATATTTCGATCCCTTTGCGTAATAAGTGCTAATTAACCGTCTTCCAAAAAGGAGGAGGTTCTCAATTCGGAGGTATGTTTTTTTTTGTATGTTTGTTACGCGATTACTCCGTTAATTATGGACCGATTTTGAAAATTCTTTTTTTGCTTGAAATGGAATACTCCCGAGGTGGTCCCATTGTCACCAAATCAGAATCAGATGAGGGGATCCCATGGAAATCGAGGGAAACCCTCAAAATTTATAGTTGCCTATAAATTTTGAGGGTTTCCCTCGATTATCGACCTATAGCGATTTGGGTATATTTTATAGTAACTCGTGCATTTGCTCTCGGAAAACACCATTTGGTGAAGTGGAACTGATGATGGAGACCACATATGGCCACCGGAACAATATAATAATGAGTACCCCTATTTAACGGGTTGCAATTAAGCAATTTATGCTCGTCACTATGCATATGGTGGGTGGCAGTTCTCCTGGTTCTTACCAGGAGAACTCCTCAACAATCAACGTCCCAGCATCGGGAAAATAAATATTTTGTAAAAGGTAATGAGCAGTTAACATTAAGCTTATTGTAACTTAGATAAATTCAAAACTGACCCACTAAAAAGTGTAAAATATAAAACTTTTTACAAAAAAATAAGAACCGACTACCAAAAATAACACTACAAAGTGAAAAATAACTTTAATGTCGGAAGTCGGTGGCAAAAAACTCAAATACAGATCCAAAAACACCGACTTACGAAATTAAAGTTATTTTTTACTTTGTAGTGTTATTTTTGGTAGTCGGTTCTTATTTTTTTGTAAAAAGTTTTTTTTTTGTTAGTGTTCCTCCCCCCTCCTGCCAGCTAAATGGTTGTTTTTGGATATGTGAATAAATTCACGGCAGCAGTAGGTATATATGTATAACGAAGTTAAAAGGAAAACTATCACAGTTACGTAGGCTTTACAAGTTAACGAGTAATAGTCGACCGACTTTACATTGCAGTTGGAAGAACATGTTTTTGAACTATAATGTTAAGTTTGTTCTTGGGACAAATTCGTCCCAACTACGGAACCCTTCATTGTGCGTGGTACTCACGTACTCGAACGGTTTTTAAATTATTACTTAATATCCATTCAGGTTCTTCCACCGCATGAAGCTGCGCAACAACACATATTTCCGCGTGAATTGGTTGAACAACGATCTCTCCAACATGATGGTCAGGATCAACTTGGCGCTGAACGACCTGCATCTGAAGGGAGCCTATGAACGGTCCTTAACTGAAAAGGATCCCTCCATCCTCATATACGCACCCTCTTTCGGACAAGTTGAGTAAGTACAGGACTTCCTTTTTGCAAACTCATAAAAACAGAAAAAAAATCGTATTATTACAAACAAAATGTGATTTAATTTAAATTGCATTTGTAAATATAAATGTGGGCGTCCAAGCAGAAAGTGTCCAATCCTCGGCATTTAGTTTCCGAGATATACGCAGTTTTGTTAAGTTGGGTGAAAAATTTGCATTTCGCGATTTTAAATGATTATTAATTAATCAATTATCTACAAGTTCATATAGTAACTGACTAAAACTTTAAGATATTTTTTTTGTAAAAAGGTACCAGTGGTCATGCTTGCATTACGTGTAAGTCTGAAAATGCTGTTTCTCAAATCAAGCCTTTTCAGAGTTAACTTCAAATGTCTGATTAAAAAAACATGTGCCAGTTTTTGTTTTTTTTTAAATCCTTACTAACAATTGACTATTCTAGATACCGAATCTAGCCTTAACATAATTATATAATACACTCGCGAGCAAGAAACTGGGAATCATTTCATCGCGCGTTGCTCAAGACATTTTTTTACAATTTCTATACAATAAGCTGTGGATTGTGGTATATCATCTGAAAGGTAATTTTATTAGCTTTCAAATGATATCAAAAAGATTTAAAATTAATTAAATTTTCTACCTAAATTTAGAGAATTATTGCAATAGGTCGAAGTTGTGGACGTCTAAATGAATAGGAAGTAATATGAAAAGATAAAATTTTTATTTACAATTTATGTTATTTACCCCTTAATATTTTGTGTTATCCCCCTTGGCCCTAATAACTGCCTGTAAACGGTTTTTAATTGACCGAATGAGTTTCCTGATAGAATTCTGTGGGATTTCTTGCCACTCTTCGACTAAAGCAGTTTTCAGGTCTTCTATTGACGCCGGCGCTGGACATCACAAACTAGCTCAAATGAAGCTGTCGAGCGATAGTAGACTGAGACAATCCTTACTGGATTAGGACGATGACTTGAGCGGCTTCTATAGGTGTGGTTTCCATTATCTTTTAGCTTCAGTATTCCCAGTGACGTGAAATATTGGACTGATGATCAATTTTCATAAACAATCAATTTTCTTTTTATAGGGTTTCAGGACTACCAAAAAATATGGTGTTTTGTTTTAAAAATTGATGTTTTTTGTTTTACGTTCCATGACATAAGGTGAATAATCTTTGGTTATGATATTGAGAGGAAAGAGGTTGAAAGCTAACAAAATTGCCTTTCAAATGATATGCCACAATCTATAGTTCATTGCATAGAAGTTGTAAAAATTTGTTTCGAGCAGCGGACGATGAAGTGATCCCAGTTTATTGCTCGCGAGTGTACCTTTCGGGTTTTTGAATTGTTTAATTACGTTACACCTTATATATGTACTTTTTTCAGAGTTTAAATTACTGTGGTATTTCAGATTTCTGTTAAAAGACGTGAAATACAAGATGGAAGGTCGGTACAGGTTGATTAAAGACAGACTTCTGATTGAACTGGTCAGTTCAGAGATTTTCGTCGACGATATCTTGATGACGGTATTCAATCTCTTCTATATTTTAATAGACTTTTATATACTTTTTTTTTTACATTAGGGCTATATTTTCTCCACAATTGTTTCCGAGTTGATGTTTTAACAACTGTATCTTCAATTACAGTACATAAACCAAGCTATTGAAAGTTCAGCAATAAAAGTAGAAAAGGAAAACTTGGGTGACTATACATTTTTAAATATCGTCTACATTGAATACCTTCTATTTTGACATTTATTTTGACATATTGTTACAAAATAATGTTGGCATTCCTATCCCCTTGGATGTTGAGACACAAAAATGTACCGCGAACGCTAGGTAGGTATACGAAGTTAAAGTCGACATCTTTATTGCTTAAACTACCACGTTTGGCAATAATTCCCAGTACAATATGGTTGACACCTCGTTGACACTATACAGGCTGGAAACTTTCAGTGGGGCAGTAAGGGGAAGTACCTTATCCGATGCAGCTACGCGAAAATGGTCTTAAGAGACTATCCATAATTTTTTATGGAATTTTGATCCCCATTCACAGATTTTGAAAAAATTATACAGTCGGCAGGAAAATGGGCAATTTTCACAAAAACTTTTTTTATGCCAATCGATCCTCTTTCTTATAAGGATCAAAAACCTCTATTGGACCAATTGAGGTTTGAGTACTAGAAAAGTCATAAAACGCAAAAAACTTTTCCCATACATTTCGTAAGAAATGATACTCCAACTTAGTTTTTTATGATCGATAGATGGACCGCTACAACGAAGACTGGCCAAAAATAAATAAACTTCGTACTTCGAAATCGAATTCCGGCAATTCGCAAGGCAGTGGATACAAACATAATGATGGTCCTATAACGTGACCACCTCGCAGTCTTGATCTCACGCCTCCACACTTTTTTATGTGACGCTATTTAAAAATTGAACTTTATAAAAAGAAATACAACAGTGTTCAGGAACTCAAAGATTTACTTACCACGATTCTCTATGGAATTAATCCTAGCACATTATCAGCTGCTACTAAGTCTGTAGTAAAGAGAATAAACCTATGCCTACGTCAAAACGGCTACCATTCTGAACACCTCATTACTTAGAGCACAAAAGTCCAAATGTAAAGTTTCAAGTTTTTAATTTTAAGGTGAAATAATACCCAAAGTAGAAATTATAGTTTTTTATTTGTTTTTCGATCATTTTTTTTTATCGATGGTAAAAAATGTAAGTTGGAACTTCTCATTTCCTACGAAATGTATGGGAAAAGTTTTTTGCGATTTATGACTTTTCTAGTACTCAAACCTCAATTGGTCCGATAGAGGTTTTTGATCCTTATAAGAAAGAGGATCGATTGGCATTAAAAAAAGTTTTTGTGAAAATTGCCCATTTTCCTGCTGACTGTACATTTTGTTCAAAATCTGTGAATGGGGATCAAAATTCCATAAAAAAATATGGATAGTCTCTTAAGACCATTTTCGCGTAGCTGCAACGGATAAGGTACTTCCCCTTACTGCCCCGCTGAAAGTTTCCACCCTGTATAGGTAACTTTCACAAACAGAAATAGACCTTATCTGTTTATAACATGCAAGTGACATTCTACCTTAAGGCGTGTACGCACGAACGAACAAGAAGATGGTTAAAACGAACATCCAACATTTTGTTCGCATGGCGTACTTACCACTACCGAAAATCAAACACTATGTTCGTCAAAAATGTTCGTGGCGATCCAGTTCGTTTTTCTGTGTGGACGGTGTTCGGAGAAATTTGATGCAACAATTGTTCGTGCCGAACTCGAGGTGTGAGCGAGCGGCGGCGGCGACGCGGGAGCATCAGTTCCAACGGCGGATCCAAAGCTAAAATATAAGAAAGCGGTGCGGTTGAACGCGAACACAAGTCGAACTGTGTTCGGATGGTGTTTGTGTTCGCTTTGCTAATTTACGTACGAACCAAATGTTCTGTGTTCGATGTTCGTGTTCAGTTCACCATGTTGGGTTCGTACGTGCGTACACGCCTTTAGATAGGAATCTGAAATTAGAATTATATAAGAACAGCACCTTAATTGCGGAACACACTAAGCCACAATTTTGATTGATTATAAAGAACATTGCTAATCCATTGCTGCATATGTTCGAAAAAGTTATCTGCTCAACAACGTAAATACCGCAATGAATTTTGTTGAACTGTCAAAATTAAACCCATTGTGTAGGAAATTAGGTTACGGGCATGAATTAAAAAGCAGTACTTTGAATTGAATAACGTTAATTAAATTTGACGTTTCACAGGGAAGGAATTATGTCTGTCTCCTATCGTTACAAATATAAAAAAATCGGCCAAATGCGACTCTGACTCGCGCACGAAGGGTTCCGTACCATTATCTATAAAAACGGCAAACAAATCACGTTTGTTGTATTGAGCCCCCTTAAATATTTCTGTTATTCTGGTTTTTAGTATTTATTGCTACGAGTATAGCGGCAACAGAAATACATCATCTGTGAAAATTTCAACTGTCTAACTATCACGGTTCATGAAATACAGCCTGGTGACAGACAGACAGACGGCGGAGCCTTAGTAATAGGGTTCTCGTTTTACCCTTTGGGTACGGAACCCTAAAAAAGGAAATAACTGAGGGCAGTTGTTGGTTTTATATTAAACATTGAGTGACAGTGCTGCCATTGTCAGAAACTAACTAAATACCAACACATTGCTACTGATAGTGTGACGCAATTACCTCGCAATTTTGTCTCGAAAATTAAACCCAATAATAATAAATAAATAAAATACTCTGAAGTTTGTAAAGTTCTTAGACGGCAAATAAGGTGTATTTTTCAGGTACCTTCCTGTCTAGACTGAAAACAGACCTGGACAAATGGATAAAGGATTACTTCAATGACTACATGATCTACGCGGAAATGCATAGAATACCCAATATAGACGAGCTAGCGTATGTTTATTTAAATATATTTTTTAAACTTGGTTGTCGACTGTCGTCACAAAATCATGTTTTAGAAAAGTCAGACAAGCGATCTCCTTACAGCCAACAAAGGCCGCGTTACTCACTTCAGTTTTCCACACCATCAGTCTATTAAACTCATTAACCGACTTCCAAAAAGAAGGAGGTTATAATTATGTTCGTCTGTATGCTGGTTTTTATTTTTTTTATGTATGTTCACCGATTTCTTTAACCTTTAAGTACCTACCTTTGGGACAATACAATAGTTTTTTAGCATTTACCTTCTTTTATTCCTTTCATCCTTCATCTAAAAGTAAGGTATGATCTAAGCAAGGGACCATACAGATTCTAAAACCTCTAATAATCTCGATTCTAATGATTTTCAAAAATATTTTGAGATTTTACAGGTTACAATTAAACAATGTTATTATTTTAGAAAGTACGATAAGGAAAAAGGAACTGCTCTAGAAGAGTTCACAGACAACTCCATCCACGCAATAGCTACGAGAATACGTCTTCTGAACGCCGACAGTATTTCATTGCCCACGTTTACCTTCAAGTCCATCAATGGCCTGGTATGATCACAAAACTGTCGATATTTATTCATCCCAATTGTGAAATTTAGTTTATAAGTATTTATATTTTAATATTGTTTAGTTTCCCTCTTACATCTATCATTACAAAACCTATTGCGATAGAGTACGTTAATATCATCCTAGCCTGACATAATTCGGTCAGTACCCTGGCGCGGGCGCCCCGAACCTTCGGAAAGCGTACGAGGGGCCGCAGGCACCTAGCAGAGGCCCGTGACACGTTTTTAATGGAATGAGGCCTTCGATGAATAATAGCACATGAGGCCATCTAACTAACTAATAACTATCTGTTACTAACTTATCATTACTCGTATAATTACATTTTGTAACTTATTACAATTTAAAAGTACTAGTCTGATAATAACAGGAATAAGAAAGTGTGTGAGAGGAGCAGGGACCGTACAACCCCGGTTAAGGGTTAAGCCTTTCGAAGGGGTAACCCATTCAATGGGTTACCTTTATGATGATGTAACCCATTGAATGGGTTTTATAAAGGGTTACATGATAACCCATTGAATGAGTTTTATACTTGAAACCCAGTAAAAGGGGTTCTATACCTACTTGAAACCTAGTGACATGAAAAAATCATAATATTATGTTATTTCGATATCCGCCCAGCACGCGTAGCATGACCAATTATATCTCTATTCTACCCAGGGACCATTTTGGTTACCATTTTAGAAAAACCCTATCGAAAACCCTTTCAATGGAACGGGTTTTCGATATGGTTTTTCTAAGCAGTTAATCAAAAACCCTTACGGTGTGGGTAATTTTGAATGGCTTAAAGTAAGCCGTTCAAAAGGGTTATCGAAAACCCTTTTAACGGGTAACCAAAATTTAATTTAAGTCGTTCAAAAGGGTTACCTATATCGTATGGGTTTTTGTTTAACCGCTTAGAAAAACCCTATGGAAAACCCTTTCAATGGGTAACCAAAATGGTCCCTGGAGAGGAGGCATCTGAAGTCTATTACGGTACCTAGTCATAGGCTGGCAGGTATTTTAAAAGGCAAAATTATATTTTTTGAGTGTGACAAGATTTGAATAGGTAGGTAATGATTAAGTTCCCAAAACTTTTTCAAAGATAACTTTACGCACGTCTCTATGGTAAAAAGCAATTTTGTTTAAACTTAAAATATTTCAAGACTAACCTTATTTTAATTGGCAGCAAGTAAAACTATACCAAGGTGTCCTCAACGGACTGGACAGCATGTACAGACGATCTGTAGCCACCGGATACAAGAAGGATAGAGTGCGCAAGGTCGACACCTTAGTAGGATTCAGTAACTTGAAGGTAACTAGTACCCATTCTGATTTATAATAGGTACACACAGTATTTGAAAAACATGGTTTGTAATCCAGATTGATCGATGATCTGAAAATAGCAGCTGGCAAGGAATCAAAATCATAGCAATTATTTCAAATAAACCATTTACAGTTACCCTACTTTTGAGAGAGTAAATTAGTGAGTCAGAAAGTTGAAGCTCTAAGGCAGGCAGAATGGATCCGGAAGGCGGAGAGTTTTGTTACAGTAAACTAATTTATATATGGCACCGTATGATTATGAACATCGTTAATTTATAATCTATATAGCGAGGTTATATTAAACTATCGAAAAATTGTGAACTGCACGAAATCATTTACAATTTAACGCATTATTTTTCGATAGTTTATAATCTATCCATGGCAAACCGACAAAAACTTGCATGCGTCGAACGCGGGTCTCCCTTGTTTGACCGAAAAGAATTTGACAAATTTTCACTTCCTAAAAAATTTTTCGCATAATTTCATTTGCCAAATTATTACTTAGCAAAAAATCTATTCACAAAAAATTGTAACGCAAACCTAATGTTTGGCAAATGAACGTTTAAACTATAACTTGTTTACCAACTAGTACTTTAACATTTTTTATTTAGTCAAATATTTCTTTTTTTTTTTAATAAGTAATTAACCTAATCTAAATTGTTCAGTTCCGGGTAACCTACTAAAAACAATCTCTTTTTTCTAATGCAAGTCGTTTCTGGCACTCGCCGGCCGCCGCACTATGGAAAATATAGGTCGGTATCGGATCAAAAATCTGTAACTTCATGAATTTTTGTTGTATCGTGATGAAATTTGGCACAAATATGCAGCAAGGTTCGGAGATTCGAACGATGTGTAGTTTATAGGGTTTTCTTGTATATCTATGTATGTTTTTTTGCATAGAATGAAAGAAATGGGAAAAAATCACGAAAAAAATAGTTAAAAATTTATTTCAAGTGCAATACAAGTTTATAATGACTAAAAAGATTAAACCATGGTTAATTACAACAAGCAAAGTAAACAAAATATATATATATGAAAAAAAAATACTAAATTAAAATCATATTACTAATAGGTACATCCTATACTCTGGCTTCAGGAAATGATGTAGCTAGGTACAAATATAAGTAATAACTAAATATAAATATTATTTTTAACTTATACCACTTCAGGATCAGGGTCAGTAAATGTGGGTTCACTTTCAGGTGCCACGTTTAAAAGACTTAGTGCCTCTTCTTCAAGTTCTTTCACATTTCTTACGTACGGTTTTCTCAAACTTGTTATATATGGATCTGACGTGTATAAAAGCGTTTTAAAGACATCTTCATTTGTAGCAGATCGGGAACATTTTCTGGCATGATGAAGTCGTATGTTTCTGTAGTCTTTGTTGCGAGACTCTTGTGCGTCTTCCGATAGCTGTCCAATAGGAAGCACCGCAAAATGTTTGATAACGTTTTGCCCGTGTATGAGTATTTTATGAACGGAGGATGGCATATAATACCAATCGTAATTACTTACATAGATTCTTGCAGTTTCTATTGCATATTCCCCAAATTTTTCAGGGTCGATCATCATTCCAGAAGAAAGAACTTGCAAGATAATGTATAGGCGTTTAATCAATGCCTCATCTACACCTGTTATTTCCGATGAGCAAGTGCTATTATAGAAGAATCTTCGTGCGGTATTGCCATCGTTCGTATTCCCGCTAACTTGCCGAGGTTTGTCGACGATTAATCCCAACTCCTCCCTGAAACGTTTTTGAACAACTTCTTTCTTTTCTTTTTTTAATCTCTTATTTTCCTCAGTTGAAGCAGACCAAGTCTTAAACGAAAGATTATAGGAAATATGCAATATCATTTCCATGCAGCGAATCCAGGCGTGTAAGGTGGACAATCCGTATTGGTAGGCGTTTTCGTTTTCGGGTCTGGCAGTTACTTTCGATAGGTCATTCATTAGCCGTGGAGTAGCCCAGCGGAACCAGATGGAGTATCTGTAAGGACCTGAGCCACCTTTCCATCGATCATCGTTAGAAATAGTTCATGCTTCACATTTACTACAACACCATCTTTGTTTATAAGTGATGCTTGTGCAGCCCTAATTTGTTTTTTAATATCATCAACAACTGCCTTGGTTTTTTCTGGAGTTTCCTTACAAAACTCAATAGAAATGGGTCTGCAAAAACGGACAGATGAAGGTACCGGATTTTGCCAAACAACGGATCCCGATTGCACATCAACTAATCTGATGGGGACTAATGAAGTGATGAACAAATTGGCATCTGAAATTGTTTCTGACTCTTCTGCAAGTATTTGCTTGTATTGGCTTTGACCAGATGAACCATCACATCCCCATTTAGAATAAAGGATCAATGTTCTATGTTGTTTTTGGAAAACAGAATCGATTTTTAAAATTCTAGCAGCAGTATGATCCAATAAATCTTGTATATTAATCACTTTAGCATAAGTATTCGTGATTTCGATTGTAGAAGATGGTGGATAACAGGATCTTTTTATTTCTTGTATTTTGTAGTAAGGCGGGAATATACAACACTTTCGTTCGTTGGTTAAGTTTTTCAGGTACATATATTGTGCTTTTGTTAGATCTAAATCTATAAAAGCACTCAATGCTTCCGTATCGGAAAGAATCTTCATCTGGTCTGAGTCGTTCCACTTACTTGAGATATCTAATTTCTTTTGAGTGTCAGCGGTTCTTAATTCTTCGACAAGATGAGCTTCTGTGTACTCACGTAAAGCCCGTAGTCCCTGCAGATAGGCGTTTTTTATATGCTCGAAGCCATAGTCTTGGAGTAGAAGAGTGTTTTTCCTCTTCTTGGTAGATTCTGAGGAGTCTCCATAAGCCACGCATGCTCGTCCTCGTTGGCCAGATGTTGATGGCGTAGAATATTGTTCAGAATCCGGTAAATTTAACGAATACCTTGAGTCCAACCAAGTACAATACTTCTGTAAAAATGTTTCTTTTTTCCGAGATGCCAGGGCCCAGCGTTTGTTGAAAATAGGAAGAATGTGCCTTTGTATGTCACTAATTATAAAACACAAGTTGTTTTCAGAAACATTCAGCTTTTCCACTAAAACTTTGGATAATGATTCCATGGTCTTGCCGCCCTCTATATAGGGGATTATGAAGTCTCGTTTGGTACAGCTGAAGGAAGACATTTTAACACTTCACAATCTGCAGAAATAATAGGCGTAGATGAGATTTGCTTCACTTGAAGTTACACTGATGTAGATGGTTCGAATAGTTTTTGCTTCCCTTTAAATACTCATTTTACAATATCGAATTGGTACCTACATCATTATTATCTTGTAATTTCCCACGCAAACCGAGTGCAAATTTGATAAGGGCCTTTGTTATCACGAAATAATGAAGAAAATATCCAAAAAGTTCTATATTGTTCATGTGAATGGTGTCAGTGGTAAACCGCAAAAGATACTAATTTTCGGGTTCTGACTTTTATCAGTTTTTTTCTCATATCTTCTAAAACCGCAAATATCCGCAGCTGATTTTTTTTGCATTCTATTTATGAATAGTTAGACTACTAGTCGACATAAAAAGTAGCGCTTGGGCAAACGTGGGTAATACTGAAAACCTTCGACGAAAAAACATACAAGTGAAAAAAAAGGTATGTCACTTTTTAAGTAATTACTGAAATACTTTTCTTTACTTTTAAAATCATTAAGCTGTATCGCAAAAAGCATAAAATAACCTTTCTAAAAATGTATAATACTGCATATCTGTACCAAGTATTTTTTTCACAATATGGTATTGAAACATGTATACGCAAAGACTTGAGTTTGGCACTTCTGTCTTCTATGTATTTCTATCTAAGAAAAAAAAAATTATTTCGCGTATTAAGAAAAAAAATCGTAATGAATATTATAATTTGACTATTAGAAAACCTAAAAGAATAGCCATATTAGCCAAATTATGATATTCGTAAAAAGCATTTTTGATATGCTTGTTCTACCATTTTCCATAGTGCGCCGCCGCGGCACCGCTCGCTTCGCTCGCTCGGCTCGTGCGTAGGAGATCACAGTTTTAACCTAACCTAACCTACCCATAAATCATTTGATTAAAGACCAAATGCCATAATGACATAATACTTGGTATTATTTTGCCAAGTAATAATTTTACAAAATGAAAATATGCGTACTAAAATCATTCGAAATATTGCAATGGTATAAAAAAAGGTTGCTAGAATTTGTTTCGGTAATGAAATTTTGTCAAAATCTTTTCAGCAAAACGGCAGGTACCCGTCGAACGCACCTTGCGCTAATACTAAATAGCCAAGTAGGTAACTGCGACCAACCTTGAAGAAGTGCTAGCTCAGCTCGCGCGCGTTTGTTCATAGCTCTAACCTTACCTAACCCATTTAGTCGTTGTGCCCTGGCTTAGTTACTGCGGCCAATTTGGCTACCGCCTAGATCTACCGCCAATCGGGGACGGTTCACAATTTTACGGGTGATAAAATCGGACATATTATTATTATGAACCCTGTCGACAAATGCAGGTTCGTTCACAGTTTCACGACTTGACATTGGTATTATACACAACTTTTCTATAGTTTTTATCTCGCTAGATAGATTAAACGGTGCTTACAATCTCACGGTGACTTAAATATAACAAGCCGTGTGCTCGATGGGATTTCCTTTCAACAAAAATGACGAACTTCATTAGAAAGCAAGAAAGCAAAATGTTATTTGTCGTAGAAACACATGCATACAAAATTATGGGATCATTATAAACAACTTTTACTATGGCACCAAAACTGAAATCGCGAAAAAAAATCTGCTGTTTCCTACATTTTGACGAGTTATGTAGGGAACAGCTGATTTTTTTTTTCGCGATTTCAGTTTTGGTTTGGTGAGTACAATGACAGGGGTCATAAGAGGTGCGTTATTTATGCTAAATGTCGTAGATGAAACCCTTTGCAAATTTTCTGCTGTATGTTGTTCGTCAGTGAACGAATGAATTTAAGGTAAATTAAAGCCAAGCGTTCAACACCCGCAACGGTCAGCAGCGCAACGCATTTTCATACAAAAAAGTGCGGTACGGCGCCTGCAGTGTGCGTTGGTTCATAGAAAATGAACGATGTGTCAACAAGTGATGAAGGAGGATTTTTGCAATACGTGCGTTAAGGCGCGGCCCTCCGCAATCTGCGCTAGCCTTAAACATCCATCAATAAACTGCGCTTGGCTGACATGTAAGATAGTCATGAGGTAAAGCCACTCTTTTTTTCAGGTAGTTTACAACTACGAATCATGGATACCAACGGGGGTGCCGCCCCTGACAGGCGTACTGACGCTGACGGCTAACGAGCTCACGGCGCATCTGGCCCTGGCCATGGTCTCGGACCCTGAAACTATTGACTTGGACATCGAATTCCTGGACCAGATGAAGTAATTTCAAATTATCTTACAAATCAACAAAGTCCCCTGGGAGGCAAACGACTTCCAGTATCTATGTTCTTCACACGCTAAGAATCTGCGTTCTTCCAACAATCTTCTTCTACTCTGTCCTTCTCATACTTCTGACTTTGTTCATTCTTCCTTTCATATTCAGGCCATTCTTCTCTGGAATGCGCTTCCTCTTGATGTCAGGACGGCCACTAGTCGGTATGCATTTAAGCGGAAATTGCAGAGTTATTTACAAAACAAATAGCGTAGAGTCATCTCAATTACTTATTTTCCTTGAATTTGTATGTATATTTATATATATAATGTAGGTATATAAATATTATAGTAAATAATTATGTATGTATGTGTATTATAAGTCTTTAACCTATTTATGTACTTGTGCACCCGTTTTATTTATAATTAATTATGTTATAATTTAATATTTTTTAATATTATTATTTTCTCTCAATCAGAGCACCCGCCATCTTATCTCTTCACCATCCTTGGTTGACTGGTAGAGAATGCCTAAGGCATTAAGTCCGCCTTTGTACCTAATTGTGTGTGAGAAGTTTAAATAAATAAATAAACGACTAAAGTGCTATCCGGGACAAGGGTTACATGGGAGCATAATTATATTTTTTTGTATTACTGATTTAATGGACAATTAGACATATAATCGACATCTTGACATATCATTTTACTGAAATTTATTGTAAAACTACTTACTCTATGCTGTGCTTTGATAGGCCCCAGCTCTCTGGTGATATTTACAAAAAAAAACTCAACAGCAAAGTGCAAACCAACATTATGTTTTGCAGTGCCCTGGTGGGTTCATATACAAAAGCCGAAAATTATCTAATGTAAAATGTGTGATGTGCACGAGAGTAAATAAATAAATATTGCCAGAGCGCACTTGATCAACGAACTACAAGCATATCGGACGACCCTGGGCTTCACCTCGTTGTCAAGGAGAAATGCATCAGCATTGTTTTATATTTCTTCTTTTTTTTTTCTAGGCCAGAATCTCTGACAGTGGAAGGTGCCGCTAATATAATGATATCGAACTTTAAGCACTTGCTGGAACATCAGATCGTGGCTACCATGTCCAATACTCTGATCCACGGCGTAGTAATGCTTAAATCTCTACCTCGTTGTGGTAAGCAAGTTTTACATTTTCATTGCTACCTACCTAGGTACTTTCGGTTTTTATGGTCTTACAGCGATTGTCCAGCGCAGCGCGACCATCAACCGTCAAGAAAGAGAAAAACGAGATTCGAGAACGTGACGTCTCGTCGACGGACGTGCGGT